>OY728136.1:86759522-89259522 GCA_963277665.1 Viscum album
CAAAGAATATGTAACATTCTTTGACATGTGTTTTTATTTAATTTATTCTAAAACCTCCTTAAATTAATATTAAAATTTTATTATTTCATATAATCAGTATGTTAAATATAATTATAAATTTTTATGTCAAGGTAATATCATAAAACCATTTCCACCTCTACCAAATAGTTTACAAAATCACCATTCATGTGTACTAAAGACTATAGCTTTGTGAACTGATATTATACATTTTTCTAATTCCACCTCTCACAGGTAGGTATGAAAATCAGTATAATGTATATATGTGATATATATATAATATAATTAAAACTTTTTCTCATCTTATTATATATAATTTTTTAATTTCCATTCCACAATAGATATGATAACATTATTCATGTGTACAGAGGACTGCCGCCTCACAAAATGATGTCAGTCAATTTCACTAACTCTTTAATTATAAGATAATATGAATAGTTTTTCTGAATATATGTACTGCTAATAAAATAATTTTTATATTAATTAAATATATATCATTATTAAAAGATAATATTTCTTGATTTCATATAATTTCAGTCACTAAAAGTTGATAATGATTTTCATATGTTTGTGGAATATCGCCTTCATGAAGAGGTGTGACTATATTTTAATCACAATTACATATGGATGATATGTATAAGTATATTTGAGTAAAAATTATTTTATTTATGAGATTTTGATAATAAATTAAAAATAAAATATTTCCAACCTACTTTCTGTAATTATCATTGAGAAATGGAAACGTTTCTAATGTATATGTACGGCCAATATTCTTCAAGAATGTAACATACAAAAATTCACAAAACCATATTACTTGATAGGTGTTAAAATTATAATTGGTTGATAAATATGATAATTATTTCATTACTATTACTATTTATACGATGGAACTATGATCAATTAAATAAGACTAAAAATCACTAGTGAAAACATACAAAAAAATTAATGTGGTTATTAAACGAAGAAAATCATTAACATGGAATTAATAGTAAATAAGTAAAATAAGAAAATAATTAAATAAAATATGTTATGATATATATATTTATGGTTATTTAATAAATTTATAATAAAAACATTATTATAAAGTTTGTTATAATGTGTATAATGAAATTCAAGACTTATAAAAAAAAATTTGGTCTCTATTATATTTCTAAGTAAGATATGAAAATTCATCAATCATTTTTTTGGTATATGTATTTCTAAATAAAATGTTATATAATTAATAAAAAAAATTTAATTAAATTTAATGTTTTCGTTGATGTTATTCTATTTTGGGGAATATGATTCAAGAAAATTATTAAATCAGTAATGGATTTCTAATGTACCTTTTATTTTTGGGAGACATTTGAAAAATTACAGCTATTTTATTTAGTGTGATGTTGATACAACACATTTAAAATTTTATATCATTCATATAATAATTTTAATTATATTAAGAGTTTCATTTCATTTATTTAATTTTTTGGGCTTCAGATTAAAAATATTACTAAAGAAATAATGGATTTCTATCTCACATTTTATTTCTTGTTAGACAGAATCCATATTCACCACCTATTTCATTTATATGGTGTGTAAAAATCACATGAATTTATTTTATGATTATTATTCAAATCAATATTTTGATTTAAATATCTATTTCAGACCCCAATATAAATAGTTTTCTATTTCAAAATATACAGAACCGGTGTTGGATTTTTGTCTCAATATTTTTCATTGAGACATATGTTATGTTCTTCACCAATATTCTTTTATATGGTTTATATACTACCCAATAAAAGTTTATCATCTTGAATTTATTTATTCAAATGATTTTATATGTTTCATTTAATGATATAATTTCATGGGGCATATGATTCAATGTAACCAAAATGGTAATGTTTTAATAATACAATAATGTTATTTAATGAGATTATGTTTTATTATGATTAAAATGATAAAATATTATGATATTTTTCTCAATAAAATCAATAATTTTCATTTTATCTAGTTATTTCGTGAGAATACATTATTCCTTTTAAAAATATATTCTTTTTTGTACTTATGAGTTTAAAATAATGTTTTTATGATAAATTAACATTATTTGACACTTTTACCAAAAACCCTTTTTCAACAGAAATCATGTTTTCTACATATATATTCAAAAAAATGAATGTTTTAAAATATTTTATTTAAGAAATTTTAAAAATGTTTTACTATTAAAAATATATTTTTTAAATGAACATTCATCCCATTAACCAAACTATATTTTTTGATTTTACCAAATATGTGAAAATAATTCTATTTTAACATTTATGGAATGCACAATATTTTCCTCCATCGAGACTTCATAATTATTTAAATATTATTTCACATTTTTTATGTTTTTATAAATGAAAAATATTTTTAAATATTATGTGACGTTTTAGTTTTAAAATTTCATTTTCAATGAAATGTTGTTTTCATCAAGAGATGTTCCAATGGTTATTTTAAAATCACTCTCCATCTAATATGAAATTATTTATTTTAACGTAGGATTTTCATGGGATATGAACTGGGGATTCCATTTTTATTAATTATATGAATGTTTTATACTTAAAATATTATTAGAAAACACATTTAACTTCAATGGGTTATACCCTATAAACATTCTAATGAAACCTACTTATTTTTATGGATTATGAAATAATGAAATGATGAAATGATTTTGAAACATAAATCATTTCCACATTTTATGATATGACAAATTGTTTATCAAACTCATTCCTTTTCATGGGTATGGATATGATGAGTTTTTTTTGATCTTGTGGAACATATACATATAAATTTCACTATTTGATATTTTTGATGTATATCATCCTCTAATGAATATGGGAATTATGAATGTTATATAATCTCAAATTGTATAAAAAATGATATCCAATGCCCAAAATTGGGTAATAAGGGGTTATAACATGATCGAAATATGGTACATGGTAGGTCATTACTAGCCCAATGGGTGGTTATCCCATGACCAACATGTTATGAATTTTGTAGTTGGGGTATCATGGAAATAATATTTTATATTCTTATGTGTAAGAGAAAAATCTATAAATTATTACAACATTATTCTCTAATGGATCAGTATATTTCATTCCCTAATGATTTAATTATTCTGAACGTCCAATAATTATAAAATGACTCAAATTTGTGATCTTTGTTATATAATGTCTGGTTTTCAAATAACTTTATCATGTTCTCATTCCCATATGTTCACGTTATGCTAACATAGCTCCCTCATTTTACCATATAAAAAATATAATGACACCCTATATAATATTTCATCCCCATGATATTAAAAAAGGTGTTATGTGGGGGTATATCAATGAAGATTACTTAATGGGGAGATCATTATTGGAGGCATTAAAGATATTTTATTAAATAAGATCCTGGAGTATCTATTCTCCAATGTAACAAATATATTATGTTCCTCAAGTGTGTGTTTGTGTAATTTTTTAAATAATCCCTATAAAAATGTAACACATTTGTATGAAAGCAATATTTTTAATAAATTTAACCCATAAATCATGTAGGTGAGTGTTATGCATTCCCCCTATCACACATCAGTTGTGGGGTTAAGCTGTATTTCCTTTACAAATGTGATGAGTTGTCACACAACATTTCAGATTTCTTTTTTACAAGAAAAAATTAATATAATTTCTATATTTTTTACAAAAATGCAATGAATATACACAAAATTTACATTGGTCAGAAAATATTATTTTGCTAGAATTGTTATCAATACGATATATTTATTTTCATGAAACTAAAACATATTAATTGAATATTTTTGTCATTACATCAGTGATTATATTACCTCAAAATGTTATCAAAAACATCATTCTTATGTCTAAAAATTTAAATTCAATAAAACTTAATGATCATTTTAACTAAAAAATATAATAAATTAAATGTTTTTATTTCGATAAATGTTTTCCAAAATATCATTAATCATCAATAACCACCATCACATAAAACCAAATAAAATATTTATTATATTAAAATTAGTATAAAACATAAAATCATCAACTTAAGTAATTTTAGGATAAAAAATTCATTCAAAGTCATCATATATTAAAATCAGTACAATAGGTTGTGTTGAAAATTTAAACAATCCAAAAAATATCCCATTGGAATGTCAAACTAGTATCCCATTAAGGGTCATTTTTTGGTTCTAGGTACTGCTCATCTCAATCCAAACCATCCTTTTTTAGGGTTTTTACTACCAAATATATTTATAAAATAAACACATAAACATGAAGTTTCCATATTGGATTGTATTTCATGGACAAACAACATAATATTTACCTTACTAAAAAATTTATTATTCTTCTATACTTATCTCTAAATTAAATCAGAGGGTAATTCTAACTAATCAATGTTTTAAAAAATGTAGTTTTCTAGGTTTCTAAATATTTTCTTCTAATACATAGTATAGAGACCAAGACAGTAGTATCCCAATTTTTATGGCTACAATACTACATTAGCATTTGATACAAGTGATCACTTCTTGAAAAAAATTAATAGTTTATAAGACTTGGTAAACTAGAAAAATACAATAATTTCACATTACATTTTAAAATTATAAATACAATATAATGAATGTTAAAAAATCACACTTCTTTGTACTCAATCAAGATTTCCTTTTTCACATCATGGGGAAAGAAAAAAAATTAATTTGTGCTCAGATACACAATAAGAGTTATGTAAAGAGGAATATAGCATGAAACAATTATCGATGATTAATGAGGATTGAATGACATATCATGATAAATATCTTAAAACATATGTCATTTAATCAATAAAATGAGGATAAAATTCATGCAAAGATAATATATATATATATAAATTTCATGGATTATAATATTATTAAATAAATAATAAATGAAGGAGATGCTCAAATATTAAAAACAAATGTATTAAAAATCATGATAATTATACCGCCATGTCCATTCACAGGGCGATTTAAAATTGATGGGTAGGTATACTTTAGAAAACACCTTCAAATATGGTTATCCAAATTACTTGGCTCATTAAAATACCAATAAGATGAGTGGATAACCAAAACTAGGCTCCATTCATAAATTCTTGTCGAAAACCTTCCCCATATATCAAATAATTGATTTAATTCATGAATAGTATAAAATATGAAAAAATATACGAATCGAGTAAGGAATACAATTAAAAATAATTTCCCTAGAAAATCATATAATTATCAATGTAAAATATCATATGTGTAAATGATATAATATTTTGGATGTAATCATATCCATGATACAATAACAAAGGATACTCAACATAAATATAACTTCCAATGAAAATTTATGACATGAATGTGATTTTTTCTGGAGAAAAATAACCATCACTAAAGAATTATAGATTGTACAATAATTTTTAACAAAATTATAAATTTTAAATTATAACTTACCTAAAAATAAATATTAAATGAGACATTCATCATCATTAATTAATATTAATTCCTAATAAATATTTCAAATTGGCATCATATACACCACATAATGGTGAATATGTTTATATTAACAAATATGTATCAATAAAATTGAAATTGAGACAAAATCTATTACAATGATCATACTGTTGAAGGGTGGATTAATTTTTGGATTGATTATGTTTTTTTAATTTCATTTAATAAATGTAAATTTTATATTAAATAAATAATAATCACAATTCATTACACACATAATCATAGATTATCAATGACACAATATAAGTTATATAATATAATGAAAATAAATTGATTAAAAAATTTCCATTCAACATTGTAACATCCAAGTCAAATACCCTTGGATTAAAAACATAAAATTAAAACTCCAATTAACGTCAAATATGAATTATTCATGATATTAAGTGAAAAATATTTTGATTTAGACTATATAAAAAAATCGTTGCATGATAATAAAATATCCATTACTAATGTAAAATTGAGACTAAATCCCATACCTCAAACATCCCATTAAATCAAAATTATTTAACCTCTTATATAACAATATTTAAAATATAATTAATTTATACCAAAACCATAATATTATTAATATTATATTATATGATCCTTTTATGACACCATATAACTTTTCTTTAAATATATTTTATTATTTTTGTTCTTATGAGTGATAATTGTCTTGTTTTCTAATGTGTGTTTTTTATTAAAGTTTATATTATTATAAGAAGACTATATACATCATATAATTATTTAGGATTGATAGAAATTTTATATTAAATTATTAAATAAATTTTTATATCTATTATTCTATTTTTTACAAATAAAATAAATTGAATTGATTTGTAGAGATGGTATGATGTACGTACGCATGAGAGACAATATCTATCCCTTAATGGGTGAAAGTGTGTTGAAGTGGCTGATATATTAATTACAAAAATTAATAATCATTTCATACATATAACATATTTTTATTAAATTTCTAAATTTCACCTTCCAGGTAATCTGTTTCTGAGAAACAAACCATATCACGTCGTGAGGTGGTAGTCTACCGTACACAGAAGAAACACTATCGTATTTTCAGAAGAATAGAATGTAAGAATACATACATGACATTACAATTTAATATAAACAATTATATCATTATTATTATATATATTTACATTAAATCCATAACTATATCTGACAAATATAAGTGTTGATGAAAAAAGATTTTCATCGGTCGTTGAGGCCGGTGTCTGTTGTACACACGATCATAGATTTTGATTCCCATTTGATATAATATTATATAGATAAAAATTATTTAATAAAAAAATAAAATATCAGTATAACTTATATTATAATATTAATATATTTAATGTGAAAATAAATAAGTGAAGGCTGTAAAAGAAGATCGAAAAACAAAGAGCAGAGTTATGTGGATTCCCATATATTAGAGAAATGGACATATGATCTCTTTTTAAGGACCTTATGGTTTTCCTTTTGTGAATAACCAAACATATATGATGTTTATATGTTTGTTGGTGAGATATGATTCTTTTTTTGCAACCCAAATAGCTTTAGATGTTTGATAATTTAGTGTATGTAGTCCCCTTTTATAAATGAGGTGGATTTTCATTATTTTAAAGGCAAAAAACTATTAAATAATGGGATGTTGTTTTCAAAAAAAGTTACTGAAAATTTTATAATTAAATGAGTTGAGTGATTATATGATCAGCCATTATAAAATTTTTGTTCCTTGACATATATGAATCCACACATTTAAAAATTAGTTTTCACTATGATAACTACTCTTTTACATGGGAAATTTATCATAATAAACTAAATAAATGACTCTATTTCAATAATTATTTCCCATAATTCAAAATGTTAAATAAATTTTATAAAATAAAAAACCTTTTTATATTGAAAATTAATTTTAACATAAGCTCATGTCGTCCCCAAATCTTTGTTTTACACTTTATCAGGGAAATGGTGCCTCTAATACATAAGAATAAATATAAATATAATAATATGGATATTTATCAATTAATGAAATATAGTTGAAATCAATAAAAATATACTAATTTCATTAAATAAGATATGATTTAAAAAAAAATTAAAATCAATTAATAAAATATATATTATTTTAAAATAATATTAATTAGAATTTTGACAATATTCATTTAATTTAAATTTTATGACATCATGAAAAATGATGAATTAGTATATATTATTTCTATACCAGTATAGAATGTTGTATTTATCTTAATAAATCAAGTAATACAATTAATTATTCAATTATATTTAATTTTTTATTTTTAGTATCATTAATTTTAATTTTATATTTATTTAATAATTAATGTGTTTGCATTTATTAAGCATTTATAGAAAATATATAATAAATAAAAAGTAAAAATACATCATCCTCATGAAATAAATTTTATTTTTAGAAAAAATAAAGTCATTATTTATTCACATATTTCTTTTTTCCGAAGTGAATATATAATTGAATTTTATAAGCAAGACAGTGACCGTTTGTATTTTTATTTATATAAATTTAAATAGTGCTTACATTCATGGAAATGTGTTCCACAGGTTCATAAAAGTCGATCCAAAGGTAATAAGGTTATATATATGGATGTAAATAGAATTTAAACAATAACTTTATCCGTATTAACCCTTATCTATTTTTGATTAATCCACACGTAATGTTGGTTTAACCTCAAAAGTTGAAATTTAGTTTTAATATATTTACTATTGTTTCCAACAAAAAATTTCATGTAAATTACAATAAAATATTAATTATACTTGTCACAAATATGGAATACATTTAAAAAAATATTCATAGAAGGGGTGAAATTTAATTTAAAATTTAAGTTAATACATTATGAAAATATGATTTGTAAAAAGAAAATTCACATAATTATATAAAGTGTAAATATGAATATGAATGATAATTTGAACTAAATGGCCTAAATGAAATTTTTTATTATATAATTGTACAAATTTAATTTTTAAAACAATTTGAAATTGAAATTGAATAATTTAATTATTTTATTGAAAGTATATTTTTTAGTAAAAACAAGTACTTTTCACTATTAATGGAAAAACATAAAAATGTCATTAAATTATCAAAATGTCACTATATGATAATTTTTAAATTATGATTTCAAAAACCTTGTTCATTTTATGAAATTTTAAATTTTAAGATAAATAAAAATAAATTTTAATGTATGTGTAAATATTGAATCTAAAATTTCTTTTATATTTTTAAAAAAAAATCATTTTCATTCAAACTATCGTTTTTTTATTTATAATCAATATATAACCATTTAGTTTATTTTAATCATGTTTAAACCATATAATTTTGATTAATTAGTTATTTCTCATCATATCTACTAATTTAACATCTAGATTCTAAGCATATATTTTTTTACAAGTAATTTATGCTCGAATTTAAGTGTGGTATATTCTATCGATCAAATTGTTTTTTAGAAATTTTGGGTGTTAAAATCGATATCATGAGACAAAATCTATTATATTTTTTGTCATATTACCTCTCAAAAAAATATTTCCTAGATAGGGGGACTTCATGGTATCATCACGATTTATAATATTATGATTTATTGGTTTATGGAATTGAATTTTTTTTCCTAATATTATGAATTACAACACTAACAAACCAATTATTTTTATCCATACATTAATTTTTTCATATATGAGTCATTTATATTTTATTATAAATGTTTATTTATTTAATTATTTTCATTATGTTTCCTTATATGTTATTTATTAATAGTTTGTGATCATTAATGATCGTTTATTTTTATAAATTATATATGCCCTTACTGAGTGTTTGAGATCACCCTTGTTAAGTTTCCATTTAAATAGGTTATGAAGAAATGTTTTACACAATATCTGTCAAAGATTATATCCTATATATTGAATTTTTTGATGATATTTAATACTTCTTATGGATTATGTTGTTTCATATATTTTGAAAAAATGTGTATTTGATGAGAAAGGAAAAGGATTTAAAAGATAAATTATTTTACACACTCTTTAAAAATTTAAATCTAATTATTTCCATGAAATCTTAGGACTCGGTATGTGTAGGATATATTTTAATTATTAATTGTAACTGTTATGTTATTTTCATTTGAATGGTGATATTTAAATATGGTATTTAATTTCATGATATTTTTTTGAGTTTGGTTTTGTGGTGTGATAGTTAGAATCCAAGAAGGGTTTAAATAACATTATTAGATATGATGTTTTTTAAGTATAATTTATGTGATGATTATTTATGGTTGATCATAATTTTAATTGTATATAAATAACATTCGGTTATTTGAGTAAATATTTAATATTGTAGGTAATTAGATTAGATAATTTTATTGAATATCCAATGAAAAATTATGAGGGATATGAATAAGTACAGGATAACATCCCAATGTTTTGATAAAGTAGATCCTTTTTGGATCTTCAATAAATTACATCCCTATATATATTTCACATAGTTTATGTAGTTTTCACATAGATAGTCTAAGTGATAATCACATAAAAAGGCTGGTTTAGTATATAATCATCCATAACTCTAGTGAATGATGATTGGGTCTAATAATTCACAGTTCGATGGACACTACCAATGGATAGTTTTGATAATTTACATTATATTTATGAAGCATTATGACGGATTGGAAAATATTTAGATTAGAAAAAATTTTGGGACTGGCTATGAATAACATATATTAAAACAAATTGATTCATGAGTCAATGTACATATTAGTTGATACAAGATTTTCTGAATAATGGGTAAGTCTAAAATTGATTGAAAATGTTTCAATGATTTTATATCATTAAATATTATATGAATGTTGTTAATAATTGTAGGAAAGATCATTTTTATAATCATCTAAGATGTATAAGACTGCATGACATAATTCAATATAAATTGAACTAAAAGTTTAAGAGGATTAAATAAATAAATTATTATAGAATATATATTATGAATGAGTCTTCATATTCATATGATAGTTTACTCTAATTTTATTGATAACCATTTTAGATTTTAGTAAGTGTTTGAAACAATATCCTGTAAATGATGCTCAGAAAGGTATGTATCTATAAGCCAAAATATCATCTAATCTATTAAGGTGTCACAGTGAAATTGTTGGAAATATTAGTATATGTATTTTATTATGAAAAAGGGTATTTTCCTACTCTAACATATAGTAGTGGGGTTGATATCTTTATTGAAAAAAAATAAAGAAAATATTTTCTACTTTCATTTGTGAGTAATATTTTTCAATGATATTCGTTTATAATCTAAAAAATCTAAGGATTGTCTAAAAAATATAAGGGTTTCTCTATATTAGTTTGATTTAACCATTTTTAAAAATAAACTAAATTGTGTAAATTACCTGGGAATTTGATTTTATTACCAGTTTATATTTTTTGGGTTGACTATGTCATGATAAAATAATTAGGTATGGAATACACATAGGTTCAGTATATGCTAGATGTTGTAAAAAAATGGTTTTATTGATATTGAAAATTTTACATTAAATTATTTGTAAATGTTTTATTAATAATTAATTCCTGCATTTTATTTTGAATTTTATTACATTATTGGGATTATGGTATATTTTTAAAATTAAGTGATTTAATGACAGAAAAATAAATTTTTTAGGGGAAAATAAAATGGTAAGTTATAGAAAAATATATAGTTCCATTATGAAGCCGGTCATAAAGACTCATATGTTTTTTTAAAATTTATATATTGGAGAATGTATGTATAGGGTATATACATACATATTTATAAGATTGTATTAAATAATAGCTTTCTTACATAAATAGACCTAATTCAATCTGGCCTAATATAGTAGGGTCGAGTTAATTTTAGAAGTTGTACCCTGAATAAAAAATATTATAATAATATAATCACCTAAATTCATTAGTGAGTAAAATATAAAATTTTTAGAATGTTTTTTGTTTGTTGACTTAGAATGTAAGACCTATAAAATTTTAATTTTATAATCTTTTAAAAACTATTTTGTTTTATAGAATCTAATACACACAATATAGAAACAAAAAAAATCTAAGATACAATATATAACCTTTAAAATGTAGAAATATAAATGGTAGGCAAAAAAATTTAACTGAATTATGAAATATATGTATAAAAAATTAAGGTCATCATTTAAACTAATACAATGGGGAAAATCTAATGAGTGAATCAAAAAATTAATAAGATAGAGTAATTCAATAAAATATAAGAATACTATAAATATTAATTTGTATTTGTTTTAGTTGACAAAACAAAATATATTATCAAAAAAATAATTTAGTTATATGAATAATTAATGACACGAATTATATTTGTTATAAATATGAAATAAGAATATGGATATTTAGTATATATCAATGTTAATTTTAAATGAAACAAATTTTAATTATATTTTTATTGTTTCATATAAAACATAAATTAGTATCTTTTTGAATTCTAACTATATATAACAAATTAATTTTGGGATATCTAATAGTAATATTATTAACTATGATTTATTTTGTTATATTTTCTATAAGTAGAGGATTTTTAGGTGAATATTTTTTTAAAACATTTTATAATATATATATATATATAGAAGTAAAATAAATCATTTACAAATAAAATTCTTTACTAGTAAATAAAAGATATTCATTTTGGAAACATAACTATTATTTTAATCTAAAAATAAATTTATTCCCATACATTTATAAATTAGTTTTCCTAACATATAGAAATGAAATTCAGAAAATATATATTTCATTTTTTAATTCAACATGATCATATTATGTAACAATGACAATTTAATTTCTATAAATAATAGTCTAATTACTATTATTAATTTCAATACACATGTTAATTGATAAAAATGATATTTTAAAATAATTGTCTAATAAATACGTCACAATTTATCTCCAATAAAATAAATTAGTCTATTCTAAAATGTGAATTTAATATTATTTTTAAAAAAATGATTTAATAAATTATCAAAAAATCAATTGGAAAGCTATAATAAATAAGTTTAAAAACAATAAATTTAAAAGGCATATTTATACAAAAAATTTATATTTATAATATAATTTAATTTATAAGATAATTTTATATTAATTATATAATTAGTTAAATAAAATGGAGTAGAAATCTAGGTTTTTCAAAAATAAATTTATTAGTAGGTTTATTTTATATGTTTTTTAAATGAAAAGTTACTTGGGTAACAACAACTTACCTTGGTAAAAAAGGTAAAATTCCAAAAACAAGAATAAATAACTTCCAAAATGATTTAAAATTATTTGGAAATAAATTTTTTAATAAATAATTTACAATATATAACTAAAAAATAAAATATGTTTCATAGTTTTGGAACTATTTATACATGAATATTTTTATTTCATTATTCATAGATATGGGGTTTTCAAAAAAGTAACATTATCCTCAATTATAAATGGTTGACACTTCAACCCTTTAATTCCAATCCAATTATATATAATTTATTAACAGAAATATAACATTTTTATCCCCCAACAATCCTCTCTCATTTTTATAAAAAATCCTCTCAATTAGTTAATCCATTTCCCTCATTAATAAGGAGGTAATGAGGAAAACATTTATGGTACCAATGTTTATATTACTTAATAATTATCCTTTTATTCATATTAATAATCTTATAAACAAACCTTGTATATTTAAAAATAATGAATGAAAAAATAATATTATATTTAATTTTAATTATATTTATTAAATAATCTTATTTATTCCTTCCAACCACATCGAAAAACAAATGAATTTTGATCAAGAATTATATAGACTATTATCTCTAAAAAATAAGGTTTTTTTCCTCTTCATGATTTTTATTCTTCAAAAAAAAATTCAATAGTAAAAAAATAGTTATTCGTCGATTATAATGATATTATACAGTTCCTTATCAATACTCGTTCATCGATTCGTAAAGTGTTCCTATTTTTTATTTTAATTATCTACATGAAATATGTCACGACCTGCCTTCACCAAAAGAAAGGAAAGGCTAACAGATTGCCAGGTCTTTCCTTCTTTAAGTTGAAAGAGAGATAATGACCCCTGAAACCCGCATTCAATAGGTCCCGGAGTGGCGACCCGCACCAAGGGTATAAAATCACACCCAAAATGGAAGGAATTACCCTTTTCGTTTAATAGGATTGGGAGATAAGATAGTAAATCCCACAACACCAAAACTAAAAGTGCAAATATGACTGAAAATAAACCATTCCCACATGCATGTTCAAAGGTAAAGATACAAGTCACAAAACTCCAAAGGTAATATGGTACCAAGAAAAGGAAAACAACAATAACAATTACCCCAAAGGTTCATGCTAGTATGGTCCTGCGCGATCCCTGATATAATGCTCCAACCTTAAACCTTACTTAATCTTGAGTTATTACAAGATTACACATTGAGGATCTTTTCGGGTTTAGAGTTTTATATAATTAGATCATAAAACATGCATTACATTCCACATATAAACAAAGTGGTTACATAAAGATAGTATTCATTTTTCCCATCAATGGAAACATATTTAAAATAAAACATGGATTCATTCTTGACACTTCCTTGACACTATCATCATATCATGTACCTTTCCCTTGACCTGTGAAAAAAATTTCAAAAACTTGGGATGAGTATAAAAATCTCAGTAAGGGATATAAAAATATGGAAAGGAAACATGGGTACATATATACATAAGAATGAAATCATACTTTACCAATAAAACATAAGAACTTTAACATAACTCATAAAATCATGATTAAATCATAGAAATCATAAGACATAAAGGTAACTTGAGGCATTCATAACATTCTTATGTAGGGAGTAACCCTCTTGGTTACATTTGGAATACCCATCACAGAATGTTCCCTAAATCTTTTCGGAGAAACCTTAACGTTTCACTCCTTCGTGTTACCCAATGCATTGGAGAGCTATATCGGGCTCACCTGCCCTTAGTTTATCAAGGAACCACCCATCTTCATAATAATGCCCAAGAACCTCAACATAATCATATCACATAAAACATGCATAAAGGAAACATAAAATTTCCACCTTTCAATCAAAAGATATCAATAAAACACATTGATATAAAAACATTATGAAAACCATTTTCAATACCAAAACAAAAGAAAATTAAAACATGGTATTTATTTTTCTTTTAAAAAAAGGTATGGCTTGTAGAGGAAGCCGAAACTCAAATAATGGTCACGACGACGGAGAAGTCGTTGTCGCCGCATACGTACGACAAAATCATTCAATTTTTTCTTTTAGTAAACGCTTCGTATAAAAAAGATTCGTTTTGAATAAACATAATAGTCAAAGGGGTTTATACACCGTATAAAAGAATGTTGTGTATAAAACAAAATATGCCTCAATAAAAGGAGATTGAGACGAAGTCCCATACATCGGGTCCGACTTGACTCGGTCGTTCTTTAATCTCCTGGATAATAAACTTGAGTTAATTTATACTTGTTTAAGAACCTTTTTCAAGTTCATTATTCCTTTTATATCACTTATTTCCATGTCATGAACACTGTGTAATTATTTAAGTTAATAACGGTCATTTTAACGATCATTGGTACTTGAGTAAAAAATAAACCCTTTATAATTACAAGTTGATAATGTATCCATTATATCCATAATGGTATTCATGATGTAGATATCATATATATCATATATATCCAGTACATGAATGCATTTATAATATTACATAACATTTATAGGTAAGAAATGAAATGCACCGTTCATGGAGACGGTAAGCCGTACGTACGCATGAACGCTGCTTCCATTTCTATTTCGTATTTTAAGAAATGGAATCATAATGATATAAAGCTATATTTTACTTCCAGTGTAATATCATATATAATATCATAACTCCATCCTTTATATGTCCCACATATGGTATTAACGAATCAAATCACTTTGAGGGGGCGGTAGTCCGCACTTCCTTAAATGAAGATATCGTGTTTACCCATAATGGAAACCATAATGGTATGACCAAAATGAAAAATAAATAATCTTAAGGAAAACATAAACATATTATATATCATATATAAATATAGTTTCATCTTAATGCCCACCTTTGAAAGTGTTAAAAGAATTTTGAACAATCATCGTTTCGGGAGGCAGAAATTCGCCATCCACGGAAACAGTATGTTCTTTAACCATTAGATGTAGGTGTGTGTAAGTGTAGCTCGAATCCTTGTTATAAAAACATCCTAGTATATTGAATATACAGGATTGTTTACAAAAGAAATGAATAAAAAGAGTTTAGGGGGTTGGAGAAGCAAAATTAAACAAAAGGACTCAAATGAAGACATTACCTTAAAATCGGGTAACTCCATTTGGTTTGAGCTCAAAGGATTACTTGAGAAGACTTCTGCCCAATGTGATGCTTCAAGGAGTAATAGATGTATGTAGAGAGACAAAATGGGCAGGGGTTGGCCGAGCCAAAGGCTTTAGAAGTGTGGGTAAGGAGGTAGAGGTGGGGGCCTTTTATAAGAGGAGAGGAGGGGCACTCTTGGAAAGTAAAGAAATTTTAGTTTATTTTTAAATGATTTTCGGATTCAAAAGGTCCCACATTGATAGAATTCGAGGTTAAGGTGATAAGGGTTCTAAATACACCCATAAAATAAGTTTTGGACATGTGTAAGTCATAGATTTTACATTATCATTTCATTTTATTTAAATCCTTTATTAATGAGGTAGTCGTTGCATTATCATGATGTCATAAATAATTTAATTTATTTAAAGTCTAAAAATTATAAAAAAACAACTATGATGTCGGAAATCGTTTTAGCTTTCTAATTACTATTTATAATCAAAAATCTGACTTGTATAACCACATGTAAAAATTGTTTTAGTAAAATAACTCATGTTTGTGTCATTTTTACTTTAACATTAAATAAAAAGATATTAATGTCGTTTTCCTACCAAAGTGGCTCCATGGGGTCCCCAAGATGACCCATGGATTGTTTTGGTCGGCCATGACACATACAATAAGGTTAGGACATGTTTCTAGGTATTTTCATTTTTATTATAATATCATTTTTTCCTTAAATTGCACTAATTACCTCTAATCTCGATTAAGAACTTAATAAGTTACTATTCACAAAAAATTATTTTAATCCCATTGAACCACATTTTACTTATTAATGAAAACCATGTATGTCGGATTTTTGAAAATCAAATCACAGAAGTGGCAAAGTTTCATTTAAATGAAAAATCGGTTTCTTTAATTACCACTTAGTGGTTTCACTATTCATCAAAAATTGATGTTTTTCAGAAAAATACCAAAACATCACCCTAAGATATATTTGATATTATGAATTCAAAAATGATGTCTATTTTATAAAGTTCAAATCATATAAGTTACATTAATTAATTTAATAATTAATTCCCGTTGTGATGACAAATAGCGTGTTTTTATGAAACAATAAGTATCAAAAGATTGACACCAGTTTAAGTCCAATTTTATAGTGAAATTGATTCCAATGACCACCATTGGATTAAATGGTAAAAATATATTCTAATTCCACTTCAAAACCAATTCAAAAGATAATCTAATCATATAAATAAATTAGATTAAAAAGAGGTTTTGAATTAAAATACAACATTATCACTATTCATTAAAAAATGAATTTTATCGGAAAAATACCAAAAATTCACACAAAGTAAATTTTGATGTCCCAATCATAAATAATAAGTTTATTTTGACAAACATAGCTTATTAAATTGTCAAAAGATATATTTAAAAATGTTTTTCCATCAAAAGGCAGTAAAACAATCTTTTAAAAATATTAGTGTATTCCATGTTTAAGATTGGATTTATTTTCATTTTAAGCCTCTAAAACACTATCTAATTCATTAATAGACATAGATAAAAATATATATTATTCATTACTTATTTGGTATGTTACATCCTTCCCCCCTTTAGAAAATTGCATCCCCGAAATTTATTTACTTATCGAATAAATGGGGGTACTTATCCCTCATTGCATTTTCAGATTCCCATGTTGCCTCTTCCATCATGTGGTTTTTCCACAAAACCTTTACCTGATTAATCAAATTATTCCATAACACTTGATCCCTGTGGTCAAGAATCTGGACCGGTTGTTTCTCACAAGATAGGTTCTCTTCCAGCTGAACTACCTCTAGACTCAAAACATGAGATGGATATGGCATATACTTTCTCAGCATCGAAACATGAAAAACATTGTGTACCTGAGATAAACTCGGAGGTAATGCCACTCTGTATGCAACTGATCCAACTCTCTCCAGAATTTCATATGGTCCAATGAACCTTGGACTCAACTTTCCTTTCTTACCAATTCGCATCACACTTTTCCATGGCGATACTTTGAGAAAAACATGATCACCTACCTCAAAAGAGAGATCCTTCCTCCTATTGTCCGCATAACGCTTCTGCCTACTCTGAGCTGTTCCCATGTGTTTCTGAATCAACTGAACTTTTTATGCCATATCTTCTACCAATTCTGGTCCCATCAACTTCCTTTCACCCACTTCATCCCTGAAAGCTGGAGTTCGACACCACTTCCCATATAATGCCTGAAATGGTTCCATCTATATACTGGAATGAAAACTATTATTATATGAAAATTCAACCAAAGAAAGATGTTGGTCCCAACTTCCCTGATAATCCATCGAACAAGCTCGTAGAATATCCTCCGAGGTCTGAATTTTTCTTTCTGACTACCCATCTGATTGAGGATGAAATGTTGTACTAAAATTTAATTCAGTACCCAATGACTTTTGAAGGCCCTTCCAAAAGTTATAAGTAAACCTGGGATCACGGTAAGATACAATGGAGAGAGGAACTCCATGTAACCTGACTATCTCTTTAAGATACAAAAGAGAAAGTTGATCTTGGGAAAAAGTATCTTGTATAGTAAGGAAATGAGCAGATTTAGTCAAGTGATCAACAATAACCCAGATTGCATTATTACCTCGAGGGGTCTTCAGCAATCCCACAATGAAATCCATGGATATATTCTGCCATTTCCACTCTGGCACTGGTAAAGGCTGAATCATCTCTTTCGGTAACTACTGCTCTGCTTTAACCTGTTGACAAGTCAAACACATCACAGTAAAATCAGCAATATCTCTTTTCATTCCATCCCACCAGTAATACTCCCACAGATCTCTGTACATCTTAGTACTGCAAGGATGAACTGAAAACGGATAACTATGAGCTTCACATAACAACTCTCTCTTCAACTGTGAATCACAAGGCACACACAATCTCTTCGAAAATCTCAAAACGCAATCTTTATCAATGTTGAATTCAGGCAACTTACCTTTCTGAACCAGCTATGCCTTTTTCTGCAACTCACATTCTTGCTTCTGTGCTTGCTTGATTCTGTCTGATAGAGAAGATTTCACTGATACCTGAAACAAAACAGAAGAACATACTACACCAACAACTTCTATGCCAAAGTTTATCAAATCCTTAACCAAAGGATCACGTTCCAAACGCAACATTGCTAATGAAGCATTAATTTTTTGACTCAAAGCATCAGCCACTTTATTTTCTTTGCCTGGATGGTAATGAATTGTACAATCATAATCCTTGATTAATTCCAGCCATCTCCTCTGTCTCATGTTTAACTCTTTATGAGTGAATATATTCTTTAAACTTTTGTGATCAGTATATATTTCACACTTTACACCATACAAATGATGCCTCCAAATTTTTAAAGCGAAAACAACATCAGCTAATTCCAAATCATGTGTAGGGTAATTTACCTCATGAGTTTTCAACTGTCGTGAAGCATAAGCAATTACCTGATCATTCTGCATTAGGACGCAGCCAAGTCCTTTCAATGAAGCATCACTGTATATAAAAAACTCACCATTCCTGGAAGGAAGTGCCAAAACTGGAGCATTCACCAATCTTCTTTTCAACTCCTAAAAACAATCATCACATTCTTTTTTCCAGATAAACTTAACACCCTTTTGAGTTAGCTTAATAATTGGACTCGATAACCGTGAAAAAATTCTAACAAACCTTCGGTAATAGCCTACCAAACCAAGGAAACTACGAATCTATGTTACATTTGTGGGTCTTGGCCATTCTTCAACAACCTTTGTTTTTGCAGGATCAACAGTTATCCCATCTTTAGAAACAATGTGACCAAGTAAAGAAATTTGTTGCAACCAAAACTCACACTTTCTGAATTTCCCATACAATTTCTTTTCTTTTAAGGTTTTCAAAATAACCCTTAAATGTCTTTCATGCTCCTATTTACTTTTAGAAAACACCAGAATATCATCAATGAAAACCACCACAAACTTATCCAAGAATGCATGGAAAATTCTATTCATTAAGTCCATGAATACAGCAGGTGCATTGGTTAGCCCAATATGCATTACTACAAATTCATAATGGCCATATCTTGTACGAAACGCAATCTTTGGAACATCTTCTTCCTTTACCTTCAGCTGATGGTACCCCGATCTCAGGTCAATCTTTGAAAAATACTGAGCTCCCTGGAGCTGATCAAACAAATAATTGATATGAGGCAAAGGATATTTTTTCTTAACAGTGATGTTATTCAAGGCTCTATAATCAATGCAAAGTCTCATTGAACCATATTTCTTTTTAACAAATAAAACAGGAGCACCCCATAGTGACGTGCTAGGTCGAATGAAACCTTTGTCTAATAAATCTTGCAATTTCTCCTCCAACTCTAAAAGTTAAATTTTAGCCATTCGATAAGGGGGTTTCAAAATTGTCTTAGCATCAGGAACTAAGTCAACAGTAAATTCAAATTCCCGATCTGGTATTATTCTAGGCAACTCATCAGGAAAAACATCAGGATACTCATTTACCACTAGCACATCATTAATCTGAACAGTTCCTTTATTTTCAACAATATGTGCAAGGTAACATTCATTTCCATCTTTTACAAGCTTCTCAGCCTCTTGATATGTTATCAACAGTAAGGGTTCATTCTTGTACACAAACTAAAAGTCTTTCTGAAAAGAAAGTTCTTTAACTCTACAGTCAATCTTAGCATGGTAAATAGAGAGCCAATCCATACCCAGGATAACATCAAACTCTACTAGAGTTAGAACAATAAGTTTTGCAAGTAGGTTCTTTCCACAGATAAGGATAAGAAGATTCTTATAAATTCTTTTTGCCACAACATTTCCCCCAGGTGTTTTTACCAAAATTTCAGTAGTCATTTCTTGAGATGGTATTCCCATTTTACTAGAAAAGGTTTCAGAGATGAAAGAATGTGTGGACCACGAATCAAAAAACACACTGGCATAATCTGAAAAAACAAACAAGGTACCTGATACAACTTCATTTGATGGCCCGACATCTGCTGAAGTAGTTGCAAAGGATTTCACCACCCCTTTCTACTTGTACTCTAACTGCTTCCCATCTTTCATGCTCTTTTTGGGACACTCATTTGCATAGTGACCCATCTCATTGCACTTAAAACATTTCACTAACTGTAAATAAAATTTGGTCTTACCTTCACCTTGATCTTTTTCAGTGCAATCACAAGCCTTATGTCCCATCTTACCACATCGGTAGCACTTTCCCGAATGCAGAAGGCATTCCCCAGCATGCCTTTAACCACATTTATCACAAACTGGAAACTTATTTTTCTTACCATCAGACTTTTTTGAAGAATTATTTCCTTTCTCCTGCCACCTCGGTCTCTTCTTCTGTTGGTTTTTATAGAACACTTGATCATCGACAAACTCCATTTCCACCTTCTCAGCACATCGAACAAGAATTTCATAACTTTTAACCTCACGAGAATCTAATGCCCCTCGATATTTTGGCTTTAATCCTGAGTAAAAAATATTGATCTTACTATCAAGGTCTCGGATAAAATTTGGAGCATACCTTGCCAATCGAGTGAACCTCTCTTCATAGGCAGCCACTGAGTCTTCCTCTTCCCTCAATTCCAAGAATTGTTTTTCAATCCTAAGTCGAACAGCCTTAGGAAAATACTTTTCAAGAAACATACCTTTGAATTTATCCCAGTCGAGAGCATCAATCTCATCAGCGTCCCTGATATTTTTAACCATCGACAACCACTGATCTGCTTCACCCTCCAAACGGTAAATATCAAGACTAACCTTTTGATTTTCTGAACACCCCATGACATATAAAATCTTCCCCAGTTCTTTAATCCACCCTTCAGCTAACACAGGGTCAGATGATCCTCTGAATAATGGGGGATTTTTTCTCATGAAATGTTCCACCACTGACATGTTCCTCTGTGGTTGATCTGGATGATCTCGTGCATGGATACCACCACCATTTATCGCTTGAGTCAACTGCGCCATTACTGCAACAAACTGTTCAGTTCTAATTCCGACCATCTCAGGATGCTGATTCAGAAGGTTATTTCCTACTGTATGCCTTCTTAGCACTGCTTCCCTGTTTCCTCTGTGGAAAACTATTCTGAACAAACATGTCTTAGATGAAGAAACATGGTAATCTTCGAATGCTATATCATTTCAATTTGACCATAAAAAATATTTTTGGATAATCATTTAATAGAATTCTAACTCTTAAAGTTATCTAAACCGACCTTTGATACCGACTATAAGGCCCCAGCCTTAAACCTTACTTAATCTTGAGTTATTACAAGATTACACATTGAGGATCTTTTCGGTTTTAGAGTTTTAGAGAATTAGATCATAAAACATGCATTACATTCCACATATAAACAAAGTGGTTACATAAAGTTAGTCTTCATTTTTCCCATTAATGGAAACATATTTAAAATAAAACATGGATTCATTATTGACACTTCCTTGACACTATCATCATATCATGTACCTTTCCCTTGACTTGTGAAAAACATTTCAAAAACTTGGGATGAGCATAAAAAGCTCAGTAAGGGATATAAAAATATGGAAAGGAAACATGGGTACATATATACATAAGAATGAAATCATACATTACCCATAAAACATAAGCACTTTAACATACCTCATAAAATCATGAATAAATCATAGAAATCATAACACATAAAGGTAACTTGAGGCATTCATAACATTCTTACGTAGGGAGTAACCCTCTTGGTTACGTTTGGAATACCCATCACAGTATATTCCCGAAATATCTTCGGAGAAACCTTAACGTTTCACTCCTTCACGTTACCCAATTCATTGGAGAGCTATATTGGGCTCACCCACCCTTAGTTTATCATGGAACCACCCGTCTTCATAATAATTTCCAAGAACCTCAACAAAATCATATCACATAAAACATGCATAAAGGAAACATAATATTTCCACCTTTCAATAACAAGATACCAATACAACACATTGATATAAAAACATTATGAAAACCATTTTCAATACCAAAACAAAAGAAAATTAAAACATGGTATTTATTTTTCTTTAAAAAAAAGATATGGCTTGTAGAGGAAGCTGAAACACAAATAATGGTCACGGTGGTGGAGAAGTCGTTGTCGCCGCATACGTACGACAAAATCATTAAATTTTGTCATTTATTAAATGATTAGTATAAAAAAGATTCATTTTGATTAAACTTAAAAGTAAAAGGGGTTTATACACCATATAAAAGAAGGTTGTGTATAAAACAAAATATGCCTCAATGAAAGGAGATTGAGACGAAGTCCCATACCTCGGGTCCGACTTGACTCGGTCATTCTTTAATCTCCTGAATAATAAACTTGAGTTAATTTATACTTGTTTAAGAACCTTTTTCAAGTTTATTATTCCTTTTATATCACTTATTGCCATGTCATGAACACTATATAATTATTTAAGTTAATAACGATCATTTTAACGATCATTGGTACTTTAGTCAAAAATAAACCCTTTATAATTACAAGTTGTTCATGTATCCATTATATCCAGAATGGTATTAATGATGTAGATATCATATATATCATATATATCCAGTACATGCATGCATTTATAATATTACATAAAATTTAGTGGTAAGAAATGAAATGCACCGTTCATGGAGACAGTAAACCGTACGTCCTCATGAACGCTGCTTCCATTTTTATTTCATATTTTATGAACTTGAATCACAATGATATAACGGTATATTATAATTCCAGTTTAATATCATATATAATATCATAACTCCATCCTTTATACGTCTCGCATATGGTATTAACAAATCAAATCACTTTGAGGGGGCGGTAGTCCGCACTTCCTTAAATGAAGGTATCATGTTTACCCATAATGGAAACCATAAAGGTATGCCCAAAATGAAAAATACAGAAGCTTAAGGAAAACATAAACATATTATATATCATATATAAATATAGTTTCATCTTAATTGCCACCTTTGAAGGTGTTAAAATATTGTTGAACAATCATCATTTTGGGTGGAAGAAATTCGCCATCCACGGAAACAGTATGTTCTTTAATCATTAGATGTAGGTGTGTGTAAGTTTAGCTTGAATCCTTCTTATAAAAACATCCTATTATATTTAATATACTGGATTTTTTACAAAATAAATTAATAAAAAGAGTTTAGGGGGTTGGAGAAGCAAAATAAAACAAAAGGACTCAAGTGAAGACATTACCTTAAAATCGGGTAACTCCCTTTGGTTTGAGCTCAAAGGCATCCTTGGGAAGACTTCTGCCCAAAGTGAGGCTTCAAAGAGTAATAGAGGGATGTGGAGAGACAAAATGGGCAGGGGTTGGCTGAGCCAAAGGCTTTGGATGTGTGGGTAAGGAGGTAGAGGTGGGGGCCTTTTATAAGAGGAGAGGAGGGCACTCTTGGAAAGTAAAGAAATGTTACTTTATTTTAAAATGAGTTTCGGATTCAAAAGGTCCCAAATTGATATAATTCGAGGTTAAGGTGATAAGGGTTCGAAATTCACCCATCCAATAGGTTTTGGACATGTTTAGGTCATATATTTTACATTATCATTTCATTTTATTTAAATCCTTTATTAATGAGGTAATCGATGCATCAGCATGATGTCATAAATAATTAAATTTATTCAAAGTATAAAAATTATAAAACAAAATACTATGATGTAGGAAATCATTTTATCTTTACAATTACTATTTATAATCAAAAATCTGACTTGTATAACCCCAAGTAAAAATTGTTTTAGTAAAATAACTCATGTTGGTGTCATTTTTACTTTAACATTAAATAAAAATATACTAATGTCATTTTCCTACCAAAGTGGCTCCATGGGGTCCCCAAGTTGACCCATGTATTTGCTTGGTTTTCCATGACACATCCAATAATGTTAGAACATGTGTCTAGGTATTTTCATTTTATTATAATATCATTTTTGCCTTAAATTGCACTAATTACCTCTAATCGTGATTAAGAACCTAATAAGTTACTATTCACCCAAACTTATTTTAATCCCATTGAACCACATTTTACTTATTAATGACAACCATGTATGTAGGATTTTTGAAAATCAAATCACAGAAGTGTCAAAGTTTCATTTAAACGAAAAATCAGTTTCTTTAATTACCACTTAGTGGTTTCACTATTCATCAAAAATAGAAGTTTTTCAGAAAAATACCAAAACTTCACCCTAAGCTATAATTGATATTCAAGATTAAAAAATTATTTCTATTTTAAAAAATTCAAATCATAGATGTTACATTAATTAATTTAATAATTAATTCCCGCTGTGATGACAAATAGCGTGTTTTTATGAAACAATAAGTATCAAAAGATTGACACCAGTTTAAGTCCAATTTTAAAGTGAAATTGATTCCAATGACCACCATTGGATTAAATGGTAAAAATATATTCTAATTCCACTTCAAAACCAATTCGAAAGATAATATAATCATATAAATAAATTAGATTAAAAAGAGGTTTTGAATTAAAATACAACATTTTCACTATTCATTAAAAAATGAACTTTATCGGAAAAATACCAAAAATTCACACAAAGTAAATTTTTATGTCCCAATCATAAATAATAATTTTATTTTGACAAATATAGATTATAAAATTGCCAAAAATATAGATTTAAAAATGGTTTGCCATCAAAAGATAGTAAAACAATCTTTTAAAAATTTTAGTGTATTCCATGCTTAATATTGGATTTATTTTCATTTTAAGCCTCTAAAACAATATCTAATTCATTAACAGACATAGATAAAAATATCTATTATTCATTACTTACTTGGGATGTTACACCTGATGTCCTCATGGAAACCTGAAAGCAGTTTTATATACATAGGGTGAGCATACATGTATACTCAGTAGGGAAAAACCAAAGACTCTCGTGCACAAGTGGGGAGTCATACTAATGCCCTATGAGAAAAGAGATAACCAAAAACCCAACAAGGAAATAACCACCCATGCCTCACCAGGGCACACTCTCCAAATAACGCTTGTAAAGTAATGTATAATTAAAGCACATCGATGTTTGGGTACCCCACGCCACTTTCCCACTGGTTATTCAAGACATCCTATGCATCGAACCAATCCTGCCATTCTCACCGCAGTCCCACTCCCACACCCCGCCCGCAAACACCTAGGCCACAACCGTCACACGTAACCACGCCTTCAAATACCTAGGCCAGAACAACCACCACCACAACCTAAGACACCTGGGCTAGAAGATCTATTGCCACACCCGAAGACACATGTGCCTCAGACCAATGAGACATGGGAATCCACTTGCCCGCACACACCTGGGCCAACCACCACACTACTATGACCGAAGATTCTTGGTCTAATAATGGACTTCAGGCCATCACAGCATGCCCGTAGAGTCTTGGGCTATTTAGGAAAGGGAGCATAAAAGGAGATAATAACCAGCCACTCATAGAAGTGTTGGTAAAAACACCCTCCCCCATGAAATGGGGATGTTTGGCACTAAGTTCTCAACTTGGGTGCGGCGCGAACAAGAAACACAAAACTACAAGTAAATGTATAGGTAACAAGCACTCACCAAAATCTAGGTTTTTCTTCATCCAGCCTAAAGAACACAATCAGCACCCATGTCCAATCACAACTCACACCAAACTAAATCCAATTTGTCCAATCCTTGTTTTCATGTTCCATAAAAATGTTTAAATAAGTTTCTGCACCTACTTTGGGCAACTAGCAAGTATAAGAACAAGCCAAGGAAAGAGTACAATCAAACATGAACTTAAACATTCACAACCGGTTCTCTTGTATGGTCACAACCACAAAAGGGATAAGTGAGATCCCTCAAAGTACTGGAACCCAGGAAAACCCCAACATACTACGCCATGTTCCCAAAACCCAAGAACCAACGGTTTCTCGACAATAGAGGATTCCACCCTAATTCGTGATATAAGAAATGTAACCATGCAGCCTCAAATTCACAACCAGTGATACCATGACAACAGGGGATCCCATCCCCACTCACATCACCCAGCAATCAGCCCGTGAATGAAAAACAAAAAAACCACTACCACCAACACAAATCAGGCCCATGCCGGTATTTTCAAGTTTAAAATATTTAACAAACTCCATGATTCCAATTTAGGTGTACTTTAACCGAGGTTATCACAGAAAAGGATTGATCCTGGTGCTTTCAATTTATTTAGCTGAATATACGTAATTAACCAATATCCTATACACGACCAACACAAGAGGTAAGGATTTATTAGAGCATAGAGAAAGACCACCAATGACCATGATTTTCAATATGTGTTTGCTCGTACAAATAAAAAATCCTTAATCATGAAAGAGGAGAAAAACAGAGCAGCATCATCGGTCACACCCCACCCCTTCATTCTTTAGAATCCATTTATTATCTTCATTAATGTTTGGTTTATCCAATTCTATAGAAGAATTAGCGTACCCACCCCGCAAGATACACAGAGAGGAGAGACGAAGGGGAAAACCCTACCTAATTGATCAACGATCAAAGATTCTCTTCATGCGCGAGGAACATCGGATGCGCAAATTGCAGTGGTGTAACCTCGGGAACTCAAGGATGAGCAGACAAATCGATCGTAGGGTGATAGAGAAAAGAAACCTAGGGAGAACCCTTTAGTTTATAAGGGTATAAGGGACGGGGAAGGTTGAGATATTGAGATAAGAATGTGAAACCGCATAAGAAATGAGGTCATGGGATGACCACGCGGCCCCACACATCATTAAAGGGTCACCGCCTTTTGGGGCAGATTAAAAAAACGCACACTAGGATACCTCATCAAAAACCTAATTAAACACCTTTAATGGGCGTTAATGGGATTTAAAACAATTATAAAGGGGTTAAAAGAGTGTTTAAAACCCAATTTGTGCATAAAGGAGGCGCTACTGGAAAACCCATGGGGGTAGGCATGACCCACCAGTAGCCGAGAGATACGGGTGGATGACATCGACCGGTAGTCGAGAGCTACTAGTGGCCCAGGCCACCGTATCTGAGAGCTACCGATGGTCGAGAGCGACCGGTAGACCAAGGATATCTCTAGGAGTCCCCGAGAAGTTGGGATGGCCTTCTAGACCACCCGTAACACCTCAAACATCAGATTTTTACTAAGTAATGGACCTCCAAAACCCGGGCCATTACATCATATACCTCAAAAACTATTCTAGCCCTCGAGAATCAAAACATCCCAGAAGGAAAGAGAGGGTCCGAACAACCACCTTCAAAGATACCTCTCAGGAGTGAACCTCACTGTTAACTAAAAACAGCTCCCTCTCAAGAACCAAGAAACATACCATGTAAAACTGCCCAGTCATGTGGGTTGGGGAGTCTCCTCCCCCATGTCAAGATACTATCCGCTTTGGGCGGCACTGACTCGCCCGCACGGGTTTAATCGCATCCACCTTAATGCGTCTTGATTTGGGGTCGGGTCCTCCCCTCCCCATAGCCAATACTTTTCACACACATTCAGAGGAATGAAAACCCACATATTTCATAGCCAACAAGGTAAAATGCTCCACCACAACAAGCATAAATAGAACAGTACAAAACTCAAAACAACTCTGGGTACTGGGCACGCATCTCTTCCTCCCTCTCCCACGTACTCTCCTTAATCCCACCATGTCTCCATAACACACGAACCAAGGGATTGGTTCACCCATGAAGCACCTTGTCCTCACGATCCTCGATCATCACTGGTATTTCCACAAAGGTCACGTCGTCTTGATGTCTAGCTATCCCCAGCCGAGGATATGTGAATCATCGTGCAGATACCGATGGAGTTGGGACACATTTTAGATGTCATGTATCCTCAGTAGCGGTGGTGGTAACGATAGTTGATAAGCCACTTTGCCGACCCGCCACATCACTTCAAAGGGTCTGAAGAACATAGGATAAAGCTTACTCCCCATGCCGAACCTCCATTTTCCACGCCGAGGGGAGAACATCAAGAACAAGTGGTCTCCAACCTCAAACTCCATGGGCCTTCTCCTGCTATCAGCATAAGACTTCTGTCGATCCTGGGCCTTCTTCATACTTTTTCGTATAAGCTAAACCTTCTCAGTCGTTCTCTGCACCACCTCCGGGCCAAGGATGCCCGCCTCTCCGACTTCGATCCAACACACAGGTGAGCGGCATGGCCTCCTGTACAAGGCTTCTAACGGAGCCATACCAATGGTAGAGTGATAGCTATTATTGTAAGAAATATTTAGTAGAGGAAAATGTCGCACCCACGATCCTCCTTAGTCTATAACACATGACCGCATCATATCCTCCATGTTCTGGATGGTGTGCTCTTTCTGTCCATTTGTCTGGGGATGAAAAGTGGTGCTAAGACATAGCTGGGTGCCAAAAGCATGCTGCAATCCTCTCCAGACTTGTGAGGTAAACCGTGCATCCCTATATGAGACTTTGGACCTCGGAACTCCATGAAACCGCGCCACCTCATCCACGTACCTTTGTTCCAAAGCATCCACTGCACTCGACTCCTTAATCACCAGAAAGTGAGCCAATTTCATCAACTAGTCCACTACTACCTAGATGAAATCATACCCCCCTTGAACCTTGGGTAGTCCTGTGATTAAATCCATCGATATGTCTTTCCAATTCCAATCAGAAACATCTAGAGAATGCAGTAGGCCGCTTGGAACTCGGTGTTCAGCCTTCACCTGCTGACACACTATGCACTTTACCAAAAACTCTTCCACTGCTCACTTTAATCCGGGCCACCAGAACTGTCTCTTCAGACCCTGGTACATCTTGGAAACTCTTGGGTGTACCGCTAGGAATGATTTGTGGAACTCACTAAGAACCTTGCCATGCATCGCCTCTGGAACAAACAGCTTTCCCCAGAAAAGCATCTGGTTCTGACCTTCCTCCGTCCATCCTTCTAGAGCATTGCTCTGGTCAACTCAGTCACGCATCACTTTGCACTCTGGGTCTCCCAACTAAGACTCCTCCAATAGCTTCAACAGAGAAGACTGCACTGTCATCTGATACAGGCAACCTCTACCACTATCCGTTCTCGCATCTAGGTGCAAGGAAGCCAACTCCTCCATCGCCTTCCAGGCGTCTGCCGACTCTCGGACTGAATCCTTCTGCGACCACCTGATCAAGGCATCGGCCACTACATTCCCTTTCCCTGAAGTGTAGGATCTCTCGAAGTCTAAATCCTAGAGGAACTCCATCCACCTTTGTTGTAGCATGTTTATGTCCCACTGGGAGAAGACATACCTGAAACTTTTGTGATCTGTGAAGACCACAAAGCGTTATCCGATGAGGTAATTCCTCCATAACTTTAGTGTGAAAACAACCACTGTAAGTTATTGATCGTGGGTGGCATAATTACTCCTATGAGGGCGTAGCTTCCTAGACACATTTGAGATCACCCCTTGTCGCTGCATCAATACACATTTGAGGCCTTTCCCTGAAGCATCACAGAACACCTCATATGCCGCCCCTTCTTCTGGTAGTCTCATCACTGGGGCACTAACCAACTTCTCCTTCAGATAGCTGAAGGTTGTCTCACACTGCTCACTACACACGAAAACCGGGTCCATCTTGGTCCAGGATATCAAAGGGTCTGCAACTTGGCGGAAGTTGGGTATGAACCTCTGATAGTAACCCGCCAGCACGAGGAAACTATGAACCTCTGCCACATTCTTGCGTGTTTCCCAAGAAACAATTGCCTCAACCTTTTATGGGTCCACCGCTACCCCCTGCTCGGACACTACGTGCCCAAGGATGTGCACTTCTCGCATCCAGAACTTGCATTTCAACAACTTCCCATAGATCTGGTGTTGTCGGAGGATCTCTAAAACTGTCTTTATGTGCATCGCGTGGTCCTCCTTTGATCTTGAATAGATCTGGATGTTGTCGATGAACACAACTACGAACCGATCTAGGTATTCTTGGAAGATAGAGTTCATAAGCCCCATGAACATAGCCGGGGCGTTTGTAACACCGAAAGGCATGACTACAAACTCGAAGTGTCCATATCTGCACCGGAAGGACGTCTTCGGGATGTAGCCCTCTTTCACCCTCAACTGGTGATACCCAGACCACAGGTCAATCTTCAAGAATCATCCTTCCCCTTTCAACTAGTCGAAATGATCGTCTATCCTCAGAATAGGGTAGCGATTTTTGATCGTTACCTGATTCAACCTCCTGTAGTCTATGCACAACTTGAGACCACCATATTCCTTCTTTGAGAACAAGACTGGAGCACCCCACAGTGACACACTTGTTCTAACATAACCCCTCCTCATCAGATCATCAATCAAAATCTTCAACCCTCGTAGCTCTGAAGGTGCCATCTGGTAAGGAGCCATCGAAATCGGACAAGCACCAGGCTGTAAGTCTATCCCAAATTCGATATCACGTTGAGGGGGTAGATTCGTTACCTCCTCAGAAAAGACATCCATAAACTCACTGACGATCACTAGTACCTCTACCATCTCAGCATCTACTGACTCTACTGACAGCTCGCTAACAAGGAGAGGAGGGGTTCCTCTCGCCTGCTGCACTTCTGACAGCTCCGCTCGCCGGTGAAAGTAAAACGCCAGGTTCCCATGTCTGAAAACATAACCCTTCCTCGGAAGCAGTCGATGACGGCACACATAGAGAACAGCAAGTCGATGCCACAAATGACATCGTATGGCTCTATCTGTAGCAGTAGTAGATCCCTGAATGACTGATGTGGCCCTATCATCAGTCTACATCCTAGAAAAACATATAACAATTCAGTCTGACATCCGACTGGTTTGCTTAGCACTAGGGGAACAAGGAGTCTCTCGGTGTCTAGTCCTGGAGCACAGGCTAGATTGGGTGCAACGAAGGAGTGTGAAGCCCCGGTATCGAAAAAGGCATAAGCAAGGGTACTATGTTGAGTCAATAAGGTTTTCCTTATGACTTTTCTATTCCTTCTTGTTTTGAAAATCAAAAACACCTTTCTTTAAGAAAATAGATTTTATAAGGAAAATTGCTTTTATAAGGAAAATCGCTTTTGTAAGAAAAATTATCCTTATCATATTTTCATCCATATTTTTCTTAAGTATAAGATTCATATTCATTTATATATTCTTGGAATTGTTTGAAACTTTGATATGAAGTATTCTATTTTAGGATCCGAATTCTGGATAAGAACTGTAATAAAGTTTCACTCTGAAATCCAGAATGAGAACTGTGATAAAGTTTCATTCCGAATTCCGGATACGAACTCTGATTAAGTTATACTCCAGATTCAGGATACGAATCCTTATGAACTTCGACATCGAATTCTCATTACGAATTCTAATGACGAATTCTGATTACGAATTCTGATAACGAATTCTCATTAAGATTTCTGATGACGAATTCTCATTACGAATTCTGATGATGAATTCACATTCCGAATTCTGGATACAAATTCTCATTATGAATTCTGATGATGAATTCTCATTACAAATTCTGATGATGAATTCTCATTACAAATTCAATTGACGAATTCTCATACCGAATTCTCATTCCGAATTCACCTATTAAATAGAATCTGATCATCTTTGTTTTATACACTCCGAATTTATTTAGACTCTGAAAAATTATTTTTGTTTACACTCCGAACCTTCACTCCGAACTTTTTAGTTAGACATTAAACGATGTCGTACATTCTGTTACACTTGTTTTGTTATAAAACGATGTCATCTATTCTGTTATAAACTAACGTTGGTTAAGTTACACGTGTACAGGTCCCTCCGATTTTTAAGGAAAATATGACCGTTGGAAAAGAGGTCGACCTTGCCTATAAATAGGAGCTCATTTGAAAGAGCTCGTTGTTGAACTGAGTGCTAAAATGCTGACTGATGAATGACTTCTTCGACATTGTGCATACATGCGGTTGAAGGGATTTCTAGAGAGAGAGGCTCTTATTAACTCTCAAAGCTTCATGCGACTCCTAATGTTGGTGATTACATTCGAGGACTTCCAGGGATATGAAGACAGAGGTGCCGACTACCTTGAAGTTCTAGGGCTTCCTTGCTGAGGAAGACAGAAGTTTCCAACTACCTTGAAGTTGAGGGCTTGCGGGGATAGCAAGACAGAGACTACGATCTTCGTATCGAGGGCTTACCCTGGTGTGGGTAAGACAGACTTTCTTGAAATTATAAATCAAGGGACCTTTATCCAAGGTTGTTGGATACCCTTCTCTTTGGGTTAAAAGACATATATCTTGTTACTTGTAGTTTTACTACTTGTTTGATTCCGCTGCATTTTGTATTATAAGGAAAGTATAAATTTCTTATACTTCCTTACTTGTACTCTGTTTCATTTAGATTCTATACTCTTTAAGGTAGAATCTCATATTGCAATCTTTTGTTAAGTTTCAATTTCCGAAACCATATTTCCGAAACCTACTTTCGGAATCTCTTTCCAGTTTTAAGAAAGTTCATAGGACTTGAAGTTTATAACATCATTCCTCTTTCGATGTTTTTATTTCGTGTTAGAGGTGTTGTGAATTTTCTTATGTTTAACTTTGTTAAACTTATCCATTTACTTTGCTAAAGGAAAATATAGTTAATCATAACTAACTTTAAAGGTTCCAAAGGAATTTTTAAAGTATACAATTCACCCCCCCCCCCCTCTTGTAAATTGAGCATCTACATCATTATTTCAATCCTACAATTGGTATCAGAGGTTGGAAACCTTATACTCTATACCAATACTACAATTGGTATCAGAGGAGGTCTCTGAAATACTTGTACTCACGTATAAGTTTTTCTTGCTCACTTTATCATTCTGAACTTTGTCATTCCGAACTTTATCATTCCGAACTTTGTGATTACGAATTTTTTCTACTAACAAGTTTGTGTGCCAAAAGTTGTTTTAAGTATGGAAGGAATTAATGTTGGTTCTATTGATAATCTAAATCCTACAAGACCACCAATCTTTGATGGTAATGACTATGAATACTGGAGAGATCAAATGAAGACTTTTGTTATCAATACTGGAGTGGACAACTTTGTTATTCTTATTGGAGATTATAAAATTCCTGATAAGGAAGTTTGAAATTTTACTAACCAGGAAAAGAAAGAGTATCAACTCAATTATAAGGTACACAATACTCTACTGCGTTCAATGACTAGAAATACGTATAGCCAAATTTCTTCTTGTGAAGATTATAATTCTATCTGGAAGAAGTTAGAGGTTACACACTTTGGAACTTCTAAGGTGATTGAGACTAGGAGAGCTATGCTTAGAGCTAAATATCATGGCTTTAATTTTCCGTATGGTGAACCAATATGTAAAGTTCAATAGAGATATATGACTACCGTCAACAGCCTATATTCTATGGGAGAAAATGGGTTAGATGATGAAGCACTTGTGGACAAGATAATTGATATTATGCCCAATGAGTGGGAATCCAAAAGAACAGCTATAGATGAGAACAGGAAGGTCACTCAAATTTATCTTGATGAGTTATTTGGAACTCTTATACAACATGAAACAAGAATGAAGAGAGATGTTGACAACATCAAAAAGAAGAATTGGAATGGTACTGTTGCTTTTACAACAACATCAAATCAGATGAAAGCTATGACTCCAGAGAGAGTAACCAGATCCAAGCCTAAGAAAGTTATTTTCCAATCTGAATCTAGTGAGAGTGAAATCTCAGAAAATGAGTTAGCAAATCTTGCTCGAAGGATGAAAAAGATAGCTGGCCAGAGAAATTTCCAATCCAAGTATAAGAAAAAGGAAAGGAAATATATAAAAGATGGAGAAGTCACTTGTTATGAATGCAAGAGAGCTGGACATATTAGACCAGATTGCCCTTTGCTTAAAAAGAAAGAAAGGAAAGAAAGGAATTTAGATAGGAATAGAAAGAAGTATTATAAATCCAAATCTAAGAACGTTATGAAAGCTAATGATACCTGGAGTGCCAGTGGTGGTGACTCTTCAGATGAATCTTCTGATTACGAATCTTCAGGATAGAAGAATCTTGGTCTTATAGCCAGATTACCAATTGATAATCATTGTTTTATGGCTAAGGTACGAAATGATGAATCATTGACCAATGTTTCTTTAAATTCTAATGATAGTAAGTATTATAACTCTTATGATGAAGAATACTCTTCTGATGAAGAAAATACTTTACCTACTTATGAAGAAGTCTCTAGGTTTGATGAACTTCATGAAATTGAGAATTCCAAACTAAATAAGAAACTTGATAAGGAAAACTATAGGAATTCTATTCTTATAAAAGAGATATCAGATCTTTCTAAAGATCTTGATAGGAAAAATGCTGATTTTGAAAGTATTTAAAAAAAATTGAGGAAGTAAGTTCTGAGAAGAACAAACTTTCTAAAGAGTTAGAAAAAGTAATTTCTAAGAAAAATGTTTTCGAGCCTAGCTCTAGTTCTAAAACTAATGATTTTGAGGATAAAAACTTGGTTATAAAACTCAAGTCCGAAATTTTTTCCTTAAAGAAGTGTTTATCGAACTTTACCCATGGTAAGGAAAATTTTGATAAAATATATTCCCAAATACGACCTTTAAGAAATAAATCTGGACTTGGTTATACCCATGCAAAATCAATTTTTAGTAACAATTATTTTGTTCCTCAAAGTGCCCCATTTTGTACTAAGTGTCAATGTGGTGGTCACTGGGCAAAGAATTGTTCCTTAAACAAAAACCAATCTCTAGGATTTCACAAAGCTTACTTTTCTAAGAAGATGTGGGTTCCTAAAATTTTGTTATCTGGTAAACTCTAACCCAAACAAGTTTGGATTCTGAAAGTCTAATTATCTTCTTGATTTAAGGAAAATAAAGAGAGTACCTGCAACAATACATGGTACATGGATAGTGGATGTTCACATCACATGACTGGTAACAAAATCTATTTTGAAAAGATTATCAAAACGAAAGGAGGAAAGGTAACTTTCGGAGATAATGCTAAGGGAGAGATTTTTGGTATTGGTAATATTGTTCTTTTAGGTAAAACTTTGATTTCAAATGTTCTTTTTGTTAAGGGTCTTAAGCACAACCTCATTAGCATAAGTCAGTTATGTGATGAAGGTTACCTTTTGAATTTTAGGAATGATAAGTGATTAGTTCACAATTCCAAGGAAGAATTTATTCTCTCCGCCAATAGGCTTGATAATGTTTACACCTTAAACTTAGAAGACCTCAGGAGTAAAGATTTACCTTGTCTAAGTGCAATGGGAGATCATTCCTGGTTATGGCATAGAATACTACGTCACTGTAACCATAGAAACCTATGTAAACTCACTAAGACGAAACTAGTTAAGGATCTACTGGAGCTTAGATTTGATTCTTCTAAAGTTTGTGATCCTTGTTAATATGGCAAGCAACATAAATCTAGTTTTAAATCAATCGGTGAAGTCTCTACAACTGATGCATTACAGTTACTGCACATGGATCTTTTTGGTCCAACACAAGCTGGAAGTATTGGAGGCAAATACTATGTGTTTGTTCTAGTTGATGATTACACTAGATTTACTTGGGTTTATTTTCTAGCAAAGAAATCTGAAGATTTTTCTTATTTCAAAAGTTTTAGAGCTGAAGTTAAAAATGAGAAAAACCTTCCATTGAAAACTATTCATAGTGATCATGGAGAAGAATTTCAAAATTCTGATTTTGAAACTATTTGTAGTAAAAAAGTATTACTCACAATTTTTCAGCACCTAGAACTCCTCAACAAAATGGTGTAGTTGAGAGAAGAAATAGAATTCTTCAAGAGATAACTATAACCATGTTGAGTGAATATTCTATAGCTAGAAATTTCTGGGCTGAAGCTGTAAGTACTGCTTGCTATACTATAAATCGAGTTTTGATTAGACCTTTTCTTAATAAAACTTTTTATGAGTTATTGAATGGTAGAAAACCAAGACTATCCTACTTCAAGGTTTTTGGTTGCAAAGTATTCATTCTGAATACTAAAGATAACCTACATAAATTCGCACCAAAATATTATGAAGGAATTTTCTTAGGTTATTCCACAACTTCTAAGGCTTATAGAGTTTTTAATAAAAATACTTGTACTATTGAAGAAACAGTACATGTAAAATTTGATGAGACTGATCCTTTTTCTTTTAAACCATCCCAGCCTATATCCTCAGATGTGTTTTCAAAAACTGATTGTCAACCTTTGATAGAAGAACCTTCTGATAAGGAAAATGTTAAAGAAGATACTTCTGAAACATTTACTCCAGAAGATTTTCTACCCTATGTTGATGAACAGGTTTTACAAAACCCAAATCAGGTGTTCCTTAAGAATCATCCCAGTGATAGTATCATTGGTGATGTAAATAAACGTGTAAGGACTAGAAGTTCCTTAAGAAATGAAGTATAACATCTAGCATTTCATTCCTAATTAGAATCTAAAAGCACTGTTGAAGCTTTAGGTGATGATGATTGGATCAAAGCCATGCAAGATGAACTAAATGAAGTAAAAAAGAATAAAGTCTGTACCTTGGTTGAAAGACCTATGGAAACTTCTGTTATTGGAGTAAAATGGGTTTTCAAAAATAAATTTGATGAAAATGGAGTCATAGTAATATATAAAGCTAGACTTGTTGCTAAAGGTTATAATCAGCAAGAGGGAATAGGCTATGAAGAAACCTATGCTCCAGTATCCAGACTTGAATCTATCCGTATTCTACTTGCCTTTGCACCATTCTTTAATTTTAAACTTTTTCAAATGGATGTGAAATGTTCTTTTCTTAACGGTTACGTTCAAGAGGAAGTTTTTGTTGAACAACCTCCTAGATTTGAAGATACAAAACATCCTGATTATGTTTTTAGACTTACCAAAGCCCTGTATGGTCTTAAAAAATTCCCATGAGCATGGTATGATAGACTCACTGGATTTTTGTTTCAAAATAACTATGTTAAGGGAAATTCAGATCCAACCCTTTTTATAAATAAAGATAAGAAAAATGTTTTGATTGTCCAAATTTATGTTGATGACATCATATTTCGTTCAACTCAGCAATATTTGACCAACTCTTTTTCAAGTCTAATGAAATCTGAGTTTGAAATGAGTATGATGGGTGAGTTAACTTTTTTCCTTGGTTTTTAAATTTCTCAAAAACCAAAAGGAACCTACATATCTCAACATAAGTATATTAAAGATCTTCTCAAAAAGTATGGTTATGACAACACTAAGAGTATAATTACTCCTATTGTTACCTCAAACTCTTTAGATCTTGATGAAGTTGGGAAACCAGTAGATCAAACATCTTTTAGAGGTATGATAGGAAGTTTACTTTACTTAATAGCTAGTCGACCAGACTTAATGTTCTCAGTATTCTAATGTGCAAGATATCAATACAATCCTAAGGAATCTCACTTAAAGGCAGTAAAAAGAATTTTTCGCTACCTTAAGGGAACCATGGATCTAGAATTATTTTATACTTTTGGAAATGATTTTATTCTAAAAATCTTTTCGGATGCTAACTTTGGTGGATGTAGAATGGATAGAAAGGGTACATCTGGAACTTGTCATTTATTAGGATATTCATTAGTTTCTTGGTCCTATAAGAAGCAACATTTTGTAGCAATCTCCACTGCTGAAGCTGAATATGTAGCAGCTGGAAGTTGTTGTGCTCAAGTGTTGTGGATGCAGCACACACTCACAGACTATGGATTGAGTTTTACTAAAACTCAAATTTTGTGTGATAAAACAAGGGCCATTGCCTTAAGTAATAACCTTGAACATCACTCTCGTGCAAAACACATAGATATTAGGCATCACTTTCGTAGGGATCACACACTAAAAGGAGATATTATTCTTCAGTTTATCGAAACGCAAGATCAACTTGCTGACATTTTCACAAAATATTTGCCTTCTGATAGATTTGAATACATTAAACAAAAGTTAGGAATGATAACTATAAGGTAATCGTTCTTTATTAACTTTCTATTGAAAAAGTCTCCTTACAATAATAAACTCCTTTTTATAGGGGGAGTACATTTGTTTATTAGAGTAACTAAATTTTTCAAAGTTAGTTTTTCAAAATTTTCAGAACAAAAAATTCCGGAATGGGAATTTCCGGAACTAAAATTTTCCAAAATGGATATTTTCATATAGAAAACTTCTGGAATGGAAATTTTCGTATTGAAAACTTCCAGAATGGAAAATTTCGTACTGGTATTTTCATAACGAGAATTTCATACCGAATCATTCATAATGAGTTTTTCATTTTCAAATTTTGTAAAGAAATTTTCATACTACGTTTTCCATACTGAGTTTGTTTTTAGTAGTAGGTTTTGAGAACTTTGTCTTTTCGTAGTACTGATTTTTTTGAAGTTTTCTTAAGAATGTTACCAATTACGAATAATCATCCTAATCCAATCTGAAAGATATGATTTCTTTACTCAAGTTTTCATAATCATACTTTACTTGCTGGTATTTTCTTATATTTTGTTTTCGGATTATAGTTTTCTTTATTCTTTGTTTTAATAAAAACCTCAAAAGATCGGATTCAAGTTTTCTTGAGAATTGGTTTTCAACCGTCAGATCAGATCTCAGCTTGTCACAACTATTCGATCAACTGAGGAAGTTGAACCGTCTTCTCATTGCCTATAAAAAGGGGACCCCAAATGGTTGTCCCACATTGGTTTTCAAGCTCCAGCGTCTCATAGCTCTGCCTCTCCATTTTAAAGTCGTTCCGAACTTCAGAATTCTCCGTTCCAAACTTCTCAGAGGTCTTCAGATCCGAATATCTGTGGAAGTAGCTTCTCAAGAGATGTCTTCCTCTAAGACGATTTCGAAGTGGCTGGTATATAGAGAAAGGTTGGTTCATCCTGATTTCTTTAAAAGGTATGATTCTCTCATATCCATGAATATTAAGCTCAATGGATGGGACGATGTTGTGGTGTCAAAGCTCGGGAATCAAGATGAAGTTTATTCGGATTTGCTTGTAGAATTATATGATACATTTTCCTTCTATAAGGAAGATGGCAAGGAGAAATTGTCGTTTAAGTCTTATGGAAAGAATTATAGACTTTCTTATACCAAGGCAGCCAGCTTGGTAGGGATGAACAATGAAGGAGAAGCCGAATTCATATCTCATGTGTTGCCGGATTCAAAGGGAAGCTTCGACAAGGAAAAGGAATTAGAGACTCTCAGACTGGCAGATGTCAAGGCTCCGAAGATTGCTTCTCTGTCTACAAATTTACGGATTATAGAGTTATGGGTACAAGACCTTATCGTACCGAGAAAGGGTGACAAAGATAGTTGGAAGAAGAGTGAGATCTACATCCTAGATTTTCTGATAAATCTGAGGAAGTTTAACCTGATGAAGCATATTCTTATTACTCTTGAGAATGTTAAGAAAGTGAATTTGAGAGCTCAGATCATAATGTATCCAGAAATCCTCTCAAAGTTGATTGTTCGGTGCCTCGATTCTTTCAAGGAGGCATGCAAGTCTAAGCCAATAGTTTTCAAAATTATGCTGGTGAGTGATGGTACTCTTAAAATAATGGATGTAGCCTTCGACAAGAAGACTGGTCAGTTTATTGATTTACCTGCTCAAGAAGAAACGGTTCCAAAAGTTGCTGATCTGGAATCCTCTAAGCCAGTAATGAAGAGAAAGTTGAAAGAAGTTGAAGTTGAAGTAGAGAATCCCAAGTCTAAGGAAGTTCATTTCGCACCTCCAAAACCAAAGAAGAAGAAAGCTTACCCAGATGAGGTAGTTGCTAAATGGAGGGAGATCAAAGAGAAGATAGTGAAAGGGGAGCCTTAGTTTGGCTTGGATCCTGCGGAGGCTAAGGCCTTGAAGGAAAGAACCGCAGATGAGATAGAAAAACAAGTGAAAGAAAAGAAGCTAAGAAGAAGATGTCTGAAGCTGAGGTAGCTCAGGCTTTGATGAAGTTCAATGAGATGGTTTCCGAAAACATTCCTGTTTCGAGATCTTTCTCACTGGAATCTCTACCTGAGACTCCAGGAAGAATCTTTGTGGCTCCGGAAGAGGCAGTAGCTAAGACTGTTGAGGAAGTAGAGTAGATTGAGCAAGTGGAAGAAGAAGAAGCTATTTCTGAAAGAAGTGGTGAAACCGGAGATGTTTTAAAGAAAGTAGATGATTATAAGGGGACACCTTTGGAACATTTGTCACTCCGAACCTCAGAAGCTGAGTCTTCTAAGTTAGTCACTCCAGCGATGGATCAGGAGAAAGGAGAAGTATAAGTATCTTATCATGCATAGGAAGAACAACTTCTACATGATATTGCTCAAATAGAGAATGTAGAGGTTGGTGCTCAGAAAGTTGCTAATGAGGAAGACAATGTTGTCCAAGTGTCTGACAGTGAAAAGAGAACTCTGGAACAGGACTCCATTCCGAAAAAGGACAAGGGAAAGCAACTTGTTGTTGATACCCCGAGATCTGTGGTAGTAAAGAGAAGAGAAGTTGGTGACTCTTCTAAGAAGAAGGTTGAGCATTTTGAAGAAGAAGATTCTCCAAGAAATTTTCGGATTCGGAGTCATCTTATTTGGGGCATGACTTTTTTGTTCAGTCTTTAAAGAAGTTGGTAGGTACTATTCTGACTTTATCAAGTATAGATTCAAGATTCCAAATGCTCCAACATGCTTTGAATCAGAAAACAGACTCCGTATCTATGGTTATGGACAAGTGTGTTGAGATAGAGGCTCCGTTCAAAACTTTCTTTGTCGGCTATAAAGCCCACAAAAGATCTTGCAAGAGGATGACTAGTTGGTCGAGGAAGACTGTGGAAGATATGAGGCTCTTTGATGAATTACAAGACAATGTGAAGGATGCCTTTGAGACAGAAGACAGGAAGATAAATGAACTTAATTCATCCTTTGAAGAAAAGTTGACAGATGAAAAGAACTACCGGATTCAAGAAGTCTGAGATCTAAATGGGAAGCTAAATTCTTGTTTCTCAAAACTGGAAGTTTGAAAGGGATCATCAGATTGAGTTTGAAGAGAAATTGAAGGATCCGGAAGAAAAGTTTAAAGCTCGGGAAGAAAAGCTTAAAGCCCAGGAAGAAATGATTGAAGCTAAAATTGTAATAATTGTTGTGTTAGAGAAGCAAGTCGAGGAAGACCGTAAAGACTTGAAGAAGATAAAGACTATTCTTAAGGGTCTCATGGAAAAGGAAAAAGATCCAAAATAGACAGATCCGATCTTTTGTTATATCTAAATTTCTTTGTTGCCAAGCTTTCAAACTTAATGAAATTTGTGCTTTCTCGTTTCTTTTGTTGTTGCTACTAATTTTTTTCAGGTACTTTGTTATATTTTCCATTCCCTTGAATTCTTTTTGAAAATAGCAAAGGGGGAGAAGGAAAATAACCCTAATAAAAAGGGAAAAAGAATCTTAATGAAGGATGAGAAAGAAAACAAACTCTAATAGAGTTTATCTAAGGGGGAGTTTTTCATCAAAGAATACTTTCTTATTCTTAATGAAATATCATTCCGGAAATCTAGAATACAATCCTTAGTGTTTCAAAGCCTAAGGGGGAGTTAGTCGTATTCATCAACATCCATAAGAAAAGGGAGATAAGCCTTGATGTTTTCTTTCTTCTTAGACTTTCTTTTTCATAGGGATGTTTGTGCTTTTCAGAAAGGGGGAGATTGTTGAGTCAATAAGGTTTTCCTTATGAATTTTCCATTCCTTATTGTTTTGAAAATCAAAAACACCTTTCTTTAAGAAAATCGCTTTTATAAGGAAAATTTATTTTATAAGGAAATTCTATTTTGTAAGAAAAATTATCCTTATCATATTTTCATCCATATTTTTCTTAAGTATAAGATTCAGATTCATTTCTATATTCTCGGAATTGTTTGAAACTTTGATATGAAGTATTCTGTTTTAGGATCCGAATTCTGGATAAGAACTGTAATAAAGTTTCACTCTGAAATCCAGAAAGAGAACTGTGATAAAGTTTCATTCCGAATTCCGGATACAAACTCTGATTAAGTTATACTCCAGATTCAGGATACGAATCCTTATGAACTTCGACATCGAATTCTCATTATGAATTCTAATGACGAATTCTCATTACGAATTTTGATAACGAATTCTCATTAAGATTTCTGATGACGAATTCTCATTACGAATTCTGATGATGAATTCTCATTCCGAATTCTGGATACAAATTCTCATTATGAATTCTGATGATGAATTCTCAATACAAATTCTGATGATGAATTCTCATTACAAATTCTATTGACGAATTCTCATTCCGAATTCTCATTCCGAATTCACCTATTAAACAGAATCTGATCATCTTTGTTTTATACACTCCGAATTTATTTAGACTCCGAAAAATTATTTTTGTTTACACTTTGAACCTTCACTCCGAACTTTTTAGTTAGACTTTAAATGATGTCGTACATTCTGTTACACCTGTTTTGTTATAAAACGATATCTTCTATTCTGTTATAAACTAACCGTTGGTTAAGTTACACGTGTACAGGTCCCTCCGATTTTTAAGGAAAATATGACCGTTGGAAAGGAGGCCTACCTTTCCTATAAATATGAGCTCATTTGAAAGAGCTTGTTGTTGAACTGAGTGCTAAAATGATGACTGATGAATGACTTCTTCGACATTGTGCATACATACTGACTGATGAATGACTTTCCCAATGCTCCAAAGGATGGAAATAAATACCTAGGGCTTTGAGAATAAATTGGGGAATGATTTTATCTTGAGATACAACCAACCGACCAAACAGACCACTAACAACAAGCTATATAATGAATTAAAACAGAACAACCTAACCCATACATTACCATAATACAACCCACAATTCCACAAGAATTCTCAATAACCAATCTAAAAAAACACAATAGAATAGTACCACACAGAAGACTAAACAAGAGACCAAAAATATAAAAAGACACACTCCACCGTTCTACAACATGATCCATGTTCCATGCATTACCACATCTTCCAAGCATCACTATAAACTTCTTGTCATGAGTTGCTTTTTCATTACCTACGTCCCGGAATACAACATCAGCAAAAGACCCCAACTGCCAATGTAGGGGGGAGTACTAATAATCACTAGGTTCTCCTAAAATGAATTCCCTATATATAACACTTAGATCAAACCATTATCCTATTATAGAAAACAGTTCTAATAAAACATTAAATATTGAAACTATAGCATAAGAAAATCATAACCTTAAAATCCATGTCACTGAAGGTAAAGTCCCAAACATTCCATAATCCATATCACCATCACATATATTAAAACAACCAATTTCTACATCACATATCCACAACACAATAAAAACAAAAGTCAATGTTTCACAACCCAAATAGGTATAACCATCATGGTGGCAGTTCCGTATGACTTATTCCTTCCTTCCAAATTTAGTGGCACCTTCCATCGACATATCTTTGATGGTGGCCCTTCCGTCCAAAATCCATCCCTCATTTTATAGCATTACATCTCACACACATTACACACAATACATTAACAACTCATAACCATGTGCAACATCCCAAGGCCATAATAATTTGAAAATGACTATTTCCATCACATGTCAATCCACTTCCATAAATCACCCATTTATTAAAATCACCATTAAATCATTTTCCAAGTCAACAAACATTTCCATAAGGAAATATATTTTTTGAGAACCCTTTCATCAATAAATTTCAATAATAGACCTCATAAAACCATTTTAAAATCATCATTTTAAAATCCACAACAAGAGCACTTCACCACAAAACCACCATTTCCAAAAAATCCACAAATCATCACCAAAGGGATTTCCATCCAAATTTGATCATAAAAAAATTAATTTTAATAAAAACAAATAATTTTTTACCAAGCATCATGTTATAGAAATGTGGAGTCGAGAGAGAAGAAACCTACCTTTAGGGTTCCGGTGAATTCGAACCTCATGAAATTTCACCCCAATATGGGAAAATACACCATTGAAACCATTGTAGATCCTCTTCACTAATATCCACCATCATTGAAATAAACACCCAAGGAATCCAAAACAATGATCTATATGACATAGATGTAGATCTACAAAACCAATAATGTGAGAAGAGTAGATCTTGAGGAAAGCCAATAAAAACCAAAAGAAGAGACTTACCTGGGGGAAACAACCTTCAAACAAACCTTGAAACCCCTTTGAATCACATCCAAAACAAGTGAGAGATCCCTTCCAAACCTTGAGAACCGAAAATCCATAGTGTGTCATGAGTGGGAGAATATTTGGAGTGAAATGAGACAACCCTGAGGAAGCCCAGATTAAAAAATCCTAGTTTTATGTGTCTTCACGGTTATCCCGCACGGTTGGGCCAACCATGAGTAAACTATGCGCACGCCACTGCCTCAAGAGAAGGGATCAACGTTGTTTCCACTCATGGTTTGGAAAATATTGTGTATGCCATGTTAAATCCACTATCATACCTACATGGTTTTTTGGATAACCTGCACGGTTTCCCCTTACCGTGCTTAAACTAGGTGCCCTTAGATAAACCTCCATACTTATACAAAACCATTCCAAACTCCCCCAACCAGTTGCCAACACATCCAAAAAAAATTAAACACATAAAAAGGAATAAACAAAGGCTAAATACTTCAAATAGGTTGTTCTAAATTCTCTACAAAATTAGGCTTTCGGTCCTTGGAAACTATATAACCATTTCTTTGCCGAAAGATCTTGGGAAATTGGTTGACTATCTCTTTCTCCCACTCCAGAGATTCTTCTTGAACGTAACCATGCTACCAAAAATCTTAGAATTAACTCTTGACTCTACCCAGAAATACTTTCTTCTATCTATCATGAATCCTCACTGGCATGTGCTCCAAGGAATCCAGTTTTTGCTCAACATGATCCAAATGAATCAGATGGTCATGATCTGGCTGATAGTTTTTCAACTATGACACATGAAACATATTGTTCAACACACTAAACCATGGTAGTAAATCCAAGTGGTAAGAAAAATCTCTAATCCACTCAAGTATCTCAAAAGGCCCAATGTACCTCGGAGATAACATACCCTGCTCACCAAACTGACGATGACCCAACCTCGGAGAGATTCTCAAAAATACATGATCACCCACTTCAAAAGAAAATTTCCATCAACTCAGGTCCACATATGATTTATGATGACATTGAGATGTCTCCTTCCTCTCTCGGATAATCATTATTTCATCTATAGTTTATTAGAAAAGGCTTGATCTGTTTGTTGAAGTCTCACCTGTTTCGACTGAACATAGTTGATAACGACACAGATGCCCATATAATGCCTAAAATGCAACCATTTGTATTGAAGAATAGTATATTTTATAACAGCAGAACACAAACTACTGTAATTGATCCTCCCATGAACCACAAAAATCAATCACACAAGCCCATAATTAATCATCCAATGTTTTTATTGTCCTCTCATATTGGCCAACATTCAATGGATGATACGTCATACTCATATTCAACTATGTCTCAAGGGAATGCAGTAATGATCTAAAACAAAATGAGAAGTGAACATCAGATATCTATCTCATACAATTGAAACTAGAACACCATACCTATTTTCCACCTCCTGAATATATATTTTGAATAGATCATCCACCAGATGAGATTCACGAATTAGAATGAAATGAGATGTATTTTTGAGTTGATCCATAATCACCCATATATAATTGTGCTTATAGAACTTTCATTGGAGACCCATAACAAAATCCATTGCTATATGCTCGCATTTATACATTATGATAGGTAAAGACATGAACTTTCTTGTTGTCTGCTGATACTCTCCCTTGAATTTCTAAAAATTCAAGAATTTCGTGACAAACTCGGCCACATCAGTTTCATACCAGCCCACCAAAACTGTGCCTTCAATGCCTTATGCATTTTTTTTAATTCTCAGATGAACAGACCAACTAGAATGAAGATAATCCCTATGAATTTCCTCCTGATAATCCACTAGTTAAAACATCCAACTCTGAAAACACAAGACCGAATTCCCATTTAGTTCCTCGACCTCAATGGTCTCCCCAGCATTGAGTTTTGACCTCATCGCCATACACTCAGAATCTAATTCTTGTGGCTCTTGAACCAAACATTCCATGTCAGGAACCAAAAAAACTGGAAAGAAGAGTGCTCTTCCACCCTGGTCCTCACATTCCTACATCATGTTGACTATACCCGACATCAACTTCCAATGATTTGATGTTTTATTCACCATTTTAGCAGATTATTTTCTACTTAATGAATCCTCCACTAAATTTTCCTTACCTGGTGTATACATTATGTCAAAATCATATATCTAGAGATATTCCATCAATGTCCTTTGCCTCATGTTCACATCTATTTTTGACAATATATTTATTAAGCCCTTGTAATTGGTAAACATTGTAAAATTATTACATAAGATATATTGAGGGTAAAATTTTAAAGCATGAACCACTGATTCCAACTCCAAATCATGTGTTGTGTAGTTATTCTAATTAAACCTCAACTGTCATGAGCCATATGCAACCACATGACCACCTTCCCTGAGAGAACACACCATCTGTAACCCCGATGCATCAAAACACACCACGTATCCTTTCCCTAGGTATAGAAAAAACAATATTGGTGCAGTTTTAATGTGACCCATAAAATCTTCAAACCATTTCGAACAATGCTCATCACATAGAAATAAGATATTATTCCTTTTCAAATCTCTCATCTGCAAAGCCAATCGGGAGAAATCACAAACAAAACTTCAAAAATACCTACCTAGTTTGATGAAGCTCCATATCTCAAAAACATTCCTGGAAGTTTCCCTGAAAAAGCAACCTATATCATTGCTGGATCAACTGAATCACCCATCTCAGAAATAGAATGACCTAGGAAAGGAACCACTAGTATAAAAAAGTAACACTTTGATGATTTTTTCATACAACCGGTGATCCATCACGATCCCCAACACGATCACCAAGTTCTTCTCATGATCTACCCTTGTCCTCGAATACATCAGTATATCATCCACCAATACCCCCAGAAAAGAATCTAAATATATCTGAAAAATACGATTCATCATTTCCATGAACACCACTGGTTGTTCTGTTAGACTAAAGGGAATAAACACATTCTTATAATGGCCATATTTACTTCTGAATTCTTTTCTCGAAATATCCTCCTTCTTCACCCACAATTGGTGATAACCTACCACCATGTCAAACATGGGGAACCACTACGATCCCCTCTACTGGTCAAACAAATCATCAATCTATGGGATATGATATCGATTCTTTATTTTACACTGTTTAAGTCTATGATAATCAACACAAAGTCTCAAGGTTCTATACACATTTTTAACAAGCAATGGAGGCACCGCCCGTAGTGATTTTCTAGGCTGGATGAGCCATTTTTTAACTCTTCTAACTGAAACATTAATTCTTTCAATTATTCGAGATCTATTTGGTAAGATCGAAGTGAGATAGGACTGTTCACATGAATGAGATCAATCATAAATTTGACTTCTCTCACCGGTGGAAACCCTATGATTTCTTCTCGAAAAATATCGATAAACTAATCCAAAACTATTTTAAGAACATCCTCCTCAATAACATCCACTGATGTCAATGTCAAGGCATGTAATCGATACAATATTATTCCAAAAATATAATGCACCTATATTTCCATTCATCTACCCATTAATGAGATGTACAATGACATATCTGTCATAAAACTAACTACTCATGTATAACAATGGATGTGGGCCTTATACATCGCCAACCAATCCATTCCTAGGATTTTATCATAACCACCATATCAAGCACTGAGAAATCCCACATCAATTAAATTTTGGACACAACTACGTAACACATTCTACAGGGGAAAGCTCGACACTCTTGTTGACCAAGAGGAGTTTGTAGATTCAAAACATAAGGCATCATTTCAACCATTAAGACAAACAAATCAATGATGCAAGAAGAAATAAATGAATGTGAATCAACTGTTTCAAACAAAGGATGCATCAGGGTTAAATGTAAAAGAACCGTACCTCACATTATGGATGGTCCCTACTAATCATTTATCACCAACTTCTCATCTCCAAACAACTACTTACTTTCCACACTCTTCTCTTTATTACCCGGCTGATAAATCATGGTATTCCATGAATCACCATGACCCTATTTACTCTACTACCAAGGGGTATGATTCTTCCCTCATCCCATCAAGGCATAAGACTCATGCGCCCCCTGTGGAGTTTCAAGAAGTCCCAACCTCAGAGAAATCTGACAATAACACTGGAGATTCCCTATCTTCATACAATTATGACATGGTCGAGGTTGTTCTTTTCAATCACCCTTGATGTGTCTCATAGAACCACATTGAAAACATCTTGTCATACTCTGTGGCTTTAGATGAAGACTCACCTATCCTACTATCAGATTCTGAGATGTAATCCCACCCTGGAAATAAGTGTTCCTCTTCTTCTTGAACCTTGCATTCGATTTCCCACTATTTCCCATTGGTACCCACATACATCCCCCTCCTATAGCCCCCAAAATATCCTAATTGGCCACCATGTTTCTATTCACCATTTCCCTATAATCATGAATACACAACACTGTTACCTTGGAATGAATTTCCCAGTTCATCCAAGATTAAAAAATTTGTCCCTTAAAATATGTACTACCCACCACCTCGGGTGTAAAACACACTAATTCTTAAACAAAGCATCATATTACGTCACTACCATGCTCTATTGCTTCAAACTGAAGAAATCCATTGTACACTGAATTTTTAATGTATGGGGGTAGAATTGTTTATTAAATAATTCCTCAGACCCTTTCAATGTCACACATTTGTCCATAAAAGCACAGACCACCATCTCCCACAACTGAAGGGAAATATCTTTCAACAGGTATAGGGATATATTTACTTTTATCTTTGCCTAGTGTTCCCAAGAATTCAAATATAATATTTATTATATTCAGCCATGCTTCATCCATTTATGGCACTAAATCAACCTTAATCATGGGTGGATTATGCCATTAAAACTGAACTAAATGAACTACATGCCTTGGTTCATCTATATTATACTCACTTTCAACTGCTTGAAAAGAATTCATTATACTCTACACAAGTTTTTGGTTCACTTGGGGCTCAGGTGCAACCACATTTTGAGTAGATTCATCAAGTTGGTCTCTACGATGCCTACCTGGTTCTATTTATATCAACACAAAAACAATTATAAGTATCACTCCCATAATAGAAATGGTATACAATTTTCAGTTTTAAATATATAAAAACAATCACAACTTGTATTTTAATGAATTCACTTTTCACTTTTTGAAAAATTATGAAAAATAATCCATGTTTTGAAAATAAACCCCCTCAAAAATATCAGAAGTTTTTACGTTTCAAATCCATCCATTTTGAATCCCAATTTATATTTTCAAAATCATCCATCCATATCACATCATTGGTCATTATTCCTCCATAATATTTTCATCCTAGAGGGATGTTATTTCTACCATGAAATCCATGACTATATCCCTTGATACACCCACAACAATGAGATATCCAATTCCTATAAGTGTATCTAAACACTTATATACCAAACTCCCTGGTATAATGAATTTCAGAATAAAAGGGTTAGTTATGTAAATTTATGATATACATTCCATTTTACGACAATCCTACATCTTTCTACCATCCTGATATAAGGAATAAGACAAGATCAAATTTCAACACCAAGGCTAATGATCAACAACAAGTCTCGATACAACTGATCTATCTAGAAAGCCATGGACCGAAAAAATGATACCACTTGTAACATCCGGCACCATATCATTGTCTTGAGAGGGCGCAGTAATGCTACATGGCCTTAATAGACTTTCACAAGGCACCATAGGTTGGAAATAAAAGCATAGGGCTTCGGGAATAAATTGGGGAATGATTTTCCCTTGAGATGCAACCATGCAACCAAAAATCCCATTAACAAAAAACTATATCATGAATTAAAACAAAATTAAAAAACCCATACATTACAATAAGACAACAAACAATTCCAAAATAATTCCCAAGAACAAATACAGTCAAACCCAATATCAGAGTACCATGCGGAAGACTAAAGAAGAGACCCAATATAAACCATGACACACTCCACAGTTCCACACGATGATTCATGCTCCATGCACCGCTACATCTACCAAGAATCACAATGAACCACTTTCCATGAGATGATTAACAATAACCTATGTACTAGAATCCAAAATCTGTAAAAGAACCCAAGTTCCAAAGCAGGGGGGTGAGTACTAATACTCAATATCCCCAAATGACTTCCCTACACATGCCACTAGGATTAAACAGTTATCATATTATATAAAACAATTTATATAATTCATTAAATAGTGCAACCATACGACAAGCCAAACATTCCCTTTTCAAGACATGTCACACAAGGGAATTCCACAAACAAGCCATAAGGAAAATAACCATCATATAAAATAGAATAACAAATTTATGATTCCTATAGACACACACAATTAGAACACAACTCAACTTTTCACAACCCCAAACTAGAATTACCATCATGGAGTTACTTCTATCCAACTCGTTCTTTGCTTCCCAATTTAGTGTCACTTCCCATCCACATATCCTTGATGGTGGCCCTTCCGTCAACTATCCATCACCCCTTTAATATTGGAACATATCTCCCACTTTACACACAGTACATAAACAAGTAACAACTTAGCGCAATTCCCCAAAGCCAGAACAAATTTGTAAAAAAACCATTTCAATCGCATGTCAATCCACTTCAATAAATCACCCATTTATTGAAATAATAATTATATTATTTTCCAAGCCAAAAAACATTTCAATAAAACGATATATGTTCTGAAAACCCTTTTTATAAAACTTTTCACTAATTAATCTCAGATACCATTTTAAAATTTCTATTTTTAAATCCAAAATAAGTGCATTTCACCATAAAACCCCATTTTTTTCCAGGAATCCCCAAAACATCACCAAAGGAATTTCCAAAAAAATTCAAACATCAAAGAAAAAATAATTTTAATCCAAAAATTTAATTTCAACCAAGAATCATGTTCTAGAAATGTGATTTTGAGTGGTAAGCCACATACCATTAGGGTTCTGATGAATTAACATCATAATGAACTGCACCCCTATATAGGAAACCACGCCACTAAAACCACTATAGATCCATTTACCTAACATCTAATATCCTTGAAATCAACACCCATGGAAACCAAAACCCTAGATCTACATGAAATGGTCGAAGATATAGTTAAAAAAAGAGAGAGGAGTATATCTATAGAAAACTCAAGAAAAACCTAGAGAAGAGACTTACCTAGGAAAAACCACCATGAAACCCCTTCGAATTGCTTCCAAAATGAGTGGGAGAATGATTTCAAACCATGAGAACCGAAAATCCCAATTGAGGCTTCAATGGCAAAAAATTTGGACTGAAATGAGGCAACCCCAAGGAATCCCCAATTTAAAAACCACACTTTTAAGCGGTCTCACGGTTATCCATCACGATTTCAAATACAATGCGCTAATTGTACGCACACCAATGCCCCGAGGGAATTGGTCCGCATAGTTTCCTTGCATGGTTTGAAAAATTGTGTGTATGCCATACAAATTCCATTGTCTCCCCCAACACGGTTTCCTATAAAACCCACACAATTTCCCCAAACCATTCTCAAACCTTGCGCCCTTAGATTAGCCTAAAAACTTATTCAAAATCATTTCAAACTCTCTAGAACTCAACCAAACACATCCCAAGCAATTTAAACCCATATAAAATTTAAACAATGGCTATATACCTCATACTGAGGGTGCTACAAATATTTTATGAAAATTGTTTTTAACTAATAGTTATTTAAAGGATATATTATGTATTTACCTTACTAATAAATTTTCATACTTGATCAATAAAATTACAAAACTAAACCAACATAGATTCAATTTTCACGAAAAAACATAAAACTATATTATAAGTACATGAAATATGATAAAAAAGGAATTTAAAAAATTAAATACATATGAATTTTTTTAATAATTTATCTGAAAGATTAATTGGATTATTCAAAATGTTTGGTGCATACCCATAACAGATCAATAACATTGTAAGGGTTTCTAGAATGAAATTTCATTTCATAAGATATATTAATTATTATAAAAGAAGTTTTCCATAATATGTATTATATACTTCTAATTTAATATTTAATATATGGATATAAATATTTCTCATGATAAAAAATTTTTAAATTGAATTTCTATCCTTGAAGATTGTTTGGGTGGAAAATTTCTAAATTGTATGTGTTACTTTTCTTGATTTTAATTGTACAATACACGGATGATATTACACACCATATATTATTTTATATTTTCTGTTGAATATACTATTTAATTTTAAATTATTTATATCATTCATTTTATTATATTTTAATTTCAATATTCATTTTCTTTAATTATTATGTTCATTATTATCTTAAGGGATTTTGATTCATAATTTTGTTTCATTGAAATATGATTCATAATCTGAACATGTTTATATTTTTTAGTGAATATATTTGATATTGAATAATTTTTAAATACTATTCTACTATTTTCCTCATTGGGATTAAACACGAGTAAATCCAAAAATACTACAGTATTTCCAAATCCTCATCTCTTATATGCAATATTTTTAATTCAAATTCCTTTAGTATAGGAATATCCTTTGAAAGTGAATTAACAAAGATTTTAATAAAATGATTTATTGGATACAAAATTAGCTTAACTATAAACCATTACATCATACAATGGATGTTTAATGTATTCTATCATAGAATACTATTTTATTATTTTATTTAGGAAATATATAATATCGGCATATATTTTAATTCAATACTGATTTTTATTGATTATATAAGAATTTTGGATATATATTTTATAGTTTATTCATTCCTTGATATGATGAATTATTTTAAATTTATTAGATAATAGTCGGACCCAATACAGATACCCCCTTGATGCTACAAACGGTCTTATGAGACCAACATGATAGGGTATTTTAGTGTATTCCTAACAAGAAAAGAATTTTTTCCGTGTCACATGTCCATGATATTACTATCATGTTTTCTATTGTCAATATTTATTTTTTGGGGAATTTAATTATCTATTAAACATTATTAATTTCATAAATATGGAAGTATTTATTATTACCCATCTGTTCATTTATGTTTTTATCAACCATGGATATGATATGCCCATATTTTTTTGATTATTGAATAATTTTAATTATATATTTCTGACCCATTATTTATGATCATCATAAGATCATTTAGGATCTTCAATTAATATATATCATTTTTACATTTAATGAGTTTTTGAGATCACCCTTCTTATGTTTATATTTCATTATTTTATGAATTATAATATTACGCATGATATATATAATATAATTTATTTTTTGAAAAAACATTTGGTTGATGTTAAATAATTAAAATTGGTTAATTATTTTCTAATATAGGGTAAAATGACGATTTGATGATAAATTCACATGATTTCATAGTTAGAAGTTTTTCATAACACTGTAAATCTATATAACAAAATGTTCCTTCAAATGTATGAGACACAATATTTTTTACTGATTATATAATTATCAATTTTTAAGATTAGGACACATCGGATAAAATGTTATTATTTAATGATTTTGTTTAATAAAAGTGGATGTAATGTGTATTTGTTTTAGGTTTCCCTTCATCCAGTATCTACTCAAAATCACTACCCTACACATTGATTATTGAGCATTTGTTGAAATGCAACTCGATAGACCCCTATAAAAATGACCCCAAAACTAAACATATTGATCCACTCTTTACATTATAATATCACATGTCTTCCATTCTATATTTCCCACATGAATACATAATAACTTTTTTGTATCCACTAATATAATAAGATACACCTTAATACATAATTCTAAATTGAGTCACTACGTGATTGAGAAAATTCATCAATATATAATGCAGTTCCTCATCAACCTTTTCAAATACCTTAACATATAAAGTATTTTTAAATATAATTTTCTAATTAAATAATTTTATATTAAGACAATTTTGATTGTTCGAAAATTATACTACTATTACATATATCAAATTATAATCATTCATAAACAAGACATGTTATGGTTTGAGTTTTTTCCTACCCCTACCTGAACGAATCTATACGATGACCTTCATTATAACCACAGATATTTCAATTGGAGACACAATGGTTGGTGAATCCTATAGATGGTTGAAATAATATTTTTATTCATATTGTTAATATTTAATTGGGGATACTGTTCCCTTGTGGGTATGAATTATGATGAATTTTATTTAATTTAAAACAAAACCAAAACTTATATCATAGATTTATAGGAATGTAAAGAAGACATATAACACATGGATTTACTTAGATCACCCCAAATGGGTAAAATATAATATGGACACACTAATTATGTATTTTATTTCACAATCAACTAATATTTACTTGTTTGGTTGATATAATATTACATCCATAGTCACTTGAAGCTAGGTTCATTACATTGACAATTTTATGGGCTCATTCACTCCTTATTTAAGGTGTACATACATTTTTTCACTTTTTAACGCCAATTATTTAATGGATATTCCGTAGTTTATGTACGTTAGGATATGTTTAATAAATAGGGGGTTTGATTGTATATTTATATTGTGCACAAGATCATTCTCGCATCATAACTCTTGATTTGGTACTCTATTTATCTTTTTCTTCCCCACACTCCTATACTATTATAGATAATATAAACTCTTCAATGATAGAATTAAGTATCTTTCAGACATAATAAAATATCATGAAAACATCTTCTAAATATGGGGAGAATTACATTAAATAATTTTCTAGTTTCCCTCTAACAACTTTAACTACAACATATAACAAAACCTATTCACACTTTCTCTATATAGATCAGTCTCAAAACTCATATATACTCTTTCATCTCTAGAATACGTACTAGTTGGATTAAAGTTAAAATAGAATTTTTGTCAACTTGGAAACATTTTTTATTAATAACTCAAATTTTAACACCTAACCCTCAGTGTATAACCCACGTCACATAAATCTAATCGAGTATCCTCAGGCACATATCTCCCCTATTGGAAATTTGTTTTTGAAATTGAAGGAAATAATTGGGGTTTATAACCCCTCTAATAGTATATTTTAGTGTTACTCTTGTTCATATAAAAAAGTTACTATATCCTCATAACGAGTGTTTTTGTATTGTAGAATACTGCAATTAGTCTTTAATATTATAAGACAAATCATGTGTCTCCATGTGATAAACTGAGTCCCATGATCTTGGAATCCTCTCCCAATAAGAATTCAGTGATATTGAGCTGTCATGCAATTAATCACATCACATTATCCAAATAAAATAATTTCTCAAAAAACCTATCCTTGAACTACTTACTTTCTCCCCTTGTGAAATATGTGATGTTCTCTTCCATTGAAAACTACATCCAAACACTCTAAATAAAATATTACTTTCTCATTATAAACTGTAATTTTAAAATTTCAATATTTAAAGAGGTTTTTTCAACATAATCAACTTATAAAAATTTATCTCATTAATTTTTCTCACCATCCTTCAAGGAATGTGTCAATTAATTTAGAAAATATCATGAAATCATATGACCTAGGTTTTTATTGAATACGAGATCCCCACTCCATATGATTGAGATTTTATGTTTTAAAAATGATTTCCCTTACCATTTCTCCTCTATCTTCATAACTCTATCATAAAAACCCTCAACTGTGCCCATCATATCATTATTAAAAAAACATAGTCATGGAAAATGTATCTTTCTCTAGTAATTGAACCCATGTATTTTATATAATTTATTACTCCATATATGATTTGATAAATTTCATTGTTTTTTTTAAGAACCTAACCTTTATTGTACAAATATTTAGAATATAAATGATTACATTTCACAAAAGTAAATCTTACTTACATCAAGTTTAACTAACAATATATGAATCTCTCTACGTGATCACTTAATATCTTAGTACTTATTTGATCATGAAATTATTTATAACTTGTGTGATCAAATAAAAATTTAAATATTATGTGATTTGAATTCATTTCCAATATAATTTAACAACAATTTATTTAAAACTACTGTATAATGAATCCAATATTAATTATTCCCCTAAACTCATGTATGAAATCAGGTCATCTTCTACCAACACTTTACTAATAGTATTTCATCTCACTTACCATCTCATCTTTTGGAAAAAAATAAATCCTCAGTGAGAGACTGATTTTATGTGGGAAATATATTGTATCGTTAATATTAAATTTGAGATAAATCATTTGAATTATATCTATATCCCAATAAAAATTCTATTACAACTACCTTTTTCTAAATCAAATGATGTAGTCTTCTCATCCCCTACCAATGTTTCAGAAAATTTCACATCCATCTCATAATCATTCATTTAAACAAATATCAATCATATCATAGAAGAGTGTTCATCACCTAATCATGTATTCCATGGATTCCAACACTCTATCCATACTACATGATACACTAATTGATAATAAATACAACACCAATTTTTTTTACATTAAATGAAAACTATTAGGCGATTATTAATGAAAAATATTATCTTCAATAGAAATTTATTTTATTAATATGGTTCCAAAAGGGTGACATAAAAAACTAATTTTCTTTATTAAGTAAATAATTTTTATCTATAAATTACACAAATCATGAACATAATAAATTATATTCTAATATACCATATATCAATCTTCCATCAATGAACATTAGAAAACAGAAATCATTTCAACGTATAGATTCTACTTCTATGAATAATATATGTGTGAAAAAATTGTTATTACTGAATGATTAATAGTATCTCTATTAACCTAGATATAAAATATAATCATAATTAATAACAGCCAATAGTTAAAATTAAAAATTAAAAACAAATATATGTGTTATAAATGATTATAATTAATGAGTATTAAATATAATATGTATGATTATGGTTCAAGAATATATTATTATAATTGTTATTTTTATTATATAAGAGTTTAAAGTGTCTTAATGGTATTAAGGTGTAACAGTATGGTTTTCTATTAACAAAACACTCTCAAATAAAGATTGTTTATTTCAAAATTTATAAATAAGGATTTTTATTAATTTATCTCTTTAATCCTAATAGTTTTATTCTCTTATTTTTATTTATGAAGATTATATTAGTTCATACCATTTACCTTCCATTAAGAATAAAATTCAACTAAAAGTGTTGTTGTATGTGGAGACACATTCAACAAAACTTTTTAGTCATGAATATTTCATCACTATGGCTATTTTTATACGTTCTTATGTATTTATATCTGTGTACTTAAATGGATTGTTGTGGTTATTTTATATTTAGTTATACATTATTTTTTTAATATCTAAATGATATATTTATATCATTTTATTTAAGGATGATTTTTATCATCATTTTCTTATGGGTTTTAATAAATATTCAATTAAAATTCTTCAAAATTCTTTAAATTATATTCTAATTAATATATAATTAAGTTTATGAAAATATTTTTTTTATAAGTAATTTCATTTAAAATTAAAATATATAAAAAATTGTTAGTTATATTTACTTCATTCAATAGTATTTTCTAATTTTCATTTAATGTTTTTTCTTTAAGTCAAAATCCATTAATCTTTCATTTACATTAGTAGGGATATAACCTAAGGATACCATCCACCATCTTTCTCTGAATTCTATATGATTATGCCTTATGTTTATTTTAATAGAACTTTTTTTTGTCTCATTATTTAATTATTCTATAATAGAATTATGAATTTTATTAGGTTTATATAGAACACATATGAATTTTTTTTCATTATGTGATGTGTTGGACCAAAATTATATATCACTCTAATAAAATAGGAAATAATTTTATATATCTTGAGCTGAAAAATAATGGACTTTAGAGTAAACCCAATCCATTATCTTTATATGATTATGGATTGATCTAAATGCACTATTGAACCATATACAATTTATCATGAGGGTCTTGATGGAGATCCATGATAAGGGAAATGATTATGTAATCTCTCATAAGTGCTACAATATTTTTCTATGTTACTATGTTATGAAACATTCCAATGTTGGGTTTCCATTTCATATGATAATTCTATCATTACTCTATGTTCCTAACTCATTTCACATTTAATTCATAAAAACATTCCCCACGATTCATTTTTTTTTCCATGTTTTATTGGGTATGATTTTTTATGTTAGATTTACATATTTCGATTATGTTCTAATACCAACATGTGTAACATATACTAAAATATCATCTTAAATTGACATCACGTATGTTAACACCTCTTCAGTTTTTTGATTTCAGCAACTCTTTTGTTTCCCTTTCATAAGAAATTATGAAGTGTATTATCTGAGATATGTTTTAAAGGCTCTCATGCGTGATAATTATTTTTGAGTGATGTTAAAGAATATTTTTAAAATAAATTTATTTTTTATATAACATTTAAATAAACAAAAAATAAATGTTTTGAAGTTCAAATTATTATAATATATATTGAATGTTTAGTTAATATGATATAATATTCATGTATATTTTTAAGGTCCTATCAATTGGATTCAAATTTAGATTTTTTTAATTTGGTGATTAGTTTAAAAATGAAACATTGATAAACTGAAATAAATATATATTGAACCCAAAATGATCTAAAATAAAAAATAAATGTTAAAAGATAAAATTATTATTATATTGATTGAAATGAGGGTTTCACAATTAGATAAATGTTATGATTTATTTTAATTATCATATATTTGATTATGATGTATATAATTGTTCTATAGTGATACTAACCATTTTAGTCTTAATCATAGATGAGTACTATATCATGAAATTTTTGAGGGTCTTATTCATGGATGAGTACTATATCATGATATTTTTGTGGTGATATGAATGTTCAATATTAAAAAAACTTATTTAAACTTAGTTCATTGAATTTTTTATGTGTTATACCGTCTCTATGAAAATTAATTCATGTCCCCTATGATTAGATATAGAATTATCGGTTAAATATTATAGTGTAAAATTGGCTGAATCATGAGTCTATAATTAATAAAAAATTGACGTTTATTATAATGTGATTCTTGAGAAAAAACTTCACTCTTTGGTTGATTTGGAGGTCATTCATGTAATGAATTGGATCATTCAACATAGCTCCAATCATAATTTATGTGATTGGAAAATCACTTTTCAAATCCCAAATCAATCCATGGAAATCTATTTTTAAGGGATGAATCTGAACACTCTCTATAAATTAACTCTCTTTAATGGGTTTTAATAACCATTCAGTAATGTAATTTTTCTCAAATGTTTTTTGAGAAACCAAATATTTATGTTATTCCTATTATGCTACAATATGTCATTTTGTTTCAAGAATATTTATTTAATTATTACCTACATTGTTAGATATAAATTTCATTATAACTCACACTTCATGATATGATAATATACATGACTCCCCATTGAATGGACATGAATGAATTTTTATAATTGATGAAGAAAATGAAATAAATATTAGACTATGGTGTTTTATACCCAAGTGATTAAACATGGGATTCTAAATACCACATTTTAAAGTTGAAAAATGTATTAATTAATTATTTCGAGGATTATAATTTATATAACAATTACAGATTTAAGAATAATTATCTTTTACCCAGTATTAATGACTAATCCAACAATAATTCTAGGAGATAAATACTTCTCAAATATATAAATTCAATCCAATTATAATACATTATGGTTTAAAATAGAGGATATATTGTTGATAACAATTTTTACATGTTATTGTTACTACGAATTCATATTAAAGTCATTATGAATGAAATATTTCCCCTATATGATTATAGATATGATGAATACTTTAATTAGAGATTATCTGGATCAATTTTCTAATGTATTTATATTTTAAATTCTCATATATTATAAAATTTAGGATACGAATTAATATCTTTTGAAGATTGTGTTATGGACCTTGATACAAGATAAATTACAATAAATATTTAACAAGTGTGAATTTCAAGAACATAATGAACTAATACTATATCATGCAATCACATGGGTAGATATTAATGTGCATCACTAAAAAATAAGGGTGATTGTTTGAAGGAAAAAAACAAATAATATAATGGTGGACTATAGATTTCATGTATTTTATAGATACCGTAATTTTTTTTATGAAAACATATTATCACTCATATTCACAAACATTGTTAACTAATATCGAAGTGAAGTGGCTCTGGATAGTAAAATTTGAAGATAATTTCAATGATCTTGAAAATATTAGTCAATGCACTTTTGCTCACATTATCCCATAATAGAGAATTATTTTTTTATAAATTTTAATTCATAAGAGAGAATATTCATATTTTTCCTTATAAATAATGAAATTTTGGTTTCATATGAATTGATATAATAAATGTATGATGAGAAATATTATTTCCCACATTATTTGGGGAAAACATTGAAAAAAAATTCATTAATGATATAATTTCATTATTTCAATTGTGAAAATATTGAAATATATATTGATCACATGAATTTAAAGTATATATAAAAAAATATTTATTTGACCATTTACCACAGGATATGGTTAGACATCATTAAAGACTATGATTCCTAAATACATTATAAGATTTAGAATGAAAACAAAGAGAAAAAAATTCCCAAATATATAAGATCATGCTATATTTTACATGATGAGGATTAAAAGGGAACCTATACTCATTTACTTGTAATGTATAAACATTGTGATATTAATGGAATGCATTAAATCATATATTTTCCATGTGATTTCTTAACCTTCCATCCATGTGAAGATCAAGAAGGCATGTAATAAGGATATTGAGAATTATAATAACATATGTAAAATTCTAGAGGAACACTTTGAAATTGATTGAATTAAAATATTAAAAAAATGAATGTGTTCCCCTTAAATACAAAATTTGATGATGGATTTGTTAGATGATGTAAAAATATCTTAACTTTCAATCTAGTATTGATGTACAAATATGTATAGATATCTCAAAAAGTATTTTTTGTTAGAAAACATGAAGTCGGAGATTCATGGATTATATATGTTGAATTTTTGTATGGATGGAAGATAACAAAGTATGAAATAATTTTAAAGGTAACATGAAACTATTACCCACACCTATATGAAAAAAATAAATCATTTTCACAGACTCCATTTTAGTATTTCTAAATACTTTTAATGTTAATAATGTTATTTTTTGTTTTTGATCACCTTATAAATATTACACATTTTTATAATATCATATAATATTTCATTATTCATAAAATTTTCTTGATTTAAATAATTTATGTGTTATGTTTGAATGGTTTATCACATTAACATCTTGATATTTCAATATGTAAATATTTATTAAGTAAATTTTATTTTTAATATCTTTTTTCACATGAATCATCATACTAAAATGAAACTGTAATACATTGTTTTATGATAAATTTATAAGTATTAAATGAGACCATTATAATGTAGATTTTGAATTGGTGGGTATAAATGGAAGATTTTTTTAAAAAAATCTATTTATAAAGAAATATAATGGGTCATTTTAATACCTATTTCCTTAAAAATTTAATTAATATATGTAAATAGTTATAAGAACATTTTCTGATTAAGAATGTATTTTCGTAAAATTTTACTTAGGGGTGCTGAATAATCCCATTTAAATAAATTAAATGTAATATTATAACATAATGATAAGATACAATATTAAAGTGAATAATAGATTAGTATTAATTTAATTACTAATTGGTATGATATTTTAATGCGAACATTTAATTTATATAAATTTCTTTTTTTATTAGAAAATAGTTTGTTATATATTATATATTTCTATTTAATTGTTATATTAAATTAAATAATTTAAATTTGGAAAAATAGATATTATTTTTTTAACACGATATAAAAATATTATCTTAGGATTATTTTTTTGAGATTTTTCAAAAATGTTTTATTTTTAAGGGAATAGGGAAAAATAACTATTTTAACATATTCCATATATTTTATGAAATTATTATAAACAAATTATTAAATTTAATCTTATGAAAAAAACATTCCAACAAATTTAGTTGTTTTTTTATGATTCATTTAAATATTCATTTTATAATTTTTAGAATTAATGTTGATCATTTTCAAGCACATGTATTATATATTTTTTTAAAATAATAATTATTTTTTTTATGTCAGGTATGTATCCACAATATTTAATTCATTTTTTCATTATTCGAGTGCAACACAACTCTTTATTTTCTTAATAATAAACTATTAAATGTCATTGAATTTATCAAAATTTGTTTCCTTATCATAATTGTAAATATTATGTATAATAATAATCATTTCCTAAAAATGGTTTAAATGTGCTACGTGCACTGATATGAAAGAAAACAACTCATATGTTTTTTTTTCAGAAAATTAAAATTCATAATTGTAATTATTAGGTTCAAATTTTCTAATAATAAAAAATTTATATTTCAGAATTAACAGTAAGTGACTTTGTTAAAAATTAGTTATCTTGATAAAATTAAAAAACTGGAAAAGTGAAAAATATAATTGTAAAATATACAAAAACTTGTGTGAAAAGGTGTAATTGATTATTTCTTAATTGTACCCCTTACCCCACACCTTTATTTTCAATTTTTTGATCCACGTGATAATTAAATTGTTAATATATCTATTATACTAATTAAAATTGTCATGTATTACCCCTTATAAAATTATTTATCACCAAAATATATCTCTTAAAAACATTATTCTTTGATTCAACAATACCATTCATAAATTACTCATTGTAATTTCTATCCATGTCCTAGAGGTTACGTTCTTCTCAAAAGAGATCCACTAAGAGTCTTAATCAAATTTATAGGGGTTATTTTACAAGTAGTAAGGTAAACATCTCAATTACTAATTTTTCATTTATGTAACAACCGTTGATTTTATGATATGTCTCTTCTTAGATAAAAATAATTTCATCAATAGATTATGTTTCATGCATCATTGAGCTTAAACGAACAATGATATACTATTAATAGTGTTATTTAAACTGAAATTATCCAAAATCCATTAAATTTGTTTTTTTGAATAGAATTAAATAACTTATTAGAATATTTTAGTTATCTCAATGGTTACCAATAAAGTGAAATAAATTAAAAAACCCATTTAACATAAAGGAAATGTTTTTATAAAAACTATTTCAATGTGAAAAATTGTTTCTCATATCAATAATGTAAAAATATAACACTTCATAATTATATTTTTGTTTTATATATCTAATATATTCAATAAGATTATTAAAACTCCCCCTATGTGATTCAGAGTTATTGTATAAGAATAAATCCTATTTTATGCATAAAATATGTATTTGTATAAAAATACAGTTTTACTACCATTAGATGATGTAGATATTTTAAATCTAGTTTTTGAGACATATATAAACTATATATTAAAAAATACGCATCCACATAAAATAAGTAATATCAAATTTTAATTTTTTTAATTTTTTTAAATTTGTGATAAGTTTCATGTTTGGATTAAATAATTATAAAATATTGAATATTAATTGATAATTAATTTTTCATCAAAATAATTTATAGTTTTCAATTCTATTTTAAATGTTTTTAAAGTGTAAATAGACTAATATGTTATCATTTAATCCAAATTAGGTAACTAGAATCAATTTCACATTGAATATGGATATAAAAGTATTTTAATTTTTTTATCATTTTGACATCAAAAAAAAATTCTTCTTCCATCAACAAGATTTATTTAAAATTAATTACATTAACATCAATCATTTAAATTTTTAAAAATGCATTAAATAATTGTAATCAATGGACCCTATTTATTTAAATAGTTTCCTTTTATTTATGGACATTTTAAATAGTAAATTTGTAATTTTTTATTAACATAGATTCAAGTTAATTTAGTAATTAAGGGAAAAATAATATTTTAAATATTAGAAAAACACCCTAAAACATGATGTAAATTTTTCTTATGGGTGATTGGAAACCGAAATCATCCTAGGGGTGATTTTATGGCCTCTTGAAGTATCTTGGATGACTATATTCCTTTATATTTGCATTATATTCTATGGAAAGTCCAATATGTCATACTCTCATTTTTATAAAGTATTAATTTTATAATATGAGTTTATTTAGGAGAAATAATATATAATAAAAATAATTTTTTAAGTATAAAATATTTAAATTAATAATAGAAATTTATTTTTAATTATTAGAACCAAATAATTATTTTAAAGGCATACACAATAATGATGGAGTTAATCTTTAAATAAAATAAACGGTATTGTTTTCAAAATTTATTGTTATGTTCTCATATACTAATGATAATGTTATGTTGATATCTCCAATTCTCACCCTTATAGATCATTTGAGATCAATCTTTTATGTTTTTTCTCATGTTATGAATAAATGAATTATGTGTGTATGTTCTCTTGAAGAAAATTAACTTTTATAGTATAATACCATCAATGTACTTATTCAATGGAAATTTTCTCAGTACACACTTTAGTGTTTAGAATTAGTGACCAATATTAGTATATATCTCCATTATGATGGTAGTCTGTAATACTAATTTTTTTATTTTTACTATTCCCTAATCAGAGGATTATATTCTCTTAGGACATGAACTACTTCCAGCTAGAAATATAATGGATGTTCCACTAAATTCATGATGATGTTGTCAAATGAAGTGTTCTAAAATAAATAAAAAATGTAAAGGATCATATGGATTCTCATTTCAAATTATATTATATTTAATAGCATTGGTAAAATAAAATAGTATGGTTCTGATTAGATTATCATCATCTGTAGATTTATTATCATGCTATGGGAGAAGGTCCCTATTTTAAATATGGATATTCATATGCTTCACATTAATAATATTAGACTAAATCCATCTATAATTCCATACTTATGAAATGATCATTATATTGAATTTAAAAATACAATAACTGTTATGTTTTATTTATTTTTCCAATAAATATTGAGGGTTATTCATTGAGAATATTCTATCTAAATTAGTAAATCTTAAACTAGTCCACAATGTTCATACTAAGCACCCTATGATACCAAATATAACATCCAACTCCAAAACCATGATCGGGTAGTTATATTACATTACTGTTATAGAATAAAAGAGTTAAGCAATTTTACAACTGCTTAGTAGTCTTAGAAGATTAGAAACAAAAATATATTAAAATTAAAAATGTAATATAAATTATGAACTCATTTAAATATCATACTAAACCCTTCCATTATATACTTTAAAATTAAAAAGAACTCCTCATCTTTGTTTTGTGAGGCAATGAAAATGAACAAGGGTTATCTAATAATATTATTAATGTGTATATTCCATAAAAATACATCATAATATTGTCAAGAAATTATTGATATGGAATGATGAAATTAATAATGTGAATCCATAATCAATTAAAAATGGTGTCATGTTGTATTCATTGATATTAATGTAAATACAAATATTAATAATCATCCACTTTAGACTAACATAATTCATAATTTTCATCAATATTCCACACTATCTAGGCCTTTATCCACGTAATATATAGTTATTGGAAGAGGAATGCACCAAAATCCACATGTTTTGTCTCCTGAGTCATACAAATTCATTGAGGAAAAATATAAATCCAGGCCCCACAAACACCATAATAAATCTAATGAATCCCCATAATATTCTTCAAGAACCATAATACCATCAAATAATAATACAATAATTTAATAAAAACATGAAAATTTTTATAATGAGATAAATAGAAATCAAATATCTATCGATTATATTGGATATTGAGGATGTCTATGAGATAATCCATAAAACGAATATGAAGGTATGGGGTATCATAAATGTAAAAATAATTTCCATATTCAAAGAATTATCTTGGTGAAATTACTTTCAATTTTCTATCTTACCTAGGGAAGAAAATAATTTGGTTCAATAGTGTGAATATGGATGAGAACAAAGAAATGGTATAAAAATCCTTTACCCTGGTTTATAAAAATAATTTGAATATTCTAAAGCATATACATAAGAGTGTCAATCTAGGTGTGAAGTCCTAGGCATACTCATCCATCATTAGTGTGATGGATGATTCCATACTTAACCAACCATTTTTTAGGGTGGTCACCCCTTGGTTCCTCGATCAAACACCTACATCCACATTCAAGTATTTTGGTAGGGATTTATTTTCTACGAAAATATACCCACACATTTACATTAACATAAAAAATTTTGGTTTTTAATAAATAGAAAATATCTAGTTTTACAGAAGTTTTCATAACTATTGAACCAGTGTAATATAAGGGAGAGATAAAAAAAATAACCTTTTTTACCTTATATTACATGATTTCTATGAAAAAAATAATTCCATGTTAATGTATGAACCACACAAAATTATGTAGGTGGTGAATATGAAATGATCCCAAAAGAATAAAAATTTAGATTAAGAAATACCAAGAAAAATATGGGTATATATTAAAAATAACCACATGAATGAGAGGTTAAAAAATATATCTTCCAATACAATAAAAAGAGATTTTATTATGTAAAACTTAAATAGGATGTTTATTCCCCATGTAACAGAAATTAAGTGCATGATACCAAAAATTTATCAATGTGAGTAGTTCGACATAGAAACCCTCAAAAAATTTATAAATTTTTTATACATACATTAACCTTTAATATCATTAACATATCTATCATAATATCATAATTCAAGACCTTAATGATAAATATTTTCATTTTGAACATTCATAAATAGTTATTCTCTTTTTTTATTACAACGTTATATGTATTCCTTTTTATTCTACTGATCATTTATTCCATGTTAATATTTATACTATTCAAGTTGATTTATAATTATTTATTATTCTTAAAATTGTATTCATATGTTTTTTAGACATTATACATGAATATAAAATTGATAAAAATCATGTTTTTGTGATTCTTGAAGATCAAAGGGCATTTCCGTAATTAACGAATGGAATATTTATATAATGACCCCATAATAAAAAGTAAATAAGTATTTTCATATTAATATTATATTATTCAAATAATTATGTTTCCACATTCATTATTGATATAAAATTGAAATATTGTACAATTTTGTAGTTAAATCGATAAAAATATTAACATATTCTTATTTTATAAATGATCATGGGGTGGTTTTATTGTAATATAACAATAATAGAACCTTAATGATATTATAATTCTTTTAATAGTGTGATATAACATAATTATAAGGAATTTTATGATTAATTAATAAATTTAAGTGTATTAAAAATATTAAATAAATGGTTATCACATTAGTACATTTATTATAAATGATTAAATTAATGATGATCATCTATTAATCTTATGATTTTCTTGTTCTCTAATTTTTTATATAAAGTATTCTTAATAATTTCAAAAAAAATATTTATCTTTTAATTCCATAATTATATCTATCCTTCTAAAGTGGATATGGAAAACAAACATGTTATGTCACAGTTGTAGTAGTCTGCATGACACATGAATTTTATTTTTGTTTTTATTATGGGAATGGGGAAAGGAAGCTACTACTTATTCACACAAAATAAAAAAAATTAATATAATATATATAATGTATTATACATATTATATTTTGGAAAAATATATTTTAAATGAAATGATAAATGTAATTTTTCAGTGAAATGACTAAAGGTACACTAAGAACATCAGGTTTCTTTTGTAGGATTCCATGGAAATGAATTAATATATATAATATCTTCTTCTTAAAACCTTATGATAGAAAAATAGTTTATAGGTGAAGTAAATGTGTTATGTTTTCACAATAAAACAAAATTTTAATGTTTTTATTAAATGTTTGGTGATATTCCCCCTCTATAAGTAGTTGGATTTAGAATTTTAATAAATATTTCAATACAATATAATGGGAATACATGTTTAACATTTCACATTACTCACAATAAGAAAATAAATTTATCTATATTTATGATTTATATCTACTTATTATAAATTTTAAATCCATTTATTCAATATATATTAGTGCTAAAAAATAATATAATAATGTATAATATACTAAACTAAGTTTGTGAAATTTTGTTACCGATGTTCTCAAATATCAATCATAGTTTTATTTACAATAATAAATATTTTAAAATTTATAATTATTTATTATTTTATTGAGATGATGTCTTTTACTATATGATGAAATATGAGTTTGTTTCTATTTCTTATATAAGTATGTCTCGTTTTTAGTCTCTTCCTCATATAATGATGGTTATGGTCATATTATAATGAAGTCCTTGAGGTTATCTCACTCTGTGGATACTCTGAAACAAAATTTCCCTTAATTTTGGGTTTTATTTCAAATTCCCCGAGATTATAATTGTTTTTATACGTATCTAATGAAATTTTATAGATTTATAAATCTATTCTATTTGGTTTTTCTGAATGATCAGGGATTCTAGGAGGGTGTTTGGAAGAGTTTTGATGTTTATAAATGAGATAATGTTGTTTAGATAGACATCACACCATGGAAGTGGGTATGGTTATAGCAATTTTGATGAATTATTAGGGGATTAGTGTGGGGAAGGATGTTTTGATGTATGAAATTTTCAATTTTTTCATGGAGTTATTAGTTTGGTTTTAGAGTGATCCTTGGCATGTGAAACATCTTGTTAGGGAATTTTACAAGGTGTTTTAACTTAAGTACTCTACAATGGGAAATTGAGATGAGGAAAATAACATTAGTTTCTAATATCTGTAATTCAAATTAGTCATGGAAATCATCTAGTCTAATAGTTTGAGAAATAATTTTTAATTCTTTTCATGACATAGTTATAGGAGTTTTGGGGGGGTAAAACATCATTTTTTTACAAAAATATATTTTTGACTCTATTGTGCCCAAAAAAGTTAAATTATATTTCCTTATTGTGTGAAATCCATAAGATTCAAACTCTATAAAATCAAGATCTTAATTTTAATAGAGGAACCATTTCTATTTGGTTATATAACCATGATGTGTGAAAGGATTTTGGTAACACTCTATAATGAGAGTTCATGAACTCCCGTATTTTTGAATTTTGATCCCTCTATCATGACCTAGCTAACCTATATGAATATAAACATCCTCCCACTACATCCCATTATAATTCCAACCCCACTAATATGTTCCATTAATGCTTCATGGATCATGGTTCCCTATTTTATCCCCCCCCCACTTTGTTCCCCATATTCTTATTCTTCTAAAAATCAGTTTTTGGGAGTGTTCCTCTATTTTGTGATGTAAATTTTGTGTGTCGTTATAATGGTTATTATTCATAGGTTTTGATGGAATTCCCATGATTAGTTTTTTGTTTCATTTTTAGAGTTTTTTTATTATTATATATGCCTTCTAATGGAATTTTTATATTTTAATGAAGGTATAAAATCTATTAATTTTTCTTTATTGACGTTCATTTGTGAAATAATCATAATATAAATTCAGGAATAAATGGTTTTGATTTTCTATAATAAGATAATAACTCATAAATCAAATCACATGTTGAATGATTATAAATTTAACAAGAAATAATAAAGATATTGATTATTGATTAATGTTTTTGATTAATTTATTTTATAATTAATCATATTTTTAGGTTAAAGGGTAAGGATTCATTAATCAGGAAATTAATGGAATGAAATTTACAATATCATTTTTCAATTTTGTCAACTAATTCTTTTATGATACATAATTTTTTAATTCTAGAAATTAACAAAATGAAATTAAAATTATCACATGTTTTTTATATAAAATATATCACATGGAGAATTATATTAATTGTTGAGATGTGATTTTCATTCAATTTGGGTTTAAATTTATATGCCTCTTTTTGTTTATTATATAGTGTAATAAATAATTTTTTGTATTTTTTTAGCATGGTAAATTTTCGTTATCAATATTCTCTATAAATATAAATCATGAAAAAATTATCTTGAAGAGGCATTAAAAGATGTATAATTGTATATTTGGAGCTGATTAAATCTGGTAATTATGTTTGAAATATTTTTTACTTTAATTCAATGTTTTTCATATCACTTTCCTCTTTTTTCCTCATGAAGATGACTTTTGTTTAATTAATTGGTAATTTCATTATTTAAATAAAATTATTATTTTTTTGAGATGAAATTATTTGGTTTCGACTTTCCCATTCCATGTATTGGGAATATTTAAAACCTTGATGAAATAGTGTTATTGTATTTTCAAAAGTTTGGGAAGATATTTTTGAAATATATTTGTGCTATAGAGATTTAGATCCTTCTATTATTTTCAATGACTCTCTTGTGGTTAGAATCCATTGATGAGCATTGTGCAGGGAGAATGGGTTTAGTGATGGATGATGTTGATGATTTCTTGAAATATTGATAATATACAGAATGGTTTGGGACAATGGGGTTTTAGGAAAAGTTCAAACATAGATTTTATCATTGATATGTATATATATATAATCATGTGTGATTCTTTCTTGATGGCCACATGGACAGATGAAATTCATATTATCATTTTAAAACTTATTGACACTTGTTGATACTATGTGGAATTTTGTGGGACATCATGAGGTGAAGATGTGTCAGAGTGGTGATTTATCATAAATATATATTTATATTCATTCGATATGGTTTCCTAAATTCCATATGGTTAAAATATATTTACAGGACCAATTTATTACTGTGGGATGAAATTTGACGTTATACAATACAAGTGAATATTTGGATTGGTATGGTAGATTATGTCATAGGGTTACAAGAAGATTAAAAAATTATATCTGAGTAGATAATTTAATGGGTTTTGTTAATATCGATCATAGATTTGGATGAAATTCATGAGAAAATAAATATTGAATAAATAGTTCAATCAAAACATGGATTAAAATATTAATGTTTGAATATTACAAATTTTTAATTTAATAATATAAAAAATTGATTATTAATTAATTAACAATATAATTTATAGTTATATTCTTATTTGATATCTAGACCCTATAATTGGCAGCCAACGATCCGTCACAATGATTATGTAAGTCCAGTCTAAGGGTAAATAGTTTCCTTAGTTGTGGAACTGCGTTATATTTTTTTATTTATTTAGATTCCATATCCTTCTCACATTTTTTTATCTCTAATATCTATGTTGATGAGAGAACAAATTTCAATATTCTACAACAACATTTCTCTCCCTATAGATATTAATGAGATGAAATATACAAGTATTTAATAGATTATAATATAAGCTTCCTTCCATCTAGGCTTGTGATGGGTGAGTATTTTCTATAAATTTATATGAAAGCTATAGAAAATTAAGGTATATCACATGGTTGAATCCATATGTGTCAGTTAGGACTTCCCATGGTTGACTTGGCAGGGGATATGATGGATTGAGTTATAATGAATATAAACATGATATAATGGATTTTCGAAATACAATTGGTTGATAAATTTATATGAGGATGATGATATTTTTGGTTTTAAATGATATATGAATGGGAGTTATACTGTTATATGGGGAGAATTAAAATTATATAAGTGATGAGCACATGTTGTAACTAATGGATAATGGGAGTGAAAACATAGAGGATAAGTAAAAGTGGGTACACTCATTATATATATTTATTATTTTGATATAGAATATTTTATTTATTTCCATTATTTAGTGATTGAATCATGGTAAGGATTTGAATCTAGAATTACCTATATATGCGATGTGTTAGTTTCATTTATTAATTCACTGGTCTTAAGTATTCACATATCATAGTTTGTAATAGTGTTTTTTGGATAATCCAACTGATAATAAATATTAATCTCACCTTATTTATATATGGAATTTTTTTTGGTACAAAGTAGTTTGTCTGTTATTGGTGTTGATGTTAATATCTCAAAGGACTGGTTTAGAATATGTTTTAATACTACATTTCCTTGTGTGGTGTAAAATTATGTGTAAATTTCAACTTTTGTGTTTAGTGGATGGTTAGTTTTGAAAAAAAATATTTACATCAATAAAATAAGAAATTGAAAATTTTTATTGGATCCTATATATATTTTGATGTTTAGAGATTCATTGGTTGACGAAAGGATTCTCAAGATCCTCAAAATGAATTTTTCATTTTTTTTGGGAGTTCTTCTCATGCAAAATTGTTTTCTTTTCATGATTGTAGACAAACCATACAACAAATTGAGTGTGGGGTTCCTTTTAGCTTATTTTTATAAATAAAACTGTTTTATAGAATTATTAATGATAATTTTTAATGAAACTATTTAGATCTAAATATAAATAATTTTTTGGGTCTTGAAAATGAATATTGAGACATAGTTACAGAAGGAACATATAAAATTTTATAGATGGATTTAGAGGATATCTGATAAGTTGAAACATTGTTTGTAGGAATATTATTAAAACCTTTGTGATATGTTTTAACATAGATAGTGAATGCTACCATGTTTTACAAACCCTGTGGAAATGTTTTTGGACATATTAATAAGTTAACATTATAATTTTACTCTCCCAAACCATAATGGGGATAGACCCTTACTTCTTCTGTCTCGCACATGCATCTTTGGGGACTCTCCTCTTTTTATCTCATTCAAAATCCATTTATTTTAGAGAATATGTTGTTTCCCTGTGATTATTGGTGAGTGTCCCTATCCATATACTTTTTTACCATTTCTACTTATTTACATTTATTTTTTGTTTCTAATATTTGGGTTTGGATTTTGATTCCTCGAGATCATGTAATAATTATTCATTTTGATGGGGATTTAATGTGGCATAGTTAGTGGACGTCCTAAGACGGTATATTTAAACTGAAACATGTCATTTCGAATTTGATACATCAAAAATTAAATTTTATATGAGTTTTTTGTCAAATTAAATGATATTTTCCATTGATTTGTGTTCTTACATTAAGGATTTTTCAATGATTGTTGTTGGATGGTTTCATGGAACTCCTACGAGTGTTTTATTATTGATTGAGTTCAATGGGGGAGTATGATTAGTTCATCAACATTTTACACCTAATTGAATTTCTATTTTTTAATTAAACAAATTAATAAAACTTTTAAAAAATTAATTACTGATAAATTGATTAAAAATAATTATCTTATGTTTTGTGGTCTATGTTCGGTCATCGCACTGAAATACTATGGCTATATGGATTCATATGAACCATAAATGTGTTTTAGGGATGTGTATTAAAAAGGGAGACCCACTAGATAGTGGATGGAGGTCCCACGTACATTACATATAGTGGTATGTTTCAATTTTATGTAAATATTTAATTTTCAGTCACACTATAAAAGGATATTTTCCTATTAAAATTATTTGATTTATTTTAATTATATAGTATATATTTTAAATAAAAAAACAATATGTGAAGGATCATGATAGACCCGGGTGAACTATCTGGTTCCCCAATCATCAATGGTTAATTCTTATATTATATATTCATTATAAAAGACACATGGACCCTTTAGGGGTATAATTAGATTATCTGTGAAGTGGAACATAGATTGAGTAAATAGGTGACCTCAAGGTAGAAGGATGGGATGATATTAAATAGTTTTATTATTTTAGTACATTTAATTACTAAGTAAATCCTTAAATCCATTAGACATTTGTGAGGATCATGGGGTGAGTTTTCTTACCCCACTAAGATATGATAACCTATGAGGTAGACCCTAATGATACTAAAGGTTATTCTAAAAATTATTGATGACTTAGAGTGACATAAATAGGTAATTGGATTTATAAATCATACCAAATTGGATTTTCATAGTTTTGATAGGGTGGACACAATGAGAATTAGAAAATAATAATGGATTCTATGGCCTATGATTGAAGGATATATACCTAATATTATTTCATAAAATTATTAAATCCAATGGGTGTGATCATTCTTGATGAGACATAGAGGACCCTGGTGGGATCTCATGTAACATATTTACCCTTGTGGGAGGGGTTATAGGGAAATCAGTAGTGTTAATTATGGGTGTCACCATAGAACCCAAATTGATTTTTAATCATGTTATTAAAGTGATACTGTCAGGTCATGGACAACATATGTTGAATTAGTTTTTGGATTGGTTCTAGTAGCTATCATACGACATTGAGATTAATTTCATGATATATTTATTATGGGATATCCAACCCAAATTGATATATTGAGATACAAAGGATTATTATAATTTACATATATGATGTGGTATTTATTCCCAATATAAATATGGGATGCATGATTCTTGAATTTTAATTCGGGGATCCAAAGTTCACCATGATGTAGGTTATCAAGGTTAGATGTCCTTGGACACACTCCTTGTATTTACTTCACATTAAATGGGTTGAAATTCCTTGGACTAACTACTTTAATACGGTTCATAATTGATTGGGTTTGGAATTACTTGGAAACGATAATTGGATTTGGATTGAAATTGATTAGGATTGGTATGACATATACGCATTCCATTGATTCAGATCGTGGGTATTTGATATGGAATTAAATGGACACACTCTTTATATTTATCTCTTGGTTATGTGGATTTCTTATAACATGGTACTAGTAATTATCTGTTGGCTATAATTGGTTGGAATGATTATCTGATTCCCCTTGGGACTCTTTTTAATTGAATGAATTAGGTTTGGGTCAATATCGGGTTTCATAAGGGAATATGAGTGTCAACTATGGTTATATTTTATGCTTTCTCTCTAAATATTTAGTTATACATAATGAATATAAAATACATACATTACATTTACATGTTATATATGGGATCCAATGGGTGGTTGCCAACTAATTTATACACACAACCTACATGATAATCCTTGTATCATGGGTAGCCTAGAAGACTTCACATATCATAGGTACTTGTTGGTAAGATTCCAAAGATTGTATGAATTAGTCAGGAAAAATTTTTGGGATTCGAGATAAGGATGAGATGAGGCTCATGGATAATAGTAGAGCACAAAATATTTTTATTATTTCATTCATTTTTTATTTTTTTGGTTATTGGGAAATGAATATTGATATATGACCAAGAGTCTATTTGATTTTTTGATTTCACCTAAATTTATTATTTATTAAGTGAAGTGTTTAATTGTTCTATTTAATATGTCTATTTACAATGCCGGTTGGTTTTTTTAAAAAAAATTTATTTGATTGTGTATTCTGATATGGGGTATAGTCTCTCAACAGTACAAAAATATCACCCCAAACTAGTTGGATGCCTCTTGCATATAGGGAGGTGCACTTGAAATCCCAAGGGGACATTCCTTTTTTTCATAATCTCTTTGTAACTATGAATCAGTGTGGGATACTACAATGCGGTTTCAGGGCATATATAATTGATATAAAAGATCATGTTTATTTTTTCATACTCATTGGAGAGATGGTAGAATATTTACATATTAATATGTCATATATTGTGTTGTATATCAGATAGGTGTGTGGATAAAACCTTTTATTTTAATATTTATCATTTATTAGATGCATGGGATTTATATTATTTTCTTTTTATGTTACAGTGGGTTTATTTTCTCCTCATGCGGCACACTTGTTGGTTGAATTTCATGATTTATTATGGTTCTAGATATTGTACAATTTATAAGTGGATGACGTAAATGTAATATTTTTGATATGTATAATTCAAAAGACATAAACGTGCATTATTTTTATTGTGTTTACTTATGATAGGGTTTAACAGTTTAATTCTATAGTAACAACCAATTTTTAATTTTCCATATATATTTGTTGTGATATAATACTCATTTGAACTAGAGTATATTTTTTGGATTACATGTCATGTTGCTTATATATTTGGATACATTATTATTATGTTTACTATGTAGTCACTGTACAATGTATATATGAGACCAATTTAGGTGTGTATTTTAATGAGATGGCATATATATAGACCCCGGTTTGTGTTCGTAGTACTCGTTATATAAATAAATATGTCATGTTATTTATTGTTTTGATAAAAACCAGTATGGGGTTCTCTCGAAAATATTCATGGTTGAATTATAATTTGAAAAAAAATTATGGTTATTTGATAATAAATATATATCGCGGTGTGGAAATGTCATTGTATTAATATGTGATTTGATAGAAATTTGAACCTTATGGAACTCATTCCCATATATGAAGGCCTGATTAGAGTTACACTAATATTTTTTATTCATGAAGTTATATATCTATATATATATTCTCAATGTGAATATGTTCCATAATAGGTTGTGAAAGGATCTATTATATGTATGTGTGAGGCCCTGGAGTGGGTGTTCTGGAACATGTGTTTCCGGGTGGATTTTAGGATAGGAAAAAAGTGGTCTTTCCAAAAAGATAATATTTTTGTGAGATGTTCCCCATGGGTTAGGTGGGACAGCCTATTTTCCTCGAGATATGACTTATAATAGGTAACATGTGGGATATGGATGGTACCAAAGGTATTAGAGGAGGGTAACCTATGTGGGAGGTTTGGCCAAGCTTGTGAATGTATTTGATATTGGAAGCATGGGTAGATGCTTCATGAATTTGTCAATATATGACATCTGATGTTGGTAATGTGATATAAGTAGGTTTATTCCTTAGTTATTATGAAAATAGAAATAATTGGTAGGTTCCTTCCTTTTATATTGGAACAATAGAGGTTCAACTGAGAATATGGTATATGCATTGAGATTTCATGGGATTTTTTTCGAAAAACACTATGATTGCTACTGGTTTCGATAACAAACATCAGTTACAAGGGAAATATCAGTATAATTTTTGGCCCCATATATATTGGATACATTTATAAGTTCCATAGTACATAAATCATGGATAATTGATAATTTATCATGGCATAAAACAAAGGTTAGTGGGTTATCATGTGATATAACTGGGCATGGTTAAATTCCATGACATTGAAGAGAATTACAGAGGTAAATTTAGGAAGTTTTTGATTTAAATGAGTGTGATCTACATTAGTGTTTTTGGGGTGGTAGCCTTGGTATAATGAGAAAAGACTTAGGGGATCATAATTTTGGTAGTGAGTAATGAAGGTACTGAATCATATACCGATTATGTTCATGAGTGATCAAGGTATAGAATACAATATACACATGGGGATATTTAAATTTGAATTAGTGAATGTATGTGTGTCAATTAAGGATCAATTGAATAATAAAACATATGTCGTAATAGTGGCATGTGGGTTATTAATATAATAAAACCTATATTTTATTTCATATGATGATTAAAAACCATATATGTCAAGGAATGTGGAGTTGGAAGTAGTGGCCATGGATCTACAAGATAAAAAAATACTTAATGGTGGTTCGAGTAGTAAATATAATGTTTCAATGATCTTAGAATGGTTGGTGATTGAAGTTACATGTTACATCACAAGAGTGAGAAAAATAAACACATCAATTAATTATGTATGGTAATTGAAAAAGCCTTATCTATGGAGGTACAATGTTGTGTATGTAGGGTCATTGGTATAGTCGGGCTAGTCATTTGGAGGTCGATATGAATTTTTTATGATGATGAGCGATGAATCCTTTATAATTAGTTTCATTTCAAACAGTATATCAATGATTTGGATGTGTCATTTTATGGGTTATGGGTATAATAAATGGGCTTGGTGAAGTTTTGAGAATATTTGAGTGTGTGTCACATCAAAGGTGTGTTTGTGCTCATGGGATGGAAGGTAGCACCCCAAAAAATCATAGTACATTACAACGTCAAAGTAATTAAATAACTTGTGCTACACTCAACACTGAGTTTGGGAGCACCAAGACATACCAAAATAGTCGTTAAAAAAGCGGTTCTGAATAGTATTAACTGAATTTTGAATTTTAAATACTCTATTTAAATTTAGAATCCATATACTGTTTTTCATAGACATAATATAAGAACAAATTCAGTTTGTTCTGATAAAATAATTATTTTTCAAGAAATTCAATTTTACCGCATTTTAATGAAGAACCATTTTCGAAACCATTATTTGACACTTTAATATATTCAATTTAATACAATTAAATTATTATTTATTAGAGGGACATAAAAATTTAGTCTTGATAAATTTTTGGTACGTTTCTCACAACTTTCATATTTATATGAATAGTGCAATGTACTAATTTTTTTTAAACAACTTTTTTAATAGAAATAATATAGATTGTTAAATTATGCATTTGAACGGTTTGGATATATAATTATATTATATTTTTATCATTAAAAACAATTAGGTCATTTTAAGTAATTTCTCATTTAAATTTTACTTAAAAACATGTAAATCTTTTGAGAGTTTTTACTTTTTAAAAACTTTTTTTTTGGGTTTTGACAACAAGAATTATTTTTAATTTAAATAATGAATCTTATATGGTTTTAATATGGTAAAATAGAAATATCTTTTGAATTTTTAATATCAAAATTATCTTATGGTGAATTTTTTTATTTTTCTAAAATCTTTCAATTTGTGATGACTAGTGAAAAATACTTAGTTATGGTTTAAAACCGACTTTTTATTTAAATAATTAATTTTTTTATTTAATTTTTTTAAGTCTAATTATATATATAATACCTAAATAAGATCAATTTAATTCATTGAAGTCAACATATAATAAAATTAGGTGTATAAAATTTTATTGAACTTTTTAACGTCTTTTACCCACCTTCTATGCACATTTGCAAATTTGAATAAAAAGTAATTTTACCGCTTTTGTGAATTGAATTTAAAAAATCTGAGAGAGACAGTTAACATCAGTATGTAAAATTAAGTTCAATATGATTAAAATAATTTTAGGTGAATAGTAACTTTTTACTTGTATTTACGGCTGTTATAATAAAATAGGGTATTTAAAAGAAAAATGATATTATAAATACCCTAACACATGTCCTAATTCTATTGGATAAGTGTATTTAGACCATAAACAACCTTTGGAATAGAATATGATCCTTTTGTTTTATTTTGATTATATTAAGACATTTATTTTTATTTTATTTAAAGAATAGTTAAAAGGGATGAATTCAATATTTATTAACTAAACCATTATTAATATAGGTTTATACATAAGATAACTTCGACAATAAATATTCATTAGAAAATTAAAATTATTTCTAACATAATTATATTTTATTTATAATTTTTCAAGATTAAATTATTAAATTTATTTATGACACAATGATGATACAGTACTTATATTATCAATGAAAGATTAAATTAATTTATATTATTAATATAAAATTAAATGTAAATTGAGGCTTTTTATAAGATCCAAGAATTTTATAGGTTAATATGACTTGTTAGGGTTGATTAAATATATTTTGTATTGAAGTGATAATGTTGTTACGAATTTAACCGAAACAAAATACCAAATAGTGTCAAAATTGACATAAATGATTTTTTAAAACACATACTATATTATTAATTGATACAATCATTCTAAAAAACTGACATTCATCCAAAGGAGTTATATAAGGATAGATATATCAATAATTTACCACTTTGGGTTCTTTTGGGAATTTATAGTATGTTTTGTAACAATTTATTATTATAATGAAAGAGGACTTGGTAAAACTCAAACTATTTCACTAAGAGTTAAATATAAATGATATGGTTAATATGGTGACCTTACCATGTATAAAACCTATTGGTTGAGTGTATTTCGACCCATCCCCATATTATCTTCAATGTAAATAAAATTTTATCCATGATAACCTTAAAATTAATTTATAATAAAATAATATTTCAAACATTTCCTAAAGTGACCCCCATCTCTCTTATAAAAAGGGTACATCCCCTTCCCTCAAACCCAAACCTCCAAAGCCATTTGGATCGGCCCACCCCTGCCCAAATCACCTCTAAAATACCCTCACATCATCTTAGAATCCATAATTTGATCAAAATCCAACCCAATAATCCCTTTTGATCAAATCAATAGGAATAACCAAATGAATAGATAATAATTTCATCACCTCTTCAAAAGTAATTTTCTTCTTCCACATCTTATTTCTTTGTTGTTTCCATACTAAAATAATAACTCCAGTACCTTATACATACATAGATGTTATTATAAATATTTTACAGTCATATTCCTTATTCTATCCATTCTATGATTGAGAAAGTCAACATACGTGCGTACGTACGGCATACCATTTCCACGTCATGGTGTAGTTTGTTATTCAACACTTCATTATTTGGATGGGTATAATAACGAGTATAATTGATGTAAATAATAAATATAAATGTTATTTATATATAATATACCATCCAATTACATATCATTTAACCGTCAATAGAATGATATCATCATTTGTGCGTACATACCGTCTCCACGACGCGATGGAATTCATTTCCATGTTCATCAATCAACGATGATTATAAAGATATATATTATTAATATGTAAGTAATATATGAGAGAATAATTATAATACATACATATATATATATATATTTACATATATATCATTCACTTACGTCCGTTCAATACGATATGAAAACAGAAATGACGTTTATGCGTACGTACGGCCTATCATCTCCCTAAAAAGTGTTTTCCTTTTCATATATTAATATATAATACATAATTATATTATGAATATATTTGAAACAAAAATAATGCATTATATTCACGAATCAATTAAATCATGATATAAGTTATACAATAATGAATAAAAATTTAAAACATGTATGGTAAGGAAAGTGATTATTACCCGAAATGTTAATTTTACATTGAAATCATTATTAAATGGGTAGTATAAAGTAATAAATGAATCATGTATGTTGTTATAAATATGAATATGTTTCTGGTACAATTTAATAACATAATTTGGTCATTATATAGGAGGTTAAACATACCCTCAACCAAAGGAAAGTGCAAGGTAAGAGTTAATTCTTCAATCTCAATATTATCCGAGATTGTTTATGTGTAAGTATTTTCTATGAAATATTTATTATACATGTTCATTTATCATAAAACATATTTAAAAATGATTCTTTTAAAGGAATTATTTAACTAAATCATCATTTTAAATGTCTTAAATATTTATTCTTCTAAATATTTTTAATTAATATCCATGTTTTTAAATGGTTTTAAGGATTTATTTATATATGAAAATGAATGTTATAAAATGTTAATTACATTAGAAAGTTTCAAAGTGGTATAGGAAGCATTGATTCAAAAATATCTTTTAAATTTAATCATTTATAAATTGTGTGACTTTTAAATGATTTCATGAAAAAGGGATATTTCACTCAAAGAGTTTTACTGATCATTTTCAAGTATATCAACATCCTTTACTAGATATTATTTATGATTGAGGTTGATTTATTATAAGAAAATATTCCATATCGTATTGAATGTGTTATGATATGTTTTATAGTGGATGTGATATTTTTTATACCAATCAGGGTTTATTTCTAATGTATTGACATTTCGTATGCTAGTTTTGATACGAATGTTTATGTTATGTTTCAACATTTTCATATAAGGAAGGCATTTGACTTTTTTATGTGATTGGTGGGGCACTCTATATCCCCTCGATTCAGTGGTAGGTATCGTGAGATGAATTAGTGTCTTGGCCCAAGGCATTGACAAAAATTTAATTTTTAATATTGGTACGACGCCTTGACTATGTGGTACTGATGCCCAATGTTAGGAATTACCTCATTATGAACTTAATTATTACATGTGATTATTTCACTAGTAGAATATCTATGTTAATTTTTATATGGTAACATCTGATTTATTTTTTCCATATTATGTTCATGTTTATGTTTAAAAGGATATTCTTTTTATTACACATCTTACCATAAAAGTGTATGTTTTTTGCTAAATTATTTATCCTTACTAGTCATTCGAGATCACCCTTTTCTTATGATTTGTTATCCAAGGATTCCAATAAGTGATTTATGTTTGATATGAATGGTTAACCTAGGGTAATAATGGCGTTCTCAATAGATTATTTATGTTTTGTTTTATGTTTGAATGTGTAATGTGACGTTCATGTGTGTAATCTATTTTCCAAGACTACTAAGCTGATTAGTCCTTCAGGACTTGATAACTTATAATCATGCCAATGTATTAAAATAATACACCGGCTCCGGGATTCTATGGCTGGGGTGTTACAGTTGGTATCAGGAAAAGTTTAGTATAAACCATGGAAATTAGATTTCGAAAAGCTCTGATTAGAGAGGATTAAACTAAGATAGACAGTGAGAATTAGTATATCAGAACTTCTTAGAATTTTTCTAATGTAGATATTTTGTGTATTTTCCAAGAAATATAACCCATTCATGTTACAAGTAGGTATGGGCGGCTCTGGCACAGATGTACCTTGGAGTGAAAACTCCAACAAGAGGGTTTGGTCTTAACCTGGGGTTTCCTGGTACATGGAAATGGGCCTTGCTATAATTTTGGTTACCACACTCCTAGGGGATATGCTTAGGATAATCCATATATTCTTTACAAGCCATTATGAATGATTTAAGAGTAAATAATTCTCAAAGAAAACATTTTTTGGATTATATATTATATCAATAATCTTTTCTATTTTTTAGGTATTTTACATGTTTGGAATTATGTAGTGTGATTCATAAACTAACCTAGTGTATGGCACTGTTTATAAATGTCTTCTAGTATAAGTAATGATAACTCCAACAAAATAATACATTATTTAATGAGTAAGAAGGATCATATCATTCATGGTATTAAGACAACTTTTAGAAGGGAAACATTCTACCATGTATTCTCATCATATGATGAAATAGTATCATGTGTTAATAAGGTAAGTAATGAATTCTCTAAGACATGTGGCTTTGAAGGGAAGTAAGAGAATAAAAGGATGGAGAGGGGGAGATAGATAAAGTGAAGAGGGGAAAGAAGGACATTTCCATATGTGATAACTGTTGAAAGTATCACTGTGGTAAATGCTTGATGGTAATGGGAGTTTTTTATAATTGTAGAGGAAAGGGACACCAGGATTCTGATTTCAAGAGTAATAAAATGGTTTCAAATGTACAATACTTCATCTGCTTGTAGTTGGGACAATACGTGAATCAATCTCCAAATCATCAGAGTGTGACTCAAATGAAGCTATTGGATAATAATCATGTTATGATGATAAAACAGATGAAGAGGAATGACTATTGTACTTATGTTGTTACTAATGATTTATTTCATATGATGGTTGTATCAATGATGTTATGGTTATATGGAATATCAAAATAAAAATGGATTGTACTACAGTAATATTTCATTAAGGATTTGAAATTGTATGGTTCTATGAAAAGTGACTCAATAGGAAGTTAATTTTTTTGAGAATACATGGTTGATGGAAAGATAAAGCTGAATATTATTCTGATACTGAGGTAGTGATTTTGGAATAAGCTATGGTTGATATAAATAAATTGTATTCGATATTCTTTACTACTTTGAAAAAAAAATAATTTTTATTTTATTCATGTATTCTTGGATTTGATAACATTTTTTGATATAAGGAGTATATCTAGTATTCTTTAAGGAATAAGGGAGCATGAAGGTAGTAAATATTGTTTTATGGAAATTCAGGGTGTTTCCATGTTTTAAAAGAATACATGATGAAGGTATTCAAATGTTATTACGTGGAAAAATAGATCTTCATTGTGTTTACCTTCCATTAAAATTTTGCACTGTGAGTTTGAAAAGAAGTGTTTTGGATAAGTCTAAATGTTGGAATAGATTATGTTTGAAATTGGATAGTATTGTTAATGTTAAAGTATTTCTTAATACTATTTTTGTATTGTTATAAAAAATACAACCCGGAGGTCGGGTGACAACCCATCGCCTCTAGAAAGGCCACGAGACTTGAACCCGTATCCGATGGGTGATAGAGGTGCATCAACAACCACTAGACTATGTGATGTACAGGTTTGCATAATGCAGTTTTTTTAAATAGTATGAAACTTATTTTTAAATTAATTATTTTTGTAACCCTATACGATTAATATAAATAGAATTTTTTTCAATTATATTATCTTTTGATGTGAAAGATAAGTTTGTGGTATGAATTATTTGAAGGAAGAAACTCTACTTGTAAAGTATATATGGTTTCATCTTCTTTGGTGAATAAATTAAATATTAAAATTTAGGGAAGGGATCTTTAAAACACAATTTTTTTATCCTAATACCTTATGTTTTGTTGAACCGATGATATTTTAAATCATCACAGATTTAAGTCTTTGAGGCCATAAATTTTATACCTGTTTATGATTGATGTCCTCAATCACTCCCTAAAAATATGTACATTTTCCCTCTAATTATGTGTCTTTAATTACCACCATTTTTCTTCTAATTGAGATCATAATTTTTGTGGTGACTCTCCCATTTCATTTTCTATCTTATTAAAACAAAATATTATTAACCCAATATCTGAGGTGGTTTTTCCACAAATATAATTTTATATTTTTACTCTTTTATTTTCTAATAACAATTTCAAATTATGTGGACACAATTTATTGATTCAAGGAATAATGTACCACTCAATAATTACATAGAATGTTATCTTTTCAATTTAATTAAAGAAATTGCGCTACATTAATGACCTAGTTCAAGTGCACCCCGACATACCAAAATAGCCATTAAAAAGTGGTTATGAATTGTATTAGCTGAATTTTGAGTTTCATATACTTCATATAATTTTAGAATCAATATTATGTGTTTCTTCGACATAATGCAACAACAAATTCATTTTTTAGATAAAAATGTATTTTAAAAAAATAAAAAATTTCCTCCTTTTAATATAAAACCCTTTTTAAAACCAACACTTTACACTTTAATATATTCAATTTGATGAAATTAAATAATTTTTTTATAAAAGGGACATAAAACAAATTTGAATAATTTTTTCGCTCTTTTCTGAAAACTTTCATATTTTGATGAAAGTAACAAATACAAAATTGTAATAGAAAACAACTTTTTTAATCGATATAATTTATAGTGTTAAATTATGAATTTAAATGGGATAGAAAAATAATTAGATTATATTTTTATCATTTAATAAAATTTAGGTCATTATTAGTAATTTCACATTTAAATTTGACAGAAGCGCAGGTTATTCTTTTGATAGTTTTTACTTTTAAAACCCCGTTTTCATGTGTTGAAAATGGGAATTAATATTTAATTAATTAATGAAACTTCAATATTTTTAATTTTCTAAAATATATTTCATTTTTTTATTTGGAATATCAAAATTACCTTATGGTGAATTTTTGGTATTTTTCTGAAAACATTCAACGTTTAATGAACAGTGAAACCCACTAAGTTATTATTTAAAACCAACTTTTTATTTTAATAATTTATTATTTTAATTAAATTTATTTTATGGAAAAATATATTTATAATACCTATATAAGTTCAATTTTATTCATTGGAGCCATTTTATAATAAAATTAGATGTATAAAATGTTATTGAACTTTTTAACGTCTTTTTCCCACCTTCTTGGCACATTTGCAATTTTGCATAAAACATAATTTTACTGCATTAGTGAATTGAATATAAAAATCCAAGATAAAAGGTTGACATCATATTGTAAAATGTTGTCCAATAAGATCAAAATAAATATTGATGGATAGTAACTTTTGACTTTTATTTACCACGATTAAAAATAAATAGGGCAATTAAAGGTAAAAATGATATTATAATTACCCTAACACATGTCCTAATTCTACAAGATAAGTGTATTTAAACCAAAATAAACCTTACTATTAAAATAATATCCTTTTTTCCCTTGAAATATTTTAGGACATTAATTGTTATTTTATTTAAAGAAGAGCTAAATGTGTCAAATTCAAAGTTTAATAAATAAACCATTTTTCATATAGGGTTATACAAAAGATAAATTTGATTATAAATATTCATAATAATGATGTAATTATTACCTACATAATGGTATTTTTTCTATAATTTTTATAGATTATATATTTAAATTTATTTGTTACACACAATGATGATGCAGTAATTACATTATCAATGAATGATTAAATAAATTGATATTATAGATATAAAAATAATTGTAGAATGAGGATTTTGATGCAATAAAAGAATTTTCTATTATAATATGACTTTTCTGGTTTGATTGAATAAATTTTTTTGAAGTGATAATGTTTTAATGACTTTAACAAAAACAAAATTTCAAATAGTGTCAAAATTCACAAAAATGGGAATTTAAAACAAATACTATATTATTAATTGATATAATATTTCTAATAATATAAGGTTTGTCCATTGTACATAGTTAAGGTTAGATATATCAATAATAAACCTCTTTTAGTTCTATTTTATTTGTATAGTATGTTTGTTAATCATTTATTATAATAATACAAGAGGACATGGTAAAAGGTAAACTATTAATCTAAAAGACAAAGTAAATATGTTGACATAAGCTTGTTAAAAACATATTGGATGATATTATTTCGACCCATACCTACATTATATTTTAAATAAATCAATTATGACACTTGAGAAATTTAATATGATTTTATAATAAAATAATATTTCAAACTTTTTCTAAAGTGACCCTCACCTCTCTTATAAAAGGGTACTTTGCTTCTCCAGAAACCAGACCTCCAATGCCCTTTGGCTTGGACAAACCCCAACAAAATCTACTCCCAATTACCCTAAGTTAATCCTAGAATCCATAATTTGATCAGAAGCCATCCATAGGAGCCCTTTTGATCCAATCAAAAGGAAGCATCCAAAGAAGAGGTAATAATTTCATCACCTCTTTCAAAGTTCTTTTCTTCTTCGACTTCCTCTTTCTTTGTTGTTTATATAATAAAATAATAACTCCTCTACCTTATAAATAATAATATGTAATTATAAAAATGGTACAAACATATTAATTATTCTATCCATCCTATGAAGGACAAAGTCACCAAGCGTGTGTACATACAGATTACCGTCCTTCTGTCATGGAGTAGATTGTTATTCATCAATTCATTATTTAGTTGGGTATATTAATGATTATATTTGAAGTAAATAATAAATATAACATGTTAATTATTCTTTATATATAATATAACATCCAATTACATCGGATTTCACCATCTATAAAATGATATCGTCGCTCATGCTTACGTATGGCTTACAGTCTCTAGGACGCAATGCGATTAATTTCCATGTTCACCATTAAAGGATGATTATAAATATATATATTAATAATTAGTATTTAATATAGGAAATAATAATGCATCTATATATATATATGTCTTTTCATATATATCATTCACTTATGTTCAATATGATAAGAAAACAGAAATGTTGTTAATGCGTATATACGGCCTACCATCTCCATAAATGGTGTTTTCCATTTTATATATCAATATATTATACATACTTATATTCTTAATATCTATGATACATAAAGAATATTTTATATTCTGGAATCAATTAAATAATGATTAATGTTATATGATTAGGAATAACAAGATAAAACACATATGACAAAGAGAGTGATTATCACCCGAAATGTTAATTTAACATGGAAATCATTATTAAACTGGTAGTATAAAGTTAAAAATGAATCATGTATGATATAATAAATATGAATTTGGTTCTTGTTAAATTTAATAATATACTATCGTGATTATACATGAGGTTAAACGTACCCTCGGCCAGAGGGAAGTGCAAGGTAAAGGTTAATTCCTCAATCTCATTATTATCTGAGATTGTTTATGTGTGAGAATTTTCTAGGACATATTTATTATCCATTTCCATGTTTCAAAAAATTCATTTCAAAATGTTTCTTTTAATGTACTCTTTATAAAAAAAACATTTTTTCAAATGTTTTAAATATTTATTCTTCTATATCTTTCTCATTGATGTCCATGTATTTAAAATGGTGTTAATAATATAATTTTTTGGACATGAATGTTTTAAAATGTTAATTCCGTTAGAAATTTCAAAGTGGAATGGGGATCTTAGATTCAAAAAAAACTTTTAGATTTCATCCTTTATAAATTGTGTGACTTTTTAATTATTTCATTAAAATGGGGTATTTCACTCAAAGAGTATTACTGATCATCTTCTATTATTTCAACATCCTTTATAGTTTATTATTCTTAATTGATGTTGATTTATTATAGATAAATCATCCTTATCGTATTGAATGATTTATGATTGCTTTAATATTGATGTTATATTTTTATACTATTCATGCTTTCTGGAAAAAATATTATCATTTCGTATTCGGGTTTTGATAAGAATTTTTATGTTATGATTGAATAATTTAATATGAGGAATGCAATGAAATTATTAAGTGATGGGTGGGGCCCGATATATCCTCCCAAGGCATGAGTATGTCTCATGATACAAACTAGTGTCTTGGGAAAAGGTCTTGGAAAAAAATTATTTGTAGTCTTCGCACGATGCCATGACTATGTGGTAATTATGTCTGGCGTTAGATATTCCCTCATTATGAAATAAATTATTACATGTGATTATTCGACAAGTAAAATATCTATGTGCATGTTTATATGGTAGTGTTTGATTTATTTTCTCCACATTATGATCATTTTTAGGTTTAAAAGGGTATTGTTTTTATTAAATGTATTTCATTAAAAAATTATAGCTTACACGAAATTATTTACCCTTACTAAGCATCTGTGCTCACTACTTTCTTATGTTTTGTTTTCCCAGGATTCCAAAAAAAGTGTATTATGATTGATATACAAGGTTAAGCTAGGGTAATAATGTGGTTCTCAAAATATTATTAATGTCATGATTTATGTTTTAATTTGAAATGTAACATTCATGTATGTAATATATTTTCCATGAATACTCAACATATTGGTTCTTCAAGACTCGATTCCTTATAATCATGCCTATTTTTTTAAAATAATGCAATGAATTCAGGCTTCTGGGGTCGGGGAGATAAATAGAATGATGCCTATATTGATTGGTTTGTGTTACAACATGGAAATTACACAAGAAAAAGGTATCATGAATTTGAAAAATTATTGAGTAATATCCTAATTCATTCATGATTTTATGAATCATTCCTAGTTAAGGATAATGTGTGATAATAAGTGTGGATGATTATTCTAATGAAAGGTCAACCACATGTGGTTTTATTAATTTTCTGCATGATATTTGAAAAAAATGATAGGAAACAGCATTTAGAACAACTCATTGAGTTTGATGGTGATGTTTCAAGAATTGGACCATTATTTCCAAGGAAAAGAGGGATCATGTTATCCATATACATATAAGGCACATTCTAAAACAATTTAGATTGAATAAGGGATGGGTATTAGAACCTAGTTATGATATTTGTTTTTATTTTTAATTAGGGAACATGTGATGAAAACTACACTAATGAGGTGGGAGGACCACTAGAAATTTGATTCATATTTAAAAATAAAAAGTGTGAATCACAGTGGTTTAAAATTTGGTTCATTTGTGTAGAATAGGTTGTATATATTACAATGAGAAAAATAAAAAATTAATTAATTAATTTAGGATTTATCTAAATAACATTCATATGAGAGTATTCTCTTTATGTATTTCTGATGGTTAAAAGTGGAATCTTGGATTTCAATGAGTTCAATGCCTTGTGTTTTTAGTGGAATAAAATAATTGTATTTATAATTTAGAGAGAGAACTTAGTTAATTAGTTGAATATTTATTACCATAGTGCGTCGGTTCTAATTTTTAATTTTATTCATGACTTATTTGGGATGAGATGTATTGAGGTTGGAAGGTTAATCCCCATACATTTTTTAGTTATTAATGTATGGGAAATTAGAATTTTTGAGTATGGTTAAGGTTATTTTTTATAATTGCGATTCATATCAATAATTTGAGACTTAAAGAATCATAATGGGATGTTTTGGGATATGTTTTGAGCCTCTAGATTCCTTATGTTTTTGGATGAGTATTCAAGGAATCAAAAATAATTTTTTTTCTTCTTGATTCTACCCATGGTACATTGTTTGGTGTGATTTTTTTGGGAGAGACAACGAAACACCTTTGAATGGTGTGAAATTTAATTATTATTTATATAGAGAATTATTCTATAGAATTCATACACCATAGTTCAGAGGGAATAGTGGAAATCATTGAGGAAGTATTGTGGGTTGATTAGTCCTAAGGATGGGAACATGGTTTTAACATAATTATAGAAAAACGATGTGAACTATTACCTAATGATATTGAATTTATTTTTATATTAGGAGCATGGTTTGAAAAACTATATGTCTAAACCATGCGAGATCTCAAACATTTGTCTTTAATGGTCGCACTGATGGTACAATGTTTTGAAAAAATTAAGGAAAACCTATATATCATTTATATTTTCAAATTACCATTTCCCCCCAAAATCATTAATGAAAATCCATATATCATTTATTCTTATATCACAAATAGACAGGTGGAATCTTACCCATTTTATCCATTGAAACCAATTTGTTTTAATGACATTATTTTGTTCTCTAGTGATTAGTTTTGTGTATATCCCTCCATATTCATGATTTAATCATTTCCTATTGTTTTATCTTATATTTATTTTAACCAATTCAATTTTTAATTCGTATTCCACACAAGCACTATAGAATCAACCATTTATTCATGGGGGTTTCATTTAATGATGTTAGAGGATGTCTCAACATAGTATCTACATTTAGTTATACATAGTTTTGATGGAGGTATGTCACAATTTATATATATATATATATATTATAAATTAATTAATATTAGAGGTTGAAATATCATTACCCTTTATATATTTTTGTATGATGGTGCTGAGAGTTCATATTGCACCACCAACTTGTGTTTAGTTACAATTTTGTAATGGTGAGTTCATCAAGTGGGTTATTTAGTATTTTTTATAAAATTCATTAATTGGGATAAATAATTACTAATTTAATAATAATTTTTAATATTTTAATAAAATAAATAATTATGATAATAAAATTAAATTGTATACTTTTTTTGGGAGTTGGGGCCTCAAAGTGATGGTTGAAGGTTGGATTGATTTGGATTAACCGTTGATAAGTTGTCAGGAAATGGATTTAAAAGAGAATGGATTTTTATATAGGTAGGTGGTCCCTCATTAATGTATTTTATGTTATTATGTTTTATATTTATGTAAAATTGATATGTAAAATCCGACCACCGATGTTGACAGACCTTTTAAAATTTTGTGAATTATTTTATTTATAATAAATTTATAAGAATGAATTGAACCATCTGTCAATCCCGATAATGTACCCTTATGCATTGACATGTTTACTGAATCATGGATAGTCTAGGACTCGATCATATTTTTGTTACAAGAGACACATGGACCATTGATGAGTTTTGTTACAATATATAAGAAGTGGCCCTTTGTGTGTGTTTTATAGTGGCCTCTCGGTAATGGGAGTTGATGAGACTAGAGTATTTAGCTCAAGTGAGTCATTTGAGAAATAATTTGTTCTTAAATCTATTAAACATGAGATATGACCACGAATCTATTTTTTATACACCAATTAGATGTGATTACATGCATGGTAAGTCCTTGGTGAGACTAATGGACTCGTTGGGTGTTCTAACTGACCTATAGAAACATTTGAATTGAAGAGTCTTTCAATCGTCTACCTTATGATATTTTTTAAGGATATTAGTGAGTCCATGATGAAAAATTAATAATTCTAAGGGATATTATGACATCTCATTGATAGTTTTTTGACTTAAGAGACGTGTGTTAAATTACTAATCCCATTGAGCTGATCATGCTTGATTATATGTTGGGTACCTCTTTGGGAAACCCAATTACATGTTTACCCTAGGGAGAGGCTGTGTGAGGAAAAATGTTGTGATGATTTTGGGTATCCCCTTAGAATGAAAATCAATATTTGGGATTTTAATATCTATGAAGGAGACATGTCTCACAATAGTTTGGTTGATGTCATGATTTCGATGTGTTTTGGAATGAGTATGATATTCTCAATATGTGTTCAAGAGATAGTATAAAGGGATTCATTGGTCACTAACATGTATCGAGAAACATAATATTATCTAGAAATTATCTTCGGATTAGACCTTTAACTCTTATATTAGATTATGATTACATAGATATTCTCATTTAATCCATATGGTTGGTTTTACAATCAAATGAGATGAAAGTTATCTAGATTAAAATTCCATGGAAAATATCATGGGATTCATCTCACGTGTTATATTATTTGGAATGTCTTTGACATGATCCTTTGATTCAACTCATATATATTTTGGTAGGAATTCTTTGTAAATGATCTTTGTATTTTTATTCTAGGTTTTTTAGTCGGAATTCATTATACTGGATTCAATGATTCGACATATGGTTACTTATATTTCCTTGGACATTGTTCTTCAAAATAAACATGGGACAAATATTGGTTGGTATGATATATTTATGTTCTTAGAGACACAAAAACTATTTAATGTATATTTGGGATGATCATGGTTTTTATGAGATAACCTAATGGTCAAAATTGGTTATTTATTTATACATTCACACTATACATTACATATATTATTAACATATCATATTTCAACAATACCCTTACTTGTTATGTATGGTTCAAAATAGGTGTTTTCCAACTGATTTTTCCTCACACCCTAAATACTAGGACTGAGAATTTGGGTTCCTATGTAAACATAAAAGATCATAGGTATAGTTTGGGTAGTGCCCAATGATTGGATCCCTATTCTATATATCATGAATGGGATTGTCAGTCATGATGTGGTAAGGAAAGGGGATGGTTGGTGAGCCTACTTTATCATCATTCTTTCATTTAATTTATATTTATAGAATGATGGTAGGTGATAGGTATTTATGTTTGATAGAAATTATGTTTGACTATATTCTCCCACATTCATTTATATAAATTGATTTGTATTTCTATTACTTCATCTTATTCTAGTTATAACTTCTATGGATTATGTTTGGTTATTTTGTTCAATAATTCTACACCATTATTTAAGGGTATAGTATCCCATTTTACTACCCAAAACCTTCACTAGTATTATGCAACCTCTATTATATGGGGAGTTGAACATGAGCTGTCGGTTGAGACTCCCAGGTTTTTGAATAACTCAATGGACATAATCTGTGGTGGGATATATCATATATGAATATTTTGTTTAGAGTTCATGGTCACTACCTAGTATTAATTCTAGTAATATAAATTGTCTTTTTAGTTTATATATGAAATAAATGTATTGAGAATATTTATTTTATTTATGTATGGTTTTAATTTCTCGTTATTCTCATAATATCTCATTCTAGTTAAATATATACTGACGGTAATGACTCCAATGCTTGTGATTAATATACCCTCAATTCTAGTCTCCATCCAATGTAATATTTTATGTAGGGTTCAATCATCATTGGAAATATTTCCACATTACCAACCTAGGAGGGGTACCTTTGGATGACAAGGGTTGTCAAATATATCATGTTTTCATGTGTAATTTTAGAATCATACTTGTATCTAGTGTCTCAAGACTAAAAAAACATGTGATTATGTGTGGTATGATCCTTTGTATGTTACAATAATATAACAAAGTTACAACTAGTTCTATGATACTAGTATTGGGGTGTTTCATTTGGTATTAGAAAATAATAAAAAAACAATGGAATACATAATCAGAAAAACATATATTTGAAAACATAACATTGTGACTAACTCCATTGATAATTTCATGTAATATATAATATCATTAGATTTTATTATAGTGTGATGTTTTTTATTTTTTTGTAAAAAACACCTCATTCAGGATACTAAAATTGGATTCGTGCTCTAATATAGATGTACCAAGGTGTGATAACCCTGTAAATTATAGTTATGTATTTCCCCAATCTTTAGATAGTGTATGAAAAATATGCCTAAATACATGCATGTTATGACACAATTATGAGATATGATTTGGTTAATTCATATGGTGTTTGTGAACCATTTCCAGGAATTTTAATATACATAGGATAAAAGTTATATTAGGGAATGATAATAGATATCTTGGATTTTAACACAGAGATTCATAAGTTACGGTTTTCATGAAATTTATAAATTTCATATTCAATGTTTATTGTTTAATTTTTCTGTAATTATTTCTTTTCTCATAAAATTATTATATTTCACTTATGTAATGGTTGGAGGAATAAGAAACTAGTTTGACAATAAATGAGATGGTAAATTTGGTGATTATATAATTGACTAACCAATAAAGATAGTTGTTAGACTGTGGAATCCTTTGATAATTCCAAACCATCTATCATGAATTTTTACTAACATCATTTTTGAATTTCGAAATAAAATGAAGAAGAGAATTATAGTGCTACATAGATGATTTGATTATAGAGATAATGATCAATTGGATATTAAATTTAATATATGTTAATAATGTTGGAAGGTGAACCTAGGGAAATTACATCAAGTAATTAAAAGGTCTTTTATGTGTTGTAATGAGTGAAAAAGAGTAAATAATTATTTTTGAAAAAAAGAAGAGTTTGGATAACATGATGAGGGGAAATAACATTCTTCCTATGGAACGATTAATCATATGATGTATTATTGTGGTCAACATGTGAATTTTAATTATAAACTCCCTATCATAAGGGAAATTAATTATGATGAGACTAAAAAATATCCAATATAAATGGAATAAGGAATTGTCCTATGCTATAACAATGATTAAAGTATATCATGGAAATTAAGTTACATGTATATTTTACTTAGGAGTTGGGGATACATTGTTAGAGATTGTTTATTAGAACTCTGATATATCTTATAATTTTTCTAAAACCATTTCACCTCAAAAACATTTATTTATTATTGAATTATAAGTGTAAATACAAGGTTTTTTATTATAGTATCCTAAATTAATGTTTGTGGGAATATTCCTTAAAAAATCATAATATTCACTTTTTAGATAAATTTTATTTGATTTAGGAAATGGATCGGTTCTCTATACATAATGAATAATTTTTTTAATAATGAAGCCACATATCTAATAAACCTATGATATTCTATAAATTCATTGATGATTATGAAATCCATTTGGAAGAAAATTATATATTATGGATCATTACATTGTTTGAGAAATGAGTCCTTGATGAAATGGTTTTTAAAAATTATAATTTTAGCTATATGTAAATTATGAAGGAATATTTATTTTTTGAGTCATACCAAAGAATGTAAGGTTTATATCCTAATTTAATTAAATTACGATTTATATCTATCTTTTAGATACTTTTCACTATTTTCATTAATGGGTCAAAATAAAAATTTTGAGGATACAATTTATTTAATGAGGGATTATGTAACATATAAACATTTCAAGATATAATTATCCAAAATATATAATTTGTTGAACAATTTTTTCATAGGAACCATCGAAAAAATAAGATATTCTAATACATTTTATTCTGATAATATTATAAGTATTAAATGGGACCCTTATATTGTAGTTTTTCAATTAAAAGGTATAAATAGCTATAAACACATTTTGAAATATAAATATAATGTAAAAAACTGACTAATTTTACTATTTATTAATTGATAAATTCAAATAGTACAGTTTTTTATAAAATAAGATCATTTTATGATTAAATAATATTTAGTATAATTTAGTTTTAAGATTGTATTTATTTATTTAATTTTAAAATAATTATATTATAGCCTAATGATAATAAAATATATTATTTATATTAATAATAGATTAAGATTAATTAAATTAATTATTTATAGTAAATAAAATTAAGAATAGGTAATATATAAAATTTCCTTTCACTTTTAAGAAACATTTATTTATTAAATTTTATGTTTATTTTTAAAATTTAAATTACAAAATTTTATATTGTAAATTTGACATCATCTCTGAATTATAAATAAAAAACATTGTATGTGCTGATATTTGGGGATTTTTTCTCAAATGTTCTATTTTTCTATGAATAATGAAATATATAGTCTATACATATACAATAAAATTTATGACATTTCCATAAACTATGTATGAATTTAGAACATAATACATATTTTTATGTCTAGAAATCTATTTCAAGAGTAAAATGATTCATTGAAATATACCATGTTTAATTCTAAAAACCAATTAATAATATTTTGCAACTTATGTAATATTTATTTTAATGAAAACTATTCGTAATCATTTTCATTTAATTAATCATTCATAGGGTGGAATTTAGTTTTAGATTATATTAAAATCAACATAAATATTAGTTTTTATTAAAAAAAATTAAAACAATTGAAATTATAAAAATTGATAATTTTATCTTAATCATAATTTTTTTGAACAACAATACACATTCATTTAAGAAATATTATTTTTGATATGTGGGAAATTAATATATGTAATTTTTGTAACACCTAGAAATTTTATTTGAAGAAATAGAGTTCATGTTTTTGAAAATTAGGTCAAAATTCTGTACTATGTACCATTTTAATTATAGGTAAAATAGTTAAACTTTTATGTAAATTGCAATCAAAATAGTGTAAAAATGAAAAAACGTGAAAAATTAATGTGAGAGAGACAAAAACATGTCAAAACCTTATGATAAAATGTGAGGATGATGCATTCTTAACCATACCCCTTCCCCACTATATTGATTTTCTTTTATCAGATCCATTTGAAATTTTAATATTAATATTTACTTTTATATTATTCCAAAAAAGGATGGTCATATTCCTTATCAAAATAAATATTACCTCCATACGCATCCTCACACCTACACCAACTTATATCTTTTTGAATTCTACGTAAATATGGTAAAATTATCAATTGATCCTTTTTCATTTCATTTACTCCCATTCTTATTATAAAAAATCATAATATAATTGTTCCATATTCAAAAAACTAAATTAATATAATAGATATACTTATCTTTTGTAATGTTAATGGGATATAAATTTTTTACATTCCTCCAATCGATTTGAAAAATTATAATGTACCCTATTTTTGAAGATGATGGCCACCTCTGTAAGAGACATGATACATTAATTAATGGAATTTAATGGTTGATTAATATGGTTTATATAATAAAAATAGAATATTTTAATTATTATTATTGTTAAAATATAAACTGATTCATGCCTTTATTCTGTTCATAGAAAATTGAGACTGTTGCTCGTGTGTATGTGCACACTACAACCTTGATGAAACAAACCATTTTATCTTTTATCAAGTATTATATCCATTATCTAAATATATTAAAAATATAATAACCACCTTTAAAACATCTAAATAATATAACTAATATTCTTTTAAATTTATACTATTCCAAAATAATCACTTGTATAACCATACTCAACCATTGATTATAAAAAGTGGTTTTTGTTCATGATTAACAACCTGCATGATGATGCAATGAAGTTTTCTCATGGTTCACTATAGAGAAATAATTAATATAGATATTGGATATTGATAAATAAATAATTATTTTTTTGGGGTTCTAAAATTTTAAAATTAAAATCTAACACATCATTAAGATACCACAACTCAATTGTTAAAAATTATCAAAACACATTATCATAAATTATATCATTATAAATAAAACTAAAAACTGTTGAAAATTAATTGTAAAAAATATTCATGAAATTTATATTCCATTACCTTTAATAATATTTAAATTATTAACTACCTCAAAATAAATAATTTTTAACATTTCTATTAAGAAACATGTGTAAAAAAATAAATTAAAATATATGATAATAAAAATACAAAAATAAATCTAATTATAAATTTGTAAAAAGGGTTTATAAACCAGAATATAATTTTCAAATATTTTATTAATTTAATTATGTTAATTATAATATAGTTTAATGTTCATTAATTGATGTTGAGAATTTAGAAAACAATTAGTCCTATTTCGACACCTTAAAAGATGTTTTGTAATGTGGATATATTTCTATAAAAAAATTTATATACAACCTAAGTTGTATACTATATCATTAATAAATTTATATTTATTTAATTATAGTTTTTATTTCACTATATTTATCATTGAATAGAATTAAATTTAATTTTTTTTGAAATTCATAAGTATTTTTCAAAACTAAATTCCATTAAATTGATTAAAATGATTATCCATGAACCAATTTTTTATTAATTAACTACTTTATAATATGATTGATTAAAATTTTATTTCCAATTTTATATTTATGGATTTACAATTCATTACAATTTCCTTTATTCCATTGTATTTTTTCTTTAATTGTTGTGAAATTTATAATGGTGCTTGTTTTATGTCCCAATCATTGAAGCACAATTTAATATTATCCACCTAATCCTATTTTATTTACTATGTAGACAAATGAATTTGTTTATTTTATTATTACATAATTTTATTCCATGTTATTTAACTATGTTTTAATGAGTATGTCCTTCCCACCATTTTGATCTATGTGATACAGAAGAGGAATGTTCTTTTTAACTAAATTACCATTCAATTGGTTATGATAATTCATCTTGAACATATTTATTATATATTTGGTAAAATATAACTAATGATTTTTATTTATATTATACATCAATTTTATTTTATTTTAACTTACATTACATTATCAATAACTCATTTTGTTGTATTATAACATCAATCAGTTTCTTTTTATGGATTTCAGTCTTTTGAAATGTTTTTCTATTGAGAACAATCACCATCCTATTTAATGGATAATTCTCCACCAGATTATTGTTAATCATTTCAAAAAATACATTCCACTAATTATTATTAAATAAAAATATTCATTATCTAATGTGGACTTATGTTCTTATACAATAATTTTAAAATTACTAGTTTTATTATCCTTTATATAATGTCATTAAAAAAATGTATTATCAAAATATTATAATAGATTCTGCCATCAGGTATCATTTTTTTGTTTAACTACACATTTTCTTTGAAACAACCTTTCGATGAAATTGTATTAATATTTCTTTTAAGATTGATTATTAAATGTGTTATTTAAATTACCTATTTTAATATGACTTTTGTGAGTGTCTCACAAAATCAAGTCTTTATAGCATTATTAAAAATAAAAAAACACTTTTGTGATTTTTCGTTCAGTTTAGTCTTTATATTATATTATATTTTCTTATGTGGGAGTTATTCTCTGTGGAACACTATAAAAAGTGTATCATAATATATTATTTTGTGTGACTAATCCAAATCTATAAAAAAATATAAACTTTATTATAACATCCCAATTGATATAATTTGATTGAGATAAAGAGTAGGTGAAACAACCATTACATAGCATTCCCAATACAACAAATGATTTAAATAATAGTGAAGGGTTTAAACATAAATAATCAAGGGGGCCGGTTTATAGCTTGATAAACTCCCACATAAATGTATCTAGATAATTTAAATCCATAAAAATATTCATAAATGAAGCATTCACCTAAACCAATACATAAAAAAGTTTCCAGTATAATAATGATGAATAAAATAAGGAAACATATCCCAATAACAACAGAAATTTACGAGATAGAATTTTAAACATGAATAAAGAATAATACTCAGGTACCAATGTGGCACCAAACCTAACCAAGTCTTCAACCCACTCCATCCTCAAAAACCATAAACTATTACAACAACATCCTGAAGAGATGATTGAAAATTATGAAATAGATCTATTTTCTATATCATTAAAAAAGTATACATATATAGTAGAGTTCATATGATGGGGTGAGTAATCATACCTAGAATGTTTCCCCCATGAATGTTTCAACATTCCACTAACACTGAAAACATGTTACCTTATCAGATAAAAATTTTTTATGAAGAATAAAAAATAAGTAAAATAATACCACAAAACTAATATATCAGATGAATAAATTTTTTATGAGTAGTTCATGTAATAAAGTATTTTTGTCGTTAAAAAATAAAAGATATTCATAGTTTCCTATCTAATATATACTTCAATGATAAACTATAAACAAACAAGAATGTTAAATGAAATATCACTATTACCATGTGGAATGATACATCCCCCATCAATCATCGCATGGTGGAAATTTCCTCATTGTGCCTTCCCAGTCGGCACTAAGCACCAAGTCTATTTCAACAAGGCCTTGTACAATTAATTCATGAACCCACACCTTCTATATTCCTTCCAAAATGGAACATTCCACCTATTTATACCAAATTCATATAGTAAAACCCTTTTTATTATTGTAATATCTTTCAGCCAATTTTTCATGTCCAATGTGGAAACACCTATAATCGAATTTTGAATCCAACTAATAAAAGAATTATAAAATAATATTAATGGATAAATTTATATTTACAAAAATGGTAGAAATATTTTATATCTGCAAAATCATTCATCTTCTAATATAAGTGTAAAGGGGGAAGTCCTTCAACCTCATGTCAATAGTCATGAGTGATCAATGTTGATTCCGTAGGTCAGATCCTCTTCATTCTCTTCCATTATCAAAACAAAATAATATCTCATCCTCACAACTACAAACTCATAGATCTGGGAATAATGACACAAATACATACATTCGAATTCCCATGGGACATAAGGATGATCGAGACTATATCCATTGATATTTATAGCCGAACACCCATGGATTCATTGGAATTTGAGTTCACACATCGAAGGCCACCATAAATCACATAATTATCCATAAATGGTAAGAATAAGGGGAATAAATGGAATTCATAGTTATATCCAACTCATGGGAATAATTTATGGGGGAAAAGGAATTTATTTCATAAGATAGGGGATTACATTATAAATTCCCCCAGGTGTGATTTCAACTAAGAAATTCATCACCAATAAAATGATCCTAGAAAACTAATTGATGATGTAAATATTTTGTATTTAATAAAATGATTCCTCCAAAAGAAATACCTTACAACATTAACATCATAACACCATGATTTATGAGGTAAATTATTCTTATTTATCTATAGAATCCATCTCCTAGACTATCTATACTGTGTTCCCCAAAACACATCCATAATGGTATTGTAATGATTTTGGGCCTACAAGGTTCAGTTTTCTCCTGGCACGTATTCTCAGGCACGCTTCTCCTCCATCTAGGTTTTTTAGACCAACGTGCTTCTTCCTCCTAATTCTATTATTTGTGACTTAATCCTTTGGATATCTGCGGCCATTTCCTTCTCAATTTTTACATCTGTTACGGGGACCTAGGTTTCCCCTTTTTCCCCTTCTTCCCCTTCTTCCCATTCTTCCCCTTCTTCCCCTTCTTCATGATTCACTCTTGCTCTATGTTTCACCTGGTTCCCCCTGCTATTTCATCCCAGTGAATTCAATTTTTTCTTCGGTCATTTTATGGCGATTCCATATGGATTTTCTCTTGCTTTTCGTCAGCATTGGTTCATCGAAGTTTCATTCTATAGGGATGATGGCGCTAACTACTTCAAGGCTCGTTGTAGAGTTCTGGTCCACTCATACTCTGCTTTGGATTCCATATCCACTTCTTCATTCCAGGTCAGTAGGGTGAGATGGTTTTCAAGGAATCTTGGGGATTTGTTTGTGTGAGCGGAAGGGTTTTCCCGGCGGCGCAACTTTCGGTGTACTTTTTCCTTTATTTGAGTTTCCTCGGTGTTTGTTCTTCAATTTGGTTCTTATTTCTCAAGGTGTGCAGGCATTTATGTTCTGATGATTCTGATGTCGTCCGATGTTCATGGAAGTATCTATGTGCTGGAGGTGTTGTGATGTTCACTCTGGTTAATTCCGGGCTCGAGGTTCCATCCACCCACACGGTTCATAATGTTTTCTACCAAGGCGGTGTCACAGTTCTTAGTCTGATTTTTCAATTTGAAAATTGAAATTTTAATCTTGACTGGTGGTATGCGAGTGGTTTTGATGTTATCACTAATATTTTACAATTGGTTGATGCCGGCAGGAGCTTGTGGTAAAAAAACAAAAAAAACAAAAAAAAAACAAAAATGATTTTAAATATAAAAAATGTAATAATATGGGGATAATTCTTAAACTAGGGGGTCTATATTCTCCCCACAATTGTACATCCAATTCTTGGGATGCTAGATAATAACTTTATCTTCAACAAAATCTGTTAATTATTGATTTATAAACATTTCATGTACTCATGTATTTTTTTGAATCCGACCATGCTTCCATGATACTCACAACATAGAAATAGATCTCCCATCAAGGATCTTTTATATACATTCTAGAACTCAAACCTGTTTATGAATAAACATTGAATTAGTGTCAGGAGTTACATGATCCCAACTAATTCCTTTTCATAGATCAAGGTGATTCATAGTGAATTGAGAAACATGGGACACATTGTGGAAGACACTAAACGTCAATGTTAAATGCAACTGATAAGAAACTATCCCAATGTATTCAAAAACATATAGTGTTCACATATAAAATGGTGTAATATTGACATTTTCCCCAAGCCACAATGACCTAGTCTAAGTGACACATTCAATAGGATGTGTTCACTCACCTTGAAGGATAAGGTTCATGGTTTATTATCTATATACAATTTCAATTTACTCTGAGAAGTAATTATTCTCTTCGGGATCATTGGGGATTTCACCATAGTTTCTTGAATATGACTAAGATTAATCAATGAAGTATCTTCTCATTCCACATAATATAGTATCTAGTGATAAAGATGACGGTATAGATCATTTAATGTGGATATCTTTTTCGTCTCCTAATACCTATTGTTATAATAGAATCCAACTAGTAGATAATTATCTTCTTATGAGTCTCAGATGTCTGTAACACCTTCTCTAAGCATATCATTCAACATTTTAATTGTTATATCAGACTATCCATCTATCTCTGAAATATATTATATGATTAACGTCTGTTAACTCATGAGACCCAATTTTAATGAATTCTAAAATCACTATGTGAATATTCGTTCTCTATCATAATGAATTGGAACTGGATCCCCATGTAACCTAACTACTTATCAGAAATACCACTTTTTCAATTCCTCTACTATGTTTGATTATCATATAGGGTGAATGTGTTACATATTTTTCAGTTGATACACATTTACATAAAAAAATCATTCTCTTACAATGACCTTTATAAATCTATGAAAAAAATCATTTAATTGTATTCCCATATTCACACATGTATATGAATGGATTGCAACATAACAACTAATTTTTGATTTTTGGTTTCACTTATTTTTATATAACAAATTTTATAAAATATTATACAATATTTCATTTCCTACAAAGACACAAAAAATGTTCTTTTATTTACATGTACATTTTCTAAATACATGGGTTAATAGACCATTATATGTGGTGACGAGCAAAACAATCTATTCTTGACAATATTGAGAACATGATTTTGAAAACACAACAATGATTAGGAATACTCTATTAATTTTTTTTGAATATTCCCTAAAAATCAGGTTTGACCTATTGTCCATAAAATCTGGACCTAACATATTAGACTCATTTACACAATCATACATGTTATGAACTATAATAAATGTAAAAAAATCATATTCACCGTATGTGTTGAAATCCAGATGAATCTCACTAATAATGATAATCTTATACCATTGGAAATGAGATTCTTGGATAACTTCACTTTATGATTTCTAACTAAACACAACATCCATTCAATTCCCTCTAAATTGTGTGTATAAATAATAAAAATCAAACATCTATATTCACTCCATTAATATTTCCATTCTAGTGTTAATGAATCCCTCATAAAATGTATATTTAATGATATTATATTTAGTAACATTTGATACCATTTCACCAAATATTTAATCCTTTGATGCCTCTAGGGCATAGAAACCCATAGATAACTCGTATATTTACGTAGTTTAATTGTTCCTATGTTCTCATAAACTCATCAATCCATAGGTCGAAACATGATCTGTGTGAATTTCAAAAAACTGACAACTAATCATGATGCATCAATATATACATTATAGTCTTTATCCAGTTCTAGACATAGGATAGGTGCAGAGGAGACACACATTTGTATTTCTAGAAAAAGTTTTTTACTACTATTATTACATAAAAATGTAAAACTACTTGTTGTAAAAGTATTATTGGGAGAAGAGATCTAGTATGATTCTGAGAAAAACTATGATAAATCCTTGCCAATCCTAAAAAACTACATATCTAAAAAACATTACATGGTAGATTCCAAGATACGAAGACATATATTTTTAATTTTAAGATGATATTAATTCTCTAGAAATGGTTTTCCTAATGAAATGAAAATTTTGAATGCATAACTTTCACATTGAAAATTTTTATACAAATGATGATCCACTTATTTACTAAGTAAAATCTATAATTCCTATTTAGGGGAATTCAAAAAAAGAGTGTAAAAAGTAATTTCAACATCAAATGAATAAAATGGATTTTATGTACCTACGGATGATTCAATTCATCAAGGAAAAAAAATTAAGTTAAATCAATCAGAACAAAATGAATGCGGACATATTAATATTTATAATATCTACTACAGAATGATGCCTTTGGAATATACTGTATTTTTACTATACTATGATGATATCCTGATTGAAGATAGTATTAGAGATAAATTTGGATATAAGAAGTTGTTCATATAGTCCATATATTCAAGGAAGATGGTATCTATTATTGGTCATAACCTGATTCAATTTTTAAAAATAAACCCAAAACCAAAGAGTGCAATCATCTATATTAACATATATAACTAGTTCAACCTAAGGGGATGTACTAGGTATAATGAAACTGTTATATTCAAAATAAATTACTTGAATTGATCATTCATTCATATAATTTATAGACATTTTTTAAATGGGTATGAAAATTTTACTTCTTCAAAGGTCTTTCTTAATAGAAAAATCAATTTCCCTTTCAGCTGTTAAAATACAAAAATCATTCAGAAATACATCCTTCTCTCTACCAACTATAGTAAGAAGAGTCCCATTTCATGTTATATCAGTAACATCCATGCCGATTTTGATAGTTAATATCCTATTTATCCATCTATTGACTGGTGGTCCATCTATACTAGTATATATATCGAAATCCCAATTGATAACATGAATAGATCCTTATAGGGATATGAACATCACTTATTGTATGTTGATGTCTTCATCATCTTTAATTTATGACTTCCAATCCATAATAGTGATTAAAACAAAATAAACCTTCTCTATGATCATATAATATCATATATACTATATTGAATCATTAGAAATAGAGAATGTTGGTCATTTAAATACCATGTGATCCTACTATCCTAGGGGTGTTTTGATACTCATGATATAAAGACCATTTAATTGTGTAATCCCGATTATGTGACCATAAATAAAATTCAATGATATAATTATATGAACCAATAACAAATATGACATGAATAATGGTAATGTATTGACGAAGAGTACCTCAGATTGTATTGGGAACTAGTTCATCATTGGAAATAGCCTACTGTGCTCTATGAAATTATTGCACAGATGTCACTGGATAATTCCTTCTTCCCTAAAAGCTACTTCCTATGAAATTAATTGTTCCTTGATTTATCCTATTTTACATGATTTTGGGACCAATATATAGTCTCATAGTATTTTTATATATAATAATATGAAGTCTGAGGTTGATTCGATCCTATTAAACCTACTGGTCACAAATGTTTATGAATATACACTTTGAGATACCCTATATCTCAATTTTCATTGAAATTCCATGGTGGTGCCATGAAATAATTCAAATTTTGTGAGAAATCATCATATTGGAAATGTTTAGGTTCATTTCATTGAAATATTAGATAATAAAATAATTTCGTGGATTGATTCAAGGTTTCCATGCTACCTTGAGAGTAACATTACCTTTGGTGTTTAATAACTATGTTGATACTCTCTGTAGCAGTCATATGAAAAAATAGTACCATACAATGGGATTACCTTCTAGATCAAATTATCCCCATGTTTCATTATTAATAATTTCTATATAGACTATAAAATAGAACATCATTACCTTAGGGAAAACTCCATATTAGATACCTACCTCAATGATCAGAGTATTAAGTCTTTCTATATCCGCTGCCTCCACTACAATGTGATTAAGGTTAGTGAATATAGATACATATTTAGGTTCTCACATTAATAATTATTCCAATTTAATTAACTATGTTTTATTGCCAATTTAAAATGTTTTTTTAATCCTTGTTGGAAAATTCAACAGATCATTTACAATTAAAGTCTTGATCCATTATAGATTGAATATTTAAGTATTACCATGCTAGTTTTCTTTCCTCATGAATATAGTTTGAAAGATTAAAATTCATCTCATATCACATCCCAATAATTTGAGAAATAATTATAACTAGACTTAGTCACACCCATGATGGATAAAGTTTAGAATAACTGTGAAATGAAGGAGCATTCTTCTTTTGAAAGATTTATGTGTGATTTACTTGTCAAAGATCCACATTTTATGATCACTAATAAATAGTATAAAAAGATTTCAATACAATCAAAACCAGCTTGAGGATTACTTTTGGTCATATTTAAATCATCATTTCAACTATCCCCTCACATTGATTTCTAGTTCTTCACACTGGTGGCATTTTGTTTTATAACCAATTCCTAAAAAATAATCAATTAATTGCATTTTAATTTTTTATCATTTAATTTTTATATTATATATATATAGTATGATATTAATATCACAAAATTATAAATATAAATTTCCATGTGAAATTGAATTCCTAGTTGAAAAAGAATTTTTAATGATTCATGGTATTTTACACTTATTGTCTAAATGTATGATGACGTGTTCAAAACATTTGAGAAGTGTTTTAGAACACAATTGAACCTTCCCCACACAGGTAACATTATGTTAAATTTAAAAAGGCTAGCAACATATTTTTAAGCTACAAATTTAATTTTCAAACCCTCGTATATCCTTTCCAACAACCCAATAAAATGAATGAAAAATCTGATACCACATGTAATATAAGTCTCTAGCTCATTTTCTTAAGAAGAGGTAGTGGTAATATAAACATTAGGTGCCATTCCCCAAACACGTTTGGTGGGAAATAAATTTATATGGTTAAATATAATTATCTAAGGGTTGACTTACCAATTTAAAAAAACACGTAAATGGGTATGGGTATCTATAAACCATGGACATCTTTATAAATATTTCATTAACAAAAACCCAACCGTAATCAAAGTTACTACCACAACATGAACAATAAATGAGGAAAAATATTCTTCTCAAATCATATTTATTAGAGATACCAAATAAAATATCAAAGTACAAAATTACTTGAGTAACAAGGTTTAACAATAAAACCCTATGATATTATAAATTTTTAAAAAATAAATGTAATTTATTTGATAAATTTTGTTACACGAAACAATAAGTATTAATAAAACACAATATATTAATATTAATATTATATAAACATGATAGTTATCACCTAAAAATTAAAAATGGGTGTATGAAAATGAGTAAAATATTTTTATATATTTTTTTAAATTATTTTCTTTAATGAATTCATATTGATAAAAATTTATTTTATTTTTTCACTGTATTCATATGTCTAAAAATATTAATATTTAAGGAAAACGTTTTTATTTTATTTTTTTCGAAAATAATTAATCAACAAAATTAAAATTCGAGAATATATAATTGAAAAAATAAAAATAATTTTTAAAATATAAATGAAAAAAATATATTTGATTTTTTTTTTAGAATTTACTGATATATTGTTTTCATGAATTGTAAAAGAAATACTGATTTTATTTATAATATTCCTTTTTATTCAATTATTAACTATGATAAATCATGTTTTAAATTGGATTAAAATTAAAATTAATTCGACTATATTACTATTAATTAAATTCAGGTCATTTTAATTAATTTCATAAGTAATTTCGATGTAAAAACATTCATACTTTTGAGATATTTTTCTTTGGAAAGTTGTTTTTCATTACACCCGTGAGTTTAATTTTAAATTATATTATATATCGTCTATGATTTTATTTTTAGAAAATGGTTTCCATCTTTGGAAAAAAAATAATTAATATTAATTAAGAGGTTCAATTTAATTTTTATTCGTTTTTTAATAGTTAATGAGGTATAAATTAAATATTTTAGTTAATTTTACAATGGGATTTTGTGATTTTCATTCGCTTGAGTTCAAATAATTTTTTAACTTGAATATTATTAATATTTAATATATTGAATTTATCATTTATAAATTTTGGGACCAAAATATCTGATAATTATAATTATAATTTTATTCTTTTGGGATAAATCTCTTAGGAATAAAAAAATGAGTTCCCTTGGGGAAAACTAAAATGATAAAATTATGTATACTTAAAGGATATAGAATAACATTTTTAATACATTTTTTCTATTATTTTTAATATTTTTATCAATACTATCATCACTAATATCATTTACTTATCTATTTTCCTGTAACTGTGGGTTATAGTGACATTCTATTTGAGAATAGATTTGGGTACATATAAAAAATGCAACACGTCCTCAATTATAAAGGGAACTTCCTCCCTCTAAGTTTTGAATCCTATTAATATTCTTATCTATAAAAAACACTAAAAAAATATTTCATCGACATCACTATCAAAATTAATGATCTCATTTTTACATCGATAATACAAAACCTGAGGTCATTAATTTGTGATCTAAAGGTGTTTTATCTACGCAAATGTAACTGTTTTCACTAAGCTATTTCGGTGTTACATATTATATTAACACGATAATTCATGAACTAATAATTATAATATAATAAAACATATATATATATATATATATAATATTTTAATGTTATTATTTTTATGGAATAAATTATATCCTTCACCTCTTCCATCAAATGTGAAATGAAATCATCAATTTGTGTGTACAGTATTGTATCGGCTCACAAACCTATTTAATCAATATTTAATCACAACCCTTCAAGGATGGTTATGATGATGTATGTAACATATTTATATGATATTTATAAAAACAATTATACTAATTTAATTATAATATCACATATACCTTTTTCATTCCATTCAATTGGAATATGATAACGTTTCTCATGTGCACAACATAGTACTTCCACATGAAGCAATGTGATTTGTTCTTCCAAAAAAATTTAAATGGAAGGTAATATTGATAGATTAAATTAACATATTATATATAAAAATATATGAAAATAAAGGTAATATTAAATTTTCCGTTATTTTTTTAATCTATATATAACATGAAAACAATGTTCATGTGTGCTTACGACCTACCGTATCAATGAAAAATGTAAATGGTTGTTAAAAGGTCATAAATAAATCATATGTGGAATGATACATATGAGTATGGTTTTCTAATATATTTATAATAAACATATATCAATTATATTGTAGATTTGAAGGTGTACTGAGTATGTTGAGACTCAAGGTAATGTATTTTTGTCCCACATTTACTTCAATGGGACACATGCCTTTAACACAACTATATTATTTTATGTGGTGTACATACTACCCATGGATATTTTTAAGAACATAAAAATGATAATTATGGGATTTAAATATCCATATAATTTTATTTTTCTCAATGGTATTACAATTAGAATGATAAAAAGTGGTACGTTATTAATTTTACAAGCCCATTGTTTAATGGGATTGTTTATGTCATGCTTTCAACAATGAAATGTTATGAAACAAAACTCAAGAACCAGGTGTATTTTATTCTCTTCTCGTTATTTATATAGAATAAATTAATTTACTTTTCTTTTTCAATGTTTATGTAAATAAAACTTAAAAATATATTTCATGGAAAATTAGAATATATTTCTCTCTTCAGTTGAAAATGGAATTTCTTCCATGTCCATGTTTTAAAAAAAGTTCAAAGGTTGTTTTTACTTTAATACACTAACTATTTGAGGTAATTCGTAACCAATATTTTTTTTTTACAAATTTTCAAAATCAATATTCCTTTAATATTCCAAACACGTTTTTTTGACATTTGACCAAAAATGTTATTGAATTATACTTTTAATACATACAATATGGATATTATTTTCTATCTCTATGAGAAATCATTGATTTAAAAATTCATTTATATGATTAAATTTATAATTAAATTATAATTCTTTGTTATTATTCTTGTAATATATTAGTTTTAACAAACTCATTCCAAAGATGAAATCCTATTTTTCTAAGGAAATGATCCATGTATTCTTTCAAAATAATATTCTATCGGAAATAAAGTCCTTTATTATTCCATCTGATTTACTAGGGATATGATCCAATTGTACCATCACTATTATTTTTTTGGATGGTTTATCAATATGATTAAATAATTTTTATAAATCCCATTCCTTTTATATGGGTTATCATAAGATGAATTGATGAGATGATTACGAGACCCATTTCCTTTATATGGGTTATGGTATGATTGAATTTTTATGAGATCCTATTCTTTTCATGGTGCTTGATACAATGATTATTACGTGCTTTTAGGGAAAATTATGCATGGTTTTCATAATGAGATGGGGGAAACATGATAACCATTGATGATGGTAGCAATATAAGCACAAACGATTGTTTTATAATAACAAAGGAATGTGGTTACATTCTAACAATAGATGGTTGGGACCTATGAAATCCAACAATGCATTGGTAAAATGATACTTTTCATGAGTTAAAAATTGGAAACAAGTCAACTATATTTTTCCACAATGGGTATTATTATGATGGGATTGATCCACAATGGGAAATTGGATGAGGATCTTAATTAATAATAGGAAACATGTGATGAGGGTAGACCCAATATGATTGATGGTATGGGTAATTAAAATTGATAAATGAAATTGTTCCTATAACTATATTGGTACCACACTATTATGAAATGATCATATGGTTCATGAATTATGATGATTGCATAGTTTTTTGAATCATGTATTTCAGAATGATTGCACATTTTTACATGTCTCGGGTTTATAACATATGACATGTTGGGTATAAACATTAATACTTTTTCTATGATATTATAACCTTATTATTATATTATTCATTCATATGATAATAGAATTATGTTTCTTACATTTTACCATTATTACCATCCACTCATTCTTATGTTTTCTATCCCTATGTTTTAAATGGTGTTTTTTTGTAGAGTTTTATAATTTTCTCTAAAAAAGGTAATATATTAAATAGTAATGGTAATGATCCTTTATTATAAAAGAAAATAGTATTATTAGTCTCCAAATAAACTAAATAATTATGGTCTTCAATTTGTTATTTTTGAAATATATAAATATTTATTAAAAATATGTGATATTTGTGTATGAAAAGAGTTGGTTTTAATACTTTGTTTCAAAGAGAATATTAGATAACCATTGGAATCAAAAATGAAAAATGATAGGTGAACCCATAGGACTACCTCATTATTTAAAATGACATAATTTATGTTATGTATATATTTTTGGTATTTAATGAAAATAAATCCCATTATAGATGCAAAACATGGATTTCATTATAGAACAATTTTATGTTTGGTTGATAACACCAAAAATGGTGTATTGGGATATAATAATCCCACATGGGATAACAATATCCTTTTATAAATTCATAAATTGACACTCATGAGTAATATGTTTTGGAAAATTTTAATCACTTTATGATACACAATGAATGATTTGAATAATTATAATGGTTTTCATTGGTAAAAATTATGGTATTAATGATTGAATAGAAGTTTTCATAAATTGGGAAATTATTTTAATTATTTATCACTATAATTTATGGTGTTTAAGGGTTATGAAAACCTTTTTGCTTTACTAAGGGATTGGAGATAAAAAAATAAAGTGGGGTGGGGGTTACATGTATACTCAAATATTGAAGTATATTATTTGAGACTATTAAAATTATTTACCATATTTCATGAAAAGTATATATGAATTTTAATTCATATATCCAATGATTACATGTTGAATAATAGTAGAAACACCTAATATAATGATGATCACATCTCATGTCTATCATTATACTACAAATGAAGATTATTAGAATGTAAATCCATCAAATCTTATTATTCTCCCTCTAGTTGATATTAAGGTTACCATAGGGACAAATTTTATTTCATTATATAGATCCCATATCAATTTAGATGAAAGGGTATTCAAATTTTTTATTTTAAATGAACCCATGGTCATGAATTGGGGTGAGGATGAATAACATATTTCAATTTCAATTAAATCTACTGGATGAGACTTAATTCATATACATAATGTATATATGTATTTTATGGTTTTGGAGAAACTCAACTCCAATGAAATTCATATTTTTTTGGTGTTTTTAATGTATTTTCATAATAGTTTTATAGTCTTTCACCAGATCGTGAAGTTGAGTTCTGAAAAAAAAAATTGTTACCTTTTTTTGGACCATTTCGATGACCATGTATAAAAAATAAGATTGGGTAGAAAGAATTGAAGATGAAACAGAGTGAGAATACTAATTCAGGATTTATAAATTGTAGTGAATCACCATGGGGTGAAACTGTTATTTTTTTTTGAAGAAACATAGATCAAGGATATGCTTCATTGACTATTGAGAGCTCAAAAAATCATGATCACGATATTTTTATCATTACCTTTTATTTAGGAATTGTTTGATCAACCACAAAAAGATCTTCATATTTAAAATATTTAACATTATTATGGATATCCTCAATTTAAGGTCAATATAGATGATATACCCATGAAATAATATTATACAAGATATATACTCCATGAGTATACAGTTATTTAATTCAGTCCTACTAATGACCTCAGTGTCTTCATAGATTTAATTAATACAATCTTGAGAGATTGCGTTGATCAGTTTGTGGTAGTATTTGTAGATTATATTTAATTATACTCAATTAAAAGGTAATATAATATAGATCACATTGATATTTTATAAATATCCTATAGAAATATAAATATTATGATAAATTTATAATTTGTGAATTTTGGATTCAATTTTTGATCATATAATTTTAAGAGAGGGTATATCGGTGGATCCATAAAAAATAGAGGATATTGAACATTTTCCTAGAACAACCATAGGAACAAATATATGATGTTTTCTTGATTTTTTAGGATTTTATAAATGGTTTTTGGATAATTTCACACAATCATCTAACCCACTCACCAAGTCAATTGAAATGTGATCCATGATCCTTTGTATAGATGAATGTGAGAAAAAATCAATGAACTAAAAAGAACGTTAATCATTGGACCTATGTTTAAATTAAAATTCTATGGAGATGGTTTTATAATATATTTTGATGAATCCAAGAATATATTTGGATGCGTAGTGATGTGTAATGGCGTGGTTATAACTTATAAATAATTGAAATTGATAGTTTTGGATTTATTTTCCAAACTCACAATTTTGAGTTATCTATTGCAATCTTTTACTAATGTCAAGGGGGAGTTACCTTTACAGAGAACTGTGTGATTTATATATATATATATATATAATGATAATAAAATTCAAGATATATAATCATATTGATTGAGTTAAACCACATCCATAGATGAGGATTAGATATAATAAATGATTATGACTTCTAAATAAATTACCACCAAAGGAAATAGAACAAGGAGTCCAATGTTGTACAATTCATTGAGTCTAAAGGACCATGATAGATTATCCTTGTTAATGGTCACAAAAGACCCAATATTTCATGATTTTATGATGATGGATATAGAAATAATAATTTAATGTGATAGTTATTAACTTTCTCAAATGAGTGATCAATCATATATACAAGTGATGATTAAAGAGGCATAGAAGGATGATGTGGATTGACAGAATAAGAAGTGGTATGTTCATATGTTTAGACTAGATTATGATGGAATGATCTGGTTCTAGGAATATGTATGGATTTCAACGATATAATATTTGAAGAAGCATTTATTATTAGAGGAACATAGTTCTTCATTATTTATTCATCCAAGATGTAAAAATATATACATATATTTGAAACAGTATTTCTGAATAGATGGAATTAAGAGATATATCACTGAGGTTCTATCCCAATGTTTGGTTTTCCAGAATGTTAAGATTGATAGAAAAAATTCTAACTGTATATTACAACCATTACCCATAATAGAATTGAAATGGAAAAAACGCTGGATTTTAAAAATGGACACCCCAAAACATCTAAAGGGAATAAAATTTTATGTGTTTTATTTAATATCCCCCAAAATCCATCACACTTAATCGCTACTATAGATTATTTTTTTTCTAGACTAGTTTATATGAATATACATTAATGATGTTTTAGGATTTCATGGAGTTCCACATTATTTTTTAACCAATCATGATATGAGGATTACACCAATTTTATACAGATGCCTTAAATAGTGACTGAATATAGAGTTAAGTTCCTAAAAAACATATCATATTTAGATATATGGGATGTATAAAAGGTTAATTAAAATCAAATAGAATATTTTTAGATCTTTCTATATGAATTTTAATGGTTGATGGGATCAAAACCTTCTTCTTGTTGAGTTTTCATACAAGAATAGCTTTTACATGATCATTCTGATGGATCCTTATGAATCCCTCTAAAAAAATAATTGTATATATCAAATATAATGGGTCCATGTTAGAGAATGAAATATGTTATGTCTTGAGAGATATTAAAAATTGAATAGTAGGTTATAGTCATTCATAAATATATTGGAGTGTAAAAATTCCAATAAAAATGTTAAGAAATCATTCACCGACTTGATCTAAAATTTAATGTTGGTTAAAACCAATTTCAATGATCATTTATATGAAATAATATAATGATATTTTTAAATAATTGAAAAATAAACCCTAGGAATATCTGATACATAAATTTTTTTTATCATATTGGGATTGAATGTTACCACATGCTTCTTTTAAAAAACCTCTCTCTGGTTAATGATTTGTTCCATGTATCTCTCTAGAGGACATAATTATATGATCTATCACATGTACTAAACACATATGTCTTATCATTAGAGTATTATATTTTTTTAAGGAAACTCTGATTAATACTCTAGATTGAGTAGTGAAATTTCAATTAAAAATGACCACTTAGATGATCACTTAATTTTTTGCAAAACTACTAGCTTTAGGAAGCTATGTGGGAAGCTAATTATGTAATGAGGCATAAGAATCATCTATTGATTATAAAATTTTGATTGAATTTTGTGTGTGAAGTTTATTTTATTTTGGTAAAATGTGAAACCTAGGGATTTTATGAAATTGTTTCATATACATTTTATTTCTTTTATAGCGTTCCTTAAAAACAACAATATGTTATAATGAACCATAATATACTATTATTATAATTATTAATATTAGTTGAGAATCACTATTATAACCTAGTTATTTAACGTAGTGGTATGAATTTGAAATTATTTTCTTAAAATATTATATTTTATTGTTTTACATAGGTAGAAAATATTTATAAAAAGGTACATAATTCTTTTATAATGTTTTTATATGTTTAAAAAATAATAATTTCTAGAAACAATTAATGATTATTTTTTCAAAAAATATAAAAATTTATTTTTATAAAATAAATAAATTAATTTGAAAAATTTACATTAAATATTCAATGGTATATGTCAAAATAATCAAATATTACATTTTTCAAATTTTTCTAAAATTAATAATTTTTCAAAGAATTGTAAAAAATAAATATTTTATTTAAAAACTATATTTTAATTTTATTTATAATTAAAGATAAAACTTGTTTCAAAATGGATTAAAACTAAAAATAAAGAAATTATATTGTTATTAATAAAATTTAGGTAATTATAGTTAATTTAAAAATATATTTTAAAGTAAAAACTTTTATACTTTTGAAATTTTTCTCCTAGAATAGAGTTTTTTCATCGAGTAGATGGTTGTAATTTTAAATTAAATTCTACAAATTGTTTTTAATTTATTAAAATGTATTGAATATTTAGAATATATATTATTAATATTAGTTAATATGATCAATTAAATTTTTCTTTATATTAAATAAAAAAACAAATAAATACTATATAATGCAATTACGGTTAGAATGAGTTTTTGTGCATTACATGCAGTTGTGTTAAAATTAATTTTCCACACACATAGGTTTTCATTTATAAAATTAATCATAAAATGTATACTATATTGTCCAATTTATCTAGTAAGAGATATATTATCTTTAATATTATTTTACAAATAACCTAGGTAAATAAGTAAAAAACTATTTACTATGGTGAGAACTAATATAGTAAAATGAAGTAAACCTAGATGATATAGAATAAAATATTTAATACATGGGTTTCTTTTGGGGAGGTGAATATAAACCTTATATTTCATAAAATACATTAGTTATAAATTTTGGTTATACATGTGGTGGGAGTTAGTTCCCATTATTTAATAGTTTTGGGTGTTTAAAAAATGGAAGAGCTCCACGGTTTTAAAAGGGAACATCATCCCCTCACTTATTCAATCATATTAATCCATTTTTCTCAACCGAATCATGAAACTATTCCACCAAAAATTCCTCAATCACGTTTTACTGCTTCTAGAATTCCCAAAATACAAACCATAGGGCCTTAATAGCGATCTATGGGAGGATTCTCAATGAAAAGGTTGTTTTCTTCACTAAGATCACATTCTTTTACTATATATCTTACACCCTTAATTAATTTAAAAAAATACAATAAAATAACACCAATATCTAAATTATACTATTCTGTTATTATATTAATATAATAACAAATATACATTGAATATTCCATAAAATAAGAAATGAAAATGTCAATCATGTGTATGGTGGATTATCACTTGGAGAAAAAACACAATCTACATCTATATGTTCCTATCATAAAGTGAAATAATTATTTATTTAACATATATATATTATATTTGTGAAATAATTATAATTTTATAACCAGAATGATCATGATGAAGTAAATCATTCTTCTAAATAATTTATTAAATAGTAAATGTTGAAAAGATGCATTACAAGGTGGATTTACAAAGCCTGGTATGTAAAAATTCACATGCATCCACTTTAACTGAAAATGAAAAAAAATGAAACACGAACTTCCATATTTAGATAGCCTACAAGGTTTTCCTATCTTATAGAGAATAAGAAACCTGGTTTTATTCCTTTTACACCATCGTGACATCCAAAACAAGGCACCCCACAAGATGGTGGAAGTCAATCAAATATGGTAAAATTATCAAAAGAGCAATACTGTGATTTTCATTGATAATATTCACAAACAAAATAGATTCATATTCAATATATATGGTTTTCCAATAGAATTGGACAACATAATTGAATTCCTTAATCAAAGCCCATATTTCAGCTTCAATAGTATGACAATTCCCAATGATGTGATAAAAACAACCTTTAACAAGACCCTATGGGTACAGAAGATTCCATAACAACCTGACAGTCATGGTGCACCTGAGGCACCCTATCATTATTGAGTTGTAGACATCCCTAAATTGGAGGGATCAATCTAATGGATATAGTCACAAGTGGTTTCATTGAACTATCAATAACACTAAGAGGTTATGAAATAAATATATCAGATACGTCATTGTTCATTGAACCCATTTTAATTTTGGAGTTTTTACTGATTTCACAATGAATTATGTGGACACAATAATTAAATTCATGTGTATAATCCTCAATGGAATCCACATTTCATTCATTCCACAAAAATAAAATTACCTTATTTGTTGTTTTTAATACTTGGTAATGGACCTACTCACTAGAACACATACTTTGAATAGAAATCGGCAACAGTTCAAGGATCCCATAATCAAAATAGAATAAAAAAATTCACATCACATTATTCCATAGTTCATATGTGAACTTATAGTGAACAATGATATGGTAAATTTATTCTTCATCTTGTAGATTATGGTAATAGGTATATGATAATTAAATCCCTACATGATGAATTACTCTAGGTTGAGGTAGAGTTTGATTCCATATTCTCAATACTAACAGCAACATCGATGATGGAATATTAAAAAAATTTAAAACCATAATCCATGAAGAAATATTTGTAGCACCAATAGAATAGAACCTGTAGTTTTCCCTTATAGAAAAGATTACAAAAAAAATGTTTCTAAAAAAGATTATCAGAATCAGGTTACTCAAATTTAGAAAATTAATAACTTAGATAAGAATGGAGAATTTCAAGAATATTTGAAATACCCTTAATTTTTCAAATGAAATTATCATTTACATAATGAGGAATGATGATTAATACATTAAATATCCTCTAGATCCATTGAGTATACCAACAATTTAATGTGCACTTATTAATGAGAAACCATCTTGAAGATGACATTATCTCATTATAATATTTCTTAATAGCTAGATAAATAGAGAAAGGGAAATAAATAGTGTTACCATTCTATAGATGATGAGTAAAACTTTAGTCAAGATACTCTAAAGATGATTCGTTGGATGAAAGTAAACTCTATGTAAATTTTTTGATTAAGTAATCATTGAAGATCTTATGATCTCTGACTCCTATCCCTCCCATATCTATAATCATAACACAATCCATCTATGAGAGAGTTATTTAATAACTTTAATCAACTTTCCATGTAAAAATGACATTAAGAATCATAATCTGCAGCTCCCTAACGAGAGATCTAATCCATCTCTATGAAAGAAAATCATATAAAAATATAAATGCAATCAATGAGTTGACCAAAAAAATTCTACCAATATATGACATGCCCTTTCTTATCTAACAATTAATTTGATAGAATATTTTAGAGTAAATCCACTCCATAAAACATTTTCTAACCATTCCCTAGAATAGTGACACACCAATGTATGTAATATGTAGGGACCCTTTCATAACCCCAATATAACAATCAACCCTATTTTTCATAAACATTATAAATCTTTCCCAAACCACTAATAAGGACATACTCTAGATGTTATCCAACACAAAACCATCATCATAATGCCCAAAAATGATTCTATTATATTAAATATTTGATTTCTTTACATTCCCAAAGAGAATAAAATCATTATCATATAAAAAGATATGAAAGGGCATAGAATCCGTTTCCAATATAAATATATTTTAAAAGTCCATCCTCTACAAGATCATTATGATATAAAATTATTTAGTCCATAGACGAAGAAATGAGAATACATGAAAATGGATATATTTTCCTAACACCCTGTAAGCCTGGAAAAAACCCTTGTTCACCCATTAAAAATAATAGAAAGTGTGGAACTCCTAAGAATTCAACTTACCAAATGGATAAATGTAGAAGAAAACACATACATTATTAGAATAAAAAATATATAATTAAATATTATAATATAAAAATCCTTTGTGTTTTTGATTTTCACAGTCATATTTACTACATTTACCTTTTTCTCCCTGATGTTGGAAAACTCTGATGAAGTAAAAAAAAGATAAGTTTTAATGTTTCTACTATGGAAAAATCAAAATAGATATATAGTGATAAATCATTTTTAAATTTTACCCAATTTGGATGACATTATCTTATTGATGATTTTAGTAATCCAATTCCAAATTTCAACTTGTCAAATGTTCTTAATATATAGGGAATTATCCTTTTTGGAATTAATTCTCTAAATATGGAATTAAATCTATTGGTCATTGATACACGAATCTAAAATTCTCTCACACCACTGATAACCACAATGTGAAAATGTCGTAGTTTCACCTAAAATTTTCATTGGTGAATCCATCCGGTATTGTGGACAAATTCCTCAAGAAATTTTGTCAATTATTTTGCGCTTACACATTACATAGAATTATAAAAGGATATTTTTAATGAAAATATGATATATATATATATATATATGACATAAATATTAATATATAAAAGAACCCAAAATCATGTACAACAACATCTTTAGTTTTAGTCCAGAATTCACTATGCTTCAATATGATGATATTTTCAAGATTATATTTTTAATTAATTATTTCTTTAATAATACATAAAAAACCATATAATAAAAATTTTATAATTATGATTTCTGTCCATTTTTCCTTAATATAAAACATTATGAAAAATATTATACCATAAGATTTAAAATATTCTATACTATGAAGATGACTTATTAATTTCCCTTTCTGATCTTCGCAATTTTCATCATAAAACAAATGGAAATGAATCGATGAAGCACTATCATGGAGTAACCACACTATATACAATATCAGGTTCACCAAGTGTTATGTGGGCACAAAAGTTTCTCACGTACTATACTCAAGTAAAATATCATGAATAAAAATTTCATTCTTTCTATTTTCATAATAAAACATTTGAGAGAATATTTTTAACAACTATTAATATCACTTTGAGATATCAAGAAACACATTAACTTTTAATAAACCATTTAAAATTTAAAAAAATTATTTTTCTTCTAAAAATATGTTACCAATACCCAAATAAAAATTTATTTTGAAAACACAATTTCAATAAAAAAAATAACAAAAAAGATTAATGATAATTTTTATTCATATAAAACATGAAATATTTTAATTTAATCCCTAATTCAAATTACAATTTTGGTGTGGGAAAGTCATCGTTAAAATATATATTAAAATAGAACATTATTTTTAGAATTTTTAAATAATGTTTAACATTATGTACGCAAAAATATTTTTGAAAAAAAAATAAATGAAAGAGAAAAATATACTTTATGAAAGTATAAAATACATATTATTTCATTCATAAAATCAATTAAAATATAAGGACATTGAAGAGAAAAAGTGTTTTTTGAAAATTTTAAAAGTGGTTTTTTATAGAAAAGTCCCTGACGATATTGGAAACACATAAATTATATGACCAATGAAATGAAAACAATAAAAAATTATTTTAATATCATGATGATAGGGATATTAGTGATATAATATGTTCAGGGATCTATATGTACAACCTATAAAATAATATAGGCTTATAATATCATAATATTCCTCAACACATAGAGATTGAGATGAATTCCTTTACCATCATTTTTATTTTTCATGTTTTTTTAGTATCATACTTAATAATAAACTAATGTATAATATTTAAATTCTTTAGAACTATTTTCTTTATTATTATTCCATTGGATTCAATTATTTCTATGTAATATAATATTATATTATAAATTATGTTTTCGCGAGATGTTTCGATGATATTTGGCTTATGTGTGATAATGAATTTGGATGTTTTACAATTGATATAAAAGGAAATTATTTCAACATAAGGTGAAAAATAATCATCTAAAAATCAATTTTTTTTTAAAAAATATACATTATTATATTAACCATGAAATATGTTTATGAGAAATGAATTATGTAACAATCGTAGACATTGTAAGTCATACGTAGAGATTTGTAACATTTCAATATTAAGATTGATAGAAAAAATTCTAACTGTATATTACAACCATTACCCATAATAGAATTGAAATGGAAAAAACACTGGATTTTAAAAATGGACACCCCAAAACATCTAAAGGGAATAAAATTTTATGTGTTTTATTTAATATCCCCCAAAATCCATCACACTTAATCGCTACTATAGATTATTTTTTTTCTAGACTAGTTTATATGAATATACATTAATGATGTTTTAGGATTTCATGGAGTTCCACATTATTTTTTAACCAATCATGATATGAGGATTACACCAATTTTATACAGATGCCTTAAATAGTTACTGAATATAGAGTTAAGTTCCTAAAAAACATATCATATTTAGATATATGGGATGTATAAAAGGTTAATTAAAATCAAATAGAATATTTTGAGATCTTTCTATATGAATTTTAATGGTTGATGGGATCAAAACCTTCTTCTTGTTGAGTTTTCATACAAGAATAGCTTTTACATGATCATTCTGATGGATCCTTATGAATCCCTCTAAAAAAATAATTGTATATATCAAATATAATGGGTCCATGTTAGAGAATGAAATATGTTATGTCTTGAGAGATATTAAAAATTGAATAGTAGGTTATAGTCATTCATAAATATATTGGAGTGTAAAAATTCCAATAAAAATGTTAAGAAATCATTCACCGACTTGATCTAAAATTTAATGTTGGTTAAAACCAATTTCAATGATCATTTATATGAAATAATATAATGATATTTTTAAATAAGTGAAAAATAAACCCTAGGAATATCTGATACATAATTTTTTTTTATCATATTGGGATTGAATGTTACCACATGCTTCTTTTAAAAAACCTCTCTCTGGTTAATGATTTGTTCCATGTATCTCTCTAGAGGACATAATTATATGATCTATCACATGTACTAAACACATATGTCTTATCATTAGAGTATTATATTTTTTTAAGGAAACTCTGATTAATACTCTAGATTGAGTAGTGAAATTTCAATTAAAAATGACCACTTAGATGATCACTTAATTTTTTGCAAAACTACTAGCTTTAGGAAGCTATGTGGGAAGCTAATTATGTAATGAGGCATAAGAATCATCTATTGATTATAAAATTTTGATTGAATTTTGTGTGTGAAGTTTATTTTATTTTGGTAAAATGTGAAACCTAGGGATTTTATGAAATTATTTCATATACATTTTATTTCTTTTATAGCATTCCTTAAAAACAACAATATGTTATAATGAACCATAATATACTATTATTATAATTATTAATATTAGTTGAGAATCACTATTATAACCTAGTTATTTAACGTAGTGGTATGAATTTGAAATTATTTTCTTAAAATATTATATTTTATTGTTTTACATAGGTAGAAAATATTTATAAAAAGGTACATAATTCTTTTATAATGTTTTTATATGTTTAAAAAATAATAATTTCTAGAAAAAATTAATGATTATTTTTTCAAAAAATATAAAAATTTATTTTTAAAAAATAAATAAATTAATTTGAAAAATTTACATTAAATATTCAATGGTATATGTCAAAATAATCAAATATTACATTTTTCAAATTTTTCTAAAATTAATAATTTTTCAAAGAATTGTAAAAAATAAATATTTTATTTAAAAACTATATTTTAATTTTATTTATAATTAAAGATAAAACTTGTTTCAAAATGGATTAAAACTAAAAATAAAGAAATTATATTGTTATTAATAAAATTTAGGTAATTATAGTTAATTTAAAAATATATTTTAAAGTAAAAACTTTTATACTTTTGAAATTTTTCTCCTAGAATAGAGTTTTTTCATCGAGTAGATGGTTGTAATTTTAAATTAAATTCTACAAATTGTTTTTAATTTATTAAAATGTATTGAATATTTAGAATATATATTATTAATATTAGTTAATATGATCAATTAAATTTTTCTTTATATTAAATAAAAAAACAAATAAATACTATATAATGCAATTACGGTTAGAATGAGTTTTTGTGCATTACATGCAGTTGTGTTAAAATTAATTTTCCACACACATAGGTTTTCATTTATAAAATTAATCATAAAATGTATACTATATTGTCCAATTTATCTAGTAAGAGATATATTATCTTTAATATTATTTTACAAATAACCTAGGTAAATAAGTAAAAAACTATTTACTATGGTGAGAACTAATATAGTAAAATGAAGTAAACCTAGATGATATAGAATAAAATATTTAATACATGGGTTTCTTTTGGGGAGGTGAATATAAACCTTATATTTCATAAAATACATTAGTTATAAATTTTGGTTATACATGTGGTGGGAGTTAGTTCCCATTATTTAATAGTTTTGGGTGTTTAAAAAATGGAAGAGCTCCACGGTTTTAAAAGGGAACATCATCCCCTCACTTATTCAATCATATTAATCCATTTTTCTCAACCGAATCATGAAACTATTCCACCAAAAATTCCTCAATCACGTTTTACTGCTTCTAGAATTCCCAAAATACAAACCATAGGGCCTTAATAGCGATCTATGGGAGGATTCTCAATGAAAAGGTTGTTTTCTTCACTAAGATCACATTCTTTTACTATATATCTTACACCCTTAATTAATTTAAAAAAATACAATAAAATAACACCAATATCTAAATTATACTATTCTGTTATTATATTAATATAATAACAAATATACATTGAATATTCCATAAAATAAGAAATGAAAATGTCAATCATGTGTATGGTGGATTATCACTTGGAGAAAAAACACAATCTACATCTATATGTTCCTATCATAAAGTGAAATAATTATTTATTTTACATATATATATTATATTTGTGAAATAATTATAATTTTATAACCAGAATGATCATGATGAAGTAAATCATTCTTCTAAATAATTTATTAAATAGTAAATGTTGAAAAGATGCATTACAAGGTGGATTTACAAAGCCTGGTATGTAAAAATTCACATGCATCCACTTTAACTGAAAATGAAAAAAAATGAAACACGAACTTCCATATTTAGATAGCCTACAAGGTTTTCCTATCTTATAGAGAATAAGAAACCTGGTTTTATTCCTTTTACACCATCGTGACATCCAAAACAAGGCACCCCACAAGATGGTGGAAGTCAATCAAATATGGTAAAATTATCAAAAGAGCAATACTGTGATTTTCATTGATAATATTCACAAACAAAATAGATTCATATTCAATATATATGGTTTTCCAATAGAATTGGACAACATAATTGAATTCCTTAATCAAAGCCCATATTTCAGCTTCAATAGTATGACAATTCCCAATGGTGTGATAAAAACAACCTTTAACAAGACCCTATGGGTACAGAAGATTCCATAACAACCTGACAGTCATGGTGCACCTGAGGCACCCTATCATTATTGAGTTGTAGACATCCCTAAATTGGAGGGATCAATCTAATGGATATAGTCACAAGTGGTTTCATTGAACTATCAATAACACTAAGAGGTTATGAAATAAATATATCAGATACGTCATTGTTCATTGAACCCATTTTAATTTTGGAGTTTTTACTGATTTCACAATGAATTATGTGGACACAATAATTAAATTCATGTGTATAATCCTCAATGGAATCCACATTTCATTCATTCCACAAAAATAAAATTACCTTATTTGTTTTTTTTAATACTTGGTAATGGACCTACTCACTAGAACACATACTTTGAATAGAAATCGGCAACAGTTCAAGGATCCCATAATCAAAATAGAATAAAAAAATTCACATCACATTATTCCATAGTTCATATGTGAACTTATAGTGAACAATGATATGGTAAATTTATTCTTCATCTTGTAGATTATGGTAATAGGTATATGATAATTAAATCCCTACATGATGAATTACTCTAGGTTGAGGTAGAGTTTGATTCCATATTCTCAATACTAACAGCAACATCGATGATGGAATATTAAAAAAATTTAAAACCATAATCCATGAAGAAATATTTGTAGCACCAATAGAATAGAACCTGTAGTTTTCCCTTATAGAAAAGATTACAAAAAAATGTTTCTAATAATGATTATCAGAATCAGGTTACTCAAATTTAGAAAATTAATAACTTAGATAAGAATGGAGAATTTCAAGAATATTTGAAATACCCTTAATTTTTCAAATGAAATTATCATTTACATAATGAGGAATGATGATTAATACATTAAATATCCTCTAGATCCATTGAGTATACCAACAATTTAATGTGCACTTATTAATGAGAAACCATCTTGAAGATGACATTATCTCATTATAATATTTCTTAATAGCTAGATAAATAGAGAAAGGGAAATAAATAGTGTTACCATTCTATAGATGATGAGTAAAACTTTAGTCAAGATACTCTAAAGATGATTCGTTGGATGAAAGTAAACTCTATGTAAATTTTTTGATTAAGTAATCATTGAAGATCTTATGATCTCTGACTCCTATCCCTCCCATATCTATAATCATAACACAATCCATCTATGAGAGAGTTATTTAATAACTTTAATCAACTTTCCATGTAAAAATGACATTAAGAATCATAATCTGCAGCTCCCTAACGAGAGATCTAATCCATCTCTATGAAAGAAAATCATATAAAAATATAAATGCAATCAATGAGTTGACCAAAAAAATTCTACCAATATATGACATGCCCTTTCTTATCTAACAATTAATTTGATAGAATATTTTAGAGTAAATCCACTCCATAAAACATTTTCTAACCATTCCCTAGAATAGTGACACACCAATGTATGTAATATGTAGGGACCCTTTCATAACCCCAATATAACAATCAACCCTATTTTTCATAAACATTATAAATCTTTCCCAAACCACTAATAAGGACATACTCTAGATGTTATCCAACACAAAACCATCATCATAATGCCCAAAAATGATTCTATTATATTAAATATTTGATTTCTTTACATTCCCAAAGAGAATAAAATCATTATCATATAAAAAGATATGAAAGGGCATAGAATCCGTTTCCAATATAAATATATTTTAAAAGTCCATCCTCTACAAGATCATTATGATATAAAATTATTTAGTCCATAGACGAAGAAATGAGAATACATGAAAATGGATATATTTTCCTAACACCCTGTAAGCCTGGAAAAAACCCTTGTTCACCCATTAAAAATAATAGAAAGTGTGGAACTCCTAAGAATTCAACTTACCAAATGGATAAATGTAGAAGAAAACACATACATTATTAGAATAAAAAATATATAATTAAATATTATAATATAAAAATCTTTGTGTTTTTGATTTTCACAGTCATATTTACTACATTTACCTTTTTCTCCCTGATGTTGGAAAACTCTGATGAAGTAAAAAAAAGATAAGTTTTAATGTTTCTACTATGGAAAAATCAAAATAGATATATAGTGATAAATCATTTTTAAATTTTACCCAATTTGGATGACATTATCTTATTGATGATTTTAGTAATCCAATTCCAAATTTCAACTTGTCAAATGTTCTTAATATATAGGGAATTATCCTTTTTGGAATTAATTCTCTAAATATGGAATTAAATCTATTGGTCATTGATACACGAATCTAAAATTCTCTCACACCACTGATAACCACAATGTGAAAATGTCGTAGTTTCACCTAAAATTTTCATTGGTGAATCCATCCGGTATTGTGGACAAATTCCTCAAGAAATTTTGTCAATTATTTTGCGCTTACACATTACATAGAATTATAAAAGGATATTTTTAATGAAAATATGATATATATATATATATATATGACATAAATATTAATATATAAAAGAACCCAAAATCATGTACAACAACATCTTTAGTTTTAGTCCAGAATTCACTATGCTTCAATATGATGATATTTTCAAGATTATATTTTTAATTAATTATTTCTTTAATAATACATAAAAAACCATATAATAAAAATTTTATAATTATGATTTCTGTCCATTTTTCCTTAATATAAAACATTATGAAAAATATTATACCATAAGATTTAAAATATTCTATACTATGAAGATGACTTATTAATTTCCCTTTCTGATCTTCGCAATTTTCATCATAAAACAAATGGAAATGAATCGATGAAGCACTATCATCGAGTAACCACACTATATACAATATCAGGTTCACCAAGTGTTATGTGGGCACAAAAGTTTCTCACGTACTATACTCAAGTAAAATATCATGAATAAAAATTTCATTCTTTCTATTTTCATAATAAAACATTTGAGAGAATATTTTTAACAACTATTAATATCACTTTGAGATATCAAGAAACACATTAACTTTTAATAAACCATTTAAAATTTAAAAAAATTATTTTTCTTCTAAAAATATGTTACCAATACCCAAATAAAAATTTATTTTGAAAACACAATTTCAATAAAAAAAATAACAAAAAAGATTAATGATAATTTTTATTCATATAAAACATGAAATATTTTAATTTAATCCCTAATTCAAATTACAATTTTGGTGTGGGAAAGTCATCGTTAAAATATATATTAAAATAGAACATTATTTTTAGAATTTTTAAATAATGTTTAACATTATGTACGCAAAAATATTTTTGAAAAAAAAATAAATGAAAGAGAAAAATATACTTTATGAAAGTATAAAATACATATTATTTCATTCATAAAATCAATTAAAATATAAGGACATTGAAGAGAAAAAGTGTTTTTTGAAAATTTTAAAAGTGGTTTTTTATAGAAAAGTCCCTGACGATATTGGAAACACATAAATTATATGACCAATGAAATGAAAACAATAAAAAATTATTTTAATATCATGATGATAGGGATATTAGTGATATAATATGTTCAGGGATCTATATGTACAACCTATAAAATAATATAGGCTTATAATATCATAATATTCCTCAACACATAGAGATTGAGATGAATTCCTTTACCATCATTTTTATTTTTCATGTTTTTTTAGTATCATACTTAATAATAAACTAATGTATAATATTTAAATTCTTTAGAACTATTTTCTTTATTATTATTCCATTGGATTCAATTATTTCTATGTAATATAATATTATATTATAAATTATGTTTTCGCGAGATGTTTCGATGATATTTGGCTTATGTGTGATAATGAATTTGGATGTTTTACAATTGATATAAAAGGAAATTATTTCAACATAAGGTGAAAAATAATCATCTAAAAATCAATTTTTTTTAAAAAAATATACATTATTATATTAACCATGAAATATGTTTATGAGAAATGAATTATGTAACAATCGTAGACATTGTAAGTCATACGTAGAGATTTGTAACATTTCAATATTAAGATTGATAGAAAAAATTCTAACTGTATATTACAACCATTACCCATAATAGAATTGAAATGGAAAAAACACTGGATTTTAAAAATGGACACCCCAAAACATCTAAAGGGAATAAAATTTTATGTGTTTTATTTAATATCCCCCAAAATCCATCACACTTAATCGCTACTATAGATTATTTTTTTTCTAGACTAGTTTATATGAATATACATTAATGATGTTTTAGGATTTCATGGAGTTCCACATTATTTTTTAACCAATCATGATATGAGGATTACACCAATTTTATACAGATGCCTTAAATAGTTACTGAATATAGAGTTAAGTTCCTAAAAAACATATCATATTTAGATATATGGGATGTATAAAAGGTTAATTAAAATCAAATAGAATATTTTGAGATCTTTCTATATGAATTTTAATGGTTGATGGGATCAAAACCTTCTTCTTGTTGAGTTTTCATACAAGAATAGCCTTTACATGATCATTCTGATGGATCCTTATGAATCCCTCTAAAAAAATAATTGTATATATCAAATATAATGGGTCCATGTTAGAGAATGAAATATGTTATGTCTTGAGAGATATTAAAAATTGAATAGTAGGTTATAGTCATTCATAAATATATTGGAGTGGAAAAATTCCAATAAAAATGTTATGAAATCATTCACCGACTTGATCTAAAATTTAATGTTGGTTAAAACCAATTTCAATGATCATTTATATGAAATAATATAATGATATTTTTAAATAAGTGAAAAATAAACCCTAGGAATATCTGATACATAAATTTTTTTTATCATATTGGGATTGAATGTTACCACATGCTTCTTTTAAAAAACCTCTCTCTGGTTAATGATTTGTTCCATGTATCTCTCTAGAGGACATAATTATATGATCTATCACATGTACTAAACACATATGTCTTATCATTAGAGTATTATATTTTTTTAAGGAAACTCTGATTAATACTCTAGATTGAGTAGTGAAATTTCAATTAAAAATGACCACTTAGATGATCACTTAATTTTTTGCAAAACTACTAGCTTTAGGAAGCTATGTGGGAAGCTAATTATGTAATGAGGCATAAGAATCATCTATTGATTATAAAATTTTGATTGAATTTTGTGTGTGAAGTTTATTTTATTTTGGTAAAATGTGAAACCTAGGGATTTTATGAAATTGTTTCATATACATTTTATTTCTTTTATAGCGTTCCTTAAAAACAACAATATGTTATAATGAACCATAATATACTATTATTATAATTATTAATATTAGTTGAGAATCACTATTATAACCTATTTATTTAACGTAGTGGTATGAATTTGAAATTATTTTCTTAAAATATTATATTTTATTGTTTTATATAGGTAGAAAATATTTATAAAAAGGTACATAAATCTTTTATAATGTTTTTATATGTTTAAAAAATAATAATTTCTAGAAACAATTAATGATTATTTTTTCAAAAAATATAAAAATTTATTTTTAAAAAATAAATAAATTAATTTGAAAAATTTACATTAAATATTCAATGGTATATGTCAAAATAATCAAATATTACATTTTTCAAATTTTTCTAAAATTAATAATTTTTCAAAGAATTGTAAAAAATAAATATTTTATTTAAAAACTATATTTTAATTTTATTTATAATTAAAGATAAAACTTGTTTCAAAATGGATTAAAACTAAAAATAAAGAAATTATATTGTTATTAATAAAATTTAGGTAATTATAGTTAATTTAAAAATATATTTTAAAGTAAAAACTTTTATACTTTTGAAATTTTTCTCCTAGAATAGAGTTTTTTCATCGAGTAGATGGTTGTAATTTTAAATTAAATTCTACAAATTGTTTTTAATTTATTAAAATGTATTGAATATTTAGAATATATATTATTAATATTTGTTAATATGATCAATTAAATTTTTCTTTATATTAAATAAAAAAACAAATAAATACTATATAATGCAATTACGGTTAGAATGAGTTTTTGTGCATTACATGCAGTTGTGTTAAAATTAATTTTCCACACACATAGGTTTTCATTTATAAAATTAATCATAAAATGTATACTATATTGTCCAATTTATCTAGTAAGAGATATATTATCTTTAATATTATTTTACAAATAACCTAGGTAAATAAGTAAAAAACTATTTACTATGGTGAGAACTAATATAGTAAAATGAAGTAAACCTAGATGATATAGAATAAAATATTTAATACATGGGTTTCTTTTGGGGAGGTGAATATAAACCTTATATTTCATAAAATACATTAGTTATAAATTTTGGTTATACATGTGGTGGGAGTTAGTTCCCATTATTTAATAGTTTTGGGTGTTTAAAAAATGGAAGAGCTCCACGGTTTTAAAAGGGAACATCATCCCCTCACTTATTCAATCATATTAATCCATTTTTCTCAACCGAATCATGAAACTATTCCACCAAAAATTCCTCAATCACGTTTTACTGCTTCTAGAATTCCCAAAATACAAACCATAGGGCCTTAATAGCGATCTATGGGAGGATTCTCAATGAAAAGGTTGTTTTCTTCACTAAGATCACATTCTTTTACTATATATCTTACACCCTTAATTAATTTAAAAAAATACAATAAAATAACACCAATATCTAAATTATACTATTCTGTTATTATATTAATATAATAACAAATATACATTGAATATTCCATAAAATAAGAAATGAAAATGTCAATCATGTGTATGGTGGATTATCACTTGGAGAAAAAACACAATCTACATCTATATGTTCCTATCATAAAGTGAAATAATTATTTATTTTACATATATATATTATATTTGTGAAATAATTATAATTTTATAACCAGAATGATCATGATGAAGTAAATCATTCTTCTAAATAATTTATTAAATAGTAAATGTTGAAAAGATGCATTACAAGGTGGATTTACAAAGCCTGGTATGTAAAAATTCACATGCATCCACTTTAACTGAAAATGAAAAAAAATGAAACACGAACTTCCATATTTAGATAGCCTACAAGGTTTTCCTATCTTATAGAGAATAAGAAACCTGGTTTTATTCCTTTTACACCATCGTGACATCCAAAACAAGGCACCCCACAAGATGGTGGAAGTCAATCAAATATGGTAAAATTATCAAAAGAGCAATACTGTGATTTTCATTGATAATATTCACAAACAAAATAGATTCATATTCAATATATATGGTTTTACAATAGAATTGGACAACATAATTGAATTCCTTAATCAAAGCCCATATTTCAGCTTCAATAGTATGACAATTCCCAATGATGTGATAAAAACAACCTTTAACAAGACCCTATGGGTACAGAAGATTCCATAACAACCTGACAGTCATGGTGCACCTGAGGCACCCTATCATTATTGAGTTGTAGAAATCCCTAAATTGGAGGGATCAATCTAATGGATATAGTCACAAGTGGTTTCATTGAACTATCAATAACACTAAGAGGTTATGAAATAAATATATCAGATACGTCATTGTTCATTGAACCCATTTTAATTTTGGAGTTTTTACTGATTTCACAATGAATTATGTGGACACAATAATTAAATTCATGTGTATAATCCTCAATGGAATCCACATTTCATTCATTCCACAAAAATAAAATTACCTTATTTGTTGTTTTTAATACTTGGTAATGGACCTACTCACTAGAACACATACTTTGAATAGAAATCGGCAACAGTTCAAGGATCCCATAATCAAAATAGAATAAAAAAATTCACATCACATTATTCCATAGTTCATATGTGAACTTATAGTGAACAATGATATGGTAAATTTATTCTTCATCTTGTAGATTATGGTAATAGGTATATGATAATTAAATCCCTACATGATGAATTACTCTAGGTTGAGGTAGAGTTTGATTCCATATTCTCAATACTAACAGCAACATCGATGATGGAATATTAAAAAAATTTAAAACCATAATCCATGAAGAAATATTTGTAGCACCAATAGAATAGAACCTGTAGTTTTCCCTTATAGAAAAGATCACAAAAAAATGTTTCTAATAATGATTATCAGAATCAGGTTACTCAAATTTAGAAAATTAATAACTTAGATAAGAATGGAGAATTTCAAGAATATTTGAAATACCCTTAATTTTTCAAATGAAATTATCATTTACATAATGAGGAATGATGATTAATACATTAAATATCCTCTAGATCCATTGAGTATACCAACAATTTAATGTGCACTTATTAATGAGAAACCATCTTGAAGATGACATTATCTCATTATAATATTTCTTAATAGCTAGATAAATAGAGAAAGGGAAATAAATAGTGTTACCATTCTATAGATGATGAGTAAAACTTTAGTCAAGATACTCTAAAGATGATTCGTTGGATGAAAGTAAACTCTATGTAAATTTTTTGATTAAGTAATCATTGAAGATCTTATGATCTCTGACTCCTATCCCTCCCATATCTATAATCATAACACAATCCATCTATGAGAGAGTTATTTAATAACTTTAATCAACTTTCCATGTAAAAATGACATTAAGAATCATAATCTGCAGCTCCCTAACGAGAGATCTAATCCATCTCTATGAAAGAAAATCATATAAAAATATAAATGCAATCAATGAGTTGACCAAAAAAATTCTACCAATATATGACATGCCCTTTCTTATCTAACAATTAATTTGATAGAATATTTTAGAGTAAATCCACTCCATAAAACATTTTCTAACCATTCCCTAGAATAGTGACACACCAATGTATGTAATATGTAGGGACCCTTTCATAACCCCAATATAACAATCAACCCTATTTTTCATAAACATTATAAATCTTTCCCAAACCACTAATAAGGACATACTCTAGATGTTATCCAACACAAAACCATCATCATAATGCCCAAAAATGATTCTATTATATTAAATATTTGATTTCTTTACATTCCCAAAGAGAATAAAATCATTATCATATAAAAAGATATGAAAGGGCATAGAATCCGTTTCCAATATAAATATATTTTAAAAGTCCATCCTCTACAAGATCATTATGATATAAAATTATTTAGTCCATAGACGAAGAAATGAGAATACATGAAAATGGATATATTTTCCTAACACCCTGTAAGCCTGGAAAAAACCCTTGTTCACCCATTAAAAATAATAGATAGTGTGGAACTCCTAAGAATTCAACTTACCAAATGGATAAATGTAGAAGAAAACACATACATTATTAGAATAAAAAATATATAATTAAATATTATAATATAAAAATCCTTTGTGTTTTTGATTTTCACAGTCATATTTACTACATTTACCTTTTTCTCCCTGATGTTGGAAAACTCTGATGAAGTAAAAAAAAGATAAGTTTTAATGTTTCTACTATGGAAAAATCAAAATAGATATATAGTGATAAATCATTTTTAAATTTTACCCAATTTGGATGACATTATCTTATTGATGATTTTAGTAATCCAATTCCAAATTTCAACTTGTCAAATGTTCTTAATATATAGGGAATTATCCTTTTTGGAATTAATTCTCTAAATATGGAATTAAATCTATTGGTCATTGATACACGAATCTAAAATTCTCTCACACCACTGATAACCACAATGTGAAAATGTCGTAGTTTCACCTAAAATTTTCATTGGTGAATCCATCCGGTATTGTGGACAAATTCCTCAAGAAATTTTGTCAATTATTTTGCGCTTACACATTACATAGAATTATAAAAGGATATTTTTAATGAAAATATGATATATATATATATATATATATGACATAAATATTAATATATAAAAGAACCCAAAATCATGTACAACAAAATCTTTAGTTTTAGTCCAGAATTCACTATGCTTCAATATGATGATATTTTCAAGATTATATTTTTAATTAATTATTTCTTTAATAATACATAAAAACCCATATAATAAAAATTTTATAATTATGATTTCTGTCCATTTTTCCTTAATATAAAACATTATGAAAAATATTATACCATAAGATTTAAAATATTTTATACTATGAAGATGACTTATTAATTTCCCTTTCTGATCTTCGCAATTTTCATCATAAAACAAATGGAAATGAATCGATGAAGCACTATCATGGAGTAACCACACTATATACAATATCAGGTTCACCAAGTGTTATGTGGGCACAAAAGTTTCTCACATACTATACTCAAGTAAAATATCATGAATAAAAATTTCATTCTTTCTATTTTCATAATAAAACATTTGAGAGAATATTTTTAACAACTATTAATATCACTTTGAGATATCAAGAAACACATTAACTTTTAATAAACCATTTAAAATTTAAAAAAATTATTTTTCTTCTAAAAATATGTTACCAATACCCAAATAAAAATTTATTTTGAAAACACAATTTCAATAAAAAAAATAACAAAAAAGATTAATGATAATTTTTATTCATATAAAACATGAAATATTTTAATTTAATCCCTAATTCAAATTACAATTTTGGTGTGGGAAAGTCATCGTTAAAATATATATTAAAATAGAACATTATTTTTAGAATTTTTAAATAATGTTTAACATTATGTACGCAAAAATATTTTTGAAAAAAAAATAAATGAAAGAGAAAAATATACTTTATGAAAGTATAAAATACATATTATTTCATTCATAAAATCAATTAAAATATAAGGACATTGAAGAGAAAAAGTGTTTTTTGAAAATTTTAAAAGTGGTTTTTTATAGAAAAGTCCCTGACGATATTGGAAACACATAAATTATTTGACCAATGAAATGAAAACAATAAAAAATTATTTTAATATCATGATGATAGGGATATTAGTGATATAATATGTTCAGGGATCTATATGTACAACCTATAAAATAATATAGGCTTATAATATCATAATATTCCTCAACACATAGAGATTGAGATGAATTCCTTTACCATCATTTTTATTTTTCATGTTTTTTTAGTATCATACTTAATAATAAACTAATGTATAATATTTAAATTTTTTAGAACTATTTTCTTTATTATTATTCCATTGGATTCAATTATTTCTATGTAATATAATATTATATTATAAATTATGTTTTCGCGAGATGTTTCGATGATATTTGGCTTATGTGTGATAATGAATTTGGATGTTTTACAATTGATATAAAAGGAAATTATTTCAACATAAGGTGAAAAATAATCATCTAAAAATCAATTTTTTTAAAAAAAATATACATTATTATATTAACCATGAAATATGTTTATGAGAAATGAATTATGTAACAATCGTAGACATTGTAAGTCATACGTAGAGATTTGTAACATTTCAATATTTCAATAATCATTATGGAAAAATTATAGGTAATATTTTGTCTTTATATAATGATAAAAATATAATATATATATTTATATATATCATTCATATGATATTATTATGAAAAAAATTATAACACAATTTTGAGGAGGTGGTAGTCAACATATACACAAACAACAATATTATTATTCAAAATAACAAATAATATGACATATTGTTATTTATGAATGAAAAATATTCATTATTTTAGTTATCATGACATTTTTGAGAAATATATTCATTAAACATATCCTAGTTACATTCTATTTAAAATGTTAGTAATGAATAAATCCCATCGTATCATGAGGTAATAGTCCAATCTATATAAGAGTTTTGTTATCATATCCCCCGTAGAATATAAATTAAGATGGTATATGTTATATTGTAACTCTATAAATAAAAATATCACCCAAATATAATATATATACATTAAATCCATCATTAAAAAAAGTCTATGAGAGGTGATGATGGAAAATGAAAGACATCACTTTGCAATTCGGTAGTCCACCATACACACGAATTATGACTATTTATCCTATTTCATGGAAGAGGAGATATAAATAGGTTACTATATTATAATAATAAAATATAATAATATGGGATATTCTATTTTTATAATATAATCATATGTTCAGATTATTGTATGGAGGTGGTATAATATATACAAAAACACGACTGGTTAAAAATGATATATCTTCTTCAGGGTACCCCCTTAGTTATGCAACAAAAGATATCCCAAGAAATATTAATAATAATAATAAGGGATAGGCCCTGTATAAGAAAATCAGGTACGATATTTTTCCTTGTATTAGTTTAAAAATGGATTTTAATCTGTGAAGAGGAGAGGAGATGGGGTGTCTTTTTAAAAGTGAGTTTAGTGGTACACAAATAAATTTGAAAATAGAAAAGTGAAACAACATTTTAAGAAAAAATATTCTCCACAATGGACCACTATCAAGTATAGGAAATTATATGGTAGTAATATATCAATTGAACATATTTTGGGAAAAAATTTAGACTTTTTGGAACTTATCATTTTTGTGTAACCCCCTCATAAATCTATTTTTACCTTACCACAAGAAATTAATTTTTCATTTTATGAATATTAATTATATTAAAAAATTAATTTGAAATTAATAGGTATAATATTTTCTAATTATTTAAGAAATAAAATCCATTTTAAAAGTTTATTCATATAATTGGAAAATTTTAATTTTAAAAAACAACCATAGACGTGAAGAAAAGGAAAGTTTTAAGAAGTGTATATTTTGGAGAATGTAATGATGTTATATTAAATCATATATTACTAATAATCCTTTTATGAATATAATATAATATGTAATGATAAATATTCAAAAAATTTAATACAATACATCCCTCATTAATGATAATTTTAAATATATAAAACGGGGAAACATTATGAAATTTAATATATGGCTAAGAAAAATACTGTATTCATACCAAATAAACATATATTAATATCCAATTTAAATTTTACAAAAAAATTAAATAATTATATTAAATATAATTAATATATATTTGACTAATAATAATTAATCTTGAAAACATTATGGGACTTTTTAATTAGTCAATTTATAGAAAATAAACATCTTTTTTTAAATGTTATTTTTCAATATTCACTGAAAAATTACTATTTTCTGAAATGTTCATAATTTTTACCAAGAGTAAATTTTGATGTTTTAATATAAAATAATACTATGTTTTAAAATTATAAACATAAAATTTACCTATTAAACTCTTAATAGAATAATTTTTATAAAAGACTATAATTAGAACTATTTCTTTTCTATATTTAAAAAATTACATAATATGTTTATAATGTATATAACAATATAAATAATCCTACAATTGATTTATATTATCAGTACCTATGTTTTTAAATTATTCACCCTTTTTTAAATTTTATCATTTCCATTTTATTAACTTACTATTAATGTGGGGAGATCTTTTCTTCATATCATTTTCAGATTTCCATAGTGTCTCCTCAACCATATGGGTATTCTATATAACCATAACCTAGGGAATCAACTAATCCCACAACACATGATATATAAGGTCAAGAATATAAATATGATGTTAGTAAAAAGGTAGTCTCAATTCTGACTAACTACTTTTTTCTCAAAACATTTTAAGAATCCAACACATACTTCTTTATAATTAAAATATGAAACACATTGTGTGCCCTGGATAGACTCGGAGGTAAGTCCACTAGATAAGAAATTGATCCAAATTTCTCCCAAAATTCATACGATATAATATTCCACATGATTAAATTCACTTTTTTACGAAAACATATAAATGTTTTTCATGATAATACTTTAAGAATAACATGATCTACCTCAAAAGAAGAAATTTTTCTCTTAAAATCCAATTAACTTATCTTGTTTAAATAAATTGTTTCATCATCATACTGACTAAAATTCTCATTCACTAATAATTACTATAATAACTCTTGTCCCATCATCAAAAAATCTCATACTTCCTCACAAAAATATATTTTCCAAAATAGCATTCTATATAATGTATCAAATAGTGATATCAGTATACATGTCTAGAAATTATTTTTATTATAAAACAAAATCAATGAAAGATAATAGCCCCAAAAACCATATTAGTCTATTTATGAAGAAATAAGAAAATGTTTTGTGGTAAGAATTATCCACTCATTCTAAACATCATTTTGCTGATGAAAGGAAGTTAAAAATTTAATTGAGTAGCTTCATATTCTTGAAGGATTTTCTAAACAATAGATGTTAATTTAGGGTCACTGTACAATTCCATGGAGTGAGATACTCAATGTAACTATACTCACTCATCTATATATAGTCATTAAAGTTGATCAAATGTCATATTATATTTAATGTGATGAAAATGTGAGGTTTTAGTTAAATGATGGAAAATAACACAACTCTCATTATTAAATAGTGATATATTTTGGTAATCTATCCCTAGAAATAATTAATATATTTTCCCATTTCTACATTGATTTAATAAATGTTTGAGGAATTCCATTCAGCAATTTTCATTTTTCATTAACCTGCTACCAATTCTGAAATGTCATTATAATGTTATTAATATCAATTTTCCTTCCAATCCACAACTAATACATCGAGATCTCCCAATAAATCTTATTCGTTCTCAGATGAACTAAAAATCGTTAGCTATAAGCTTCAGTAAAATAACTATTTCAGAAATTGGGAATAAAAAGGATCACATATTTTTATATTGTCATAAAATACATTTTTCATCAATATTAAAATTATGAAACATTCCTTATCAAAAAATTAGACAATTTCCCACAAAACAAGATTCATCTTTTTTATATTTATGAATTTATTATAAGAAAGTAAACTGTAATGAAAACTTAAAGAATAGAAGATATATAAATATACGCAACATAAAAGAAAACATTCATTACATCTTTAAACAATGGGTTAAGTTCCAATTGTAGCTTTGTTAACGTAGCATTATTATTTTGACTTAAATCATAAGACAAATTATCATTATTTCTAAAATGGAAATTAATCATGCAATAATAATACATTATTAGTTACAGATATCTCATCAATCTAATTATTAATTCCTCATTAATTATTATATAATTCAACCTTTTTAGATTATTATAGTTTTCACATAATACTATATGAAAATTATTCATCAAAATTTTTGAATAAATAACAATATGTGATAATTTCATATCACACATAGGATAATTTAAAATTTAAGGTTTCAAAAAATGTGAATCATAAGATATTACCAGATTAATCAGTATTAAGACACAACAAACTCCCTTTAATAAAGAATAACTTTAGAAAATGAATTCAATATTTCAGGAAGGTAGAGTAAAGACTGGATTATTCACCAATATACATTTTAGTTCATAAGTAAATCGTCACACTATTTTATCCAAATTCATTTAACCCCTTATCATGTTAATATAGTTAGTGAGATAATAAACCTATAAATTTTTTCAAGATACCATTGGTAGTAATCCGCTGAACTATAAAAACAATGAGACTTTGTGACATTTTTTTATTCTTGTACAATCATCAACAACATTTTTTTATAATCACCAGTTGATATTATATCTTGAGAACCAATCGTTCCATGGAATAAAATTTGTTGTAAAAAAATTTAAAATTACTAAATTACCCATATTGTTTCATTTTATATTATCTAAATATCAATAATAAACAATATTTTATGCTCGTGTGGAATTTTAGAACATACCAACGTTTCATCAATAAATGCAAGAAAAATATTATCCAAAAATTCATGGAATACTCTAATCAATTATTCCATAAATAAGTTATGTTCAGTTCAAAAAAAATCATATTCAAAAACACATTATGACCATTTCTAGTTTAAAGTACTATATTTGGAATTTAATCATCTTTCAACTATAGATGATGGTACTTGGAAATTATATTATCCTTCAAATAAATTTATCTCGCTATAACTGATCAATCTATTCATATATATATATTAAAGAATTATTTTTCCTAATAGTGAAATTATTTAAATATATATAGTAAATTATTATTTTCATTAAACCATTCTTATTTTTAACCAAAAAATTAGGGGCACACCATGGTGATGTGATAAGTCAAAATACGACTTTAACGAAAAACATCTATAATTTCTTATTAAATTATGAACATTCCACAAAATCCATTTTATAATACTGTTTATAAATAGGATTAGCATATATAACAAAGAAAATACAAATATCAACCTACCAATTAGGGAAAACACTAAGAAAATTATTAAGTGATATATCCATGTATTCATTACCTAAAGGTTCATTAATAAATTGAATAGTTTATTTATTTTATGTAATGTTATTCAGATAACATCCACTTTGATCTTAAATAAATTTATCACCCTCTTGGTATGTTATATAAGGTATGACACCATTCAAAATAACTTTTTATCTCTTCAATATATCCTATAATAAAAAAATTATATTTAATACATATAAATAATGATTTTAAAATCTATTATGACCATATTAAAAATATTTAAATGATATAATATACCACTAATTACGATAATATGATTACACTTTGTTACATTAGTAAATTCTACTTATGATTTTACAAAATGTTCTATCTTATTTTCTTGTGATTATATTCCCATTTTACATAAAATTAATTAAAAATTAAAGATTGATAAGATAAGATACAAAAAGAAGGTCTTTGAACAATTTGAAAAAAAATATTATATTTATCATCAGATAATTCAGCGGTCTAAAATCATGTGTAGTAGTAGAAAATTTCATCGATACACATTTTTTTCTGATAATGATGATTTCAAACATATGGAACTATATTTGAAAAAATTTATTCATAATGACCCAAGTCATTTCAACTATTTTACATCACCTTTAGATGGGTATCAGTGAGACCATTCTCTGTTTGTTCAAAAATTATTTGATTAACATTCATGATCACTGCGACCAAACTGAACACACACAAAACACTTTCCAGGTATTGTAAGCAATTCCATGAAATTCATTTTACCATCCTTGTAATTTCTATGGGATTAACATAATAAATATGAACTGGATTCTTCACATTTTTTACAGCTCTAACCTTCTATTAATGCTAACAATTCAAGGAACCTACACATCAACAATCCCCACATAAATGTTCTCTTAACAAAGAAAAAAATTCTCATAAATCCAAATATCACGTGTACTAATCTATTTAAAAAATTTCATTCAACAATGTGTATAATATATAAATTTTATATTAATTAACCAAAATAATTTCATCCACATATGTAGAAAGTCATGTGATTTTTTTTCATATATATCTAAAAAATATTCATCTTCATGCATAAATTATAAGAATTTTTTTCACTTACATAGTCAAAAAGCTTTAGGGAAATATTTCTCCAATGAAAGTTCCAAAAATGATTCTGATTCAATGAAACCAGGATCAAGTTTTTCTCTAGTATTCTTAAATAAATAATAACATCAATAAGATTCACCTTCTAAATAATAAATTTAAAGAGTTTAATTTTGAAATTCCTAATATCCCATGACATAAAATATATTCTCTAGTTTATTAATCCATACATCAGATACTAGGGGGTCTGATGATCCACTAAATGACTGGTGATGTTGTCTCAAGAAATTATATTCTGCTAACATCTTCCTCTATGGTAGATCTTGATTCTTCCTAACATGGATACTGCCAAAATTTATAGCTTGTGTCAATAGGTACATATATGAAAAATATAATCATGTTTTAATTCCAATAATATTTGGATTCTGATTTTGAATGATATTTTTTTATTTTTTCATTCATAATAAAACTTTTATAATTCTTCTATGGAAAACAATTATGAATAGAAATTATTTGGATGAAGAAACATGGTAATCAAAAAATTAAATTAAATTTCAAAATCTATCATATAGTAAAATATTTTATAATCATTCTAATAATATTATCCTTACATTTAATGTTACCTTAACCAACCTTTTACATAAACTGTAGGAATATTTTGTTTAGTATAAAATAAAATTGATTTTTGGTCAAGAATTCATTTTCATTCACAATAAAAAATAATTGAGGTTTTATGTTTCATATAATTAGTTCATAACAGAAAAATAAAAAACTAGACAATAAATTTTAGATACATCCGATTAATATCCTTTTTTCCGTAATAAATCATTTAAAATAATTAATTATTTATTTTCAGGGAAAATATTCGTGAAATTTCTCATGAAATATTAATTTACATTACCCATCCTTAAATATTATGAAAAACATTTTAAATCTTTGTTTGATCAAATAACTCTCATTTAGTGACACAAAAAAATAAGTTCATTAGTTAGAAAAAACATCAAAACCCCTGAAATATTATTCCGTTACCAAAATGTTATTTATCAAAAATTAATAAATAATTTCCAAAAGAAAAACCACATATTTTTCTTCAAAAAAATAATTAAAATCTAAGAAATGAAAATACAAATTATTTAGGAAACATAGAGTGACACATTGAAAACTAAATTTAAATTTGTTGAAGAAGTTACAGACACCTTGGAAAATCAAAAGGGCAAAACCTTTGGTCAGCCCCCTTTTCTAACCTATTAATAAAATGATCATTTCCCAATTTCTTTGATCACTATCTGGGTGAACCCATCATATCAAAGATATTGTGCTCACCTGATTCTATTTGGGTGCACCAACCATAAAAATTTTAATGGGCTCACCCGATATAATTTCGGTGTGTCCATTCCCCATGTATATTTATTCAAGTACAATATCATGTATAATAAATTTTATACCTGAACTTTTTTATCATAAAATATTTCAAAACATATTTTAAACTTGTATTGAAATCACTATTTTGTAGAAAAATATTATTTTCTTTTAAAAACATTTTCAATACACAATACCTTTTTCTTTTGAAAAACATTTTCAAAACCAAAATAAATATTTCTTTGGAAACCCCATTTCAAAAGAAATACTCAAAAAGGGAAATTTAGTTTTTCATTGAATAATACATAACTGATTTTAGAGTATCCAGACATAAAATATTGGTTATGGTGGTGTAAAAGACATTTTCTCTATATTTGTTAAAGTAAAACATTCCTTTAATCATTTTTAATGAAATGAAATGATTCCATAATATAATAGTTTATGATAAAAATTGAAAAATTGAGAATGAAAATTTACACTATTATATACAAAAAATACATTTAATTACATTCATGAAATCATTTTTAAAACATGGAAATTGAATGAAAATATAGTTTTAAGGAAAACATTAAAATATATAATTTTTAATGAAAAGTTACAAATCACATTAGAAAAATTTGAATCATAATACCCAATAAAGAAAACATTGAAAATATTATAATATCATTATAAGAGATAAATTGATGACATAACAGCTCAATGGGTTTTCATATACACCATATAAATAATATTGGTGATTAAATTCAAAATATTTATCAAATAATGTATATTTTATTGGTGTGTCTTACCTTGTGTATGATTGGTAATATATCTAATTTATATTATATAATAATAAACATGTGTCGATTATTTAAATGATTTAGAACTTTTTTTAGGTTTATTATTCCTTTTATTTTAATTTTTACCATTTAATATAAATTTAATTAGTAAATTAATTTATGTGAGATTTTACAACAATATTTTTCTTTTGTGTCAAGATGACATCAATCGATTTAATATTGTTCTAAGAGAACATTATTTCAACATACACTGAATAATAATCATGACACAATTATCATTTTCATACATAATATTTAATTTTTAAAGCAAATATGGAATGTTGGTTATGAATAATAAACAAGTAATGATCATGAAGATGGTAGAATATACATACGCATGAGAAACATTTCCATTTTTTAATGATGATTACGGAAATGTGGTAAGTAATATTAATTATTTATATTACGATAATAATATGAATAATACCATATTATTTATTTATATATACATATTGATGTATTCATGTGATGTGGTGATGAAAAAAATAATTGTATCACTTCATAGAGGTAGTAGTCCACACATACAAGAATTACGTTATCATTTTTCAGTCTAAGAATGAAAATGATATATTATAATTATATAATGATAAATATTTAATTAATTTCATTATAAACATTTTTATCCTATATATTAATTAAATTTATCAATATAACATTCAATGTTATGAGTTAGATAAAACAAATCACATCGCTCTGTGTGGCTTTACTCCGCAGTAAACACAAGTGAAGTTACCATATTCACCACATAAATAATAGAAGGATGTTATATGTGATATCATTAATATATAATTATAAATAATATACATGTATAAAATATATGATTTCAAATCATATGTACAACATGACGTGAGAATCGATGATGGAAAACGAATGACATGGGTTTTCTAGGTAGCAGTCTGACGTACACACGAATAATGATTTAATATCCCATTTTATTGAAGATAAAATTCATTTATGTTATTAAATTAACATAATAGAATCTATTTATATGTTATGTACTATTTTTGGGGTAATAAATAACAATAAATATACTAGGTTAACAATGATTCCACTACTTCGAGAAACAACCTTAAGTAATAACCAAAAGCCTTAATAAGAAGGAATTACGATCAATATAAGAGATCTAAGTCCTATGGAGGAATAAAAAAATATATTTAAGTTGTTCCTGAATTTGGAAAAAATACTTTAATGTTGTTAATATGAACTCAAATTAGGTGTTCTTTTAAATGTGGGGTGAGTGGCACACTTATAAATTTTGAAAAGAAATAGGTGTGCCCACATTTTTACCAAGACACATGACTCCAAAATAAATAATTAAAAATACATATAAATTATATGATATATATATCCATAAAATTTATTATCGACCAATTTTAAGTCCATTTTAACAGTCCTATATTTTGTTTAACCCATAGTAAATTCATTTTTACCTTAACCATGACAATTAATTTTAAGTATTTTAATTATTCATTGTGGTAAAAAATTAATCTGAACATATTAATTAACATAGAATATTTAAATTAAAAATATGTTATCCAATTTATAAAATTAAATACATTTAATTGTAAAATTTTAATTTGGTGAAAAACCCATAAATATAATAAATATGTATGTTTTCAAGAAGTGTTTTTTCAGGAAAAGTTTAGTGTTATATTAATTGTAAGACTAATAATAATAATAATAATATGACCAACTAAATATTTTTTATTGATATAAAATATATAAAATTAACTTATAACATAAATCATTTTGGATTAATTTAATTAATTAATATGTATAAACATTTTTCACTTTAAAATAGTTTTTAGAAAAAATCATGTTTTTAACCCACAAAAAAACTTATACTAAAATATAATATAAATTTGATTAAAAACTAATTAATTAGATTTGATATAAATAAATACTTATTATTTTAATTGAAAACATATTTAAATCAAAATTTTAGTTTTAAATAAATTAATTTATTGGAATGAAATAAATTATTTTTAAAAAGTATTTTTTACAATTCACAGATACATCAATACTTTATTAAAAATACCACAATTAAACCTTATCTAAATTTATATGATCTGATTATATAATTTATTTAATATTTTAAATTAATATTATAATATTTTAAAATGAAATATTTAAATAAAACCTTATTATAAATGAGTTTTATTAATACTATTTCTTTTTTGATGTAAAAAAATTACTTACTACTTTTATAATGAATATAACAATATTTATAAACATGAATGTGATTTATTATATATTTACCTATGTTTTCATAATATTTACATTTTATTTATTATTTACCTTTCTTTCTTTTCATCTATCTATAAAATTTAAATCACGTTCATGTGTTTGTAGGGCTTACTGTCTTCATGAATGATGTAGTTCTTTTTATGCCTATAATTTTATTTAATTATTATAAATAAATATATATTGAAAATATGTGGTATTTATATAATTTTTATCATTCTAGGGATATATTATAATGATCATATTAAAGGAAACGATAATGAAAAACAAAAACATATATGAAAAATAATGCAGTTATTACTCGAAATGCAACTTTATCATGTAATTGTTTTTAAACTGGTAATAAGAGGTGATAATTAAAATTCATATTGAATAAATCATAATATTATGGTTCTAAAATTTATTTTAAATAAATTTATATTTAATATTCATGATATTTTAGTGGTTATGAATAAATTATAAATTTAAGTTAATAGATTTTCATCTCACTTTTATTTTCATGGGACTCATGCATTTTACACCACTTATTTCTTTTGTTTTGTGTACATATTACCTATGAATGTATCCCGGTATCCTAATCATTATAATTTTGGGATTTTAATCTCCATAAAATGTGCCTTATTTCTGGGGTCTTATGATTAATAGATACTAAACTGGTAAAGGATTAATGTTACAATCTCATTGTCTAAATGGATTGTGGATGGGATATTTCCAATAATGGGAACATATTATCTACCACCAAAAAAATTCATGTACTTTATTATCATATCGATATTTATTGAGACTACATGTTTTTTATTTATTTTCAACCCTTTTTTTACTCAAAAGATTGAAAGTATTTTTTTAATGAAAATCGACTATATTTTACTCTTTCTTCGATGATTATAATTTTTTTAATAAATATTTAATACTCTTCTAAAATGAATATTTTAAATCAGTTTTATAAATGATTCACTTTTTAAAAAATGGATTTATGGAATATTATTATAATTTTCTAAATGAAGTGGTTTTATCATTTTATTGAAAATGTGAAGGGAATATTTATTTAAACTAGTATGTCATGATCAAAATTAAACACTGTAATGACCAATACATTATTTAACATTTACATTAAATGTTTATGTTATTATTTTAATAAAAAATTTGTTTGATTTTTTTTTCTAAATTTTAGTTTTTTATATTTAGTTTACAATTGAAAAGTTTAGTTACCTCATAAAATGTTCAATGTGATATTGAAAAATAATTTTCTATCTAATATGACATTCATTGATGTTACTAACTATTTTGGGTAATATGAAATAACTTTACCATCCTTATTATTTTTTAGGATGGATTATAATTTTGATGAGTATTGTTTTATTAAAACATTCAATTTCCATTGTTTATGATATGATGAATTAATGAGATGATTATGAGACCCATTACCTTTATCTGTGTAATAATATAGTGGAATGTTTATGTGAACATTTATTATTAATAGGTCATGATATAATTAATTTTTTTTCTCCTGTGAAATAATTATGTATTGTTTCTATTATGTGTTTGTGGTTTAATTATAACAATGTTTGGTGATTGAATTATCACCAGGGATTGTGATTACGTTATAATAATGGATAGTGGTCACGTTAAAACTAAAAATAAGTTGGACATATATATTCCACAAATGAATTTGTTGAATATTTTTATTTATCGGGATAATAATAGAGAGAATTCATCCATAATTGAAACAGTCCAATGGGATTTATATACAATTGGAAAAAGGCCTAGAGTCTTGATCCACAATAGGACATAGGTGATGGTGATTGATCCAATGTTTTTATGGTCTTACATGTTTATAATGATAAATTATATAGTTTCTAAATATAGTTTTGTACCATATACTTATGAAATTAGATTATGGTTCAAGAATATTTATTATTTCACACACATATGAATAATTATTTTTTCAATGTTAATGATTAATGTAATGACTTATTTTTATGATATAAGACAATTTTAGTATGAAAATTGTATGTTATGTTCATAGTCTTGTACCATATATTTTATCTTATGATTTCTTATGATAATAGATTAATTTATCTAATGATTACACTTATTGAGTATATATTCTCATCATTTATTATGTTTTTCATCCTCAATATTTAAAAAATGGTTTAACACGTGGTATGTTTATAAAAATATTAAAGGGGAATATATTTATGAGATACTTTACCTTTCATTCATTATAAAAGATGATTGTATACCTTGTATACAATGAAACTAAAACATTATTGTCCCCAATAATGTATTTTTAAAATAAATTGAATATTCATCTAAAAGATGTGATATTTTCATTGAAAATCCTAGTCATTACATAAACTACCCCTATCCAATACATGAACCAAGACTAAGACCAATCAGTTATGTCTCTATTGGTTCAAATAAAAATAATGATGAAACAAATAATGTCTCTATTAATCCCTAAAAAAGGATATCTGTATGATCATATTATAACATTTATTATCTTTAATTCAACTAAAGGAATATGATCCTCCTGTGTGGATATGATTTCCATGGAACATGATCTGATCATATCATACAAGGTTTTAATTTTTCACTCTAACTTACCATATTATTATTGATGATATGGAATGATCACAGTCAACAGAATCATTGGAGACATTTTAATGAATTCTAGAATCGTGATGTAAATCCATGATCAATGTTATAAACAATCAAAACTGGAACTCCCTGTATTATGACTAATTATCATATATTTAACTTTTTCTAACTTTCCAACCATGTAGTAATATATGATAGGGATAAATTGTGTCGGTATGGTGAGTTTAACAAAAAATTTACAAATAAAATAATTATTTGACAAAATAATGTGTATAAATATGAAAAATAAATTGAAATATTCCCTGCATCAATAAATTTTTATGTATATGTCATAACATACAATTCATTCCTTAATACTATGAGTTTTATTATTGATATGTTATATATTTTATCATATATTCTATAATCATGCATCTCAAAACTGAACTCCCAAAATGTTCTTTGATTTCTTTGTAAATTTTATGATTTCACTAATGGAATAGAAATTTATAATGGTTATAGGTCAAAAGAATCTATTTATTGATGATTTAGGAACTATTTCATGATTTTGAAAATGTACCATAATTTGTCATCCTCTATCTTATTGTTATATGTCTTCCACCATACAGGTTTGACCTAATAATGAAACAATCAAGATCATTTATCTATGAAAAATTTACCAAATCTAATATGTTAGTAAATATATTAAATTTAAATAAACATAAATTTCAACCCTATATAGTTTAATCATGTTACATATCCCTAATCATTTTTATTATCTAAATTATTTCTGACTCTAATACATCTATCATATAATTACCATTATGAAAGTCTTTACCTTGTAAAAACTAAACATCTTGATGTACTCCATCAATAGTTTTTATATCATTTTCATGTATTACTATAGAAAGATGTATTTTATGCTCTTATATTTTGAGAAAACTGTGAAGCATTCCCCAAATTGGTAATACTGCCTTGTATTTCTGAAATGGTAAACCACCATAAATACAAATTCAAGCATTTGATTTTTATTACCATTTAATCAAAATTAGATTAAACCATATGACCCAACATGATCTCTATGCCTGAGTATGTAACCAAGGGCTGATCATGATGAATCACAGCTTAACCCACTGAACATACTAAGTTCTAGAATTATTAGAATGTGTTTCGTGGTGAAACACATTTTATTATTCAAAAATAATTTTTAATAACAATTATACTATATTAATAGAACACTATTTATTATCAATGAAATCATAGGGGATGTAAGTGAAGGGAAATCTTGAATAATGTGATGGTAATAGTTTTCTAATCCAAGAAAATTACATATCACAAAAACATTATTTGGTATCATTTAATAGACTACTAATTATATTTATTTCATATAACATTACTAATTTGAAAATGATGTTACCTAGGGAAAAAAATATCCACTCTAGAATTCATACATTGATAACTCATAATGATGAATATCTCATAATGTACTATGAATAATTTCTATGTTATATTCATGGTCATCCATACTACAATAGTAAACCATAATATCATCAATAAATAAAACAAAAAGAAGTTGATGTACTTGTGTAATATATGATTCTTCAAGGTCGTTATATCTAATGGTTAATTTATCATACCAATATTCATGATGAATGATTCATAATTTCACTATATACTCATTAATAATGTCTTTAAAATAACTTTTCTTGTGATTGGGAGTTGATAATATCTTCATCATATATCAATATTGAAGTAACATTTGGATTCATTTAATTTACCATACATATCATTTGTTTGATAAAGACGATATATGTTTTTGATCCTAACATTATTCAGTATACAATAATCTACACATAACCATATAATAACTTCTTCTTTATTTACATGTAAATCCACCACTTCCCACAATTGTGTACTGGGTCTAGTTAAACCTTTACTTTCAAACTCTTCTTGATGAGCAACTGAGTATCACAACTCAGTTGTATCCATATTGTAATAGGGATGTGAAATTGGATATTTTCCTAGGTGTAACTGAATAAAAAATTTAATTTAAATTTCCAGAGTTAATATATTGAAATTGACTATAAATATATTAGGGTATCGATCCTCTATAGCCGAAAGAGTCCCATTTCATATTACATCAGAATTGGAAAAAGGACATTACTACTAACTCCTCTACGATTGTTTAACCTATTATCACTAGAAGTCAAAATATATGTAAATTTATTTAAAATTATTACTTGAATACATGAAGATATAATTTTTGGAATTTGAACATCATAATATAAAATTGGTAGTCTATATGGGCATTAAATCAAATTATATAACCATACCAATAATAACATCAAAAGAGTCCATCAATATGAATAAAAACTCCCATAGAAACTGTATTTCATAAATTATAATCTACCAAGCATGGAATTTTATTCCTATACACTCCAACTATCCCTGGATTATATTTATACTCATGATATGAAGAACCATTCCCATATGTAATCATAAATATTTAACCACATGAGAAGAATGGAAAATGTGTGATGAATCAATATCATACAATACATACCTAATGGTTGAAATAATAAATATGGTACCTCACACCAAATAGGGACCATGTTTATCAATCATGAGAACATGCTTTACTACATAAATATATCACTCAAATGTCATAGGATAACTCTTACTTCCCTTCTATGGAGCTTCCAAAACTATTTATTTTTTCATGGAAGTATCCTGGTGAACAATTTATTTTAGACATGTCATATTCTAATAGTATTGTATCATCCAAGAATATGATATTTGATGATGATTTGTAATGTACCACCTACTGATCTCTGTTTATTATGACAATAATTCTCCATATTCCGTCTATTTCTAGAATGGTGAAAATTAATTTGTAGTGTCATGTATTCATTCATCATGTGTGAAGGTGCACCGCAATAGAAATACATCAGTTCATGGTTTCAATGTGGTGGATAAGAAAATGATCCCAGGCATTGGTTCTATATTACCATGTTATAATGGGAGTAACTCTCACTCTTGTATTTACTTCCCATTATTAATCTCCAACTAGTAGTTGAATATTCAAACATGCCCCCCACCACTATAATTACTTACCAAATCTCTTTCTCCCACTATTTCATTATTCATCATCTATACATAGTTTATAAAATAGAACATTATTACCATATATAGATCATAAGTTCTGATACAAACATCAATGATCCTTGATTCCATTGTTTCTCTTACTACTACCTATGGTGCAAAATAATAAATGTTATTGAACATAGTTTCACATTCAGCTAATGACATATATACTTGTTATAATTAAAAATTAATATTTTTAAAGGATATCTGAATTGTTTTTCGAAATAATTTTTTATTGAAGAATTTGAAAACCCCTTTAAAAGTCTATTAAATATTTAAATTTTCATGATCAACTATATCCCGACATAGTAGCTATATGTGCTCAAGAATATACATTCTTATCTTGAAATTCATATGATATTTTTTCTCCAATAAGTTAAAAAACATTGTGAGCCAACCCATCCAATCATATACATTCTCAAGTCCAGAATCAAAATAAAACCTTGATAGTTTCTACATTATAATGTTAGTTGACTGATATACCTAATGGGGATTCCCATTTCTATGTCTATTATCCATAGGATGAAATCAATACACTATACTCTAAACCAAATCCATATTTACTTGTGGCCATATTTCAACCATTTTCTTAGCTACTTGTCTCTCCGATTACATATTCCTTATATTAGTGGAATTTTTATTCTACCAACCAAGAATATAAAATCATCAATTTATAATTTTTTATTGTTCATATTTTCATTGTTATATTTTATATATCAATAAATTAATAACAATGTCATAAAATATAAATCATATAACCATGTTACAACTGTTCCCTTAGGTTGAAAAAATATTTACTAATGCATGTTGTGTTACAATCATCAGCCAAAACCAAGATGTAGAGTTAACAACTTTCCAAGATGCATCCTAGAAAACCTTTTTACCATTTCCACCTGGTAACTTGAATTACATAATAAGAAGGATATCTACAACTTTTTATGATTTAAATTTCATATTATAATAGTAATATCTCCCTTCACAAACCAATCTCAAGAAATGAATAAGATTGATACAATTTGAAACATCCCTCAACAACTCATTTTCTTGAAAAGAGGTGGCGGTTCTACTAACATAGGCGACTTTTACTGGACATAAAAATCACATAATGAATTTGTAGTGTTTAAAACTAAAAAAAATCGAGGAATGATTTACTAATTTAGAAAGACTCACATAACTAATTCAATATAATGACAAAATAAGGATATATACATAAATTATCCCTTAACCAGAAACCTACCATAATTAAATTGATAAATCCAATAATAAAACACAATAAAAAGAAAAATATTATAGTAAATATAGAATTGTATTATACGGAAACTAAAGCACCAAATCATCATAGGACCCTAGAAAAAAATTGGAACCACACATAACCAATACATAATCCAAATCCTAGATGAAAATCCTCATACTATGATATCAATATCAAGTGGATATAATACAAATGTACTAATTCATTCTCTTTCATGTAACATGGAATAAAATATCTAAAAACCCACCAATGATAATATTTATATACTTATTAATTTTACTACGTAGGAAACCATAAAGATGTTTCCCACATGCCACATATACCATAAAGAGGTAAGATCATAGGGTATAAAACAAAAAAGTAGAATATCATTTAATTAAAAAAATGTTCACTATATAAAATATACATGACGAATAAATTATCTAAAAGTAATTTTATTAATAAATTGTTTTTAATACAAAAATTATAGGAAAAACATAATATCTTGTTTGGAATATTCATCCATGTTCACACACAAACAAAAAAATCATTGTAAATGAAATATCATTAGGATCATGAGTGAAGATATGTCCCACACCAAGAATTATCTTCATAGAAATTTCATATTTGTTACTTGCTGGTCAGCCTTAAGAACCATGTGTATTTCAATAAGTCATATTTTTATGAAATCTTAATCACACACTAACTATGTGAATTCTCAAATGGTACTGAAAACCATGTTATTCCGAGTTCGTATATGAAATCCTTTTTTCAAAAAAATAATCTCTCAATAAATTGTTTCATTTCATTATGGTGACACCAACAATCCAATTTCAGATCGGACAAATATTATAAATAAGAATATATATTTTATATGGAAAAATAATTTAAAAAAATAAGAGATAGATTTTATAAACCATAATGAGATCAAAATATAATAAAAGTTTAAAGAGGGAAACCCCATACATCAAGTAAATTTTAATGGTGGATTAAAGATGATCCCATATGCCAGACCACTTCCTTATATTCATCTATCAAAACCCTCAAGATCTCATTAAAAGAATATTAAACCCTATACCACGGTAAGGTAACACCAATTTTTCATTATATATGATTAAAATAGAGTACATATAAGATATAATGGAGGAAAGTCATTATATCATATGATCCCCACAATTTTATTCCCGTGGTTTTTTTGGAATCATAGTGTCGATGAAGAAGTTTATAGAAAATAACATAAGGAAGACATAGAAGTGAATAGTATGGAATGGGAGCTAATTGGGGAGTCACAACTTGTTTTTTGGTAAAACATATATGGGACCATTATAATTTATAGTTTATGTTAGAGATTTACATCATAAATTCCCTAATAGGTGGATTATCATAAATAATATTTCACCTCTAAAATAAATCCAAAAAACTAGTTCATGATTTTAAATTACTTTACATCCTAAACTATGTATTCTGATACATATTCACCACAAAATTTATGTCATAAATCCATGATTTGTGACATAAATTGTTCTTACAGATTTCTAGGGTCCCATTTCTTGACTATCTCTACATAATTTCCTTGGACTCTTCCAGTAAGGTATTCCCATGATTTCAAACAAAAAATAATATGGTATAAAACAATTTCATACCTAATACTAAGGTTGATACATTTATCCACCTTTAGATGATATAGTTATAATTTTTCTTCTTATTAATGTTCTTACCATTTATATTAATTCCCGTTAACATTTCTTATCTTACACTTGTGATTTTTTTTCAAATTATACCATTAATATTATCTCTCAACATGACATACTGATCATAATGTTTTATGTATGTTTTAATGAAACCAATTTTTTACCATATGAGATATTAATTAATAATACCATAAATCTTATTTATATATCCATGTTTCCTAGATGATTTATTAGGAATGTATTGACTTCATGTATGATAGTTTTCCAAAAATAGGTTTATTGATTACTATGGTATGATAATTATGCACAATGTTGTTAATGGGTTATTTTATATTGTTATTTCATTTGACTATTGTAAGTGATTGGTGGGATCCAAAATTAAATACCACCTATATGCATCAAAATGTATCATGAGATAAACTAGAATGATTATTCGATTAATAATTATCAAATTATTCATTATTCATGGGGCTGAGGCCTTGGGATATTTATGATATCGTGGATGAGGCCTTGATGGTAATATTTTGATGCGTGACACTATGAATTATATAACCATGAAACATGTTATTAAAATCATTTTGATTATTCATGTTGTTATTTCAGCCATGAATATATTCACATTTCAAGATATTAGTTATATGGAAAATTATATTATTGTTTATCTCTAATATATTATTCATTCTTTGGTTATTCTATGATAATTATTATTTTACAACTTCCATTACTATGAATATTAACTCGATAAATTATTTTTTTCATATTTACAAGGTACATTGAAGTCGATTTTGGTTGATTTCCTAAATATTGTAGATTAAATAATGTTGATCTCATTTGATGTTTATGTTTTATTTTCCCTTTCCGATTGTAACATGAGAAACATGTTTTTATATATTCACCATGTTTTCTAAACATTGAGATCATATTCTTGGAGATTCCTTATATATTTTTATGATGTAACATATTGAAAAAATCATCATGATACTGGAGTCAGGGTGCTAAAACAACATTCAAATGTATTTAATTGATATATGAGGTTTACCCAGAGCTTCAAAAAATAATTATATAAAAATTATATATTTAGAGCCTCATATCATAATTATATTAATATTAAATATAGAATAAGAATTTAAACCCTTGATTATATGTCAAAATCATTCCATGTTGTTTATAAGGGAGGCTGGAATCAACACCTTCCCCTGCTAGAATCCCCTTATAACAATTGTATCCATTATAGCATTAAAAATACACCATATGAGGCACTTCATTGGTTTTCATTCATGACTCCAATAAGTTGGGATAAATCTCGTGTTTATAATATTTTCATACCAGATCATTCACAAGATATTTCCGAGAAGATTCAAACCATTAAAAAACAAATTAAAACTATATAATATATAAAGAATAACTTCATTGATAAAAATTATTGAGATTTTTATTTCAATGATAGAGATAGAATATTCCTTCTAATATATCCACATAATAGGGTGATGATATTTGAAATTATATTTGATCCCCAAATTGGCCAAAAATATCTATGTGTGTAGAATGTATCATTTCACGTTGAAGTTCTACCATATATCTCTTAAATGCATGATGTTTCCAGCGTATCACTTTTCAGAAATTTATAAATATTACATTCATCATAGATATAAAAAATAATGTTATAAATTATTTTTTGGAGGGTATAATTCCAAACCTAATGAATTTATTTTTAATTTAACATTAAATAAATGTTGTGTGTTCAATTTATTTTTATTCATGAAATCTAAACAAAATTGATTCTTTCCTTATTTAATTAATATAGAATATTGTAATATAAAATTAAAAAAAAAATATTAGTAAATTGAACCTAATTACTAATGTTAGTGAAATGATGAATCAACATGTAAACAAATGGAATTCCAGGTTAAAATTATTATCTTCACGCTCTTAATGGAATGATACAAATGATTAATATTGAATAAATACAACTAGTTTAAAATATGACAAAAATATTGAAAAATTAATTACTAAATATGATCAATGATTTTGGTGATTCATGTAAGGTTTAATATGACAAGGTAATATGATAATTGTATATGGGATCGTTTGTTATATGGTCATTGAATACATTCCCATTTGATTTATGTTCATTGTATATAAGGTCATCAGATATACATATATATAATTGAGTAATTATTGATGTTTAATTAATATAATGAAATTAAAAATCTTTTAATTCATATATAATAACGAATTTAGGAATGATATAAAAAAATATTAATAATATAAAATGGTATATTATAAATTTTATAATTTTATTATTTATAAATAGTTTTTATTTTTATTATAGTTTATAAAAATAATTTACTATTTATAATATTCAACGAAATATTATGAAACCAATGGATTGAAAATATTTAGTGGTTAGAAGTTAAATTATTAATGTTAATAGGTTATGATAATAATTAATTAAAGATATAAAGTTGTACTTTTTATTAAAAAAAACCTTATTTTTTATATCAAAATTTTTTTTATTATCTTTTAAAATCCTATTATAATGAAAATTAAATTTTCAATGTATAATAAAAATATTAATATCATTTTAATTTGTAATTGATATAAAATATGATAAAGAGGGCATAATGATTAAAAAAAATTCAAAAAACAATCTTTTACATGTGATTTATATTTTTATTGAGGAGATAAATTTTCAAAAAATAGAAGTTGAATTTTATTAGTTTTTTTTATAAATATATATATAGAATGTTAATATAGGTAAGGTGTTAATTTTGTAATGCATCATATCGTTTTAGGTAGGAAATTTTTATTGTGATATAGAAATTTGACTCTAGGGATGGACTCAACATGGAATTGCGATTTAGAATAAAAAATTGTGACTCAGATCACCTGTATTCATTTTTTTGAATTAACCATGTTTTATGAGGTTTCATTGGTTTTTGAGAAAGCCACCATATGGTTTGTTTTAATTTTGGAGGTTTTGAAATGGTTTTAACCCAATGAACATTAATTGTGCAATTGGGAAAAACTGTGTGGATAATCCATGTGTGGTGGGTTTTTATGAGAAAATGGAACCTAATTGGAATCATGTAGTAAATAAATTATGAAAATCCTATAATTCATGTTTAGTGGTTAACAAAAAGATTGGTGCTTTGTTTTAATATATATTTCACCAAACTATTTATCCTTCCATGTTTAATTAAAAGATTAAATTTTTTCCCCTAATTTATTTTAATCAATAATACCCCACATCTTATCTTATCATCTGTGTGACGACCAAAATGGTCAAACCCACCATACTCATATAGTTCCCCTTATATTTTTTTTTTGTTTTCAGTGTCACTCTATAGTGATTTTAGGTCTATCTTGACATGTCCTAGTGGGACCCAGTTGACGACTCCTCAATCCCACCTCCAATAGGCCAGCGGCTGGGAGCTAGATCGAAGTAGGAATATAACTAACATAAGAGGCCTTAGTATAAGTATGAATAAACACACACACACACCCAGACACAAACTAGGAGAGATAGAGCGAGAGAAATATCCAAAATCAAAAAAGACGAATAACAGAAACAACTGGACAACCATCTATGCATACATATAAATCCCATAACTAGAATATGATGAAAGTAAAGGAAACTAAACATGTCCAAATAAAAGTCAATATCAAAGTGTATGAAGACTTGTGAAACCCAAAATTAATATTGGGGACAAAAATAATGATACAAAAAGAACATAACATAGACTATCCAGTATCATTATGCACCATTTGGTCTTGTTCCATCAAGGACTCTATCAAGTGGTCGATAATCTTCCCACGACATGACACATATGGGAAATCTTATGCATGTGTGTGTATCACAATATGCATTAGAACACCCAAAAACCAAAAATAATATAAAAAATAATACATCCATAACTATATAGGTTTATATATACAACACATATAACAATAATATCTAAATATACTCAACGAAGACACAATGTCTAAAGGTAGGTCACAACCATAATCACATACTTGGATTATACCACCAAGGCTTCAAATAGCACTCATCCAGGAGACCACACTCCTTTGTATAAAACAACATTGAGGTATTACTTATTGGTATCACTTTCTGAATATCTCTTTAGGAATTTCACATAGAAGGTACCAATAGAAAGATTGAAAGATGATTATCGCAACCAAGTCCATGTGATATACAAATAACTCAATCTAGATTAACCTTCTTATTAGAGGATATGAGACCACATAGTGTAGGTCATGAAGATATAATGAACTCCACCTAGTTCACAAAGATGAATAGAGGATCTCACTTTAAGACTCATGGAGGAATTCCAACAACTCCATCTAACATGTCAAGATGAAGGGATCATAATCCTATGTGTTGGATGTGACTCTATACTATCCTTTAGGGTATGAATTTTAGGAATTCAATCTAACAAATTATTTCCAACATTAAAAAGACATGGGATTAAAGGATTTTTATTTGTATTACAAGGCATTTAGTAAGATTTAGAAACTTTGTTTTCTCCCTGACAGTATTCAGAATATTTATAAGAATATTTCTTGAAGCAAGATGTTAGGTCTATGTAAGAATCGGAGGTCCGGTGAGACACAACATAGTGATAATAAAAATATTTAATATATATTATCACACATGAATAATTTAATTTGAATCATTAATAACTTTTGGGTGGAGTCTCAGAATTGATTATTGATACCGCAATGGGGTTCAAAATGTCATTTTTACCCTAGGCATGATATTAACGTTGTCAATATCATCTATGAGGAAAGAGTCAAGTAAGACTGGGTGTTAAGTGAATATTAATTTAATAAAAATTAGTCAATACCCTCTCCCTCTTCTCTATTTGGTGAAAACATAGGGATCCAAATCCTTCACTTCCCCTCATCCTCAACCTTCAACCTACAGATGATCAAAGGAAATGAGGTGCCAAAAGACCCAATTTTCACGACGATCGTCACCAGATCGAGAATCAGTGCATCCCAAACATTTTTCTACACCTAATGCATCGGTGTTTATCCATTGAGGTTCTTGGGTTTTCATTTTAGTCTTCATCCCCCTTTTAGGCATTGTAATAATTCTTTATACTCCTCAAGTTCTTATTAGGGACCGATCGTGGGTTGATCTATGTGTTTCGGGGTGAATGGCTGTGATCTGGGATGTTTGTGGAGACATTTTGACATCCTTTACTATCTAACATGTGTTAAATATTGTCTTAGATGCCATGTGCTCTTCAAATTTTGTGAAGATGATGTTTTACAGTCTACACATAGTGTACCTGGGGTTACACACCATGTTGGGTTCCTCATCGTGTGGTCGGGGGAAATGGCTAGAATATTTGTGTAATTGAAGATGGTAATGTACAATAATAGGACCAATGTACATAGAAATGTGGTACAGTACACAAGATTAGGGAAACCACATGGCCCTGTGGCCATATAATTGGAATACTCCATGTAGTATTGGATTCTTGGGGTGTAAGGGGCACGACTTGTCAGGTCGTGTGAAGGAGAAATAAGGCCAGGAGTCGAGTGAAGTGGTACCTATTTTGTACTAACTCTACACTCCATGTACTTAGACATGGATTGGAAAACCATGAAGAATGGATAAAAAACTATGTTTTTTATAGGGATCACACAACAAGTGTACCCCTTTCAAATCATGTAATCCATGAAGATCTTCTGCCTCATTTATCTCCTCCTTCGTAGTTTGGATTCAAGCCTACAAGTAGCTTATCCTAAGTAGATTCCCACATAGAATTTGATTGTGGAATCAATTTGTTCTTAGGAGTTATCGTGTGTAGAAAGAATTTTTGTGGGTCACATGGGGTAGCGACACAACTTACAGGGTTTAGTGGGTCCACTAGTATCTGTTGGTGACATTTTGATGAGAATGGTTGAGTGGGTCCCCCTAGCACATTGGCCTTGAGAGTTTTTTGAATCATATTCTCTTCCCTGGACTATGACCCCCCCCAAAGGATGCATTGTGTATGTGAAGTGTGGATGCGTTTTCACTTTGTGGAGTGAGTTCTCCCATTATATATCAACAATTTTTTCAATATATTAGGAGCATGTGTTGCCTCAATAGCCCCGGTGTAATCTTCTTGTCCTTTTGTTTCCCTGGTAGTCTTATTAGAATCGGTGTGACCAAAATTTACTTTGGAATAAATCCAATACCTAGGATTTTGATCTAGTAGGTGATGGATCACCCAATGAGACCTAGATGCAGACCCACTATTGGTGTATCGATATCTGATTATTCCTTCTATAATCCATCTTGATGTTTTTTCCATTGGATTTCTAAAAATAGGAATGACCAAATCTAGATGTAAAATAATCATCTTATAGGGAAGTTTTTGAAGATTTAAGTTGTTGTGTGATACCCCTTACTTTGTTCGGTGTTTCTAAGTAGTGTTTTTCTATCCCCAGAAAGTCGCTGGGTGGGAACCCCTATGCAAGGAGTTGGAGTTGGTTTAGTCACTAGGTGACTTCATCAGTGACATTTTACACTATGTGTGACCTCACAGATAGGTACAATGATGTTTGATTGTGATTATTTCATTAGTATATTTATTGATAGAGTAACATCTCTTAGTTTAGTGACATTGGGTATGGATAGGTTCTATAATCGATTACATGTTATTGATGTTATCCTCCTATTATTCAATGTGCTATCAGTGATGGATGGTATATTGTTGTGGGTTCTTCAATGATGGATTATAACTTAGAACCTTGAGTAGAATCATGTTGATTTCTATTGGGATAGTACCTCAAGATATAGTCTATAGTGTTGCATTTGGAACATCAGGTTGGATACCATGGGAAGCCAATTCATGGGAAAATGATACATGGAGTCCTAGATAAGTATATCGGGATGTGTTTTAGGAGTCCTCGTGGTATGTCTCATTTCATTGACCTGACATGAATGTCGAGCTAACCTTTTGGGTTTCTCCATGGATGGTATTGAGATGATGTTTCTCTCTCACATTTGGTTTCTCTTTGGATGGGTTGAGGTAACTGATGCCTATCAATTTCTCCCTTTCTATTTCAGATTTTAGGGAACCTATTAAGTATTCCACTATACTCACCCATGTGTGGTCATTTTCCACACGTGTTGTGTCTTGTGAAAACCATAGGTCCCTCAACGTAGACCTAGTAGGACCCAGTGAAGACATAGTAGAGTGGTTTCACAAACCAGTGTTTTTAATACCGCCATAAAAAATAGTTTACAGGTGGGATTTTAACAATAATTCCCACCTATAGAGAAGGTTGAATGATTATATTGTTTTCTTTTTGTGAGTGTGTATTTTTCCTTAATTCACTATTGTTGGTTTATGGTGTGAAGATATGTATTCATGCATCATAGTTATTATTATTATTATATATATATATATATATATTCAATTTATCAGGGATATGTATTTGGGTCTGTGCGTATAGGTAAGACATTCTAAGGACACCAATATATGTGACTGAAAACTCAGTTCTAGATGCTACACCCTGCCTTATTGGAGGTGGGAATGGGGTTTTGTGAATTTAGAAATATTATTTTAGGTCATGACCTTGTGGGTTTCTCTTTGGGATGATAGTTGTGATCCTGTTTTCGGTTTCATTGTGTCAGTATAAGGACGTTTTCAGTTCAGATTTCGGGCTGGGGACTCCAGTGCTTGTACGAGTAGCCTATGTATCCATTCAAGGGGGCTATGATAATATACCTTTTGAATCGGTTTTTTTTGATACTTTTTGTGAGGAAAAATCATACATGTAACATATAGGACTAGGTTTTGGGTGTTTAATATTATTCTTAACCCATCTCCCCAGATATACTATTTGACTATGGTACATCTTGAATTTGATTCTAGATGTTTTCACGATTATAGACATTGATGTTTCCACAGATGGGTTTCGATTATGACCTAATGAGTGATGATGTCTCCATGTAGGTTAGTGGTCACAGGGTTGGATCTTTTTTTATTTGTGAATCTTGTGGATCCACCACCCATCGAGAAACGTATTGTCCCACCGACGAGGGTTCAGGTGGATGAAACATATCAGACTGATTCATGGATGGCTCTATTAGTGTTTTTTGCTGATACACTGGGGTCGTGCACATAAAATGGGCTTCAGTGAACATGTTCTCCTAAGGTCCGGGTCGAGAATACCACACAATTAGAACATCTACAACATAGGTGGAATAATCATTTTCAGAGCTATACCCATGCCCAGACTATGGATCCATGTTGGGGTTTTAGTTAGCAACGGTAGAGGTGATTCTATGAATTTAATGGCTGTATAAATCATGGGATATATTTTTTGACCCACCATGCTTCTGATAGTGGTTTGGTTGATGGTCTAAATCAGCATTGGTTATAGTTTCAACAAGGTGTTTCAAGTTGTGGATGAGATGTTAGAGCCAGAGTGTCAGGAGGAGGTTGGTACTTAAATCTGTTGCTACAAACCACATATGTTTTATGCTAGGCTCATGGAGATGGTGGACAGGTACTTGGGTGGTTGTAAGAACATTATGGTTTTTCGTCAGAGGATCTAGATAAATAAAGGTACAATCTATGAACATTATATATTATATGGTCATATTTTTTAGAACCTTTTGGGAGTTACTCATACCTTTCCATCTCTTTCTTGTTGTTTTTATTTTGGATGACATGGGGAGTCGGTGGATCCATATGTTTGTGTTTCTATTCTCCACTTCAAATGAATGAAAAATAGGTATACTTCCTCCATCAAGATACATTTTCTAAGATGATAAAACTATGGGGGCGAGTCAGTACCACCCAAAGAAGATATTATCGTGGTGTGGTGGATGATTACCTTAGACTTATATGCTTGGATTTTTTGTCTAAGGTCCTGGTAAGACCCAATGTGAGTGTTTGGGTTGAAATATGTTGTTCATTAGTACCCTCGCATGCTCTGCATCATCTTGTATGTGGGGCGATCGAGGAGGTTGTGGTGTGTTTTGTCGGTGATTTGAATTCATAAGAATGATGGAAACTTCCCCCACTAAGACGCATCCTTGAGATAGGATTAAAAAACTATAAGGGTGAGTCAGTGCCACCCAATGTGGATAATATTGTGATGTGGTGGATGATTCCTTTGAAATATTAGTTTGTGGTAGGTATCATGTGTTGGATGTAGTTTTTCTGGGCTTTTAATATTTAGTGTGTATACATGGGAAAACGTATTTGTTTCAATGGGGTGGAAACAATTTTCATTTGTTGTTTAGGTTTTGTGGTGGGGTCTCATATAACGGGATATCCAATGGGTGTGTTTTTGATGAATTTTTCCAAAAGGGGGAGTACATCAAACATATGAGGATTGACATTGGCACCATTAATGTGGTGAGATGGGATGATGAGGTGGTATCATTCCCCTGGAACCATCTTTGTGTTAGAATATACCATTATGGTCTAGTTGAGGTCTTTTTTGGCTTTTTCGCGGTAGTTATAAACTGAGGATGGTGTCTCAGGGTGTTTGAAAATGTGTTCTTGTATTCCATACGATATCACAAAGGGTCCAAAGAGTTTGATGAGGTGTTAGTCAGTCTTCGAGTTTCAACCCTCTCTTTTCTAGTTGGTGTGGGTTGGTGAGGATTCAATTTTATAGTCCCTCTAATAACTTGTGTGGTAGTATTTGGGTGTTTTGCACCATTCATAATTGAGGAAGCATATATCACATGTTGAAGGATGTTAACCATCTGGTATATGCATGGTGTGTGGTTATTCTCAAAGGTTCCCCTAATTGTGTTCTTGTGGTCAGAACAGGAACCATTTGTGGACTTTGTGGTGGTCTTTCAGTATTGTGGTTCCTCTTGGTGCTTGTTTGTAATATCACAAGAACTTATGGTGACCTCTTTTTTGTGGGAGTCATTGTAGAGAGCTCATGTCTTTTCCCCTGTTCTTATGCTCTCTTTTTTCATGGATGAAAATCATTAAGGTGGGTAGAATGTAATATCTCCAGTTTTTTCTTTTCAGACATTGTAATACTTTTAAGAACATTTCTGAAGACCGGTGATGAGTCGGCATAGGAATCTGAATGGAGGTGAGCCTCGGTGTTGTGATATTAAAAATACTAAATACATATTAGCACCCATGCCCAGTTTCCCATGAAATGTAAATAACTCATGGGAAGAGTCTCAGATCAGATTTCAAAGGCCACAGTTGGGTTTAAAACATCACGCTTACCCTAGGACCAACCTACACATTGTTGGTGTCAGGTGTTGTGTTGGTCGCATGTCGGGTCGAGCGGTTCAGAGGATATTAATTTAATAAAAATAAAATCATTACCCTTGTCCTATAATCCATTTGATGTGAACGTAGGGAGATGAATCCCCTCTTCCTCTCTATCTCTCCCACCGACCTATGGAAGAACCAATTTGTGGAGGTGCTGCCATACCCAATTTATCAAGTTGATCATCATCAAATCAAGAATTAGTGCATCCCGGGCATCATTCTACACCCTATGTTTGGGAATTTTTCCAAAAGGATGGAAATTTTTAGTTTTAGTCATTATTCCACATTTTATTTTGATTTATAAGGTTTTAGAGCACTTAAAATCTTATAAGGGACCCCTCGTGGTTCGATCTTTGTGTTTTGGGGTGAATAGGGGAGATCAAGGTTGTTCGAAGGTAATTTTCATTAAGTGTTCCTATCTACATAATGTGTAAACTAGTCCTACACACAGTTTGTTCAACCCATGCATGGATGTGGAAGTTTTATGGTCTACACACCATGAATAGTGGGTTACATGTCATTTAGGGTCCCTCGTCATCTGGCATGGGGAATCGGTTGTTGTATCTTTGTAATGGTGCATGGTCATGTAGAAGAACACAAAAAAAGTACACAGACATAGTGTCCAATACACAAGCTTCGATAAACCACTTGGATAGGTGGCCGTATAATCTAATCACATTGTGAATTATGGGATGCACGAAATTTAAGTGACACAGTTATCCATGTCGTGTTACGTAGAAACATAGCCATAGGATGGGTGAAGCAGGACATGGAATGTACTTACTCTACAAATAATGTACATTGACACGGGTTGGAGAGCCATATATAAACAATACATAGCCAGTTGATTGGGTGTGATCACATGTAGTGTCTACCCCCTTTCATGAAGGGTACTTCTTGAGGATCTTTTGGTTATCTTTTTCCTCTTATATCTCCTCTTTTGTAGCTCAGATTCAAGCCTATGAGTAACTTATCCAGATTAGTTTACCACATATAACATGATGGTGGCCTCGGTATGGGCCTAGGATTGGAGGTGTGATAGAGGCATTGTGCGAGTCACCTGAGGTAGTGACCACAACCAGAAGGTTTGGGTGGGTCCCCTACCTTCATTTATCGACGTTTTGATAAAAAGGGTTGAGTAGGACACCCTAGGCCTTTCTCGAGGAGGGTTTTCCACTTTCTAGTGTGAGTTTTCTCAATCTTATTTTATAGTAGACATTTCAGATTTGGAGCATGTGTTAGACCTAAAGAACCTGTTTGATCCTCACATCCTTTTGTTTCCCTAGTTGGATTCATGGAATTGGTGTGAACAATATTTACCCAGACATTGAGCCTCTACCCTGAATGTTATTCATTTCAGGGATGGTCCCCACAATGATCCTTGGACACAGACCCTAAATCTATGTATCAGGATCCGATTCATCCTTCTCTGATCTATAATGTCATTTTCCCCAATTGTGTTCTCGAAATTAGAGTGACCAACTCTACATGGTAAACTATCCTCTACAATTTGAGTTTTTCAAGATTTCGTTTGTTGTGTGATACCCCCTTTCTATGTTTGGTGTTTCTATCTTGGGTTTTATTTTACCTCAAAAGACCCTCAATGGGATTCCTAACCTATGTAGATGAAGATGTTTTTTTCATTGGGTTACTTCTTCTGTGGAGTTTTTCATCGAGAGTGCCCTCACGGATAGGTACTTTGAGGGTTGTCTAGGTCATTTTCATATTCTGTTTTCATGATATAGTAACATATCTTTGTTTAGATTAATTGGGAATTGAGAGTTTGGATCATCGATAATATGTTGTCTCCTTTTTTCTCCTCTCATTATATATTCCATATTGGATTGCTCAGATCATGTTGTGTGTGATTTGAGGTAGAATTCTACCTTTGATCCTCGATTAGTATGTTGTTTCTTTCTATGAGGTTGATACTCTTGAGACCATCATGATTGTTGTGTTTTGATAATATAGTTGGACATTGTGAACAATATATGGTTGGGACCTCGACACTTGGATTCAATTAGATTATATCTAGATTTGTAATAGGAAACCATGAGGTATGATTCAGTTCATTGTCTTTCTAGGGACTTCAAGAAAACTAGTCATGTATTGTCATGGATGGTTTCGAGATGGATTTTATCTCTCTCATTTGGGTTTCATTTATATGGGTTGATTTAAATTTTTCCAATCAGTTTCTTTTTTTTTCGTTTTGGATTTTGGGGCCCCTTATGATTAATTTTTAATACCCCTCATTTCATGACATTTTCCTACACGTGTTGTGTCTTGTGCAATGCATAGGTCCTTCGATAGGGTCCAAGTTGGACTTAGAGAAAGAAGAGAATAGTAGATGTAAATAATAGGTTTTTTACTGGTTCGGCAGAACTGAACATAACAGTGATAGTTTTAATCTGATCTCCTCATTCAGGGAAGGTATGACACTATTTTTTCCATTTTTTGGTGTGTATTATTCCCTTTTTTACTTTTGTAATTCTAAGGTAGGGATATATGTATGAATGAATCTTAGTTTTTATATTTTATTATATATATATCCCTATATAGTTTCATGGTGGTTTATGTGGGTTGGTGCATAATGACATGATAGGATAGGGCCTCCCGTGTGTGTGATATCCTACTCTGTGTTATATGCTAGCCCCTGGCCAGTTTGAGGAAATCTAGGGGAGTCAATGCTCGAGACCCATTTTGTATGGTTATGTCATAGTGGAACACAATGTGTCCCTTTGACCTCAAGTCCTGCCCATGTAAATGGTATGTGTCCTGTTTCCATTTCCTTAAAAGAGTACACGACGTGTCAATGTTCGGTGTACTCTACATGGGTACATTTACATGGGTAAGACCACATACCTCCAAACATGTTGTATCTGTGTGTGTTTCTAGGGACTGTTCGTGCCAATGTACTCCATCCCAGGTTCGTGTACCCTCTAAAGTACATGGTGAGATACCAGGGAGATGTGACATGTTATTTGATAGGGTCAAATTCCATGTGATAGTTATATCCTTCCAAAAATCATAGCCAATGGTGAGAGGGGTGCATAATGCATGTGGATCTATGTTACACACCGTGTAGTGTGAAAATTTTTAGATTCCAATATATGGTCTCCACATGTCTTCTTTGGAACATCATCCATCATTATAGACATGCCTCCCCTAGAAAACTATGGATCTTGGTCTACTGAGACCTTCTGATGATGAATAGCATCATTATGCTATTTAGTTCATTTTTAACATTACATTCAATGATGTTCATCATTGTGAACCAATGATAAAAAAAATCCGGGTACCGATTTCATCTGACCCTCTAATGTGTCTAGTTTTACACAACTTTCATGTCGTACCGATCCTTGATTTAAAATATCAAGTCATTGTTCCATGAAATAGTTGTTCAATTATCGATTTCTCTGTGTATTTCAAACCACGAGTCAATGAAGAACACCTGCGATGAATGATGAAATCGAGGGAGAAAATTAAAAAATGGGGAAAGAACCTCATTCGATGGTCATGTTAACCACGATCACTTCTGTTAGAATTATTAATTAAGAGATAAAAATTAATCAAATTGATATTCTAACAATTTCATATTAATCAATCACATCACATAATACATCGGATCCACTAATAAAAATTCCAGTTCACTGATCCTTGTTCAACATAGAAAATAAAAAAAGGAAATAAAACCAAATAAAATAAATTCCTACCTCTATTAAAAATGATTACTTTTTATTTAATAACTTTCTTAATTTCCATTATCAAGATCCTTTAGTTCATTTATATGTCGATAGCCAATTTACAATCCAGCGGAAGTTCGTCTGAGAGAGGATCTCCCATGCTCTCACAATAGGCTCTATAATGGATCTAGTGTTATGTGTCTAACCCATAAATTCAATCACAATATTCTACATTAATATTTTTCATTCTCTGTTTCAATGGAATAGTAATAAAATATTTTATATAAATCATTTAATCATTTCACTCCTACGATTACTTTTCTGCAAATTCCCCACACCGACCCAGGTTGTGTTGTCACTTGGGTAAACCACTCATTCTAAACTAATAGGTGACATACAATTTAGGATATGTTACACCATTATGATGTTTTAACACTTTTTAGTAAATCTACGTGTGCGTGATATTAAATATATTTACTTTATTTTAGACATTTGTTTTGGGCACACCGGGCCACAGAATCACATTCTATCAGAGTGCCTAGCCTAAAAAATCCATACAATATCCCAAAATTATATATGTAAAAATATGAGTCATTATTATCTCCCAAACATTGGGATTTACTTCTAGAAATGAATAAACCACGGCTATACAAAAATATATTCACAATGAGAAATAATCTGAGCCCCCCCCCCCAACTCAGTTCTCTCCTAAACATTCTTTTGTATTCAAGAGATATCAAATAAATTAATCACTCTCCCATGAAGGATAAACTCCTTCCATTCTGTAATATCTACTTCGTACTCAATAATGGTATCTCAGTCCTTTATGTCTAGCTTCCCCTATATGTTAATGTGTGGTGGGTTATGATCATACATCCCCATATGTGACATGTGGAAGATGTTTTGTTCCAATTATAACTATAACGGTAGAGATTGGTGGAATTTCACATCACTAACTCTATATAGTATCTGGAATGGGACAATGAATCTCTGGGATAGCTTTCCTGAGCACCTAAATACCTATAATCCATATCATGGTGAAACACATAGTAATAAATGGTTAATGTACTCCCCCTAATTGTTGTTATAAAAAAAATGCAATAGTGTTAGGTGATTCTCCCAACTACAGACAGAGTCTAACAAGAAATCATGCAGCATGTCCTCCAGAACCCGAATGGTTCGCTCCATTGGGAAATTAGTTTTGGGGTCGAACACTATACACAAGAATAACTAATTATCAAATCCCCACTAAAATCCCTTCAACAATTAGGAAATGAAGTGAGAATAATGGTTAGAAGGGATTGTCTATAGAAACCCATGGAGTTTTTCTATCCCCTATACGTAATGCAGTCCTAGTCTATCTACTAATTACTACTACCAGATAGCTAATAAGCGGGTCGATATGGTGAGTCTATGTATGATCACCTAGATCACATCATGACACATAGACATATGTGGAAATATCATCATGAGCACCATGGAAATCCCATCACCCTTTCATTTTGAAACATCATGATTTTGAGCTATACACACTAGCACTAAGTGACATGTCTTCACTTGCGGGAATGTAAGGCATCGAGAGACAAAATATAAAACATCTATCTTTATCAATGACCACCAGATATGATATTTGATGGATTGGTACATCCTTATCACACCTAGATATACCTCCGGAAATCATTTTTGATACTTTCCATGATCCTCCTCCAACAATGTCACATGTTAAAATGTGTGTACTCTGAAAAGAATGACATGATCTACACCTTCAAAAAAATCATCAAGATAATTTATAGTGGATATCTGAGTACAAATGGTCTCACTGTTGTTATCCTCATATTGTGTATCCATGACTCACCTCATCAGAAGAGGGGTTAAAAAATATTATCAAATTATTTTTCTCCATCTCCAACGACAATGATAATTGTAATGAGGTAAATTGTTTTGTGTAATCATTCCACAATTGTGAATAAGATCTCTTTCATGAAGAATTTTCTACCAATTTCCCCTTTAAACGAGTACAGAGAATTTCAAAATTATACTAATGGGGGAACTCCAAAATAGCCTCTGTTAAGATGTTATGATCATTTTTTGGGAAGAAAAACATTGGACTATGGTTCTTATAATAGACAATAAACCCCCCACACATCAGGTAGTGAAGCCACATCTTTAATGAGAAGACTACTATTGCAAACTCAATCTCATGAATCATGTAGTTATTCTAAAGTTGTCTCAATGGATTTGAACCCTGGGAAATCACTGATAAAAATTAAATCACAACCAATAAATCATGTTTCTTAATCTATCATATAACATTACATACTCGATAACCTACCATGGAAATATTAATATGGGAGTGCTCATCAATCTATGCCTTAACTACTGAAATGTTTTTGTCACCTCTATGTCCACCCAAAAGGATACCCCTTTTTGGTCAATGATATCATGGAAATTATTTAACTAGATAAATATAGTACACATATCTATTTATATCCTACAAACCCTATGAATATTCACACCTCTTTTACACTCTTCAGTGGATTCTTTACTAACACCACATCAGCTTTAGTTGGGTCCACTACCACACCTTCTGCTAAGGTGACATGTACCCAAAAGTGGACCAAATGAATACAAAAACTAGAACTTCGTGAGATTACCAAAAATATGGTGATCTCAAATTACATCCAAAACCATAGTCAAGTGCCTCACATGCTCTCCCTATAACTCCAAGTACACAAAGACATCATTGATGAATACTACCATGAACTGGTCTATGAAAGGCTGAAAGATCTAGTTCTTGGGTTCCATGAACACTTCTGGGGAGTTTTTCATACTAAAAGGAATCAATGAGTTCTTTTAGTAACTATATAAAAGTCTCACTATATCATTGGTATATTCTTATCTAGTTACAATAACTGGTGATATCTTGACAAGAGGTCAACCATCGAGAACCATTGATCCCCCTCCATTGTTTAAATAGGTAATCGATTCTCTAATGTGCATAAATATTCTTCATGGACGCCTGTTTTAGGTACTAGTAGTCAGCAGAAAACCTCATGCACTAGTACATGTTCTTGGACATCCAAACTATTTCTTCCTAGGGTGATGCATTTTTTCTAACAAATACAATCCACTTTAAGTTGTTCAACCACACTAACATCATTAGAATATCTATGGGATATATATTATATGATTATGTAGATTTCGGTGCTACAATGAGATGAAGATCAATGTATAAGACTAAATCATGGTGAAGAGGTAATCACAGTCCATTGTTAGGGAAAACATCTTCAAACCCCCCCCCCCCCCCACCACCATAGGAAACTACGAACTCATGACTTCTTATACACCATGTTTCATTCTATCCAATTAGTGAGTATTAAGCAACACCCTTCTATGCATGATTCCATATTATATTCTCTGGGTTTCTATTTCACCAAAATTGGAGATCCTAGTTCCATCACTACAGAAACATCACATCGTTCATCTAGCAGAGTCAATAATGGAATGAACTACGGATAAACATTATTTACGTAAGATGTCATCATAAGGCACCATCACTACTACAAAGTGTTACCAATGTAATATATCACCTCTAGTAGTCAGGTCACACTATTGGAACAAATTTGTAATCATTTAGTACTATATGGTAGGATTACCCAAGAATGAGGGTTGTGGTAAGATCATAACTAGATTATATAACTCTCTAACTAGATATATGGAAAAAATATAAATAATTCCACATATTTTACTCTATACTACAACAATATTATAATACACAATGATGATACATTGTTTCATTCCTAATTCCTTTGGGTAATAAGTATCTATATCATGTGGCTTATATTTACCCTATCCTTTATCTCAATAAGTCTAGAATGGAACACTAAGGGGTTTTGGCGGTAATAGTTCAAAGAGAATCCCACCTCATGATTCTCTCCCAAATACTCTTCCACTTTTATTTCCTTAAAAGAATATAAACGCGCAACAATGACACTTCCTCAATGGCCCATCCATAGTCTCTCTATTAGGCACACTATATGATAGAAAATATCGATAATTTTGTACAATGCCATCACATTACTAGATTTTCCTCTTCCTAGGATGATTGGACACATCCTCTATACCTTCAACAATATATCCTCTATCTCAGGATCTCCTCATGAAGAAAATCACATGTCCAAGTCACTACGTATGATGTTTGATCCCTTCTTCTGAGGTCTTCGCCCCTATATTCCCACTACTGGAAACCACTATATTTGTCTCCTCAGCCAAGAAACACTCATCTACCAAAGCACTCTCATGTAGTTCATAATAGGTATGAATGAATATAGGGATTAAAGTGGCTCATAAGTATCTTCTCATACCTCACTCAAAGGTCCAAGGCCAAAATAACTGGTCACAAACTATATTGAATGAGTACCTAGAAAAGATGGTAAATCATGATAAACAGAAAATAATGATGTGATCCCATTCTAGAGCTTCCAAATCTTTTTGATACATATATATGTCATCATATAAGGAGATAAATTATCTTGGAATAGATGCTCAATCTCTGACCATTTTAGATTCTCCTCATCGCAGGACAATGGGACTAACCCCCACCTTCGTCATGCTGAGCTATAGAGACGTCTCCCTGCTAAGGGCTACAATTTAATCTATTAGTTTCCTGAAAAGAAGGGAAAATTGGGTAACTACCTCATGCTATTCCTCATCCTCCTATGGGTCAGACTCACCTCAAAACCCAAGTGGTCTCTATCAATGAATGTCTTGTAGTGCGCTCAACCTACATACCACAACCACTGGTAATGAAGGTTCTAGGTGATTCTCTTAATGTGGTTGTATAGTTGGTGCACAACCTATAGGAAACTTCTCAAAACTAGTCCCTGTATTGAGACCTTATCACTAAGGAGAGAATCCTTATTATATGAATTTGGAATCATAGTTGAAACACATCAAATAGGAATCCTAAAATGAAAAATATCTACCACGAACACTTCGTATTCCAAGAGATATATCTTAAGAAGGACATCTAATCCACAACCAACTCTAATATGATTATTTTACCAATGTTTTCCAAACATTTCGTGTGTATATGTACTATGATGAAAATATGGTGATATGTGGCATTATGTACAGATACAACATCTTCTGCACCATCAATTGAGTCCATGACATGAAATTAAAACTCGAAACTCTTAAAACTTTCACCCCATACTAATATCACATACTCTTCTCCTAAGGTTTAACTAACAACATTAATACCACTTTTTCAGGACCCGTCCCAAAATGTCCTCATTCCATGAATCCCCATGCCCACCTTCAACAGGATATGGGCTGGAAACTAGTGTCGAGTTGGAATATCACTATCATCGGAGGCCATATTCAAAATACTTTTAAGTAGAAACACACACATATCAAACCCTATGAAATACTTAAATGTTTAAACAACTAAAAAACCATGCATTCATAAATTATATCCCACAACCAGTGTATGAAAAAATTAATGGAAAATAAATAGGTCCAAAAAAATAACACAAAAAATAGTCGAAAAATAAGTCTATACTGAAATTAATAAAAGGGTTTACTGTCAAGATACCATAGGATCAGACATTGTTATATTCGGTCTCACTAAGCACCATCTGTTCTTGGTCCATCAAAGACATCTTCCAAAGGAAAATATTATTCCCAAGACATGGCATGTGAAAGAAAATACCATGGAGGGGTGAGTGTAACATACCCAGTATGAAGTCCCATAACAACAAACCATTCAACCAAATAATATATTCATCTATATGTAGGTTTATATCTATAGAACATATAATATAAATATCTAGATATACTATAAATAGAAACACGATATAAAGTTAATTCAGAACTAGAATACTATCCAAGGATTCCAGTTAGAAGGTTCCACATAACACTAATTCAAGAGTACACACATCAGAGTCTAAATGAACTGATGACCTCTGTATAAGAGCTAATTCTTTTTAGGTATCTCCATAGGAAGTACACGCTGATGTTCTAAAGGGATAGGATACCCAGATGAAAAATTCCATGGGGTATATGAAAAAATAAATTTGGATTAACCCACTATGTTGTGGATCATATCCTACATAGTTATGGACATGTCGATACTAATAACTCGACCAATGACATGAAGATAAATTGATTATCTTACTCTGAGCCTCACCGAGCAATTCTAAAAACACAATCCAAGTAGTCCTTCTGAAGGGATCAATTTCATATGAGTGTGATGTTATTATATAATAACACATAAGAAATGTATATGGGAAAATATCTAAAACAATTTTTTTCCAATATATAGAGGACAAGGGCTTCAAGGAAACTTCTTAAGAGTACTACCCTGTAGTAGAAGAACTCATCATACCCCTTTGACCCTGGGTCCTGAACCCATAAAAGAAATATGTTCCACTTCCATGAATGTGTTACAATAAAATGTTTTTCAAATGCTAATGCACTCTTCCATATATTAGTACCTAGGTATGCCTATGACCTCAGGCCAAGACATGTCTGTGTGGATGTAAAAAACAGACCTGTACATGTGTACACCAACGCATATTCATGTACCCTCATAGGTACATGTCAATCCAGTAGAGAGAGGTCGCACACCATCTAATAGGGTCACACATAATGTAATACATATATCCATCCTGAAACGCTATCTTCCACTGAGAGGGGTCTATACGACATGTGTCTCTATGTTACGCATTATGTAGTGCAGAAATTCCCAGATTCCTAGATATGTTCCCATGCATCATCTCCAGTTCTGCAACCACCATTTTAGATACACCTCACCCAGAAAACTAAAGAACTAGATAGGATGAGACTTGATGTCAATGAACAACATCATCCTGATCATTTATTCAATCATAAAACACTTTCTAACATTGTTCCCCATTACTTGCTGAATAACAAGAAAATCGGGTACCTTCGTCATGTTATCTAATGTTTACTCCATCATCACACCACCATTGTGTCATTCTAAGCTTGAATTTACAATATCAAATTATTGTGTCATGAAATGTTTCACCAATAATAATTTTCTTAGTGGATATGAAACCACTAGTCAATGAAGAACACCCATGATGAATGAAGAAATCAATAGAGAAAATAAAAAGATTAATTATGAGGAACATACATCTGTCAATGATTATGTCAAAATGGAATTATTTCTATTTTAATGAATAATGAATACATAAAAATTAATCACAATTAGGTTATCCCAATTCCCAATTAAACTAACTTATCCCACAATACATATGATCTAATGATCTAAATATTGGGTGATTGATTTGTTTTTATCATAAAATCCTTCATGGGGATAGAGAACCAAATCAAATAAAGTCTTACTAAGATTTGGATTGATCACTAATGAAGATAAAGTATGTTTAATTTTTGTTGTTGAGATACTTGGATTTTGTGTACGTTGATCGCCGATACACAATCAAGAAAAATTCAACTGAGAAAGGTCCCCCAAATCATTATCCAATGGACCTAAAATGGCTCAAGATTTATACAGATAACCCTATAAATCTATAATAATATACAATATAAATACAGATCATTCAATTCATTAATGAAAATGAAAGAAAATAGTATATTTTATTATTTTATTAATTTCACACCCACGATGAATTTTTGACAAATGCCATGTGTCAACCGAGATTAAAGAATGTGTAGGGTAAACCACCATTCTGAAATCTACAGTTCTCTAATATTTTTGATTAGTGACACAATATATATTTTATTACACATTTTCAATAAAATTGAGAACCCATGTTATTAAATACATTTAATATACTTTAAACATTAATTTCAAGGACACATGTATTTAGAATCGCATTCCATATTAGCATTAGGTATTGAAAATAATCTATAAAATATCCCAAAATAACACATGGAAAAATACAATTCATTACATTTTCTCTTATTTTCACCCTCATTTGAACTTATTTATTATTCTTAACTGAGTGTTTTATACTCGGAATTGGATTTTTTTTTTAATTTCAGACAAGTAGTGGTGTAAAATGAATGTTACTATGAGGAATTTATATAGAATACATAGATGATGTCCCAGGATAAGGTATATATGTCATTTAATTTCATTTTTGTGAAGGTAAATAAACATATTTTTTTATTATGGTTTTTTTCAAAATAAGAAGAATTGAAAACGGAATTGAATATAATAAATATTTTTTTTTTGAGATCATAGGTTTTGAGTTCATGATTGCAGTCGAATGTACCCTAATGGTCATGGTTTCAATGAGCGGAAGACACCAATGGGTTATTAAGCATTTATTCCTATTTGAATTATATATAATTGGAATTTATAATTTATTATTAATTGTTATAATTAAATAATTTATGTTTTTGTACAAGTGATTGTCCCTAAAAATGAATGGTGGTCTCTAGTTAAGATTGGATGATATTTGACAAGAGTGTCCAACAATGATTAAAAGATGAATATTTTGTCTGAGGTAGCCATTATTTTTGTGTTTTCCTATGGTTTATTCATATTTATAAAGTGTGAAATATGAAGACGTGTTGCTATGATTGGTATTCCATTTTAATTAAATCATGTAATTTTTAAGAGAAATTCATGGAAATGGAGAATGTGTTAAATTAAATGACGGTCCCTTGTGAACTTGCTACATGTGTCAGCTACTAAAAACCATGTCTTGTATTAAAAAAACTACAATTCAGAAACATAGATGATGGGGGACAGAAGTTTTATAAATTTAGTAATCATAGTGGACCATGTGATAGGATCCATAGGTCTCTTAAGTAGGGGTAATTGTGAACTATGAATAATTTTCCTATGAGTATGCCTTGGTATGAACATAGAATGACTAAATCATTGGAGCTAGTTATGTTGAGAATGGTATTTTACATCCATCAATAGTGATATGTGAGTTAATTTTTGGGTATCCCTTGGGTAGGAATTAATGATTGGCTGGTCGAGTGTGTTAAATTGTGACTAGTGATGTGATATTTTCATTCTATAAAAACTCTACCTCACGCAAACTAGAACCAATAATAATATCATTATAATGAAATAATATATAAGGGATCACACAATAATGGATCACACCGTTAGGAAATATTAGGATAATTATTATATATGTTTTGTATACTTTACATTGGAAACAATAAAAATATTGTAATATAAAATTCTGGAAAACATTATTATTTTTTGTACTATGTACTTGAATACAATGAAGGATCACCTCATGCATCCTAGGCCAATAGAAATACAATAAAATTGATAGATCAGATTTCCAGTAAGGGGAATTATAAAATTTAATATATCATTAATATAGAAGGAAAAAATTATTCTAGATTAAATAATAAGTAATTGTTCACTCTAATCAAAAACATGAGCAAGAAATATATATATATATATGTGTAACAAAGTAATGAAAAAATTTACATAGATAACAATAAAATATTTTATAGTGATGGGATGGATAATTATAGTCTACTTAAACATAATTTCATGAACATATTCTAAAATATCATGATATTATAGTCAAGGGAGTGTTTTAAGACCTCAGTGTTTGACATAAAGGTCCATGTTCAGAGACATCAAGATTTAATCATGAATGCCTCATGAAAATAAATCAAGATAATTGCTTCATAGTCTCATGTCAAGGAAATATTTACAAATAATAAAGAATGTATGATATATATATGTCTTTGGTCTCATGATCCCTACCAATTGATAAAGAGGAAAAACAATTATAGGCCACACCCATCACATAATTGGGCTTAATGTATTCACCAAATAAATTAACGAGTTACTATAAAATGAATAATAAGACTGAAAAATCAATCAATAGTCACCAGTATTTTAATTATAAACATATCAGATGTTCTCACTGACCCCCATAATAACTTTATAAAATGATAATATGTCATCTAGAAAAATATTTTGTATGGTATACTAATAGAATATATCTACTAAAACATAAGAAATATTAATGTTTTTTTACATAGAAGAAAAACATCATTATAAAAACAAAAACAATATTATTAGAGAATCATAATGAAATGGCCTTCGTTTTGATATGTGCATTTTAAAAAACTTATAATGAAAAAATAATTGAAATTTCATTATAAACCCACAATAATATTTATATGAATTTTCATAATAAAAATCATTTTAGGATGTATATAAATTTATTAGTATGGAAACATTAAAATAAAAATTCCTTTTATATTTTGTAAAGAGAGTGAAATGTAATTGATTATAAGGACACATGTTACTTTTACATATAATTTTTAATAGGATGATAAAAGGATTTTTTAAAAAATTATTCAAAATTTAAATCTTAAAATATGGAATTTGGAAAAGAAATAGAGACGATATCCAAGAATTTGGACAGGAAGATTAATAATATTTGAAAATATCATTGTTCTAACTCATATTTTTAAAAGAATAATATGGATACCCATTGAATTATGATAATGATAATATTGAAGATAATAATAAATATTAAATAATTTAAATTTAATAAAATAAAATATATCATTAGGGAAAATAATAACATGGATGTTTATTGTAATTATTTTTTGAATAAAAGAATATGGATTTGAGTAAACCCCCAAAAAGATATGGTTTCATTAGAATTTTAGGTTGTTCATGGAAAGAAATAGATATTAAATATTAAATAAAAATAATTATATAATGTATTTTGTAAAAAATAGTCATTAGAAATTATATATACCATCTAAGGAATTAAGGTTGTAAATATATAATATATTTGAATGAATGACAATTGAGATGAGAAAACACATACCCTGTTCTCACGATATTGATAAAATAACATTAACCATACATATATTAAATATGACATATTAATAAATTATTATATAACCCTATTAATATATGTTACCTTTTATATTTTTTATGTATAAATATTTTCAACATATATATTATTTATTTATACTTTATTTTTATCATAAGAATATAATCATTTTATTTGTTTCAATAATGTATTTTAATGATGATTTTGGTTCTTGTTTATTGGTAAAAAGATAAATATTAATAGATTATACATGAGCTAGTAATTCTATAAATTATATTTGACATCCCATTTTAATTCCATAGAAGTTATAGGTATGGTTTGAAAAAATGGAATCTATGATAATATTGTTTGGAGTAATTTTTTTATATAACCAGGTTACTTTATAATGATTATTAATTGTTTTTTATCCATGATTAATATTATTACCATAATATATATTACTCCATAATATCTAATTTATAATCAGATATATGATTATGGCTTTCCATATATGGCACAAATGAATAATGAAACCCATTTACTATGGAAGAGGTAATCCACACTATGCACCGACGACAGTTTTAATTTTGAAAAGACCATAAGAAATTAAGGATGATAATGATTTATCATTATAAAATATTCATTATTAAAAAAATATCTTATTTATTAAGTATATAAAATTTTTAACTATATATTTATGGCGGTGAAGAAAAATGAAAATTTTCATCTATGGAGGACGCAGACCGTATGTATGCATGTGCGAAATTTCTATTTTAGAATGGATGATAAGAGACTATGTAACAATTAGATGTTTTTATGAAATATCTCCTTCAACTTAGTTTTATTCTTCAGTATCATTATTTTCATTCAATAATTATTTTAAACGAACCATGAAACAACCTTATTATAAAACTAAAATTATACCCTAACCATTAGGTTTTCGGTAATAATTATAACTAACTTATGAAATTGCATAGTGATTTCATTGGCTATCAATAATTTTCAAAAATATAATTTAATGAGAATTTTTTTGGGAGAATTACTTATGGTAATGAGATTAATGAGATATATATGTGTTATATACTTAAAAAAACATATTTTATATTCATCACTTTGATATTTTATTTAGATGGTATGAATAAAACCCTATTTTATGTATAAAATTCTAACTTTTTAAAGATTAATTTTACACATATGAATGGAGAACCCCTTTTAAATTATGATTTTGACACATTAATAATTTTAATATGAGAATATAAAAAAGTTATTTTTAATTGGGATATATAAATATACTTTTTATGAATATTTGACATTTTTCTGAAAACATTCATGTTTTGATGAATAGTAAAAATACGTAAATTTTAATAGAGAATAAGTTTTTTTATTTAAATAATTTATATAGATTAATTATATTATTGAATGGTTTCCATGAATAAATATAATATATTATTAACATTTAATATAATTTTGGTCATTGGAGTTAATTTTACATTAAATTAAGATGTAAAAACATTTCAATCTTTAATAATATTTTACATTTTAAAACCCATTTTCTCATTTCAACAACGAGATTAATTTAAAATTAATTACTAAAAACTTTTGTTTTTTTCAATTTTTTAAAATGGATTTTATATTTTGAATCAGTGGATTTAAATTATAAAAAAAATTTATTATTGGGAAATATGAATAGTAACATTCAAATATTTTTTTAAAAATGGTAAAATGGTTAATCAGGTAATTAAGTTTAAAAATAATATTATAAAATTACCCTAACACATTTTAATGTAATTCAATGATTTTAATTTTCCGTAAAACATACTTGGGTTGAAATGGTGTCTATTTGAACCCACATGGATGAAATTTGGACATTGATTTTTTTTTATTTAAAGAAAAGTGAAATATGTCTCAATCAAACATTAATAATTAAATTATTTTTAATATAAGGTTATACATAAGATAAATTTGATTATAATTACTCACTTTAGATCTTATTTTTTTTCCTGTTCATGATAATTTTTTTGTAATATATAGGAAATAAATAGTAACCTTAAAGACATTTACTTGGATTATGAAAAAATTAATTAAATGAAGAGAAATATAAAAAACATTTTTTATTAAAATATTAATAACAATAAAAACACCCAAAAACATGACTAAACCTTATTGGTTGATAATATCATAACCATTATCATCCAAGGGTCTACTTATTGACCATTTGGAAACTTATAGAAGAGACTATGACACTTATATTATTGTATTTAATGTGAAAATAAATTGGTAACATTAATGTTTTAAAAGACTATTGATTTATTAATGTTTGGTTTTTCAGAAGATGAATTAGTCTAAATGTATTAATATAAAAATTCATGGATTTATATTCTTCATATTATTTTATTTTTTATTTTTATTCATCAAATCATTATATTAAATAATTACACAAAATTGAGTATGTAATTATTGTACTAATGAATAGATTAAAAAATGTTATTAAAAATATTTTAAAAAATATAATTTTAAATATTTATTATATAAAATAGGATTTTTAGATTACCTAGACCCCTTACTGATATAATAAAATATTTGGATCAAGGTTCACTTCTTAATTTTATATTTTTAAAAGAATATGAATTAAATAGTGTCAAAATTGACATTATTGATATTTTTTCAAAATGAAGTTTTCTTTAATTATTTAAAAAACATAAATCATTTTTAAAAATATATAATGATTATTATATGGTATAAAATTCTCAAATTTATTCATTTCTGGTCTAATTTAATTCAAATAAATAAATATTTTACCCATTTAACATTGAAATATATAATACCATAGTTAAAAATTAAATAGAATAACGAAGTGTAAATTAAAATTATAATGCATAAATTAAAATATTAAATTGCCTAAAATTTATTTATTTATGAGATTATAAACCTATATCATCCCATCGTCTAAATTAGTAAATTTTGGAGTTTTTCATGTTGTTTTTTTGTTTTATTGTAAATAATTATTTTTGAGGATTCCAAAAGTGCATATCACCTCAATTGTAATAGGGCACTTCCTCCCCCAACACTTTACATAATATTGATCCATCAATATCGACCATCCCCTAACCATTTCCCTTATCACCTTCATTTTAAACATTCTTTAGTTCATATCCTTCTTCAATGACCAACTCCAGTGCTCTAAGAGGATATTTAGAGGAGGCTCGTTGACGAAAAAGGTAATATCATTTACTGATTATTTCAAACTTCTTTATTCTTCTACTTACACTTCATGAAATGATACATTATAAAGTAAAAAAATATATTAGTAATTATATACATAGATTTTTTTATTATTATTAAAATACCATATTCCATCTTGCACCCATCCTATGAAAAATGAAATCACCATGCGTGCCTACGTACAACTTACTGTCTCCATGCTAGGGTGTAATCCTTTTTTCACCACCACCATATGTCGATGGGTAAAATGATGGAATTAATAAATATATATAAATGAATAATATAAAATTATATTGATTCTTAAATACTATACACCATACTCTTCAATACCATTAAAAAATTATGGCAACGTTATCGTCGCTCATGCGTACGTACAGGTTACCGTCTCAATGGTGCAATGTGATTAGTTCAACATATTCATCATTAAATAATGATTATATAAATGAATAGAATGAATAAATATGATATATATTATACTATGACAATGATTTAAATTATATAACTATAATCTAAAAATAGGAATAATAACTTATCCGACAAAATGTATATAAGACCATAAAGCTGTTAATACAGGAATAACGAGTTTCAATGAATTGTTACTAACAAAAAGTTTCAAATATGACCATAAATGTAATCATAAAATTTATTATGTTTCTTTAAAAAATAATTAACGTTATTTAAATCATTATTCAAGAGGCTCAGACACATAAAAAGCTTATCATACCAATGGTAAGCGATAACTTTGCAAATAACATATTTATTTGAGATTGGGTATTCATATGTATTTATTGGGGTATATTTATTATACATGACCATGTTTAAAAAAAATTTATTTCAAAATATTAATTATATCCTTCTATAATAGTTTAAAGTCAATTTTACACATTGTTGAATTTTTACTAAACTGCATGAATGGAATCTTTTTAAAAAATTGGTATGATGTACATTTTGAATTTTATGGAAATAGTATGAGAAGACCTTTTTTATATTGTACTAAATGAATGTATATTTATGATTTCATAAAACTATATTCCCTTGAATGTCCCCCTACAATATTACATGTTTATTTTCACAGAAAATGATTTCATCAAAAAATCTTTTCAATAATGAGAAAGGAAAATGTTTTTAAAGAAGAGAAGATATTTTCCACAAGAATTAATTTAAAGTGTGTTCTAAAAATTATTTTCCATCAATGTTAACATTAATTAAATAGGGTGATATATCTATTCCTTTCATTAATATTATTTTTTATGATGGAATGCTATTTTGTAAATATGTTTGATTTAATTATGATGAAATGATGTTTAAGAAACACATTTTATTTCATTGGTTATGTTGTGGTGAATGTTTTATTGATTTTAAGGAACACATAAGAATATTTTATTATGATATGGTTGTGACATATATCTCCCCCAATGCATTGGGTAATGATCTATATCTCTTGAGATAGACATTACTAGAATGACAAGAAAATCTGGTTCAGTAATACAGTGCCGGAATGAAGAGTGAACTCCGTTCAGTAATGGGCATTGTCTGTTATGATTGTCTTGAAATGGGATTTCAATAATATGAAATGATTTTATATGATTATGTTTGTATTACAAGAAATTTCATGTCTTATATTTGGACCATTGGGATTAAATTTCACATTTATGATTTATCCCATGACACGATATTATGATATTTTATATGCAAGACTGGATTTTCAAATATTATGTTCATTTGATTGTTATATGATTAATATTTTCTTTCATTTTCCCATTCTAAGAATTTGAGCTCACCATTTCAATGTTTCTATTCTCCAGTACATTAATAAAGGTATTAAGTAGGATATTTCAATAAGGATTCTAGTCATGATGAAATTAGCGGAAGAAAATGTGGATGTTTTATGAACCATTTGTTTATGTTTTCTAGTTAATAAATTCCCTAAAATGATATGGTCTGGGCATGGTTTTTTTTATTTCATGTAATAAATATTTTTCAATTTTGAATTAATATCTATATGTAATTTATGGGTCGTTATAGTTGGTATTAAAGTAAAGGTATATCTAACCGTTACGAATTATTATGAGGGAACCTTTGTAATAACCCTAATGATGTGTCTATGTATAGGTTAAAATCATATCCCAGTGTTTTAGAGATGTTCCTGAATATTCTAGGATAAAACATAAAATGTCTCGATCTGAAATTTTATTGTTTCATTATGTTTTTTTTCTATTATGATTATTTTTTTCACATTATTCATCTTCATTTTATTCAATAGTAGGAACCCGAAGGAACCGTGTTACTGTAGAATGCAATGACAAATTAAATGATTATACCCATGAGCAACCAAATTCTATGTGATATAGAATGAATAATATTATACCCATTCTCACACAACATTATCAAGCTATTAATCATTCCAAATATCCAATCTTGCAAGGGACCAAGAAACATTCTATTGAATCCCTCATGAGTCAACATCCACCTTCATTTTTCTTGTCTTCTGATCCATTAGTTGTTTAACAATGGATCAGTACCACTGAGAAGATATATCCATTTCTAGAATATTCTGAAATAGATATAGTCATCTTTTCAGTTTATCATTTAGAAGGAGAAAGTGCTCAATGGTGGAATCTAATCAAGAAGATTAGGCAAAGAGTTGAAATTGAGTCTGTGTAATGGAATGAGTTCAATAATATAGTTTTCAATAAGTAATTTCATTTTATTATTTTAAAAATCATGGAAAAGTGGTTACATGAACATAATCAAAATGATGATGAATTTTTTGGTACATATGAGGAAAATTTTACAGGACTTGCAAGCTAATCTTCTGGAATTATTACCCAACATGAGAGTAAAATTGATCGATTATTTAGTGATGTAAAACAATGTAACCAAATGGAATTATTCATAAGTGGCTTCAATAGAAATTATAAAATTGGTCTATGTTCTCTAATGTTTTAGAGGGATATTAGAGTAACCCATCAGTCATATGGGTTAGATAAGAAGAGAAAATTGGAATTCAAAAGAAAATATAAAGACCACAATGGAAAGAAGATCTATTTTACATTATGCTAAATGTGTGGAATGACAGATGGAAAAAATTTTCATAAAGGGACTAATAAATATTATAAGTGTGGAAAAGAATTTCCTCGGGTATTTGAATATTAATGTGATGGAAAATATATGTCTAATGATATAAAAAAATAAAATGCTACACAGAATGCACCTCTTACAGTTCAATGATACAGGTGCAGAGAAATGCAGAATTATGCCAATGCATGACCTAATCCATGGGTTATTTATTATGTTCTAAATTATCAAACTCTTATGGCTAAAAACAAAATAATTTCACATGAAATCACTTTTGGCGACCTGGAGTACAGTAATAAATTAGTGTTTGGTACACATAAAATCCACACTAATGTAAAAAATGTTTTATTTTATTATAAATCCACCCATTTTTTTATATCTGAGTAATTTCCTAAGGTTTTCTCTATATATCCTTATCAATTAGATAATGAGTTAGCTATGAAAACTCCTAATCGAACAATAATCACATCACACATTTTTTATTCATCAACGGTTGAGGTTTCTGGGAATATTCTTTTGAAAATATTGTGATCCATCCAATAATGGAATTTGATGTGATTCATTTCAAGGATTTTATTTCTCTATATGGAGATCATATCAATTTATAATGAAGTGATGTCATATTTCATACTCCATATCAATCTATTTTCATCTATTGATGAAAGGATGAATATAACCATCCAGTATAAATTTTTTCCATCTTATGGGTCAAGATAACTATAAATAAAGGTTATTTATCTCAAATAGTTTGGGAGAAACTCAATATTAAGAATACACCCATGGTACAAGAAGTTGATGATGTCATCCTAGAGTAATTTCTAGGTCTTGCACCAAATCGTGATGTTTAGTTTTTAATAGAACTCATACCAGGTGCTATTCTTATTTCAAAAAATCCTATTAGAATGACCCCAATTGAGTTTCAGGAATTAAAGAAGAAACACCAATAGAATCTTGATAAGGGATTCATATGTCCTAGTGCATCACCTTAGTGAGCACCTACTTTGTTTCTTAATAATAATTAGGGATCAATGAGACTCTGCATTGATTATCAAGAACATTAAAATATCATTATCATTAAGAAATATCCTCTTCCCCATATTGATGATTTATTTGAACAACTATGAAAAGCTCAATAATTTTCCAGGATAGATATTAATTCAGGATATCATCAATTTAGGGTCAAAAGAATGATATACCAAATACAAAATTCCTTACTAGTTATGGACACAAGGAATTTAAAGTGATTCTTTTTGGTCTTATTAATTCCCCTACAATATTTGTGGATATAATGAAATGAGTCATTAGAGATTATATTGGTCAATTCGGGGTAGTCTTTATAGATGATATTATTTTCAATTTGATGACTAATGAAGAACATGAAAACCACATCAGTATGGAACAAAATACACTGAAAAATGAGACGATTTTTTGGAAATTTACAATGTATAAATTTTTTTAGGAAGTTTCATGTCTGGGTCACATAATCTCAAATTAAGGGATATTTGTGGATCTATCTAAATAGAATCGTTGGAATGTTTTCTGAGACCAAAATGATTACTAATATCTAAATTTTTCTTGGTTTGTATGGATATTATCAATGTTTTGTGAAATATTTCTTATTATTATCTAATCCACTCACCAAGTTGACATGAAAAACAATTAATTTCATTTGGATAGAGGAATGTGAAGAGAATTTCAGACAGCTAGAAAGAAGGATAGCCAGTGCGCATGTGCACACACTACCTTGTAGTGGAGAATGTTTAGTGATCAACATTGATGCATCCATGAAGGGACTGGGATGTTTTCCATTGAAAAATGATATAGTGATTGATTATTCCACATGGATGTTGAAAATTCATCATAAAAATTACCCAAATCATGATTTAGAGTCAGCTGTAGTAATATTTCAATTTAAGAGATTGAGGAATTATATTTATAATGAAATGTGTAATATTTAAACTAATCATAAAAGTTTAAAGTATATTTTCACACAAAAGGAGTTGAATGTGTTACAAAGAAGATGGTTGGAGTTGATTAAAGATTATTACTTCTCAATACATTACCACTATAGAAAAGAGAACATGGTGGAATATTCTTTGAGTCGACAAAACTATGATAGCATATCCATGATGAGGATCATAAAATATCCAAAAATTATGGATTTACAAAAGATGGATATTTAAATTTTAATTTATGGGGGGAAATTATATATTTATAAAGTTAATGTTAAACCATATATACAAGTGAAGATTAATGAGGAACAAAAGTAATATGTAGAGAAACAAAATAAGGTGATTAATTTCCTTGATTTCAACCTTAATTGTGATGAAATAATAATGTTCATGAATAGGGTTTGTATTCCTCCCATATGAGAATTAATGAAGTATCTATTGGATGAGGCTCATAGTTCTTCATTCTCTATTCACCCAAGAAGAAAAAAAGATGTACAAGGACCTAAAATAGTATTTCAGGTGGGATTGAATTAAAAGAGATGTCATCGAATATGTATCTCGATGCATGGTTTGTCAGCAAGTTAAGGATGCAAGATAGATTATTAAAGGGATGTTATAACCATTACCCATACAAGAATGGAAATGGGTAAACATCACTATGGAAATTTTTATTGGACTACCCAATAAATCGGAAGGCCAAAATTATATATAGGCTATAGTTGATCACCTCACAAATTTAAAAAATCTATTTCTATTAGATAAGATTTCACTCTTGATCATCTTTCTAGGATTTATGTAATGGATGTTGTAAGATTTCATTGAGAACCACTTTCCATTATATCTGATCGGGATCCAAGAATGACCTAAATTTTTTGGCGAAGTATTCAATATGCACTAGATACGAAGTTATGTTTTAGTACTGCTTATCCTCCTAAGAAAAATAATCAATCTAATAGTACATTTCAAACTCTATAATACATGTTGAAAGCTTTAAAATTGGATTTCAAATGTGGTTGGGATCAAAACCAAAATGTGGTGAACTTTTCTTACAGCAATATCTTTCACTCCAGTATTCAGGTGGCTCATTATGAATCCCTCTATGGAAAGTAGTGGAAAACTCTAACATGTTGGGTTAAAATTTGGGAAAGAATGTTAACTGGCCCTAATCTTGTTGATAAAATGTGAAAAAAGTTCAGATCAATTTAACAACACATAAGAGAAGCATAGAGTCAACAAAAAAATTATACATACAACAAAAGAAATGGCCTAGAGTTGAAGTGGGTGATAAGGTGTTCCTACAAATATATCCCTAGAAGATAGTAATGAAATTTGGAAATAAGGGAACGTTGATCCCTAGGTATATTGGTCCTTTTGAAATTCTAGATCATTTTGGGAAGGTAGAATACCAATTGGATCTTGAACCGAATCTATCTCAAGTTCATAATGTGTTACATGTATCTCTAATGAGAAAGTATATACATATTACTTAACTTGTACTAATCTATGAAGTCACACTGTTGTAGAAAGATCTTTCATATGAAGAACTACCGATAGAGATTTTGGATGGTAGATAAAAAGTTCAAAAAAGCACGACCACTTACTTATTTAATGTATTATAGAAGAATAACCAATTTTAATAAGCTAGATTGGAACATGAGGATATGATGAGGGAGAGGTGTCCTCTTTTTTTATAACCATGTGATGAATTTTGAGGGAGAAATTTAGTTTAATTGGGTAGAATGTATCACTCAGATGTTTTTATGAAATATTTTCTTTAAATAATTTTTATTCTTAAGTAGCCAGATTTGCATGCAATTGTGTGTCTAATTGAACTGTGAGATTCCCATATAATAAAATAACCATAATAGCCTAGAAAGTAGGATACCTGTAATAAATAAAACTAACTTATGAAATTGCATTGTGAATTTATTGGCTCTCAATTATATGTGAAAAATATAAATCAATTAGATAATTTTTTTTTTGATTGACTTACTTTTAGTAATGAAATTATTGACATATATAATTTTTATATAATTAATGAAATATTTTTTGATATTCATCCAATGGATATTTTAGTCATAGGTTATGAATAAAACTCTATTTGATATCTAAAAACCTATTTTCTAATGTTAATTTATCACTTTATAATGGGGAACCCCTTCTAAATTAATTTTCATACTCATTAATAATTTTTATATGAAAAAATACACATGTTATTTTGATGTGGGATATAAAAAATTACATTGGATGAATTTCTGAAATTTTTCTGTTAACTTTTAGGTTTATATGAATAATAAAAATATGGTAAATTTTAATTGAAAATATTTTTCATTGAAATAATATATATGGATAAATTATATTATTTAATGGTTTCAATATATAAAAAGAATATATTTTTACAATATAATATGATGTATTTCATTGATATTAATTTTACTTTAAATTCAGATTTAAAAACATTTCAATATATTGCAATATTTTAACATGTAATTTTTTTCACAATTAAAAAATGCAATTAAATTTAAATTAATTAATTCAACATCTATGATTTAAATTTTGGAAAATAGATGCCATATTTGGAATCAGTAGGATCATATTATCTAAATAGATTTATTTTATTTTTGAGAAAAATTAATAGTAACATTGGTAATTGTTATTACCACGATAAAAATGTAAATCTAGTAATTAAGGGTAAAATAATATTTTAAAAGTGACCTAAAAATAGTCTTAATATAATTTAGTTATTATAATTTTCCCTAACACATACATGGATCTAAATTTTCTCCATTGGAACCCACATGGAAGAGATTAGGAAATTTATTTATTTTTATTTAATGAAAAGTGAAATATGTCTCACTCAAACTTTAATAATTATATTATTTTTAATATATTATTATAATGAAGATAAATTAGATCATAATTACTCATTTCAAATATAAAATTTATATATTTATCATGAAATGTTATTTTTTATTTTTAAGAAATAAATAATTTCATTAATGTCTTATACTTGGATGATTAAAAATTTAATTAATTGATGAGAAAACAATAAAATAATTTTTAAAAAAAATATTAATAACCATTAAAGGCTAAAAAACATCACCAAACATTATTGGTTGAGTATATATGGACGAAAATCATTTAAGTATTTACTTATTTACCATTTTAAGTATTATAGGATAGATAATGATACTTATATTATTATATTTAATGTGAAGATAAATCTGTCATGTTTTAAAAGAGTATATCATTTTTAATGTTGGGTTTTCAGAAGATAAGTTATAATAAAATTATTATTCTGAAATATAATGTGTATATATTAATCATATTATTTTATATTGAATTTTTATTCAAAATATAATTATATAATGCAATTATACATAATTGAGGTAGTAATTGTTTTATTAATGAACAAGTCATATAAATGTTATTAAAAATATTTTAATAAATTTAATTTGGGATAATTATTAGATAATAAATTTTATACATTCCCTTGAACCTTTTAGGATATAATAAAAAATTGGATCTAGTTTCACTTCTTAATTTTAAAATTTTAAAAATCCATGAAATAAATTGTGTCCAAAATGACACTATTGATATTTGTTAAAAAATATGGTTTTCATAAATTATTTAAAAATAATAAAAAACTTTTAAAAATTTATAATAATTATAATATGGTCTAAAATGTTATAAATTATTAATTTATAATCTAATTATCTTCAAATAAATAAATATTTTACACTTTTAATATTGAAATATTTGTTGCTATAGTTAACAATTAAATAGAATAACTAAGTGTTAATTAAGATGATATTGTATAAATTGACCTAAAAACTATTATAAAATTTATTTTGTGATGATATTAAAACCCTATAACCTAAAATATTTAAAATTGGGACATTTTGAGGTTTTTATCTAGTTTTTTATTTTATTATAAATTATAAATTTTGAGGTATCCAAAAGTGCCCCTCCCCTCAATTATAAAAGGGTCTTCCTCCCTCAACTATTCACTTCATTTTGAGCCTTCACCCTAAAACATACCATGGAAGTTTACATTCTAAACATTCCTAGAAATATTCTTCAGATCTTGGTATTCTTCAAAGGCAAACTCTACTTCTCTATGAGGCTATTTAGAGGAGGCATGTTGAAGAAGAGGTAACATCATTAACCAATTCCTTCAAGATTCTTTATTTTTATACATCCACCTAATGTATTGTTTCATTAAATATTAATAAATCCAATAGTAATTATATAATATGAGGTTATTATTATTATGAAAAAACTATATTCCACATTCTACCTATCCTATGAAAAATGAATTAACCATTCGTGCGTACATAAGGCTTATTGTCTCTACTCTGTGGTGTCATCCGTTTTTCACGACCACCTTATATGGATTGAAATAATTATGGAATCAATATATATATATGTATAATTTATATAAAATTATATTTATTTATAGATATTATAAACCATCCACTTCAATACCATTCAATAATTATGGTAACGATATCGTCACTTGTGCGTTTGTACGACTTACCGTCCCCACAGTGCAATGTGATTAGTTCTACCTAATCATCAATAAAGCCTGATTATATAAATTAATTGAATGAAAAAATATGCTATGTATTATACTAATACAATTTTTTAAATGGTATGACTATAACGTAAAAATTTGAATAAGATCGTATATGATAAAACATGCCTAAGAAAATAAAACATTAAATGCACGAACAACGAGTAACAAAGAAATGTTACTAACAAACGGATGAAAATATGATCATCAAATTTATCATAAAAATTATTATTATTATGTAATATATCAGTAACATTATTTAAGTCATTAAACAATAGGTTTTTATACTTACAAATCATATCAGACCTAATGTAAGGAATAACATTTCAAATATTGTTTTTATCTGAAATTGTGTATTCATATGTATTTAATGGGTTATATTTAGAATCCAAATACTTTTTTCCCAAATATTTATTAATAAATAAAAATTATAACCTTATATAATTATTTAAATTCAATTTTACCCATTGGTAAATTTTTAATAACTATATTAAAGGAATCTTTTTCCAGTTTTGGTATGACCTACTTTTAGACTTTTCTGGAAAAATTATGAGAAGACTCTTTTTTAACATGTATGGCATGAACTGATTTTTAGGATTTCATAATACCATATTTCCTTTTGGATTCTCCTAAAATAATAAAATTTTATTTTCACATAAAATTATTTATTCTAAAATTGTATTGTATTTTGATGAAAGAAAACATTTTTAATAACAAAGGATATTTTCCTAAGGAATTAATTTCACATGTTTTCTAAAAACTAATTTCCATATAATATGACACTCATAAAATAAGGATATATTTATATCCCTTTTATTACTATTATATGAATGTAATTATTATGTAATTTTATTTAGAAAATCCATTTGTTTTAAATATGATGTAATAATGTTTAAGAAACCCATTAAATTTCATGGGTTATGTTGTGGTGAATGTTTTTATGTTTCTGTAGAACATGTAAGAATGGATTAATTATAAGATGCGTGGGATCTATATATCCCACAAATGTATTGGGCAATGATTTATATCTCATGAGATAGACAAGACTGGAATAGAAATTATATCTGGTTCAGTAATACAGGGATTCAAAGAGGATTGAACACAGTTCAGTAATGAACTTTTCTTCTATGATGATTTTGGGAATTGGCCGTGAATTTTATGAAATGATATTCTATGATTATGTGTCTATGATAATAAATTTAATGTTTTATGTTATGATCATTGGTAATACATTTCTCATTTATTATTTATCCCATGGCAAGATATTAGGATCTTTTATATGTGGGATAGTATTTTCAAATGTTAGGTTCTTATGATTTGGATATGATTGATATTAACCTTTCTTATACTTAATTAGAATTTAGTCTCACCCATTCAAATGTATCATTACACCAGGTCATGATGAAGGGTATTATTTAAGATATGTCAAAAGGGATTATAGTTATATATAATTATGTAGGATACAATGTGGGTGTTTTATGAACCAGTTGTTTATGTTTCCCAGTTTCTAATGACACTAAACATAAACGGTCTAGGCATGGTTTTTTTAATGTTATGTAATAAATATTCTTTATTGTTGATGTAATACCTATATGTAAAGTGTGGTCCATTATATAGTACATAACTCTTGATCAATGAATATAATAAAATTTATGTCTAACAATGATATTATTTTTTAAATATAAAATTTATAGAATTGTTTTGGTGGAGGATGGCTGAGGAAGATATGGAATAAAATTCGATGTAGTTGATATTCCATACACATTTGATTTAAGTATTATCTTGAAATAATCCTTAATATTATTGTAATTGGGCCACATTATTGTAACCATCAGTTGATATATGAGTAAATATGTTCCTGTATAGGTAAAATTGATTGTGGTTCAAGGATATTTGTATATAGCAGAATGTATTGAATTGGGTGTTACAAAGATAAATTTATTTACTAAAAAGAAAGAATTTTCATTTGAATTGAATGATTAGTGAGGGGTAAGAATATAATTGAATTAATTTTATATGAGTTGTGCATGTAAATGTTTCCAAAACAGGTATTTAGAAAAATAAAAAGTAAAAATGGTCTTCGATAATGTGTTTGTTCTATATTAATTTAGTAATACTCAAAGAACATTATGTTAATCATTATTAACCTTATTTAATTTAATTAAAATTCATTTTAATTATATATTACTAAATATATTCGATGATAGTTCTTACAGAATTTGGATGTTCTGAATAAAAAATTTACTTAATTTGATATAATTTTATTTTAATATGACCTAATTTTATTTTTAAAACTAAATCATATAATTTGTAGAAAAAGAGTTCTTATATATATATATTTTTATTAATTAAGTGAAATAAACATAATTTCATATAAATTACTTAACAAATTAGTGATAATATATTATGATGTATGTTCTAAGTTCATTATAAAGTCATTAAAAAATAAAAAATAATTTTATAAAGCAATAAACACACAAAAATTCAACTCAATCTAATTTCAATATAAAAAACTGTTGAAAGTAAAATCTAATAAATTTATATAAATTGGAAATTTTACATTTACAAATAATCATGAATAATTGATCCTTGTATTATGATACAAATATTACTGTGAAATAAATTTTTGTATGTAGTGTTTACATTCTTTCATAGAGCCTCACTTATTACACATTATTCCATCTCTTGGGAGTGTGGCCAGTGATGATTTCAATATGAGGATAGTGAGTCCCTGACATGAATATATTGATTTTTTGGGACACTATGACCCCTTTTAGTTGTATGATAACCCATGAAACAAGATTGTGTTTGATTTGGCCTAATATGGTGTCAGTGATGTGGATTGAAATTGGGTCCATGAGTGGATGCCTCGGTTTGACATTGACATCGAAGGGTGTGTTTGGTATTGGGTATTGATTAATAAAATTGTCGCATTCAAATATAATTTTAAGGTGTGTGCCTAATTTTGATATAAATTATTATACAATGATATTAATTATAGGGACACACATCACTCAAAATCTATATATATGGGATTACATGGTATCACATTGTATTTAGCCATACACCTAAATAAATAGAACATATGAGTTAAAATCTAGGATTTAGGTATATTCTTTCTATTATGGGATGCTTATGTTACTACCTTATACCAATATTATATGATCAATGAGTTTGTTATACATAATGAATATGGGATACTGAGAATACTCCCTATGATCTAGTGTTTGAACATGATTCAAATATGAAATTCCCCCGAGACACCTGTAAGGAACTGAAAGTAAATATTGATACTATTAGGATACTATGGATACTCCACAGGTTCCAAACATGGAACATGATTTCATATATTCATATTATATTCCGTAGAATAAAATATATACACTTGATATGTATGGGATTATTAGGATTGTACGTAGGAAGTGGCATGCATGAAAGATGACTTAAGTAATCTTAAGCGATTACTAAAAATTAGTGGATTTTTCATTCATGATATTCCCATTATATTAATTGGGATCAAATATATATTCATATTTAAATTACATATTCTTGATACAAGGAATTATACTTAGTCCTATATAGGATTCAAAGGAGACTTCATAGGATCTGTTGATTTCACCTTTTAATATTACGATGTCATTGGTGCTTCCACGGATATTACTGTTGAGCTTGATATTTGATGGTGTGTTTTGTCATGTTCTTAGAGAAACTATAGAACTGGATGATGAAAATATATTCTCTCATGGTGGAATTTTAGAACTAAAGTATTAGGGATGATTATTTATTTACTCATTCAATGTTTATTTAATTATTTAGATGTGCTGATCACTCTTGCATGCATAGTAATTATTGGTTATGTATAGAACCTTGTTGGTGGTTACCTATTTTTTTACTCTCACAATTATTTGGTGACCGTAATAATTGGATACCGGATCATGCTTCATTTATAAGGGATCATTGTTGGGTAGTGGTCTAGAGTCACTCGATAAAGTTAGATAGCTCAAATGGGAATTCATATTGGGATGATGAGGCTGATCGATTGAACTTTTTCCTCAACATTATGTTTATTTTTATATACACCTATAACCATGTGTTTGTATGAATTTATGATTACCCATTCAATATTTATAGCACTGTTATATTTTTTACATCCATGTACTATAATTTATTTTCTAGATGATGTATGGTTTTTTTAATTTTTTATCACCTTGATATAAGAGTTTATCCTCCCCATATAACACACTATACCCTAAATATAAGTTACAAAAAATTTTATAGATGGAGTAATATATGATGTAACAATGATATAATCATTCTAATAATTATTTGAGTGCTACATTATGGTGGGGCATTACATCATGGTTAAAATTAATTGTTATTTTCTCCATCTATTTTTCATTATGGTTGAAATGTGATATAGGAATGTGTTGGAGAATCATATGGATATAAAACTACTACAGTGTTAGCATTAATTACATTTCAGACTACATGTTACATAGTATATGGGTTTTCTATTCTTGTTTTCTTATTTTATGGTTGTATTCTTCACCTATGATCATAAAAGTGGGTTTATTTATTTATTTTTTAATGATATATTTTATCTTGGTCAATTGATAGTAATAATAATTTATTCAAGAACCATATTTGGCATGTAGGAATCACATGACAAATGTTTTCATATGTCTGATTGATATCTTTAATGATTAGGGTTCAATTGGATAATTTGATAATAATAAATTATATTTATGTTTTTCAATATAACTTGTTACAGAATATTACATAGCTATAATCGAACAAGATTTTTTCCCAGATACCTTCTTGATATAATTTTACATAACTAAAATGAATGAAAAAAATAACAAAGAACAACATTAGATGTTATCAATATTTTTATGTGGATGAGATCACGGTTTTAGAAAGGGTATTTTCATCTATAGAAACTCAATTAAGTCTACTACATAGATGTGGGTGATGACTAGGCATGTTATTGTTAATGAGTATTGTGAGACAATAGATAGGGTGTTTTGATATATTATTTAGTAGTTGAAATAGGAGATTAGATATGAGATGTTTCCATATCTAGTCAGAACATTATATGACCTAGTTTATTTCCTAGATATAGATCATATTTCCTTCGGGTTGAAGCTTAGGGTATTAATGAGATGACTATTATCCCTAAGGGTAAACAAAGATAGAGGTTGAACACAAAATTAATGACTAAATACATTTTATATATTACCATAAGAGTTGATACAAGTATATAGAATAGAAATGAATATTCATTACACTATTTCAGTAAAAAAATAATTATGTCTAGTTTTAAAGGGTATGAATAGTGGAAGAACTAACCCTATAGGTTTTGATGGTGTATCTATGGGAGATTGTGCACCATGGACCTAAAATGATGGATCTAGGATGGTTATAGTGTGAGTATAACATTCTGGTTTTTTTACCAATTACAAATTGACGGGTGATTATTTGATTTTCCATTTCATTAGTGGGATGAATGGATTATCATAAAAAATCTATAATGTGTTTCTTATTATTGAAAACTCACATTGAATTTGAATGTTTTTAGAATTTTTATTCAATTAAAATAGAATGTGGAGATAGTGTTAATACAATGTTTATGGAAGGATTATCATTGGAGTATTTGTTAGGTTCTACGATCGGGGGTTATAAGATTCAATACATGTTGGGTTTAGAAGAGCTTGAGTTTGAATTCAATTACAACACATTTATTTATTCATTTATGGACCTGCAAGTGGACAGATAAGAGAATATGACATATTTTTTGTGATCCATTTCATGGTATTTTATTGGGTTTTAATGAGAAAAAAGATATCTCCATATATAGTGAATAGTGATGTAATAAATTGATTTAGTGTGGTAGAATAGATGGTTAAGGGGTTGATTATTGACATTTTATTCAATGTAATATATGAGAATTGATTTGGAGTAGTGATGTATGTTCGATAATGTTTAATATTTATATTTTTATTGGAGAGTGGAATAATTAAATTAATATTATGTTGAGTAAAACCTTATAATTTCGAGGTGGTAACAATTATTATGGATGGATTTTAGTGGTTTACCCTTGGTTATTTACAAAATATATTGTAAATGATTGGTGGTTGATGTTTCCTATTTGAACTTGGTTGTGAGTGGAATATTCTCATCTAGACATTAAATGTTGTAATAGATAGATAATTATCCATGGAATGTATTTATGGTTGTTCAGTGGAGCGGTTATAAGGAAAAAAATCGGTGGGTAGATTTTTAAAAGTCATAGGTGTACTAATGATTATGGGAAGGTTTTTTGGTGTGATGAGCTTGTTTCATGGATTGTAAATGTGGATTTTAATTTTTTTTGAGTATTTGGATCCAAATATATATGAATCGTTGTTGATCTCATTTCATTAATAGGTGGCATTGAGTCGTGTCTAAGCATTAGTATTGAGCTCGGCATGGATCGTATGGGATTTGAAGGTGTATTGAAATGATGATGCACACGTACTCTCGGTGAGAACAAAATTTTGAGTTGGTTGGTCAGGAAAATTATCAAATAATTAAATTTAAATTTTAGCATGATCATTTTTTCAGTGTCAGATGATCATTTATGCCTCTATGGATTATAGAATTAGAATTAGAAAGCTAATAAGACATTGAATTGATAGGCGAAACTGAACATTTTTTAGAATACTCATCCATGGGGGACATACATGTTTTTATATGTAAAAGTTTTTGTGGTTTTAATGAATATACATAGATTGGGCCAATAGGCAATTGGAAATGTGTTTCATCATGTGCTTCCGGTGGTAGGGAGAATAATGTCTCAAAAATAGAATGTTATGAACAGAGGTTTATGTTAAAAAATATGACCCTAATGATAAATTAGTAAATCCCTATATCATTGAATTTGGAGGATATGTTAAATAAAATTTTTCCCAAATGATGTGGTGGTTGAGATGAGGAGTGACCCTATTCATGGTAAAAATTGTTCCTTATGTGATGAGTTTCATAATGAAAACTTTTTTAGAATTTGACAGCATAACACAACAAGATGATTGTGAATTTACAACCTATTTATATAGAGGATTTTTTTGTTATAGATCATAGAGGCTATTTAGGTATGGGAAGTGTTATGTTGGTTTGGTTGAAAAAAAACATTTTTTTGGAATGAAATTCCTAAGGGAATTTGAATTTTTTATCATAAAAATAATATTTGTCTAGTAATATAGATTTGGATTGGAATTTCGGAGTAAGAGTGCCAAGTGTTAATATTTATATATGTTTATTTAGGTAATAGGTGTGTATTATGAAATATAGTGATTCTTGGGTGTCATGGGAATAATTATAAAGTGTTTGATAGGTATTTATCACCATTCATGGTAACCCCATGGTTATGGAAACCATGTGTGTAAACAACACATTGTGGTTTTAAATTGGGCAGTGTAACAATCATATCAAATGGTTTCAAGGAATCCATTCAAAAAAATTATGATCAATATAAATTAAAATAGTATGTGTATAGTTTGGAAAATGGTGAATCCATGTTATGAAAGATGCGTGTCTTCATATAGTGACAACCATATGGTTCCTAGATGATTTTGAATATCATCCATTTAAAATGTGTATCCAGAAAAAAACCATTACAAATAATAAATTATGATTTCTTCTTGATATATTTTAACATCAAACCCCTCTCTATACCCTCTCTCGTGATCAATGTCAGTGAGTGTCACCCCCACCATTTTTCTTTGGTACCTCTCATATTTGGGGTGTGTTTAGTGTGGTTCTTTATTGATTTGAGGTATTTTCTCTCCCCACACATTTTCACTCTACATCAAAATTATTTCAAAATTTTTAGGGACATATTATAGGGTTTGATGATGATTTCCACTATATATTGGTCGAAAAAGTATGTTGTTTTAGAGATTTAGTAGGGCGTAGAAACATGAAATCCCATGATAATGTCTACTCATAACTAGACACCATTTTTTATGAGGTAATTCACTAAATGAATTTTAATAGTGTTTTCACCTAAATTAGATGACATTTGTTTTTATTTATACATATTAAATTTTATTTTTTCATAGATTTTGTGGATGTGTTTTTTAGGAGTGGGCCACACCCCAAAACTCATAGTTTCAAGGATTGGATAAAACTGATTTGTTATTAGAAAATTGTTCCTATTTTAAAAAAATTAAAATGAATTGTAAAAGTAATTTTACAATTTAACTTTATTTATTTACGTTTCTTATTTGTTATTAGTCCACACAATGGTATGATGATGCTAGATTGGTTTAAAAAATAATTGATAGAGAGTGTGGTGCTTTCATTAAAATTAAACTAGTTCATTAAATGTATTTAGTCCTTATATGTTTCCATGCAGTTTATAAATTTCTAATATAATTCATATTATATGTGATCTCATTAGTGTGGGTGGTCAAATATTTTTATTAAATGTATTATTTTTTTAAACTAATTCTTTAGATATAGATTATGTTCCAAGGGCCAAGATGGTTTTCTTTGCATCTTCTTGGTGCGTCAGCCACTAGTGATTAAGGGCTTGATTGTACCAATGATCGTTGGTATACATAGACTCCATGGGGTGATCATTAATTTAATTAAATTTCCTTAGTGGGTCTTGTGATATATTAATCAGATCATTAAAAATGGACAAGTCTGAAAAAAATGGTTGGCTTATGGAAAGACCATTGCAGAATCGTGGAATGATTGATCCCCTTAGACTTGTTGATATAACACTAGGATGGGCCATCCTCCACTGCTTTGATGTGAGTGAATGTTGGGGTTTTAGGAAAGTTGGATTTATTGATATGTCATGTGACCTTATTGATTTATGACTTGGAGATGATATATTCATTACTCAATTTGTTAACAATGAGGCCAATTGGCCTTTCTCGATAAGTCTAGTGAGTCCAAGATATGATTATAATGATTCCAAGGGAAGTTATTCCCTCAATGTGATGAGTTTTTGAATTAGATATGATAATTATATTAAGGATTGAATGTTGGGTTTGAGTGCTATCGTGTAAAATAGGGTCCCCCTTTGGGATCCCTAGTATGGGACTGACCAATAGTGGGTGCAAGATATATTGGTAATTGTAGGTTGTGAGTGTCACCTTAAATCATGAATTTAATGTACAATCCCCAAGTAGTTATAACTGAGTATATTATAATATGGATGGGTAGGATTAATTTCCTTGGAGTGTATACTTAAAATATTCCCATTGAGAACCAATGATCTGACGTTTCACCTTATGACATGGTGTTCCTATGATGCTCCATAGGATCTAGCTAAAATTTTAATAATATGGGATACCAAAGTTAGTAACTAGGATATAGAATTTATTATTGGTAACTCTGGGATTCCTCATATACATCATTGGATCCATTGATTACACCTGGTTCTACTATGTTGTGCATGGGACACTTCTAAGGATTGAATCATTAATCATGAATAATTTGGATTATTTGGATACACCATAGGATCCAATCATAGATACCTATTTATGTGATTTGAAGGATACTCCCTAAAATCAGTTTGATACACTAGATACAAATTAGAATCCCTAGATACTTCCTAGGATCAGATGAGTATACTTGATCACTAATTGATTCCTATTTGAATGGAATAAATTCAATGATTATTACAAAATGGGTTTCTAAGGAAGTCACTTGTGATCTATGTGATTCACATATTAGAATGCTCAGTTTATAATTCCTAAGAACTAGTTGAGCTCAACGTGGGATTCTAGGGTTACTTCATGGGATCCAATGTTTTTTCATATAACTATTTAGATTCTTAGGGTATTACATAGGTCTTGTGGTTGAGCCTGATATTAGATGGTGTGGTATGTAATGCTCGGAAAGACATTTCTATCGCTAAAACAAATAGGAATACATTATATTGGATTTTTTACTATAACATAATGGGAAATTATGATTTATTTATTTATTCTACCACAATTTATTTACTCATGTGGGCTTATCCCATGTGCATGCATTATATTTACTAATTAAGAATGGGAACAAATTATCGGTACCCTTCTAGGTAGCACTCAATCACATAATGGGAAACCTTGAATCATGGGTACCAATGTATTCATTACTGAGGATTTGTAGTGGTGTGATAAAATTCCATAGTAGAATGATTTATTGGGATAACTTCTCAAGGATTTAATTCTTCAATGAGAAAGAATGAGGATAAAAGAAGTGAATGAGTGTAGTTCTATTCTATATTTATTTTGTATATGTGATCGTCTCAATGGGATATTTATGATTTATATTAGTTTGAATGAAAAGTTATTTATTTTATTCCTTCTAATTCAATTTTTTAAATAATTATATATGTTTTCTTCAATATATTCTATGTATTATTTTGGATTAATTTTGATTTTTAATTCTGTTTTTTCTCACACCAATAGTAAGGTACAGTCTTTATAGGTAACACCGTAGACCCTTAGAGCTCATTGAATGTCTATAAAGAATATATAAGTGAAATTGATATCACATAGAGAACAGTAGTCTTGAAAAATGTACATATGTCTAGGTTGGTGGGACATTATAAAGTTAATTTTAAAAAATAAAATTTGAAATTAAAATTTGAGTTATTATGATCATGGTAAAAAGAAGTTAAATAACTAAAATTATGTGTTATTAATTAAAAATAACTAAATGTATATTTAAATTGTTTTTCAAGGGGTGAATTAACTTTATTAATAAATTTCCCAAGTTAGATCCCTTTTAATGGAATAATGATACACTTAAACATTACAGAATGATTATTAGTGGAACTGACATTTAAAACACTCCAACAAAAAGGCTCTTCGACTACCCCTAGTAAACCGCTTATTTTTAATGGTTATCTCTTGCATACCTACACAAGTTCCCTATGAAAAATACCTTATTCACATATTATTGATATCTTTTTCTATTAAATATGAAAAATAATTCATTTTTAAGGAAACCAATTCAAAAAGAGATGAGTTCATTGATATAAGTCTCTAATTAGTTAATTATAGTTTCATAAATCATTTAATATATTTTCATGGTGATTCATTTTTTTATCTTCTTTCTTCCATCTCGTTTCCCAAATCGACATGACTCAGGGGTCATTGGGCACCACTCTGGTCCCTCTTCTCCTTTGTGGGGAAAAACCTTCTTCACCTCTTACCTCACAATCATTATATTCCTTCAATAACCCTAGATACATCCCTTAATTTCCCACATATCAATATTACGTGTATTTCTGAATATGATTGAAGGATTACCAAAACAATATCTTTCATCTTTAATGGTCACCAAAGCCTCATCCCATCTTTATTTGATCTTGGTTTCTCTATTAACAACTCTTAAACCTTTAGGGAATTTATCAGATAGTTTTTTCATTTACACTCGGGATTTACTTGATCGAGCTATAGTAGGTCTTATTGACAATAGAAATATAGTGGTTATTTTTATTTAAAGATTGATTTGATCAATTATTTATCTAAGACAAACTATGTCTATAATAGATACCATTTTTTTTCCTAGTTGTCATATGATTTCCCCATTATGTCTGAATCTCCAACAATGACTATCTGGGTCCATTTTCTAGATATTCAATTTTTGTTTCAGAACCCTTTGGTAATCTGGATTCTAGGTAACCTTATTGGTCAATATATTAGTTCTGAAAGTAGAAATAGTACAGTCTTCCACATTTTCTCTCCTCATATATGAATTAAAATAGATGTTTCACGGATTCCTATTCATTTTTTATTATAAAGTATAGTAATAATGCTAGTATAAACAACCAATTTTGATTTAATTGTGGATGTATTTCTATTCTTTAAGATACAAAATGGTTCAATAGATATCAATGTTTCAACAAGTTTTCATGGTTGGTCATCGTAGGTAGTTTTGTGTTTTGGATGTGGAAACTATTGCTCCAATAGAAAATGTTACCATGGTATGTGTTCTAGTTTTAGTATCCACGGATTCTCAAACTTTTGAAAAAGTATTCCAAGTGACTCTTGAATTAAAATCATTAGATTTTTTGAAAGACTATGGTGTGACCAAAATCATGAGGTGCAAGGCCAGTTTGAGACATGCATTCTTAATGGGGTGTGAAATACAAATAATTTAGAACGTAAAAAAATATACTAAGGATGTGTCATATATGGAGGCATTGCTGGATAGAAATGGATGTTTTATAAGAGATATGTCCCAGGGGAGAATTCCTTGGAGACTTGTTCATAACACGGTTATTTATAAGAAAATGGAGGGTTGTAATACCTATAGAAATGGTCTAGAGTTAACAGATTTTGGAAGTGGGGTGAATATCAATCTAAGGGAAGTGATATATAATATTAATTTCATTCAATTATAATGTTTTGATGAGTGAAATAATGGATTAGGATCATGATTCTTCTTGGAAAAAGAACCTCAGTAAAGATAAGGGATTCCAATGAGAAGAGTATAATGATGAATATTTTGGTATTTTTTTCTAAGAATGTGTAGAAGGAATATATGGTTGAGGGCTACCCAGTACAAGGAGAAGGAATGTCTAATGAGGATTTCAGGACTCAGGGAGGTGTATCTCAATTAAAGGAAACATTTCTGAAGGGTGCATGAACTACACTACATTCCCAAACCAATAGAGTCAAGATCTATCAAAAATGAGAATTCCAATGTGCTAGATTGTGGTTTCAATGTTATTAGTAACAAAATGAATTTTTATAGTAACCAGAAGGACTATGAGAAAGTGTGAGATGTTTTAGAGAATTTAAAGAAAAATAAATAAGGCTTAAGAGTAATGATCTTAAATCCAATCATAGTCAAAAGATGTCAGGATATTGCTATAGTAAATGAAGAGCTATGGGAAATTATTATTGAATATGAGGAATAAATATTGGAGGAATTTTTTCTTATCCATTCCAAGAAATAGGATATGGATAATATATATAAGTGATTACTAGGTGTAAAAACTAATAAGGTGTAGATATACTAGATAAATAAGAAGGATTTTATTTTAATTATAGGATTTTATGAAGGGAATATAAAAATGGAGGATCATATTTAGATGTGGGGAAATATAGCTAACCGATTCAAAGTCCATATCAAGGATGATCTAGATTCATAGGTAATAGTAATTCATTCGATATTAATTAGGAATGAAGTGTATAGAGGCATAAAATTTTATTTTAATGATATGCTAATATCTTACAATATATGATGCTTTTAATTTTGTAACTACATGGTTTATCACTTTAACATAAATGCGTATGAAAAGTAAAAAAGGAAATTTTCAACCTAGTAACCATATCATATAGAATCTGTTTGAATCTCATTATTCACTGTAATGTTATTGTGTTAACATCAATATTCTTCTATGAAAATTATATTATAGACATATAACTATATACTTATACACATTCATTAGGATAACATTTTTTCGGTTAATTTATAAACTTACATGATTTTTTTTATACTAACAAAAAAAAATTATCATTATAAATACATTAATATTTATAATATATTAAATTAAATTATAATTTATTTTGTGAACATGATTTTGTTAGGTTGAAAAAATATTCTTGTTCTTTAAAATATAACACATTTTTATTGATAATTTAACAAAAACATTCTTTTCATTAATTATATTATTATAAAACATACCCATAACTTCCAAAAAAATGAACATGGGACTGAATAAATCATATCAACAAAATTATTCCCATGCATTGATTAATATAGTAATTATTATCATTAATAATTGAATGATGATCAAAATTTTTATAATAAATTTTGTTTGAAAACAAAAAAACAATTAAATTATGATGATGAAAATGAACAATAACTAACTAAAATAGGTATAATAAATTATTTTAATTGACGATTATAAATGGATATTTATTTAAATAATGTTTTGAAATAATATATTATGATGTCTATGATCATTTTATAGGTGGTTAAAACAGATTATGGGTAGTCGGGTATAAATTAAATAGTTTCTTTTCCTATATCAATTTAAAAATGATATTGACAATATTTAAATTTATATTTACGGAAATAATATATAATTTCCCTGAAAAATCCAATTTAATTTTTTTCCTATGGTTATTTCAGGGGTTTACATGTCTCCTTAAAATGTTATATCCCTTTCATTCTAAATTCAACTGAAATGATTCATGTAGTAAATATTTTTTATATATAATATTGTCATATAGAAATCATGCTCATCCTTGTCCATGTTTCTCATAATCTGTTATAGATTTCATTTTCCCTATTTAATTTATTTATAAATATCATTTTATTTTTAATTTTGATAAATTTTACTATAGTGTGAATTAAATATTTTTTATATTTTTCGAAAAAAAATTTCTTTGAAACTTTTGTTTGATTTTATTTATGAATATATCTTTTAATATATTTATATTCATCATTGTAGTATTTATTTTCAATAACATAGTTTTTTAAACTATTTTTTACAGGTTATATCATTTTAAAATATAACTTCACAAAAAGTAAAGGGTATTTCTTATTATTTTTCAATTTAATTTCCATAATCTCTTATATTTTTTTAATCTAAGTTAATATCATTTAATGATTCAGATAATTCAAAGGGGGTATGATATAAAGATAAAATCTACCATAATTATTTTATTTTATATAATTATGTATTCTATATATTTTCAAGAAAACATTTTAATTTAAACACGGTAATTATGATATAGTGGAAATTTAGATTTTTCATATACATGTGGCACGTATATATATATTTGTATATGTGTGTGTGTGTGTGTATCCCTTCATTTTATTGAATAAAACATTATATCACATGAGATGAACGATAATGTACTGGGGATTAAAGCAATACAAAATGTTCTTCGTAATTTTGAGTAAAACAAATATAGTATTGGACTCTATCCAAATGTGAGGATGGTCCCAAAATTGATACTTGATGAAGGAAATTATTATCAATTATTTTTTATTTTCTACATATTATGCAATATTTCTATTTTATTTCAAATCTATTGATATTTTTCCACAACTTATGATAATTTCCCAATGATTCAATATTTATAGTCCCTATTTCACATGATATTTTGAAATACTTTTTTAATGATTCTTGAATTTTAAACCATGTTTTATTTGATATGATTTAATTATGTCATATTAGTGTAACATGGTTTATTTCTCATTCCCATATGTATATCATTTACTAACCAAATATTATTAATTGATGACTTTTATGTTCACTCTTTATTTATAATCTGCGTAAACCATATCTAATGTTTCCATTTATAATATAATTTCTAATTTTTTTATATTTGATATTTGTATAAGGGAATAGTGTGTGAAAATTATTTTTAGGAGAAGTAAATGAGTATTCATAAAGTAGGTGGGTTATGAATCTAATCTCCCATGAAACTACTCCTACATGTTTCATAGTGTGATTAATTATGAGATGTATTGAATATTCATGTATTATAATGTGTATTCATCTCACCTAATTTCCATTTCACCTTACTTTGTCTCCTATTACACATATATATGATATGAAAAATATAAACAAGTGGATTAAAATTTCCCTACATTATTTTCTCATCAATCGGAGATTTTTTAATATATTATTAAATTGAATTATTATTAATAAATCTTCCATTGATATAGAATCAACCCATGGATCACAAATATTGTGAATACACAAATGTGAAATTTCATCATGAATCTGAATTGTATGATAATATTGGATGTACATATATATATGATAATCCAGTCTTAACATTATAAATAAATCCAAAGTTAAATATTATCCTTACTAACCTAACGATTTTAATCATGTATCATGATTAGACACAATTGTTTTGGGTATCACATGAAGAATGGGAATTTATAAAATAAAAATTCCACGAATATCATTAATTTTATAATCCTCAATAATATAATATAAATGAATTAATTTTCCCAATCAGTTCATAATGTCCCACCGCAGATTATTCTCTTTCTGCAATATCAGGAAACCGATTACAAAATTTACATTGACATCACTTTTTCCACTATATAATATGTAGTTAATTATTCATACAAATTTCCCTATGATTATTTATATTTCTCTATTCGTAAGTATTGTATCTCAAATAAAACTACATACCATTCAATAAAAGGCCACTAAAAGTGTGTTTGAATTCTAAAGAATATCCTAATTAAACCGAGACATTCATTCCATTAATAAATTTGAGTATTTCAGTTAAATTTCTCTCAATTAACTATTGAAACATAAACACACTATATATATAAGATTGAATCATCACTCTGTAACAATCATGGATTCTACTCTCCGATATAAATTTAATGTTGAAAAACCTGGAATATAGAATCCAAACTCTAGAAATCTTTCACATGATCTATAAATGATTCTTTTATTTCCAAATGAATATAAAAACCCAATATTCCTCCTAATACACACTACAATGTTTAGGTAAAAAATAAACATACTCTAACACTCTACCATTGACCCATGAAATAGATCCACCTAAGAATTACTAAACAATTTTTCGACAACAATATTTCTACTTCCAATAATATATATCATGTCAATGTCAAATGATAAATAAAAAAATCATCTAATATGTCATCGATTTAAATCAATATAATAAAATATATTATTTAATAGCTTTAGTTCAATTAAGACACTAATATTCTCAATAAATATATAATTTTTCTAATTATTATGCCCATGAACAATGAAACATAACATGAGATCATGATTATGTCATTTATTATCATCATTTATATACATCCATGAATTATATTCCACTACTCACGCTTCCTTTATTAATTCAAATTCCAGTAACATATTAGAGGCATCAAAATAAAACTCAAAATAATTCTCTATTGTAGGAAAATTAGATTAGGTGATGATGAAAAACTATTATTTTTATAAAAAAAATCTACAAAATTAACTTCTAACTATAATTTCCTCATTTTCCTAGTAATTTGCATTCATTTGATGATTAATTAAAACAGTTACATGATTAATCTACGATAAAAATAGATTAATCCCAAGAAATTATATATCGCTAAATCATTTTTGGGAATATCCAAACTTAACAAAACATTCACGTCTATTGGATTTCTTCATAACCTAGATCAAGAGACAAAATTCAAAATAAATAATACGTTTCAAAAAAATAATTGAATTTTTAATACAATTTAATATACAAATTACTTACTCAATGTTTCTAAAAAAATATAAAAATACTCTCCTTTCTCCTCATATGGGAATGTGAATATCAATTTGTAATTGATATAAATAATTACATAGGAATCTATTTTGAGATGAAAAACATGTTTTAAAATGACCATATAAATGATCAGTGCATTATTACAGCCTTTATAACTCATAAAAACATCACTATGAATCTGAAAATTGAATACCATGTATTGTAGCATGCATTGTACGAACTAATGTAGGAGGTACTTTAGAAGAAACGGTTTGGTACTATAGCATCCATAATTATTCATCTGTTTGGAATTTCGGGCCACCGATTTGGTTCTCGAGTCTTCAAGTCCTTTGTTCCACAAAAGGTTATCAGACCAGTATGGATTTCAGGTCACCACAATGCCAGCAGGCCATATCGACTCCTTTGGTTCACCCAAAGGCTTTCAAACAACCTGAAATTTTTTATATTACACTAGGCAATCTCTATAAGTACCAGACTGTATATGTGGATTCAGAGTAGGCATAATCACTTGTGTAGAAGCCAACAAATGTGGAAGATATAGAGGGCATGTCATTTCCATTAGGACCATCCAATGAATGAATGACAAGCTTAGATGAATATCCACGCATGGTGGACAGCTGATATCGTGATACAGAATATAGGGAGGAGTAATTCACTATAGTTATAGTCTGGATATTTCTTATAAGACCTACAGGTCATGAAATCTCAAAGTTGTAGGCCTTTTAAGGGTTTCCCCTCATCCCTTGAAATGGGGGTTATCAAAAATCAACAAAAAAGAAGGCATTTGGGCCATTCAAGTATTAATCTCTTATAAATTTAATAAATTAATAATCAATCCAACTCAAGTGATGCCAATTATTCATGGTTACATGATTTAATATTTGATAGTCAATATATAATTGGAAACATATATATATATTCTTGGAAAAAAATCACCCAATCAACCCATGGATTAACACTATTCTCAATGAATCTATTATATTATGGATCATTCAACATAATATTTAACACTCTGTAAATATATGTAGCTACATGATAAGGTGTTATAGAAATATGTTTCACAAGTAGTACTATGTAAAACAAAAAAACCAACTCCATATCTTAATATATCATTGTAAAATAATAAGGATATTCATCATGGTATTGATTTTCTATTGGAGGAAAATGGGAACCATAAAAATATTAAATTAATCGTTGAATTATCCAAACTACATAAGATGTGATGCCCTTAAGATCCCAAAAATTGTTACATTTTTTTTCATGATAATCCAAATCTTCAAAAATAATTATTCATCAAATTTTGGAAATAATATTAGCCATTTCATATGAATTAATATGTACCTAAAAAAAATTTGATCCATAAATTATAATGATAAAATAAAAACCTTATATCCCATGAATTATGAAATATCGATGTTATTTAAATCTTCTAATATCAGTAGAAGAATTTTTGAATAATTTGGTAGCATACACTATTCATACCAATATTGTAATAAGGGAGAATATATCAACAAGAAAACCGATGATTAACAATAAAAATAATAATAAATAAGAATGATATGTACTAAAAATAAACAAGACACTAACCAATGTGGAGGTAACCATTATCATACCTAAATGAATTGAAACCCCCTATTTATAATTTGATTAAATTTAATTAAAATCAATCAAAATGAAAAATCCCAGCACCTTAACACTAACAATAGGTCATCTGACTATCATTCATAGCATCCCATTTTTAAAAATATACCTGAGAACCTATATAACCCCTATAAATAACCACATATATGATATATATATATATATATATATATATATATATTTCTCAACATTAATGTACTATACCATGTTGGTTATGCCATTGTTTAATTCCAATTATGACCTCTACCCCTTAAAATCAATTCCATCAAGACTATTAATGGAATTCAATTTTCATGAGAGAGACATGCTATTGGATCACTTGTAAAAATTGATTGATTTTTGCATCTTTGGTCATTTTGATAATAATCTAACTGTTTAATTCATTTGGATTAATAAAAAGTAAAAAATAATAAACTAATAGATATACCACTCATTATCCATGAGATATTCATTTACCTCCCACTTATTTTTAAATATTGATCTATATAATCCTATTATATCCCTATTTTCATTAGTAATTTTATTATTGAATAGTATTTCCTTTTTCATCATTGAAATAAAAGCATCAAATAAATGGAATTGAAAATTTAATCATATTATCAATAGTTTACCATACAATATTTGTTGACCCTTTGAATTCTCATCAACACCCTATGATATCAAATATTAGAAAATGTAAATATAAATGAGATAATAATAGAGAGAGAAACTATTCCCTGGATTTAACAACATAATCTTATGACCTAAACACATCATAATCATCTTTGTGACAAACAAAACAATGAAAATATCCTTAATTACATCCCATGAAAAACTCTTTTCCAACCATTGTTGGAATATGATATCCCACTAGCTTGAAACTAGTCCATGAAGAGAAAAGTATCATGTTTCTGTTTATTCCACTAATGAGTTTCAATTAGCTCGAAGATCTTCTCCATCCTCATAATTAACTATTTATGTGACCTACATATCATCTTAGGTCTAATTAAATTAGAAATTTATATTTCTTGCTCAATGAGAAAATGCCCCCTTTTTATTTTTTTAATTCAAGATGATGGGAAATGTGTTATTGTTGGATTTATATAGTAATTTTCAATGGTTAATGTGATATCATGTTTGTTTAAAATGATTCTTTTAGTCCTATAAGGAGACAAGAGAGTTTAAGTGGGCTTAAGGAATGTTTAAATTACAGTACTTTTTTACATATGATACTCGATTCTTATATAGGGATTACCATGTACTCAGGGAAACTGAAATATTACTATGTGGCCTGGTTGTGACACAAGGTGTTGGATGAACCCTAGCCTACTACAATATTGTCCTAAGTCAATTTATTATAATTATAAATAATAAAAAAAGCATTGTCCCAATAATTTTACCCTAAATGAGGGTTATTTTTACCATCATCATCACATCCCCATTGGGGGATTGACATTAGAATTTTGAGGTCAACTTATTTCGCTAATATTAATTGTGATCCATGTTTAATAAAGGGTGTTTCTCATTTATATTCAATGGTAAATATTATCCCCTTCATCCACATTATTTATTATTACTTTTTTTTTATAACATTAACTTATGTATGGTATTTTGGTTTCTATTTCACTTTAACATGGTAGAATTTCATTTTGGGGGAATATTTATTCCTTTGGAAAGTAATAATAATATAATAGCTTTCACTCCCTACATCATTATTTTCATATGAGTTAGATTAGGTGTAATTTGTTTTTCATTGATATATTTTTGTTATTTTAGAAAATGATTTTATGTTTTATATTTTTTTAAATGCATTTGGATAATTTTTATTTTCTATTTTACTAGGATTTCTAAGAGATTAATGGTGATATAAATATAGAGGATGTGTAATTGGTATTTCAATTTATTTTTCATTATGAATAATTGTTTATTTGGTCTATTTCATTCTAAATTACACCATTTCTGGTTGATTTATTAGATCTCTAAATACATCCATTATCAAGAAAATTAGGTTCTCAAAACTTTATTTTATTTCAAGGATATTACTATGAGATATTTAATATTATTATTTAATAATTTATAATAATAATGATATTTTTATTGAGATATGGATTTCTGTTATCCTAAAAAATAAATCACTAATTTAATTAAATTCTTTTTCTACAATCTCCTAATATGTTATAAAATAGTGACAAATCCATTATTTAAAACCATTAGTTCATAGTTGGTGAATAAATGGGTTTTTATATTTTCTTAATTATATAAATAATAATTATTTAAATTTAAAACATTATTTTATTTTATTTGTATCTTATTATTCATGGTTCCTAACATTATTTTTAAAAAATTACGAATTTCAGAATAATCCTATTCTTGTTAACCTTATATCCCCATATCTGATGAGTTCACACTTAGAGATATTATATGATTATTTGAGGTATGTTTTATCAAGATGATGTATCATATGTTATTACCATATGTAGTTAAATATTTTAAATATGATATGTTGTTTATATTTCAGTTTATATTGTTCTACCAAGAAAAATTTATGCATAATAAAATAACTCATACCCATACTTCTATATGTTGGATACATTCTTTTACTATTAACCTTTTGATTAATTTGTCATTCTCTAAACATAATGTTGTTCAATTAATTTTCAATTGCAGATATTAAAAATAAGATATTATGTTAGACAAAAGTCCTTTAGATATGATTTAAAAATTATCTTTTAAAAAAATGGTTTTACTTAATTATCATCATAGTGTTATTAAAAATTAAATCAATTCTATAATTTTTTATCTAAAATGTGAATCACTAATTGTTGAGATTATAGTTTTATCTTATACCATTAGTAAAGGAATATAGTTTTAAAATAAATGTTATTTCACTTACAAAAATCTTTTTATGTAATTATGGTTAAGTAGAATATATTCTAAAATAACACAAATAATATTTTAATAAAATCGTTTCATGAAAATTTCATGGAATTATGATAAACCATTTAGAGAGAAGGTTGAAAGGAACTGGTTTCCCAGTTCATGTCCAAGAAATTTATTAAATAAAAAACAAGGGGTACATGGAAATCTCGAGGTGTAATGCTCTTACACCATCTAAAAGTTAAAGAATCCAATAAAAGATACAATGAAACCCAAAGAGAAAAGTAGTTAGACAGCCTTGCTGAAGAGAAGCCTTGCTGACATGTACTGAAATTTCAGTTCTACTGAAAGTATGCCATGAAACCTTGGGAGGCATGCAGTTTTTCATCTTGTTGAAGAAAATAGAAATGGCAAGGTACAGATACCGAGAATTCTCTAGGGCCCCAAGGTGTATTTCCACTGGTAGGGGTCTTCAGAAGTGGTTGGAATCTTGTACCGAAGTGAAGACAGAAGCAGAATTCAGCTTCAAAATGTCCAGTCTCATCTGCATAACTGATAAAAATATTTGGAAATCTATATTCTAATAGGATCAAGATTGGATCAGAGAGATCTCATAGCCTTGGGTGTGGAAGCTTGAGCTTGAAATGCGCAGTAGTACAATGAACAAAACATCTATCTAGTTCACTAGTTGTGGAAACTTTTGTATATACCTACCTTTTGTAGTTTGTTTTTTGAAATGAATCTATTTTCTTTGTGATTTTCACTATATTATTATTGGTGATTGATATGTTATGATACCAAGATAACCAATGAGAATATGATTCTAAAACTTATATCATTTATGCACTATATAATTTATTATTATTTCCATTTTAGTGTTGTATTTTTTATTTTGGCACGATCTATGATCCTAATGCATAAAACCAATGATTATAATATATTAGAATGATATTTTGGGTAGTTTAATGTATAATTAGAAGATATTAATATATTTATGATGATTATTAATTGATTAAAGTATTCCTATGATAATGATTATAACTTTTATATAAAATATTAAAATTAGTATAGATATATGAATTTTTATTATATAAATAGTAACAAGGTAGTTGTATTATTTATATAAATGTTTCTAAGGGGTAGGATGGGTGATATCATAATCCTTTATGTGTCAGGGGTCAAAATCCCAAGAATAATTATAATCGGTACTAGAGGTATGATAAAAAACTGATTATACTACTCCATCATTCCCTTAGGTTGACTTTTATATTTCCCTAATAAGTTAGGCATAATTACATAAACATTGTTGGATTATATATACACTAACTTATATTTAAACATATATTTAAAAGTGTGGATGAATATGTGTACATGTGTAATATTTATACAGATACATGGATTTCCTCATTTCTTAATGCCCTTTATTATTATATAAAATCAAGAGTTGATGCTAAAAGTAGGTATGATGGTATGGATCATCATGATATACAAGTTATCAATTATAGGATATGTTGGTCTATTATTTTATTTAATATTACTTTGTGATTTAAATTTCTTACTAGATTCCAATTTATTTTATTTTACTTATGTAAATGAATTAACATTTTCATATATACACCTAGTTGTTCATAGATGATTTTGTGGCACATTAGGGGTTCCATATTGATTAAGTATATACTTTCACTCTGAACATACATTATGTTGGACATCTAACATAATTTGATGCATTTCTTATACCTCAATATCTAAAATTAGAATAGAAATTTATTAAAGAAAAATGAAAATATTACAGGGAAAAAATATACAATCATGGATTACCCAATAACCATAATGAATGTGTTATGGCGTTGGAGATCAAAATCCCAAACATCAAAATAAAAGAATCAAGAACCACCCAATGAAGATGAGGTGAGATATAGATGAAAATATTAGGATCTTCCTTGTTTTCAAAATCATATCCTCACCAATAATTTCATTCATTCCATTAACAGCAACGAGGCAGGCCACTCCTGATGCAACAAGGAAGCAGCAAAGCATGTCACTCTAGATTCCTCAATATCTACAATACATTCAAGGAAATGTCAAAAATTGGTGTCCATAAAACTCAAATTGCGAGTAGTTTCACCTATATTTATTGGTTTTTATGTTAAACCAAGATACAAAGGATTTCCCTTATATAGTTTTAGTTGGTTTCTATACTAATGGCATCAAATCATTGGTTCATACAACATTACCAAGTTTTTATTTTTATGTGATGTATAGATTTTCATAATACCCATTATTTCTATATATTTTATAAGTAATTTAATGGGTTATTATGTATACATGTCACATTAAATAGGCATAACATTTAAAAAAGATGTTACATATTAGATTGATACTCTAATGATTTACAATGTTTAGTACTTATATTTGATGACCAAATGAATCATGTTAAAATTTTCTTATATTTTAAATATTTATTTTTTATTCCTAGGTGGGAAAAAACTTCCAACATAATATTAGATAAACTTAATGAGTTTAAACTATCTTATAGTGTCCATGATATGCACTTGAGGTATTCTTTCAACAAGGACTAATTTAATTTAGGTATTTAGGTCACGATCATTACAATTTAATAGAATGGGGAACACTGTCAATATTGAATAAAAGAGTTTTTTGTTAACAAAGATTTTGAACAACATATGATATTACAACAACATCATAATGTATTATATATTATTTATATGCAATTATGTTTATTATAACCTCAGTGATCTTCGTCTTAACTAGATCCTCAGGCTCACCAACTATGGGAACATTCATTTCTTACTCTTTGATATTCCTATTATCAAATCTCTCAAACTAAAACTTATTTTTCCACGGCTCATCATGTCACTAATTAGGGTAAATAATTCTAAAAAATCCACACACTAATTATTAATCAATTTAATGAAATATACAATAACAAAAATAATCATGTACGAATTCCCACATATAATGAAAATGTAATTAGTGACATTATATAAGAGGTATAATTTTTAAATATTTTTTCATTAATCAATTCATAATAACAAATTTTGTAAATCATTGATTAATTAATCTATAATTCAATTATTTCACAAAAAATTACATTATAAATGGATAAATAACTTATGTGCAAACACATATGTCAAATTAATAATTGATAATATTACACATGAATTTCCCTGCATCCACACTTAATTCTATGGAAATAATATCCCAAAAATCTTATTTATAAACTCAAAAAAATATAATACCATAATACACAGTTACATATAAATAAACTATGGGTTTTTCGGATATAAATATATTGACCCATAATTCTCATATAATGATATTACATCTAAATAGTTCAGTATTCATAACATTTTTATACATGAAAGAATAATTCATGTCATGAATATTTTGAAATATATAGGCACAAAAAACATTCCATAAAATATTGATATGGAATCCCATATATTTCATTGTAACAAGAATCTGTCATAGATATATCATGCTTAATACCTTTATTCACAACTACTTAAATGGAAACATAAGAAAGTGTGATCTCGGGTTTTCAATAATGATAAATATAGGATATATCAAGGATCATGTAAGCATAACCTTAGAAAAAGGTTATATAAATGTGATATTATCATATGAAAATAATATATCCACATCATAGATAATAATCCTGAGTAATTGAATAAAAATTGGTATTTCATAAGACATGAATAATAAAGTTATCAAATAAAAAATGTTTATGAGATAATAACCATCACATAATACATGTAATTGTGTGATAAACAAAATCATTTAAAATAAATTCATTAATAGGCCAAGATCAGTTACAAGACTATCATAGTGGATTTTTTCCCTCAAAAAACCATCATTGGTGTCATGTTTCACTTTCAATGATATCATAGTAGAAAAATTCTATTACTAAACTTGGTTTACACCATATCCTGGTCATGTTTATCTCATGAGATATTAGTCTTGACCCAATGAATTGTAGGGTATAAGGTTCTCACACATCAAATAATGATAATCATACATATGTGTTCTATAAGATCATAAATAATTCTTTAAATTATAATCCATGAAAATTAATGGGTTTCATAAACATTTAATCATGTAATAGAAATGTATTTGAGAAAAATTTCATAATTCATTCATACTAAAACCAATGGAATAGAATACATTTTCATAAACATTCTATCATAACATTTAAAAACCATCAAAATAAATTATAATGATAGTTTCCTTGGATCATATTCCCAGTAAAAAATAATTGGTATCAAGTGTTGTTTTATTCTCTAAATATAAATACAATTAAAATATCATTACAACATTATTGTGGAAAAATCGCTTCCATTTTGAAATCACTTAATAAAAAAATAATTTAAAAAGAATTAATTTTTTAAGAATTGTGTTGCATTTTAGAGGAATATTTAGACCAAAAATTAGTCATGATTGATGGAAATTTGTTTCATTCCATATAAGTTATAAAACATTATTTCATATATTAGATTAAAAAATCTCAATGTGCCACTATTAGAAAATGATTAGAAGATTACCTTCAAACAATTTTTTTAATTGAATCATGTGTAATAATTAAATTAATATTCATAGGATATTTAAAATATCATTTTAATTATTTTTTATAAAATATATACTAGGAAGAAAATTATTTTTCAATATATGTGACAAATGATGTAAATTTTTGTTAAAAATATATTTTTGATCTATTGCATATATTATTTGACAAAAATTAAAAGAAAAAATTATTTTAAAGAAATAACTAGATGATATTAAATTTTTTATTTTTATTTATAGATACATAATATTATTTAATTATTCTAACATTATTTATATACAATATTATTAAAAATGAGATTGTAAGAAAACCCCCATTCAACTTTGTAAAATTGTGAATAATAAGACACAAAAAAGAAATAACATTATAAGGATATTTATATCCCTAAATTTTCATGATAATAGTCATAAAATAAATTCATCGGTTGTATATAATCCTCACAAAATAAAAAATGGCGTATAGGTAATGTGACCCCCAGTAATAAAATTGAGATGAAAATACCATACATTAGGTTCTACATCCTTCTTTTTCATTGGAAACTCCTTTGTAAAAAATATTGATTTTTTAATAAAACTATTATGAAACAAAAATCATATATTTAATACCTTATATTATTTCAATATAACACCTTATCAACCATTTTTTAATAATCTTTCATTAAAATCCATAATATGGCGGGTATCTACTTCATTTTAAATGTATGTTCAAGTATGGTTGTTTTGGCCCTTGTATTTCGGTCATGATTACATCATATGATGAATATAAATGTAGGTAAAAATATCTTATATATTAATTATATACATTTCTATAGTAATAAATTAATGATATAGATATAAAAATTAATTACATCATGCACAGAGACGATAAAATGTACTAACATAGGAATGTTGTTCAATTTTTTTGACTGAATGAATGAATAAATGTAAATATTAATTCAAAATTGTAGGATAATTATTATATAATATATATATATATATATAATTAATTTCTTCCACATTAACATCATAGAAAATATAAATGAAAAACAAATCACCTCGCTTTGTGGAGGTGATAGTCTACAAGTCAGCACGAAAAACATTATCGTTTCCCAAAAGATTTAATTGTTTGTATGTAGATGTGATATTATAATTAAAAAAGTATATAGATTTCATAAATACAATATATAATCATTATACCCATAATAATACCCATAAATAAAATATGATGATGAAAATTTATTTATATTACTATATAATGATTATAAGAAATACTTAGGCATTAATGACATTTTCAGTTATCAATTGATGGTAACAAGGGTGTATATTAGTTTTTTTAATAATAATACTAATAATTAATTATATTTAGGATAATGAAATTATTATTTTATAATAAGTTACATATAATTAGAGGAATCACATAAGACTATAACAGAAAGTGATCAGTTTTGGCAGTTACTTCATCTTTGAAAGGGCTCTTTTCGATATATCCTCAAGGGATATGGGGATGATATTTTGGGAATAACATAATCTGAATAAGGAGTCTAGGGAAGATGAGATGAGAAGTTTTAAGTGTTTAGTTTACCATAAATGGTTAATGTGTTCAAAATATGTGAGGGTGAGGTTCTATTATATAATTTAGGTTTGTGGTACTTAAGGAATTTCTCAAAACATTAAATTATAATAAATTACTGTCATGAAAAATGCCTCAAACTGGACTTCTATTTAAATTTAAGGTAGTATAGGGTTGTAATATAATAATACATAAGAATTTATAGTTTTTTTAGAGTCATTTTAAACAATATCATTTTCGTTATCCCTTAAGAAAACAAAATAAATTTTTTGTGGTAAAAAATTCAAAATTAAGGGGTTATAATTTTACTTATAAGAGGAAAATTTGACAATAAATGGAAACTTTATTAAATTTTCAACAATATCATAACCACCTATTCGTATTTAGAGTATTTATAATTTTAAAATAATTTTATAATATATTATTATTATAACATATCATTATCTTCAATTCTGATATAATTCTATTAATTTGACTTGTAAGGTATAACATAATATATTAAATTTGATTATATTCTATGAACAGAACACTAATATCTCATATCCTATTATAATTTTTTTATAGAATATAAATAAGTAAAATTATATCAAATTTAATACACCTTTTGAATATAATTATTATAAAATATGTATCATGTATATTAATATAATTCAACCATATTACTATCTAATTATATTCTAAATTTAAAATTAATCACATAAATTCATGGAGGTTTTTGTCTAAACGTACACCTGATTTATGTTACAATTTATCTATAGATTGGATGATAAGAAGGTAGATATGATATTATTATTATTATTATTATTATTATTATTATTATAGAAATACAATTGTATTATAAACATCATTTAAAAAAATTAAACACACCATAATACCCATATATTAATTTTTATGAAAAATGATTTTTCCCGCTCTATGGATATAGCAAGCTAGATGTAAACATGAGTGAACTTTCACCTCTCTTTTGATGGGAAATATGGTATAAAATGGATTTTCATAATCAAAATATAATTTTAACATATATACGATACTTAATAAATTATTTTATGATGAATACCGTATATTTACCATATGTAATGAATTCTAGAAAAGAATGTGATCGATTAATGGTATTACCACTTCGTAGGAACAACTCATTTATACCTGTTATAAGGTTATCTTGTTTTTGTTTTGGGGAAGAATAATATCTATATAATTTGTATAGGAAATTTAATAATGGATTTTTTTATAGGTTGGTCAATAAAAAATGATCAAAATGTAGGGATAAGTGAGGAATGTGGTACACTTTTATAACTGATGTAAGGGGTGATTTTTTGAAATTCTTATAATATTAAATTTTCAAAAATTCATTATCCATTAACATTCCTCAAAATATCCACAATTTTGATGATATGGTAGAATATATTTGTATAATCATCTACAAATATAATTTATACAAGTATTGGCATCATTTTAAAACATATCATTTTGATAAGCCCTTAATTAACCAATTTTAGTTGTAACTACAACAACAACTCTTCCAATATTAATGGGGTTCATTTTTTTACATAAAATATGAAAATTGGCCAATAAATTACCAATTATAAACATTATATAAAATATTATAATCACTATGAATTATTTTATGATATCTTATTATAAAATAATATAATCATATATTATTTTGGTAAAATATCATTATTGTCAATTTTCACACTATTCAATATTTTTAATATCAAACACATCATCAAAATGGGTGAATTAAAATATGATAATTTAAACCATACCTAATATTTTTTATATATGTTTAAAACATATGATTCACATTAAATAATTTGAATTATACATATTTTAATATTTTTAAAATCATTTGCCACATTTTGTTATCTAATATAGGCAAAGATCCTTAGTGTCACATAATAAATTGATGTTATTATATGATTAATAAAAAATTAAAATAATTTTATATCATGATAAAATATTTTAAAATAAAAACATATCTTCATTCTTAACTTTAATTTTCTCGTATTGGGATGCATAATGTTAATAAAAAATAGTGATATTTAGTGTCATTCATTAATTTAAATATTATATATGTTATTTTCATGGAGATATGTACTATAAAAATACCATTTTGAGAATATTGTGTCATGGAATGAATTTAATTAATCTAATAAAAATTGTTTTGGAATAATTTTGGCCTTATTAGTTATTTTTAATCTATATTAAACTTATTTACCATTTACTAATGTGATACATCATTCCATCATACTAATCAAATTAACCAAAAATAAAAGGGGAATATATAAAAAATTCGGACCTATTGATTATAAATATGAAATAAATTTTATATAATTCAATAATTAAAAATTCGATAAAATTATTTTACTATAATTGTGAAAAATTTGATAAATTATTATTTTTTAGAAAAAAAATCGTAAACATACATCTGGATTTTTTTGTATCATGTTCCAATAATTTTTTTTATTATTTTAAAAATACTATAAATTAAATAATATTAAATTTCATTAAAATAATTCAAAAATAAGCTATAACTTAATTTATAAATATAAAAATATATTTAATTTAGAAAAACTATTTTCCTAAAAAGTACTTATTTTTTTTCAAATTATAGTTATTTTAATTTATTAGCAATTGATAACCATTGAATTGATTCTTACTTATATATAGATTAATTTTTTTTTAAAATTTAATTATTCAAATTCTTTCCTTCAAATCCAATTGCTAGGTCATAAATATCATATTAAATAATTATATTATAATAGTATATCATAGATCTTTTAAACAATGTGTTGTGTGTAAAATAATCTATAGAATAAATTTAATCATTTAATGAGAAGTATTATATTAAAATATATAGGGTTTACATAAACTTATTAATTCTTCTAATAAAACCCTTTAATAATTAACATAACCTTATTCCTATTTATTACATTTCTAATTATTTCAACTAGAAGACCCATTTTTTTAAACTCTTTCGTCCCCTGTAGCAATTTCCTTTACTCATGAGTTACAATTGCATCTAATAAAACTTTTACATCTTTCTTCGATATGCAGTAATTTTTAGAATAATTTCTACCATAAATTTCATTTTAGATCATAGGATATCATCAATATATATAATTGATTAAATAGAAGTCATTTATAAACCCCTAGACTGGTCATCTAATTCGGGTAGACCTTAATAGTCCGATTTATAGTTCTTTCCCTTCCAAAATCACTAATTCCAGGAGTCCTAATTATAGACCTCCACCCCAATATTATCTAGTTCCATTACATTTTGATACATCCCTGGTATTAACTTATTTCACCTAAAATATTGTACATAGTAAAAATTCTAAAAACATTTACATTCACAAATATTTCATTTAATCTAGTTAATAATGGTCCATATATTCTTTTTTTTCAATTGTGTTTCAAATATTTTTAATTCCATCTATATTATCATCAAAATGATGAAAAAATTATATCGTATAAGGATCCTCTAAGAGGTGGTAAACCAAATCTTGAATCTAAATAATGTATCACCATACCAAATAATGAAATATGATTTATACATTGTATGATTAGTGAATTGTTAAGTAGATTCAAATTGAATGTAGGTAAGACATTTAAAAATAGATTAGGTTGGAATATTCCAATGGTTTTATAAAAAATAAATATTCAATAATCATGTTAATCAATGGTTTAGATGGAATTATTTTTATATGGTAATCTATAATATTGATTTCTTCAATTTAAATTTCTAATGATATTCTAGAATGTAATCCTTTAGATTAGGAATTCCAAGTCAGCATCATGTTTATACCCAATAATACACCATTATATTATGGGATTTTAGTAGTAGTTTTAACTATCGTAATTATTTTTCTCATAAACTTTTCTGTAACTCATGACACCATATTCTACATTGTTATCAAACATTAATCATTTAGTCTTACTTGTGGTTTCTTTTTCCACAATTGTCCTCCATCAATAAATGAAACATAACAACTTTTATGTTTTTGCGTAGATGGAAACTCATTTATTATATATTGGATAATCAATGAACAAAAAAAATTAATGACCCGTTATGATAACTGATTAGTCTATATCCCTAAATATCTATATATGAATATTTTAACTTTTAAATCATAGGTTCCCATCCATTTATGTTAAGAAAACTATATATTTCATTTAGAGAATATAAATCTACAATATATGTAACTATGTTTGATTGATTATTAGTATATTGTTATCAACTAAGACACAAATACTATTCATACTATTGTTTCTATTATACAATGTCCGCGACAATAATTTTTTAAAAATTTTCATTTGGGAAATTATTTTTCCTTGTAATAATCTAGTTAGACACAATATATAACCATTTAAACGTTTTTCCAAAAACAATAGATATCATGAATTTTTTGATTATAAATTTATATATCTTTTTAAAAGAATTTATTTATTTAGATGACCAAAAAAATAATATAAATCTATAATTTATATATATACCGAACTCCATATAACTATAAGGAAACATATTTTAACATTTAAATAGAAAACACACTCTTCCAAATTTCCTAAAAATCATTATAATTGGCTATATTTACCCAGAGAAACCTTCTAAATAAATAAATCAATATTTTTCACCACTCAGCTATAAAATAGAATTATTCCATTGAATCAACAAAACATGATTCCAATAAAAATGTCACTCTCAATAGTAAACTACTATTACCTTTAATACTGGTGTCACAATATCATAAACTCATAGAAGAATATATTTCAAAATTCACATAGGAATCACTACAAACATTATTTTATTTTCCCATCATACCAAAAATCCAATCTATGGTTAGATAAATTCTTATATACATCCACATCCATCCCTTTATCTATCTATTGATTTCATTATACCTTTCGTTTTAACTGAAAATCCACTGAATTTTTCATTTTTTATAGTTTCATCACCATGAATCCAAGATCCTCATTTATAATGAGTTCTAAAACATTATCAAGTAATATTCCAATATTTTAAAAAAAATTACATACAAAATTTTTCTTAATGTTCTATGATTTTTGTAGAAATTACAATAGTAATATTATCAAATCTTCATCCATGATCTTCATTATAATTAATTCAATATCTATCTTGATCATGTGATTTTCATTTATTAATCACCATTTGGCCATAGATCTAGTATTCAATATCTAAATCACATCCATATTAAGAATAGATTTTTCATTATTTTTATATTCACATCCTTTCCACAATATCATTCATCAGATCCAATGTAGTATTCACTAAAAATATGACATATGTAAACTTCTAGTCTAGATACATCCAAATCAATTGAGGTTCCATCCCATAAATATTATCCCATTACACCTTTTACATTTCAATTTTCCCCAATAAATGAAAAATTTAGGTCTTTATATAAGCTTAAATCCTCTATTTTCAACCATGATAAGATAATGTTTCTCCAATAAATATTTTATTTTCATACCATTCCTTCTTCTTATTTTATAAATTTACAAATATTTTACCCTCATTAAATAAAACCAACACTAAGATATTGAAATTACATGAAGATACTAATTTCAGGTTTGAATAGTCTTGTTAAACCATTAACATTGATTCAAAATATTTAAATTGGGAACAATTTTTCACTAGAATAAATCCAATATAGGTTTCATGGGTGGAACAAAATGATGGATCTTATATGAACAAAATAATAAAATGATCTAAAAATACCAGAACTATGAATCCATGATTCACCTTTGACACACCACAATAAAAATACCCTCATACACTAAAACATACATATCTAGTGGAAGAAATAAATTCTACATAAATATTGACAAAAAAAGAACAACACCAAAGATTTTATGAGGTTCATAATTTATTCCATTATCCAAGACTTAATTTTTCTGATTTTTTTTATTTAATGAAAGAATAATACATTAAAATTTGATAAATCAAATCAAAAAATATAATATAATTTTATAACCATGTATTTTTCAATTATTTAGATCAATTTTAACATAATTACAGTTGGTGATACGCAATATTTGGAGTGTGTTACATCTAGTGAACTGGTTCCACCACCTATTGATGTTTTTGGGGGACACAGTATTAGTATAGATACCACTGGTTACATATAGGTTGATCTTCCTGAACTACAATCTTATTGGAATTTGAATTCAATTGTAAAATATTATCATAATTATTGATAATTATAGATTTTTTAATGAAATTAAGAAAATATTATAAAACATGCATACAAATAAACTATCATTATCAACAACATTCAAACTCCATCATCCAAAAATTACCACCTACACACCTAGTCTGAAAATATCCACCTTAATGACCAGTCGTCCCCTTCTAGAATTTCATTTCTTCAAGATTCCTATAACATCTGATCCCCATGAAACAGACTCAATTTTTCTTCAAATAGAGAATCATAAAATGAAGGGAGTCTTCAAATTTCATTACACATATAATATGGCCAAATCATAAAACAAGATTGTCTTGGTTGTTGAATTATATATCTCTAAACAGACTTAATGTATATATAAATTTATAGAGTATGATATTACACAGTTTCATTTATGTCATACCATATGATATATATATTTCAAAAAATATAATACTAACTTAAAAAACACATATATATTGGTTTTAGAGAAAATATCTATAAATTTCCACTTTTGATGAAGCATCGTATATTTTATTCCAAAATACATTATGTTATATATTATATAAAATCTTGTGAATTCATATCAAAATATCTTCATGTATGTCTTTAAGGAACTTTTTTAATGTAAAACTAAACGTTACTATCTATTATAACATATCAAATATATTTTTAATATATATTTGAATGAAATTTTAGATAAACAATAAAACAGTTTTATAGATGGTCTATTTTTTTATTAAACATAATCTTAATTATTTTAATTATAATGTTGGACCTCATATTACATTTTATAATTAAAAACAAATCTCAAAATAAAAAATATAATATAAATGTTTCCTCTAGAAATCATCAGTGCTTCTCAATTTATAATCGCATATTGATTAATCTAATCTTACGAAAATTTAAAAAAAAACATATCTAAGCACCATAATATTAGATCATCCCCAAGGATAATATAAGAAAGAAATAAAAATATGATTTTTATAATACATGGTATCTTATATAACCAAAGGTAAAATATGAATAAAATTATGTAACATGCAGTCCTAATATAACAATGTAATATTGTAGGACACACATCATTATATAATTTGGGGTTCAAATAGCATAAAAAATCCATTTCATATATCATGAAAATATTCCATTACTCTATAAAAAATATTATTAATGGTATAACTATCATTTCCCCATAATCTATAAAACTATATTATGGGAAAAATTAATAACACTTCATATTATGGGTTATTTGTTTTATTTTAAATTCATGTCGCAACTGTAATGAACATGAATGGATGATAATGTGTATGTTCCATATAATTCACTTGATACATTTTATTATTACCTAAAACCGCATTAAAATATTATAAATAATCTTCACATAAGTACAAGTCTCATATATCATAATAAATATTAGTAGAATTACTTCTATTTTCAACAATATTTTTCTTCTGGTAATGTTATTTTAACTAGATATAATTCAAATAAAATCTATAGGTTATCGTATTCTAAAAATATCTAATTCAACTTTATAATTTTTTAAATATATTAAGAAATACTAATGGAGTAATATATTGATTAGGAATTTTATTTCCAGTATTTTACATGTTGAACATTTTATTAGAAATCCATTATCTTAGAACAAGTGTTATTATTTATATATTATCAACTATATACATAAAACTCTTTCTATATAAATTATCATCATTTTAGAACCAATAATTTCAAAATATTCCTATTTAGATAATCATAATAAAAAAATATATCACTTTGTATTAATTTTAATTTTCCAACCTATTTTAAAATATCTTATAATATTATATTAAATTAAAACTAAAAAAAGAATTATATAGTACTTTATTTATTATATATTTAACATCTCTATTTAAATATATAAATTCACTAACCTCATAAAAATTTATTCACTCAAAAAATATCTTCATAACATACATATACTATGTTATTTATAAAATAATAATATTTCCATTAAGTGGAAATAATTATGTAAATAAAATATTACAATCCATGACACATATGGAATTCAATGTGTTTTAAGAAATATTTTGAAAATAATAATTTATTATTTAGTACATTCGACCAACTATTTTTGGATTAATTATTCCTAATGTTTAAAAAAATATCACTGATAAACTCTAATATCCTTGAAGAAAAATTTTTATCCTTAAATCCATTACAAGATAAGTAATAGAACAAGATCTTATATCACCTTGTGGGTTATACTAATCATCTTAAATTATTAGTTAAAAAATCATTCATTACTAATATATATTTTATATAAGAGTAAATAATATAAAAATATAAATTTTTTATTTCATATCACTATAGGAAATAATTTAATACCTTTGTCCATGTTACCAATGTTTTAACTCACTACTAAATTTCATGAAATTTCACATGAAGATTTGTCTGGTAATTCTCAACAAATTTTTCACATGTATTTATTTTAACACATATAAAAAACATTTTGAATCTTATACACTTCAAAATTTATGAATTGATTTCTAAATCGTTCCACTAAACAGAAACACTGTGATTGGTTTCCATCCAATCTTTATGTACTCCATGAAATACCTCCTCATATAAAATATATTGTTACTATAGAAACATATCACTTTTTGGGAATCCTCTATTAGGTTTCAATGAATTTTATTGGCTATTGGTACACTTATTATTAGACCATATAGTATAAATTTTCTACAAACATTTATTAATGATACCTTAATATGCTATCAATACTGTACTCGCATAGATAAATTCCAACTATTACTAATCTATCATTAATATATTAAGGATATAACTTAAAAATTTCTGGAACTCATTCATTAATTTATTAATAATAAACTATCAAAACCATTCCCAAAGTCATTCTAATAGTTTTTCATGGCTTGATCAAACTATAAATTTGACACCAACCTATCAATGTTATTAATGTAAACAATACTATCTTTTATAATAGGAGGTATTGAATTTATGTCATATATAATACCTCTAATCCAATCCTTGGAATATTTTATCCTTTTATTCCTATAATATTCCAAATAGTAACATTATTGTAAACTATTATCTTAAATGAGTCCACAAAACATGGTTCATTTTGAAAAATTTGCTCCATAGACCTAATAATGAGAGTGGTGACAAAGAACAGAACATTATATACATTTCATAATCATCAAGATCAACATTTTGAGTAGATTCACAGTTTGTAATATTAAAAATATATTTCTCAAAAAAGTCTAAATTTTTATAATTATTAGTAAGGATTCATTTGGTTATATACATGTTTTCAAATCAAATTCCATTAATAATTTCCTACTCAATGGTTTATATTAACTTTATTTATAAATATTATTAATAAATACTCTCTATAATATAAATTTTTTATAACTAAGTATCATTTTTTTCATTAATTTAATAATTAATATTTTTAATTTTTCTATAATTATAGTTATGAGACATTTGAATTCAATTGTATCCTTTTGTTGGAAAATAATTTTATTTCACTATATAGTGACTCCATTAATATTTATCTCTTCATACACAAATTTAGGATATTTATCACACCAATTATATGCATATTAATGTTTTATAATTGAGCATACTACTCCTTATTCAATTTATTGTATGGATAAATTTACCCATTTTATGTTGGTGAATAATATAATAGGATTTCATTATAATGTAAAAAACAATGATAACAATGACATATATTAACCTAACTCATAGTGTATTCCATTTCCACAATTGCCTATGATAACCAATAGGTTCCCAACCTTATCATGATCCAACACAGTTGGATGTTCAATTTCATAAGAAGTTTTCTTTGGATGGAATTTGACACTTAGTAAGTGTAATTTGTTTTAAATATTTTATCATATTGTATAATGTATTAGATATAAATGTTTAAATTCATTTATTTATTTAGTTTTTTAGCACACATCCCTTATATGAAATCAATATTTCAATATCATATATATGTTTAATAATTTATATTACATAGACTTATGTTAGAAACCCAAATTAAAATCCAAATACATCCAATTAATTAAGTAAATGAAACCTTTATATTTCATGTATTAAAATCATATGAAACAATTATTCCCTATTATATTAATAATATAGTGAGAGGTAACCTACCACCATATTACTAAATAGATCCCAAGAACCCAGGAGAGTGATTTGACCATCCCAATGTACATCTTCTAATTATTTTTCGATAAATGTTTCTTCAATTTAATCATAATTCTAGGATATAATATGTATAAAGTAAAAATAACATTTAAATTAAATATCATGACATGATAAAATCAAATTTCAATATAGAAGAATACTAAATTAATTATCTCAACTATCATGTAACTCCTTAGATACATGTATGATAATTTATAAAACCTTTATAACACATTAATCTGAAGAGTATATTCATTGTTAATAATAGGAATTTAATGAAATGAATAGAGTCATTTATAATAATAAATAAATCAATATTTCATAAATTTCAATATTAGATAATGTTTTATTAATAATTCATAAATAATAAAATTATAAACACCTTAGGATTTTTCGATTCATTATAAAATATCCATAATGAGAATAAATAAAAATGTATTATATGAATTTCTAATATGAACTCCATCAAAAGAAATTTTATAATCTATTTACTAAAAAGTTATGAAATCATAAATATAAATGTTCTAGAATTAATTATTTATATTTAAAATCATTAGATAATCAATTTAACACAAATGTAATTTATTTTTACTTTGCATATATCATTTATAATTACTACTTTTGACATGGTTTACCAAATTATCAAATATATCCCTTAATTAGAAAAATTAAAAATTAGAATTATGAAAAATTTATATTCAAATATAAACTCCTTAATATTTTTCTTATTTATTAAATATATAAACATATTATTAATTATATAATAATTTATATTAAAAAAATTATATATAAAATATAATTCAATCGATATAAATCAAAATTGTTTAATTATTAATATTCTTTTTGAAGAAGGTGGTCCCGCGGCCCATGACCAAAGCTCATTTATTATAAAATGAAATGATGTTACATGAGTGTAAAAGACAGAATCATATTACAGTACCTATCATGAAGAGGAAGTAATTATATTTTGAAACGTATTATATGTACATGATATAAATATAAAAAATACCATTTATTATCTTTTATGAATACTTTATAAATCATATGATTGAATTAATATTTTAAAATATATATAGAACAAAATATTATTATATATCTAATTTAATGATATCATGATATAGTTTTACCCTTATTATTTTAAAACATATATATAGTATTATGGATCTTGCTCAATGACTTGTGAGATATATTCAAGGTTTTAGTCATATTATATTGTCTTCTCCATGTCATAATTAGCCGCATAATTAAAATACCAAACCATTTATTATGATATCTGATTTATTGGCCTATGATATTACCATAAACACTAGGGAGTTATATTTTATGAACTTCCATATATCATTTTCACAATATGATTCTCTTTTCAATGAAATACATATGATTAAAATAAATTCCATCATATGATATCACACCATCTATTGTATGCTATGATATATAACAATCAATACTGTTACACTATGCCATTTTTTGCAATGTTATCAGTGAACACATAATTTCATAAAATATATTTTATAATAATATAATGAATGATACAAAATATATTTCACATTTAATGATATAAATTATTTTTTCCATGAATCATTATTTTCAACAATATTTTTATGAAAACTATATTTGAAACCGCTCTAATATAACTGATCATTATATAATGATCAAATAAGTATTTTTAGGCAGTGGAAGAGATTAAATGAAACCCAACTCCAAGATCTCTATATTTTGAAGCATATACGATATATAATATAGATTTTAGAACTTTTTTTACTATATACTATTATTATCATATTATCCTTTAATTAAAAACTTGTTTCATGAACATAATGGAGAATTAACAAAATTGATCCTTCAAAAATTATATATCCTTGGGAAAACCCAAATCACTTACTAATTGGTTGTGAGAATCTTTATCACTTATGGTATGATAGTACCTCTTAGAGTAATAAAGTATGAAGCAAAGAGTTTTGGCATGAGATAATACACATGAACCATTTATTCAATTTTTATATACATTGTCTATTCTATATTGTCTTCAAGGATAATCCGAATGATATAGTTGAATTTAAATAAATGTGATATAATGTTTCAGTAATGAAATAATTTTATAAAATCATTGAATACACTTAGCCTGGTGCACATGAATTTTTTATATATATTCATTATTTAATATCCCAATCATTTAATTATATTAAATTTCCATTATGATATCCATATATAGAAGAATACACAATAATAAAAACCTATAATTCCACACTACAATGTGTCATTGACTATATTTTGAATCTATGAATATGATTTATAATGTCATTGGAATATATTCATTTCATAAATTAAAGAAAATTATGAAGTGGAATTATATCTCGATATCATGGATTATGAATACCCTAAAAAATGGTATATGATATTCTATGGATTTATCATTGGCAATCCATAAAACAGGTTTATATCATAAAATATGATATTATCTTAAACATATTATATATATATATATATTCTATATGGTATTTATCAATTAATATACATTTTAAAAAAATGAATTTAAAAACATCCATTGGGTATTTACATAAACACTTTTGTTTTTTATATTTCTCAAAATTAATTTTGGATAAAATTATTTTACATAAATTTCTTATATGTGAATTATATGATATTTTGATTATCATTGAATGAATAATTTTTTTTCAAGTTGGGAGTTTGTATTTTATTTTTTCTAGATTATATAATTTTAATTGGAATATTATTAATGATACAGAAATTTTTGTTTAATATATATAGATTATTAGTAATATTCAATGTCAACTTTTTTTCATAAATATGTCTAAGGAAGTGTTTATTAAAATCATAATGTGGGATTAGTTATATTTCATATCAACTGAAGTTAAAGGTTCTATTTATATTTGTAGAAAATATATATATATATATATATATATATATATATATTGGATCTCTCCACTCTAAGGAAGATATATTGTGTGATTATATTTCATGGATATATTATTTGGATAGTCTTTTAATAAATATTTTTTTAATATTATATAGAAGGAATAAATTTTTGGTGGAAATATTTTGGGTATTTTATTTATGGATATGTTCTTTAGGAATATATTATGTGACCTTTAATAAAAATATATGTTATCTAGAAATATTATTTATATATAATAAATGGATACCCTTTGTGGACATATGAACTATATTTTTGGGTAGTAATAAATTTTTTTTTTTGGAATGTTGATTTAATATATTGTTATGTTTTATTCTTAGATGTTCTATGGTTTATAATAATAATATTTATTCATTGGAAATGATCAATGAGTTTGTTTTGTGTGTATTTTTTTGGAATATATTTCTTATATAATTTTTTTAAAATAAAATATTATTTAACAATTATGAAAATATTTATTGTTATGATGATTAGAGATGTTATATAATTTAAATTATCTATACCAAGAATAAAATGTACTATGGTTAAAATAGTGATTTTTTTGGTGAGATAATTTTTTTATAAAAAAAGAAGTATTTTGTGGCTAAAATTAATAAAATATTATGAAAATGAATCTATATGTTGATAAGTTCATACTATGTTTTGTATAAAATAAAATAAAAAACTACTAGGGAAATTTTTGTGATTATTATTAGGATAATATTTATATTTCAATTGGGAATGTTATCTTTAAGCATAATGTTTTTTAGAGATATATGAATTATATAGAAATAAAATAATATTTCATTATAAAATATCATGATTAAATATTATAAAGAAAAATACATATATATGATCTATGATCCAATGAGTTAATTTATCACATTGAAATCAATGTATTTGATAAATAGTATTGTGGTTTTATAGACATCACAATAATAACAATAATAAATTTATTAAAAGACTAAGGCACTTTTTCATACAAGAAAATCCTTAATTAGATGTTGACTTCATCGAGTGTATAACAAATCAATATGTATCCAAATGTAGTAACAATTTTTATAACCTCGATCATTCCTCCATCTTACACATCATGAAAAATATGTCATCATCATATAATAAAATCATTTTCATTTTCCACATTATGTTCCATGAGATTGATTTTTCCAAAATTTTATTAATCAAATCATAGTTAAATGATCTAATAATTTTCTTTCACTTTTTCCCTAACAATACTAAAAAGTAATTATAAGATCATGACCCATTTGGAGGTAAATTTTCTTAGCTAGTTCCCATTGAACCTCTATTTTAATATATTTTCATAAATGATTTCTTGGAAGTAGGGAAGGAATCATAATCATTTTTAGGGTTTGAGATATAAAATAAGAAAAATGGGGATTAAAACACATGATGTATATTTAGCACATGATTAGTGATAACAGAATACAACAACATTGTTTCTTGATTGAGGGGGAGCATTGTTTCGAAAATAATTTTATGATTCCCTAGAAATAGGGAAAATTGGGGTACCCAACATCTAGATATATTGAGACGACATCTTTATGGTTTACCAATCCATGATAGTGGTCTAAGAAACTGCACAAAAGGGGTTTTAATATTATAGTGTGGATCACATGGTTGGATATTCCATGATTCTAAACAGTGAAATTCATAAAAATGATGAAAATTTACAAGTCTTTCATTCCATGATTATGATGATATCACTCTACTTTCTCACCCATTTCATTCCCAGTAGACTAAGATGCATCCTAAAAACCTAATCACCATCCATGGGTAGATATCCTTAGTTTCAAGGTCATTTCGAGTGAGATTTACTTCAATTAAAAAACCAGATATGTCTATGAGAAGAGTTTATTTCATACTTTTGATGTTTTATTGATTGGTTATCCCTATATATTTTATCAAAAATTCCATAATTCTAGGTATATTTTCTATATTTTTGTATGATGCTATTTTAGCTTTTATAAAATGCTGAGGATGGAGGGTTAGATAAATAAGAACATAATAAAGGTTTTCTAATTGATATTTCATGTTGTCTAGAAATTTTTCATGTCTTCAACTACTGACACCTCAATTTATGATGTTTTTTGAAACATCGTTAAATTATTATCATTTATAAATGTTTTTATTTGGAGACAATATATTTACTAAAATGTTTTCAAAATTTCGATTAATAAACATCTCTATTTAGAGATACCTCATTTAATGATTTCTTAAAACGTTCATAAATTTCACATACAAATGTTTCAAAAAAATAGCGATATTGTTTTTGGAATTTATAATGTTTTAAAACAATTTATTTTTTTACAACAAGAAAGTATATTACCCCATTTAGTAATGATTTTTAGAGACATCAATATTTTTTATTGAAATTTATAATTTTTTATTTGAATTTAAAATTTTATTAAAATAAAATATATATACACCACACCCCACCCTTCACACATTCCTCCCATACACCCCCAGTCTCCCATGTTGTGCACATGCACCACAACCAAACCCATACACCTCCACCCAACCACGGACCACACCGCAAAAAGGAAGAAATCCACCTCAAAAAAAATTTAAACCAACAACATGTTGGGGTTATCACCAAAGACCTAACAAACTCACCTATACCAATTATAAATATAAAATTTTATTATGCTTCATTTATATATATTTTAATATATTTATGTATTATAAAAAATTATACATTCTATATATAAATATATTATTATATATATACATATATTAATATATATGTACATATATGTTTATTTTTTATTCTTAAATATATATATTTTTATAATAATATATATATGTTTATATTGTACATATATTTTTATATTTTCTATTATTTATATTTGTTATATATATTTATTTATAATATATATGTGTGTGTGCGTGTGTGTGTGTGTTCATATTTTTTTTTTATTTTTTTTATTTATATTTTAATTTAATATTTTCTATTTATATACAGGTTTATATATGTATTTCTATTTGTGATTATATATATATATATATATATATATGTTTCTATATATATTTTTATGTGTTTTAATGTGTATAAATATATATGTGTATGTATATATATATAATTATCCTCATCTTAAAACACTAGTATAAATGCCTATAAAATTGCCTTGTTTTCTTAAAAACATGACAAAATATAAAATATATATAAGTTTCTATGTATAATAATATGTGTATCTATATATATTTGAGTGTATGTATATATATAAATATGTGTGTGTGTGCCTTTGTTTATATATATATATGTGTGTGTGTGTGTGTGTGTGTGTGTGTGTATCTTTATAAATGATTATATATATGTGTCAATATTAAAAAAAATTAATATTATACATATATATGTATATATATATATATATATTAAATTAATAGACATATATTAATATACATATAAATAATTTAATTTTTTATTTGTTACTCATATAAATATATGTTCATGTAACATCCCAAGTAAGTAATGAATAATAGATATTTTTATCTATGTCTATTAATGATTAGATAGTGTTTTAGAGGCTTAAAATGCAAATAAATCCAATCTTAAGCATGGAATACACTAATATTTTTAAAAGATTGTTTTACTGCCTTTTGATGGAAAACCATTTTTGAATCTATCTTTTGACAATTTTATAAGCAATTTTTTTCAAAAAAAACTTATTATTTATGATTGGGACATCAAAATTTACTTTTTGTGAATTTTTGGTATTTTTCTGACAATGTTCATTTTTTAATGAATAGTGAAAAATATTGCATTTTACATCAAAACTGCTTCTTAATCTAATTTATTTATATGATTAGATTATATTTTGAATTGGTCTTAATGTGTAATCTGAATATATTTTTACCATTTAATCCAATGGTGGTCATTGGAATAAATTTCACTTTGAAATTGGACTTAAACTGGTGTCAATCTTTTGATACTTATTGTTTTATAAAAACACGCTATTTTCTCTGACAGCGGGAATTAATTATTAAATTAATTAATGTGACTTATATGTTTTGAATTTTGTAAAATAGACTTCATTTTCGAATTCGGAATATCAAATATAGCTTAGGGTGAATTTTTTGTAATTTTCTGAAAAACATCAATTTTTGATGAATAGTGAAACCACTAAGTGGTACTTATAAAAACTGATTTTCCGTTTAAATGAAATTTTTCCATCATTGTGTTTTGAATTTCAAAAATCCGACATACATGGTTGTCATTAAGAAGTAAAATGTGGTTCAATGAGATTAAAATAATTTTTTGGTGAATAGTAACTTATTAAGTTTTTAATCGCAATTAGAGGTAATTAGTGTAATTTAAGGTAAAAATGATATTATAAAAATGTGAAAACACCATGACACTTGTCCTACCCCTATTGGATGAGTCATAGTCGACCAAGAAAACCCATGGGTCGATTTAGGGGACCCTATGGAGCCTCTTGGGTGAGATAATGACTTTAATGCCTTTTTTTTAAAATAAAGGTGAAAATGACACTAACATAAATTGTTTTACTAAATCAATTTTTATAAGGGGTTATACTAATAATAATTTTGTCTATAAGTAATCTTTAGAAGGATAAAAAGATTTCATACATCAGGATATTTGTTTTATAATTTTTAGACATTAAATAAATTAATTTAATTATGACATCATGATGATGCAACGATGACCTCATTAATGAACAGTTTAAATAAAATGAAATGATAATATAAAATCTAAGACATACACTTGTCCAAAAACTATTGTATGGGAATATTTCAAAGCCTTATCATCTTATCTTCGAAATATATCAATGTGGGACCTTATAAATTCGAAACACTTTTGAAAATAAAATAATAGTTTCATGATTTCCAAAAGTGCCCCTCTTCTCCTCTTATAAAAGGCCCCCACCTCTACCACATTTCACACACTCCTCAAGCCTTTGGCTCGGCCATCCCCTGCCCATTTACTCTCTCCAAATCCCTCTCCTCATCCTAGAGGATTCCCTTTGAGCATAATCCTTTCAAAGGAAGCCTTTAGGCTCAAATCAAAAGGAGTTACACTTTTAAAGGTAATTCATTCTCTCATGTTCATTTGTTTTATTTTGCTTCTCCAACCCCCTAAACTCTTTTTATTTACTTATTTTGTAACAACACCAGTATATTCAATATACTAGGATGTTGTTATAAGATTTATTCGAGCTACACTCTCACACAACTAAATCAAATGGTTAAAGAACATACGGTTTCCGTGGATGGCGAAATTCTGCCTCCCGAAACGATGATTGTTCAATACTCATTTAACACCTTCAAAGGTGGACATTATGATGTCACTATTTTTATATATGATATATAATATGTTTATTCTTTCCTTAAGCTTCTGTATTTTTCATTTATGGCATACCATTATTGTTTCCATTATGGGTAAACACGATATCTTCATTTTAGGAAGTGCGGACTACCGCCCCCTGATAATGATTTGATTCGTTAATACCATATGTGGGATGTGTAAATGATAAAGTTAATGATATTATAAATGTTATTATACTGGAATTATAATATACTCTTATATCATTATGACTCCATTCCAGAAAATACGAAATAGAAATGGAAGTAGCGTTCATGCGTACGTACGACTTACCGTCTCCATGAACGGTGCATTTCATTTCTTACCTCTAAATGTGATGTAATATTATAAATACATGTATATTCTGAATATATATGATATATATGTTATCCAAATCATTAATATCATTCTGGATATAACGAAGCTTTGACTAAATTAACAACATGTAAGTGTAAGAAGTCTATTTTTGACTTAAGAACCAAATACCGACAAAATGAACATTATTAACTTAAATGATTACATGATGTTCATAACATGGTATAAAAGGAATAATGAACTTGAAAAAGGTTCTTAAGCAATTAGAGATTAACTCAAGTTTATTATTCATGAGATTAAATAACGGCCGGGTCAAGTCGGACACGAGGTATGGGACTTCGTCTCAATCTCCTTTCATTGAGGCATATTTTATTTTATACACAACTTTCATTTATACGGTGTATAAACCCCTTTGAATTTTACATTTATTTAAAATGAATCTTTTTTATACGAAGCATTTATTAAATGACAAAAGGGAATGTTTTTGTCGTACATATGCGGCGACAACGACTTCTCCGCCGTCGTGATCGTTATTTGAGTTTCGGCTTCCTCTACAAGCCATACCTTATTTTTAAAAGAAAAATAAATACCATGTTTTACTTTTCTTTTATTTTGGTATAGAAAATGGTTTTCATAATGTTTTTATATCAGTGTGTTGTATTGATATCTTGTGATTGAAAGGTGGGAATGTTATGTTTCCTTTATGCATGTTTTATGTGATATGATTATGTTGAGGTTCTTGGGAATTATTATGAAAACGGTTGGTTCTATGATAAACTAAGGGTGGGTGAGCCCGATATAGCTCTCCAATGCATTGGGTAACGCGAAGGAGTGAAACGTTAAGGTTTCTCTGAAGAGATTTTAGGGAATATACTGTGATGGGTATTCCAAACGTAACCAAGAGGGTTACTCCCTACGTAAGAATGTTATGAATGCCTTAAGTGACCTTTATGTCCTATGATTTCTATGATTTATTCATGATTTGATGAGGTATGTTAAAGTGCTTATGTTTTATGGGTAAAGTATGATCTCATCCTTATGTATATATGTACCCATGTTTCCTTTCCATATTTTTATATCCATTACTGAGCTTTTTATGCTCATCCCAAGTTTTTTTGAAATGTTTTTCACAGGTCAAGGGAAAGGTACATGATATGATGATAGTGTCAAGGAAGTGTCAAAAAAGAATCCATGTTTATTTTAAATATGTTTCCATTGATGGGAATGAAGAATACTATCTTTATGTAACCACTTTGTTTATATGTGGAATGTAATGCATGTTTTAAGATCTAATTTTCTAAAACTCTAAACCTGAAAAGATCCTCAACGTGTAATCTTGTGATAACTCAAGATTATGTAAGGTTTAATGTTGGGGCCTTATAGTTGGTATCAAAGGTCGGTTTAGATAACTTTAGGAGTTAGAATTCTATTAAATGATTATCCAAAAATATATATATTTTTTTTTGAAATGATATAGAATTTGAAGTTTACCATGTTGCTTCATCTAAGACATGTTTGTTCAGAATGGTTTTCCGTAGTGGAAATAGGGAAGCAGTGCTATGAAGGCATACAGAAGGAAATAACCTTCCAAATCAGCATCCTGAGATGGTCAGAATTGGAACTGAACAGTTTGTTGCAGTAATGGCGTAGTTGACTCAGGCTATAAATGGTGGTGGTATCCATGCACGAGATCAGCCAGATCAACCGCAGAGGAACATGTCAGTGGTGGAACATTTCATGAGGCAACATCCCCCATCATTCAGAGGATCATCTGACCATGTGCTAGCTGAAGGGTGGATTAAAGCACTGGAGAAGATTTTTTATGTCATGGGGTGTTCAGACAATCAAAAGGTTAGTCTTTCTATTTACCGTTTGGAGGGTGAAGCAGATCATTAGTGGTCGATGGTTAAAAATATCAGGGACGCTGATGAGATTGATGCTCTCGACTGGGATGAATTCAAAGGTATGTTTCTTGAGAAGTATTTTCCTAAGGTTGTTCGACTTAGGATGGAAAAGCAATTCTTGGAATTGAGGCAAGAGGATGACTCAGTGGATACCTATGAAGAAAGGTTCACTCGTTTGGCAAGGTATGCTCCAAATTTTATCCGAGACCTTGATAGTAAAATCAATCGTTTTTACTCAGGATTAAAGCCAAAATATCGAAGGGAATTAGCTTCTCGTGAGTTTAAAAGTTATGAAAAGCTTGTTCGATGTACTAAGAAGGTGGAAGTGGAGTTTTCCGATGATCAAGTGTTCTATAACAACCAACAGAAGAAGAGACGGAGGTGGCAGGAGAAAGGTATGAATTATTCAAAAAAGTCTGATGGTAAGAAAGCTAAGTTTCCAGTTTGTGATAAATGTGGCAAAAGGCATGCTGGGGAATGTCTTCTGAATTATGGAAAGTGCTACCTATGTGGTAAGATGGGACATAAGGCTCGTGATTGCACTGAAAAGGATCAAGGTGAAGGTAAGAACAAATTTGATTTACAGTTAGTGAAATGTTTTAAGTGCAATGAGATGGGTCACTATGCAAATGAGTGTCCGACAAAGAGCTTGAGTGATGGGAAGCAGTTAGACTACAAGCAGAAAGGGGTGGTGAAATCCTTTGCAACTACTTCCGCAGATTTTGGTCCATCAAATGAAGTTGTATCAGGTAATTTGTTTGTTTTTTCAGATTATGCCAGTGTGTTGTTTGATTATGGGTCTATACATTCTTTCATCTCTGAAACCTTTTCTAGTAAAATGGGAATACCATCTCAAGAAATGACTCCGGAACTTTTGGTAAAAACACCTGAGGGGAATGTTGAGGCAAAAAGAATTTATAAGAATCTTCCTATCCTTATCTGTGGAAAGAACCTACTTTCAAACCTTATTGTTCTACCTCTAGTAGAGTTTGATGTTATCCTGGGTATGGATTGGCTCTCTATTTACCATGCTAAGATTGACTGTAGAGCTAAAAAAGTTTTTTTTTCAGAAATACTTTCAGTTTGTGTACAAGAATGAACCCTTACTGTTGATAACTTATCAAGAGGCCAAGAAACTTGTAAAAGATGGAAATGAATGTTACCTTGCACACATCGTTGAAAATAAAGGAACTGTTCAGATTAATGATGTGCCAGTGGTAAATGAGTATCTCGATGTTTTTCCTGATGAGTTGCCTGGAATAATACCAGATCGGGAAGTTGAGTTTACTGTTGACTTAGTTCCTGATGCTAAGCCAATTTCAAAACCTCCTTATCGAATGGCTCAAATTGAACATTTAGAGTTGAAGGAGCAATTGCAAGATTTATTAGAGAAAGGTTTCATTCGACCTGGCACATCACCATGGGGAGCTCCTGTTTTATTTGTTAAAAAGAAAGATGGTTCTATGAGACTTTTCATTGATTATAGGGCCTTGAATAATATCACTGTTAAGAACAAATATCCTTTTCCTCATATCGATGATTTGTTTGATCAGCTCTAAGGAGCTCAGTTTTTTTCAAAGATTGACTTGAGATCGGGGTACCATCAGCTGAAGGTAAAGGAGGCAGATATTCCGAAGACCGCGTTCCGTACGAGATATGGCCATTATGAATTTGTAGTAATGCCTTTTGGGCTAACCAATGCACCTACTGTATTCATGAACTTAATGAATAGAATTTTCCATGAGTTCTTGGATAAGTTTGTGGTGTTTTTCATTGATGATATTTTGGTGTTTTCAAAAAGTAAAGAGGAACATGAAAGACATTTAAGGGTTATCTTGCAAACCTTAAAAGAAAATAAATTGTATGGGAAATTCAGAAAGTGTGAGTTTTGGTTGCAACAAATTTCCTTCCTTGGTCACATTGTTTCTAAAGATGGGATAAATGTTGATCCTGCAAAAACAAAAGTTGTGGAAGACTGGCCAAGACCCACAAATATAACTGAGATTCGTAGCTTCCTTGGTTTGGCAGGATATTACCGAAGGTTTGTTAGAAATTTTTCACGGTTATCTAGTCCAATGACTAAGCTAACTCGGAAGGGTGTTAAGTTTATCTGGACAAAAGAATGTGATGATTGTTTTCAAGAACTAAAAAGAAGATTGCTGAATGCTCTTGTTTTGGCACTACCTTCCAGGAATGGTGAGTTTGTTATCTACAGTGATGCTTCATTGAAAGGACTTGGTTGCGTTCTAATGCAGAATGATCAGGTAATTGCTTATGCTTCACGATAGTTGAAAACTCATGAGGTAAATTACCCTACACATGATTTGGAATTAGCTGCTGTTGTTTTTGCTTTAAAAATTTGGAGGCATCATTTGTATGGAGTAAAGTGTGAAATATAAACCGATCACAAAAGTTTAAAGTATATATTCACTCAGAAAGAATTGAACATGAGACAAAGGAGATGGCTAGAATTAATCGAGGATTATGATTGTACAATTCATTACCATCCGGGAAAAGAAAATAAAGTGGCTGATGCTTTGAGTCGAAAAAGTAATGCTTCATTAGAAATGTTGTGTTTGGAACGTGATCCTTTGGTTAAGGATTTTATGAACTTTGGAATAGAAGTTGTGGGTGCAGGAAGTACTTCTGTTTTGTTTCAGGTATCAGTGAGATCATCTCTATCAGATAGAATCAAGCAAGCACAGAAGCAAGACAGTGAGTTGCAGAAAAAGGTAGAGCTGGTTCAGAAAGGTAAGTTGCCTGAATTCAACATTGATAATGATTGTGTTTTGAGATTTGGTAAGAGATTGTGTGTTCCTTGTGATTCACAGTTGAAGAGAGAGTTGTTATGTGAAGCTCATAGTTCTCCATTTTCAGTTCATCCTGGCAGTACTAAGATGTTTAGAGATCTGTGGGAGTATTACTGGTGGGATGGAATGAAAAGAGATATTGCTGATTTTACTGTGAAGTGTTTGACATGTCAACAGGTTAAAGCAGAGCAGCAGTTACCGAAAGGGATGCTTCATCCTTTACCAGTGCCAGAGTGGAAATGGGAGAATATATCCATGGACTATGTTGTGGGATTACCGAAGACATCTCGAGGTAATAATGCAATCTGGGTTATTGTTGATCGCTTGACTAAATCTGCTCATTTCCTTGCTATACGAGATACTTTTTCCCTAGATCAACTTTCCCGTTTGTATCTTAAAGAGATAGTCAGGTTACATCGAGTTTCCCTCTCCATTATACTTGATCGTGATCCCAGGTTCACTTCTAACTTTTGGAAAGGCCTTCAGAAGTCGTTGGGTACTGAATTAAATTTTAGTACAGCTTTTCATCCTCAATCAGATGGGCAGTCAGAACGAACAATTCAGACATTGGAGGATATGCTACGAGCTTGTTCTATGGATTATCAGGGAATTTGGGACCAATATCTTTCTTTGGTTGAATTTTCATATAATAACAGTTTTCATTCCAGTATACAGATGGCACCATTTCAGACATTATATGGGAAGCGGTGTCGAACTCCATCTTTCTGGGATGAAGTAGGGGAAAGGAAGCTGATGGGACCAGAGTTGGTAGAAGAGTTGGCAGAAAAATTTCATCTGATACAGAAACACATGAGAACAGCTCAGAGCAGGCATAAAAGTTATGCGGACAACAGGAGGAAGGATCTCTCTTTTGAGGTAGGTGATCATTTTTTTCTCAAAGTTTCTCCATGGAAAAGTTCTATGCGATTTGATAAGAAAGGAAAGCTAAGTCCAAGGTTCATTGGACCATACGAAATTCTGGAGAGAGTTGGATCAGTTGCATACCGAGTGGCTTTACCTCCGAGTTTATCTCAGGTACACAATGTTTTTCACGTTTCGATGTTGAGAAAGTATATGCCAGATCCATCTCATGTTTTGAGTCCAGAGGTATTTCAGGTGGAAGAGAACCCATCATATGAGGAACAACCGGTCCAGATTCTTTAACATAGGGAGAAAGTGTTACGGAATAAGGTGATTCATCAGGTAAAGGTTTTGTGGAAAAACCATATGATGGAAGAGGCAACATGGGAATCTGAAAATGCTATGAGGGATAAATACCCCCACTTATTCGATAAGTAAATAAATTGCGGGGTCGCAATTTTCTAAAGGGGGGAAGGATGTAACATCCCAAGTAACTAATGAATAATAGATATTTTTATCTATGTCTATTAATGATTATATAGTGTTTTAGAGGCTTAAAATGCAAATAAATCCAATCTTAGGCATGGAATACACTAATATTTTTAAAAGATTGTTTTACTGCCTTTTGATGGAAAACCATTTTTGAATCTATCTTTTGACAATTTTATAAGCTATGTTTATCAAAATAAACTTATTCTTTATGATTGGTACATCAAAATTTACTTTGTGTGAATTTTTGGTATTTTTCTGACAATGTTTATTTTTTAATGAATAGTGAAAAATACTGCATTTTACATCAAAACTTCTTCTTAATCTAATTTATTTATATGATTAGATTATCTTTTGAATTGGTCTTAATGTGTAATCTGAATATATTTTTACCATTTAATCCAATGGTGGTCATTGGAATCAATTTCACTTTGAAATTGGACTTAAACTGGTGTCAATCTTTTGATACTTATTGTTTTATAAAAACACGCTATTTGCTCTGACAGCGGGAATTAATTATTAAATTAATTAATGTGACTTATATGTTTTGAATTTTTTAAAATAGACTTCATTTTTGAATTCGGAATATCAAATATAGCTTAGGGTGAATTTTTGGTAATTTTCTGAAAAACTTCAATTTTTGATGAATAGTGAAACCACTAATGGTACTTATAAAAACTGATTTTCCGTTTAAATGAAATTTTGCCATCATTGTGTTTTTAATTTCAAAAATCCGACATACATGGTTGTCATTAAGAAGTAAAATGTGGTTCAATGAGATTAAAATAATTTTTTGGTCAATAGTAACTTATTAAGTTTTTAATCGCGATTAGAGGTAATTAGTGTAATTTATGGTAAAAATGATATTATAAAAATGTGAAAACACCATTACACTTGTCCTACCCCTATTGTATGAGTCATGGCCGACCAAGACAACCCATGGGTCGATTTAGGGGACCCTATGGAGCCTCTTGGGTGAGATAATGACTTTAATACCTTTTTTTAAATAAAGGTGAAAATGACACTAACATAAATTGGTTTACTAAAACAATTTTTAGAAGGGGTTATACTAATCATAATTTTGTCTATAAATACTATTTGCAAAGATAAAAAGATTTCCTACATCAGGATATTTTTTTTATAATTTTTAGACATTAAATAAATTAATTTAATTATGACATCATGATGATGCAACGATGACCTCATTAATGAACAGTTTAAATAAAATGAAACGATAATATAAAATCTAATACCTACACTTGTCCAAAAACTATTGTATGGGAATATTTCAAAGCCTTATCATCTTATCTTTGAAATATATCAATGTGGGACCTTATAAATTCGAAACACTTTTGAAAATAAAATAATAGTTTCATGATTTCCAAAAGTGCCCCTCCTCTCCTCTTATAAAAGGCCCCCACCTCTACCTCATTTCACACACTCCTCAAGCCTTTGGCTCGGCCATACCCTACCCATTTACTCTCTCCACATCCCTCTCCTAATCCTAGAGGATTTCCTTTGGGAAGAATCCTTTCATAGGAAGTCTTTAGGCTCAAATCAAAAGGAGTTACACTTTTAAAGGTAATTCATTCTCTCATGTTCATTTGTTTTATTTTACTTCTCCAACCCCCTAAAAACTTTTTATTTACTTCTTTTGTAACAACAAAGGTATCTTCAATATACTAGGATGTTGTTATAAGATTTATTAGAGCTACACTCTCACACAACTACATCAAATGGTTAAGGAACATACGGTTTCCGTGGATGGCGAAATTCTGCCTCCCGAAATGATGATTGTTCAATACTCATTTAACACCTTCAAAGGTGGCCATTATGATGTCAATATTTTTATATATGATATATAATATGTTTATTCTTTCCTTAAGCTTCTGTATTTTTCATTTATGGCATACCATTATTGTTTCCATTATGGGTAAACACGATATCTTCATTTTAGGAAGTGCGGAGTACCGCCCCCTGAAAGTGATTTGATTCGTTAATACGATATGTGGGATGTGTAAAGGATAAAGTTAATGATATTATAAATGTTATTATACTAGAATTATAATATACTATTATATAATTATGATTCCATTCCAGAAAATACGAAATAGAAATGGAAGTAGCGTTCATGCGTACGTACGGCTTACCGTCTCCATGAACAGTGCATTTCATTTCTTACCTCTAAATGTGATGTAATATTATAAATACATGTATATGCTGAATATATATGATATATATGTTATCCAAATCATTAATATCATTCTGGATATAATGAACCTTTGACCAAATTAACAACATGTAAGTGTAAGAAGTCTATTTTTGACTTAAGAACCAACTACCGACAAAATGAACATTATTAACTTAAATGATTACATGATGTTCATAACATGGTATAAAAGGAATAATGAACTTGAAAAAGGTTATTAATCAAGTAGATATTAACTCAAGTTTATTATTCAGGAGATTAAAGAATGGTCGGGTCAAGTCGGATACGAGGTATGGGACTTCGTCTTAATCTCCTTTCATTGAGGCATATTTTATTTTATAGACAACTTTCTTTTATACGGTGTATAAACCCCTTTAACTTTTACGTTTATTCAAAAGGAATCTTTTTTATACGAAACATTTACTAAACAACAAAAGGGAATGTTTTTGTCGTACGTATGCGGCGACAACGACTTCTCCGCCGTCGTGACCATTATTTGAGTTTTGGCTTCCTCTACAAGTCATACCTTCTTTTTAAAAGAAAAATAAATACCATGTTTTACTTTTATTTTATTTTGGTATCGAAAATGGTTTTCATAATGTTTTTATATCAATGTGATGTATTGATATACTGTGATTGAAAGGTGGGAATGTTATGTTTCCTTTATGCATGTTTTATGTGATATGATTATGTTGAGGTTCTTGGGCATTATTATGAAAACGGGTGGTTCCGTGATAAACTAAGGGCGGGTGAGCCCGATATAGCTCTCCAATGCATTGGGTAACGTGAAGGAGTGAAACGTTAAGGTTTCTCCGAATAGATTTTAGGGAATATACTGTGATGGGTATTTCAAACGTAACCAAGAGGGTTACACCCTACGTAATAATGTTATGAATGCCTCAAGTTACCTTTATGTCCTATGATTTCTATGATTTATTCATGATTTGATGAGGTATGTTAAAGTGCTTATGTTTTATGGGTAAAGTATGATCTCATCCTTATGTATATATGTACCCATGTTTCCTTTCCATATTTTTATATCCCTTACTGAGCTTTTTATGCTCATCCCAAGTTTTTTTGAAATGTTTTTCACAGGTCAAGGGAAAGGTACATGATATGATGATAGTGTCAATGAAGTGTCAATAAAGAATCCATGTTTTTTTTAAATATGTTTCCATTGATGGGAATGAAGAATACTATCTTTATGTAACCACTTTGTTTATATGTGGAATGTAATGCATGTTTTAAGATCTAATTCTCTAAAACTCTAAACCTGAAAATATCCTCAACGTGTAATCTTGTGATAACTCAAGATTATGTAAGGTTTAAGGTTGGGGCCTTATAGTTCATATTATATTATATATATAAGTTTATATTATATATATGTGTGTGTCTATGTGTGTGTATTTATACTTTACATATATGTTAATAGTTTATATATATATTTATATTTATATTATATATAAAAATATATATCTATTTATATATCTACAAGTTCGTATAACATTATATATATTTATGTGTATATTTTATGTGTATATATGTTATATATTTATTGTTTATAAATAACATATGTTTATATATAGATATATATATCTATGTGTGTAAATTTATATGTGTATTTTTACATATTTATAATAATTATTATAATTATATATATATTTATAATTACCCACATTTTAAAACAGTGTAAAAATATCACAAAGAAATAAATATTTTCGTAAAAATGATTATACATGTAAAATATATTTTTGTTTTTATATATAAATTGATGTGTGTGTATACATATATTTTTTTGTGTTTATATATATATATATATATCGTAATACATCTGTATGGGTTTATATATGTTTATATAAGTATCAGTATTTAAAAAAATTCTATAATATATATATATATATTAATATTAATATTTATTTATTTATATTTATTTATTTATATTTATTTATTTATATTTATTTATATATTTTATATATATTTTTATAATATATTTTTTTCTTAATATATATATATTAATATTTTATGTTTATATATATTATATATTTTGATTATATATATATAATATGTATAAATATATATATATATTTAATATATATTTAATATATATACTAATATCATTATATATATATGTTTATATATGTCTGTGTTTGTAAAAATATATATGTGTACGAATACATATATATAATTATAATTATATATATATATATAATTATCCGTGATTTAAAACACTGGAGAAACTGTCCCTAAAATATAATCGTTTTCATGAAAATGTTGCTGCATTTAAAATATATTCTTGTTTTTTTATATAAATTTAGGTTTATATATATATATATATATCTGTGTGTGTTTATATATATATATATATATATGTATAAGTATAAGTTTCTTAGTTTATACATGTTTATATTTGTGTGAATGTGTTTAAAAAACGTAATATAAGATATGCATATATACATAATTTTTAATATTAATATAGAATTATTAATATATATATATATATATATTATAACAAAATATATAATTATAATATATATTCATATTTATATTTTGAGTAAATATATATTTTATATATTTAAATTTCATATGTTTCATATGTTTATCTTAATATATATTTTCGTTTATTATATATATATATATATATTGTTATATATATACAGTTATATATATGTGTGATAATATATATATATATATATATATCTGTGTGTGTGTGTTTGTAAAAATATATATATTCATGTATGCATATATATAATTAAAATTATAACTATTTATGTTTATATAATTATACATGACTTAAAATAGTGGTAAATAATTTACTACAATAACCATGTTTTCTAAAAAATGTGACTAAATTTAAAATGTATTAGGTTTTTATATATAAATATATGTATATATTTCTTTATTTATATGTGTGTGTGTGTGTTTATATATATATATCTCTGTGTGTGTGTGTGTGTGTGTTTGTATAAATATGTTTATATATATGTTCATTTGTTCATATATATATATATATATATTTACTTAATTGTGGGGGAAATAGCTGTATAAATAAACATTTTTAGTGACATTTATTGAAAACATTACAAATTAGAAAATTTTACTTAAAAAAGTCTCTAATTTAGCAAGGGATTTATTGAAAGGGTGTTAAATTATATAATTTATTAGGAAACTTTTTAAATAAGTGACATTTCTTGAATACATTGCTAAATTTAAAAATTAGAACAATTTTTAAAAAATGACACTAAAGTTGTCGCTAAAATATTATTTTTGGTAATGTTAATCAATATTTATATTTTAACATATCATAACATAGTTCCATGTATATAATCCCTCTATATATCTTTATTCATTGTCACATATATAGGTTAATGTGTTATACATTAATAGTGGTGGCTGAATGAGTGGTAATTACACCCTGCTTGTACCACCGTTGGTACCAGAGTAGACATCATGGTTACATGTTAGGTTATGGGAAAAGACCTTGGTTATAGATTAATGATTCGAGGATGTATGGAATATATCATGGATAAGGGTCCAGGGATTGTTTTGGACCCATTTTGGGTATTTTTATTTTGTGTCATTGTTTTGGGTTCCGTTTGGAACATGAGACTATCATGACACAACATGTTTATATTTTTAGCCTGTGAGAAATTTCCATGTTTTAGGAATTTGGTATTTTATGTGTCATTAGATTTTTGTGGTTATTTATTTTTGTTTTTGTTTTTTTCACATTAATTAAGATGGTATTTTCTCCCAACATTCCTTAATAGCCCATCATTGCTAGCCGAAAGCCACTTGTGTAAGGGGATTCATGATTTTGGTCAAATATTGAACTAGTTTGGATACTATTTTGATTGTCCCAGTCCAAAATATATCAATGTTCCATCAATTGGGGGTTTTAATTTTATTTTCTATTTGGGAAATATACTCAGGAGAATAGGATGTTTTGGCACTTGGTAATGAGCTCAATCATCAGATTAGCTAACCTCTGAATAGGAGAAACCTTAAATTTCCTGGGATATTATTATTATTATTTTGGTTCTCTAATTATAATTGAAATGTTATTTCTCTTTTGGGGACACTTGTTTTGTTTGATTATGATGATTTTTGATATTTTCCCTATGGGCCATTATGAAACAACATTGTTCATGCATACATAATTTCATGAACTCAATTGTTTTTGTGACATGTATCGTATTTGGAACAGATGGAAAAGAATGTTATGATATATTTTCTGTTAAATATAAAAATCATTAGGTGTGGTAAGTATGAAATTGTTTTTTAATTTCCCTTTTTGTTTAAATAAATATTTTTTATTAAATATAATTTGAATTTTTCAAATTGATAGGAGTAAAATTTATGTTTTATTATAATGTTAAACATAATAAATTTATGATTGAGAATTATTTATACCATGAGTTTGAAAATAGGACTAGATAGGAATATTTGGGTGTCATAATAGATTTTTCATCATATATATATAAATAGTGAATGTTCCATTGATATATTACGGATATATTCTACCCCAATTATGTATATCTATGATCATTATATGAAATGTTCTCAAAAACATGGATTTGACATAGCATATTGATGCCTCCATGATGATTTTTTTCAATTGGGAAACATGAGTTCTCTACTGAGATTATGACTCCAGTAGTGGAATCTGAGTCCCCGTTTGCTCTATGTGATATGGTGCAAGAGATTATCCAATATAACTTCACCCGATATATGTAGTTTTCTGAGAGGGATTTTGTTCAGGTTACGATGACCATGTTTGAAATAAATATGGATTTCTCAGTACAATATCCCATTAATTATTATGGAGTGGGTGGTCATGAGATATATGAAATCATGATCTAGTTTATCCCGATGATAATTTACCAATTAGAGACTCCTTTATAGGGAAGGATTATGTTTCCTACTTACATGTTTTTGAGACCAGTGAAATGATGGTGGGAAATTGAGGTCCACGATGGGAAGCTTGGGGGAATGGATTGGAAGGAATATAGAGGAAATTATAAGATAATTTATTCTTAAACACCCTAGATTAGGAAAAATACATAGAGTTTATGTATTTTCATTAGGATGAATTTATCAATGACTGTCTATTTTGTCCATTCACTAACCAGCAACATTTTTCTTCAATGTTGGTAGGAGTTGATAAAGATAGGGTTAAAATATTTTAGGATTGACTAAAATGTGTGATTAATTTGTAGGAAAATATTATCCAATTGAAAAAATATTTATACATTATAAATCCACAATATTTCAAACCTAATTTATTTCCCTAGTTATTGGTGGATAGTTTCAGTTGGATGATCTAGTTGTAAATCCTTGAGTTATGGAAAGGGTAATTATTAGAACATGCCCTAAGGTAGATGTGGGTATAACAACGATGGTGTAACATACCATTAAATTTATTAGGTCCTTTTTTCCATTTCACTATTTTTCCTTTCATTCCAAGTCTTAATAATCCATTTTCTAGAATTTTTTAATGATGTAGAATAGTTACACTTCGTGTACATGTTTTACACCTCTATTACTAGCCACTATGTACAAGTCATGATTGGGGAGATCAAACTGTGAACCAGTACACATCGTGAATGGTGGGTATGAATCTTATAGGGTTTAAATAACAAATTTTTAATCCAAAGTGAAGAGTGTTCGACTTACAAATCCATCGTGGCCTTCACAGCGTGACCATGGGTTACATGTCTTGACCCAAACCGTGTCTTGGTTTAAATCATACATTAGACATTTTTTCTTGGTTTTTTCTTTACCAACTCTTTCACTCTCAAATAGAGGCTCTTCCATGGAGATTTTCAGAGCTACCTCTCCTTTAGGATCGAACTAATCAGCTTTTTATCTTCATTTCATATGTGGTTCATCTTTCAGGATCTGTTATTAGATCTCATTCTGGACGCCTTTTTCTTTATTGGATGTGGTAATGTGGGTATTCGTCTTCAAGGTGTGTGGATTTTCTCTCTTTTTTTGGCCTGTTTTGTTTAGATTTTGATCAATCCTAATATTATGGGGAGGATTATAGGTCCTCCTTTTTCGACATTGGATTTCATTATTTGTGCATTACATTGTGTAAATGTGTGACCCGAGCATTGAGGTAGGTGGCTCCATCTCTAGCCTATGTTAATAAACCCACTTGGTCTGATTTATAAAGTGATTTATTAAATCAACATGATTTTGTCTGTCTATTGAAAATGATTTTAAATGAGACACGATTTTCCCAATTTTTTGATAATGGGATTGTGAAATGGTTTTAAATGGGTTTCAAAGAAATGAAATTTGTTTGTGAAATTGAGCACATGGGATACCATGGGTATATATGTGGAAGGTTTAGCTTTAGGCCATATTACATTTTTTATGATTTTCAAAAAGTTTTGACTAAGGACTTTCCTCAATTTACTAGTCCTGATTTTCTAGGGGATCGATGATAAAATTTTTGGGGGTTTACTCATGGGGTATTCATCTTTTTCCTAGGCATGTGTTCTAGGAAATTTTTATGTGCAATTGATTATTGTGGTATGAGAAGTTTGTGTCCTAGACCTGTAGTATTCCACTGTTTTTCAATATCTGTGATTCATTTTTTCACTTATTAGATTTCTGAGTTAGCCTTGATATTCATGTTAATGCTCATAAAACATGATATAAAAAATATGATGTGAAACTTGTATACCTTATTTTTTTAGTACTATGGAAAAGGAAAATGTTTATTGTTTTTTCTATATTACTTCATTACATCATGTCATGACATGATTTATTTTCAAATGAAAATACATGATTTTTTGTGCAGATACTGGTTATGGAACACCTCAGTGGGATCCTACTGAGCCTATTAGCTAACACACTAAGCACCTCTTCGATAGTGTGTAGAATTTTGTTTGTATTTAGATGCAGGAAAAAGAAAGGATCTGCAGTGAGATGGTGATGTTCATGTCATCTAGTATGGGTAGATGTAGGTGATATGGTTGGGTTTAGTCCACATCATTTCTTAGAGTAGTCGTTGGTTGTATTCCTTTGCAGTTGAACTTGCCTTTTGGAGTTTTTTCTAATGTTATAGTTGTTCTATTTTAGTTGTATTCCCTATAGTTATGAAATATATATGTATTAATTTTCCAATATTTCATTCATTCAATATATATATATATGCCATGGGGTTTTTCAGGTTAAGTTAAATAATTCCTGTAGTATTTTCATTCAATTCTCAGGAGTTTTTTGTCAGCTCGTGGGGATTGGGAATTCCCTCTGGGTATATGATGGATTGGGTCGGGTGATGGGTTTGAGGGAAGCCGAGGTTGGTTCATTATAGTGTGGTATTAGAGGAGGTCTATGCTAAAGAATCTTTTTCATGGGATGTCAGTTAGACTGGAGGTAATATTATCATGACTAGAGAGGTATGTTGTGATAATTTCATAGCCAACTCATTTCTTAACGAGAAAAAATTTACCATTGGATATTGGGATACATGTCTCTAGTGTATGATTTTTGTTTTAAAATATCATATTTTTCTTATTGTTTTTTAGTTGAACTGATTTTTTTTATTGTTCATATGTATCAGTGTGCTACAATATGCCTCTGAGGCGTCTTCGACAGGTTCCTCAAGAAGAAGCATCATATTCTATTTAAGGGAACCCAACTATAGATCAGAACCTCATTGAGACTATTATACAGGTAGTTTTTTTTGTCGATCAAGGTGTACCATGAGTTTATAACATATTGGTTGAGGTATAGCCAGGAGCAAGAGGAGAGCAAGATCGATCGCCAGTGTTCTTATGTGAGAAGGCAACAGCCATTAATGGTATGACTAAACATCAATATGTGGAGTATTGGATTGAAAATATAAATCAAATCATTGAATTCCTAGAGACATGTAATAATATCATGGTAAAATTTGCTGCATTTAGGATTGCAGGATTCGGTAACTGTTGGTGTGATTCTATGGTCCAGACAGACAAACAAGTGGGATTATATTGAAAGGTTATAATACCATATTCTTTAAATAGTTTATCCATTGTATTTAATGTTGGAAAAGTATATGGGGTTCCTATAGTTTCAAAAGGTATAGCTTTTGGTGTTGAAATACAGCAACTGGTTTGCTGATTTTGTCCGTTTATCTCTGGACATGGTAAATAATGAACAACTAAAGGCTCAGAAATAAATGTAGGGTTTGTGATCAGATATCAGATCAAAGGTGTTCATGTTGAATCATTCTACATATATAGAGATTGTAGATAGGGAAATTGTGGCAGGGATAAATATGGAATGTAATGTAGGATTTTCCTTCTATTCTCTTCTAACTACTGCCAACTATAGTGGTGGGGATAAGAAGAAGAGGAAGTGGAAGGACCATCGCAGAAGTGGGGGAGGTGGGTCTTAGTAGAAAACCTTTTATGCACCATTTGTTGTAGATCATAGTGTGACTCTGACTTGATATTAGTGAAAAAAGGGAAGGCACCCCAGATGTTATTGTCCTATTCCCACAGAGAGATGTAGTAGATGTGGATGTGTTAGTCATCTACAACATTTCTGTCTTGATTTGAATACACCTCGTTACAGTCGGGGTTTCCCATATCTAATGTCTACTATTCTACAGTCAGAATCATCATAGACCATAGGGAACCATCCACAAGACTCAAGAGTGAATCATTTACACACAACAGATTGGTGTATAATGGAAGTTCATACCGGTCCGACAATAGTTGGAGTTACACATCTTATTACATATTCAGTAGAAATTTCATTGTATGATAATGGTGCCTCCCACTCATTTATATCTACACACATTGTAGATGTTCTTAAACATAAACCAAAACTAATTCCCTTTATAATGGATATAGATACACCTTTTGGAAAGATGAATGATCACTGGTCTCATTGTCCTTATTGTTCATTAATGTTATTCGATACAGAGTCGGTCTGTTATTTTCTTATTCTTGATGTGGATCTGTTTTATGTCATCATCATTATGGATAGGATTTTCACTGATTGAGCTGAGGTTGATTGTTATCATGGACATTTTTTGTTTCTTATTACTGAAGGGAGATCTCAAGTGTTTTAAGAAGAGTGGGCCATGTGGTGTCATCATGCAGTAGCTTCCCACAAAGAGCATAGGAGTTTGATGGTTTCTGTTGAATTTGATCCTGATGACATTAATTCTATTTATCTACATCCTATTGTTGTTTTAGATTTCAAAGAATTTTCCCATATGATTTATCTTGTATTCCTACAAATATAGTTTTAGAGTTTATGATTGACATGGTTCTAGGTAAGCATCCAATATCAGTATTTTCTAATCACATGGAAGCAGTGGAGTTGAAATAACCCACGATTTAGTTGGATGACCTATCATAAAACAGTTGCATTCTCCCTAGTGTCTCTTCATGGGTATCCCCTATGCTCTTTTCATTGAAATCAAATGGTTCACTACAGTTATGTATGGACTATCACAAGTTGAACAGGGTAATGGTTAAGAAAAAAATATCATTTTAATCATGTGGATGATTTGTTTGACCAGTTGAAGGTGGAATAGTTGTTCTTGAATATTTATCTTTGATCATGTTATCATCAACTCAATGTTTGAGAGTTTGATATATCGAAGATGTCCTCTATGAGTAAGTATGACCATTATTTTTTTTTGTAGTTCGTTTTTGTCTGACTAACACTCATGCAGTTTTTATGGCCTTGATGAATCAGATATTTCACAAATATCATGACACTTTTGTGGTAGTATTCATCGATGATATGCAGGTTTATTAAAAAATTGAACATGAACATGAGCACCATCTGAGATTGGTTGTGTAAATTCCTAGAGATTACCATATGTATGGAATGTTTTAGAAATAATGTTTTTGGATTAGATATGTGAAGTTATTAGGGAACAAAATTTCTAAAATTCAAAAAGGATGTTAAGTGTTAGTCTTCATTCGATGAACTGAAATGACTTCTAACTTCAAATCATATTCTAACTTACCTAATCCCAGTAAGGGGTATGTGGAGTTTTGTGATGCATCTGGTTCTGTTTGGGGATGAGTGATGGTATATGATGATCATGTGGTAGATTACATATCTATTTAGCATCAACTACATGAGAAGAACTACCCCACTCATGATGTATTGATTTTTGTGGTTATGCAGGGACTTAAATGTTGGTGACACTATCTTTTTGGTGATAAGTTAGTGATATTATCCAATCATACGTATTTGAGCTATATATTCTCTCGTAAAGACTTGAATCTCATATAGAGACGATGTATAATATACTGTCATACATTTTTTATTTGACATCTCATATACCCAAGGGAAAGGGAATATTATTGTTGATTCTCTTAGAAGAATGGTAACATCAATGGTATTTTTGGAATCATAGAAGTAGTTGAATATTATGGGTATTTTCACTCAGTTTCATTTGATAATTATGTAGGACGATTCATGTACAGTTCAGATCAGTTCTCAGATATCATCCTCTCTCCTAGAGTCTATTTTTCAAATTCAGTAGTTGTATGGTGAGTTTAAGATGACATGGGGAATCATTTAAGGTTGGGTGACTGTTTCTAGTTGGTCTCTTTCTTCAGATAGCATACATCACCCTAGGAAGCGAGTTTTCATCCTAACACCAATGAGAAGTTCAGTCTTATTTTATCTTCATAAAACTTCACTGGAAATTCATCCATGCAATGGAAAGATGTATTTGGAATTGTGAAGATGATAATGTTGGATGGGTATGAACCATGACATTGCATATTATGTGTCCCACTCATACTTTTGCCAATGAATAAAAATAGTTCACTTGAAACCTTTTTTTTTCTTAAACCCCTTCCGGTGATAGTGTGGAAATTGGATTAGGTATCTATCTATTTGTTTGTCAGGTTTCAATAGACACCCTGATGGAAAAATTCTATCTGAGTGGTTTTTGATCATTTTACGATGACTGCTCATTTCATTACGATCAATGACACCACTAAATTCGAGGATATGTGTACACTGTATGTGAAATAGATCTTGATGTTATATGGGATTTCATATTCTATTGTTTCATATATGGATCATAGGTTTACCTTTAGGTTCTGGAAAATTATTCAAGAGTAAATGGGAATTGGTATCATGTTAATTATAACTTACCATCAGTATATAGACTATATTATGGAGTGTGTAATTGATATCATGGAGGATATGCATTGTGCCCGCGTCTTGGATTTCAGTGGATAATGGGATATCCATCTAGGACTTGTTGAGTGTTATTACAAAAATAGTAATATGTCGTCAAAAATATTTCCTCCATTCGAGGTGTTGTATGGTCACTCATGTAGATCACCTATTTGTTGGGAATAGGTGGAAAAAATGGATTTGGATGGACCAAGAGAGTTTCATTAGATATCTGTATAGATTTAGGATGTGAGACGACATCTGGTTACAACCTAGAGTCAACAAAAATCGTGTGATGATCGGAAGAGTCTTCCTTATGATTTTTCCATAGGTGATTCGGTTTTCTTGAAAGATTCTCCTCATTTGGGTCACCGTTGGCATGAAAAATAGGGGATGTTGGCTCTAAGATGTGTGGTATCATTTGAGATCACCGAAAGACTTTGATAGGTTGCATACCAGATAGTATTTTAAATTCAGTATATGGGAATCCATGATGTAATCCACATATCTTAGCTCATGAATTATCACCCTGATCTATCTAATTTTTTGAGTTGGGAAGAAATTGAGTTAGAGGCATATGATTTGGTTCTAGAGAATCTAGATGAGATCGTTGAATCTTAGATGAAAGTCACTCATGGGAAATCATGTCCATTAGACATTGTTCTATGGAAAAAATGAACGTATTCCTATGAAACAATGGAACTCAAGTCATTAATAAGGGAGTAGTGGCGACATATTTTTCTATGAATTACATGTTCTTCATTACTTCCTGGGGATGGAAAGTCTTTGTGGTGGGGAGTTGTATCATCCGATTAACTTGATCATCTTTTTTTTTCTTTATCTAAATTTCATTTTGTTCAATGACCTTGGAATATGTTTTTTGGATTTCCTAAAGGCTGTAGAGCAGGTACACATCGTGTACCTGATGTACAAGTCATGTACGAGCTCGTGTGTATAAGTCGTGATACGGGAGATCATGATGTGGACCAGTGCACATCAGGAATGTTAGTACATGTCATGTATGGTTTAAATGATGGTTTTTTAGTTCTATGAAAAGTGTTTTTCCGCACACTTAACTAGCGTGGCCTTCATGACATTACTAGGGTTTACATGCCGTGAACTGGACCACATCAAATTTTATATCATATGTTTGGTAGTTTTTCTTGGTCCTTTCATTCCATACCCTTTAAATCATGCACAAAGGATCATCTTACGAAATTTTCAGAGGATCCTCTATTTGTAGATTGATCTGATCAGATTTGGATCTTTTTTGAATTTTTTGTGTTTCTCTCCATATCAATTGCGAGATCTTGTTCTGAATTCCTTTTCCTTTATTGGATGTGGTGTGACAGGTGTTATTCTTTGAAGTTTGTGGCATTCCTCTCTCATTACAACCACTTTTTTTGGATTTGAGTCAATCCTAATATGTTTGGGTTCAATTCTACGACCTTCATTTTCATTTTTGGATTTTGTGGTTGGTGGGTTCCGTTGCGGGCGTATGCGACCCGATCTTTGAGGTAGGTGGTTCCATCTCTAGACTATGATAATAAACTGACATATTATACTTTAAAAACTAATTTTTTAATTCGGAATGAGTTTTTGTGTGTTTTTCAAAAGGTTTTTAAAAGTTATATGAGTTTTCCATAGTTTTTGATAAAGGGGTTGTGAAATGGTTTTGAATGGGTTTAAAAAAACAGAAATCAGTTTCTGAAATTGTTCACATGGTTTACATTGGGTATATAGGTGAAATATTTATATTGAATAAATCATCTATCATTTTTTTATTATCATGAAGGGTTTTTGTGGGGATTTTTTCTTTTAACAATAATGTAATTTGAGGGGACCGATGTTTACATTATGGGGGGGTTACTCATTGGGGTATTCCTCTACTTCCTAGGCATGTGTTCTAAGATCGGTTTTTGTGCAATTTATTATTGTGGTATGAGCAGTCTATGGCCTAGACTTATAGTATTTTGTGGTGTTGTGATACATGTGATTCTATTTTGTACTTCTTGTCATTATGATTTATCCACGATGCACATGTTTATGCTTGTTAAAAATGATATGGATGATGTGTTGTGAAACTGGTATACTTGAATTTGGTTAGAACTATGGAAATGGGAAATTTTTTACCATGTTTTTTGAAAATATGATTTACTTATTTTCATGCCATGTTTAATTTTAAAATTACCATACATGATTTCTTAAAAAGATACTTGTTAAGGAACACCTGGTTGGGATCCTACAGATCATGTTAGCTCACATCATGTTCACCTTTTCAGTGGTGTGTAGGCATTTGATTGTCTTCTACTGTAGGGAAAGGTATACTGGGGAGGTTCTTGCCAGTTGGTATGGATAGATGGTGGTGAGATGGTGGGTGTTTGTCCATGTTGTCTCTTGGAGTTGTTGTTGGATGTAGTCCTTTACAGTTGGACATGTTTTTTTGGAGTTTCTTCTACTGTTATAGTTTTTCTGTTATCACTACTTTCCCATGATTTATGGAATATATATTTTTTAGTATTATGATGTTTATTTTTCTAAATATGTATTTGTTCTATGTGGTTATTTAGGATCAGTGAACTTGTTCCCTCGGATTTGTAGTTCGATGCCTAGGTGTTTATCGCTAGCCCATGGGGATCAGGAACACCCTTTGGGTATTTTACGGATTGGGTCGATGATGGGTTTGAGAGAAACATGGGTTGGTTTGTTACACAGGGGATTCAATTGTTCTATGATATTAGTGATATAGTGGTCTGTTTATACTATGTCAATTCATGTCACATTTTAGCTGAGCTTCCTCAAACACCATTATAGTATATTATTATGGCAGGATGGGGAAAATAAATTTTTTTATAGGAATAATCATCTAATGTCTAGTGCTGAGGTACCTAGGTTGATAAAGATCACTACAAATGTAACAAACCTGGATTTTATAAGATATATTCGTTTTAATTTCTTTCATATCTTCTTTTGTATGCTACACCAAGATTATCTTGCGCTATACGCAACAATGTATTAGCTTTCAGTATACGCAACACTAATCTTGGATCGTGTTACACACAATTTCATGTTTGTTTGATAGTAGTTATTCTAAGAAACATTGAGTATATATATATATTCAATGTATTTTTTTATATGCAACAAAAAAGGAGTCGTACACTACACGCAACCCTTACTTGGCTTGCATTACACGCAATCGCGACCTTCCTTAATAGCGTGTGTTGTACGCAATACCGGGTTATACTAAACAACGATATATTAATATAATATTATTATGAACTAGCCGTTATGAATTTTATTAACTAAATTTTGAATTTCATAACATTATTATTCATCTTACACATTTTCTAGAACATGGTATAAGAACAAAATAAATTTTTCAGGTAAAATAAGTATTTTTCAAAAAATGCAGTTTTGCCGCCTTTTGATGGCGCACCCACATTAAATCTAGTTTTTGACATGTTTATAAGGTCAATTTTACAAAATAAAATAATTCATTGGAATCATGATAAAAAAAATTTACCATGGATAAATTTTTCATATTATTCTGATAACTTTCATATTTTAATGAATAGTAAAAACACGGTATATTTTAATTAAAAAAACTTTTTTCATCATAATAAATTATGTGGCTAAATTATAATATTTAATGGTTTTAAAGTATAAATAGAATAACTTTTTACCATTTAATATAATTTATGTCATTAGCATTGATTTTACCTTGAATTCGTAGGTTAAATAAATTCAATCTTTGGCAATGTTTTAAACAAAAACCCGTTTTCTTTCAATAAAGGGGTTAATTTTATTTTAATTTCTGCAACATATGTGTATTGAATTTGGAGAAATTTATTCCATATTTGGAGTCAGTGGGTCCAAATTATATTAATAGACTAATTTTTATTTTTGAGCTTTATGAATATTAACAACGGTAAATTTTATTTACCATAGTAAAAGGTAAATTGGGTAATTAAGGGTAAATATAGTATTATAAAATTATCATAATACTTGTATTAATACAATTGGATGATTATAATTCGTCCTAAGTCATATTTGGGTCGAAAGTGAATCCATTAGAACCCACTTGGAGGTGATTAAGACCTTTAGATTATTTTATTTAAAGGAATGTGAAATATGTCTCACTCAACTTTAATAATTAAAGTATTTTTAATATAAGTTTATACAGAATATAAATTCGGTTATAAATACTTATTTGAAAGATAAATTTTTTTTCTTTATCATGGTAATTTATTTGTAATTTTAAAGTGTTATTTATTTACCTTATTATCTTATACATTAATGATGCAGAAATTATTTATTTAGTAAAAAATCAATAATATAGTTTTTATTGAAATAGTAATACATATCAAAAGGCCCAAAAATATGAACAGAACTTACTAGTAGTGTATATATAAACCCTAATCATCCCTGGCCTAATTTCTGACCATTTGGATCCTTATTATGGCGATTATAAAACTTATAATATTTTATTTTAAATGATTCCAAAGTTGTCACATTCATAATTTAATAAAGATAACAATTTACATGTTGTTATTTTAAGATGATAAATTCTAGTAAAATTATTTTTATAAAATCTTTGATATTTATCTCCATAAAAGGATTTAATTTTAATTTTTATGCAACAAATAAGTATGTTGATTAATTATACAAAAATGTTGTACTAATTATTTTATTAAGAGATATACCAAATAAATGGTTTTAAAAATACTAAAATAAATATTATTTGAAATATTTAATGTGCTCCAAGAATTTTCTAGACAAATTTGACATGTTTTAAATCAATTAAATATTTTAGTTCGAATATATCCTCTGTTTATATTTGATTTAAATTCAAATAAATGAATAGTGTCAAAATTGACACTATTGTTATTTTTTAAAAATAACATATTATTAAATTGATTAAAAATCACAAAAATATTAAAAAATTATAAATTGAAATTTATATAGTCAAAAATTTCATAATGTATCCAATTATGGAAAATTAACAACACATAAGTTATTATTTATAACCATTTAAAATTTACAATTTTATTACCACAAATAAACTTAAATAGATTAAATGAGGATAAATCAAAATGATAAGGTTTAAAATAAGATCAAAACATGTCAAAATTTTATTGGTTGATGATATTACAACCATATATCATCTAATCTTATAATTGAGTCATTTTTTGGAGGTTTTTATGTGGGTTTGGAATTTATATTAAACTCATATATTTGAGGATTCCAAAGGTGACCCTATCCTCCCTTATAAAAGGGCTCCTCCTCCCTCTCTTCTTCACACCATTTTGAGCCTTTAAGTTCGGCCCAACTCTACCCATTTCACTTCCATACTTCCCTAGAAACCTTATAGAGGTACTGGTCTTCTCAAAATACCAACCCTGGTGCCCTAAGAAGAAGTTTAAAGGAGGTGCTTCGAAGAAGAGGTAATCTCTACTACCGATTATTTCAAGATTATTTCTTCTTAAACTTATTCTTCATTAGTTGTATCATTATAAAGTAATAACATAACTATCACTAATATACTGATATGTTATTATAAATATTAAACAACCCCATTTCACCTTCTATCCATCCTATGGAAAATGAAATCACAGCGCGTGCGTACGTACGGAATACCGTCTTCACGCCGTGGTGTAATCTGTTTATCCAACCCCACCTTACATGGATGGGTATAATGGTGTAAAGAATAAATATAAATATCTATTATAACATCATAATGATTCTCATATATTTTATCATCCACTTCAATTCAATTTAATAATTATGGGAACAATACCATCGCTCGTGCGTACGGACGAACTACCGTCTCCACGACGCGATGAGATTCATTCTCAGTGATTATCCATTCATGAATGATTATAAAGTATATATAATAAGTAATCATGAAATATATGACATAATAATGATACTGGATTTATTTATTTATATATATATATATATGTATGTATGTCATCCAATTAATTTCATTCAATTCAATGAGGAAACAAAAACAACGTTCATGCGTACGTACGACCTACCGTCTCCATGAACGGTGTATTTCTTTCCATTTATTGATCTATTATATATATTTATATTCTGAATATATATTATATATAAATAATGTTTTATATTCTAGAATTAAGAAATCATGATCTATGTAATCATATGAATAATTACAAGTGAAAACACGGACGACAAATGAAACGATTTTACCCAAAACACTCTTTAACATGGAATTTACAAAAGAATGGGTAGTATAAAGTCATAAATGAACCGTGTATTATATCATAACAATGAATATGATTCTTTAATAGGTCAATGACATTATTTAAATCATTATATAGGAGGTTCTGATACGTACAAAGCATATCGGACCTAAGGTACGAGATAACCTTTCCAATCTCGTTCTTATCTGAGATTGTTTACTCCTAAGTATTTGCTGGGGTTATTGTTATCATCCAAGTAAATGTTTTCTAAAATTGTTTTTATGTACGTTTAATATAATTTTTACCCATTTTTCCTTTTACATACATGGTATGTATGTAATCTTTTTTTTGTTTACGTTACGAGGTACTTTTTGACTTTTCTGAAAAAAGTACGAGAATAATGTTATTTTTAACTTATATGGCATGAAAGGATTTTTACAGTTTTATAAAGCCTTATTTTCATGAAGCTTCCTCCAAAAGATTTCATGACTATTTTTAATAAAATCCTTTTCTTTTAAAATTTCATGACATTTTGTGAAAAGAAAATTATTTTGAATAAGAAAGGATATTTTCCTCAAGAATTAATTTCAAGTGTTTTATCAAAACCATTTTTCATCTACGATGACATTATTTCATATGTGTATGTTTCAAGTATAATGTCTCTATAATTTACATGGTTTCACTTTTCTTATTAAGAAATTATATCCATTTATTTCATATGGATTATTTGATGATTGGATGATGTTTATGAAACCCATTTTATTTATTGGGTTATTATGAATGATGTATGTTTATTTTGTGGCACAAGTAAGAATGATTTCATTATGAGATGGGTGGGACCTATATCTCCCTCCAATGCATTGGGTAAATATTTATATCTCATGAGATAGACATGGCTGGAATGGTAAGTTAATCCGGTTCAGTGTTATAGGACTGAAATGAGTACTGAACTCGATTCAGAAATGGACTTAGTCTACGAAGATGGTCTTGGCAGCAATGTCTTGGCTACTATAGAAATCATGACATGTGCTGAATGGTTTCTACAATTACATGTTTTATTCCCATTATATTTTATCATGATTGATGTTCCATTATGATATATGTCTTACTTACTTCCACGATTTATGTATTTGCTCAAGATTTGGATGTTTAAATTTCATGTTCAAGTTTTTTCTTTCAAATGTTTATGGATTTTTTTATGTTCACTATGTTTTCCCTTACTGAGCATTTAAGATCACCCTTTTTATGTTTTATTTTCCGCAAGATATAAGGAAATGTTTTAGGTAAAAAAATGGAAGATCTTTATGGGAGATGTTGAGGATCTTTCACCAAGATTAGAAGATTATGTTCCATGTTTCCAAAGGCACTAAACTATTACGGTCCTTTGGTGTCTGTTTTTTTATGTATTATGTATTCCGAAAAAGTAATGTAATGTCCATGAATGTCAAGATTTGGGTCTCTACAAAAAATATTAGGATTTTTGAGTTATTCTAAAATTATATATTAGAGTGGAAGATATGGTACTTCATGATATTTTTGATAGAGTCAGGAAATAATTTCAGTGAACATGACTCAAGAATGATCTTTGGGTAGAGTGGTTAGTCATCCCCATGCATTTCATCCTACACACCCTATTAATTACTCGAGGAAATTGATATTATGAGGAATAATTCATGTGTATTAAACTATTTTGAATGTTATTTTTGATTATAGACCGTCAAATTCATTTAAATCTACCCGGTTTGGGAACAGTTTGGACATGGAAGTTGAATTACTATATGTGGTTATGTCTATTGACACATGGTTCAGGTGCAATATGTTTGTATTCATCATATTAAGGAGTGATCCTTCAATAATATTGGGCATTATTCCATCTATGATTTATTTCATGATTGAGATTTTAGTATTGGACTTTATTCATGGAATGGACTAGTTACATTCACAACATTCCCATATTGACTATTATCATTAGAGGGTGACATTAATTTCTCATGGAGGAAATATATATTATTGATATTGAATGGTATATCCATGCAGGATATCTGAGACCATTCCAACAGAAGCAATGTAATATTACATCATAGGTTTTGATTATTTGGAAAGATAATAGGGGATCAATGAAATATGTTTCCCCTCATCTATTGGGTATGTTTTGGGATGTGTTTTATATAGGATTCTCAGGGTTTCAACAAAATTTATCGACAGAGTCTAGAATTGAGATAGTTTCTAATGCTGAGAATGTTTTCACCCCCCTATAGAGTGGTACCATTTGAGCTTCAAGATCAAAACACTCATTTGGAGTAATTTGTGGAAAACGAGTTCATTCAGCTGAGTTTGTTGCCTTGGGGCTCTCTAGTTATATTTTCAATGAATATGGATGGAGTGTATCAATTATGTGCCATTTATTGAATTCTAAACTAGATTAGAATTAAGAAATTTAATTCTCTTCCCTATATTGATAATATCTTGGACCATCTGAGGGGTTATTTTGTATTATCCAAATTTATTTAGGATCAAGGTACCCTTAGTTAATGGTGATACCATTTGATAATCAACAGAATTCTATGAATAGTGGTTATGGTTTGTATGAATTCTTTTTAATTTCTATTTGGGATGATAAATGCTATAGAAACATTACGATCTTGGTGAGATGAATGTATCCCCTTATTTTGACCAATTCAAGGTTTAATTTATTTCAAATATATTTGTGTAATATAATTATATTGAGAATAATACAAGGATTAATTTATTTTACAATGTATTTTGGGAGAGAATAAATATTATTCCAAACTATTGAAGCACAAATTTCAGATGGGTCAATAATATTTCATAGGTCGCATTATCACATATGAATTTGTATTAGTGGACCTTGATATGGTCTAAAAGGATATCTACTGCGAGTGGATAAATAAAAACTCTAACATATGATTTTATTTGAGATTAGTGACTAAAAGAAGTTTATCAGGGAATTGTATCACCTATTAAGGCAACACTAATGCCTAACTAGAAAAAGAATACTGATTGACATTTTTAGAGCTTTTTAGAATGAGTACTATGAGCTGGAGTGGTACTTGAACATAGAACACATTTTTATTATACATGAACCATATAGTGAATATATTATCTATTTTTATTATAGTGACTCAAATTATCAAATTATTAATTTTTCATATTGTATGGGTTGTCTTGTAGAAAATATGATGATATAGGATGTTATTATGTGGCCCAATGCTCCTCAAATAATTGATTGAAATATATTAATTATAAAAAATAACACTGATGCACGAATTTCTAGAAAAAGTGGAATGACATCTATATGGATGCTTGGATCATACATTGGACACTACCAATGAGTTTTGACTACTGGTATTACCTAATAATTGAAATAACATTGGTAGGAACCAACCATTTCATGAAAGGTCATCGGAGGCCTAAAATGGATAATATAATTAAATAAATGATTTTTTTGTTGGTCAAATAACATGATTCCATTCCTTAAATAAAAACTTATGAAAAAATTATAGTGTTATTGTCACAACCCTATGATATAACGATATCCATTGTAGTCATTGTAAAAGATCATGATGATGAATGGAAATAGGATCATGGATCAATGATCGATGCACAAAGTAATAAAAATGATATCTCTAACAATCACGGTGAATCTCTTTTCATCATTGGAGATGGATCCCAATCAAAGCAGGGTGTTTTTTTAATGGATTATTTCATTTTCTAAATTTCAATAATGAATGTGAATCAACCAACCATAGGATTGATTCATGGATCAGTCTTCTTGTGGGAGGGGTTATATTAATCATGTTTTGGGATAATTACTTTGATATTGTGGATTATTTGTTGTTATTTTCCTGGAAAATGATCTAGGACCGCATGAACATCGATTAAGGTCTATTTCTCTTAATTATTTTTCTGTTTTCTCCATAATTCTTTATTCATCAAGAAATTATTGGTTTGGGCCATGGAATGACATATTATGATGAATCAATCATTTATCAGAATGTTTTAGGGTGTAATAATGTTGTATTTTAGATCTAAGATTGGAAAAACATGAAGATAGTGCGAGGATGGATGTTGCAGCTAATAAAACAATTTTGTATACATGGTTTCCTATTCTTATTCAAATAATGGAAAACGATGAACAATCTCATTTTTTGAAATGAATAAAAGTGAAAAAAAATCTTTTTTTAATGATGGAATGACATGATGATGATTTATTCATGATATTGCGGTGAAATGACTACAAAATAGATGCCTGGAAGAAACCAGGATGCATAAATTCTTGATATGAGTTTCTAGATAACTATATACTACATGGCATGCAATTCAGAGCTACATGTTGTTCCAGGAACGCTTTGTGGTGGTTAGGGTTTCAAGAGATGGTTATGTATCACACTATATTTGACTCTGTTTCATAGTGTGTGAACTCTTCCTGATGACATGGTTGGTACCTTATAGGGTACAAAAACATGGTTTCAGGTATTTGGGTTGGAGGAAGTCATGTGCATCACCACATGGAGATGTCCTGGACAAGTACATATTCTAATACATGTATTGGTACATGGTACAGTTCATGGCCAGCCAACACATCATGTACTACTGCACAAACACATGCACAACATGATACATGGGCCTTTTACAAGTTGAAAACATATAGCAAAGGTACATGATATGTAACACTTATACATGTAATTTAATCCTTAAAAATAGATTGATTCCCTTTTCCTCTATTTTTTGATAACTATTATTAGGCCATGTTACCCATATCCTTTTACCTAAGGGTTAGTATAGAATCACATATAACTATACAGATAATTATCACATCAATTAGAATTATTGGATAGTGATATTATAATCATTTCTTGATTCATAGAGTGAGATCATCTATTCATCATTAATCCATGGGTGTATTTTATGGTACTGTTATGAAAAAAACTACAAGGGAACCAATATTTTATTTACCCGGTTAACCGAGATTGAGTTGTTAGTATACCCCACGACCTTGGGAGTGATCCTCATCTATATATTGTATCTATTCAGAAAATTATATTATTCTTGTAATAGTGATACCCGGTTAAAATTACCTCATTGATGGACATCATCGGCATTATCAACAATGGATTTTGTTCTCCTGGATGATTGATTTTTGGATTATTCATGCATGAATTTTAGATTGTCCTATTTTGGTCATGACATAACATTAAGACTATGTTTCATATAAATGTATAATAATATATTCTTATTATATGTATTGTATAAATATACCTACGTTAATCTTAATGTATTCTTTTTTGTGTGTTCTTTAATGTTTTGGGGTGTCCTACTACGTATTTTTCACTCACCCATGCATGGGCATCACCAGCACATGTTTTGTCCTATGAAAAACTCAACCTTTTCATAATTTCCTTGATGGACTAGGACTAGTCAATTCATATTGAGAAGGGATAGTCCCTGGTGTTTTCCTATTGTATATTGATAGCATTTCTAGTTTTACATTCAGGTTGGAATTGTTTTCGGGCTCGTTATGGTTGTGAGTATTTGGACATGTTTAAATTCCATTACCTTCTTTCATACTCTAGTTGAAGGATTTAGTTGCATCAAGGCATGCTGGGTTAGTTGTTTTTATATTTCATCATTTTATATGCCTGGATATGGTTGTCTATGTATAGGTATTTAGACTAAATCCTCACTTGTTAGTGATATTCTTACATGGAGCTAGTTTCTATCTCCTAGCCTATTGGATGAAGGATTGGGGAGTCACAACATAGTCCCCACTAGGAGAGGTTGTGATATAGTGGTATCATAGAAGACTGTTCTACCTTAGGACTATGAATCTATGAGATTTTTTGGTGCAATTGTTATAAGGTTTTTTTGATTAAGTCTTTTTAGGTCAGGGACTCCAGTATTTGAGTTGCAGTCAATGTATCCACACATGAGTAACCTAATCACCTTCATTTTGACTCATTACATGATACCATTTGTTTTTGAAAAAATAATACAAGAATCATATAAGAATGGGATGTGGTTTAAAAGTACTTATTGAGTTAGAGATTTAGATATACTCAATGTCTATGATACATACTGATTACATTTATGATGCCACTGTGATGTATTCTAGCATAGATTCAACATCATGATAATAAGGATGATCCCCTAAGTGATGAGGCAGTAATATGTGGACCATTTCTAGTGGTTTTACCTACTTGTGGTGCAGCAGCTATACCACAACTTGTAGACTAGCACATTGTACTTGCAGTTCCAATAGATGAGGTGTACATGTTGAGCGCACTTCGCTAGTTTTGGTGATAGAGACACCTCAGGATCCAAGGCTTGCCTAACTAATAGGTAGCTGAGGACTTTCGTGATGTGTTGACCTATGTTTTCCATCTATTTAGGACAGAAAAAGATTAGATGGTGGTCATCGCAGTGATCATTCTTCAGGGATAAGTAGTGTGATTGTGGAGTTTAGTAACCTAGTCTTATGATAAGGAGACTCTACAGGGTCATAGTTTGAGAAAATTTTCATATAGGTGTAATCTCTAGCTAGGTTTAGGGATGTAAATATCGTGGAAATATACAACACTACAAGGGAATCATGATAGTAGCTGGGTATTCATCATGGTTTACCAAAATCTCTTGGTACATGATGGATATAATTCATAACCAGTTCAGTATGGTTCTGATCATAAAGTGGTGTCTACATATTGACACATATGGCAGGGTTATCCCTTTATTCATTCCTATCTATTCTAGGGTTTAAGAGTGAGATTTTTTGGTAGGTAGTTTCATGGATAAGCAGAAACAACAATAGTTTCTGGTAGTGGGAATGTACAAGCAGAGACCTCAGAAATAGTGATCCTACATCAGTCTCAGATTCCTAGACGTGCGAGAAGTTTTAGGATGAGGTCCTGGGATAGCAGATATACAGTTTAGGTCAATTAGGATCTGGATTTTTAGTATAGAGATACACATCTATGATCATGTTATGGGTGGGTACACCTTGAATTAGAATGTCCGACACTCTGAATACCTAACATAGAGACCATGGATGGGTTGATGAAGTTAATAGAGATGTTGGAAATTATAGTCCTGCCTAGTAGTGGATGTGTAAGAGGATATAGTAGAGATGTAGTAGTAGTTAAATGCTTTAAATTTTTACCACCACCATCCCAGGTGGTCTACACTAGGCTCATGAAGCTAGAGGAAAGGGGGTGGGACAACTACAAGAGGTCGAAACATATGACCCAGAGGGTCCGGGAATGATTTGAGGTACGATCTATGTCCTTTTAACTTATCTATTGTAATAATAGACACAAGTTATGGTTATTCCAATCATTACAAAAATATTTATGAGACATAGATATTATAGATGATCCTTTTTCCCAAATATTACATGTAGTGTCTCCTACTAGAGACTACTCAGATATCGCACACTTATGAAGATATTGTGACCTAACTCTTGGATTTGACCATTTGAGTTGGTATCTCTTTTTATAAGCAGTTAGTCCATATGATTTCATATTAGGTATAGATAAGTGGTTCATAGTTCAATCTCATATTGACTATTTTATAAAAAATATTCATTGTGTCTACAGTGTTAGAAAAAGTATCTTATTTGATGGAGAAAATAAATCCCATGTAGTATAGGATGTACATATGAAAAGGAGGGTAAAACTTATTACTAATAATTTGTATAGAATTAACATTGGTGTAGTGAATGTTATGAGTTTCCAGTTTCCTATAAATGTTGTATTGTACGAGTAAGTCTCTCCTGAGAATGTTCTAGGTTCACCTCACTATCGGTAGAAATAATTCTTCATCGATCTGTGCCTTGGGAAGAAAATGATATATATTCCATAATAATTAATGGATATCATATAGATTTATGATATTAAGAATTTTTTTGATTACTTTTATAGGAAGGGATTTTTTAGACCCAGTGATTCACCCTTATAATCGCAAATGTCGTTCTTCAAGAGTGGGGGGAGAGAGTTTGATGTAATGTATGGACAACCAGTTCGTGAATCATGTGACCATGAAGAAAATGTATCCAATAAAAAGAATCATTGACCACATAGACCAATTTAGAGGGGAATGATGGTTCTTAATGGTATACCTCAGGTTAGGTGATCACTAGTTTTCAGTACAAGATGAAGATATACCGAAGACAACATTCAATTGTTCCTATGGTGACTATGATTATACGGTGATTCCCTTCAGTGGGATCAACACCACATAATTTTCCACAAAACTCATGATCTATAACTCTCATACTTTATTAGACATATTTTTGGTATTAATTGTCAATGATATCCATGTGTACTTGGTGTATGATGAGGACTTTGAGAGATAAAAAAATATTTGTGGACATACTCCAAGAGAACCGTATTTACAAAAATCCCACAAAGTGGAAGTAATATATTATTTTGTTCCAATTTAAAGGAATATTTTTCTCCTTATATGGTGTGGTAGTGGACCTGGGCAAGGATGAGGTAGTGTTAAGTTAGGATCCACCTATGAGTGTGATAGTGGTGAAGCACTTTCTTGGGTTGGCTGGATATGCCAAATATTCATACCTAATTTCTCACGGATAAGAGAACCCTTGAAATTGATGAAGAAAAATGGGAATACAATTGTTGGGAATGTGTAGTTCTAGATTCCTTTTCCATATATGTGGAAGAGTTTGACGACCTCTCCCATCATGAGATTTTCGGTGGAGGTTTTCGAGTACATAGTTATCTACGATGCATCATAAACGTGGGATGGTGTGTTCAGATGAAATGGAAGGAGGTTATTGCCTACGGTTCACGGTAATTGATACCATATGAGAAGAACTATATGACCTACAATCTTGATCTAAAAGTGGTGGTCTTCAAAAAGAAGATATGGTGACACTACCTGATGGGTGAGTGGTTTAACATCTATTATGATCACAAGAGTCACATCTATGTATTCTCTCAGAAGGACCATAACATGAGACATAAGTGATTGATAGAGTTTCTATAATATTTTGGGCTAGAAATTTTCTATCATACTAGTAAGGGGGATGTTCTCGTAGATGATAGTTTTTGGAGATCTTCATTGCAATTACTAAACAAGGTGTTGGAGTAGTTGACACCATTGTTATTATCCTATATGGATAGAGATGAAGCATCTTACCTCCAATTGATGGTTGTTACACCTCATATTTTATAGTGATTAGAGGAGGTGCAACATGGAGATGCAGAATATGAGACCCTATAAACATACATATCAACTACATAGGATTCTGATGGGTTTTATGAAGGTGGGAATCTTGTCATTCACTTAATAGAACACATGAAAGAACCTTTTCTGTGGAAACCGGGGGATCTGAGGGAGTTTCATACTCATACTTTGGTAGTACATACAAGATTGAAAAATATTTTCCAGGACCTCAGAAATTAGTTTTTGTTGCAAGGGATAAATAAAGGAGTTGTATAGTTTGATTCTAAATGCCTTACTTTCTAGAAAATGATGGCTGAGCACCATGTTCTAGTGGGTTTAGTTCAAACCCTTGAGGTTCCGGAGAAGAACTGTGATGGGATATCCTTTGAATTATTGATGGGATTTCCACATATTTAAAGGGGACATGATTTCATATGGGTGATCATAGACCAAATAACCATGTAATCCAACTTATAAGAAAATTAGGAATATTGTCTAGTAGAGGGCATTGTATGACTCTATGTGCAAGATAGAGTTTGAGTACATGGAGTTCCATTGACAATCATTTTTGAAAATGATTTTTTCATGACATCATGGTTATGAAATGGATTTCAATTGGAATTTGGGACTCAGTTACCTTTGATCATAGTGTTCCACCCCCAAAAAATAGCCAAAATGACTGGACCATTTAGGTTCTAGATGAAATGATGTGTTCATGCATGTTGGTTTTTGTTTGTTGTTGGGAGGATCACCTACTAATGTTTGTATTTTCATACATCATAAACTACCATTCCTCTATAACTATGGAACCATTTAGGTATTTTTATATGGGAGAACCTATCAGTCACCACCTTTCATATCGTACCCCAGATAGTCATGACTCATGGGCTTAGAGTTTGTGGGATAAACTACCAATAAGGTGAATATCATCCATAAGTATATGAAGGAAACACAAATATGATATATGTATTATATAATCAGACAATAGAGGACCACATGGTCTATGAGGGAGACCATGTGTTAATTTGGGTTTCTCTATGATGTGGGTTGTGAAGATTTTGACAGGGAGGCAGGATATCTTCATGATTTATTGGCCCTTTCCAGATACTGCATTGAGTTGGAGAGGGGGATACCCCATAGCTCTACCACTGCAGTTAGAATGGGTATAGAAATTCTTTCACATTCTATAGGTGAGTAAGTACATGCATTACCCATCCCACATTATCTACTAGGGTGAGATCGTCCTCGAGGATTGAGCTACATCACTCAATACCCAGTAGAGATCCCTGATCGATAGGAGAGGATCCTTCATGAGTGATCAATTTAGTTAGTGCATGTTTGGTGGAATCATGAGAATCCCTAGGAGAGAAAATTAGAGTGAGAGGCTCAGATTCATTATTAGTACACCCATATCATTGTGTATCTCTTATTTTATATTTTTGGAGATGTAAAACCCCATTGTTAGAAGAATGTAATAACTCATATTTTAGATGTATTTTTATTGGATATTGAATGAAATATTTTTGACATTAGGTGATGAAATGAATGTGATTCAGAGGACTGGTGTGAAATATATCCAATAATAACATATTGTGGCATGGTGTGATTATTGGATATTGTATGGAATAAATTTTTGAAATAAATTAAATATATTAAATATAATGCAGGAGTAGTTTTCTTAAAAATGATGAATAACTTCACAAATGGTCCTAGATCTAAAATATATTTGTATCATAGAGTATAGAATGTGGGATTTACTATAGTCAAGACATAACCTTGGTCAACATTGGATATTTTCATAATATTAATATTGGTGTAAAATTTATAAAATTATTAATTTTTTTGATGTAGTTACCTGATTCCCTTATTAAATACGCACTTATGGAAAAAAATTTAGGTTCAGCCAAATGACCATGTGATTTTTTGAGAGCTATTGGACCTGTTGGATGAGATCCCATGATTAACGGTGACTAGAACATAGATTGAAGTATAATGTGCAACAAAATCAACGGATATCTCCAATTATCTTGGAAAAATTTGTTCTTTATTATAGATTAATTATAATCGGTTTAGGTTTTTTTGATTGAATTCATTCCCCATTCTATGTTTCAATGATGAACATGAATCAATCGACCTATAGATTGAGTCATGTATATGTAACCTTATGGGTGCAGTTAGATTAATTTGGTTTTTCGAGAATTACATAGTGATTATAGATTATTTGTTTTTATTCTCATGGAAACATATTAAGGTCAACATGAACATCTACTATTGTTTATTCCTCATTATTTTTCTTGTTAATTTCTCTAATGATTCTTTATTTGTTTTGGGTAGTCATCGTTGGTGTTGTGGTTCTACATATTGTTATGAATCATTAATTTAGACACATTTCATGGTGTTACAATCTAATATTTGTGATCCAGGATCAATATGAAATGATGGTGGTGGGACGTTGGAAGTTGTAGTAAATAAACTAGTTCTGGATAAATGATTTTTTTTCTTCTGAATGAAAGAATAATGAAAACGATCCTATTTTATAAAGGAATTGATGGGTCATATCTTGTTTTTTTAGTGATTGAATAACCCAACATGTCTCTATTGGAAATTTTCAGTGAAACCATTACTGAATCAAGGGTCATAGGAATGAATTATATGAAAAAAAAATCCATATATGAGTTCTAGAAAAATCCACAAAACATGACTTATAATTTTAGCCACACGCCATGTGTGGCCTCCATTATAGTGGCTATAGTTTTGGGAGATGGTTAACAATCCCATGCGATGTGACATAGTCACATGGAGTGAGAACTCTTTCTAACGGCCTAGTGTGTACCTCAGAGAGTACAAAAACATAGGTTGTGGTGCAAGGGTTGGAGTACACTATGTTCTCCCCCACATGAAAATGTATTGGATGAGTACATGTGATATGATTTTACTGGTAGATGGGTTGATTAAATAGGTATCCAACATGACATGTACTCTTATATAGACACTGGAATGGCATGAAAAAAGGGTCATTTATATGGGAAATACCTGAGGTTAATGGCCATGTTATTTAACCCTTATACACACCATTTACTTCTTATAATGGGGCTTGAATCCATTTTCCTCTATATCTTGGATATGTTACATCAGTGCATATTCCCTATTTTTTTCCCTAATGGTCAGTATGGAATTTCCTTATGCTTAGAGGAAAGTGATCCTTATCTAGGGAATTATTGGATAGAGTTTTTTCAATCATTATGTAAGCCCCACAGTGAGACCGTCTAATCATTTTCATCTCCTATGTAGAGTTCTCGGTATCATTGTGACCAGCACTATGTGGGAGTTGATCTTGTACATAGCAGGTAAACCCAAATTGTTTTTTTGTTTACCCCGTATCCTTGGTTGTGATCATCATCGGTGTATCGTATCTTTTTAGAGAATCAAATTGTACTTATGTTGGAGAAACATGATTAGAATTTCCTCTCAGATAGGTGACATTAGTGTTATCAGACTCAGGAGTGTGTTCTCCTTGATGAGTTCTTTGTGTAATCTTCAATCTATAATCATAGGATTTCTAATTATGGTTGTGAATTACCATTGAGAATATGTGACTTTGATGAGTTTATATAGTAATTATTGTTTTATATTTTAAATAAATATACCTATGAAAATATGACTATATTATTTTGTTGTGTGGTTTATGGTTTCATAATGTCCTACTGGGTATTATTATACTCACTCCACCACACAATTTACCCGAAATTGTTGAGTCTTGTGCCGATGGTTTACATTTTGAGAGATTCATTGAATTACCTTTTCCAAATGGTGCCTAATGATATAGAACAGACTAAGATGTGATCATATGGTATTTTGAAATCTATCCTAGTTTTTTATTTAGGTTGAACTTTAATTCAGACTCTTTTTTATGGGATTGTATTTGGCCCTATTTACATTCCATTACTCACCATTGTACTTCGGTTTTGGGATTTAGATGTATGCTTTCATGGTTGTCCAATTTTTTTATTCCTTAATTATATAGTATTTGATATGAGTTCATGGGTATATGTACTTAGGCTAATTCTACCCATGTTATTGATACGCTTACTCTTTGCTAGTTACTAGCCCATGGCCTATTAGCGGTGGGATTGGGGTGTCACAACACAGGATCCCCATGGAATGGAAATGATATTGATGCATCTAGGATTGGATTTTTGATATTATTGATTCATGGATATTGAGATGAATCTTATTGATCAATGAAATTGGGTACACATGATTGGTACTATCATACTTATGATCTCATGTTGGCTATTTTGGTTCATGAATCAAAATTTTAGTGTAATAATGTCATGGGTGAATATTTTACTATCTATAGAAATTAAATGAGGAAAAAATATATGATTTAATATCATGATATAAATAGATGGTAGTGGAGAAGGATAAAATACATTAAATATTATTGATTTGTTGCTAGAATATATTTCGGGGAATGAAAACATTATCACTGATGCTCTAAGTCTGATGACACAGATCTAGGTGGATTAAGAGTCCAATTCTATGAGAATGATGATGTAATTATCCATTGAAAGGTATCTAGGTGTTCATGGTTCTCATGAACTAATGAAACTCAAATAATTAACCATTGTACATTTTTTTATGTCTCAAGTCACGAGGAGGCAATATAGAGGTCTGGAGTCTTTGGTGTTGAGGGGAATAATTAATGGTTGGGAGTAAAATCCTGACTAAAAAATTGATATCACTGAGGTTATGCACATTCATAAATATATTTAAGTTCCTATAGGAATGCAGGAGGAGATGATATGTGAGTTTCATGCTTCAGAATGGGTGATGTAACCTAAATTGAGAAATATATTCTAGGATAATCATAACTAGTATTAGTAAACTCTAATAAACAATGAGATCATAGGTTCTGTTACAAAATTATATAACTATCATTAGGAATGGGATGAGCATCAATGGCCTGCAAGTCTATTACAACCCTTTACCACTGTACAATGGATGTTGGGTTATTTTACCATGGATTTTGTGGTGGGATGACACATGACACCTTAGTAGAGTTATGTGATATGGGTGATTGTGTATAGGTTAACAATATTGTCCCAATTACAAATGATTTAGGAAATTTTCATCGTCGATGATTTTGGTAAACATTGTGTTTAAGATATTTTACATTTTCATAGGGTACATCATTGTATTGGTTTGGATCAAATTCTCCATTTTTAAACAAATTTAGTAAGGATTTATAAAAGAACATGGTAATATGGTGTTTTCCACACTAACTTCAACTCATAAATGGATGGAAAACATTAGTGGGTTGCCCAGGAGTTAGAAGAAATTATGGGAGCATGAGTACAATAATTTTGGTAGAACCATATACACTAATCTAGAACTTGTTTGATTCAAATATAATAACTATTGTCATGTGATTATTTTTATGTAACCCAATAAGTAACTATATTTATTCATATGAAGTTCAATCTTGTTCTCGATGGATGTGGGAGAGGAAAAAAATTCACATCTTCTTCTAGAGGAGACATCATAATATGTCCAACTAATCAGAAAATACGTTTCTATATCCTATAATTGAACAAATTAATATGTGAATTTGTTCTTTTGACCATTATTTTTTATAGAGAGGTTACTTTTAATCCTTTATATATAATTAATACAAGGATACAATTGAATAATGAAGTAGGGTATGTAGGAAAAAATTAATATCAGTTCTTTTGAGATTATTTGGAGGATTGTTCAAGTATCATATTTGTATGAACATCCAAATTGCTATAGTGTCGCCCACAGTTTTTTTCATATGTTAATGCTTCAATGGTATCAACCCGACCATTATCATGTGATTTATATTGAAATTATTGAACTTGATTCCATCATGTCCTTTGAATAGAATCTGATTTATATTTTCGATCATAGTGATAAAAGTAATTAGGGTAAGAAAATGAAAGTAGTTCAAGTTTTGTTTCATCATTGATTATTTTAGGAAGAAATTTGGGATAAGGAAGAATATATTCATGCCCAGTGACCTTATATTTTTACCTTGGTAAAATAGTGACACAAAAGAGAATAACATGAGGCTGATTTGTTTCATGGTTTGGATGTTTTTTAATCCTTACACATGTTGACATACATTTTTAGTTTAATATTATCATACCAAATATCATAAAATAAGTCATTGAATTTTTTAGGGGACTAGGGGAGGTCTTGAGAGAATTTTGGCGACCTGAGACATATAAATTAGGAAAAAGAGGCTTATAAAACATGGAATATGGTTATTCATTACCATGAACTGTAACGGTGCGACTCAATTAATGGAGATTATGGGTTTTCAAACATTGTGATGATTCCCTTATAAACCAGAAAACAAGGACTTCCAACATATTGATCCAATCAAATGGATTTTATATGGTTTATGAAACTGTGTGGGTCCGATAGTAAACTTTGAGAAGATGGGATTTCTTGGATAATGAGGCTAATATGGCTAGTGAACATATTTAAAAACATACTTCCAAGACATTATCATCTTTGAAAAGTAGAAAAGATACCACTTTCCGTCTTGATATTATTTGGAACTCAATAACTCCATTTAACTATAATTATCCAAAGGTGCACTCCAAAGTTCTTCTCCCCTTCCATGTGGGTATCTCCTTCAAATATAGACCATTTGGAGTGATGTTTCTAAAATTAGAAGCCCCGGTATAGTCTATGAGTTCATTTCCAATGATTTTTTTATGTTTCACTATTTAGTATTCAATCATAATTTGTATCTCATATTAATGTTTCATGGGATATTGTCTCCTTTTGGGTATGTGAACCTTTTATATCTGATTAGAGGTTGGGATGTGATGAGTAACTGTTTTTTATATGAGTTTTGTTTCCAATGGTCTTGATATTTTTTAATTACATATAATATGGTTGATAATGAAAACACGTTTGATGTTTTCTTCCATGATTTAGAAAATATTTTTTGTCCTTAAACTGAACTGTTAGTCCATTCATGGATCCATTTTAGTCATTTTTTAATCATGAGACCCATTCTGTAATAACCCATGGGTTGAGGTAAATTGTTCTCAGTAGTAAAGTGGGGTTTTCAATAGTGAAATTACTGGTTTAATAGCATAACCATGTTATTCATGTTGGATGTCATGATATAATGATAAAAAGTGATACATGGAATGAAATTATAATTATATGTTTTATTAAATGTTAAGAGGATTATGTGGAAAATTAATAGAGTTGTAGGTTTATGTGGTTAAATAGTTTAAAATTAATTTTTAAAAATGTTTTCACTAACTAAATTATAAAATGGTATAATTTTGGAATTATACTCAATGGTGTTGAATGGTATAGATTTTGGTGAATATAAAAAATTTGAAATGGAGCATATTTTTTTCATAATGTGAAAAAATTAAAATATGTTGGTTCTTTGAAATTGGATATAATGGAATAGTCTTGGATGTTTGAATGATGCAACACTTCTATTTAGGTGTCAATCTAATTATCTAAGAACTAATATTATTATATTTGGATTTGGATATTGTAATAATTCTTTTCATCCATTGATTAGGTGTTGGGTTGATTCTTTAGGAACTAATGATATTTATATATTCTTTTGGTGCTAGACTAAAGCCTTATGAACTAATCATATGTAAATATGGTATGGGTGAATTTGACGGACTACTCTTGGTAGCATGAATTAAATAATTTGATATTCTAAATTCCCATACGTAATGTTTGTATAACACAATGATTAATGGTTCAAATGAACTTTGATTGAAGAAGTAGGTTTGCGTATCCATGTTTTCACTTTTGAACCTGAGGTCTATAGGATAATTAATAATTATTTATTTTTAAAATCATTATTTATTAGTTTATTTTTCAATTATCCCATTGCACCTATGAATTAAATACTTCTTAGATAGTTTATGCATTTATACATTCTCGGTTTTTTCATACATTGTTTTTCATACACAATGCTCAGGTCGATGTTTGTACCCAAGTAGAATTTATTATTTATAGTCAGGATAAGGGAAAATGTTTAGTGATAAATGGGTGATTTGAACTATTTTGGGATAGATCATGGACAAAAGGACTGGTCATTGTGTCATAATCCTTTTTTATGATTGTGAGTTTTTCTATTTCTTTAAAATTTATTTAGGAAGATGTGAATATCTTGAAATAGCATGATTATATTATTATCATATTAGAACATACCTAGTTTTGAAATATCGTATGTTATTTGTGGTCAAATTTGAGTTATAACTTCTTATTATATCATCTATTTTATAAATTTAAAATGTGCATATTTTCTACCTACATTAATCCATATTTTTTTTAATATTTGGAATCATCTCACATTTAGGTAGTCATGATTGAGGTCATGTGGAATACTAGTTTTGTTACTATTTGGTGTGATCCGATCCTATATATTACAAATTGGTTTCAAAGAAGATTTTTCTATTTCATTTAATTTTTTTCTAGGTCGAAAGGATAATATGATATATATGGGATTTGTAATTAGATCAATCATGGGAGTAGAGGATACATGTGTGGGAGGAAAATTGGGTTTTCATTGTTGGGAATATTTCTCATTGTGTTCTCTTATAACTGTTGAAATGTTATTTAACCTTGGGTGATACAATTACCGTATGATGTTATTGATTTATGATAATTTTCTAGTTAGATAGTATGACTTGAGAATGTGAATTCATGCATCATTTTAGGCACACAAGTGTCTATTTGAAAAGGATTATATAAAGAATACAAGGAGAATCATGTGATTTTATTAATTTGATTCAAATAGAAAAAAAAATTATTTTTGGAATTTAAAAAATTTATATTTACTCTTATTTTGTGTAATTAATTAAATAGTGTCTATTAACGAGTCCAAAACTATTTAAAATTGGATGATGTATTTTGTTTAAATATTTTTATTCACAATGTTTAAAACTTATAGAATTAATTTTACCATGTGTTATAAAATATCCCTTGATAGGTATGGTTTGTTATATTGATTTTGAATTTAGTGTATAATGATCATATCTAGTATCTTCTAATATTATGTATGACTATATAAAATATATTATATATTAACTGAAATATGTGTTTGGAAATTCATAAATATGTCTCCATTATAATTTTTACCTATATAGAGATTGAATGGAACCACTGAGTATACTACACAAATAGTGGGACATGATCCCTTTCATGATCTGGGTGAAAGGTCACAAGGGGTGTTTTATAATAATTATACATGGTTCAACAATTTATGAAGATGGATTCAAATTTTGATACACCAAATATGTTTAATCAGAGTTAGATGTTCTATCAATAATATACCCAAACGTTCTCTAGAACGGTTTTTCCTTTGGTATATGAGTTATTTATTGTGTTTATCCTGATGATCCTTAACAACATAGAGACTCCCTCATCATGGAGGGTTATGTTCGAATCTTGCATGTTGCGTTGACTACCGATGTTATTGAAATATATTTATGAGTAGGATGATATATTTGATTGAATGTATTAGAATTCTTATAGGGAATGTTATTGGTACACCTCTGCCTAGAGACCAAGATAGAGTAAATAAACATGATTTTTATACATTTTACATAATATTATAGTGATGGAGTATGTCATGAACTTCACCAACATGTAGTGTATTTCTCCGATGATGGTATGAGATGAGGTATATAGGATGAAGCATTTTCTGGGCTGACTATTATATGAGATCATGTTTTATATAATTATATTCAACATGAAGAATTTCACTAACGTGTTAATTAAATCTCCCAATACTAAGAGAAATAGGAATGAATAATATAGTGGAAGGAATAAAGTATCTATTTGGATATCTGGAAGTACACCTCTATGTAGTAAAAGTGTCACTATTAGATCTTCTACCATGGTGGTGGCATGCAGAGAACCTAGTGGTGTGGATCAGCTTCTCAGGGTAGTGATCTACTGTTATATGACTATTTTTTTCATACTAGTCTCATGTGAGCCAATTTACATATCCAATTGTGGAGTGTTAAGCTTGTGTTGGGATTGAGAACATATAGAGGTTCTTTACAAATATTTGGAATGTGGGTATAGAGGGGGGATAAGATGTTGTATACCAGTGAGAGGGGGTATACTACCCATTACTTATCCTAGAAGATATATTTATACCAAATGTAATAGTTGTTGTGGAGGATCATTTAATTGATGAAAAGGTTACAATATCAGTAGAGTAGTGTAGCACACAGGATTCAGGGAGGGCCACATGGTAGAAGGGTATGTTAGATACATGCATCTCAACCTTAACCAAAAAGATAAAATGATATGATTTCAACTATCTTATGTTAAATCATATTGTTTTAATGATTTTTAATTATTTTTTTGATACCACATATGGGTATTTATTTATATATACTCAGTTTTATAATTATATTCATCTTGTGATGGAATTAATTTATAGGGTTATATCAATCGCCATACTATTAGGGGTTATTGGAGGGTATCCAAATTTTTAAATAGTACCCCATAATGATTGATTGGAATAATTTCATTTGTTATTATTTCGTAATTGATATGTCATTATTTGACTTGATTATGAGATGGAACTGGTTATTTTCATACCAGACCGACATTGAGTATTACCGTATGAGTGTGACATTCATGTCTCCTAAATGTAACAGTTAGTTTTTCTATGGGGAATATGATTTCCATGTAATCCCTAAAATACATATCTAATAGCATATGGTTGTGATTCTTGAGGAATATTTATTTTTTTTACCTAATTGATAGAGATTAAATTTATCATTCGGCTAGTTCTTATTGAAGATCTTGTATCCACCCCCATTATATAATTGAATAAATTTATAATCATGATTATAAGACCTATTTGTATTAATTTGAGTTTATATGTTCATTCTTCTGAGTACATCCCCTTGGGGTACTCTAAATCTGATTTCCATGAAGTGGGTGGACTATCACGCATATGTGTTTATTATTGGAAGACGAACGGGATTAAAATTTTAAAATTGTTTCCAATAACACATATTGATGTTTTCATCAAAAATATGATGGGTTCATGTGTATTCCCTAATATTTATTTAATATTAGGGAACAATCTATTTTGGGTGAGACCGTTTTATTAACCAAGAACTAATTTAAGAAATATGTATGTATCATATGTGTAATTTATTGTTCTATTTGGGATACATAATTATCCATCTTGGATAATGGATATTATGTCCCAAATATTCCATCCATATTTAGGAAAATTCATGGTTGTAATTTTCAAATACATATTGGTATAAACTAATATCTAGACCATCATATATGTAATCCTAAAATTTTCCCAACTAAACTATTATAGAATTAGTTGTATTCCATACTCTTGAAGTTTCAAGTTTTTATTGATCAAATATATTTATTAGGGGACATCATCTTTGACGAAGGTGTATTAGTAGACCCCAATAATGTAATATTTGTTGGTAATTTGGAAAACCACAAACATATCATTGGCATATGATACTTTTTGGTTTTAGAGGATTACTAACTAAGGGTTATGGGGGAATTTTATCTCAGATAATTAGATACATTAGGACTAATCCAAAAGGGAATAAATATTTTAGGGTATTGAGAATAAACTAATACCTTCATGAAGTTGTAGAGTTATATTACCACTATAATGATTCTGGTAATACCTAAACTATAGAAGGAATATATTTTATATTTTGATGCATATGGGATCAATCTTGGGGAAGTATTGATGCATGAAAATTGAGTTCTGCATATGAATCATGAAAAATGATTCCACATAAATGGATCTATTATATGCATGATATTTATTTGGAAATAGTTGTTCATACATTAAAATATTTGTGGAATTATTTCCTCGGTGAATTTTTTCACTTTTTAGCTAACCATAAGGGGCTAAAATACCAATTTTTTAGAATGATCTAAATTTACATAAACTGAGATTGTTTGAATACACAAAATATTGTAATTTTTATCTAGAATATATTTCATGGAATAGAAACATTGTTTATGATGATCAAAGTTAGAAGATACAAACCAAGGTGGTAAAAGAATTCTGTTCTGAGTGAAACATGATACCTTTTTTCACTGAGATGCATAATGGTGTTCGAAAAGACAGTAAAACAAAGAAAATAACACCTTTATCCATTGTACTCTCACTTATAAATTAGGTTAATGTGGACTATGTATTCTAATCCATAGTTCCTGATAGGGAGGTGATTTAATGGTGGTGATCTACCTTAATGATTAGACCATATAATGTGACATGTTTATCTATGTAATGAGATCATTTATCTATTCATATTTATATGACAAGGGATGATGTATGTGTTAATTTATTTAAAATGGATGGTGTATCATTTTTCGATAGAAATGTACCATGATCTTCATAGATAGTGTTGGTGGTATGGAATAAAGATGTAGATTGAAGGTTTTGTGAGTTATACTACACATATTTGTAGGATAAGGTAGTGCATTAGTATCCTGAAGCTTTATTAAAAGAATTTTTCCTTTTATAATATACTTTGGATGAATTTACCATGGTTTTTCTTGGTTTTGACCAGGAATCCTCAAAAGAGTCATGTAGAATGGGTGATTGTGGACTAATTGACAATGGAAACTCATTACTTATCGATTCGTGGTATTTTAAGCATCAATGATTTGGTTGAACTATATATCCAATATAAAGTATATTTAAATAGGGTTCCTTTGGGTATTTTCTTCTTATAAATATCCCTATATTACCTCATGATTTTTCATATGATTATATATGGTTCTCTATACATGGGTGATTTTGAGTGATTTCTACCACTTATAGATAGTTGAACAATCTGAGGTATTTTTCTATTTGTTTGGGGAAATGATATGAGAATTTGTCAGAGAATTTGGTGGAACATGGGAGAAGAAATTGGAGTATTTTTATTTCTCCTAATGCAATAGTTATTTGGTGAATCATTTAATGGAACCCTATGAGTCAATAAATGGTATTCCAGATATATCACCCATGTGATAGATAAAAGTGTGAGAATCAAAAATTATGGGATTGTACCATCTAGAAAATAGAAGAACATGTACAGTTGATTATATAATATGTGTCTAATCCCAATTTTGAAAAAAAAAATATTTCATTATGTTCCATAAACATAATATGTTTAAAACATGTTACTAGGTATTCCTTTAGGTATCTCCTAGACTGGGTCACCATTGGATACATAATCATGGTAAATTAGTCCCATATATTTCAAGGAATTTTTTATTGATGAGAGGATAATTATTGAAATTTATTATTTGGGACATATAAAATTTTACAGTGATATGTTAAAAACTATTCTTCTTTCACAACTTTGATAGAACCACGAAAACCCTTCTCTTGTAATTGATATAGATAATGTTGAGCTTCAGTTTGATGTATCCATTGAGGAGTATCTGATTCATATTTTATATTGGAGTGGGAAAACTCTTTAGGATAATTCATTCCTTTAGTACATGTGTTATAAAACAATTGCCATGTTTCCAAAAACAAATTTAGTTTTGAAATTGATATGCAGTCTATGTAGCCCAATTTTGATTACCTTATAGGCTTTGTGATGTTGGGGAGTACAGATCAAGAACATGTTATAATATGGGGGGTCGTTGTAATATATTGACCAGTGTTGGTATAAATTTTTATTTTAAAATTTTGTTATCCTATTTTTTAAAATAGTTTAAGGAATTCTTTCCCACGGGTAAGATAGGTCATTGAAGTGTTCTAGGGGTTTTAGACCTTGGATTTAAAAAAATTGGGTATACACCACATGACACATGGTTAATGTATTGTATAAGATAATTTTTCCCTATAAAAATGTGGATTTAATAATATAAGATAATAGTTTTAAAAATGGGGTGATTATTCCCTAGAAACCAATAAATTTGATGGACCAAACATCCAGATATATTTTCAAGGTTTCCACATGGTTTAGAAAACTATGTGGGTGGCTTAAAAACTATGTAATAGTGTTTTTCCTTAATATAGTGGGATCACATGATTGGAAAATGGTTTGAAAAAATGACGTGTCCTTACTATAATATTAATTAAATTTTGTAAATTTCACCATATTCTTCTACTAATCTTTTTACTTCATGCTCTATTTTCCCCATTTCACTTACAAAATTCCAATGTGAACTCTAAGCTTATCCTCCTCTTCTAAGGGTGGATCTCCATCATATCAAGGGAAATGAAACTGATGTTTCTAGTGATTTGAAGACCCAGGTATGTCTAAAAGTACATTTATATTCATTATTAGATTATTTCACTACTTTTTTGTCTTTTTTCATTTATACATCATATTCCTTATTTCCATGGATGTTTTTTAATTTTGTATATGCCTTCATTTTATCTAAAATAAATGGCAGGGGTTAGATAAGTAGATACATATGTACATAAGGTAGGTGTTCTAATATATATTTCACATTTTCATATTGTTATTCATCTATGTATACTATGTGTGATAAAACTAATGTGTTCTATTTTTTCTTCCTTGACATATTTTGTTGGGCTTTTAGTTGATGTCATAGAAGATTCATGGGTCTTGTTGGGTCTGTTAGATATTTTGAGACCGAAATTATAACCACCCAAGTTGTGTTCTAAATTCAAGGAAATATTAAGGTGGGGTTTTAAATGGTGGAATATGTAGTTTATAAAATTTACATTTTTATTTTTTTTAGTTTTCCAGAAACCATAGTAATATAAGATAATTTTCATAACATGGTAATTAAGTTTTTTATAACATGTTAGGAGGCTATGATGGTTAATGGTTAGAGACACACATATATGTTATTAATTTTTTTTAACCAATGTGTAATGGATATGTTATATAACTAATTGATAAAATTTATTTATTGTTTAATTGTGTTTAATGGTGTTGTGTGCGACCAACCTTGGAGAAAAATGAATGTTAAAATGGAGAGTCAAAAATTTTATATCATAATAAAATATAAAATATATTGATCTATGGATGTTAAAAATGAAGTAATGGTATACAATTTTGGACTGATGCTCTATATTCACGTTTTAGGAAAATGACTGATGCTATTGATATTAATATTATTCTACATAGATTACAAATTTGGAAAGATACTTTTTATCCAAAACTTATATGTTGGCCAATGTTATAGGATCAAATAATATATATTTATATATATGTTAAATATTTGGGTTTCAAACTAATTCTATCGGGTTCAAAGATATATATTCATGGTTTAGGTTTAGCATAGATTACCTATGAAGAAAAAGATATTTATACATGGTTTAGGTGCTGGAATAATGTTATAAGAACTAATAGTAATTAAATATTATATGGTTTCCTTGGACTGATTCTTATTGGTATGAAGAATTATATAATTAATAAAAATCCCTTTTAATATATTTTATATATCACATTATGATTTATGGATCTGAATACTAGCTTTATAAAATTGGGTTTTGTAAGAATATATGTAACTTTAGAAACCAATAGACATTGGTAAATAAATATCATTTTATTTTAAAATTATATACTATTTAATTTCTTCATATATTATCCTAATATATAACTAAATTCATAATTTCTTATACTAATTATTTTTATACACCATTTGGGTTGTACTACTGAGTTACACTCACACCCTACTCAGGCAGCCTTTAAAACTAAAGATAAAATCATTTTTGTAGGTTAGGGTAATGAAAATGTATCAATGATAGATGCTAAATTGTGTATTTATGGGATGAACATTAGATTATGGAACTTTTTAGGCCACAAGGTACAATTCTGTGATTTTTATTTTGTGTTTATCTTGTAATGGAACATTAGACTATATTTACATGACATGTTTATTTTATTCCATTATTGGAAGTTACCATGTTTTGGGAATTAATAATGTGATGTGTTGTATCCTAATGGTTATTACTTATTATAGTTTCCAATATTTTGTACTCTGAATAATTTGGTATAGTCACCCTATGTTTCTCGATAAGACCTCATCTCTAGTGAGAAGGCTCTGGCATAAGGTAAGCATGTTTGAGGTCTTGTGGAAAACTATATTATCAACTTTTTGGAGTTATCTCAGCTCTATATTTATACATTCAATTCAATTAACATATCAAGTGCATCAAATCATTATGTTATTAGTTATGATTACCTTAAAATAGTAATTTGTTTTTTATAGGAATTATTATAAATTTTATTCATTATATAAAATAATGAAATAATGTAATCTTTAACTGAATGGACCCACACACATAGAGGGAGGAGGTAAATTTTATTATTGGTGAGAAATTTTAGTTTTTATATATAACAAATAGAAAATAAAGATGATACTCACATGCTCTCACACTTATAAATAGCGACCAAAGGAATATCTATATTCATTAATAAATATATAAATATAAAAATGCATTCCTTTTTTTAAAAAAGTGTTATTTTAATTATATCAGGTTTTATTTTATTTATATAAAAATACAATAAAATATTAAATTATGTGAAATAAAATATCTTTTTTAATAAAATTAACAAACATTGATATTTTTAAAAAAAATTGATTTCATGCTTATCAAAATACAAATAGTACCCTCTTTCTGAAATGATAAAATATTTCAACAAAATAAGAAATTGTATTGAAGGGAATAGTGGGAGATATATTCCATAGAGTGCAAAATTGTTCATCTATAAATAAGTGGGATTTCAAGGAAAATATATTTTTTTCAACAAATAAATAATTCACTAAAACCATTACATGAGTATCCTTGTAAATGAAATTTCAGGATTTCTTCCCCCTATAATTTCATTGTTGAATCCTTTAGATACTTTTCCATTACCACTACAATAATATTTTGGGGTATAATCAAACCATTTTTTATATTTAACCTTCTTCATGTTTTATGGATTCCTCAACACTTACATCGATCAACATTATTATTAATATAATAAAATATTTAAAGTGTCTGATCATGGAATAATATAAAATATAGAATTTTATATCATTCAAGGTAATGAAAAAATATATAATCATACTTGAACTCTTATGTAAGACCTAAGGATTGATCATACTATACAATCTTCTTATTAATATGTACATTATAATACACAATCCCAATATAAACAACATAATAATATAACGTATAATTTTTTTACTTACTTCAATAGTAAGGATTAGTTATAGTAAACACTAAAAATGAGATAAAAATAGTATAATCGAGATCTATAGTAAATTATACAATAAAAATAATTATATATAAATAAAATAAATATTTATTTAGAATAAAATAATAATAAAATGAATATAAAAATATAGTACCATATATAGTAACATGAAATATTATAGAAGTTTGAATGCGATGTATATATAAGGGGTAATAAAACTGTCAGACGGGTAAGGTGGATGTTAGAATCATTACTTCCCAATATTTCCATTTTACGAGTTACACAATAGTAATACAAACATGTGCGTATGAAAATGTATAAAATTAATTTCTAACAAAATAATTAATAATAATTAATAATTTAAATTTTGAAAATGTTTGAATATATTTATATACACAGCATTGGGATGAAAGTAACTTTTTCATCAAAAAATAAACTGAACACATTAGTTTGAAATACACAAATAATTTTTTTATTTAAAAAATTAATATATGTTGGAAAATATTTTTGTAAAAGAGATGTTAAACATATAATTATAACTTAAATTTTTTCCAATAGTGGAATTTTTATAATTATACATATTATTTAGTTTTTTTATAATTTTTATAATACATTAAGAATATACAATAAATACTTTAAAATAATTGTTATCTGAAAAATACATAGTAATGAATATAAGTATATTTGTCAACAAAGGTTATTTTTTAAATATATTGTACATTAATAATGATAAATTATTTTAAAAATATATATTTTTCTTACCACAATCCCAGAATTAAATTTTATTATATTTAAATTAACATATTGAGATGTTATATTATAATAGCCAATTTAATATTAAAAAATGATATTTCGGTTCCCAAAAAAATTTAAAAATATTTTCTCAAATTTTTGTTATCATGAATTAAAACCATGATGAAGAAAATGTTATTTAATTTATATCAGCCGAAATATCCAATTTACAACGTTAACAAATACAAAATATTTCTCCCTCATTTGATATAAATTCAAAACCATCCTCTCATTCCACTTCAACCCAAAAATAGTGAGCTTGTTTCTCATAACATTTTTCCTTTCTACAGTCCTCCCATGGTATTATGAGGGTTCTAAGATGATTTTTTATAATTTTAACACCATATAATGTTAAAGGGTTTAAATTCTTAAATTCATTTCCCTTACCAACATGGTGCATAAATATTTTCTAGATACTACCTGATTTTCAAAAGTCATTAGGGCTCACGATTTTCTAGGATTGTATTATGAATATCATTACATAATAATGAATGAAAAATGTTATATAAAATAAAGTGGTTGTCATAGGTGGAACCCAACCATTTGTGTTATGGCACTACCTTTGTTGAGATGTGGGGTCCAGATTGTGGACATTGTTCACTAATGCAAGGGTGAATGTAAAAACCATTAATATTATAGGGTTAAAAGGTCATAAGTAACAAAAAATTTCAACAAGTTGATATTTTATTTTTTGGAAACTAAATATTTCAAAAATACATTAGTCATGTGAAACATATGAGATATTCTTATCTGGATCATTATATAATAAATATTGAAATATGTTATATAAAATATATATGTTTTCAAAATAATATACATTTAGCTACATTAAGATTTAATGTTTTTTAACCTAATTAACTCATTTATTGTTTTCAATAATTTTAATTTAGTTACATTCCCACCAATAATGTTTACATGCATCCTTTTCAAAAAACAATAATTGAAATTGTAAATGAGGTACTTATCCTTCCACTCACTATACCACCTTCGTACAGAATTTTAATTTTTAAACATTACATGATCATTAAAATAATTTATCAAAATCCAAATTCATTTTATTCAATTTATGAAATATGGGTCAATGTGTTATAAAAGGTTGTATACTCTTAATGAATATGGGGATGTATGATTTTGATAATCAATCATGTTTTAAGTAGATTAAACTCTATTTTTGAATGAACATTCATTTTATAATAATTCAAACCTACCATTAGTAATTTTCTTAGGGAAGCATTACACTTGAACAGTATTTTAGATATATGTATTATATAATTATAATAATATTAGGTAATATCTATGTAATGACCCATGTGTGTAGATGATTTTCCCAAACCATGTGATAATTGATTTTTCTATTAGTGGATGAGATGAATTTTGATTAGATATATAGACTGAATTTAACAGGGTCCAAATTTATTATAGTGATGTTTCTATATTACACTAGGTCTCAAATCATAATCTAGGTTCTTGAGACACTATTAGAGGATTAATGCTGAAGATATAATTTTTTGAAGTGGATTTTCCCATGCACGGTATTGAGAACATAGTTTAGAAGAAATATTGAGGCACCCAGATCCTTAGGGAATTTTTAGTTTTATTTTTTTTTAGCATGTATTCTAGGATTGGTTAGATCACAGTAAAGGAAAAATGTCTGGTTGAAAGGAAATTGAAATTTTTTTTGGAAGGTTATAGAGTTGTTCTGTAAGTTTTGTACATGATTTTGTGAATCATGTGACCAAAAAATATCAGGTGAATTGATTAGAGGTAAGTTGATCTCTATGGATAGTGTACACTGTTTTAAACAGTTAAACCAAATATTAATAGGTGGATAGATTGGAGGAAAATATTTTAAAATGGTTAGCACATGTTTTGGAAAACTGTGTGCCTAAACCATGTGTCAAATTTAAAGTAGTTTTTATTGTTTTCCCCTTCTCATTTGATTTGGTGGAACAACTTTTATTGTTTCTTATAGGTTCAATGGTCTCTATTCCTATTCCCATATTCCACATTGATCACACATATTTTGGAAGGATTTTTTAAATATTTATATGTCTTATTTTCGGTATACCACTACTTTTGAAAGAATCTCGTTATTCCTTCTGTAATTTTTGGTTATTTTTGGGTTGTTTGGTTTGAGTTTAGATTATTAATTCTATACAATCAATCTAAAATGAAGTGATATTTATGGATATATCATTTTTCCAATGATATGAACATCCAATGAAATATTTTTCCTTAGTTATCGATAAATTCAATATGAGCTTTTTATTGTTTTACAAAAATTTTAGTTAAATTATGTGTGGTTATGGCGTCATATGTTATTATTTGTGGTTGAATTGGGTTTCAGATCCTGACGGGGGTCACCAACACCCCGTTGCTCAATATTTTGAGATGATACCATAGTTTAGTGACTTATTAAGCATTATAACAGGTCTACATTTTATTAAATTACGAATTGTAATTTATATATTTATGTTGTTATTGATTTTTGAATTATGTTAATATCATGTCCCATTAGAACGATCTTAGTTAAGCCTGGAAGTTGCTAGATGGGATTGTATAATAAATTAGAGATTTTTTAGTCCTTCCAAAAAATGGGACTGAATTAATAATGGTAGGTCATATTTTTCAATTAACTCATATTTTCAACTATTTTTCTATGGGCGTGGGATGTGCATCCATTTTGACCTTTTCTTTTATTGGTCTAATATAAATTAATGTTTTAATAGAGGGTTTTCTGATTTATATTTTTATTTCAATATCATTTATGACATATTTTAGTGGAATATACATAGTGATGAACGATTTCATTGGATTGAAATTCATAATAGAAATTGATTTTTGTAGACTATGTTCAACATAAAATAAATTTTAATCACAAAAGGATTGTCCATAGTTGAACCCCAACCCTAAAAAATGTGATTTGAATCATTAAATAGTAAAATATGTTAAAATGGTTGATGGTAGACTAATTCTAGGAAATTAATGGTGTGCCACAGAATATGAGAACCATAGATAAAAATTATTAAATGAATCACTTGTTTGGACGTAGAAAAATTATGCATATTGAAAAGTGAATAATAGATTTTTATTTTGGTTGGTATTAATAATATAAATTTGAATATAAAAATCTATATTTGCTTATGGTAATTGATAAGTGGTTTTGTGGTGTATAATTTAATAAAATCGATGAACTGCTGTTTATCCAAAATTAGTAATATATTTCATATTCTAATTCCAAAAAAATTGGTTAATTATTATAATTTTATAGACAATAAATTTATACTAAACATATTGTAATTATATTTTTAATCATGATGAATATTATTTGTGTAATTTTTAATGTGTTGTAGGACACTTTTATTCTTTTGGTTGATGATTAAACACTATGGGAACACAACACCTTGTTGATGTTGGATAATGGTTAAAAATAGGGTGAACATGGATCTCATTTGTTTATTGGGATTCATGGATAATCATTAGGATAAAATGACACCAAATTGGAAGCTTTTTATGGTTAAAAGTTGGGTGAACATTAACCTTGGTGGATGTTGGAGCCTTTAGAATGGGAATGTTACCCCCAAATGTGACTTATTGGTCTGGAAAGGATATATTACCCACAATGGGATATGAGTTGGTAAAGTCATCATGATGTTTATGGTTACATGAAGACATTCAATAAAGAACATATGTTTCATTACCACTATGATTCCATGTGTCTGGTTTGATATTTTGTTTATTAATTTAGTTATAAATGTGTAATGGTTGGTTGCCTACTTAGTTGTACCCACACCCTACTATGTCTTCCTTGGGAAATGGATACCTAAGAATCATCTACAAGATGCTGTTATGGATTAGTCAAATGGGAATGTTTTAGATGTGTATGTTCAACATTATATCATAGAATAAGTTAGTGTAGGGGTTGTAGGAAAATAGTATGGCCACTATTCTTACTTTCTGTTATATAACACATTTTTTATATTAATTTTCATCTTTCTTAAATTATTTTGAGAAATATGTTATTTATTGGTTTTATATTTTATTTTAATCTTTGATAAATGGTAAATAGACTCAAATACTACTTTATTATATAATAATTAATATTCGAAAGCCATTGCAATTTGATGAGGCATGCTTAAGGTCAAGTGGTGTGACTAGTATATTTATTGTTCAATGAGTGAGGCCATCTAGGAAATTACAAAGTTATATTAGAGTTTTTTATATTTTTTATCACTAATGTGTGGTTTAGTCATATGGAGACATAGGTACATTATATAGTTTATGATGGAACCCATAAAACTGTATTTCAACCCCATTTTCCGAATGAAGTCATGGTTACCATGGGAATGAGGATTATGTGATTGGCTTTCACTATAATGGTTGTTTTATTTTTCAACAAGAATTACTCAAAGAATGAATGATTTTTATGGTTTTTGACTGATTCAATTTTTTTCTCTTCTCTAATTGGAAAGAATCTAGTTTGTAAATCTTGAATCTTGTCCTATAGAGGTAAGATGTGTCTCATGCATTTTTCATGGAATATAGGGTTTAAAAAACATGTAAGTTGATTATAAGTTGATTTCTATCACTGATGAAAGAGGATCTGTTTTTTAATGTGTTATCCAATACTCATATATTTTCCCCCATATATATACTTTTTTTGGAATTTTATCCAACTTCGATGAATTATATATATGAATCATTTAGATGGTAGGATTATTGGATCTATAGTTAGGCACTTGATGATGATGGAGTGGTCACTATGCACAGGAGGCCCAATGACCTCAGTATTCTAACATATAAATTTTATTCCATTGTTATGAAATATAGTGGCTGTTATTTGTTAAAATCAGTTTTATAATGTTCCACTAATAAGATACATTTTGCCTTCCTATATTGATTATACCATAATTATAAATAAAAGATCCAGTTTTCATATATCCATTAGTACGTATCATTTTGGGAGATGTTTTTGTTTATATAAAAGATTCTCATTGAGATCATGATTCTCTATTAATCTATTCTATGTGTAAATTCAATTTAGGATTGGTAACCTTATTAGTGCATGGTTTTGACATGTGGTTTTTGACTATGTTGTGTGATACGCCATAGTTGGTGTTGGAACATTATTTTGAGGGTAGTTTTCAGGATAGGTTTAGAATGTAATGTTTCATTAATTATGGACATCGTGGTTCATAACATTTTTATGTATTTGAGAGACTTAAGGAACCTTATTTTTGATAGGAGCCATAGTTAATCTATTTTTAGTTCCCTTGTATAGATCCTAGTGATAGGGGTTGAACCATTCATTATTGGTTCCATTATCGTAGAAATAAATGGGAATGTGTTTTTTTCATGATCGATGTATGGGAGGTTCTTGAGCCATTGATGAATTCCAATTATTATGAACAACAACCATGTAGTGTGTTATCATGGGTTACACCATTACATGGTTTGGTGTTTAATTTTGATGATGAGTTCATTAAGGCCTCCTAACATGATGATTCTGTAGTGTCTATCTCTTGGAACATTGGTATAATGTTCCTAAAATAAAATCTAAGGGAATATGAACTATAGAATTTGAATATTAAATTATGAAAGACATCTTATGGTGGGGTGAACTATATACATAATTTTTTATTGAGAAATGACCCTTTGGTCTTCTGGGATGAACGTATCAGGTATGTTTTGTCTGACTATAATTGCAATTTTTATGACCATTGGATCATTGTATGGTGTATTAATCATAAAAATTTTATGGTTGTGCATTTGATCCAAATTCAGAATTCAAACATTTATCATGGACAAGTGATAGAGTTTTCATGACCAGCTTTGGTTGTGTTAGATGATATAATTACAACTGAGACTTCCCGAGGATAGTAAGTGCTATGTTTGTGATTTGATAACATAATTTGTGTTCAAGCGGTTTTAAAATTCATTAAGAATTTGAATTTTCATTTGGTGTATGGTTTATATTTTTTATTTTAGATTAATAATAGAATTTAATTAGTTGTAACTTATTAATGTGATGTTACTAGACATGAAATGGGGAAAATAAAGTATCCCATTTTCATGGTCATGTATCAGAGGCTTCAAAACAATGTTGGGGTTTTTCCATGAGGTGTTTATAATACATGGTTTATGGTGAATTTTTTAGAGTAAAAATTATGGAACTATTATAATCAGTGAAATTTTAGATCATTTAATGATGATCCTAAACTGAATAAATGGTTATAGCATGATTATGGGAGAACTGGATTAGGATTTATAGAAAATAGTATAGATACCAGAGTGGGGTTTAGAGGTGTTTCACACATTTGGAAAATGGTTTAGTGAACCATGTCACTAAACATTCTGTGGCAAATGGATTTGATGTAGACTAATGCACATAGTAATAAAATTATTTTGATAGTCCTATTGTTAAACCCTGAAATATTGATGGCATATTTGTATAATCATCAACAAGATTGGTGAACTAATTGTCTAATAATGAAACTCAAACATATATCCCATTCGATGTGTATTTTAATGGTTTTACCCTAGGCTGTTTAATAGGGGATCCTACACTTTTCTTCCTCATGATCATGCACATGACCAAGGATCCAATTTCACTTTCCCTATCATGATGCGTCACTTGGGGCCCATGTCATGGCAACCCCAAACCCACATTCCATAGGCCAGGGGTTGGTGACTAGCACCGGAAAGGCGTATCTGTAATGGAAAGAGTTTCCTTTAAACTAGTACAAACATATATACTAGAACACAACAAGATGTAACCATGAGGTAAAAATGTTATAGTAAAAGTGTGTACTGAATGTAAGGGTCTGGAATACTGGCCCAACTGAAAGGATACAACTAAAACTGAAAACAGAAAACATCTCCAGAGATCATCCACCTAGTATCCTATTTACAGGGTAGGTATATCTCATATCCATAACTCTCCATGTCAACAGTCACCGACGTCCACCTTCGGGTCATAAATCTCCAAGTCTCAGTCAAGGCATCCCATTGTCTGTACAAGACACCATAAGGTGTGGGTGAAACCCGTGCATTGGTGAGTATAAAAATACACAATAATGACTTTTATACCCCTGAAGGTCTTTCAAAATTCCACAAAGGAAAACTACAAGCATGAACTCAATCACAAATCACAAAGAATAAGACACAACTCCACATCAGGTAGACGTAAGTACAATAGTACAAATGATTAGTTGAATGACTAGATCATCTTACTATTTCAAGAGGCACTGTTGCTGACCCACACAGGATTGATAGGTATTTACCCGTGCAAGACCCATATAAGATCGATTGGTGATCATTCCCAAAAAAATTTGGGTGCTGATTCAAATAGAATTACTTGATACTGATTCACACAGAATCACTGGGTGCTAATTCAAAGAAAATTGTTGGATGCTGATTGACACAGAATCACTTGGTGCTGATTCACAAAGAATCATTGGGAGCAGATTCACACAGAATCGCTGGGTGATTATTCATACCGAATCGTTGGGTTCTGATTCATGAAGAATCACTACATTCAGACTCACCCTGAATCACTAGATTCTAATTCACACAAAATCGATGGGTTCTGATTCACATATAATTCATGGGTGCTGATTCACACAGAATAACTGGGTGTCGATTCATAGAGAATCAGTGGGTGATGATTCACCCAAAATCCTTGGGTGCTTATTCACATAGAATAGTTGGGTGCTTATTCACATAGAATAGATGGGTTCTTATTCACACATAATCTTCATGTTTTGATTCACATAGAATCAATGGGTGCAACTCACAAAGACCATTCTTCATTATTCACGCCTCAGCCAGCTACAGGTTTTTCGCTCATAATACGATTGTTTCAAGGAGAAACCACTCTTCAATCCATCGGTCGTATCTCTAATGGCAATAAGTCACAAATAGAATTTTTCCAAAGATCTTTCATTCCATAAGGTTTACAAAACAATATATGGAATGTCAGCTAGACGCCCGATCTCTAAGTTATTATAATTTTAGTCATGTGGGCCTGATTGGATTTGGGTTCAATCCAACCCCGCCTTACTCCAAATTTCAACAAAATAACAGTTTAGTACCTCAACAAGACATTCTCACTCCATGGATCCCAATACCACAAAAGTTTTGTCAAACATACGTCTAGATCACAATATACATTCATTTAAGAGCAACTAGGCCCGAATGGGTCCGGGATCGATCCGACCTGATTAGTCGGACCCGACCCGACATGTCGTAGGTAGATATGTCCTAGTTCAGGGATGACCCGGCCCTGCCTGAGCCAGCCTAGGCTAGCCCAGTTGGGCGGGGTCATGGAAGGCTCGTCATTCTGGGCCGCAGACCAGCCCGACCTGCTTGCAGGGCAAAGCCCGCCGAACGACGCGGCTTGGTGCGCTGAAGCGGTTAGCTAATCGGTTGGCCACCCAGCATCTCAAAAATCTCAATAAGATCCATTTGATGATTCAATTAGCATCACCATGTGGTGCCGCCACATGGTCTGCGAGACCCGCGGGACACGAGTCCCCCTCCTACCGTGGATTCGATGCCGCAGTTCCTTCACCGCAGTGCGAGACGGCGCGCCGCCTTGCCAATGCAGCTGGCTGGTTTCCAACCGCCTCTTTGGGTCCTCCACGAAACCACACGGCGCTACCCTCTTCAGCAACCGGTGAGTGCCAGCCGCCACCTTTGCCGCTGGCACCGGTCACCAATGTCGCTCTGTTGAATCATCTACGGGCCACAAGGTGAGCTTTGGTGGTACGTTCTTCCCTCTGGATATGCCTACGGTTCTCCCGGGATGCCTCTATTATTTCACTCATCTCAGTTTCAAGTTTTAATCAAGTTGTAACACACTTCCTCTAAATAATGAAATAAAAAACAAGTAGCGGAAGGTCCTGGCCTTGTTCGTTTGGCCTGCACCCTCCGCATTAGCTTTGTAAAAAGTTTGTTTAATTTATACATCACCTTTAAAATAATGATAAAGCTCATTTAAATCCCCCCCCCCCGCAATGACCACTTGAAAATTCATGAACGAGGAGAATAATTTTGGGAATTTCAAGTATTAAATGACCACACCTGCCGAGAGATTATTTGGAAATGTTGCGGTAGTGGAAGAAGATTCCACATTCAATGAAGCTACCAACATTTGTCGATCCTGGTTCCTTGCCACCCAAGAATCCGTCTGCATCTGTGAAAGGTGTCGCATCACATTTCCAGAGGATCCTCACTTAATGAAGTCATGGAAAAAACTAAACCACAATCCCCATTTAAATACATGGGGAAAGAGTGTGTAACGCATCGATGAATTAATGAGGTTCATTAATTTTCTTAATTAATGTGCCACGTTAATTGACGTAATTAATGTGCCACATTAATTATACTATGAGTGGTTACATAACCAATGTGTGACTATGCATTAATATCCCATTTAAATATCGGAATACCTCCATGGCCCCTCCCACCTCCACACAACAGGTGGCAGGAAAAAAACAATAACAATATATTTTTTATATTATTATTTCTTTCAAAGTCGCAAAAACTAACTTTTTCACCCGATCAAATGTGGTCTAAGTTAATACTTCCTTAAATGAATCCCAACTATGTGGATTCAATAGTGCCCCATATTTTTAATACGATAAATGGTTAAAAAGGTAGAAAATGTCGCCCGTGCATTTACAGAACGTACAGTTAAAAATATTTGAAAAAATCATTTGGGGAACACCGGGCCTCAGAATCACACGCAAAAAAATTTCACATACTCAAAATAATACCATATAATTTAAAAAAATATACAACGAATTACTAGGTTTTACTTTCTCCCAAGATTGGGTATTTTCATCCTGAAAATCATCCATAAAACTGGGGATACAAATTGAAGTAATGAGCACGTATATAATACTCTTGATCCCATGTTCTCTCATAGAGATTCCCATGATACCAAGGAACTCGAACCATAGAAATCAACAACCCATGAAGGAATCTCTCTTGTCAATCCACTTTCTCCACCAGGAACCTTGAAAATGTCGCCCCATCATTGATGTTCAACTCGCCCCAGTCGATAACATGTGATGGATCATGCATGTATCTCCTAGCTATGACATAAGGAAGACATTAAGCACCTGGTTCATCTTGGGGGAAAGAGGTGGATGGTATGCCACATCTCCTAATCTACTTAGGATCTAAAAAGGTGCAATGAACCTCAATTATAGATTTCCGCCTCAGCCAAACCTTTATATTCTTCGTCGGGGTGAGACCCGTAGGAAGACATGGTCACCCTCTTCAAAATCCAAGGGTCTCCATCTCCTATCAGTATAAGACATCTTCCGTCTCTATGCAGTCTTCATCTACTCCTAGAGGATCTACACCTTCTTTATGGTAGCCTACACCATCTCGGGACCCATGAATGTTGACTCCCCTGGGTCTGTCAAACAAAGGGGGGATCTGCAAGGTCACCCATACAATGCCTCAAACAATACCATACCGATGGTTGAGTGATAACTATTTTTGTATGATAACTCCACTAGGAGTAGGTGGTCCTCCCAACTGTGGCCAAAATCCTGGACAAAAGCATGAAGCATGTCCTCGAGTGTCTGTGTGGTCTGTTATGTATGACCATCTATTTGAGGATGGAAGGAAAGTTTCTTGCATTGATAAGCCCCAAACATCTCCTATAATCCCTTCGACAAGTGGGATGTAAAAAAAGAATCACAATCTGGGATGATCATTTATTGAACCCCATGAAGTCATACAATCTCTTGTACATAGAGACTTCCCAAGCACTCTAATCAGCAGTGTTATCGGATCGGTAGGAAGTGGGAAAACATTGGGAGTCGGTCAACGATCACCCAGATAGAATCGTGGCCCCTAGACGTACGTGGTATCTCCATCACAATTTCCATGGAAATACAATCCAACATATAATATAGTACCTGATGTGGTTGGGCTAAGCCCATTTGTAACTAATGGTCATCCTTTACATACTAAAAAGTGATGCACTGGGAAAGAAAATCAGCCACTGCTTTCTTCATCCTTGGCCACTAGGATGCACCTCTTCACTGGTACCATGGTGTTACCTCTAAAATAGATGGCATGCTCACCACATTCAGAGATTCCATCAGGATCCTTTCTATAGGTTATATGAGAACGTCGGACCTCGTAGTATAAGTCCCCAAGTTTTTTCTCCCATGATCATTGTAAATGTGGGGGAGTAACTGTCATAGACTAGAGTTAAGATGCTCAATCTCTATCCACAAAGGATATCTGCAGTGCGGCTGGTTCCTCTGTCGCCTCACTCAGCTATTGTGAACCGAACCTCTTGTTGTGCGCATCTACTACTATGTTCTCCATCACATTAGTGTAGACTATCTCAAATTCATTATAGAAGTTCCTCACCCTATGGGGTGGTAATCTTGGAAGAATCTTTAGAAGGGATGTTCCCGCACTCCACCAATACTCTTGGGAACAAAAAACTCAAAACTTTTTCTTCCACAAGGGTATGGTTGGCCGACTCAAGAGTGATAGGCCGCACCCTTTTTTGCATGAGATTATCCCAGGCTTCCTGGGTTTCATTTTTCATCGGCCAAGGAAAACCCCATTCCAACGCTGTTGATATACCACACCCCTATTGTAACAACCCGATATTTTATTTCATGTGTTTTATGCTACAACAAGATTATCTTGTGCTATACGCAACACCGTATTAGCTTGCAGTATACGCAACACTATTCTTAGATTGTGTTACACACAATTTCAATTTCGTTTGATAATAGTCATTCTACGAAACATTGAGTATATATATATATATATTCAATGTATAAATGAAAAATGGTTGGATTCTATTATAACGAAACAAAAAAGGAGTCTTTCACAACACGCAACCCTGACTTGGCTTGCATTACACGCAATCACGACCTTCCTCGATAGCGTGTGTTGTACGCAGTACCGGGTCTTAATAAACAACGATATTTTATTACAATATTATTATAGACTAGCAGTTATGAATAGTATTAACTACATTTTAAATTTTGTAACATTATTATTCATCTTACAGAACATGGTATGAGAACTAAATAATTTTTTCGGATAAAATAAGTATTTTTTAAAAAATGCAGTTTTTCCTCCTTTTGATGGCGCATCCACATTAAATCAAGTTTTTGACATGTTTATAAGTTCAATTTGACAAAATAAAATTTTTCCTTGGAATCTGGATAAAAAAAATTAATTGGGATAAATTTTTCATATTATTCTGATAACTTTCATATTTTGATGAATAGTAAAAACGCGGTATATTTTAATTAAAAACAACTTATTTCATCGCAATAATTTATATGGTTAAATTATCTTATTAATTGGTTTTAAAGTGTAATTAGAATATATTTTTACCATTTAATCCAATGATGGTCATTGGAATTAATTTCACTTTGAAATTGGATATAAACAAGTATCAATCTTTTGATAGTTATTGTTTTTTTTAAACACGTTATTTGTTTTGATAACAGGAATTAATTTTAAAATTAATTAATGCCACTTCTATGTTTTGAATTTGAAAAAATAGACATCAATTTTGAATTCCGAATATAATATAATTCTTAAGCTGAATTTTGGTATTTTTCTGAAAAACATCAATTTTCGATGAATAGTGAAACCACTTAGTGGTAGTTAAAAAACTGACTTTTTCATTTAAATGAAATTTTACCACTTTTGTGAATTGAATTTCGAAAATCCGAGAGACACGGTTAATATCAAGGACTAAAATTTGGTTCAATGAGACAAAAATAATTTTTGGTGAATAGTAATTTTTTACTTTTTTTACCACGGTTAAAAGTAAATTGGGTAATTAAGGGTAAAAATGATATTATTATTACCCTAAAACATGTCCTGATTCTATTTTATAAGTGTAATTCGACCAAAAAAAACCTTAGGAATAAAATATGACCATTTAGGCCCACTTGGATTAGATTAGGACATTTATTATTAATTTATTCAAAGAAGGGTTAAAATAGTTAAAATCAATGTTTAATAAATAAATCATTTTTAATATAGGTTTATACATAATATAAATTTGACTATAAATATTCATTAGAAATAAAAAAAGATTTCTTATATAATTGTATTTTATTTATAATTTGTAGACATTAAATAATGTAATTTATTAATGACACAATGATGATGCAGTAATTATCTTATTAATGAAATATTGACATAATTGTTGTTATAAATACCCAAATTTATGTAATTTGAGACTTTTTATGAATTCCACTAATTTTATAGGTTAATATGAAAGGTTATTATTGATTTAATTAACTGTATTCGAACAACTCATTCTGTTATTATTTTCACAAAAATCAATTACCAAATAGTGTCAAAATTGACATAAAATAGGATTTAAAACAAATATTATATTATTAATTGTTATTTTTTTCATAAAAATCTATGGAATGGCCAAATTACTTAGATAATGTTATATATATTAATAATAAACAACTTGAGGATCTTTTGTCTTGTTATAGTAAGTTTATTGACCTTATAGTGTAAGGAAATAAGAAGACACGGTAAAAGTAAAATTATTTAACTTAAAGTTTAATCTAAATGATAAGGTTAAAATAGAAACATAAACATGTCTAAATTCTATTGGATGAGATTACTTAGACCCATCCCCACCTTAGCTTCAAAATAACTCAATTTGGAGCTATTAAAAACCGAATATTACTTTATAATAAAATAATATTTTTAGTTATTCCAAAGGTGCCCCTCTCCTCCCTTATAAAAGGGCACCTCCTCCCTCTCTTCCTCACACCACTTTGAGCTTTCAAGATCGGCCAACCCCTTCCCATTTCACTTCTCCAATTCCCTAGAAACATCCTAGAATTCATGGGCTTCTTCAAAGACCAATTTTAGTGCCCTAAAAGGAGGTCTCAAAGAGGCGCTTCAAAGAAGAGGTAATGTCCATTACCGATTCTTCCAACTTTATTTCTTCTTCTACTTCTTCTTATTTAGTTGTTTCATTATGAAGTAATAACATCAGTATCACAAATATACTGATATGTTATTATAAGTATGAAAAACCCCTATTTCACCTTCTATCCATCCTACGGAAAACGAAATCACCGCACGTGCGTACGTACAGAATACTGTCTCCACGTCGTGGTGTAATCTATTTTCCACCACCACATTACTTGGATGGGTATAATGGGGTAAATAATGACTATATATGATCATTTTAAAGTAATATTTATTCTGAAATATTATTCATACACTTCAATAAAATTCCACCATCATGGGAACGATATCATCGCTCATGCGTACGTACGGACTACCGTCTCCACGACGCGATGAGATTCATTCTCCATGTTAACCATTAAAAAATGATTATATAGTATATATAAGTAATAATAATGAAATTTATGAATTTATAAATCTACTGGATTTATTTATATATATATATGTATGTCATCTACTTAATTCCATTCAACTAAATAAGGAAACGAAAACAATATTCATGCGTACGTACGGCCTACCATCTCCATGAACTGTGTATTTCATTCCATTTATCGATCTATTATATATATGTATATTATGAGTATATATTATATATAAATCATGTTTTATAATCTGGAATTAAGTAATAAATATCTAATTAATCATATGAATAATTACAAGTCAAAACACGAACGACAAATGAAACGATTTTACCCAAAACGCTCTTTAACATAGAATTTACAAAAGAACGGGTAATATAAAGTCAAAAGTGAACAATATATGATATCATAACAATGAAAATGATTCTGTAATAAGTCAATGACATTATTTAAATCATTATATAGGAGGTTCGGATACGTATGAAGCATATCATACCTAAGGTAAGGGATGATTATTCCAATCTCATTCTTATCGGAGATTGTTTACTCGTAAGTATTTACTGGGGGTTATGTTTATTATCCATGTCCATATGCTCTCAAAATGTTTTCATAAAATGTTTACATTACTTCCATGTATTTTTAAGACATTTTTACCCTTTTCTTACTTTTACCACATCGTATGGAAGGAATCTTTCTTTTGTTTACCATACGAGGTACTTTTTGACTTTTCCGACAAAAGTACGAGGAGAATGTTATTTTTAACTTATACGGTGTGAACGGATTTTTACAGTTTAATAACGCCTCATTTTCATGAAGCTTCCTATAAAATATTTCATTATTATTTTCAAAAAAAACCCTTTTCTTCTAAAATTGCATGGCATTTTTTGAAAAGAAATTTATTTTTAAGAAGAAAGGATATTTTCCTCAATAATTCATTTCAATTGTTTTATCAAAACCATTTTCCATCTAAGATGGCATTATTTCATATGTGTATGTTTCAAGTATAATGTCTCTATTATTTAAATGGTTTCACTTTTATTATTATGAAATGATATCCATTACTTTTCTATGGATTATGTGATGATGGGATGATGTTTATGAAACCCATTTTATTCGTTGGGTTATTATGAATGATGTATCTTTATTTTGTGGCACAAGTAAGAATGATTCCATTATAAGATGGGTGGGACCTATATATCCCTCAAATGAATTGGGTAAATATTTATATCTCATGAGATAGACATGGATGGAATGGTAAGTTAATCTGGTTCAGTGTTACAGGGCTGAAACAAGGAGTGAACTCGATTCAGAAAGGGACATTGTCCACTAAGATGGTCTTGGCAGCAATGCCTTGGATACTATGGAAATAATAACATGTGATGAATGGTTTCCACAATTACATGTTTTATTCCTATTATATTTTATCATGGTTGATGTTCCATTATGATATATTCCTTACGTACTTCCACAATTTATGTCTTTTCTAATGATTTTGATGTTTAAATTTCTTGTTCAAGTTTTTTCTTTCAAATGTTTATGGATTGTTTTATGTTCTCTATGTTTTCCCTTACTGAGAATTTGAGCACACCCTTTTAATGTTTTATTTTCCCCAGGAAATAAAGAAAGGTTTTTGGTAAGGAAAAAAAAGGGGAAGATCGTTATGGGAGTTGTTGAAGATCTTTCAACATGATTAGAAGTTTATATTCCATGTTTCCAAAGACACTAAACTATTACGATCCTTGTGTGACTATTTTTGTTATGTATTAATTATTCCGCAAATGTAATGTAATGTTCATGTACGTCAAGCTTCGGGTCTCTATAGTTGGTATCAGAGGAAAGGTTTAGTCAACCTTTGGAAACTAGGATGCAAAAACGTTAGTGAGATCCCTAGAGATATTTCTAAGGTATGTCTAGGGATGTCCCTAAGGATAAGTATACGTCTATGATATAGTCCTAGAACTACGGTAACGATCTTAGAATTTAACCTAAGATGTTAGATATTGAGGGTACTCCCCCTTTTCTATGTTGTTTTCCCTTGCATGATTTTTTCCTCTCACACAATTTTTTTGGGTTTTAAAAAATGGGTGTAAACAGGAAGATTCACGATAATGGAGGATATGACTGACAATAGAATGATATTCTTCATGAGAAACCAAATGAAATGGGATTTGTAAGTCCAAACATCGTTATTATGCCTAATCAGCAATATCATAATATTATCAATAATCTCAACTTTGGTAAGTTTCACGACTCAGATAATTAGAGAAAGATGGAGTTTCATGATGATCATAGAGGAAAGAAAGTTCAATTTCTCTCATGTAAATCATGTGGGAAGAGGAATCTGGGAGACTGTTTCAAAGGAACTGAAAGATGCTTTGGGTGTGGAAAAGAAGGACACAAATCCAGTAAGTGCAAAGGAAAAGGTTCAGATAACACCATGGACAAGGATAATGATATTACTACGACATCAAAAATGGTTAAATGTTTTAAATGTGGAATGTACAGGCATTATGCAAACCAATTCCCAAAGGGAAAATCTCATGAAGAGAATCAGCATGGTCGTATGGGTAGTATTTATATTGATGATGATGAAGAGACTACAAATGATATGTGAGGTGAAATAATTGTTCAAGATCGATAAATGTTTTAAGAAGGTAGTGGAATGATTACATGTTTATCAAGAGTAATGTTGTATAAGTAATCTCATGGTACTATGGAATAAATAGAAATCTAATTATTGTTACACCATTGATTTCCTTATGTTCTTGAAACTATATATTGAATGGTACCAGTAACCATGGAAGGTTATTCAGATATTTTTGGAAAGTAGATGATATGTTCATAATGAAGGGATAAGAGGATAATGAGATGTTTAATTGTATTCATGAGCTCATGAATTATATAAGGACTAAGTGATGGTTTGATTATATATATTTTTTTGGGGATTTTGGTATATGGAAAGAGTTACCTTTTGAAATTATTCATGTTTTCACTAAGGTTCTATGGTAATTTATGTTTCAAGAGAATATATGACTAAGGTATTCATGTGTTTGGAATACAACCAACAAGATATATCTTATGATATATGTGGGATAAATTCATGTATTCACATTCTTGGTAGATAACCTTTCTAGTAAGTGTTTTCTTTATACTATGAGCATGGACCAAAATATTTTAGATAAGCCTAAAGATTGGAATGGATTATGTTGGACATAAGTTAGTATTGTTTAAGGATAGATCTTTTTTCTATATTATTGATGGGATGTTATAGTAATGTAGTTTTAGAAAAAGGAAAACCTGTAGGACGGGTGACAACGCATCGCGTCAGACAAGGCTGTGGGAATCGAACCCACAATCGAAGTGCGACTGGCCTTTATCGCCTACCACTGGCCTACAGGATGTCCCTGGTTAGTGGTAATTAGTTTTATTTTATTAAGTGGTATGATAAATAATGTATAAGTCCATTTATGGAACCATATACGATTAATCTCACCATAATATGGGCTTATAACTTTTTCTAACCTTTTTATTGAAACAGATGGAATGACCCATCATTATTTCACATGATCTGCTAACACTTCACAAATAAAAAATTCAACTTCATTTCTTTAAGAGATCAAGTCAAAATTGTTCAATTCGCGAACAATAGTGAGATTGTACCAAAATCATGTAAGTATTTCTTTTAATTCATCAACTTTAGGGAAATGATCTTGAAAACAAAAAAATTTGTCATAGTGCCCTTATATCCGATGAATCAGATGGTACCTTTGATCATCACAAATCTATGGCTTTGCGATTGTTGGATTTTTCATAACCATGTTCTCTACCACTCTCCATCAGAACATGATGGTTATATTTCTCTTCCATATCCATATTTTCACCTATGTTCTCATATGTGGAAACCCAGTGATTAGTTAATTTGGGTAACCATTACGTTTCATACTTTAGTTTTTAAAGTTAAGTTTTGGTATTTCATTTTACGATGTGGGTTTCAATTAATGAAACTTTCAAGTAGAAAAACCATGTATAACCCCAAAGAATTTCGATGGCGAAATTCATTTTAAGGGGGGTAGAATGTAACAACCTGATTTTTTATGTCATGTGTTTTATGCTACAACAGGATTATCTTGTGCTATACGCAACACCGTATTAGCTTGCAGTATACGCAACATTGTTCTTTGATTGTGTTACACACAATTTCCAGTTCGTTTTATAATAGTCATTCTATGCAACATTGAGTGTGTGTGTATATATATATATATTAAATGTATAAATGAAAAATTGTTGGATTCTGTTATAACGAAACAAAAAAGGAGTCTTGCATAACACGCAACCCTGACTTGGCTTGCATTACACGCAATCACGACCTTCCTCGATAGCGTGTGTTGTACGCAATACCAGGTCTTACTAAACAATGATATATTATTATAATATTATTATGGACTAGCTTTTATGAATAGTATTAACTACATTTTTAATTTTATAACATTATTATTCATCTTACAGAACATGGTATGAGAAATAAATAAATTTTTCGGGTAAAATAATTATTTTTCAAAAAATGCAGTTTTCTCGCCTTTTGATGGTGCAGCCACTTTAAATCTAGTTTTGACATGTTTATAAGTTCAATTTTACAAAATAAAATTCTTCCTTGGAATCTGGATATAAAAATTTAATTGAGATAAATTTTTCATATTATTATGATAACTTTCATATTTTGATGAATAGTAAAAACACGCTATATTTTAATTAAAAACAACTTATTTCATCGCAATAATTTATATGGTTAGATTATATTTTTAATTGGTTTTAAAGTGTAATTAGAATATATTTTTACCATTTAATCCAATGTTGGTCAATGGAATTAATTTCACTTCAAAATTGGATATAAACAAGTATCAATCTTTTGATAGTTATTGTTTCATAAAAACACGCTATTTGTTTTGATAACGGGAATTAATTTTAAAATTAATTAATGCCACTTATATGTTTTGAATTTGTAAAAATTGACATCAATTTTTAATTCAGAATATCAAATAATGCTTAGGCTGAATTTTTGGTATTTTTCTGAAAAAGTTCAATTTAAATTAATAGTGAAACCACTTAGTGGTAGTTAAAAACTGACTTTTTCATTTAAATGAAATTTTACCACTTCTGTGAATTGAATTTCAAAAATCTGAGAAACATGGTTAATATCAAGGACTAAAATGTGGTTCAATGAGATGAATTGGTGAATAGTAACTTTTTACTTTTTTTTACCACGGTTAAAAGTAAATAGGGTAATTAAGGGTAAAAATGATATTATTATTACCCTAAAACATGTCCTATTTCTATTGGATAAGTGTAATTCGACCATAAACAACCTTAGGAATAAATTATGACCATTTAGACCCACTTGGATTAGATGAGGACATTTATTATTAATTTATTTAAAGAAGGGTTAAAATAGTTAAAATCATTGTTTAATAACTAAATAATTTTTAATATAGGGTTATACATAAGATAAATTAGACTATAACTATTCATTAGAAAGATAAAAATATTTACAACATAATGGTATTTTATTTATAATTTTTAGACATTAAATAATTTAATTTATATATGACACAATGATGATGTAGTAATTATCTTATTAATGAAATATTGACATAATTGATGTTATAAATACCCAAATAAATCAATTTTGAGACTTATTATGAATTACACTAATTTTATAGGTTAATAAGACATGTTAGTATTGATATAATTAACTTTTTTGAACTAATCACTCTGTTATGAATTTCAAAAAAATCAATTACCAAATAGTGTCAAAATTGATATAAAATAGTTTTTAAACAATTATTATATTATTAATTGTTATTTTATTACTAAAAATATAAGGATCGGCCAAATGACTTAGATATTTTTATATATATTAATAATGAACAACTTTGGGATTTTTTGGCTTGTTATAGTAAGTTTATTAATCTTATAGTGTAAGAAAACAAGAAGACACTGTAAAAGTAAAATTATTTAACTTAAAGTTAAATCTAAATGATAAGGTTAAAATAGAAACCTAAACTTGTCTAAATTATATTGGATGACAGGATTTCGACCCATCCCCACCTTAGCTTTGAAATAACTCAATTTGGAGCTATTAAAAACTGAATATTACTTTATAATAAAATAATATTTTTAGTTATTCCCAAGGTGCCCCTCTCCTCCCTTATAAAAGGGCACCTCCTCCCTCTCTTCCTCAGACCACTTTGAGCCTTCATGCTCGGCAAAACCCAGCCCATTTCACTTCTCCACTTCCCTAGAAACATCATAGAGGTCCTGTTCTTCTTCAATGACCAATATTAGTGCCCTAAAAGGTGGTCTCAAAGAGGCGCTTCAAAGAAGAGGTAATGTCCGTTACCGATTCATTCAACTTTATTTCTTCTTCTACTTCTTCTACATTAGTTGTTTCATTATGAAGTAATAACATCAGTATCACTAATATACTGATATTTCATTATAAATATGAAAAAACGCTATTTCACCTTCTATCTGTCCTACGGAAAACGAAATCACCGCGCGTACGTACGTACGGAATACCGTCTCCACGCCGTGGTGTAATATATTTTCCACCACCACCTTACTTGGATGGGTACAATGGTGTAAATAATGACTATATATGATTATTGTAAAGTGATATTGATTCTGAAATATTATACATACACTTAAATACAATTCCAAGATCATGGAAATGATGTCATCGCTCGTGCGTACGTACGGACTACCGTCTCCACGACGCGATGAGATTCATTCTCCATGTTAACCATTAAAGAATGATTATAAAGTATATATAAGTAATAATAATGAAATATATGACTTTATAAAGCTACTGGATTTATGTATATATATATGTATGTCATCTATTTAATTCTATTCAACTCAATAAGGAAACGAAAATAGCGTTCATGCGTACGTACGGCCTACCGTCTCCATGAACGGTTTATTTCTTTTCATTTATCGATCTATTATATATATATGTATATTCTGAATATATATTATATATAAATCATGTTTTATATTCTAGAATTAAGTAACCATGATCTAATTAATCATATGAATAATTACAAGTCAAAACACGGACGACAAATGAAATGATTTTACCCAAAACGATCTTTAACATGGAATTTACAAAAGAACGGGTAATATAAAGTCATAAGTGAACCATATATGATATCATAACAATGAATATGATTCTTTAATAAGTCAATGACATTATTTAAATCATTATATAGTAGGTTCGGATACGTATGAAGCATATCAGACCTAAGGTAAGGGATGATTATTCCAATCTCATTCTTATCCGAGATTGTTTACTCGTAAGTATTTATTTGGGGTTATGTTTATTATCCATGTCCATATGCTATCAAAATGCTTTCATAAAATTTTTACTTTCCTTCCATGTATTTTGAATACATTTTTACCCTTTTCTTACTTTTACCACATCGTATGGAAGGAATCTTTCTTTTGTTTATCATACGAGGTACTTTTTGAATTTTCCGACAAAAGTAAGAGGAGAATGTTATTTTTAACTTATACGGCGTGAACGGATTATTACGGTTCCATAATGCATCATTTTCGTGAAGTATCCTATAAAATATTTCATTATTATTTTCATAAAAACCCTTTTCTTTTAAAATTTCATGGGATTTTGTGAAAAGAAAATGATTTTGAAGAAGAAAGGATATTTTCCTCAAGAATTTATTTCAAGTGTTTTATCAAAACCATTTTCCATCTAAGATGACATTATTTCATATGTGTATGTTTCAAGTATAATGTCTCTATGATTTACATGGTTTCACTTTTATTATTATGAAATGATATTCATTACTTTTATATGGATTATGTGATGATGGGATGATGTTTATGAAACTCATTTTATTCGTTGGGTTATTATGAATGATGTATGTTTATTTTGTGGCACAAGTAAGAATGATTTCATTATGAGATGGGTGAGACCTATATCTCCCTCCAATGCTTTGGGTAAAGAATTATATCTCATGAGATAGACATGGCTGGAATGGTAAGTTTATCTGGTTCAGTGTTACATGACTGAAACGAGGAGTGAACCCGATTCAGAAAGGGACTTTGTCCACTAAGATGGTCTTGGAAGAAATGTCTTGCCTACTATAGAAATCATAACATGTGTTGAATGGTTTCCAAAATTACATGTTTTAGTCCCATTATATTTTATCATGGTTGATGTTCCATTATGATATATTTCTTACGTACTTCCACGATTTATGTCTTTGCTCAAGATTTTGATGTTTAAATTTCTTGTTCAAGTTTTTGCTTTAAAATGTTTATGGATTGTTTTATGTTCTCTATGTTTTCCCTTACTGAGCATTTGAGCTCACCCTTTTTATGTTTTATTTTCCTTAGGAAATAAATAAAGGTTTTAGGTAAGGAAACAAAAAGGGGAAGATCGTTATGGGAGTTGTTGAAGATCATTCAACATGATTAGAAGTTTATATTCCAAGTTTCCAAAGACACTAAACTATTACGATCCTTGTGTGTCTGTTTTTGTTATGTATTAGGTATTCTGCAAAACTAATGTAATGTCCACGTACCTCATTCTTCAGGTCTCTACACTTATTTCCTAAACATGAACTGTGGATGTTAGTCCATATACATGATAACGATGTAAAGCCTAGATGCTTCTACCAAGTTGTTTCAATTGAAACTCTCTCCTCAAGGGTCAGATCACACCGTCATTATATGTGTGATTATCTAGTCTTCTCCCATAGGTATATCTAGATGTAATGGTCAAGTGAATGGTTTAACTAAAAACTCTAGGCTTGAACAATATTAGTGATAAGAAGGAATGATTAGTTCCTATGTATATTAATACGATAGCTAGTAGTAGACACATACCATACTTTTAATCATTCCTAGAGCCCTTGGGTCACACCCCGTGACCACATACAGCTACATTCTTCCCATGTCCTCTAGCTCCATATGCATAGTGGGTACCACTTTGGGGTGGTGGTTGTAACTTTTCAAAATGTATAACACCTTAAGTTTCTCTCCTAAATCCTCTTCATTGTCTACTGTACAATATATTCATCTGTCACTATCACTTACTCTTACTGAAACATTTCTAGATGTCCAAGTCTCTGAGACTGATGTCGGTTTCCAACTTCCCCACTGCTATCATTCACTGTATGTATCTTTTATGCCAACGAAAATTCAACAATTATGGTTCTCTCTAGCATACAGACATAAGTAGGAATACACCGAGGAATTTTACTTTCTCAGATGTCCATAAACATATCATTCTCGTAGGTCTAAGCCCTGAAGAACGGGTCGTATCATATTCATCGAGTATATAGAATGGTTTGTATGCCTCTAGGAATACTCAGCTACCGACATGTTGTCCTGCCAAAGCTATAAAATCTCTTGGGAACACATACCCATTATCTTTTTATGGGAAGAGACCCCTTATCAGAGAAAGGTTCTCAAGCTCTGTCCATTGAAAAGTCACCTCATCGTAAGAAAGGGATATACTAAACCCTGCCATCGCCATGCTGATCCACATAGAATGCTCACTTCCAAGACCACCATCTGATCTAATGGTGCCACACCAAGATGGAAAATCAGTCACCACCTCGAGCCAGTACATAGTCACTTGTGAATCAGTCATGTCTTAGAACCTGAGGGGTATCTGTCACTGAAACTCATTTAGCACACTTAGCATATAAGTGTCTTCTACCGGTAGTGCCGATAGTAACTGCTAACAAATGGGCAGTTCCTTAATTAACATCATAGAATCATTATATTCTTATGTACATTAAAATGTTTATTTAATGATCATTTTAAAACATGAGGGTCTTCATATTTCTCTATGTACTGACTTCACCCTAATTTTTCTAATGGTCTAAAATGTTTCTCAAAATGATGAATTTCTGATCAATAATAATTCCTTCATTTGGTAAATATCCCTCATTTTCTATCACTAGAGAATTAATATATAAATATATATATATATTTATATTTATATATTTATCATCGGATTTTTACTCTTCCCTCCATCCAGTAAGACTTCATATTTGCATTTATATTTTGGATTGAGGTTTTTATATAGTTAAGTCCAACTCAAATTCAACTCAATATCTATATATCCATCATTACCTAGAGTTTCATTATATGTATCCATTTGATTGAATCAAAATATCCTAAATACATTCATAAAAATACTCAATAATTTGGATCATTCATGTGTCTATTTGATATACCATCATCAAAATAGCTTTATAGATTTCTTGTTCAGGCACAATGCATATGTTTCATTTTTTTTAATAGCATAGAAAATATATCCCCTATCTAGTACCTCTTGAATATATATATCAAATAATTTGTATCCATTCCGAGATATAGAATCAATTATATAGATCAACATTATTTTAGCCACATTTTCAATCTTTTCATATTTTATTACACAAAGTACCATTTATGAACATTGAAATGTTATCCTCCGTATGATCATCATCTTTCCGATCAAGATAACTTCACCAAAGAAACATTTTACAACCACAAATTAATATTTTTACATCAAACATGGACTTCTCATACTTTTAACTTAAATACGTATAAATTTTTAAAAAAACTATAGGGTCATGAGTATCTTCATGATTTTAGTAACATTAATTTCAGAATAGATTCATCTAAATTATAATGGAAAATATATTCACCACCATAAGGAATGATTCATTCCCATCACCAAAACAATATTCTATTAATATTTTCTCCAAACATATATTGACATATTGAAAAACAATTCTACTAATAACACATAAAAAAATAGTATCCCTCCTTTTAATTTTTCAATATCACGATTCAAATTCTATCATATTCAAAGTTAATATCTATTATCAATAATCTATCATAGTATGATGTATGAATTTTTATTACCCCCTTATTTATAATAAAATATAAAAGGGTAAAATAGTAATAATCAAAACATATATCCACCCCACATATTATATTAGGAACTTACATTCATAAAAAACAACATCACATTGAGTTCCTAATGAAGGGCCTTTAACAAGAAAAATATAAACATATATTGATGAAACAAGTGTTGGAAATGTGTCTGTAATCAATGTTATCAATGTTATATATAAAACAAAATCTATGTAACACATTACATAACAAAATCATCAAAAATATTTCATGAATATAAAAAAAATTATTTATATATCAATAATTATAACATTCATATTTTCTCTTTTGAAGACTAGTTTTATAGTCAACACTCAAATTTATATTTTAATCCCTTTAAGGGTAGTAATTCAGTCTGTGTATTGGTAATTTGAAGATGGATTTCTATTAATGAAATTAGATCACTATAAAAATAATCCAGACTCAATACATGTTCTTCTGAAATTCACCAAATGTTTGAATAAATAAGAATGTATGTTGATAATAAAGTGAAACGTCATTATTCCCAAGATGTAATGATCAGAAAAATATTCCTCTCATAGTCTATATTTATTCTTCTTTTTTTATATTTATTATGAGATTATCATTTTTCTGTTATTGATAAGCCTTTATAGATTTTGAAAATGACTTCTTATCATCTAAAAAATATTCAGATAATGTTGTCATCTTCTTTTCAGAATTCATAACTTCTTTATTACATTGATTTCAAAACATTTCTTCTTCATTCCTCTTAGGATACTATGATATCCATACTATAAGTGGTACTATGACAATATTTATCACACCTTGTTCAGTAATTATGAATCACGAAATTATTACTTATTGGAATCATGTAATCAACCATTATACTCAAATTTTCAAGTACATTTTCTAGTTTCCCTTATATCAATTTTTCTCTTCCTCAATCTTTCTATCCATAAAATTTTGATCATAACATATAAAAATTCACTCTTTATTTTCATAATAAATATTATTCATATCCTTTCCTCATTATCCATTCATACACCACTCAAATTTCTTTATTTCTCTAATATATTAAGATTTTTTCTACCAAAAAATCTTAAACATTTTATTTTTGAGACTTATAATATTTTACATGTGACTCAAAATACTTGATTATATTACAAGTAAAATTTACTGAAAAATTGACTGTATCATTATAAATCCAATATTTAAGGGATTGATTAATTTTTTTATCCAATTTTTTTTGTAACTCATTTAAACAAGAGATATGATTTTTTACTCCCCCTTACCTGCATCAGCATCTGAATCACTTGATTATTCATCTAAATTCCTTTCCTTGTTCTCATATTTTAAAAATATACAAATTCAATTTATTCCTTAATCATCTAGTTAAATTATATAGCTTTTATAATTTAATATGAAACTATAATATTATGAGATTAATCTAGAGAATAATATTTTATATCTTCTAGTGTTTAATCTTTGGCATCAAATCCAACAGGAAATTTTCTTGTGGGTTTGTTAACATTATTAGAATCTTCCTTCAACTCATAAAAACCACTATGATTTTTGACAATCTCATTAACTCTTTAATATTATTCATCTATAATTTCTTCATATTCCATCATAATATCAACAAAAATTATTTCATTTATTTTTAATTTATCATCCATTACATTCTCGCTACCTTTATAACTACTTCAATACGTATCCCAAATTTTTTAGATATTTGAAAAAATATATATTATTATAGACATTAGCTGAGAGATCAATCATATAGAAATATGTCTTTTATTAATAAAATTATTGATTTCTATTATTATTAGTTATTATATAGACATCAATAATCAGGAGAAATTCCAAGGTTGTAGAACGTCCAACCTATTTACATGTAGATCAATGATGTAATAACATCATATTCTTGAACCATTTATAGTTTCTACCATCTAATATAGGTATAAAAAAATTTATCAGTGAACTTATATTATACTACCCTAACATATAGTTGGATATTTAAATGGAAACATCTTCCTTGATACCAATTGATGTTAATATATTAGTGTATCATAACTAATAGGTGAGGAGTGACATTTTTGTAACTTTAAATAATGAATTATTTTTATGGAATTAAACCCCTCAAAATTGATAGTGTAATCAATATACCATTAGGATATTTTAAAACATCTCTTTGTATGCATTATTATAAATATATAGATTATTACATGATATTTAAATAGTTTGGTATAGCAATATACTCCATGAAATTTCCATTACCCCCAAACAAGGATTCTTTTTTCCACTTCTTTAAGGATGATATATGCACAAAAATAAACAAGCTATACAACCTAATGATTGTTCTTATAGACAATCATGGCTCCACTTCTAAATAATAAACACTTTTAACTCTATTGGTTATAAACCCAATACTCTTACATAAATCAACTTTCTACAAGAATTGATATACACCAACCAACAAGCCTCATCTATAATAGGTTGTACACACCTTACATAATCATATCATTATAATTTTTTAATAAACTATTGAATTTTAATGTTTTCCATATGATATTTAAATATAATCAATTTATATATCCTTTTAAAATATAATAAATATTCAAGATCATCAAAAAAATTGATAAGAGTATGTTTTTATGAAATTATATAACTGATGATAGAAAGGCCTTGAAAAACAAAATAACACAATTTTGAACATTTTCTAGGAAAATAGATTAACTAATGTTCTTCTTTTAGAACCATTTCTAATATACCAAACCTATGGAAGGAAAAAGTCTCTATCAGGTATGTCTCCATGTTGTACTACTCAAATAAATTATCTTGATGTGGATGTGTTCCTCTAATATACCCCTATCACATGTGCCTCGGTCTAACCATTTTCAATCCAATGAAGAAATATTAGTATGCTAGTGCTCCCTATAATTTGATGAAACTCAATAAGAGGAACCTTATTCAATCCAATAGAATAATGGTCAATTTAATACAATGTTTTATCCTCTTTGTATGATGAAATAAGGTCAGATACTCTTTTTCATGAAGCTCCTCGCTTGGATGCTTCCTCTTTAACCAATTTGATCCATGGGAATATACATACAACACAAATACATTATCACTTATTCTATTGTGAATCTATAAATAATGTTCCACACATTCTTACTATACTCACACCCATCTATATAGGTCTGTTTATGAAGATAAAATATGGAACCCAAAAGTATTTTCCCTCATAACTAACCATTGAATTTTATATCTACCTGTTAATTTAAACATTGATGGAACTCATCATAGACCATATGGAATATTATTAAATATTATCAGAATATTAAAGTTGTTTACAATCGTTCTCCATGTTTATTAACTTACATAGATAATCAAACATTGAATAAAATTCTAGGAATTGTCATGTTGTTATGGACCATACTTCATTTATGTAATCCCCGAAAGAACCCAATTTATCTAATGTATTTCTAGGGTGTTCCTTAATAAATTTTTCATTAGTTAATTTTTTATATAAATAATTTGACTTCACACATATTTTTCTTATTGTCATAGGAATTTATTTATCTGATGAATATCTATTCAACATACTCCCATCCCTTACTCTTTTTGGTACATCTCAGATATTTCTTCCAATTTTCCGAATCAAATAAAAATTGGATGGAATTTTCACTCTTCTATGTATTTGGAACCACATTATGATTCCTTAGTTCATTTATTTGGTCATCATATTCTCCAAAAATGCAAGTGAACATCAAAAAACCATTTAACCTTTTTGTCATTAAATAATTAATTAATATTTATTCATTTGATGGTATCAAAATTACCCATATAATTCCATTATGAGACTTTGTATAATATATATTTCCAGTATCAGTATGATTGAACTTCATCAAATATGTATTTATTAATATAATCTCCTAGTTATACTCTTGACATTCCTTGATCTGGTAGCATTAATAATTTATCATTCATATGATGCATCATTTAACTCTATATGTAAGACATTTTATCTAAAAGTCTAAATAACCGAAACATTATAGATCAATATACATATAATCCCATCATCAAACTTTTTTTCATGGTCTATATATACTTCCATATGATGAAATTGGAAATTAATGCTTAAAAATTAAACATTCCATAAAAAAGCATCTTTTTAACATGACCTTCTACTTATCCTACATTTTACTTACATGATTTATATAAATATAGAAAAACATAGCTATAATCATGAGTATCCTCCTTATTTTAATAATTTTAAGATAATAATAACATCATATAAATTATTTAGGAAATTATATTTTCCTTTATAAGGAATTCATCTTACCCAACTCTAACAACATGTTCTCTAAATGTTCACTAAAAAATATATTGAAATATTATAAACAAATGAAACCAATAATTTTGAGGAGAAAAAAAGTCTTGTAGAGATGGTCTATGTAACACCCCGAGATTTTATGAAAAAATAATCTTTTAATTTCATTGATGTATTGTGTCGTAATCTACAACAAGATTGTCTTGCGCTATACGCAATATCGTATGAGCTTGCAGTATACACAACACTATTCTTGGATCATGTTACACAAAATTTTGATAGTAGTTATTCTACGAAACATTGACTATATATATATATATATATATATATATTCAATGTATAAATGAAATAAGGTTGGATTCTGTTATACGAAACAATGTAGGAGTCTTTCACAACATGCAACCCTGACTTGGCTTGCATTACATGCAATCGCAACCTTCCTCGATAGTGTGTGTTGTACATAATACCAGGTTTCACTAAACAACGATATATTGTTATAATATTATTATGGACTAGCCTTTATGAATAGTATTAACTACATTTTGAATTTTATAACATTATTATTCATCTTACAAGTTTTCTAGAATATGGTATGAGAACAAAATAAATTTTTTGTGTAAAATGTGTATTTTTCAAAAATTGCAGTTTTCCCGCCTTTTGATGACGCACCCACCTTAAATATTGTTTTTGAAATGTTTATAAGTTCAATTTGAAAAAATAAAATTCTTTTTTGGAATCAGGATATAAAAATTTACTTTGGATAAAACTTTCATATTATTCTGATAACTTTCATATTTTAATGAATAGTAAAAACACGCTATATTTAAATTAAAAACAACTTTTTCCATCACAATAATTTATATGGTTATATTATCTTTTTAATTGGTTTTAAAGTTTAATTAGAATATATTTTTACCATTTAATCCAATGTTGTTCATTGGAATTAATTTCACTTTGAAATTGGATATAAACAAGTATCAATCTTTTGATTGTTTTTGTTTCTTAAAAACACACTATTTGTTTTGATAACAGGAATTAAATTTAAAATTAATTAATGCCACTTATATGTTATAAATTTGGAAAAATAGACAACAATTTTTAATTCGGAATATCAAATAATTCATAGGCTGAATTTTTTGTATTTTTATGAAAAACATCAATTTTCGATGAATAGTGAAACTAGTTAGTGGTAGTTAAAAAACTAACTTTTGTTAATTTAAATTTAAATTTACCACTTCTGTGAATTGAATTTAAAAAATCCGAGAGACACGGTTAATATCAAAGACTAAAATGTGGTTCAATGAGATGAAAATAATTTTTGGTGAATAGTAACTTTTTACTTTTATTTACCACGGTTAAAAGTAAATAGGATATTTAAGGGTAAAAATGATATTATTATTACCCTAAAACATGTCCTAATTATATTGGATAAGTTTAATTCGACCAAAAACATCCTTAGTAATAAAATATGACCATTTAGGCCCACTTGGATTAGATTTGGACATTTAATATTAATTTATTTAAAAAAGGGTTAAAATAGTTAAAATCAACGTTTAATAAGTAAATCATTTTTAATATATGGTTATACATAAGATAAATTCGACTATAAATATTAATTATAAATCAAAAAAGATATCTTACATAATGGTAGTTTATTTATAATTTTTAGAAATTATATAATTTAATTTATTCATGACACAAAGATGATGCAGTAATTATCTTATTAATGAAATATTGACATAATTGATGTTATAAATACCCAAATAAATGTAATTTGATACTTTTTATGCATTTAACAAATTTTATAGGTTTATATGACATTTTAGTTTTGATTTAATTAACTTTTTTCGAACTAATCATTCTTTTATGATTTTCACAAAAATCAATTACCAAATAGTGTCAAAATTGACATAAAATCGTTTTTAAAACAAATATTATATTATTAATTGTTATTTTATTCCTAAAAATCTAAGGTTCATCCAAATGACATAGATAATGTTATATATGTTAATAATAAACATCTTGGGGTCTTTTTTCTTGTTATAGTAAGCTTATTAACCATATAGTGTAAGAAAACAAGAAGACGCGATAAAAGTAAAATTATTTAACTTAAGGTTAAATCTAAATTATAAGGTTAAAATAGAAACCTAAACTTGTCTAAATTCTATTGGATGAAATTATTTCGACCCATACCCACATTAGCTTCGAAATAAATCAATTTTGAGCTATTAAAAACCGAATATGACTTTATAATAAAATAATATTTTTAGTTTTTTCAAAGATGCCCCTCTCCTCCTTTATAAAAGGGCACCTCCTCCCTCTCTTCCTCACACCACTTTGAGCCTTCATGCTCGTCCAAACCCTGAAAAATTCTCTTCTCCACTTCCATAGAAACATCCTAGAGGTTCTGTTCTTCTTTAAAGACCAATTTTAGTGCCCTAAGAGGAGGTCTCAAAGAGGCGCTTCAAAGAAGAGGTAATGTCAGTTACCGATTCTTTCAACTTTATTTCTTCTTCCACTTCTTATTATTTAGTTGTTTCATTATGAAGTAATAACATAATTATAACTCATATACTTATATTTTATTATAAGTATTAAACAACCCTATTTCAACATCTATCCAACCTACGGAAAACGAAATCACCACGCATGCTTACGTACGGAATACCATCTCCACGCCGTGGTGAAATCTGTTTTCCACCAACACCTTACATGGATGGGTATAATGGTGTAAATAATAACTATATATGGTTATTATAACATCATAATTATCTGATATATTATACCATCCACTCCAATTCTATTCAATAATTATGGGAACAATATCATCGCTCGTGCGTACGTATGGACTGTCGTCTCCACGATGCGATGAGATTCATTCTCCATGTTAACCATACATGAATGATCATAAAGTTTATATAATGAATCATAATTAAATATATGAAATAATAATGCTACTGGATTTATTTATATATATATATATTTATGTCATATATTTAGTTTCATTCAATTCAATAAGTAAACGAAAACAGCGTTCATGCGGGCATACGGCCTACCGTCTCCATGAACGGTGTATTTCATTCCTTTTATCGAACTATAATATATATATTTATATGATGAATATATATTATATATAAATCATTTTATACATTCTATAATTATGTAAATCAGGATATAAGTAATAATATCAAGAACGAAAAGTCGAAACACATACGATAAATGAAATTATTTTACCCAAAACGCTGCTTTAACATGGAATTTACAAAAGAACGGGTAATATAAAGTCATAAGTGAAAAATATATGATATCATAACAATTAATATGATTCTATAATAAGTCAATGACATTATTTAAATAATTATACAGGAGGTTCGGATATGTACGAAGCATATCGGACCTAAGGTAAGGGATAATTTTGCAAATCTCATTTTTATTCGAGATTACTTATTCATAAATATTTACTGGGGTTATTGCTATCATCCATGTCCATGTTTTATAAAAGTGTATTCATGTATGATTAAAGTCATTTTAACCCATTTTTACTTTTACCCAATGGTATGGAAGGAATCTTTCTTTTATTTACCCTACAAGGTACTTTTTTACTTTTTCGACAAAAGTACGAGAAAAATGTTTTTTTTAACGTATACGGCATGAAAGAATTTTTACGGTTCTATAAATTCTTATTTTCATGAAGCTTCCTCCAAAAGATTTCATGACTATTTCCATCAAAATCTCTTTCTTTTAAAGTTGCATGACGTTTTGTGAAAAGAAATTGATTTTGAAGAAAAAGGATATTTTCCTCAAGAATTCATTTCAATTGTTTTATCAAAACCATTTTCATCTAAGATGACATTATTTCACATGTGTATGTTTCAAGTATCATGTGTATATGATTTACATGGTTTCACTTTTATAATGATGAAATGATATCCAAATTTTTTGTATGGATTACGTTATGATGGAATGATGTTTATGAAACCCATTTTATTCTTGGGTTATGATGAATGATTTATGTTTATATTGTGGCACACGAAAGAATGATTTCAATATGAGATGGGTGGGACCTATATCTCCCTCCAATGAATTGGGTAAAGATTATATATCTCATGATATAGACATGGCTAAAACGGTAAGTTAATCCGGTTCAGTGATACAGAACTGGATCGAGGAGTGAACTCGATTCAGAAAGGGACTTTGTCCACTAAGATGGTCTTGGAAGCAATGCCTTGGCTACTATGGAAATCATAACAAGTGCTGAATGGTTGCCACAATTACATGTTTTATTCCCATGATTTTTTATCGCGAATGGTGTTCCTTTATGATAAATGCCTTACTTAATTCCTAGATTTATGTCTTTGCTCGAGGTTTTAAGGTTTAGATTTCATGTTCAAGTTTTTTCTTTCAAATGTTTATGGATTGTTTTATGTTCTTTATGTTTTCCCTTACTGATCATTTTAGCTCACCACTTTTATGTTTTATTTTCCCGAGGATATAAATAAAGGTTTTACTTAAGAAAAAAAGGGGAAGATCTTTATGGGAGATGTTGAAGATCTTTCACCACGATTAGAAGATTATATTCCGAGCTTCCAAAGACACTAAACTATTACGGTCCTTGTGTGTCTGTTTTTGTTATGTATTAATTATTCTGAAAAAGTAATGTAATGTCCATGTACGTCAAGATTTGGTTATCTACAGTTGGTATCAGAGGAAAGGTTTAGTCAACCTTTGGAAACTAGGATGCGAGAACTTTAGTGAGATCCCTAGAGATATTTCTAAGGTATGTCAAGGGATGTCTCTAAGGTTAAGTATAAGTATAGGTTATAGTCCTAGAATTACGGTAACGATCTTAGAATTAAACATATGATGTTATATATTGAAGGTACTCCCCCTTTATTATGTTGTTTTCCCTAGCATGATTTTTGCCTCTCACGCTATTCTTTTTGGGTTTTAGACGATGGCTAGAACCCGAAGGAACCGTGTTGATAAATGGAATGGACAATGCAATGATTGTCCTCCTAAACAAACAAATGTTATGGTAGATGGAGTGAAAAATCTTATTGTTATACTTACACAAGCTATGAATCATTATGGACATCCAAATGAGCAGATAAGGGAACAATATTCTATTGAGTCCTTCATGAGGCAATGTCCACCTTCTTTCAGTGGGTCTTCTGATCCACGTGTTGCTAAACAATGGATCAGTACCACTAAAAAGATATTTTTAGTTCTTCAATGTTCTGAACATGATAAATTCATCTTATAAGTATATATTTTGGAAGGTGAAGCTGATCAATGGTGTAATCTTATCAAGAATACGAGGCCAAGATATGAAATTGAGTCTGTGGAATGGGATGAGTTCAAGAACTTATTTTTCAATAAGTACTTCCCTCGTATTCTTCGAACAAAGATGGAGATGATGTTTCTTAAACTAAAGCAAAAGTATGATGAATATGTTGGTGTATACGAAGCGAATTTTACAAGGCTTTCAAGGTATGCATCTGGCTTTATCATCCAACCTGAAAGTAAAGTTGATCGATTCTTCAGTGGCTTAAAACCAAATCTTCAAAGTGCATTAGCTATAAGAGATTTCAATAGCTATGAATAAATTTTGCATTGTGCTGTCAAGGTAGAAATGGATGTTGGTGTTACTTATCCATCTCATGGTTTTGACAAGAAGCGAAAGATGTAATTCAAGGAGAAATCTCAGAATAATGGTGAAAAGAAACTGAATGTTTCCTTATGCTCAGAGTGTGGAAAGAAGTATGGTGGATATTGTCTTAAAGGGACTAGAAAAAGTTTTTAGTGTGGAAAAGAATGTTAGTGAGCATCTGAGTGTCGAAGTAATAGAAAAAGGGTTACTAATGATGTGAATAAAGAAAAGACTGCATAGAATGCACCACCAACACTTCAATGTTTCATGTGCAAGGAAATGGTGGCATTATGCTAATAAATGCCCTAATCCAAGGGTTAGTGATGATTTACATGAGCAACCACTTAAGGCGAAGGACAAAGGGAAGTCACATGTGATCACTATTGGTGATGTTGAATATGAAAATGATGTGTTGGAATGATAAAGTGTTTATGGGATTCCAAAATAATGTTGCATATAGTATCGTAGAATATTGGAATATTTATGTATTGGTCTATTGTGGTTTTCAATAACTTTATGGTACCGGTAATCATGGAAAGTGATTGAGATATTTTTGGAAAAAAGTTGATATGTGCATAATGAAGGGATAAGGAGAAAATGAATTGTTTGACAGTATTCATGAGCTCATGAATGATATAAGGAAATAGTTATATCATGGTTTGAGTATATAGAATTTTGGGGTTTTGGTATATGGAATGAGTTAACTTTTGACAGCACTCATGTTTTCACTAAGATTCAATGGGTATTCATTTTTCAAGAGAATACATGATTAAGTCCTTCGAATGTTTGGAATGTGACCAACAAGACATATCTTATGATATATGGGGATCAACGATGGTATTAACATGCTTGTTATATGAAATCTCTGGTAATCGTTTTCAATATAATATGACAGTGGACTGCAGTATTATGGATAAGCCTAAAGATTAGAATGAATTATGTTGGACATAAGTTAGTATTGTTTAAGGATAGATTTTTTATTCGATATTATTTATAATGTAGTTTTACCAAAAGGAAAACCTATAGGACGGGCGACAACCCGTCGTGTCGGACAAGGCTGTGGGAATCGAACCCACAACTGAAGTGAGACTGGCCTTTATCACCTACCACTGGCCTACAGGAAGTCCCTATTTAGTATAAACTAGTTTTATTATATTAAGTAGTATGATATATGAAGTATAAGTCCATTTTAGGAACCATATATGATTAATATCACAATATATGGACTTATGTATTTTTTATAACTTTTCTAACCTTTTTTTGAGATAGATGGAATGACCCATCATTCTATCACATGATCTGCTAACACTTCATGAATGACAAATTCAAATTCATTTCTTTAAGAAATGAAGTGGAAATTTTCAAAAGAACGACCAACGGTGAGACTATACCAAAATCACGAAAGTATTTCTTCTAATTCCATATTCATCAACTTTATCGAAATGATCTTGAAAACCAAAAATGTTGTCCTAGTTCCCTTATATCCGATGAATCAGATGGTACCTTAGATCATCCCAAATATATGGCTTTGTGATTGATGTATTTTTTATAGCCATGTTCTCTACCACTCTCCATCAGAACTTGATGGTTAGATTTTTCATCCATATCCATATTTTCACCTATGTTATCCTATATGGAAACCCAGTGATGAGTTTATTTGGGTAATCGTTACATTTCATACTTTAGTTTTTAAAATTAAGTTTTAGTATTCCTTTTTACGATGTGGATTTCTATAAATAGTAAACGATTTATAACCCCGACGAATTTCGAGGGTGATATTCATTTTAAGGGGGGTAGAATGTAACACCCTGAGATTTTATGAAAAATATTCTTTTAATTTCATTGATGTCTTGTATTGTAAGCTAAAATAAGATTTCCTTGAGCTATACGCAACACCGTATGAGCTTGCAGTATACACAACACTATTCTTGGATCACGTTACACACAATTTTGATAGTAGTTATTCTACAAAACATTGAGTGTATATGTATATATTCAATGTATAAATGAAATATGGTGAGATTCTATTATACAAAACAATGGAGGACTCTTGCACAACATGCAACCCTGACTAGGCTTGCATTATACGCAATCGCGACCTTCCTCGATAGTGTCTGTTGTACGCAATACCAGGTTTCACTAAACAACGATATATTATTATAATATTATTATGGACTAGCCTTTATGAATAGTATTAACTAAATTATGAATTTTATAACATTATTATTCATCTTACACATTTTCTAGAATATGGTATGAGAACAAAATAAATTTTTCATGTAAAATGTGTATTTTTCAAAAATTACAGTTTTCCCGCCTTTTGATGACACACCCACCTTAAATATTGTTTTTGACATGTCTATAAGTTCAATTTGACAAAATAAAATTCTTCTTTGGAATCAGTATATAAAAATTTACTTTGGATAAAATTTTCATATTATTCTCAAAACTTTCATATTTTAATGAATAGTAAAAACAGGATATATTTTAATTAAAAAAAAATTTTTTCATCGCAATAATTTATATGGTTAGATTATCTATTAAATTGTTTTTAATGTGTAATTAGAATTTATTTTTACCATTTAATCCAATTTTTTTCATTGGAATTAATTTCACATTGAAATTGGATATAAACAAGTATCAATCTTTTGATTGTTTTTGTTTCTTAAAAACACACTATTTGTTTTGATAACGGGAATTAAATTTAAAATTAATTAATGCCACTTATATGTTATGAATTTGGATAAACAGACAAAAATTTTTAATTCGGAATATCAAATAATGCTTCTATTGAATTTTTGGTATTTTTCTGAAAAACATCAATTTTCGATGAATAGTGAAACCACTTAGTGGTAGTTAAAAAACTTAATTTTTTTATTTTAAATTAAAATTTACCACTTCTGTGAATTGAATTTAAAAAATCCAAGAGACACGGTTAATATAATGTACTAAAATGTGGTTCAATGAGATGAAAATAATTTTTGGTGAATAGTAACTTTTTACTTTTATTTACCACAGTTAAAAGTAAATAGGATAATTAAGGGTAAAAATGATATTATTATTACGCTAACACATGTCCTAATTCTATTGGATAAGTGTAATTCGACCAAAAACAATCTTAGGAATACAATATGACCATTTAGTCCCACTTGGATTAGATTAGGACATTTAATATTAATTTATTTAAAGAAGGGTTAAAATAGTTAAAATCAACGTTTATTAAGTAAATAATTTTTAATATAGGTTTATACATAATATAAATTCTACTATAAATATTAATTAGAAAGATAAATAGATATACTACATAATGGTATTTTATTTATAATTTTTATACATTATATAATTTAATTTATGTATGACACAAATATGATGCAGTAATTATCTTATTAGTGAAATATTAACATAATTGATGTTATAAATACCCAAATAAATGTAATTTGATACTTTTTATGAATTTAACTAATTTTCTAGGTTAATATGACATATTAGTTTGGATTTAATTAACTTTTTTCGAACTAATAATTCTTTTATGATTTTCACAAAAATCAATTACCAAATAGTGTCAAAATTGACATAAAATAGTTTTTAAAACAAATATTATATTATTAATTGTTATTTTATTCCTAAAAATATTTTGTTCGGCTAAATGACTTAGATAAGGTTATATATATTAATAATAAACATCTTGGGGTTCTTTTGTCTTGTTATAGTAAGTTCATTATCCTTATTGTGTAAGAAAACAAGAAGACACGGTAAAAGTAAAATTATTTAACTTAAGGTTAAATTTAAATGATAAGGTTAAAATAGAAACCTAAACTTTTCTAATATCTATTTGATGAAAGTATTTAGACACATCCCCACATTATCTTAGAAATAAATTAATTTGGAGCTTTTAAAACCCGAATATGACATTATAATAAAATAATATGTTTTGTTTTTCCAAAGGTGCCCCTCTCCTCCCTTATAAAAGGGAACCTCATCCCTCTCTTCCTCACACCACATTGAGTCTTCAAGCTCGGAAAAACCCTTCTAAATACTCTTATCCAATTCAATAGAAACATACTAGAGGTTATGGTCTTCTTCAAAGAACAATTTTAGTGCCCTAAGAGGAGGTCTCAAAGAGCCGCTTCAAAGAAGAGGTAATGTCCGTTGCCGATTCATTAAACTTTATTTCTTCTTCCACTTCTTCTTATTTAGTTGTTTCATTATGAATTAATAACATAAGTATAACTCATATACTGATATGTTATTATAATTATGAAACAACACTATTTCACCATCTATCCATATTACGGAAAATGAAATCACCACGCATGCGTACGTACGGAATACTGTCTCCACGCCGTGGTAAAATCTGTTTTTCCACCAACACCTTACATGGATGGGCATAATGGTCTAAAGAATAACTATTTATGGTTATTATAACATCATAATGATTCTGATATATTATACCATCCACTCCAATTCTATTTAAAAATTATGGGAACGATATCATCGCTCGTGCGTACGTACGGACTACCGTCTCCACGACGCGATGAGATTCATTTTCCATGTTAACCATAAATGAGTGATCATAAAGTTTATATAATGAATAATAATGAAATAAATGAAATAATAATTCTACTAGATTTATGTATATATATATATATATATGTATGCCATCTATTTAGTTTCATTTAATTCAATAAGGAAATGAAAACAGCGTTCATGCGTACGTACGGCCTACCGTCTCCATGAACGGTGTATTTCATTCCTTTTATCGATCTATAATATATATATGTATATGATTAATATATATTATATATAAATCATGTTTTACATTCTTAAATTATGTAAATCAGTATATAAGTAACAATATTAAGAACGACAAGTCGAAACACATACGATAAATGAAATGATTTTACCCAAAACGCTCCTTTAACATGGAATTTACAAAAGAATGGGTAATATAAAGTCATAAGTGAAACATATATGATATCATAACAATAGAATATGATTCTTTAATAAGTCAATTACATTATTTAAATCATTATATAGGAGGTTCGGATACGTATGAAGCATATCGGACCTAAGGTAAGGGATAATTTTGCAAATCTCATTTTTATCCGAGATTGCTTATTCTTGAATATTTGCTGGGGTTATTGCTATCATCCATGTCCATGTTTTATAAAACTGTATTCATGTATGTTTAAATTCCTTTTTACCCATTTTGACTTTTACCCCATGGTATGGAAGAAATCTTTCCTTTATTTACCCTACAAGGTACTTTTTGACTTTTCCGACAAAAGTACGAGAAAAATGTTTTTTTTAACGTATCCGGCATGAAAGGATTTTTATGGTTTTATAAAGCCTTATTTTCATGAATCTTCCTCCAAAATATTTCATGACTATTTTCAACAAAATCTCTTTCTTTTAAAGTTACATGATGTTTTATGAAAAGAAATTGATTTTGATGAAAAAGGATATTTTCCTCAAGAATTCATTTCAAGTGTTTTATCAAAACCATTTTAATCTAAGATGACATTATTTCACATGTGTATGTTTCAATTATCATGTATATATTATTTACATGGTTTCACTTTTCTAATGATGAAATGATATCCAAATTTTTTGTATGGATTACGTGTTGATGTATTGATGTTTATGGAACCCATTTTATTCTTGGGTTATGATGAATGATTTATGTTTATATTGTGGCACACGAAAGAATTATTTAAATATGAGAGGGGTGGAACCTATATCTCCCTCCAATTCATTGGTTAAAGATTCTATATCTCATGAGATATACATGGATGAAACGGTAAGTTAATCCAATTCAATGATACAGGACTGGATCGAGGAGTAATTTCGATTCAGAAAGGGACTTTGTCCACTAAGATGGTCTTAGCAGCAATGCCTTGGATACTATGGAAATCATAAAAAGTGCTGAATGGTTTCCACAATTACATGTTTTAAACCCATGCTATTTTATCGTGATTGATGTTCCTTTATGATAAATGCCTTACTTACTTCCAAAATTTATGTCTTTGCTCGAGGTTTTAAGGTTTAGATTTCATGTTCATGTTTTTGCTTTCAAATGTTTATGTATTGTTTTATGTTCTCTATGTTTGCCCTTACAGAGAATTTGAGCTCACCCCTTTTACGTTTTCGTTTCCCCAGGATATAAAGAATGTTTTTAGGTATGAAAAAAAAGGTGAAGAACGTTATGGGAGATGTTGAAGATCTTTCACCACGATTAGAAGATTATATTATGAGTTTCTAAAGACACTAAACTATTACGGTCCTTGTGTGTCTGTTTTTGTTATATATTAATTATTCCGCAAAAGTAATGTAATGTCCATGTACGTCAAGCTTTGGGTCTCTACAGTCTATACAAAAATCCCCTATTTCAACAACATCATAAACCACAATACAATACATTTCGAATTTATAACTGACTCTTGTGTCTATCATTCAAGCTCGAAAAACATTTATCCATACTCCAACATCAATATATTGCACTACTAATTACTGAAAAAAACATTTATAATAAATCTATCTCACACTTACATACTCAATTAACCCATATCTCATTCCCTAATAGCCTATACAAACATTCTCTATTTTTGTGGATCAATAAGAGATATGTCCATTTCCTCTAAACCATCCCTTGAATAAAATATTCTTTGTGTCATAGTTTTTTATCATAAAAATATTTCAATAAATATCACACATATTTTTAGAAACTAACATCAAAAAATATTATCCATAATTATTTTAAGATGTGTCCCTATTCCTTTGTTTTTGTGGATTCCATTTCCAATTTCGTATTCGCATTGATTCATTCATTTTAATTAAAATTTCTTTTCATAACCATTTTTTCAAATTAAAAACTAAAAAATCACATACATTGATAATATATTATTTTCATAGAAGTCACATTTCATTTGAAATTATGGTCATGTTAGAATATTTCATTCAATTATTATTGTGATGAATGATCTATTTTACATTCCATACCATCATGAGTTAATAATGAAAAAAATATCATCCTAAATGGATATCATTCACCATTAATTAAACCGAACTCTTTTTGATACTAAATTTTATCTTAAAAAAATAATAACATTATCTGTTAATAGATATCATTGGACATCTGGCCATCTTTTTCTCCACACATACCGAACATCTGATGGCTTATGGGACAAACCATAACCTGATATCATTTTATAATGACCCATCCAAGGGGCCTAAATATCCAGACCCAAACTGAGGCACCAAATGAAATCATCTATATTACCATAATTCATATGTGGAAATAGTTATAATGATTATGTAAAATATTTGGGGAATTATTTTCCCATAAGGACCTAAAACAAACTGAAAAATAATGAATGAAAAATGCAAAAGTATTTTCTAGAATCCATTAATTCTTAATAGTTGAATCAATTTTTTTGAAAACCAATTATCAATATACAAAATTAAAAGATGACTCAAAGTGAATAAAAAACTCATGAATAACATAGGTAATATTTTTTCCATGACTCAATAGTGGACTTACGTTATTACACTAGTAAAATATTACACCATTTCTTTACTAACTTCATGAAAACATTGTCATACTTTTTCCACGATGTGATTATTATAGGGTGAGAAAAAAACTCTCTATAATTTCTTTAAGAATATAATAAATATCTATGAATGTGTAAATCCACGTAATAAAAATTCATCAAAAATTGATAAGTAATAATTTCCATATATAAAACTTTGATTAATATAAATAATTGAAAAACATTGATTTCAAATAGATATATAAAAATAATTGTAAAAAATAACATTTTTCAAGATATTATAAATATGATTATGGAACTGGAAGAATATATTCAAAATAATTTTCTATATTAAATGTATAAATTTATTAAAACATCAATATTATCAAATAAAAAAAAGTATCCTCATTTCTGAAAATAGAGGAAACTCCCCCTTTACTAAAAAACACCAAAACAATCACAATCCTAATAAATCACTCTTTTTATAGAATAAATTAGAATGATTAATTTAATTATCATATTCAAAATATATTTTTCCATTTGTATATTAGCTCATTAAGAACTGGCATATTGAACTCCAGATCATCTTCTTTATCTAATCTTTGAAAGATTTCTCACTATTGATTGTTTATCTTGTTAGAATAACCTATCCATGTAACCCAAAATCCAATGGTATTAATTTGTAGGTTTTAAATGATTATTAACACCAAAAACATCTTTTAAAAATTCACCAACCCCTATAATGAAATCTAATAACTAAATTTTCATCATTTATTAAATAAAATAACTTCTTATGTGTTTTCTTAAATTTAAATAACAAAAATATATTAACAAAAAAAGTTTTCTAATATCAAAATCCTATATAATGATTTTATTTTATAATAATAATAAATTAACATAAATTTAATTAATCATCCCTCTCATAGAATGTATCTAACCCATGTACCTTGACTAGTCTTCCAAATAATTGTATGAATTATCAAGATTATACTCCATTCAATGTGAGCTTCTATATTATGATAAAAATTATTCATAAATATCCATACTAAATTTTGATTTCACAACTCTCTATATTGGAAAAAATTTGTAGAACCCATTCAATAATATTATGACCCCACATGACTCTCTGTTTTATAATGAATATCCCCAAATTAGTTTCATACCCCCACTTTCACTTGAAATGGACCCACGCAATTCTCTTTTTATAATGTTTAGAGGTAATATACTAAAATGGGAAAAAATATTATGTGTTTCACGACCACATTACATATATTTAAAAATATCATTCTAATACATTCATTTAGAATAAATAATAATGTTTTCATAGCACATTCACACTTCAACATAGATTAAATATTTTATATAAGATACATAGAATTAAGTATTTCCTATACCAGTTTTCCTTATATAACCTTCAATCATCAAATCAGCACTTGTAAAACTAGATATCCAAATTACACCATTCACCTAAGATCATGGGTGGCCACTCAAAAATAAATGAAAGAAAATATTATTCTCTAATTCATTTAAATAATTTTCTAACCTTATATTAGTATATTTTCATGTATCTTATATAATGATTTAGAATCACTTCATAATATTCCATAATTTCCAAGTAACATCCCCCATAAATTATAACAATTATGATATTCCATTTCAACAATCTACTCAACCATAAACAATTCAATTGGAATATTCAGTGGATATAATAAATAAGTATTTTAGAACAACTTTAACAACCAAGAATTAATTCAATTAAATTGTATTATTATAGAAAATATAAAATTTCCAAAACAATTCCCATAAATTAACTTTTTACATATATCCTCATAACCAAAAATAGAAAACAAAAACAAATTATCAAAATATTCATTAATAATTTAATCAATGTAATAAATTAAATACATTGATTTCCTCCGGTTTTGTAGTTTTTTAAATTAACCATCATAAATTCCAAAACTTATGTCAAACAATTTTTTAAAAATAACACTCAAATTTTATGGTAAATGAATTGAATCCAAATTTTCTTTCCTATACATAATTTATTAAATTTAATTGTAAAATTATTCAACCATGGATAAAAATAACTTATTGATAAACTATAAATAAAATCCCTGAAATTAAAAAGAGTTATATTATAAAATAGTTTAGTATAATTTATCCAATAAATCTCAAAATAAAACTAATCAATTCTATCAATATATAAATCCATAAAATTATCTCTCAGTGTTGAAATCTTATAACCACAATTTTATTCATCCCCCGTAATAACACGAAGTCAATGTCCCTTTGTATGTAGAACCACCACTCATATCATCAAAAAACATCAATTATGACACTAAATATGATAGTGAAATAATTTTTCATGACAGTAAATTCAATCCCATATAACAACATTAATTCACATAAATTAATTAATATACTGATATATTATTTAATGCAAAAAATCATCCGAAACGAAAGTAACAATCAAGAATTAAATAATGTAAATTATAAATACTTCCATGCCCCTAGGATTGAATTAAGTAACTATTGTAAAAACAAAATTATTTATTTGACTCTAAAAATGGGTATTACAATTCTACACATCATAGGAATTTTTATCACTTAATATTTAGTGGGTAAATTCACTATCAAAATGATCCCTCCACCATTGATGTATATGATAAAATTTTCCTATTATTCCATATTCAATTGTTATATATAAATATATATATAAATATAAATAATCATTAATTGAATTTATGAAACTCTAAGTATCATTTCTATAGATTCACTTATGAAAGAATTGTTTTTTCATATATATTATACCTTCCGATATAGTATAATAACTTCCAAATTTATGAAATGAGACCCATTAGACTTGTACTTATTTAATAATGAGATAAGGGAAATATTCTTAATTATTTAATGGAAACATGGAATTAGAATATTTTGTTCTATAAATAAAATATATTCTATTGTTTATAGGTGTCCCACAAATAATTACAATATATTTCTATTATTTAATAACTCTTACATTGAAAATATTAGTGATATTATTATAAATAAACTATCTCAGTGATCAAATATGAAGTGTCATCATCGTTGGTCACTATATGTAATTAACTATATATAGGTAGCATCCATTTGATTCATTGTTAATCAATTATAGTTCATAATCTATTATAGAAAAATATGTATATTATGAGTATACTAAACAGACTAAATCCAATATAATAGTTATTGGTATGGTGTATCATATAATGAATATTAATCTATGTTATTATAAAAAAATTGAACTAGTAATCTATGATCCCCCATACATATTCCATTGCTACGTATACATAGATTACACATATCAACTAGAATATAAATAACATACTTTGTCTACCCTACTATTTGAGGGTGGTTATAATCCTTAAATATGTTGTGTAGAAACATTTAAGCACCTAAAATAATTTTGGCATCATTCATTAATCCAATAGACTAAAATTAAAATTTTATATCAGGATATATATTAATTTCTTAAGGATATACTACAATATAATATTTTTTTAAAGGTTTCCAAAAACTTATTCCTTAACCCCATTGTAACCATAATGTTGTAACAAAAATAATCCCAAAAATAGATATAATTTCTCATTATCCTATAGTCACTATAAATATATTTTATATATTACTTATCCTCTAGTAGTCATTTTGATTATTCTTCCCTTTTATTTGGGAGAATAAAATAAGAGACCACATTAAATATAAAGAGAAACACATCATATCATTTCTTGGATGTCTATGTCAAAATTTAATATATATCTGGTGAATTAATATTATTCTCTTGATGCCTTTACAACTCAATTATGATTCTTTATACTCAAATAATATTCCAAATTGTATCCTTATTTGATTATATAATGAATGTAAAAAATGACACCATCCATGAAAATCCAAATAAAATTTCATCTCTAATACAAAAACATAAAAAACATTTTCCTTAAAAAATATAAGAAATGAAAATTACACTTCTCATAAATAAAATTAAAAGTTGCCAAATTTTAAAAAAATTCAGGAAGTTTTATTTTTCCAAAAGAACATAAAACTCTATATCGCTTGATAAATCACACATAAAAATAATAAAAAAGAATAATTAATTTATATTGAGTAATTAGAAGACTTATTTTCATTTGTAAATCTATTAATAGCCTATTTACACATTAATCACAAGATCATCAACTTAAAACATTTCAATCAACGATTTTCCATCATTAAACCATTTCCCTCATAGAAAATAACACTATTTTACAGATCACCATAGAATATGGGAAGGGTTTTTATATACATTTCACAATAAAAATATTTTAGATATACACCCACACTATTTGATAATTATAAATAATCTTCATTAAAATCGTTGAATAATGGAAAACCCAACAATGATTTTTTTCATAATGTAGCTGACTAAAATTCCACTTATAAATTATATCATTTCTTAATCTTGAACCATAAATAAATAAATCATTTAAAAAATAATTAAAATAATAATAATAAAATTTAAATCTCAAAAATAGTATCAAACCCACCTACCATGATGAGACTTCCCAAATTCATTGAAAATTATGAGACAGTTGTTCTATTTAATTTAACCCATGATGTATTATAAAAAATATCATTCTAATTTTATAGAACATTATGAGGTCAATAATCACTATATTCTAAAATTTTGATATATCACATTATATAATGATTTATACCAGTGTGACTCTTTCTAAGAATTCTTAGTTCCTTATAAGAGTATTTACTCAATTACCACTTAACAAAACCCCATATAACTCTGTAGATAAAACATATAGAATGAGGATAGTAAAATGGAATAATATACCATGTTTTATAACCCAAATTTCCTCTTTTCATGGCCAACATGTAATGTTTCGAAATTATATTTGTACACTTTCATCAAGAAAAAAAACAAGGTCTCTAAAACACATTCAAACCATCATATACATTAATAAATTTCAAATGACATATAGATTGAAATATTATATATGGATTATTTCCTTGAAAACCATTTGATGTGTGTTCATATATTATCCTCACATCCCTCTTAATTCAACCAAGAACACATTTTCTTTAAGGGAAATTAATACATAATGAAAATTAATTTTATTGTTATTACTTGTATAATATATTGTATTATTCTCAATTAAACTATCATTGATCATCAAATTTTAATTGTGAAAATTGCATCAATTTATTCCCTTATATCAATGTAACCTTCCTTGTAATTCATGACCATTATATTATTCGCTATCAACTTTTAACACATCCATCTACAATCCTATTTGAATATTAATTATTAATAATAAATCCTTGGTAGTTATATTCAATAATTTTTCTCAATTAACAACTCATTAAAACCGAAACCTTATTTCATATTTAATATTATTAATAATTTTTTTTTGAATTATTTACTTTTTCTCATCCTCATATCCTAGGGAAATAATAAATTATAATGTATCAAAATGGATAACATAAATTCATTCATTTATAAAAAATCAATTTAAACTCTTTTTAAAATTATATTATTTAAAAAATTAACCATTAAGATTTCAACAACTCATAACACACCATTATTCAAAAATATCCCTCAAATGTCATGATAAGGGAATTAACTCCCTAGTTATATCCCTATTAATTAAATATTTAAATTTATTAATAAAACCTTTCAATCAAGAATTAATAAACTCAAGGATATATCATTAATCCATTTCATGACTTGTTAAAAACATATTTTCATAATTATTTATATATAATTATTCATCTAATTATTAAAAAATTTGAAAAATGTTATAATTTGATATAAATCCATCGAATTAACTTCCAAAAAATAATGACACTAATAATAATGTCTCTGATCCCCCTTAACAACATTTTCAAACATCTTAATATAACTAAAAAAATAAATTATCATAAAAATTATTTCGAAAAATCCATTTTTTTTGGATTTTTATTAGTATTTTATTGACTATACATCATTTTCAATATTGTTTAATTATTTCGCATGAATTATATATTCTACCCATGTCAGAAACAAAAAAAATTAAGATAATGTTAAAATACATGACATTAAATACCTCCAAATCATGACTGTTGGGATTATAAGTTAATTTTATTAGTAATAGCAAAGTAAATATCTATTATAATTTAAATAAATTTAAATTTGGACCATGATTTAATGAATTTACTAATTATCATTTCATTATTTAACCATGATTATCATAAATAGACTCAAATACAAAATTTAGTCATTCTAATTATAATATCATACAAAATGTTATGAAAATAAAATATTTTTATAATAATGATAGATTTTTTAATTTAATAATTAATCAAACAAAAAATTTCACAAATTGTGTAATCAGTATTTTTACACAAATTATTGAAATTGGATACACCTAGATGTTCATATGAAGTATAAATATATGTAAATTATAACTCATATTCACTATGGATCAATCATGATACTCCCCTACTATACAATAATGGTAAATAAATAATTATTTCCCCTTTTAATGAAAAATAGTTTTGTCATATTTATCTACAGGTAAAAATTTATTTTAGGTTTACTATGAGTAAAAATTGGTTAATTGGTGGGGGGATGAGTTTCTTATCTGTTACAATTATATAGATTGTACTATAATATTTACTTTTATTAGTGTTTCATGAAATTGTTCACTCAAAGGTAATGTGATTTAAATTTAGAAGAGATTGTTGTATTTGGTCGAGTGATGAAATTTTCATATTAGGTGAGAGAACACACGCCTACAATGGATTAAAGATAAATGATATATGACAATCCCATCCAACATCTCTAAACCCATAAACACCTATAGATCACATTTTCATTTTTTTCAGTATACTATTCTTTGGATATAAATAGATGACATAGACAATATAATTATTTTTATATTATATATATAACGAAGTAATAAATAAAATATGGTTTAATTCTGAGTACATATAAGTTGGGGCTCGGATTAACATATTTTAAATTCCATGTAAATTTGGGTATTTTTATTTTACAATATAGTGTCATATTACGTGGTATATATTTTCTTGTTAAAATTATATAAATTTTACAAATATATTGATTGAGTGTTGTGTTACACTATTATATTTACTTTTATATAAGTTTTATTTTCTAACAATTATACGCCAAATACCTTCAACTATCCAAGACATTAAAATAGTAAAAGAAAAAATACCCTCTAAGAATTATATTGTAAAAAACATGTATCAACCACTATATAGTTTAAAAATAAATCTACTTAATAATCCAAACCAAAATATCATTTATGAATAAATTTCATACATTTTTAAACTCATATAAGCTGATGAATTATTTGTATAAATATAATTCACCATCATACAATGGAACTCAAGGTAAAATTCCTATTTATGTGTTATACTGATTGTAAAATATAAGGAAATCATTTTCCCAACACTTGATACATGTTAATAAAAAAAATTCATAAAAAAATTTCCACAATGGGTGAAAATTTTAATCATTGAATCTGAATTGTAATGGAAATTTGGTGAGGCTTGGCAATTGAGTAAATGAAAATGGTATTAACAAAATAATTAAATTCAAATATATTCATTTTAGAGACCCAAATTGTATATTCTAATTATTAATATGAAAAATTTTACTGGAATATAATTTTCATGGAGTAAACAATTTTTTATAATATCCTGTTACACTTCATGGGATACATGGATATTTTTAAGGGCATGGATCCATGTGGATCAGCCCTTTTCATGTTATCAAATATCAAAGATCTCGGGGGAGGCTCAAAATACGATTGGAGAAGTTCAATTAAGTAAAATCTACAAGGTGGGGATTACATGTTCATGTAATTAAATTACATGATGTGAAGTCGTTTTTCATGGGTTGTCTTAGAGGCCTCCTGACATGCAAAAATAATTCAAGACATGTATGTTTTTGGTGTTTGAAAAATAAAAAAAGCATTTAGGTTACACATTTTTCAGTGGATACTGACCTTGAGTCATTACACAATATGGATGGGGATTTCAAATCATGTAATCCCTCACTGATGTATGTTTTTAAAAAATCTCATCCAATCAGTTTTTTTGCAACCCTTGTGGTTGGACACTCTCTATCGACTATAGAATACTTGAAAACCCCCTCTTTAATATTTGAGGATTCCTTTGTCCTTGGTCGATTCCCCCTTCCTTCTTTCGATTATTCTTCGACATAAGTTATGATTTACCTCCGTTCTTGGGGTTTTATCAAACTATTTCTTCATGTTTATCCTTTACATTTGATGACATGAGATATCCATGGTTCTATTGGAGTTTCTCTTGGTTGTTGTTCGTGTGGTTGAGATGAAACATCCTTGGATGGATGCAGTTGTTGAAGGAGAGGTTACTGTGATTCATTGTTTTGATCCATTCTCATGAAAAAGAACTTCATGGACCATTTCAGGTAGAGTATTCATGGATTATATTTTTATTTAAAAATATCATATAGCTATAATGATTTAGCCCCTTATACTGCCGTGAAATTGACCCAATTAAATACTTGAACCAGGTTAAATAATTGGTATCGATTTCATTGTGATGTTTTTTCTTTATAAGGTGATAACGAATATGATCATGATTTTCCAGATAAAGTGATATACATGAATTTCATGATGTATCATGTTGTTATTTATGGAAATGGGTAAATAATATAAATCCATAATTAAAGGATTATTAATTGGATAAGAATATAATGATGCATATTTAATGAATCTAGTTGTTGTTATTATTTGAATTTGATGTTGATCATATTTATGCATGTATGCATCCTTAATTTAATTGGTTAATGAACCTGAATCATGTTTATTATTGTTGAAAAAAGAATAAAATTCATGATAAATTAATTTTTTAATCAATTTGTGATAGCTTGTGGCTTAGGTTTTCTATAGTTGGAACACATGAAAAATGAATCTCTTAATTCAAGATGGAATAAGAAGTAGTCGTGTGATAATTTATAATTACTTTGTACGGTGAGTGATTCCCTATTGCTTATAAAGGAAAATATCATTATGCATTAGAGTCATGAGATCACATTGTGTGTGAAGGATGAATGCATTTCTTTTTCCAAGAGATCATTGTTGTGTTTGATTCATACTTCTTGTGAAGTTATCCTAGGACAGGTGGGACGAGAGGGATAATGTAGTATATGGGGAAGGGAGGCCTGGATGTGACATGAGCTTGGTACGGATGATCATAGAGGGCTATTATGGTATGTGGGGTAGGGATTCCCAGTTTCTTTGGATGCAGTTGTTTCTTGGAGTGCCAATATGCATTGGTTTGTGCTTGTGGTGTTGGGGAGGACACATGAGATGAAGTAACAATATGAATAAGGGCATACCCATTGATATAGAAGTTGGATGGTTGTTGAATATATTGATTTTTATCTTATTTACATTCACCACTTATTTAGGTAGGTGATTTTTCTTACTCTGCTTTCAAGGGAGGTAAAGACATGTAGGTTATTACATTTTCTTTCCATGTTTAGATTCTCATTATTGGATGGGTGTACGCTCCTACTATAGGATGAAAAGACTCTACAAGTGTTTTATCTGCGCACTATGTTTATCCCCTCATGTTTGGTATCATATAATGTTTCCTTGAACACCTGGAATTAAGAAAAGTGGTCCTGTTTTTAAAAAAACAAATGAATGATGTTTAACCCATGGTGCTGGAGCTTGCATGGATGCAATGAAAATGTAATAAAATTATGAAACTGTGGACTACGTTTTTTTATGCCTGGAAGGCTTGGAAATTTGTTTTTCTGTCAAAAAAATGTAATTTTGAATTGATAATGGATAATTAATTTTTAAACAATTGAATAAACTAATGTGAAACTGATAAAAAGATGTAATGTAATTTTATGATTCTATTTAAATGTGTATGTGCTTATATGATATTTAGTCTTAGTACTGAATGTTGGAGTCTGAGTCAAATTTTTGTTTCTATACGCTTCTCCACACATTTGGATAGAGAAACATAAACCCTGAGGATACTGAGCCCTAGGGATTGTATTCCCCAACATCCTTGGGGGAGGATGGATGGATGACTACCACCTTTGGCCATAATCTCTTCTGTTGGTAGTCACTTGTGCTGGTAAGAAATATGGTTAGTTTATATAATATACGTGTGTAGAGGCTTGTAATGGATTATGGTTATTTCACACACATATATTCAGGATATAGTTTTATAAGGACTGCTATAGCTATAATGTGTATAGTATGTGACGGCTTGAGTATCCTTACTTGGTGTATGGGATGTGATGTCTTGAGGTATTATAACTGACATATGATATGGGTTTTGAATGTTATTGTGGATCCTAGAAACTATATGGATACATGGGCTACATGTATGTGGTGGTGTGATTCATCAGTTTCATGTTGACACATGAGGTTCGAGCTGTGTTGCTTCACCCAAGTATTTGTGGGCTAGCAATTTTTGGAGGGATTTGATTTAGATGTGTGACATTGGGGTAGAGTGGAAACCCAATGGGTAATTAATAGGTGGTTACCCTTAGTATTTGTTATTATATTATATGATCTTTTATTTTATACTTGGAGATATTATCCATGGTGAGGCTGAAAATGTAGTATACATTTTTAGGTGACGAATTATTTTCAATTGTTGTTCACTATGTTTTATCGTGGTTTATTTTCATTTTCATGAGAGGCTTCAAGGAGGATCCTACTATGTATATTGTTATACTAACACTATGTTGTAAACTATTTTTATGAAAATGTGGAGCTGGTTGGAGACCAATCTAGTTATTACTAGCTTTGGGTTTTGTAGGATCTATTTGGGCATTGTGGATGCGGTCATCTTTACTTTCTATTTTGGTGCTACATTTTTTTCTTTCAGTTGTAGTAGTACTTTAATGAAGTTACAATTGTGTACATGGGTCTTCATTTATATTGTAGTCGGTGTAGGAGTTGGTTGGTTTCTATCCTATCTCTCCCTTTCACATGTGTTCTCTTATTGGGTAATGCCTCCCATTTGTGTGTTTACTATACTTTTGGTTCTAGTTTCCATCCAAGGACCTACTAGAGGTGGGACTCGGATGTCAGTATCTCTCTTCTCACATTGTAGGCCCATGAGGGGTAAACATAATGGGGAGGGGTCATGAAAGTGTGGTATCAGAGGTCTGGTAAAGGGATAAGATGATGTTTGGAGATAGGCATATGTGAGGTTGCATTGGTTTAATGGGAAACAATGTCAGCTATTTTTAAAAATAACTATAAACAAGGTAGATTTGTTGAGAAATGAGTATTTAGGGACCCCTGTGAATTGATGCATGATCCTTTAAGCGTAATGTGTCTAATATATTATGTGATGATTATTGTAGGGTAGAGATCTAGGAATGAATCATGAATCATTAATATTTGTTCATGTGTTTGAATGGGTATACCTTGGGATAGGTTAACATAAAATAAATAATAGAAAAAAAAATAGTAAAAGATAAATTCTTCCATATTCTGGGTTTAGGATCACCTAATATTTGTTATTTTTTAGGTATGGATCAAGGTCGACGTCCTCTTCAGGTTCATAAAGAATTAATTTAGTAGACCGTTCTAGGAGATCTCCACATAGTTGAGGTTGATGAAGAAGTCACTTGGAGGAGGAAACTCTGAGAGTTTCACTGCTAGAGTATTCTTAGGTTCGAGGGCTCAATTTTCGATATATTTTTACAATACTAGTTGGAGGAGGTTGAGATAGCTTTCAATTTGATATGTTCTTGAAAAGAGCATTTGATGTCGTTGGTCGTGATGATGATGTGTGCGGTAGCGAGGTAGTGGTTGTTCTTGTTCCTCAAAGATCATGAGATTTGGAAGTCTCATGGGTGTAAGATTCCTCTCTAGCGATCATATGTTTATAATGGTGACTCCCCATCGAGGTAAGTGAAGTTTTGGTCATGGGAATAAGATTACTCCCTGGTTTGTTGGGAATTTCGAGGAGTTGGCCCGTGTTGGGGTCACGGTGTATCAGATAGTGCTTCCCCAATAGATATGATGGATACACAATGTTTTTCATGTGGCATAGCTCCATCATTATTTTCATGATGAATATCAATTCACAAATTGGGGTGAGATCAATATTGACAATGATTTGACAATTTAGAAGATACATATAAAGACCTATAATCATTATAACAAGTTGTTTTGCGATAATTTCATCACCTTGATTCGTGTCTTGTGGCAGCATAGTGGTGTGGAGGAGAGTACATAGGAACATGAGTTTCATATATGTGCCCAGTACCCTGATATTTTATATGTTGAGCTCTTATCCAGTAATGTTGTCTGTTTGGTGGTTGTAGAACCTTATGATATGGATTTCTGTTTTTTCATGTTGTGTTTTTCTCTCTTCTGAGATGTATATCACCTGATATAGTGTTTATGATCTGTTTTTGGTTAAAGAATATTTTTAAATATATTCCTCTAGTGAGATGGTGATTTAATATAATGGGAATGCTTTTAGAGGTATCTCACAAGGTGGGTGTTCGAATGAACCCTTTTCTGTGTTTTTACTGGTTTGTTTTGGATTATTGAGGATGATAATGTGTTTATTGGTATTTGATGAAAGTAAAATTCACATAGATAAACCATTTGATATTATTTCTAAGATCAATGTTCTTAGAGGAGGCTCAGAAGAATTTTGGAAATGTTCATTTATGTAAATGCTGGAAAAGAGGGATTACACATCATGTAACAGAATTACATGATTTTAAATCCCATTTCATATGTTTTCATCAATGTTTCACGATGTGAAACTGGGTTTCAAAATATGTACATATTTTAGGTTTAAAAAATAAAATAAATCATTGAGATGACATGCTTTTATGCAGAATCCAACCCTAAGGCATTACATGACGTGAAAAGGGGATTCCATATCATGTAATCCACCACAACTGTAAATTTTTAAAACAATTCAGCCACTCAAGTCTTCAAAACCCCTATAGCTACAATACTCTCTCTTTAATCCAGACAACACGACACCCCACCTCTTCAACATTTTGTGATATCTTCATCTTTGATCAATTCCATACTTCCCTCCTTCGATCATTCATCGATATAAGGTTTTATCTACATCTGTTATTGTGTTTTATTCCTTATATTTCCCCCATTTATCATTTCCATGTGAAGGAATTTGATTTCAATGGTTCTATTAGAGTTTCTATCAATATTTGATGGTGATGTGATGCGTAAAAATCCCCGGTTAGATGTTGTTGTTGCGGGAGAAGTGATCGAGAACAGTTTAGTTGATCCATTCTCATGATAATATGGATGATTACCTTTTGAGTTAGGGGAATCATGGATTATCTATTTATTGATGTGCAATCACAGACCTATTATAAATTTAACCCTTTTATTTCCATGAATTTGAATTATTTAAATTCTTGAACCAGATTAATGAATTGTTATCAATAGTGTAGCGATGTCATTTCTTTGTACCATGATAATTGTTTGCATATTTATTTTCAATATACTGTGATATCTATGCTTTTGTTGATTTAGAAAGTCCTTCATGATGAAAATTGGTAAAGAACATAAATATATAATTAGTTGGTTATTTAATTGGGTAAAAGATAAAGAATAATGTTTAATGAATCTGGTTTTTATTGATTTAATTTGATGTTGAACAAATTGATGCAAGTGTGAATGTTTCATTTAATTTATTAATGAACCTGAAGCATGTTTATTATTGTTGAAGTTAAAGGCGTGATATATTAATTTTATAATTAATTTTTGATATCTTTGGTTATCTTGTTTCTTAGGTTACAAGTTGTAGAAACATGTGAATAATAAATTAATTAATTCTACAATGAATAAGAACCATTAGCATGATAAAAGATGATTCCTTTATAGGTACTGAGTTTCTTAACTACCTGTAAAATACAATTTCCTTATAATTTAGAACCTTGAGAGACCATTTTGTAAGAATGTTGAATTCCTTACTTGGGGGGGGGGGCTATATCCTATTGATATGTATGATTCCTGGTTCATGTGATGTGTGCCCAGGATGGCTGAGCCTATAGATATATTATGTTATTCGGGGCAGGGTGACCAGGATGTGATGTGAGCCTAGGATGGATGAGCCTATGTGGATGTTGTGGTAAGTGGGGATGGGGATCCCTATTGTTATGGAAGTAGTTGATGCCTGGGGGGATGTGATGCATCGGTTTATGCATGTTGTTCTGGGAGTAAATCAATGATAATGGAATTGGTTGAAGTTGGGATTATAAGTTGATATGGAAGTTGGATTGTTATTGAATCTGTTTTTTGTTAATATGCTTTACTTTTTCCACAACATGAGCAAGTTCGTTTTCTTACACTTTTTCCAAGGGAGTTGAAGATGTGTGGGGTGTTCCACGTGCTTTCCTCATTTAAATTATCATGGTTGGATGGGTCTGATCTCTTGCTATAGGTGGAAAAAACTCGACAAGTAGTTCATATACTCACCATATTGACCCCCTTTTATTTGGTAGATTAGATTGTTTTCCTATAATACATAGAAATTATGGAATGTGGTAATGTTGCTAAATAAACTAATGAATGTTATTTAACCCATGGTTATAGAGATTACTGGGATGAAATGTGGAGTTAATGATTTTATGAAACCATAGACTTGGTTTGGTTATGCCTCGATGGATTGGAACATTATTGTGATGCTGATGAAAAGTAATTTTAAATTGATAACGGTTAATTAATGGTTAAATATTTATTTAACATAAATAAAAACTAATTGAAAGAGATAATATAATTTAATGTAGATCGTTAAATGGTTCTATGCTTATAGGATTTTTAGTCTTAGCAATAAGAGATGGGAGAATGAGATATTTTAGCTATTGTTGATTATAAGATAAGGTTATGACCATAGTGTAGTTGTTAGCTATATTATATCCTATTCTTTTGGTGTCTCTACATTCTACTCCACCCTATAGATTAGGAAAATTGGAACTCTGAGGATCTAGATGCACGGGGGTTTCTCCCCAATATCTCAATGGGATGAGGGATGACTGAATACCCTGTTTATCCCCGCTCTTTTATCACGGTAGTTACTTGTGCAAGTATGCACAACAATTAGTTTTCCCAAAATATGTTTGTAGAGGGATTTAATATCTTGTGGTTATTTCAAAAACATATATTATAGATATATTTTTCTAAGGAATAATATAGGTATAACGTGTATAGGCTATGATGACATGAGGATCCTTACTCAACATATGGGTTGTGTTGTCTTGATGTATAATACCAAACGTATGATACACATTATTCAATATATGTTGACTCTCGAACACTACCTAGTTACTTTGGTTACTTTGAAGTGGTGGTGTAATTCATGAGGTACATGTTGATGAATGATTTTCAGGTTGGGTTGTTTCACCTAGGTGTTTGCAGGCTAGCCTATTTGGACAGAGATGATAAAAAATGTGACATTAGGGCAGAGTGAGGAAAAAGTGGGGAAGTGGTAGTAGGGTACCCTTCATATGATTTATTATATTATATGCTATTATATGTGACAATTGGTGAGATTATCCATGGTGAGGCTAAGAAATTATTATACTTGTTAGATTATGTGTTATTTAACTTGTTCTTCATTGTGAAATAACATGATTTAATTACTTTTTCACAAGAGGATCTTGGGATGATCCTACTTTGTATACGGTTATACTAACCCTTTTTTATAAACTATATTTCATTTCATTGGGTTTTTATAAGAGATCAAGTGGGATAATACTAGCTTGGGGTTTTGTAGGAGTTGTTTGGGCTTCGTGGTCTCAGCCATCTTTATATTCATTTTTGGCACCATAGTTTTTTCCATTTAATTATAGTATTTCTTGCATTGAATTAAATATTTGTAATTAGGTTATCATACATATTATAGTCAATGTTGTATCTTTATGGTTTATATATTATTTATATTTTCTGTATGTGTTCTCATAGAGAGTAATTCCCCCCATTTTTGTGTTTATTATACCTTTAGTGCTAGTCACTAACCCGAGGCCTACTAAAGGTTGGACTCGAGTGTCACTGTCCCTCTTATCCCATTTCCATCCCAGGATGGATACAATTTTTGGGGAGGGGGTTGTTAATATATTAAATATTAATATAAATACCTCTATCATTATAAGTTTAATTCCTAAAACATCATTAATTGTTTCATTCTTCAATATATTTCCCTATGTATCAACCAAAAATTCTATAATTACCATCATTAAAGAACATGATACAAATATTTTTATGTTAAATATTTAATTAATATTTTATAAATAGTATATGCACACATGTAATATAGAGATCCAAATATTATATTTCAAATAAAAAAGAAAAAGAAAAAATTGGACACTCCATATAGTTACACTATGAATAATTTAATACATTAGGAACATAGAAGTAAAAAATAACATCTTGATCCATAAGAGGAAGAAGAAAAGGGTAAAATTAAGTATCTAAAAATACATTTTAATATTTAAATAACTAGAAATTGATCATACATTTCTATAAAATTAAACTAATTAAACGAAATTTTGTTGTCTGGTTGATCTTTGTAGTTGAAATAATCTCATACATACAACCTTTTCAATGTAATGAATGACATAACAATAGAATATAATTAATAAATATTATTAACTAATTGGGATAAATATATATATATAAGTTATTACATTTATTACTTTATAGATTCCTTTGTCGATAGGCATACTTATGTCAATTTTTTATTAAAATAAATTAGTTAATGTGAACTTAATAACATGGGTAAAAAAAATTATTCGTAGTCCATATATAAGCTCTCAAAATTATTTTATCAAGAACATTAATTTATAATATGTAAAATTTGTTTATATGGATTTTTATATTTTTGTTTTTATATTTTGAATTATCTAAATTCCATTCAATCAGAGGTGTTTAGGAAACATCACTTAAAATCCCATTTCTAAATTAGAGATCATTAAAATTTTAGAGTCACATTTAAAAAAAAATGAATTTTAGGAGATATTTTTTTATCAAACCATGGGTATGTTTAAATTTTCATTCTACTAAAAATATAATCTATAATTTTATTGTGAAAATGTTTTCTAAATATTTTGTGATGAAATGTGTTCTGTATTTCATTTAAGAATTTTTCATATATATATGATTGTTCTATGGACATGTTATATGGATAGATATTAGGAGGATCTGTCATACAAATGACTTTTAGAGACATATGTATTATGTTTGTTTTTAGGAACTTATATTTTGTTGAATTTTTTAAGTATTTGGGTGGTGTTTTTGCACTATATGATTTGTAATTGGAAAATTAATTCCACAGAAATGTTTTATTGATATATTTTGGGGGTAATATTATTTTAAAAATATATTTTGGTCTAAATAATAAATATATGTTCTATATTGTTTTATGTATATTTCCTTTATATATATTCTTTTAATAATGATTTTAATGTTTTATATATGAAATATAAATTCAATGGAATTATTTTACGGATATTTTACATGGATATTTGGGTTGGGTTTATATTTTTTCTACTAATAATTTTGTTGAAGATAATTTTCTATTAGAAATATGATATTTTTGGATGGGATTAAATTGATAACTTTTTGGATGAAAAATTTGAGTTCCCAATATGAAATGATATATGGTTAACAAGATGATAACCCTTATGTGAAAAATTTTAATATAGATATGCTAATGAAAAATGTTATTTTCAGAATAATAAATGATATATGTTCTTTTTTAACTCAATTTTTCTAAATCAGTTAACCATTTTCATTATTTAGTGAAATTATATTTAGATATATTTTTTTGTGTAGAATTAATAAATAATATTAAAGAAGTTTTTTTATGTTTTGAATAATATTTTTTATATGGAATTTTATGTTTTCAAGAGTACTTTTATTTTATTTTTCATAATAATTAAATTTAGATGATTTATGATAAGGTGAATCAATTAATGAATTTAAATTAAAGTAAATTTATAATAAATTATTTTATATAGTGATTATAAGTTCTCTTCTGAGTTAAAATATCTAACAAATCTTTGTTAATAAATATCTTTGTGTGTAAAAGTTATTAAGAATATTATGTTACATAAAGAATATTATACATTAGACTTCATAACATGGGAAATAAACTTATGATCCATGAATATTACTACGTGGATGTTAAAATCAGATATATTTTGAATAAGTATTTAATAGTGTTTTTTATGAGATTTTATGAAAAATAAAATTACTGGAGATATAAAATTGAATAATACAAAAGGAAATCATATAGTTTAATGATATGAATATCCATTGAATATTAAATCTCAATTATTTTGACATATATTTAATTGAATTATAGTATTTCCAAGTGGTTCTATTTATTTTACTATCAATGTAATCCATATAAGGAGTAAACCATGGGAGGTTGCAATAATATCCTGAAATATTATTATGAATTGATACTAAAAATGTGTAATCCATAAAAATAATCAATAAAATTGTTATAATAATTTTTACATGGTAATAATGAGATTCCCAGGTTCTTATTATTATCATATACACTATATTTGAAACAAATAAACTCCCTTGTTCACATTTGATGTTATATTTTGTTGATTTCATAAAAAAATAATGTAAAAATGGTCAAAAAAATGACTAAAAGAGAATTTTTATAATTATGGGATAAATAATACTGTTATAAAAATAAATTGAATTTAGTAAATTAAAATATGAACTCACCCAGATTTACCATAAACTTTCAAGGATAATTGTCATTGTAAAATATATGTGAAGTACTATAAGATAATAAAGATTATCCTAAAGATAAATTTATGTTTTTAATTATTTTTCTAATTTTCTATTATCTGAGGCTTCTCTATTCTTGTTAATTTGAATAATAGATAATCCTTTAATCCATTATATTATACCCTCTTTTAATGACCTAATCATACACTACGTAATAACTAAATGTTTTTTAATTTTATACCATTAGTTATGGGTGTTTATGTGTATATTGTTTTATATGTTCTTATAAATGGATACTCTAGTCTATCTTTTATTGTGAATTTAATCAACAGAATATATATATATATATATATTGATGTTAATATATTAAGAGGTTCTATATCAAATAAATTTAATAATATGGTGCTGGGATTAAACATATTAGATTTTTAGGATAAATTTCTAAATAATTATTAAATTTATTTAATATTATAATGTTTAATAAAAATATACATAGAAATTAATTTCATTTTAAGGAATGAATTCCAAAAAATAAATAGAATTTTTTTTTCATTACTATGGTTAGAAAAATTTTTGTTTTGTAAAATATATATATGATGTCATCATTGTAAAATGATTAATGACTACACTGGGCATATTTTCCATCTCTAAATATTAATTATTTTGTAAACAATTAAAAATTATAGTTTACATGATGCAATTTAAAAAAATATTTACGGTTATGAATTAAGAATGAATGGTGTTGTATTTATTTCTCATAATACAATTAGATAAGTTGACTACAATTCTAGGAAGACATTATATATTGAGGAATATTTTTATATATTGTTCATCTGTAAATATAAATTATAATGTAAACAAATAAAAATTCTAGGTCATAATATTTCGTATAGATAAAACATTATGGTAGTTAATTATGAATGAATGGTGTTGTATTAAATTCTTATAATACGATTTGATATGTTATATACAATTCATTGAAGAAATTATTTATTGACTAAAATTTTTAGAAATAACACTAAATATACATTATTCCTCTTGTATTTCAAAACGAAGAGGGTAAAAAGAAAATTTATATCGATGATTCCCATTCCATGATTTATTTTTGGTTTATTAGAAAAGATGATTGAACATTCTCACAAGGATACAAAGATGGAAAAAATATATGGAGGTTCCAAAAAAATTACTAAAAATATAATAATAGTAAATTTATAAAAAACAGATTGAAAATAATTTTTGAATTTTTATATGTTGAATGAAATTCATGTGAAAAGTAGATAAATATTTGAAATGAGTGATTATATGAATGTGATGATAATAGATATAGGTTAGTGGATAATATTACAATAATTATAAACAATTCATAAAGAAACACAAAATTTCAATAGATGAACATATTGATGAATAAGTTGGTGTTCTTGACAACTTGATGAATTAGAAGACTCCCATTAAGAAATTAATATTCATATAGGATGAGAATATAAATATAATATATTTTTAAAATAATGAAATGGGATGATTAAAAAGAAATAACTATAAATTGAGAACCTGGAAAAATATTATATGAAATTTTAGATTAGTATGAAAATAACGAAAACAATGTAGTTTATTTTGGAGTAAAATTTGAAAAACAAGAAAAGGTTCTATATAAAGTGAGTTGTTCATAGATGAATAAAACATAAAAATTGTTTCAATGAAAAAGATATATATTTATAAAAAAAATAGTACCGTATTTAAATGTCAATATACATTTTATTTATATGATAATGTATAATATAAATACTTCAATGGAAAATAATAATGGGATATTTAACGGAGATATAATAAATTTTGATGAATATTTTAAGGAACCACACATCACAAATATATGTTAAAAATAACTAAGGATATGTGGATAAGGAAATTAAATTATGTATTTTTAATAAATTAGAAGTATTATTCCAAAAAAACCATTTAAATGAAATTATTATTTATGGTGTATAATATAATTCATTTACATATTAAAGAGTATGAATTTATTTTATAATTCATGAAAACACTATGGATTAATATGACATGTATATATTTTTCAGGTATAGAGTCAATATAGTTATAATATGAGCTATTTTTTTTAAATGTAAATACAATTCATTGATATTTATACTATTGTAGAAACATTAACATAGAGTCGAAGATTCTTAAAATTTGTAAACTTTTACTACAAAAAAATAATAATTCAAAAACAAACTACTATAATTTATGATATTCCTAATATAAATTATGAAAAAATCATATATTTGTTAGTGAAGAAGAAACCCCTAGAATCGATTTTTTTTAATTTTATTTAAAAATCAAGTAGATTGAAGATTTTATGGGAATAAATTATGAAATAAGTGATTTCAAATATAGTTTAATTATTACTATTGAATTTTTTTCAATTATTTAATTAAGATACGTGATTTATGTTTCTCATAATACATGACATGAAATAATAAATGTCTTAAAAAATTAGTGGAAGGAGATGATAGTTTAGTAAGGTTAGCTAATGAAAATTCACAAAAACAAAAACATAGGTGTAAGTAAATTCTTGTTGAAATGTATATCCAAAATAATAAAATATTTCATGTAAATATTATGAGAGAAAAAGTATTATTAAGAGACTATTTTAAGATATTTTCCATGAAATTAATGAATCCTAGAATATAAGAATTACCTAAGATGGAAATGAATTAATTTTCAGGAAGGCAATTATACCCATTGATTTTATTATAAAATAAATGAAAAAAAATATCTATATATATGTACATTTAATATTATGATGAATCATTCCATCATTTATTAGTTTATATTAAATATCAATTCATGGAATATATATTGAATATAAATATAGTAGTTGAAAATACTGAATTTTTAATGATCTAATATATTTATGTTGATGTATTCAATAATGAACAAATGAAAAAAAAGGTTCTAAGATCGAATTAGATTCTTCATACTCTCTACATTTATGTATGTGCACCCATGATTAAAAAATAAAATATAAATAAATGATAATCTATTATGAGAACAAACAAATATAATACTTTGGGATATAATAATCTAGTAGAATACAAAAAAAAAGTTTTTTCTATAAGGTTTTTTATTATGATTTAAAAATATCAATAAAAAATGAGTATTAATATCTTGAGAAAACATAACATAACAACCTATATTAATTATGATGTAAATAATTAATAGAATAATGGAAGAATTATTTATTAGGTGTTTTCTATGAGAATTCACCAAAAGAAATTAGTAGTTTCAAAAAGGAATATAAAAATAAATGTAATGGATTAAACATTGTTAAATGAGTTTTTTTCCAAATATTATAGATGGAGGTTGTAAACATAAATATATAATATTTATGTTTATACTTTGTTGTTTCCCTTAGATAATATTTCACCCCCTATGGGTTGTATTTTTAACGAAATAAAGGATTTAAAATATTTAAAAAATTTAGTATATATTACATTTTGATCAAATATAAGAAACAATGAAAGTATGAAGGTAAATGATAAAAATTATTTTTCATTTAATTTTTCAATAAAAGAAAAAAATTCATATGACATAATATAATGGTGAAGGAAATTATTAAAAGTAATGTTTTGAATGTGATTTATGATTATAAGTAGATTAAAACAAACATGATAATGTGTATAATTATAGAAACTATTTCCATGAATTCCTATATAAGAATTTAAGAATATAATGTATTAATTTGATATCGATAAAGAAACAAATTATTCCCCAACTCATGATGTATAAATTAAATAAATAAGTTTTTTGATATAAATTGAATTTTTCAAATGCATCTACCATAATAAAGAAATTAAATAAATTTGAGAATAAAAAACCCCCACATAAGGTTGACCACTTTTTTAAAAACAATTGAAATATAAAATTTGGGTCAAATAAATTCTTGAAAATTTAGCTATGATTTTCAATAACAAATTTGAGAGTTATTTCATTGTCTAAAAATTTAGAATGTGATTGATACCTCACGGGGCTCACAAAATACATTAAATGGTAGAGGTGATATTATGTTAAATGATTGGAGATTATTCTGTAACTCTATATACAAAATTTTAGGATGAATATTGATGGAATTTATGATTTCAATAAATTGTAAAATAGAAAATGATATTCTTGATTATAGTGGGTAAAAAATCAATGTTTTTATTTGAATAAAAAATAATAATTTTTAAATAGAATCCCCAAAGATATTTTATACTCAAAACAACATAATGTGTTGTAGTTATATAAGCATGAGTGGAAAGTATTTTTGATTAATAACTCCTTCTATTTGGTTAGATAATTTCGACACACATAAAATTTATAGTTACACTCATTTTTTAAGTAGACAAATATTACCAAAAGTTGTTTGGAAGAAAATATGTATATAAGGGAACAATTAGAATAAAAAATATTGGTTTTGAATAATAGTAGTGGTAGAATATTTATAGGATCATAAATATTATAATTTACTTACATTTCTAGAGTGGTGATGTGTGATTTGATATGTAACTTATTCTAGAACTATATTTCATTATGTGTCTATTGGTGAATCAATATAGGATATTCAATTTTACTTCCCATGATAAGTATGTGGCGTACCCATGAACGAAACATGTGAATTGAAAAGTATTAGTGGTGGGAGAGTTGACTTATTTATACCAAAAACATGTCCACAAAATATATTGATTTTAGATAAATAATACAATATTATTTTTACATCTAAAATTATATTTATGAGATATAGTATCACGACCTGTCCTCGGGGCCCATGTCGTGACTGTCCCAAGCCCCCATCCATAGTCCTAGGGCTGGCAACTAGCACCAAAGGGGATTCCCCGATAAAAAGGGAATGAATTTCCTTTAAACCTGTAACACACAAAGTCTAAACACACGTAGTGGAAGAAATAAATACTAAAATAGAAAATAATGGTGTGTTGAAAGAAAGTGGGCCAGTATACAAACCTAACTGAACAAGTACAAGTAAAAGTAAAAAGGGAAAAATAGCTCCTGGATCATCCGACTGGGAATCCTACCTTAAGGGTAGGTACAGATCTCAATCAACTCATCCCTGAGGTATGGCCCATCTATTCCATCTCTGAGCAGCCTCCCGTCTGTCACCCTAATCCTTGATTGTTGATTTCCATTGTCTTCATAGAACACAACATGGTGCGGGCGAGGCCCATGCAAGGGTGAGTATAACAATACTCAGTAGGGGACCTCGAGACCCCCGAAGCTCTCCCATAATTCACTAAGGATAAACCAAAGAATAAAGATACAATCATGAAGTATCAAACAACCCTACTTAGGTATATTTCCATACATATATCTAAGTTACCACTCACTGTCCGGCTCCAACTCTCGAGTCCAAGCACAACCCAGTCCACAAAGGAAGCAAAGTCGATCACCTCAGTGATAACAACTGAAAGACATGACTCAGCTCACACAAGTATACAACACATAAAGAGGGGTAGAGATGATTTTATGTAGACTCTGAATCGTTTAATCTGTCAAACACACATAGGATCCTGGAATAGTATAAGCGATGTCGAACCCACATAGGATCCTGGTACAGAAGTCATCACTATCGAACCCATGTAGGATTCCAGTTCAGAATTCACTGCTATTGAACCCACGGAGGATCCCGGTACAGAAGTCATCGTTGTCGAACCCATGGAAGATCTTGTTACAGTATCATCTCAATCGAACCAACGGAGGATCATGGTACAGTATTGTCGCTTTCAAACCCACGGAAGATCATGTCATCTCAGTCGGAGCCATCCCTAAGGTTCCCACACACAGCACGCTCGATTCCGTGAGGGTCTGCTCCTCGACCCAAGTGTCGATAAATCAACTACCATGAAGTATCAATTTGATGTATCACGTAGTTCCGCCTCATCATAAAGAACCCAATGCGACAGACGGCGCATCAATCGGACGTCCAGTCTGAGAGTTATTGGAATTTCTGTTCCAGGGGCCCGGTTGGTTTTTAGGATCAAACCAACCCGGTCATACCCCAACTGCATCCAAACCTCAAGTGGAATATTCCAAAAGAATCATCTCTCTCCAAGAATTCCATCACCGCAAGCGGTATGTCAATCGGACACCCGTAGCCCTAGATGTGGGCTAAAAGCTATAAAAGGCCATAGCGGGTCTTGGTCCGGTCCGACCCAGTCGGACTGATCCGGCCTGACCCAGTCTGAACCAGGGTCTGACATGGTCCACCGGTCTGAACCGGCCTGAGGAAGCGACCTGAGCCGAGGGGACGGACTGGCTCGAAGTGAGGTCTCGGCTCGAGGGCAGCATGGGCGTGGGCGGCCCGGCCGAGGGGCTGCCCGGCCACAGGGGCTCAGCTCGTGGTGGCCCGTCCGGCCACGCGAGGGAGGGAGATGTCGCTTACCTCCCCAGTTTGTCGAACAGAACCACTGTCCTGCACCGGTTCAGGGGTCGCGGGACCCAAATTTTCCTGCTCTTCTGGCTCCACGGCGGCCGGCCCGGTCGGCCTCCCCCGCTCCTCCACCGTGGTGCGACGGGCCTATGGTCCTCCTGCCCTCGGTGTGGCGTGACAGTGTCGCGCCTCCACTATCGCGGCCCCACCTGGCCGCAACCTTCGGCTCCACTGCGCGACACGATGACCGCACACCTCCTCTGTTGCGGCCTGGTTTGGATGCGGCCCGTGACTCCTCTACTTGGAATGACAGTGCCGTGCCTTTTTCTGGTGGCCTTGTGCTTCTGGTTTCCTCGTGAACGGCCCGACGCCGGCCGACGATGCTCCACTGTAGTTATCTCCTTCGGTGGCGTCGTTGCACCACCATCATTGTCAACCAATCATGAACCAACGGAGGGACGTCAGGCCATGTTTTTTCGGCCCGCACACTCCACATTAGGTGATAACAATTGGCCAACAAATAAAATGGGTTTGAATGATGAAGAAAAAGAAAAGAATTCAACTCAAACCCTTACCTCAGTATTTTTCATTGAATGTTGACGAGTCAGGGAAGAGGCGGCATCAATTCATTGACGTCGGGGAGCATCCAAGGAAGAAGAATTGTTGGTATTCTTCTCGGGCGGGTCCTTCTCTTATAGCTTGGTCGAAGATGGAGGACGGTGTTAGTCATTCTTCGGAGATGAGGAGCATTCTTCGTTGAAGAGGATGTCGTTCTTCATTGGAAGAAGTTTTTTCTCCATGAATTCCAAAGCTCCAATAAAGAGAATCACCAACCAAAAATAAAATAATAACTCGTTATTATTTTATTATTGCCAGGAAATCCAAATAGAATTCAAATGTTTTTGAAAAGATAAATAAAATAAGCTACCTCACTTCATTAGTAGGTGAATTGGCACCATGATGGGGAAGGAGTAAAGTTTTAAAATAAATAAGGTAGATTTAGCTTTAATATACTAATGGGAAGTTTAAGAGACTCCCCCCAATTTAATTAGAGTTACATGTAGCTTAAAGGGGGTGTATACTTGCATGGGTCCCACCTAGTTATATCCTTCCAAGGGAGGTTATCCGTGGGTGGGCCCCACCTCCAACATCTCCTTGGGGGATTAAACCGCCACAAATAAAAAATATATTGTACATATTTTTATTTAATTTATTTAAAAACCCCCCAAAAATTAACTTCTAACCTAGATAAAACACAATTGTGGTAAAGGTCCCCTTAAGAGAGTACTGGCACTATGAGTTCAGCAGTGTCCTCGGAATTAAATTCTGAGAATCGGTTCAAAAGATATAAAATACCACTCGTAGGTTTACTGAATGTACCTGAATAAAACTTCCGAAATTTATTCCAGGCACACTAGGCCTTAGAATCAGGCGCCGTTAGAAACTATGGACTCATAAAATTCCCCAAGTATTTAAGAAAAACAATTCCATGGAATTTCCGGGTCTCTACATTCTCCCCACCTCATGGATTTGCTTCCCTGTAAGCTACAACTCACACTAAGGAAATAGAGGAGGGTACTGAGCAGGCATATGAGCCTCCCACTCCCATGTGCTCTCCTAGAGGATCCAGTGCTGCCTGAGAACACGCACCAGAGGAATCGACCGTCCAAGTAGGACCTGCTCTTATCGATCCTCACTCTCCAATGGAACCTCCATGAATGTCTCCCCATCATCGATATAGAGCACTCCATTATCGATGATGTAGGATGGGTTATGCATGTATCTCCCTAGCTGAGATACATGGAAGACATCGTGCACCTAGTGTAACTGAGGTGGAAGAGCTAGGCGGTAAGCCACCTCGCCTACTCTGCTGAGGACCTGGAAAGGTCTAATGAATTGTGGAGATAACTTGCCACCTCAACCAAATCTTTGTAGAACTCGTTTAGGTGAGACCCGTACAACGTCGTGGTCACCATCCATGAACTCTAGTGGTCTTCGTCTCCTATCAGCATAGGACTTCTGCCTTCTCTATGCAGTCTTCATCTGCTTCTGGATAATCTACACCTTCTCCATCATATCATGCACCATCTATGGTCCTACAAGTTCTAACTCCCCTAGGTCAGTCTTGCACAGAGGTGATCTACTTTGTTGGCCGTATAGTGCCTCATAAGGTTCCATCATGATGGTGGAGTGGTAGCTGTTGTTATATGAAAATTCCACCAAGGTTAAGTGATCCTCAAAACTGCAACTGAAGTTGAGGACGCATGCACGATGCATGTCCTCAAGAGTCTGAATGGTCTTATCAGTCTGACCATCCGTCTGAGGATGGAAGGCAGGGCTCAAGCGAAGCTGCCTCCCGAAAGCCTCCAACAACCCCTTCCATATATGGGAAGTGAATCGAGAATCTCGATCACATATGATCTTTGATGTCACGCCATGAAGCCGTACAATATCTCGTACATAGAGGCATCTCAGTCTCTCTACTGAACAGTTCTCTTTGATAGGTAGGAAGTGGGCCGACATGGTGAGTGGATCGACAACCACACAGATAGAGTCGTGTCCTCTAGATGTATGTGGAAGTCCCCTCATGAAATCCATGGATATCACATCCCACTTCCAATCTGGGACCTCTAAGGGATGAACCAAACCTGCTGGAACTTGGTGCTCTTCCTTCACTTGCAAATAAGTGAGGCATCGTGAGACAAACTCTGCTACTGACATCTTCATACTTGGCTACCAGTGTTGTCGTCAGAGGTCCTGATACATCTTCACCACTCTTGGATGTACTGCTATAGGAGATGTGTGGAACCCCCACAACACTTCCTCCTGAAGTGCAACTGGTACTATGGTATATCCTCTAAAGTTAAGGACGTGCTTCCCACCTTCATAAAATTCATCAGGTTCCTGCCTTGTGGATATCTAAGCACATCGCATCTCACAGTCAACGTCCCCATGCAGTTCCTCCCTAACTTGCTGAAGAAGTGGAGGAGTGATTTTGAGGGACTGCAGAAAGGTTTCTCCATCTCTATCCACAATGGATATCTGCAACCTGGCTAGCTGCTCCATCGCTTCTCCTAGAAAATGAATTCCTGATCTCTTAATGAGTGCATCTGGTACAATGTTACCCTTCCCATGAGTATAGAATTTCTCTAAGTCATATTCCTATTGGAAATCAAGAAAACGACGTTGTCTCCGGTTTAGCTCCTTCTATGAGAGGATGTACCTGAGACTCTGGTGGTTAGAGTAGACAGTAAAGTATTCGCCCATAAGATAGTGTCACCACATCTTCAAGGTGAAGACCACTACTGCGAACTCTGGGTCATGGGATGCATAGTTCTTGTCACGTTGTCTCAAATTTCGAGAACCATACGCGATCACAGCTTTCCCCTGCATCAGGACACTCCCGATTATGGTCCCTGATGTGTCGCAGTAAACCACATACCCAACACCCTCCTCTGGTAGCCTCAAGATGGACACACTAGTCAAACTCTACCTTAGCTCCTGAAAGATCCGTTGGCATCCCTTAGACCACACGAAGGGTTTCCCCTTCTTCGTCAATGCTAAAAGTGGTGAAACAAATCTATAGATGTCTGGCACAAATCTTCGATAGTACCCAACCACTCTCAGAAAACTCTTCACCTCCATCACACTCTTGGGTGGATCCCAAACAAGCACTGCCTCAATATTCTCTAGGTCCACTATAACTCTATCCTTTTAGGTGATGCGTCCAAAGAAGTGAACCTTTTTAATCCAAAATAGGAACTTCGATAGATTACCATAAAGTTGGTGCTCTCGGATTGTGTCCAGTACTACCCACAAATGGTAGGCGTTCTCATACTCAGTAGTCGAGTAAATCAGTATGTCGTTGATGAAGACTATGAAAAATAATCGAGGTAAGGCTTGAAGATCCTGTTCATGAGACTCATGAACAATTCTGGAGCATTGGTTACGCCGAAGGGCATAACCAAGAACTCGTAGTGGCCATACTGACACCTGAAGGCCGTCTTCTGCACATCCTCATCTCGAACTCTGAGCTAGTGATAGCCTGACCTATGGTATTTCTTCAAGAACCATCGTGCTCCCTTGAGCTGATCAAAGAGGCCATCAATCCTCGGGAGTAGGTACTTGTTCTTCACGGTCACCTGGATCAGGAGAAATTAGTCAACACACATTCTCTATCTCTCATCTGCCTTCTTGGTGAACAAAATCGAGTATGCCCTAGGTGAAACACTGGGTCAGATAAATCCCTTCACCTGCAAGTCCTCCAGATGTACCCACATCTCACGAAGCTCGGCGGGAGCCATCCGATATGCTGGAGTAGATATGGGTGTCGTACCGAGGTACAGATCAATGTAGAAGTCAACCTCTCTGTGAGGAGGTAGTCCTAGAACATCGTTAAGAAAAACACCCGCATACTGATCCACCACAATAGGTAAACTCGGACTCCACACATCAACCGCTCCGAGGATGAGACTAGCCAACTGATGTGTGATCGGCTGCCACCTCCTCTGGGTAAGTCAATCCTTCACTACAAAGGATCCTTTCTCACCAATGAAGGTAATCCTCATCCCATTTTCATGAATACACATCACTTTCCATCTAATAATGTCAATCTAAGCATGAACTGTAGATAACTAGTCAATACCCAAGATGAAGTCTTAAGGCCTCGATGATGCTATAAGGAGATCCCAGTCGAATCTCTCACCTCCTAGTGTATGCTCACACTTTTGGAACCAGTGCGTAATCATCGAGTCTACTCCCATAGGATTATCTAGTCGTAATAATTGAGCCAACGGCTTCGTCAGAATCTTCGAGCTCCGAACGAGGGTAGAGGCAATAAAATAATGACTCACACCTACGTTTATAAGTACTGAAGCAAGGGTGGAGTAGACACAGATTGTTCCTTGAATCATCTCAGGTGCGCCATGGTCATAGTCCTAGACTGCATGGAGCTGATCTCACCTCTGTCTGCTAGCTCCCTGTGGTAGGGGTGGACCTCCTGGTGGTGGTGGTGGTAGGGCCTCGAAATATCGTCCACCACCTGTTGCTCGGCCAGCTCCCCTGCCACGTCTTCCTGCTCCTGGTGGAACACCACTGTCGAATCTCTACCTCTACCTGGGAGGTCCCTCTATTATCTGATACTAATCTTCATGATGGGTTGGGCAGTCTCGAGCCATGTGACCCTACCCGCCGCATGCATAGCACTGCATTCCCCTCGTATGGTCGGCTCTGTCTCGTGTGCCCCTCATAATCGAACCTGTGTAATGTGGTCGCCCACCTCATGGCCTGGTCCTCTAGGAACTCTATGACATCTGTCAACTACCAGATTCAGAAGACTACGTTACATGTCGCCCTGTGTTGGGTCTTTCTGCTAGTGTCTACTCAGCAAGTAATCTCTCCACAAGAAGGGATCGCTCCAGCACCCCCACATGCGTCGGGATGTTGAGAGAGATAATTGAAGCCATGATCTCATGACTGAGTCCCTACTTGAAGGTCTGTGCCCTAAATAATAGGTCTCATATCATATCCATGGAGTAGCGTGAGAGGTCGGTGAACTTCGCTGAGTACTGAACTACTATTATGTTTCCCTGCTGCAGATGAAGCAACTCCTGAATATACACCGCATGAAGGGTGGCTGGAACAAACTCTGACCGGAAGAGACAATAGAAGTCTTCCCAGAGTAGTGATGCCTCTTCATGAACCTGGAGCATCAAGATCCACCATCTGTTTTCTGCTGCATATAGGAGACTCGCGGAAAGGATCACCATGTGGTCGGCTGGTGTCCCTACCAATCTTAAAACTCTCACGACAGCCTCTAGCCAATCCTCAACTGCATGTGGGTCCGTCTCTCCACAGAACTTGGGAGAACTCTGGTGTTAGAAATCATGAAAATCACTAAGGAAGCGTGCACTCTTTGCTGCTAGAGATGGTGGTATCTGTGGGCCAGCAGGTAGTGGTACCGCTGGTACCTCCGCTGTGATGGGGCCTTGAATCGAGGCCTCGTCGCTCGGTGGGCTACCATCTCGTATGAAACTCGTAACCTTAGCTGGCTGCCTTTGTGGGGCCATCCTAAAAGAAACAGGTGCACGATGGTCAAAAAAATATACCTGGTGAGATGACACAAATTAATCATGAAGAAAACTTGTCAAAGGAAACACACACACAATTAGTGTTTTCGTGCACTGAGTCTGAAATCAGAAGTCAAAGTCCTATTGTATGGATATGTCGGCCGCTGCATTAACACTGGTTTCCCTAAATTGATAACCACACCCAAAAGATTGAACACTATTGATGTTAAAAGATTCAGAGTCCAAGTTATGTTGTAGAACTGACTCCTCTGATACCAATTTTTCACGACCCTTCTTTGAGGCCAGTGTCATGACTACCCAATGACCACCTTCTATAGGCCAGGGGCTGGCGACTAGCACCAAAGGTGAATCCCCAATAAATAGGGAAGGAATTTTCTGTAAACCTGTAACACACACAGTCTGAACACAAGAAGTGGAAGACAACAAGTACTAAATTAGAAAATATAGGTGTGCTGGAAAAAAGTGGGCCAGTATACAAACCCAACTAAACAACAAGTACAAGTACAAGTAAAAATTGAAAAACAGCTCCTGGATCGTCCACCCGGGAACCCTACCTGATGGGTAGGTACCGATCTCGATTAACTAGTCCCTGAGGTACGTCCTGTCTAGTCCAGCTTCGAGCAGCCTCTTGTCCATCACCCTAAGCCTCGATCACTACTATTCGTCATCTACATAGAACACAACATGGTATGGGTGAGGCCCGTGTAGGGGTGAGTATAACAATACTCAGTAGGGGACCCCCGAGACCCCCGAAGGTCTCCCAGAATCCACTAAGGATAAACCAAAGAAGAAATATACAATCACGAAGTATCAAACAACCCTACTTAGGAATATTACCATACATATACCTAAATTAACAATCACAATCCAGGTCCAACTCTCGAGCGCAATCACAAACCAGTCCATAAAGGAAGAAAAGATGATCACCTCGGTGATAATGACTAAAAGACATGACTTAGATTACACAGCTATACAACACATGAAGAGGGGTAGAGATGATTAGATTTAGTCTCTGAATCATCTCGTCTGTCGAACCCACGTAGGATCCCGGAACAGTATCAGCGATGTCGAACCCACGTAGGATCCTGGTACAGAAGTCCTCACTGTTGAACCCATGTAAGATCCTTGTACAGAAGTCATTGCTATCAAATCCACGGATGATCCCAGTATAGAAGTCATAACTATCGAACCCAATGAGGATCCTAATACTTTATCATCTCTGTTGAACCCACGGAGGAACCTAGTATAGTATCGGCGCTGTCAAACCCCTGGAGGATCCTGTCATCTAATTTGCAGCCAGCCCTGGGGTTCCCGCACAATGCACGCTCGATTCAGCGAGGGTCCGCTCCTCGAGCCAAGTGTCGATACATAAACTATCATGATGTCTTGAGATGATGTACCTCATAGTTTCGTCTCATCATAAGGAAACCAATGTGAAAGACGGCGTGTCAATCGGACGCCCAGTCTGAGAGTTATTGGAATTTCTGTTATAGGGGACCGGTTGGTTTTTAGCCTCAAACCAACCCGTTCGTAACCCAACTGCGTCCAAACCTCAAGTGGACTATTCCAAAAAACTCTTCTCGCTCCAAGAATTCCATCGACGTAGGCGAATCATCAATCGGACACCCGTAGCCCTAGATGTGGGCTAAAAGGAGTAAACAACCATAGCTACTCCAGGGGTCCAGTCTGACCCAGTCGGATTGACCTGGCCCGACCCGATCTGAACTGGGGAATGACCCAGTCCATGGGTCCGACCCAGTCTGAGGAATCATCTTGAGCGGAGGGGATGGCCCGGCTGTGGGTGGCTAGGCCGAGGGCGGCCCGGGCTCGGGTAGCCTGGCCAAGGGCGGTCCGGCCGAGGGCAGTCTGGGAGAGGGGGGGCTTGGCGTAGGGCGGCCCGACAGAGGGCGGCCCGGCCTTGGGAGGCCTGGTCGAGGGGTGGCCCGGCCGGCCACACGAGGGAGGGGGTTGTAGTGCCCCTCCCATGTTTGTCGAACTGAACCAGCACACATTGCTCGTTCAGGAGCCACAGGACCCAGCTGGTCCAGCTCATCCAGCTCCATGGCGGCCGGCCCGGGCGGCCGCCACCTCTCCTCCACCGCGGTGCGACGGCGCCACGGTTCACCTACTCTCCGTGCGGCGTGACAGTGCCGCACCTCCTCTGCTACGGCCTAGTTTGTCCGCAGCCCACGTCTCCACCACGTGACATGATGGTGCCACACTTTTTATGGTGGCCTTGAACTACTGGTTTCCTCACGGACGGCCCGACACCGGCCACCGATGCTCCACCGCGGTTCTCTCTTCCGGTGGTGCCGTTGGGCCACCGTCGTCATCAACCAATCAAGAACCAACGGAGGGATGTCATTCCATGTTTCTTCGGCCAGTGTCGTCTGCATTAGGTGATAACAATTGGCCAACAAATAAACTGAGTATTAAAAATGAAGAAAAAGCAAAGAATTCAAACCCCTACCTCGTTTTTTTTAACATTGACGAGTCGCGGAAGAGGCGTCATCAATTCGTTGACATTAGGGAGCGTTCGAAGATAAAGCATCATCAGTGTTCTTTGTAGGTGGCTCCTTCTCTTATTGCTTGGTTGAATATCGAGGATGGTGTTTATCGTTCTTCAGAGATGAGCAGCGTTCTTCATAGGAGAGGATGTCGTTCTTCATTGGAAGAAGTCGTTTCTCCAAGAACTCTAAATCTCTACAAAATATAATCACCAACCCAAAATAAAATAATATCTACCTATTATTTTATTATTTCCAATAATTACAAATATAATTCAAAAGTTTTTGAAAATATAATTAAAATATGCTACCTCACTTCATTAATGGGTGAATTGGAACCATTATGGGGAAGGTGGAATGTTTTAAAATAAATAAGGGAGAGTTGGATTTAATAAACTCAAGAGAATTTTAAGAGACTTCCCCCAATTTAACGATAGTTACATGAGGGTTAAAGGGGGTATATGATCGCGTGGGTCCCCTAGTTATATCCTCCCAAGGGAGGTTATGCATGTGTGGGCCCCACATCCAACCTCTCCTAGGAGGATTAAACCGCCACAAATAAAAAAATGTGTTGTACACATTTTTATTTAATTTATTTTGAAAACCCCCAAAAATTAACATCCAACATCGATAAAACGCAACGTTGGTAAATGTCCCCTTAAGCGAATACCGGCACTGCGAGTTCAACAGTGTCCTCATATTTCAATTCCAAGGACCAGTTAAAATGATATAAAATCATGCTCATACGTTTACTGAACATACCTGAATGAAACATTTGAAATTGATTCTGGGCACACTGGGCCTCAGAATTACGCACCGTCAGAAACTACAGACTCGTAAAATTCCCATGTATTTAAGACAAAAAATTTCCATGGAATTTTTAGGTCATTAAATATATGGTCATTAAAATTTTTATATAATGAAAATTATTTTTGTGGTTCTAAAAATAACATAATAAAGAAGTTGTGTCATTATATATGGGAGGTTTCAATCCAGATGCACACATAAATATTTTTTTCTAATTTATAGTACTCAGTTTTTGAGTCAAACTATAATATTAAATAGCAGTAAAATTATTATAAACTTAAGATAGGGAGAATTAAAAAATGTAAGATCCACTGATGTTGATTGAACACATTTAACCCAATTTATATGGATCCAATGATGGATCATGTGTAAAAAAAATTCTCATTAAACCAAAACAAATAATATTTGAAAAAAATATGTTTAAATTTAATCAAACTATAATAATTTTCATCCATAATATACATTAAAAATAATATATTTTGATAGATCTAAATAAACAATAAACTAATGATGTCTGTAACAATATTATGCATGGTGCTCATATCCTAGAATAAATGATAAAATGTCTTAATTAAATCCTTTATTTGTTTATAATGATCCCCAATATCCACATATATCTCTCATATATAAGTGAATAATTATTATCCTTAGTAATATTATTCCATGCTTAAAACTAAATGGAAATTATAAATAATATATTTTTTAAAAAAAATAAATAATTTGATGTCGCTTTTATGGACTTTAATTCAATAGATCTATTAAATTTTAATGACATGATAATTATCAACAGTGATAGAATATATCCATATTTTAATCATTCATGGAAAATCTCTTAAATGTAATATCCCTTTTTTATATCCCCTAATGATTGTGAATTATACATATTGATAGGATAATTCTTATTATTTATCCACATTTATTTTCAAATATAGATGACTAAAATTCGAAGAAAATCATATAGACATATTTTTTTGGGAGATAATATTCTCCCAAAAACTCTCTTCAGTACTCTATGGAATCATTCTACTTGGGGTTTTGTTAATATATGAATAATATTATCATTAATTAGTACGTATTCGATTTTTATCTAACTAATTTCCACATTATCCTTAATGATGTTACATTTGATATTATAGGTTGTGACATGGAATTAGGTGTTAGATTCATTAATATTTTTATTGTAGATTGGTTTTCTAGCCAAGTTTTCAAAATAAATGAAAATTAAAAATTCGTATTTTATGTTGGGAATCACTAAAAACAATTTAACCAAGGTATTTTGATTCTACAGAAGTAAAATCATCTATAATTTATAATGTGATAAAAAATTATTTGGTAACCTTGAAACCCACCATCATCTATTGTTGAATGATTGTATAAAATTATAATTTATATATCATACGTCCTCTAGAAAATCATAATTATTATTAACACATAGTTTAAATTATATATATTTTCATACAACAATCTATACTATAAGTTTCTAATAATATTCCATAAGATACACATCACTACCATAAAAAGAGACTCCATTGGTTTTATTAGTAATCAATGAAAAAGTGTGACATTAATCATTATGTATTGTCCGGATTATTGAAATTAATTTTAGAAATAAAGCATACTTAAAAACCAAAATTAATTCAAAATAAATACTTCTTTATCATTAAAATATTTTTCCAAAAAATAGAAGTTGTTGGAACATATGTTGATTTATCCATTATAAACGAATTCAATAACTCACAATTATTTTTTAATTTTAAAAAATTATATAATCTAATATATTCACCAATAATAACACTATGAAATTTTTTCCCCTATTCTCAATAATTTCAAAATGTTTCATAATTTTACTAGTAATTGCCTCAAATTCATTATTTTTAATCACAGAAATAATGATTTCATATAGATTAACAATCATAATAAGGGTGTCTAAATAGTCATCAATGATAAATAATTTTTTAAATAATTCCTTACATGAATTTAATTCCCTAAAACCTATTTTAAAAAATAAGTAATCATTAGAAAGGAATGTTTTTAATAATATAAATAGGCTATTTCATATTGAATATATGAGAACATTCACTAATAAGAATAAATCTATTAAATTGTGTAATATACACCTTATTTTCAAGATTTCCATTTATGAGTGTAAAATTTAGATCAATTTAGAAAACAATTTCACTACTTTGAGATAACATATATAGAAATTATTATAATTTCATTCCACTAAAATAGAAATAAAATATCCTGAATACTCATAACCTTAACTTGATAGTAACCTATAAAAAAATTCATGAGAATTATTATGTGATACATCCCAATATTATCTATATTATTTTTAAAAAATAATTTTATTTTATCACATTTTTATATGTTCTATGTGAAACCAACTCCCAATTTGTATTCCCCTCATTCGGGTTTTAATCATCTTCTATAAAAGTGATCAACTCCTAATATTTAAAATCCTCTACAATAATTTCATTAATCTATTAATTTTGAATAATTTTAAAAGTACTCATTAATATTCATCCTATTGAACCTCCCTGAATTATATCATTCATGATGATTTTGGGATCCACTATTTTTTATGTATCTGAATTATAGATCCAGTTTGTTTGAAACATTAATCAACCCTTGAATATTATGAATAAAGTTGGAAATGTTAAAAATAGTTTATTATAGCAGAATATATTTCATGTTTATCATCCATTAATCAATGAGATTAGTCATTATAAACAATAATTGAGAATTATTTTCTTGATAGTCTTTGAATTTCCACAATAATGACATCATAAATTTAAACTATATTATTTATATTTTTTTAATAATACGAACAATTTCTTCCCAAAAGTGTATAAATTGGAAATATTTCATCACCAACTCTTCCATAACATTTACCCAAATATAATCCATTGATCCTTATAAATTATTGGATTATAAAAAAATTTCTAGTTCTTAAAGTGTTTCTACATCTTCAATAACATATCCTATGTAATATTTACTAAATTTGGATGATGTAAAAACTGGTTGTGTATATATAGAATAATATTATATTTTCTCACAAAATATTTTTTGGTTATATGTTTTGATAACATATTTCCTGTGATTATTAAGAAAATATGATTTTTATTATCATAACGCCACATTTTAATAAATTCAACGAATTTTACATATCTTACTTATATGATGTTTTATAAAATGTTCTTAAATGTATTAACCTTTACACATAGATCCATTTCTATACCAAAAATGTTTTATAACATACCATAATCAATTTTCAAAATCTCCAAGAAATAATTTAGGTTAAAAAAGATCCATTTATATAAATAACATTAAAAAATATTTCACTCTATTAATATCATCATCAAAAGTAATAATGAAAATATCATTATTGATTAATTTCAAACTCATTGGAAAACTCATATCTGAACCCATAAGTTAATGTTTTCACTTGGATTTAATATAAATAAATCTAAAAATAAATATCACCAACTTTAAATTTTGATGATATCAAAAGTATTACTTTTATATATATTGGAAAATATAATGTTTCATATTGCAGCATTCATGATGCCTCTACTAATGTATTTTTTAATATGGGAAATTACTCTATTATATAGCTCATTTTCCTTCATAACACTCATTCAAAAATCATATCCATTATTAATTGTTTGTAAGAGTTTTTTATTTTTTTATCATGTCATAGATGATTATTCCATCTTTTATCCTTCTAATTAAACAATAATTCCAATTACAAGAACATAAATTTCATTATTTCTAGGTTAATATACACCTATGATATTTTTCTCACCCCATCAATTAAGAGAACATAAATCGATGTGATATTATTATAATCTATTTATTTTCATCCATTTTCATTGATATTTATTGAAATATCATTCCAAAATACAATATAAACCCCATAATATTTGTGAATACCCATCAACATGTTTTTATTTTTGTTCATATTAAATGATAATGATGCATTAAATATTTAAGGGTTTTTACCCTTTCATGATTCATTAGAAATATCAATCACCATAATATACTCTTTATGATCACTCATATTCTTGTCTGATTTGGACTTACAATCCATTTTACCCAATATAATAGTAATATAAGGCACATCTTTTTCATATGCCATTTTTGGTCAAACACACCATATGGTTACTCATTTATAATAAAGTTGTTTTCAATTTTTTAACATTATATTTTTTCTAATGATTTGATTTACCATTTGTAATCCTAAATTGTATCCCCCTAGAATCATAAAATCACTGAACTTTAGAAACATACATTTTATAATTATATAAGTATGCCTTATGACAATACACATAAAAATACCAAAATCAAAAATCAAATATATACCTTCACATTAGTAAATTTTTTAATCAAAATTAATGAATTTATCCTTCTTCAATTATGGAATATAATTTTTCTCATGCCCTTCCACATCATTTTAGGATTTATCATAGTTGATTTACCCTCACCCTTATCCTTCAATTCCTTTTTTATTCTATCTTGATTTTACGTGATATTTTTTCACAAATAGAAGAAATAAAAATGGATGGATTTCCATTTTCTATTTTTCTAAAACAATCATTCCATTATTTTAAACACCATAATTTCTCTCATTTGTATCAATTTATTATAAAATTTACATATTTTTACTCCTTAAGATACAAATAATGTCTACTAGGGAAATTGATTACATTACATTATGATATAAATAAATGTTTTAGATCTAATTTAAAATATTTATATTCAAACAAAACTATGTTAAATACATTTTTATATTATTTCATGTTTAATTTCTTATATTGATCCTCTTAATTAGATTCAAACAAACTATTTGAACTGATTGAAAAAAATAATATTTCATTGAAAACAGAATTAAGATCAGATATATTTATTTTTACCACATATTACATTTTAACATTTGGATTATATATTTACCAATTAACTTCTTTAATGGTGTAATTTTTTTCTACATTCTTGTTCTCTCTATGGAATAACATTTCATTCGTTCATTGTTAAAATTCCTTTTTTGTTTCCATATATGTAATAAATGTTATCTTATTTCCTATATTATTATAGTATTCATATTTATTTTTTGAATATACAATTAAATATTTGACACATTAGTTTTTCATGTAACTCTATCCCACTCCAAATTACTCATAAGACAAAACATCATACTTTGAAAAAGAATCTCTTCCTTACAGATTTTTGTACATTATTTTCTGTATATAATATTTTCCATTTATATCCACTTTAATCAATGTTTCTTCCATTGGGTGGTTTTTTATAATTACCATATTCATATTCATCATTATTTTACTTAAAAAATTATTAAAATACTTATTTTCATTCAAAATTTAAAAAAATGTAATTTTTTTTTATACTGTACTAATGTTTTCCAATTTACTGCTCACGAGAAAATTATAGCATAAATTTATTATGTTCATGTCATCATATATTTATTATAATTTTTATTATTGATATTTCATGGAATAATTTATTTGAGATAATTTTATGACTTTTAAGGATATATTAGTGTTTTTTTTAAATTGGCTTTTCAAGGTAGGTCCTCATCTCATATAAAAATCTATCATAATGTTTTTTTTCAATCAATGTTATGAAAATCCATATTTTTATCCCCTAGATAAGTTTTTATGGAATCAAATTTGTCTCATAGAATGTGTATGAAATTAAATAAAATTTTATTGTCTTCTTGATCATTCATAAAATTCTAGAAAAAGATATATATTTTTACCCATTAAAAAATCATCCACTAATTAATAATTAACTATCTAAATATCCTTATATTGTTTATTGATTATTAAATATGGAGATTTTCTAATAATCTTATTTAACTTTTGATTATTATTTATCCTTCAATATATGGTTTTATTAGATTAGATCAAATGACTCAATGAAATCATTTCTGTGAAGTTATGTGAGTAATGAAATGAACCCTCTGAGGCCATCTTCCACATCATTTTTTTCATTTTTTTACCATGAATTTCATTAGGAATATTTACAACATTCATGGTGATATTATGAATATAAAACCCACCTAGTAAAAAATCATAAACTGTAATCGTTTTCCATATGTTAAATATTAATACAATATTCTTATATATTATATTATATTTTATAGAAGTCCAAATCACTATGAAAATTATATAATTTAAAAAATAATTCAATAGATAATTAAAATAGATTATTTGGAGTAACATATAAATATTGTGAAAATTGAACCCTGTCATAATGATCCAATCAAGAAAATGTGGCATATGGCTTCAATTATTCTCTTAGTTCACCATAGTTATTTGAGTAACACATAGGTTTTAAGGTTTTATATTGGGGTTCTTTTACCATTTATTTATCCAATTTATAAAAATAGTAAAATATGCATTTAAATTAAAAATATTCTTGGATAAATGTAAATAAAGAAAAAATAAATTAAATTCAATATCATATACAAGACCCAATATGTAATATATGAAAACATGACATTTATGTAAACTCATGTATAAAATTATAATAAAAAACTGGAATATGTGAAAAAAATTAAATTTGATGTCACCTTCTTCCAAATGACTGGAAAGGGATGTCAAAATTTCTCCATGATGTATTTTGAAATATTTTATTCATATAAAATGAGCATTAAATTTACCTAAAACATAATAAATAATGTTTTTACAACCAACAGTGTAACCATATAATGAGAGAGAATATATCATCTGTTATAAAAATGTAAACAACAAAAATCTCTTGGTGTTTAATTTTACCATATATAAATAATGAAGTTTTTTAAATTACATAACAAATTTTTTTCCAATATAAAATGAACTATTAGGATATCACCACATCCCTTAAATAGAATCGCATCTAGTTCGACCAATTACTGTATATCCATTGATATCAATCATAGAAGAAGGTATCTACACACATGGCTAGTCACATTTGATATAACAGAAACATTGTATATATTTGAAACTCGGTAATATATCAATGTATTTAGCAACTCATAGATTATACAATAATTTATCATAACTCATCCAATAACAAGATTCCATGAAAATAAAAAAAAAATTATTCAACTTTTTAGAACATAAAAATTTACTCTGAAACAACAAAAAACATTATAATATTTCCAGATAAACATATTCCTATTCAAACGATTGTTATTCATAAAAAATAAATCATTTGAATTTTGAAACCCAGGTTTATTACTGTAATTACAATGTCAATTTTATTCATTAAACCTCATTTTCAATCAAAAATTAATCAATTCAAAATTCCCATATAATGACCCATATAACCATTTCTCAATTAAATAATTATTATAAAATTAATTCAATTTTAATATATCATGTTTAGTCATAATAAGATAAATTCCCAAAAATATATCTAAATGTTTAATCCCATTTTTTTAATAAAATCATTATTAAAGAATAACTAATTCTTCAACTATATAAATTTCATTTTCCTTATTATAGATATATTTCACATTAAAAAATAAATAGAGTAGATAACCCAAACCCAATCCCACATAACATCAATAAAATAAAAAAATATTTATTTATATCAATTAAATAATTATATAATTGTATTTAATATCAAAAAAAATATCATTAACCACATGCATATCATTATTCCCACTATTAATTATTAACATAAATTCATAGTTCATTCATTCATTTTCCTCATTAATCCGTTCATTATCAAATAAAATTCCTTAATTTTACTCCTCGAATACAATTATAAAATATTTATTTCTCCAATATAACAATGAAAATTTAATCTAAATCAATACAATTAATTTCTATTACCATCTAATTCATATAAATTAATAAATGACATAGTAGTGTATAATTTATATAAAATCACTAAATTTAATAGTAAATGGTGAAATAGATCACCTACCTTTTTGATATAATAAAATATGTTCTAATTATGAATCCTTAGTTTCTTATAAAAATCATGGATTAAAAACAATCATAAAAATAAAATTAAATTAAAAAAATAGATTTTTATAGTGATTAAATTGTGATTCTTTCCATAAAATATTAAGGAGCATGAAAGTAAAATTGATATGAATGAAATTAATCAAAACAATTTTGTACCTGATTAATAATAGTGCTAGAATAACTTCAAGAACTTTTTTGGATTAAATGAGAGTTTATGGTTACAAAAGATCATTAGTTTATTCTTATGGAAATAAAAGAGGGTAAACTTCAATAAAATATTATCACTAAGTAATTATCATCCTATCCACTTTTATAATCTATATGAATGCTACTATGTACATGTTATAGTTCCTAAAAGCACTCGATGGAAAGCCCATGTAACCCCCTCTTATACTAACTCCAGAGATTATCCAATACACTATACCGTGTATTCAATGACACAATGTTGAGAATTTATATCATATTAAATCATAAATCTACCTCACATAGACTTCTATTACCCAAAACCATAAACCAATAGAAATATAATTCCAAAATTAATATATAAAAAGTAAAAGTAAAATAAAAATTACTCCCCCAAAACCCAGGGATATTAAAATCTCCCAAACAAAGGTTATACAATCCTTAATGAACACCATGAAGAATGAAAAATGAATTTTTATAAACATTGGCAACTCGTGTATTGAAAACAATGATAGTATGTATATCACTTTATATCAATATACCATGATCAATATCCTATTATACACTAGCAATGAATTAAAATGACCAATTTTTTAATTCATTATTTTAAAATATTATAATACAAAATAAAATAAATTACCTTAAAATGATATTAGAGTGAACAAGGCCACTCAGACGAGGATGGCAATTCGGAGAAAGAACCCTAAGCTTCCTTCGCATCAATGGTGATTCGGAGAACCTTGATCTTATTACCTGAATCTCTCAATGGATTCTTTCAATCCATAGTGGGAAATGTCCTTCAGGGACAATCGTCAAGAAGCGAAGGAAATTTACAAACCCTCGGGCTTCAAATATTCATCGATTCTTTGAAAGAAGAATCTTTCCTTCACAGAGGTTCTTTCTGGAGCAGAAAATCCTACAAAGGTGGATTCATCTAAATCAAATATCACCATGTTATAAAATGGTGGATTCTCAGTGGTTGCGGATTCAAATGCACTACAGCAAAGGCTGGACCATTGTAAGTTTTCATTACTGGGTCGTGTTATTTACTCGAAGGGAGACAAACCCTGGTCTTTTGTTGATCTCAAAAACAGAATTTCTCATTGCTGGAGTTTAAGAGATTGGAAATTTATTTCAATCGGAAAAGGGTATTTTCACATTATCTTCACCTCCTCTGCTTCCTTGAATTCAGTTTGGAACATAGGTGGCCTTCAACTCAAACCTGGAATTCTAAGGTTATCAGCAGGGAATTTTAATTTTAATCCTTTTAACCTCAAGCAATCTAATGCTCAAATTTGGGTTAAATTTCATGGATTAAATTGGGTGTATTGGCATCCTAGAATCCTCAACGACATTGCATCATGTATTGGTACTCCTATGAGGATAGATCAACACACCTTGGATGGTTAAAATGGTTATTTTTCCAGAATACTTGTGGACATTAACCTGGAATTCAAAAGACCTGCTTCGATTCTGTTTAATGCTAATGGTATTAAATCTGATATTCGATTGGAATATGAGAATGTGCCCTACTTTTGTGATGTCTATAAAATTGTGGGACATAATATCTCTAACTGTAGGTTGATTCAGAGAAATGCCAAGGTGTCATCTAAGGTTTCTGAATAGATTGATTTCAACAGAAATAAAAAGAACAAGGCTGTCTTTATTGAAAAAAAAAGGAATTCTAAAGTCAGTTGTCCCTCCTGTTAAAACTCATATTCCTTTTGAAAATGCTGCTTTACCAAAGTATCCTGTTTCTTCTTCATCACAAAGGGTTTCATGGGCTGATGTGGCTGAGGAGGAAGAGCAGATCTTAAAACTTGTGCCTATTCAGCCGGTTTTTGAATGGGTTTCAAAGGAGGATCTTCACCTATTCTCTGAGATTAGCAATGATGTTTGTATTCTGGTTTATGACTTACAGAATGAGAAGGATGAGTATCAGTTTTTTCTGAATTTTCAGAATGAAATCCATGATTTTTTGATCTCTTTATAGGATGATAAAGAAGATGTAATTGATGCTTCAAACCTGGATACTTCCACAGAGGTTGAAGATGGGCAGAACTGTGATCCTAATTCAGCTACAGAACTGGATTTCAGCATCAATACTCAGAAGAACCTGCAGATTCATCTACCAGCTTCCATGGAGAGCATGTATGATACTTCAGCTATGTTATCTACTGTTAACAGTAATGTTGCTTCTGAAAAAAATGCTCAAAATGTTGCCCATCATTCTGGTTCCCACGGATGCTCACAAAGATTTTCAAAGGACAGTGGGATACCTGAAGTCGTTAACATTGATGACCTGCTTCAAGGCCACAAAGGTCCTCAATGCTCGAAAAGGAAAGTAGGGAGACCCCCTAAAGCCAGGAAAATCACGGATAATGCTTTAAAGGTAAGGAGTTCAAAACAAATTCCCATAATGACTAAAGCTTATCTTGTTGAGCTGGTTAAATCTGGAAATAAATTACCATGAGTTTTCTCTCGGCTGGTTCATGTCACTTTATGGCTATGGTTTGGACATCAAAGGATTCAAAGCTATTTTTTTCATGAATTGGAATCACTACATGATCCCAATTCCCAGTAAAGATAATCTCCTTTAATGGTAGCAGAGTCCTCTGTTGGGATAGGTCCCTCTAGAACTAATCTTGAAACCGCTAGAACTACACCTACAACACTACAGATTTTAGGTGTGCAAGATACGAAAATGCAGCCCTCTATCAAACAGGCAGCCAATACACTCAGGTCTGGTGGTTATCACCTCACTGTTAAAACACCCCCCTGGAGTTTACTGCAGGTCTGCACTGCTCACTGGTGATGTCTCCAACCAAATACAGGCCACTGAAAAGACTGGACTCAGGATGTTTTCCCCCAAACAGAGATCAAATGACCCCAAAAACAAGGCGGATGATGTACAGCCTAATAAACAGGTGCTGGGGAAGGCTGAAAAGTCCAACACAAGAGAAGAAATGACATCAATTCGAACTCCATCCCAGCTTGAGAAGGAGAACAGCTTCCGGGGTACTGGGGGCTCTCTAAAAGCTGGAACTTCTTCAAGAGTTCACAGCAAGACTGCCCTGCCTCCTGGTGAGGTTTCTTACTGATTGTTGGAAACAGCAAAGCCTGGACTCAGGAAGGACTCCTACAATCAGAATGTGGTTGTTCTTAGTAAGGTGGATGATTCACAAACGCTGTTGAGGTCTGTAAGATCTTCTATAGGGTAAGGAATGTTTCCAACTCAAAGCACTCCATCTCAGCTTGGGAAGATGATGGTGTGGGTGCGTGGATACAAGCAAAGACTTGGAAGGGACTGCATCCTTGTGGAAGGGGTGGATGCCTTCCTCATCACAGTTTGAGTACCCACTCTAGAATTGGTTAAGGACTCTAGTTCTGGATTATTCTATTCTTTGTGGTTCTTTGTTGTACCTCTCCTGGTTTCATTTTTCATTCAATAAAGAGGCCTTTGCACCTCAACCTTTATATTAAAATAAATTACCTTAAAAAATAAAACATTATTCATTAAATTACTAAATGACTAGAACCAAAGACCTATAAAAATAATTCCTAGAAGAAATTTTCATCACCAAATATCAATATAAATATTTTACAACTACTAGAAAATGTAGAATGAAAACGATACATTATAAATATTATAGAAACCAGTATAGATAAATTGGAGGATATGATAAATGATTTTATAGATGTACGAAAGAATATATATATATTCTAACCAATATATATATTTTATTTTCATATAAAATTTTTGGTTATGTAGAAAATAAAAAACAAACCAACCCTCGTGACTCTAATACTCCAAATTAAAAATAATCACCCAACTAATTACATTTCAAAAATCAAATAAAAAACTATTAGACTAATATGAATCAACATTTCATGTAACCTAACTGAGTTAGTCTGAGAATTCAACTTTTCCTTTATTCCAATAGTGTATATATATATTTGTTATATGTCTATTTTATATATTCCCATTGGTTATATGGTAATTGAATATTTATTAATTGGATATAAAAAAATTGGATTTATAGTTATTGGATAACAATGTATCTGATAAGTATATTATTATTTTTAATTAATTAATAAAAAATAATATAATTCATAGATAAAAAATAATACTATAATAAAATATAAAAATAATAATGATTTTCATTTCATTAAGATAAGTTTTTTTATTCTTTTTATATAATAATTATTTTTAAATGATTTGATGTGTTCATAAAATTCAATGAAATGTTATAATACATAAGGATTAATAAAATTTAAAAGTTACATGTTAAAAAACTAATTTTAATGGGATATGATTAAAATTATTTAAAGTTATAAAGGAATATTTTTTTATAATATTCTTCTAAGATTTCAGTTTAATTTTTTCATAATAAATTAAACATTTCAATTTTCATGTATTATTAAAATAAAATTTAATTAATAAATTAATTAAAGATATATATTAAAACTAAATTAATTATTAATTTATTTTAGATAAAATTAAGAACACTAATTGAATAATAATGTTGGTTTTTTTTAATTATTTTTTCTATATATAATATATTTTTACTTAAAAATTAAAATTTCAATCATTAAAAATTTAAATAGATTAATTTTAGTTACAAAATTTATTTTTATTGTTTATAAAAAAAGTGTCAAATTTTTAGTAGAAATATATGTTATATATTAAAAAAAAATCTTTTACCAGTAAAGAAAAAATGAGGTAAAAGGTTTAAATATTAGGGTAATTACGTAAAATATTTATGCCCATATCTCCAATTGGGTTTTAAGAAAATATTAATTACCAATAAGAATATTTCCAATTTTTCCACTATTTATTTAAAACTACAACATTTAAAATTAGGGAATTAGTATTTTCTGTCATTCCAATAAATACTCACATTTAAAAAACACATCCTCTGACCATATAACAACTATTTTCTTTCATATACCACTCAAATAACTACCAAAATTTCATCAAATAGACCCTAATTATATGTTTTATATATTTTGGTTACATTAATGTGGCTTAACAACTTTATTTAGAAAGAACCACTTTTAATGAGCTAATTAATTGATGTAAGTATCATATTGTTATCCATCTTTTTTTAAACTCAATATCATCTCAAAAAATTTAAAATTTAACGTTACACAAGAATAATTTTATATTAAAAACATTATTATTCTTTGAGAATTATAATATTAATAACTACCTTTATAATCATATACATTAAATATTATATCATACTCTTTTTGGTGGGTTTGACAACCTATATGAATCAAAATATTATAACCTTATCATTTTCATTATGTAAAAGTGTAAATAAATTAACAATGTTTATATATTATAGTAAAGAGTATATTATTTTATGAATATGGTTTCCAAGAGGTGTCAAAAAATGAAATTTTATAATAATTTAACTCACTCTTATTGTTAAATTACCAGAAAGAGACCCATACTAACCACTATTCACCCAAACTATACACGTGTCTTCCCTAAAATTAAGATGGGAATGAATAAAACACATCCAAAAATATTAGAGTAATTTAAATTAACTGGGAATTGTGGACAAGTTTTCAGAGTATAAGGTAATGTATCTCATTTTTGAAACATATACAATATAATAAAAATTACTCTCACCTAATGGCGAAAAGGAACAGAAAATGAATTATATATTTGTAATAAAGGATTATTATATAATTTCATAACTGTTAATATTAATGATTAATTTTATGTAATATGTTATTATAATTTTTAAATTTGATAAATTTCTAGTTTATGTTGTTTCATGAAATTCAAGAATAAATGTAAGGGGTTTTTTCCAATCTCACATTGTAATCCAGATTATCTATGTCTAAATTATTATTTGGGTACCTTTTCTATAAAGAAAGGTAATATAAATAATTATTCATTTTCATTTACATATAATTTTCAGAATTATAATTTATAGATTCATATTAAATACATAACAATTTAATTTGAAAATTCAATCACAAAATAAATAGATTTATTATAATACAATTATTTTTAATTATATATATAAATTTTTATAAAAACTTAATATCTAAATTTGTGTATATTAATTTTACTATATTGATGTAATTTTTTATTTTTTAATGTTTAATCAATCTGAAGGTTGGTTTTTTAGATTTTATACAATTGTTTATTTTTAGAAGAATATTTATTAATACAGTTTTTACAAATATTGTCACTATTATGATCACATCAGCATATATGCATGAAATAAAATTTTATGATAGAATATTTTAGAGAAAAAATTAAAATGTAAGGATTTATATAATTTATTAAAAATATAATTTTAATTTGTAAAACATATGTTTCCCATTTTGGTACTAAAGTGATGTTTTTTCTAATTAAAACTATTTTTGATCTTTTTTATAAATAATGAAATAATATGATTACATTATAATTTATGTTAATTTTGAAAAATAATATGTATCCATTATTTCAATATGAAACCATACTGTTTATGCGAGCTAAGAAAAAAGAAAATTTCAATGTAATGTAATTCGTTTATCTAAAAAAGAATTTATTCAATAATATTTTGTTATTCTGTTAAACATAAATTTTTTCAAATTAATTTTTAGAACCTATATAAATTGAATCATCAAAAATGAATTCCCTATTTGTGATTATAGTATTTAAATTCTTTAATGACCTCAATTTAATTTTTTTTCAAAGAAATAATTACCATGGTAAAAACATTTGTCACCTTGGTATAGTTTTAACTTATTTAATTATATTGAAACTGTATCATAAAGGAACTCAATATTATATGTAATAATATTGGATTATTGGATTTTAAGACAACATATGTCATCCATAAAAATGTAATATTTTAGAGAAATTTTATTTGAACCTGAATTTAGTAATATTTAAAATATATTAATATTTATATGAGTGTGACTCCCCTAACTTATAAAAGGATCCATTAAACACTCACTTATCCAAACATATAAATTACTTATTTAATAGAATGATTTACCCAATTAATACCAAACACTCTTTCATGTTAAAAAGTGGTTATTATGTCACTAGAATACTATTCTATGGTGGATTAATGGTGCAATCTATGGGATCATATCCCAGGAATTGGAGAAGATTTTTTCCAAGCTCTTTCATGATTTAAACCTGAGTGTAAACATAAGAACATATTTTTTTTGAAAATAGTGTACATTGTGTTGAAGTGTACACATTTTTAGGTAAGGGTTCTCTGAATTATACTCTAATTTGGATCTAATATATCTTTTTTATATAAAAAATCGAAACCCTTTAGATAAATCATGTAATGATGTTCTTTATAGTCAGTATCAATTATAGTATAAAATTAGTATGTATTTTTCTATGATCAAATAGTTTAGGTCAGGAAGCTATGGTTAGTATCTCAAAAATAAATATTTTTTACATTAATGAATTTTAAATAAATTTGGGAAACCGATAAAAATCATGAAGTAAAATGGATATCAAACTACATATGAGATAATTAGATAATTCTATAAATCTTTTAAATAGTTGGAATTTCTTAACCTATATAAACATCATTCGATGGATTCCACCTTCAATTCAATATTTTCTTGGATAAGATCCTCAAATTGGTTTTCCATTTTTCATAGTTCATTATATTTTCCTAAAATCCCTTTTTCCCCTTATTGAAACTATAAATAAAAATATGATTTTGTTTGTCGATCAAACCATTCTGTTCATTATTCAAATCCACTCGCAGCAGTATTTCAAACATTTTGTGAGAATAATCCTTTGAGATATTAATCGATAAGGAATGGTTGAGAATATATTTATTAAAATGAAGGATTGTCTTCTGGATGCATTCTTTTTCCACCTCCTCTTTGTCATAACCTTCTATAAAATCCCAATAAACATGAGTAACCACCACTTTTGGCCTAGCTGACTTACTTGCTTCAGATGAAAATTATATAGTCAGTATCGTGGAATAGATTCTGATAAATTTAGAGGTATGGATGTTACTATATGTTTAATTTAAAATATTTATAAAACAATATGGGTTAATATTTTTTTATCATAATATAGATGTGTAATATAGCCACAAAGGTCAGTATGTTGAGGAGGGTTAGGGTTATTTTTTGGTAAAAAAGATGAATCAAAAGAGTTGAATAGAACATTAAATAGATAACGGAATATTATTATTTATTATATTCATAATATAGTTTGTTAATGTTATATCATTGGACAAATTCATAGTAATAGTTATTGTTTTAGTATATTTTTAAAACTAACAAGAATCAAGTTGACAGTTTATGTGATGGAAAGTGTTATTAATGATGAAATGAGTAACCAAACGGGGTTTGATCTGGTGTGAAAATTCATTTTTTTTCATAACCAGATATGTCATGTTATAATTGACAAAACTAAAATTGGGAAATAACATAACACACTAAATAAGAGAAAAATAAAATTCCATTTTATTTTAGAAGATAATGTCAATAGAGGTAAAATATTAAATATTGCACATGCCAATAACGTGGGATGAATAAAAATGGGAAATTTATCCAAAAAATTAATATTCATTAAATGTGTAAAATGAGGAGAAATAAAAATAACTTCAAACTTAAAAATATTTATTTTTGTAAAAAAATTAATGGGAATAAATTTCTTTATAAGGTATCAATTTAATGTCTTAAATATAGGGATTATTGTAAATATGAAAATATATTCCCTAGAGAAAAACATATTAATAGGTTAATCAAGATTTTATGAATAATGGTTTAGAAAATTTTGATATTATTATTGTTAAAGATAAAAAACTATGAAAAATATAAACAATATAATTTATCTAAATAGAGTTTCTTATGATTCAAAATTGAAAATGATTAGAATGAGATTAATTCCACAAAATGGAAAAAATTTAACTATATTGTCTTGGGAAATATTTTCAAACATTTTTACAAAATATAATGGAATTTTAATTATTAGAGTATATGCAAATGGAGGATGATTTAGTTTCCACTTATTGAGATTATATTACCTAATTAAAAATATATACATTAAATTTCATTATTTTCCCTGATACTAAAATTGATAGATTTTACTCACGATTGATGACATATTTATGATGGGATATCGTTATTCATTATTTCATATGTTTTATTAATAAATTTCTTTCAATATATAATATCAATTTGTGGTATTTAGATTTTTCATCAATATATACAAGAAATGATAAATCTGTCATGTAATCGGGAAACTTTCCATATGTAAATCTGAAGCATATAAAATTCAATTACACAGTTGTGATTTTTTTGGTAAAAACAAATTATGGGAGTGTTTTATGAAATCTGGAAAACTGTTAGTAGTGTGATATGTTAATACCTCAATCTCAAGATTTAAAAAAATGAGAAATTATAATGGTAAGACCACTAAGGAAAATATTTCAATGAAGTTTTTAAATTGTAATATAATATTATATTATGCATGTACTTATTTTAATATTACTAAGAAGGATCTAGATCCTAAAGACTATAAGATTGAAGATGTAGAAATAATAGTTTTTATTACCTTTGAAATAGTTGAACCGTTAAATTAATTGTTGATAGGTAAATTTTGTGTACCACCCAGATGTTTTTATGAAATATTTTATTTAAATAATTTTTATTCTTCTGTAGCATTTATTTCATGAAATCGTGTAATTAAAGGAATTATGAGATTCCCTAAGAATAAAGTTAATGTTAATTCTGAGTTGTTATGTTAGCGGGAATATGTATAACTAAGTCTGAGAATGTGTTGTGAATTCATTGGCTATGAATTATTTATGAAAAATATAAATAAATTAAATATTTGTATTATTAAAATAATTAATTTGGGTAAATAAATTAATAATAGAGAGATATATATATTTTATATAATTAATAAAATATTTTTTATATTTATCCAATTAATATTTTAGTCATAGGGTATGAATAAACCTTATTTGATGTATATAAACCTATTTTTTTAATAGTAACTTTCCACCATCGAATAGAGATCCACTTTCAAATTAATATTTTGATGCATTATTAATTAATATTTGAAAAAATAAACATTTTATTTTGTAATAGGTTATTAAAATTTATATTTGAGGAATTTTTGGTTTTTTTCTAAAAACATTCATATTTTGATGAATAGTAAAAACACTAAATTATAAAAGAAAAAATCTTTTTTCATAGAAACAATTTATATGTATAAATTACAATATTGAATGATTGTAAAGTACAAATAAAATATATTTTTTATAAATCAATATAATTTATGACATTATCATTAATTTTACATTGAATTCATATGTAAAAACATTTCAATCTTTTCTAATGTTTTATTTTTTAAAGACACGTTCTCTCATTCTAAAAAAAAGATTAATGTTAAATTGATTAGTGAAACAATTTTGTTTTGAATTTTTAATAATAGACTGTATATAATTTAATGATATTTTTTTGTTAGTGGTACTTCCTACACCTATACACACTTCCATAAATTGTGCAACAGACTTATTGTTCCTGTGTATGATGAAATACCGCCTTGCAAAATGATGTCCTTCATTTTTCCATTTCCATGCATCATTGTTTAAAATTGTGATGGAAATCGAATATTTATATGATATATATATAAATTATATTTATGATGTATTAGTACCTATTAAATAATTTTATAACATATAAAATCATTCTTTCAATTTTGTGGGAATATGATAACATCATTAGTAGATCTGTGGACTAATGCCCCAAGAACGAGGGGTAATGCATTTACACTTTAACTGGACTATATTAAGAAATGATTTAATTAAAATTATGTCATCTATATGAAAAATAAATTTTATAAAAAACATAATTTAATTTATTTAAATATAATATATCATTTTCATTAATACCCTTTCATGCACTAAAGAAGTGATAATGTCGTTTATGGATCTATGGACTACCACCTCTACGACGCGATGTGAATCCATTTAAAACAAAATATTTTTATATATATTTATATTTTATTAGATAACATGTTATTTATGATATAATTATCAATTTTTAAATATAAATTTCCAATACATTTTTTCTATACAGGTCGTTAAAAATTTGGAAAGTTACCTGTGAGTACGTACGACCAACCGACATAAGAGCCTCAGGCCAGTTGGAAAGGACTCAGCAAGTGAAACCAAGACACCAAAGATAAAAATGAGGGAGAGACATAATTTCTTGGGTATTGTAGCATTATTGTAGTAGTAATGTAGTAGGCAATGTAGTAGTACCGCAACAGGCACTATAGTAGGCATTGTTTGGTATTTTAACTGTCAGGACTATTGATCCGTTTGGGATTCTAGGCCACTGGATTAGACCTCAGTCCATTATGGACTTCGGGATACCCAATTCCATTGGGATATTAATGATTTTGAGAAACCTCATGTATTCAAGAAACCACAAGGCCATCAGGCCCCATGAAATTGTGCTTAATGACCATACAGACTCTATAAGGAGCAGAAAACATATATGGATTTAGAGGAGGTGTGTTCACCAAAGAAGAATAAAATAAGATTTTTCTGAAAGAGAGGGTATGGAATTACCATCATTACCAGACTATTAAAGAATGGAAAGCCCAGGAGAACATTTCATACTAAGGTGGCGAGATGACATCACGATAAAGAAGTTACAGAGGAGCAGTTCAATGTAGTTATAGACTATATATTTCCTTAAGTCCTACGGGTCATGTAATCTCAAATCCTATAGGCCTTATAAGGGTTCCACCTCATCCCTTGAAAGGGGGTTATCCAATATATATTACATGGAGGCATTCATGCCATTCAGGCAGTACATACGACATACCATATCCATGATTTTAAATTTGGTTCCATTTTCATAACCATTATTCTTAATAGGTATTAAAATTTAAATATATTTCTAAATTGATAATTATATAATTATAATTAATCTGAATATTTTTCTATAATGAACCATTTGATCATTAGTGACCTACCAACATCATTTTGACACATAAACTAAATATGTTGAAAACACCCGAAGTAATCATAATTGATTAAGTAGTAATTTTAAAAATATATTTTGTGAAACAAAAGATGTAAAAAATTACTTTTTATAATCAAGAAAATAATTATCATTTTTTTATTATTGACTAAGATAAATTCACACATGAAAAGTCAGACTCAAGATTATGTACTTTACCTCAATCTCCACTCATTAAGGAATATATTGACGTTATACACTTTATTCATTTACATAGTGTATAAATACTACCATTGGCATGTCATATCATGAATTTTATAAATAATCCGGATACTCAATGTTTTTTATGTTATTAATTAATGAGTTTTATTCAAATACTTCAAGGGTTTTTTGGACACATCAATTTTAAAATCTATTTTAAAATGTTTTATGATTTTATTTCAAAATCATTTACCCCATGTAAATTTTATTGATATAATTTTAGATATTTATTTCTATAAAGGCATGATAAATGATATTTTTTTATATTTATTTTCATTTAATTATTTTCAATAAGGAATCTTTTTACATTCTTTATAAAAATATTTATGAAATATTAGAAAATTAATGTTCAATTTTTATTGTACATGACAATAAAATTTCATTTGGTGTGAACATTTTTTTATTTTCTTACTTCCTTTGAAAGAATCAATGTTTTTTTAAATGAAAAAATTTCATTACTTTTTTTGTATTTTTTTATCGAAATTATTTTCGAAAATAAAGTTTATTTTCTATTGAAAAGGGGCTTTATGAAATAAAATGGTATTTTAATATCTAAAAGTGATTTTCATTCGAGTTTAATTAATTTTTAAAATAATGAATCCTTTTATTTTATATTATGGTTATATGTTATTATAAACGATGGGTGCACCCAGATAGTACTTAGTGTTCCTTTTATAGCTTAAATGAATGGGCGCCTATATATCACTCCAATATAATGGGAAATGATATACATTCTCTAAATATTTATACGGGAATTCTGATGGATAGTAATTCCAATCTATAAGGGTTCTTTATGGTTTTAATGTGATGATGTACTATGTTACTTATATGAATTTTCTATGTTTTTCATCATTTTGAATAGAAATATTTTTTTATAAAAAGGTAAAATAATAGGTATTTCTTAAAGAATTCTATTTATAATTTTGGGTAATATGAAATTTTTTCATGAAATGGATTTAATTTTTTTTATTTTTATAAATTGAGTAATGATTTTTCTTCATTGTTATATCCCTAATTACGGTTTTTATGATCATGCCATATTTTTAAATGTGTTTCATAGGATTTAAATATGAAATAGGGATTAGAAGATTTCGTGTTGAATTTTATGGAATGTTTTCATAAAATATATAAATTTTTATCTTTTATAATTTTTATATGGAGTAAAATGGATGTTTTTTTCAATTGTCCACTTTATATTATATGGGTTTTTGGGTTTTAGATATGGAATAATTCTTTAAAACACTAAACCTGAAAATATATTAAATGAGAATGAAATTAAATTACTCACTAAAACTCATGATTATGTAATGTATAATGATGATGACTAATAGTTTGTATCAAATACCGGTTTATATAACATTAGAGGTTATGATGTTGTTAATGAAATTAATATGAATGATTTTACGTTATATCTAAGTTAAAATGTTATAAAATTTAATTATTACCAGGTTTCTTCATATAATGTACAATTCTGTAGAATTATTTTATAAATAGGAAACATAGAAGCTGTAGTGGGAAGGCACTGGGTTGAAAATATTATTTTGAATAAACACCCTACAGTGGTTGGAATAGGAACTGAGTAGTTTATTATAGTGAAGGAGTATTTGAAAAAGGATATAAATGGTGGTCAATTCCATGTAAGAAATAAACTAGATCTACCATAGAAGAACCTAATGATAATGGATAATTCTATGAGACAATATTTCCCATCATTTAGAGGAACGTCAGAACATGTTCATTTCGAATGACAGATTAAAACCCTAGAATATATATTCAATGCCTAGGGTAATTTGGGCACCCAAAAAGATAATCTTCAAAATTTTCATTAAATAGGTTAATCTAATTCATGGTGGCCAATGATTAATAACATCAGTTATTTTGAAAAGATCAATATGTTCGCATGGGATGAATTTTATAATACTTTCCTACTGGTTTTTCACATTGGATAAAATTATTTCTTTGATAGGTTTGGGGTTGAGTTTAGAGATGATATTTTTCAATATTCTATCATGAACCAAGATGGATCGTCATCCGAACTAGTTCCCAACCCAATGTGCTTCATGGCCTGAATAGTGTTCTCTATTTCCCCAAGCTGGAAAATAGTGCCTAGGTATGAGAATTAAAAACATAGGAATGATTATACCCTGTTTACAAACACATAAACAACCAAGAAGATGAATAAAACATAACTGAACACACCCAAACCAAATAGGGTATTAAAATATTATATATTAAATATTTAAAACATTGAACAAAACCCCATGAGTACTATAATAGAAATGAAATTAAAATTCCATCTAAATCCTCCATAGAACATGAGGAGCATCATCCTGAAGACACATCCACCAAAACCCACATGAGAATACCACTAGAGACCTAATCCAATATCACTGAACATATTGCCTTTACATTAATAAAATAGAACATGTCTATATACACCATATGGTGTTTATAGGGTGTAAGAATAGGACTAGAAGAATGACCCATAAAAGAAGGATTTTTTGCTTTATCATTTAAAATCAAACTCACATGAACATTTATGCAAAATTCTTGAAAATAATTTTTAGAGAAAACATTTGAAGAAAAACCATACTCAACGGAACACATTAAAAATAAATTATTTCATTAGGGAATTAATTTTAGAACAACACTTTTAAATAGAACATAACATATTGACACTATTATCAAAATAAACATTCCCAGAAACGAAACACACTCAAGGTCCACCATATACCGACCGATGTCACCTCCTAACAATAATTTCATGTCACATGGTAGCACTATGTGTAAATCCATAGGCTTAATATAGATCGTATGGGACACTAGAACATGTTAACTAGGGGAAGGGTGTCATAAAAACGACAATCATGTCTTTTTTTTCTTCAAGCCACAAGGAGGGGACAACCCAATTTCCTACTGGTCTCCAATCATCATTATATTTTACTATGTGTTGTAAGCATCAACCATGTTCGAAACAAATTTGTATGAACACCTTCAAAATCATCTAGCGTAATATAAATAGTCATCCCACCATGATACCCAAGATTCCATTGTTCTCAATACCATTTCGCATATTATAAAAATATTCAAATTCGCAAAACATTTCCAATAGTCCAAACCATTTTCACAAACAATCCTCTTTTCATTTCACACACTCCAAAATCATTAGAAAATTACATTTTTAAACCATATGAATGATTCAAGGAATACCTTTTTAAAAAATTACATAAAATAACATGTTTACTCCAAACATTTTCATGGGTTAATCCACCCTTTCTATTATCTACACACACCAACAAACTTCACTTTAATCAAGCTTCCCAGCATTTAAAAAATTCTCAATGAAAAATTAAAGTGCACAACATGGGAGCCATCATGCCATAGAAACCCCATTTCCATTGAACCCCTATTTAAAACATACCCACTCAATATGATCTTATAAAAACACATTCTTCATTCCTCAAATAATTGACTAAACACATCCAATAACATCCAAAACAAGGCACAAATAAAAACATGAACATTTCAGTTAGAAAATCCACATTTACCATAAATCAATGTCAAAGAATTTCCAAAACATATCTCTCACCACACCATTTTATTATAGAACATATATAAATAAACAAACAATAATATTAAAAACATCTAGAAATTTTAGGGCATAGAACCACATTCCTCTTAAGAAGAAACATATGGAACATGACGCAAAACCTCATCTACAACACATTGATACCCTAGAAAGGCATGATTCGACCAATAACATCATGAACGAACCCTATCGAATAATAACTAACCCTAAATAGACCACCATACCCATTGGGAAACCGAAACCCCAAGAATTAAGAAAATAATCCATATAAAAGAGAAGAAAATCAATAGAGAAGAGACTTACAGGAAGATCCCTTGAAGTGTCCCTACCAATATTTCCAAAAAATAGGGGTCCAAGGGAGCCATGAGAGGGGTAGGATGCATATGGGGAATAGGATCCAGAATGGGGAAGTGAAAGGGGTGTTTAAGGTTTATAATTTGAGAGAGGGAAAAGAAAATTAAAATTTCTAATGATCTGGACAGGCCGCAAGGTTAGTCCCCACAATTTTTCAGAAAGTGTGGAAATTGTGTGCCCATATCTAATAAGGAGGACACCTACATATTGGATAATTCATATGGTCTGACATAGCTTGTGGAATCCATGTGGTATCATCTGGTAAAGACCCTGACCTTGGGAATAATTCAATGTATGAGGTGTATAGTCGTGTACTGGATGTGTGGTATCTACTACCATGACTTGCAACTTACCACATAGTTACGTGAGTAACACACATGGTTTATACTAAACATTTTCAAACATTGCGCCTAATACTATCCAAAAAAAATCTTTTACTACAAATATCAATGGAAACTCAAGGGTGAAATGTACAATAAGGAAAAAATTAAATAATTTCCCAAAAATACACACCCGTCAAACCCGGTTCCTGCGAAATTAACTGAGTACAAATCTGGAACCAAAATAAATGGTTAATTAAAAAATCCAGGTGTGAAACTTATCCACACCATAACACATTCCTCCCCAATAAATCAACTATAAGTTTTGACCAATAAAAAATGGTCACCCTTCACAACTCCAGGTAATACCCATTTATTATAAAATGAAAAGAAAAGAAGAACACTAGGGATAAAAAAAGCAGTTTAAAAGTTGAGCTCAAGTGGAAACAATGGTCTCCCATCTATGGTAAACCCTCCCCCATAACCTAAAACAACTCAATTTGATCTATGAATGGAAAGGAAAACATACAACACACAATCTATCCTCTTGAGACATACACCCTATACATTAGCAAACCAAACTCATATCACCTACATGCGACAATCAAATGAATCCAAACCAAATCCCTTTGAATACCTCTATATACTTATATTAAAAAAACTACAAGGAAAAATCCCACCATATTACTTACTCAAAGGATGAATATGTAATTAGGTGGATCAATATGAGACCATCTACTACTAAACTATGTTTAAAGAATAAACTAGATTACCAACATTGGGAGTCCTAAAGAGACTCCCCACCATTAGGGACAATGTAAGAAGGATTCAATCTGAAAGAATCTCCATGAGACCCAAGGTGGGATCCCCACCATAAGAACTAAGAAGCATGGACAACTAGTATATACCAACATGAGATACCAAACAAAGATCCAATCTCTACCTCAATGGGTTCAATAATATAAACAATAAACCAAAATGAAACACTATGTGGTCCATTACTGCCATGGAACACTATTATACCTATATAGGATCAAACCTAAACTGATATATATTCATAAGGTTTTCCATAAAATGGAAACCAGTTGGAGACTCACACCTAGTGAGACACAACCAACATGACATTATGAAAACAAGAGGAATATACCACCTTTTATCTAATGTGTAACTCTTCCACCCAAGATGTCACAATGAGGAAACGACGTCCCCACGCCTCTTCCAACCAAATGGATCATTTCGAAAAAAAGATACACATGATTCTTATACTCTCACTATTTCTACATAGAAGACAGATGTTGTAATAAGATCCCTTACACCCATGAGGGTTCTTGGCTACAAGACATCTTCACTCTAGGTCCTAGGGAAGGAGATCTAACGTTTTAAGAATCTCTTTCCACATAATCATGCATTAGAAAAAATCAAAAAAAATCCTCCTTTTGGTTCCACAAATAACCACACTGTGACCTATATGGCACAAAAAACACAACACACTCTAGAATCCCCCTTTACCTCAACATGTAACATCACCGTGAAACGGTCTAACAAGATACACACACATATTACCATTATGATAGAACAAGAAACTTTAGAAGGAATAACATCAATATGGGACTTCCATATGAAACGGAGTAATTATGAAGTCCCTAAAAGGAATGCATGATTTTGTTAGAATATAAGTTCCCAAAAGGTTTCACAACATCCACCCTTTCATTTTAATGAGAAAAAAACACTACAAGATGTTACTGAACATGGCCATTTCATCATAACGATCCTTAAATGGAAATTCTCATATAAACTAAGTGCAAAGAAACTCATGATTTCTAAAAGCGGGCATACTGGCTTCTTGTGATCATATTTTCCACCATAGTGATATAGCATGATCCCTTTCATATAATAACTACACGAGAGATCCAAGACATGTTATGACAAAAACAAACACCACCAAACCCAAACCATCTCCAACTTCCCTCACAAGAAATCCGGTCACCACTTCTAGATAGATCATTCATGATTAATGTTGTCAAACCTTACATTCAATTAATCATGCAACTTAAGAAACAAATGTTTTGTTTTTAAAGGTTCCAAGACTCAAAACGGAAGCCAATGGGTCTGGGATTTCAGAAATTTTCATCGACAGGTCGACAAGACTTGTAAATGTAGATGATCCAAGCCTCAGTAAGGTCTGAGGATCTTGAGTAAATTGTAAAGATAAAAGAAACAAAAACAGAATACATACTTGTTGATATCTGATGCCACATACGGCAACAACTCATCGATTTTGATCATTGTTTGAAGGATCCAAATCCAGAACCTACTTGATCATCCACATATGTCTTAAAAACCCAAAGGTGTGTTGATAGTCGAATTTCGAGTGCAGGTGCTGAGATCTGACGATGCTTTCGATATCCCGATGATCACCGCATCATGATTCCTTCGATGTTTGGATGAGATCTTGATCTGAGCTTCGTCGATCAAGAGATTCTCTATATATAGAACAGGAGGTGGGAGATGATCTAGATTTCATTCTATGGAATGAATGAATAGTGAGAATGGACACACTAGAGAGAGAGAGAGCCTCCTCCTATATTTATAGTGGGGTTGCAAAATACCCTGTTGGGTTCCCCAGCCCCTATTAATTACAACATACATGAAATGAATAATTTTGACGAAATAAACTATGCGAAAACTATTTATTATTTTATCACATACATGTAATATATATATATAATATTACGTGATAAAAAATAATTCATTTAACTCGACTAAATTTCCTTCTTAATATTAAACAAACCCGGAATATTAAAATAATATTCGTTTGATTAATATTTTCACATATTAACTAAACTTATAAATACATTAAAAAAATTCATTCCCAAATATTCATATCTTATAATTAATGAATTTATTTAAGTCTATTGGTGATTGATAACATGTAAAACAGTTGGACCATGTGGTGGGGCCCACTATGTCTATATACATATTCAATAGAGTATATTAGATTATTGAATACGTTATTGTGTGTGAAACTCTAGGACCTTATCTTGTTAGTAGTGAATAAAATCCATATACCAAGAGCAGTGTCTAGAAACCTATCATGGCCACTAAAGGGATAAGGATTTTAATAGAAATGACCACCGACCTACGAACACCGACTGCATACTATAATCTCTTTTTCATTAAATATATCATAAAGTAGGACACACACCTGTGTCATCATCCTTTTATTGCATTATTATTTGTCGACATATCCAGATGAATTTACCAATGTACTGTGTTGACTAAATACTTATGAAGGCACCACCATCCTTATCAACTAGGACTGAGATATATAAATTTCTAAACATGGAAATAACAAATCCTTTCATGACCATTCAACCAATGTCATACCACAAACAACACACCCAACACAAGCTACCTCATCACGATTTCAATGCCATGGTTTTTTCCTTCCATCAATGTAAAAAAGTCGAATTATACACATTGGTAATTGTCTCATGTCAGGAGACCAATACACATTTCAATATATAGGAATGAACAATGGCACACAAAACATGTCGTGTTCCTATTGGCTGGTCTGTCCTCATGATCTCACTACTAGAAATTACCATGTGAGAACTTCATGAGAGGAAATCTCAATACTTATTAGCTCTCAACACCTTATAGTCAATAATCTACAGTGTCCAATCAGTAAGATCTATCTAGACCCTATAAAATATATTTATGACTAATGTCATAGTATCTCTAGGTTCCCATTATAGCCTATGATGTTCTATAACTTCTCGACACAACAATTAATATTTTTACAATACAATTATAATAGTGGACACGAAATGTTCACAAAAGAATAATAAGATAACATCATATATAACTAACTATACATATAATATATAAATAAAAAGTACTACATAGTTGGGTCTAGGGAACCCTCTTTTTCAACACTCCAACATGCACAAGACCCAACTTGCTAACCAAACATATTAGTCACTCATGAGATAAAAATCATCCTTCGGATGAGTATTTTATTTAGCTAATGGGCATGTCATGTTTTCCCAAAGTGGCATATCTATTGTATGCAACCTCATCTCAATGAGGAAAAACATTTCAATTTATGGTATCCTCGAGTATATCCTTTTTCCATTTTCATAATATGTCAACATGGCTAGTAAGAATAAAATAATTTACATTATGATATTAATTTTCTCTCTTGGTTTGAGTCCAATAACTAGAAAAAATCATTGTGATTGATAACATCATATTAGCTTCCATAGAAGCTATAACATACTCTGTATTTTTAGGTATGGCTACCACTAGCTTTTATGAGATTGACTCGCTCAACACAATTTCCTAACTTTGAATCTATATCAAATTGATATAGGGATTATTAGTTTGTGTCCAAAGAAAAAACTATAATACCTTCTTATCCATGTACCATGTACATATCATTTGTACATGATTAAGTACAAAATGATAGTTCTCATTACTTATCATGTAGTTCTCACAAGAGAAATTGATATCTAACTACAATAATGTATATCCTAGAAGTATCAATTCTTGTACATATTATGGAATATGTTATTGATCCATCACTATAGCACATGGAACTGAAATCTTAAATTTAATGACTTCCCACATTCCAAACATGTCATCCAAAAGTAATTGAGCCATGTGACATTGACAACAATTAATAACATGAATTTTTTAAACATGTATTTTTTAATACAATGTCACTTTATATACTATTATCTACGTCCAAACTACTGTTATATGTACTTTTATAGATCTAGTTCCCTAGATCATAGGTTGCTAAATTATGTTAGTCACTGCAGAATTACTTTCAACCTGGTCTTATCAAACTATGAGACCAAGATCTGTTTTTCATATGTTTCTGAATATATTTTATTTCGAAAACATTGGCTCTGACACTAACCTTCTTTTTATACAATGTAGAAACACATTTAGAATGAATTATCTAATATCTTGTGGCTTATATGAATCTTGAACAGTATTTTAGTAACTTTAAACATTCATTGGCATTCTATGGTGTCATCGTCCCTTTATGGTTGTGTCATATAAACACCTTCTAAGAAATATTATACTGACATCCAATGACTAATAGAATGGTATTAGATGTTCAGTTTTGACAAGTAATAATTTGAATGGATTTAGGAATACTAACATGGTATAAGAAATTGAGCCTTATTGGTACTAGGTTTGTACAATCCATGTATCATCTCATTTGAAAACCCACCCTAATATCAAATCTATAATCCCCTTCTCAATTTGACACATGTAATCCATTAAAAAAAATTTAAATTATTCAATTCATTATTTTCTTTTGCCATATAATTCTTAAATCTATGACTCATATGATATCCATTTGTCCTTTTAGTAGTCATATGGTCTTGCAACATTATTTTGAGAGCAACTTTTGAAATACGATGGATGTTACTTTAGGTTGTAACATTGATACTCTATACATCATTACACTAATGTATAAAATTTTCATTTAGTAATTGGTTCACCCTACATTGTGTTGATAAATTCTTACATGTAAGAATCATCATTGATCATCCTTATCAGTATCAATATCATGATGAATATATGGTAACATGCATTTATTAATTACTCCACGGTATATTTTCATGATCGATGAATGCTTGGTCAAGATATTATTTGGAAATCCGATTCGAATCAATTCATATCTTATGAACAACCATATACTTCACAGTTAAATTCATCAATATCATAATGTAATATTAGGATGTTTATATACCTTTAGCTTTCCTTTGGAATAGTTTACACTCTCTTGTTGAAATAACCCTAAAATCATAGTGGCATACCTTTATTTTTAATGGTTTATTGGTCTAAACTAAATATTTCAATAATACCAAATTTTTTTAGTTGTACCAATCCTAAATACCATACAAGGTATATTCTTGACGTCCAATATTAGTTTTACTTGACAAAGAATTATATTTCCAAAATTAGGTAAGTATTACATTTTATATTCATCATGTATTTCCTTTGATTAAAGTATGTCTAAACAATTTGTTGATTATCTCACACCAAAAACAACATTAATTCCATAATGTAAAATAATCACTCAATATGACTAAAATGGAACGTGAGATAAATTTTTTGGTTGTACTCAACAAATTGCTCAATTTGATTCAATCACTTGGATATTAGAAGATATGTGTTTCTCACCGCTGACCTAGGAATCCCAATTTCTCAGCTACATAGAGAGGACACTTTACTTTTTATAATGTTCTTATACATACATGATTAGAATATTTAAATACACATATCTTACTGGAATATTGTATTCAATACCCAAGAAGTATTTTATAAACATTAATTTATTTTGATGAATATAAATGAATTACAAGCGGGTACTTGCTTCATGTATTTCATTTTATTTCATTTTAAACATTCATAAATTAATTTCATTATATTCGATGTAAATAACCACCTATTAAATAACCAACCACCGTTTCTTTGACAGACTTGATGAAGGATCTGTTTCCATAACATTCCATATGCCTTTCTGCCTTGCTTTTGATATATTCACCATATGACCAAAAGTTGGTACTTTATTTTATATTATTATTACTTGTCTAACCATACCCTAAAGGTAATAAATTACTTACTCCATAATTTTTGATTGTATCATTAAACGAAACAAGAATAATCGGGTGAAACATGCATAATAATGGAATGCGATGAAAGATTATGAAATTTCAATCACTTTACACTAAGTGATTTTAATCACATTCAAATCTATCTTAGCATTATCATTGGGATCATCTTGTAGATTAGATTACATGTAACATCATCAATGTCATAATATAGAGACTGCAACTAACATTAGACATTGATGATAGCATTATAACAGAACCATCATACACTAAATTAATAAGTCTCCTTTAAGTATTTACACCCTCACTTCCTGAGGTGGGTTAACAGGTTGTGACACCAACACCTTGAATTTCCGATATTGTAATATTATGTGTGAACCCCTATACTACATTTTAAAAATTCTTTATAGTTTAGACATTAAATTTATCCAATATTTATCATAGTTTTTACCTGTGGACATGCTTCCCATTTTTCTACAAATAATCATTACCAAATTAGAACTGTTACTGTTGATTATCGAATGTGACATTAATAACTAATTTAATCATTAAATGTCTCCCACAATGTTTTCAAATTCTAGGAAACCTCGGTACTAAATTTTGAATACTCTATCATTTGAGTATTCTAGTGGAAATGATCCATGTACCTCCCTCATATCTATAAGACATGTCAACACAACTACATGGAGAGACCAAGGTAGGATTTTGGATGGATATCCACATTAACTCTAGTTTCCTTGATCTATTGAGTTATTTCCCAGATTCATAATTCATTTCTTGATTTACTCAACTCTTGCCTCTAAAATTATAGCAAGCCTGTTATAGCTATTTCTATGCTACTATTTTATTTATGTCAACCCACCACACTAATAAGAACTCTCTGGTAGTAAGAGTTACTCTTAACTATGGAATGAACGGTACCCCAAACACTCATATTTGTTTAAACATGAAGGAATAAAGGAAGTTGTGACTTAATATTTATGTGAGGGTTTTATTGGTTTTTCTACCGACGAATTAAATACATTTCAATTAAATTTTTATATCTATGTTGTAGCGCTAAAAACTGATCTTTAATAGAAAAAAAATATGCCGCTTCTTTATGAATTTTATTACCTATTATTTTTTGTATTTTCATGTATTCTAAATTGTATAAAATAATAAAAAAATGCATAAATGTTAACTGCTACCCGAATAGTTAAGAGAATATAAACGACCTAGGGGAATCATACTGGAGTCGAAGCTTGACTCTTGATGAAGCTTCCCCCCATGTTTTCTATTCTATTCTCTTCTAGAGTATTTCCTTGTATTAGTGGGGTCCACGACACATCTTGGAGTACTGCCTCTTCTTAGCAGGATCTAGATGTTTCATTGCACCATTTTGATCAATGTTCACCACATCATCTTTGCGAGGTTTGCTTCATTCATCGTCTTCGTCTGAAGTACAAAAATACTCACACAGAGGTGAGTGGGAGGAGGGGTATAAATGTACGTCAGGTAAAATTGGTTGTGCAATCCTGTATACATTTTAACCGAAAAAGAAAGATGATGTGAAGACTGTCTATTTAGATAATTAAAATCATCACAAATAGTTAAATAAATAATTAAATAAATGAAAATATACTCGGGTCGGTGCTCAAGACTGGAATGTGGGTGAATAATGCGTGATTAAATTTAAATGCAATAAATAATTACAAGGGTTATATAATTAAATTAAATGTATCAATTCATTCATATTAATTAATTATAATTCTAAGATATAAATAATTTAATTTTTTTATATCAAAATTAAATTACTTTTTACTTGATTAAATTTAATAATCAAATTGAAATTATTTTCATCCAGGTATTAAAATAAATAACCAAAAATAATTTTAATTTTTTAAATTTAGATACTAAAATTTATTCAATTAAATTAATTATTTTTTATTAATTTAAATTGAAAGTTCCCCAAAACACTACTGAAAGGCCTGTACAAGTTAGGCTAGACCTACGCAGGGCCGTACCAGGCTTTACGAGGGGAAAATAGGGCCGGAACGATCCATCCAAACACATTCCAGGTTGGGAAGATCAGCTCAGACCACATTGGGGCCAATTGTTTTCAGTGGGTTCATGGTTCTGGTCAGGTCTGTCCGACGTAGCCCTATCTGGTGAGAGGAGCTATGTAGGCACACCAACGTGGAGTCACCAGGTGTAGGCTAGCCAGGATAGCTTGGAGGTGGTCTATGGAGTTGTGGATTGGGAGAAGGGTGCTTAGGGTGGCGCGGCGTCGGCTACGACTGATTGGTTGGTGCGGCGCGATAGGAGGCGGATGCCGAGACTGACGCCAGTGGGAAGCCGCAAGGGTGGTGTGGCACTATTGGAGATCCAATAGTTGAAATTAGTTGGTTGCCCAAATGATTACCGGGAAGAAAAAGCAGCACCACACCGGCGATGAATATCAGAAGTGAGGTGGAAGCAGAGGTAGGTGTGGCTGACCCTGCGGGTGGCCAGGTCGGGCATACCCAGTGGCGGATAGGAGGTGTGGTTGGCCTAGGTGGAGGGATGCCAAGGTAGCCGGCCTGGAGTGGTCATAGAGTTCACTGGGAGCCAGCCAGTTCGGATGCCCAGTCAAGGGCGCTCAGATGTGAGTGGGATGGGAGGGGGACGACGACTACCCTAGAGGAGGGCGACGTGGGTGGCAAAGGTTGGGTTTTTGGAGGTCAGGAAACAGGGTCTTCCTAGGTGGCTCCTAGCTGCGCGTGGATGACCGGAAGGAGGCTCGGCCGACTGTACCTTCCGCAGGAGCTGGACACCCGGACATCCTGGATGGCGCGAGTTGGGAGGGTTTCCACCTCCAGGTGAATGGAGTCCCGAGGAAAGAGGGGTCCACGCGAACCCCCTGTAAAAGTAACCTTTTTTTGTTTTTCATTCTGACCTGCCGCCCACCCTCTTAGTTTTTTTATTTGATGTCCCTTTTTATTTTATTTAATTTCAAGTCACCTCAATTATTATATTTTAATACTACTTCCAAAAAAATTTCTTCCATTTCACCTCTTAATTATTTTTAATTGGTAAATATAATTTTAATTTATTAATAATAAAATTATTATAATAAAAAATAATTTATTATTATTATATTATAATAAAAATAAAAATAAAAATATTATTATATTAATAAAAATATTATGAAAACAATGAAATTATAAATTTTTTAATTTTTCATATAATTTTAATCATATCCAATGGAAGATCTAAACCTTATTGGTCCTTTGGACTGAATTAAATTTTTAACTCGTGATCAAACAACACAAGAGATCTAATTTGCAAAAATTAAAATGGCCATTTCATGGCTATTCAAGATTGGATCGACGTGCGGTTTGAACCGTAGAAACCACTTTTGAACTCTATACATAATTTTAATGAAAATTTAATTTTCTACGCTCAGAATATTTATGTGATCCATATGATATGACTGATAGGTTATAAAGCCCTCAATAGAAGCCGATGGGATGAGGATTTTAAAATTTTTCATTAACAGTTGGACGAGACCAGTCGACACTGATGATCCGAGCACCGATAAGGTCCTAGGAACCAGCGCAAAATGTAAAGTGCATGAAAATATTAACAGAATACATTCTTGTTGAGACTTGAAGCCTTGGTCGACTCCAAATCATTGACAATGATCATTACCCGAAGCTTACAAAGAAGGAACCCTCTAGATCATCCACAATATCATCAAAAATCATCGAGGAGAATCGATAGTCAAATTCTGGGTGCAAGCGTGGAGATCCGATGATGCTTTCGACATCTGGATGATACCCAAATCATGATGCCTTTGATTCTTGAAAGAGATCTTGATCAAAGCTTATTTTATTGAGAGCTTATCTCCCTAGAGAGTGGGAGGAGAGAGATTATCTAGATTACATTCCGTGCAATGAATAAGTAGTGAGAATTGCGACACCAAGGAGAGAGCCTCCTCTTATATATAAAGTGGTGTTGCTAAAAACCCAGTTGGGTTCCCTGGCCCATGTTAATGTCAACATACACTAAATAAATAATTTCAAGGAACAAAAATTCACTAAAAAAATTATTATTTTTTCACATACTTGTAATATAAATAAAATGTATTAGATGAAAAAAACTGATCGATTTAACTCAACTCTCTACCATTCTTAATATTTAATGAATCTTGAATATTATAATTATATTCTTTTGATTAATATTTTCTACTGTTTACTAAACATGTAAATACATTAAATAAATTAAATCACAAATACTTATAACATGAATATTAATGATTATATTTATTTCTTTTGTTTATTGATGACTTGGAAAACAGTCGAACCCCATGGTGGGGCCCAATATGTTCATATACCTATTCAACTGCATAGGGAATATTCTTGAATACACTATTGTGTGTGACCCTCTTGGTCATTATCTTGATTATAGTGAATAAAATCCATAGGCATGGAGAATAGCCTTGAAACCCATTATGGCCCTTAAGGTGATATGGATTGTCTTGGGAACGAAACCAAACTACAGACAGTAACTGTGCACTATAATCTCATTGACATTAAATATCACATAAAGAAGGAGGTAAACATCTGTAATCATCCTCTTATTTTTTATTAATTGTTTATCTATCCAAATAGATTTACATTTGTACTACATTGGACAATGACTTATGAAGGTTGAACCATCCTGATGAACAAGGCCTGAGATATACAACTTCTTAAACTTGGAAGTGACAAATCCTTTCTTGATCATTCACCCAATGTCATACCACTAATGTCAAACCCAACAAATGCTACCTCACCACGATTCCAATACATTGGTTTTTTCCTTGCATCAATGTATACAATCAAATTATGCTCATTGGTGATGGTCTTATGTTAGGAGACCAATACACATGTCTGTAGACAGGAACGACCAATGGTAGCCAAAACATGTGATGTTGTTATTGGCCGGTTTTTCCTCATGATCTCACTACTAGCGATCACCAAGTGAAAATTACATGGGGAGAAGTCTCAATGCTTATGAGCTCCCAACACCTGATAATAAAACCTCTACTGTGTCCAATTAGTTATATGTATCTAGAACATAGAATATATATTTGTGATTAATGTTGTATTATCTAGAGGTTCTCATTATATCCTGGGATTTGATATAACCTCTCAACCTAAAAATTAATCTTTGGAAATTACCATTATAATCGTTGAAACAAAAAGTATACACAATAATGGTAATATATCATCATGTATAACTAATTTTACATAGGATATGATAATCAATATTATTACATAGTTGGGTCTAGGTCACCCACTATTTCAACATATTTCGAATACTTCTATATGTACTCTTCCACTATAAGAGGATCGACATAACCAAAAATAATATTTGTATTATCTTATGAATCCAATGAAAAAAATCTTACTTTGATCAAATAGAGGGTCTTCCAATAGAGAATCACCTGTGTCCATGCTTCAAATGTGCATTAATTCATTATGTGGGTGGACAAATAGGAAAAATAAATAAATTAAGGATTGAAAAAAATATCCGAATGGAAGAGAGATTCCACAAATAACTCTAATCAATAAAATGGAACCACCGTAATGTCTTCGTGAAACACTTTTTTAAATAACACACTACCCATTATTTCAATGATGATTCATTTTACAGAACATAAACTAAAAAAATATCCAATATACATGAAGAAATATCAGAATCAAAGAATTTTAGAAACAAAATTCCATAAATTCTAATAATACACGCCACACAAAAACTTGTTATAAAAACACCACATTTTTCTTAAAAATATTTTTTGGAAAGAAAACAATCTTGGTGGGTTGCACACTCAGCAATGGTATCCCATGGAGACTCACACATGCATATTCTCGTTCTAGACTGGGAACCCACCAAATTTATTAGAAATATTTATGCATGTGTTTTCACATGAAAATACCAAAGCTAAAACAAAACATTTGGATTATCCAAACCAAAAAATCAACCCACATTCCCATTTCAATTCACCCAAATCATCTTTTCAAAAAATACTACGCACAAAACCTGAAACCCATTTCAAAACTTACAAAAAATATCAAAAAAAAACACCAACCATTTAAACAAACCCCATTTCTAATTTATATATCAACTTTGAAACATTTCAACCCACTAAAATCACCTCTCATAAGTTTATAAAATCTCATTGAATAACGAATTACAAATCCCGCTTTAAAAAAATCCATGTTTTCGAAAAAAATAATTTCTTCACCCATATGTTTCAATTTCAAAAATCCAGTATTGATAATTCAATACCCCATTTAATAAAAAACCATTTCAGAGATATCAACATTTCAAAATAATTGTTTAAGGTTTTTTAGAAAAGTACTTTTCTATCTTTCCAAAACCGAATCATTTTTACTTTAAAACTATGTTTCCATAATTCCACAAAATCATTATAAAGGAAACTAGTGTCGATGGGTGACTCATACAAATGGTTTATATCTATATTCCAGTCCCACCACCATCATAGAGAGTGTTCTATGACCGTATCCCCAGATCCACATGGATTACCTTGGCTGGTGAGCTCATTGAGACTATTGACCAAACTCCCCAACCATCAAGGAACTACAAGAATAAATTGAACAAAATAAAACCAAACATCCCCTGGAGACATCAAGCTCATTATGAGCTGTTATTTCCAGAAAACATACTCATAACCAAAACATCACGTCCTCACAAACCTATATCCATTCTACTAGACTCTTTCCCAGGGAACATGAACTAAAATTTCATAACCTTCTCTGATACAGTGTTGTCATGAATCAAGTCGGGACATCATCCTAACCGGGACCGGCCTGATCTGTGGCATAACCAGAAGGGAATTCCCAATCCCAATGGGCCGAAAACTAGTGCTCGAGTATCAAAAATAAAAACTTGGGAAAATTTTTTACTTATTTTACACACACTTAAACTGCCAACAAGATAAATAAACAAAAATTGAAAACACACTACCAAAACAAGGGAAATCCAAATGATATATTTATTTTTTATAATATTGAAGAAAAATCCAAATTTACTATAAAAAAATTGAAGTAAAAATCCATCACAACACTCCACACAACATGAGGAGAAAAATCTTAAATCCACCTAATAAAACCAAATGATAATACCAATAGAAACCCAAACCACAATCATCGAAAATCTTTACATTACATAAATAAAATAGAACAACTTTACATTTACCCAATGGTTTAAGTAGGGTGAGAGCCAAATCCCAGTAGGATTCAGCCTAAAATAAGGATTCTATGCTATTTTGTTTAAAAAAAGTAACATGAAAATTTATGAAAAATCACTGGAAACAATTATTAAAGATAAAATTTGAAGGGAATCCATGTTTAAAGGAAACACATTAAAAAGAAACCATTTAATCTAGAATGAATTTAAAGAAAAACACTTTTAAATGTATCATATCAAAAAGAAAATTTTATCCAAATATACTTGATTTGAAATGAAACTTCCTCATGTACCATCATATGCTTATGGATGGAACCTCTTCATATTAGTCTCATGTCAAAAGGGACAAACATGGATAAATACCTAGGGTTAATCTAGATTGATTGGGAAACTAGAACATTATACCTTGGTGAAGAGTGGAATAAAAACCACAATCACAGCTTCCACGTGCACAATACACTAATAGGGGAAACCCAAGTGGCCTAGTGGTCTCCCATCATCATCATTATTTAGTTAGTCATATAAACATCTATCCTACTGGAAGAAATCGTGAGGAACCACATTAAAATCATATTTCATACTAGAACTAGTCATCCCACCTAGATACTATGGATTTTTTTATTCTCAATCCAACTTATCCTATTATAAAATTATCACCTTGGAAAAACAGTTCCATCCACCCCACCTATTTTCAAAAACATCCTACATTTAAATTGGCACAAACCAAAACCATTGAAAAAACTAAAATTTTACAGAACATAAATAATTCAAGGAAGACATTTTAAATATAATATAGAAAATAATATGTTTGCTTAAACAATTTCCATGGGACATGCCCCCTTGTCAAATCCACACACATCAACAAAATTCACTTTCATCACGATTCCCAATAGTTAAACAATTTTTATGGAAAACTAAAATTATTGAAGAAGGATGCCCTCATGCCATATAAATAATATTTCCTTTTAAAACCTTCTTTAAAACACACCAACACAATAGGTTCATTTGAAAACACATCTCTCTTTCCCTAGTGAATTGATTCAAAACCATAATGAATTTCGGCAATAAGGCACATATAAAAACATGAAAATTTCTATTAGAAAATACACATTCATCATATATACATGATAAATAATTTCAATAAAATATTTTATATAACACCATTTTACAATAAAATATGGATATATACAAAAAATATAATAAAAAAATATATAAATGTTAAGGAATGGAACCACCAACCTCTTGAGAAGAAACATCCTGAATATTATGGGAAACCTCATTTTCTCATCCGTGAAACCCTTGTGAGGTGGTCCGGCCATGAAAAACAATTTTAGACTCTATTAATTAAGAAAAAACCCTCAATCAACCACCCTACCCATTGGAAAACCAAAAACCCATGAAGGAATAAAAGAAACCCTTTAAAAGGGAAGAAAATAAATAGAGGAGAGACTTAGATAAAGATCCCCTGATGAATCCCATCCAAACTATCCCCTGAATAGACGTCCAGGGGATCCTTGAAAGGGGGTGGATGTTACAATGTCATAGGATTCCTAATAAGGAATAAAATGAGGGATTGGGGTTTATAATAAAAGATATAGAAAAGAAACCCCAATTTTTTATTGACTTAATCATGCCACATGGTTAGCACGCACGGTATGTCAAAACATGTGGTGACTGTGAACCCATCTCTTTTGAAGAGGATACCTACCGCATTGTTAATCTAAATGGTATAATATAATATATAGATGTCATGTACTAGCTTCTGGTTGAGACCCCAACTTACTGCACAGTTCTTAGGCCATGGAGCATTGTCGTGGGCTAGTTGTGCGGTAGGTGCGACCTCAACCTATAACATATCACACTGTTACCTGGGCAGGGTGCATGGTTTATACTAACAATGTTCCAACCGTGCACCACACACTATCCATAAAATATAACATTTTTCTACAAAAATCAAAGGAATACCTTAGTTGAAAGATACACCAAAGATAAAAGGAATTATTACCCAATTAATTAAAATGGGTCACACTTGGTTCCCTTAAAATTAATGAAGAACCAAAGCTGAACCATAACAAAAGTTGAATTCAAAATCCTTTATATGACATATTCTATAATCTATGTGGAACATTTAAGGAACTTAGTGAATTTTTTGAAAACCCTAAATGAAATGAATCTATTTGGATGGTTGAGTTTGAGTGAATTTTGGTTGCAACAAATTTAATTCCATTTATATATTAATTCTAGAGATGTTGTAATTGTTGACCATAATAAAAAAAGTTGTTGAATAGTGAAAATGACCTATTAATATCACATATATTCATAGATTTAATAGATATCAAGGTTATAACCTATATTTTTTTGAAAACATTTTTCATTTTTTTTCCAACTAACTAATTTAACATGAATGGTATTTAGGTTTATATAGATAGGACAATGTGAGAATTTTTTCAGAAAACTAAAAAAACATTGGTCAATTCCACATATTTGTCCCTTAATTTCAGAAATTTTTAATTGTTCATATCCATTTATGATTCAGTTAATGGAATTAAATTTTTTCCTACTGTATAATGATCATGTAATTTTGTATTCTCTTCTTCAGTTGAAACCTCCTAAGTTAAATTACAATACACATAAATTGTAATTATAAATAATTATTTTTTAATGAAAAATTTTGACACATATTTTGAATGGAGTAATGGGTGAAATATAAACAGATAATATTTTTTGATGTATATGATCATTCAAAAGTAATGGGTCATTAATCAGAAAATATGGTTAGAAAATATCATTGATTATGATTGGACAATTCATTATCAACCTGTATAAGAAAACATGGTGGCCAGTTATTTGAGTTGAATATTTTAATGCTAAATTAACTGTGTCTTATTTTGAATGTGACCCTTTATTAAATTAGTTGTTGAATTTTTGGCTATAAATTTTGGATACCAAGATATATTCTATTTTTGATGGTTTTAATTTGGTCGAATTTGTTTGAAATTATTTAGAGGGATCAGAAGGTGAAAGAATCTTTTCAGGATAAGGAATAATATGTTATGAACTCTATGACTCGTATTTTTAAATTTAATAAAGATGGTGTATTATGGTTTGGAAAAAGATTATTTTGTTCCTTTTGATTTATAGTTGAGGAAAGAGTTGATTCTTGAAGCTCATAGTTATCCATTTCCCATTCATTAAAGAAGAACTAAGATGTACATAGATCATCGAGTGAATAATTTTTTGGGTGAAATGAAATGTGAAATTGATAACTTTACCAAGAAAATTTTGAATTTCCAATAGGTGAAAGAAAAATGAAACTTATTAAAGGGGATTCCTTTCCCATTTCCAGTGCCATGTAAACATGGGGGAATATATTAATGGATGTTGTGTTAGGATTTTCAAATAATTGTCATTGTAATAATGTGAATTGGTTTATTATTTATAAATTAACTTAATATTCACATTATCATACCATTCAAAATATGTTTTATTTATAGAAATTTTCTATTTTCTTATGTAGAAGGGATTGGAAGGTCAGAAGGAGGGAAATTTTCCATTTTATCTGACCGTGATCCCATGGTCACATCCAATATTTAAAAAGAATGTAAAATATCAATGGTTAATGAATTAGTTTTTTGTAATGGTTTATATCTTCAATATGATAGATAATATGTGTGGAAGATTTAAATATTTGAAGGAATTATTATTTATTTGTTAATGAATTATCAGGGATGATGGGTTCAACACATTTCTTTGATTCAATTTTTAATAAAAATAGATTTTATTTTTGTAAACGAATAGAACCATTTGAGGAATCGTATGGAATGCGGTGTTGGACCCTATCTTTTTTGGATGCTCTAGGATAATATAATTTAATGGGAACAAAGTTTAGTAGGGGAAATATTAGAGAAAATTTTCTCGATTCCCTGAAACATGATGATGAATGACAGTTCGGAGAGAAGATATGTGGATACCTGGATGAATGTTCTTTATTTCAAGGTATGTTATCATCTCTTTCTCAAAGGTTCTCTGTAGTAAATTGTGTTATGTTTTGGTAAGAATGGGAAGAAGAGTCCATGGTTCATTACATGATATCAGACATCAGATAATGTTTGATCAGTTTCTTACTTAGTGGATTTTCCTAAAAGTTTATCCATGTTTCAAAAGGTGTATCATGTTTCATTGTTAGAGAAGTATTTATATGATTTATCTCAGGTTTTGATCTTTCATGTAGTTTAGATGGAAGAGAATATTTATTATGTGGAACAACCAATTTATGTTGTTGAACATAGAGAGAATCTTTTCTGGAAAAATTATATTATTAAGGATATGGTTTTATGGAAAACATTATATTTTAAGAGGAAATAGGGGAATCAGAAAATGAAATGGGGTAAAATTATCCCCACTTAATTAATATGTAATCAACATTCGGATGATGCAATTTTTAAAAGGGGGAAGGTTGTAACAACCCATGTGATGATATAACATTTATTTTTAAAAATTATTATTTAATTGTGAATTAGATAGTAATTTTGAATTTTTAGGGATTCTACATCTAACAACATAAATCTTACACAACTATTAGTTATTTTAAATATTGTGTTGCACACAATAAAGAGTTATACAGACCAATAATATATTGTTAATATTATTATTTAAGGGTTATCTTTATCCAATATATTATATCATAATATGTGATCATAAATAATTATATTATGATTACATATGTTTATATACTTATTTACATCCATTCAAAAAAAATATAATAGACATAATTTCATAATAAATATAGTTTTACACATAACAACTCTATTTTTTCTAAAAATATGTTTTACAACCTATTTTTGGAACATCTATTTTAAAAATAGATTCTCACACATTTAAAATTTCTATTTGAAAAAATATTCTTCATTATTTATTTTGGTTTATAAAAAATTCGTTGGGGTCTATTTTTGGTAATTTTCTTAAAACTTTCATATTTTGAGGAATAATAAATAGAACTAAATATTAATTGGAAACTAACTTTTCGTATAAAAATATTATATACTTATGTTATTTTTTAATTGGTATAAAAGTATAAATATATCAATATTATATCATTGAAAACAATTTATGTTATTTTAATAGATTCCACATTGAATTTAGATATTAAAACATAGAAATATTTTGAACATCTTTACATTAAAACCCTACTTTTTCATCTCATCTCCATGATTAAATTTTAATTACATTACTCCACTTATATAATTTTAATTTTTAAAATTGATTACATATATTTAATTATAATAATTTATAGATTATAATTTTATAAGCGTAGTTTTTGTCCAAAACTATTAGTGAAAGTAATTAAAATTAATGACATTGATAAAGGAAAAAGTGTGTTTACATTGTGTTTAAAAATTACTCTTAAGAGTACAAATGACCAAGAAACTTGTCAAAAAACACTGTTATTTCCATTATTCAACAATATCACCAGTTTTATCTAATAATTTCATTATTGTAGTTAAATGATGTAAAGGAGACTTCCCAATAGTGTTTGCCTTTTTATAATTACTAGAATGCCACCCCCATCTACTATAATATGTAACTCCCACCGCAAAATTATTACCACATATCAATCCCCAAAATATCTCACCTTACCCAAGTGACCTAAATTTATAAAAATCCAACCAAAAATTCCTTTGGTTCCAACCAAAACGAGTTACTCAAAGAATAGGCAACTTTCAATAATATGCGTTTTTACATTTTTTACTTCTCCACTACCTTAATATTAAATTATTTATTTATTATATAATGAAATAATTATATTAAATATAATAATATATTAATTTTACTTTTTATACCTAAAACTATATACATTTCCATGAAAGGGGTAACAAATTTACTGTTCGTGTGTACAGTAAACTACCGCCTCGCGAAATGATGACGTTTGTTATTCATTTATCACCTATCACTGTTGGGAATTTTTAGGAAAACAATTTTTTTTATATTATATTTATGATATTTAGGATTTTTTGGTACTTATTACATTTTTATATAACACATACATTAATGAATTTAATTTTTTGGGAATATAAATACATCGTCTGTGAATATGAGGACTACTACCTTCCCAAACCAATGTGATATGATTACACATTACATAGAATTTATTCAATATAGTTTTAATTAAAAATATATACATACATAAAAAATAAATTATAATAATTACATAATTATATTTCCATAAATATAATACTACATTTTCATTAACACCCATTCAAACACTACAAAAATAGATGGTGTTGTTCATGGATGTGTGGATTATGTCCTCCTTGACGTGATTTGATTACATAAAAAAGAATTATATATATATATATATATATATATATCTGTGTGTGTGTGTGTAATTAAATAAAATTTCATTTATGATCTTATGATACTTATGGAATGATTAATGTTACTTTTCTTCATTCCATCACGATCTTTGAAAAATGGAATATTACTAATGCATATGTATATCCTACCACCAATATGATTGTAATATTTCTTAATTTTTCATAACCATATATCTTGGTATGATTTAAAAAATGATTTATAATTATAATAACTATTTCATTATTCTTATTATGGTGATGTTTATGTAATTACCCCTTTTGACTTATTTGACTAACAAATGTCATTTTTTGTCTCATAACCTGAATATGATCAAAATACTAGACATAACTAATTTTTTTAAGTAGTAGTTTGAAAAATAATAATAAATAAGATAAAAATAATTATAAACATAAAAGGGGTATGAAAAAATTAAATGATTAACATAATTTTATTATTAAGGAATAAAATTAATCACATGAGAATTCAGAATCAAGGTAATGGATTCGTTATCAATGTCCTTTCATTAAGTCATATCTTGATGTTATAAACCATTATTCTTTTATTAGATGTATATAAATCCACATTGACATGTTATATCATGGATTTTATCTAAAATCATTATATTTAATGTTTATAATATTAGTTTTAATGATTTTTTTCATTTAAAAATTTCAATGTTGTATAGGAAATTTTAGTTTTTAAATATCATTTTAAATGTTTTATGAATTTATTGAAAAATAAATTCATCCATGATATTATTAATATATTATTTTATACATTTATTTATATAAATGGATTAAAAATGAAACAATAATTATATTTTAAATTATTTTCTTATTTTTTTAAAAAGTTATATTTTTACATGTTTTAAGTTGAATGTTTTGTCAGAAAAATAATGAAATGTTATATTCATAATGTGCATAATAAAAATTACATTTTTACCACCATGTAAAATATTTTTTTTGGGATTCCTTTGGAATATTTGATTCCTTAAATGAAAAATTTATTTCATGTTTTGTGTATTTTGGTATTAAAAATTAATTTTCAAAATAAATTTATATTTCGTATAGAAAATTGGATTTTTTTATAGAAAATGTTATTTTAATATCTAAAACTGATTTTGATAAGATGTTTAAAGAGTTATTGAAATGTTGAATTTTTTGTTGTTATTGTTTCCCAAAATTATTAATTATGGATGTGCATAGAAAGGGCTTGGTGATCCTGTTATTATATAAACGATGGGGGAACCTAGATAACGCTCCAATGAATTAGTTAATGGTTATATTATTTAGAGAAATATGTTGTATTTTATAAATATTGTAATTCCAATATATAAAGGTTATGTAAGGGTTCAACGTGATTATTTCCACCTGTATCTACATGAATTTTCTATGTTTGTTAATTATTTTTCATGGAAATGATTTACTTTAAATCATTAAAATAAATAATATTTATTAAAGAATGATATTTCTGTTTTAGTAAAGATGTTATGTTTTCATGAAAGGGGTTTTCATGACTTTTAATGATTATAAATAGACAAATTATTTACTTCTTTTCATATCTTGTAAAGATAAATTTATGTTCATACCATGTTTATAAACTTTCTTTATAGGATTTAAAGATGAGTAAGGGTTTGGAAGATATCAAGATTAATGTTGGGAAGAGGATTCATAAAATAGATCATTAATTGTTCTATAATAGTTTTTATGGTGAAAATAATTTATACTCATCAGAAGATTTCACCTTGTAATATATTTTTGGAATGTGTTAGATATGACCTAATTCTATAAAACTCTAATTCTAAAAAGACACTCAATGTGAAAGAATGTAAATTGTTGACATAAAATCAAAATTATATAATATTTATGTCATATTCTTTATATTAACTCTAGAGTGTTTAGTAATTTCAAATGACTAACCTCAGGTCTAGGTATCGTTAGAAAAACATAATGGATGAAGAAATTCCATGTATTTCATTTCAAAGAAGGTATGAACATTACATGTTTTTGGTTATACCCTTTTGGTTGATGACTAAACCAATAAATTTATGGATATTATGAATAGAGATATGATGAACCAGAATAAAAATACATTGATATTAAATTATTTTAGATGATTATGTATATCTTTGTAAATGTGCATGCCCAGGGACCATAAAAATTTTTTGTATTAAAAAATATAGAAAAATAATAATTTATTTTGGTGAACGATCATCAACATTTCCCTTAAAGAACGTCCCATTTAGTACTGCTACAAAAAAATTATTAACATTATGGAAAAATTATTCATAAGAATGGATTGAGGTAAGACTCAAAGGATAAACAAGGGAGATATGTAAGATAAACATGAATATAAGTGTTTGAGAACGTGATCATAACATTTGATGATCATAACCTGCATCTCAAATATCGTAATCAAGATTAATTTTATAAATATTGGAATATTATATGAAATGATTCATAAGATAGTTAAGAGAATAATCCATTAATTTATGACATAAAAATAAGAAATGTAATTTTGGAAGAAAAATAAACATATAAAATCATTCCCTATAAGTCAAGTCTCTTTTCTAAAAAAATATCAGCGAACTCTATGGGGGATGAACCTATTGAGTGGGAAACACCACCTTCCCTAGTCATAGAACATTATTTATATTGAAATAAATTCTCTCTCCAACCTCTATTATCACTCAAGGTTCACTCAGAATTCAATCTTACAATTTATAATTCACTACCATGGCCCTCATAATAGCCATTCCCCACTCCCAAGAACATATTATAGAAAACTTCCTTTACAGAACTATGTTCAGTCCCCATTAATCCATTTATATCTCATGAGATATAAATATTTACCCAAATAATTATAGATATATATTGGGCTCAATGATCACTTATAGAAATAAAATATATTTGATCTGGAAGATTAAATACATTCATCATATCAAAACCTATAAATAGATATAGGTTTCATATATTTCATATCATAAATGTTGAAAATATATGGGAATGATAAACACATAATAATTCATAGATTTTGGAATAGAGTTAGATTTTATAATCCCAACATATCCCCATAATGGAATTGGGATTCATATGTGTTTTATCATGATATAATTAGTGGAATACAAAAAATTTTCACGAACAACATGTCATCTTAAACATAAAACATTAATATAATGAATAATAATGGTGTACTTGGATCATATCCTAAGAAGAGAATAAAATATATCAAATGATATCATATTTTAAGTAGAACAATTTTTAATGACAAATTCAATCATTTATTAATGTAAATTATATTTTATTAAAAATTATTTTTTAAAAACATATATCAATTAATAATCCTTTTATTTGAAAAAAACATTGAAAAATTATGGTTATCAACATTAAAATAAATTAAAACATTTGTTAAGGAAATATCCTTATCAATTTGTAAAATTATTTTCAAGACATGAAACATTTAGAAACAAATTTATTTGATAATACATTTGATAACGTATAAAAGATAATTTGAAATCATTAGAAACCAATTTTTTTAAAATCACTGTTTTGAAAACAAATAATGAAATATTTTAAAATACTTAATTTTTTTTTAAATATAAAACATTTTATGAAGAAAATTTTCTTTGAAAATAGATATAGAAACATATAAAATAGTTTTTCAATTCAATGAAAAAATGTTCATTGAAAATATTTGTTTGAAAAAATATAATGGAAGTAGAAAAAATCATTTAAAACACTTATTGAACCTAAAAAACTTTGGAAAAACATTTTCATTGAATCTAACTCTAAAACAAATATGGTTTAAAATATTAGGAAAATAATTTATATTAGATAATATTTATCATTAAAAATTGAAAAGGAAGCTTCAATGAAATGACAGTGGATAAAACCATATATACCGAACATTTATTTTTCACTGTAAAAGGATTATAAAAGTGCCTCGATTAGAAATTGAAAATAATATTACTTTAGAAAAATTATTTTTAAAAAAAGGTAAATCATTTGTTAAAATTTATTTTAATGATAATTGGGGAATAATAGAAATTTTTTGAAATTATTTTTAGAAAACATGGTTCCTCTAGAACACATATTTTTGAAATAAAAGTTGAATAAAGTAATATTTTATTAGAATCATTTTCTTAATTATCTTATGTCGAAATGTCTGGACAAATTGCAGCATTTCTTAAACATATCAGGAATAACCATATTTTACAAAACTTCTTAAAAACTCATGAGATATTTATCATAATATTTCATAAGTGGGAATTTAATTATAAACAATACCAATAAATGATGAGATTGTAACAATAAACTCTTACAACTTTGGTGGTATTTTAATCAAAATACCCATGAAATACATAGATTACAAATATCCTACAATGTAGTTAAAATAATTACATTAATTTACAATAGTCCAATGCACAATATATACACATTTTAGAATAATACAGGTGCATAAAAAACTTTTTTCGCAACGAATACAAATTACAAGAAATTTACTTTACTGATATTAAAATTATTGAACCCAAACCCCAATGAAATATGGATTATAAAAGGGATATTAAAATGAATATATATTTCATGATGATAATAATTGAATAAATTAATGGGAATTATATATATCACACAAATGAAATGAGTGTTGGTTAAGAAATAAATATTGTAGAAATAAAAGTGAGCCTAGAAATCCCTTAACTACATGAGTAAATTTGGATTCATGATATCCATGAAATTATAACATAAATTGTAACTTTTTATATCATTATATAAATTAAATTAATTATATAAAATTAATTTTGGGGTATATAAAACCTAAATTATTACATTTTGATTAATACAGATTGTATCTCAATGAAATAAAAGTGACACAAGAAAACCCTTACCTCAAGTCTTCAATTTTTTCATACACACTCAAACCTCTTGTATAATAAATTTATGTTTATAATAAATCTAAAGGAAGAACATATTCTTATACATAATGAAATATTTAATTTTATAGTTACAGTATATAAATTTTTATTAAGAATTCTCTGTTAATGTTACATTACATGTTCTAACCACTTAGATATTTTTACATGTTTTGACTTACTATTTTTTTATCATCATAAATTTTTCATGATTTAATTATTTATATAATGTATAAAATTAATTAAATGTCATATATATTTAGTATATATGTATTAATAATAATATATATCTGGTTTTATTATGAATTGAAAGACACAAATCATGGGGATGTAGACTGTACATACACATGATCGTTTTTTCTATTTTCTTATCATATTAAAATAAAGAATGAATACGAAATATATTTATATATGTATATATATGAATATATATTAATTCCATTAGAATTATTATTTCATATATTTCATATACGTTTATTAAACCCATATATAATATATTTGATGTAATTTTTGAAGGAATCACATCACTTTGGGGAGGAAGTAGTCCACACATCCACAAACCGAGTTATCCTATTCCAAAAAAATAAATAACACAATTGTAAGTGTTATATAATAATTAAATAATCCTAAAAAATAAAGTAAATTATATATATAATATAAAATAGTAATTTTATCATTATTTGTAACCATTAATGGTGGTAATGTAGAACGAAAGCAAGCAGTTCGTGAGGTCGTAGTTCACCGTACACACGAATGATTATTTCCCATCCCATTTGATGATGCGGTGGGTATTTTTTGTTATAAAATGTAAATTTTTTTTTGTATTTAGGTTAAATAGTTTATTTTTTAATAATATAATAAGATGAATAGAGGTTGTGGAGAATTAAATAAAACATAAGTATGTGTTGAAGGATGTTACCTCTTCTTTGAGTAACTCCTTTTGGATTGGAACAATGTGTATACGTGGATAGATTTATTCCCAAAGTGAGTCCTCTAATATTATGTTAGGGATTTTTGGATGATATTTATTTAAGTTTATGATGATTAATATAGCTTGAGTGGTATGAATAGTGAGTAGAGTTGAGTACCCCATAATAGTTGATTAAAAGTTTCATTCTTGAAAATATAAATAAGTAAACACTATTTCGAGGACTCTCATACATCATGTGAATCCAATAATGGTTAATATTATATAAAAGGTATTATATGGACACAATATTCACATAAAATGGATTTTCGACATGTTTCTAGGTAATTTAGTCACTTTAATTTAAATTTTAACCACTAAGTGAAATAGTTTTTTATATTAATCACTATAATTAATTTTAATTAAACTCACATGTTTTTTGTAAAAAACTATCATGACTTTAATATTAAATTTAAATATTATTTTTTAAAATGTGGAATCCATTTTTCTAAATTATAATCATATAAGGTCTAGAAATTAATTTAATCATACTCTCTCAGATGGTATGAAATGAATCATTTTTAATGTAACGATATTTGAATGACTCAAATGTTTTTATATATAATTTCAATTATAAAATAGTTCAAATGACCGAAAATGGATTAATCGATGAATAATTCTTCTAATATAACTATTAAAAAATTTATAATACTATTTAACTACAAAAATAAATTATATGTAAAAGATGTTTTCAATTAAAATTCAATATTTTCAACTCTTCATCAAAAAATAAAAATCTTTGGAAAACATCAAAAAATTGACCCTAAGATAATTTTGATGTTACATATTCATAAATTAAGATTATTTTATCAAATAAAATTTATTATTGTTTCAATAATTAAATACAAAACAGGTTCATAGTTAAATGTTATTAAAATTTCCTTTAAGAAATATATATATCATTACACATAAAATTGTGTTCATTATTTTATCTTGTGAATAAAAAAATAAGATGAAAAATAAATTTTTTATTTAATATAATATATATATTTTTCATTAAAATAATTTATCAAAATTAGGTAAATTAATTAGTTTAGGAAAAATTTGATTGATTTTATATTTATGGGTTTCTGAAAAATGATTTTTATATTTTCAAATAAGATTTATTATCAGTTCAGTTTAATTGGTTACTAAATTATTATTTATTTAATAATGAGTAAAAAATAATTTAAGAATAGAATAATTATTTTTCATACCACCATTCCAAATTCTAGGTGACAACTATAATAATATTTTTATAACTATGCTAATAATAAATATTAATTTTGAAGAATAGTTCTTTCATGTAATGAAAGTTATAAAATGAACATGGAATGATGATTAACACACTAAAAAAATAGTTTTTTGTGATAAAAAATCAAATATATTTTTTAGATTATCATAATAATAACTCTATGTAGTTTGTAATGAAAAAAACATATTTAATTCATATAACACATTATTTATTCAAAGTTTCATGAAATGCCGAATACCCAAAATATTAAATTAATTCAAAAGAATAATTCACAATATCATCGTTTGTTATATTCTACCCCCTTGTAAAATAAATTTCTTGCTCAAAATATTCATGTGTTATCAGTGGTTTAATACTTGAATATTAATTTCATAGAATCCAATTTTATAACAATGAATTCTAAAACTCCATTTAAATTGGGAAGTTCGAAGCCTGATGATTATCCAAATTACCTCATGAATAGGTTTCAACATAGGATAACATTTGAAGCAAGTGAAAACATGGAAATGGATGAGAAATAAAACTATCAATTTCTGATATAGATTGATTGAGAACATGGAACAATAGAAGTGGGTTATCCATAGAAAGTTAACAAACACAAATCCATAAATCAGTGTTGTTATAAGGGACCAATTGATTCATTGAAAATTTAGGTACTTGGATAACATTTTTTTAGGATATATTACTTATAGTTGAATAATTTTAATGACGAGATATAATTACATGACTTTTTTCAATTTTATATACACAATCACACACATTGGTTATATGTTGAAAAATTTACACACCATATATTACTCTAAATAATGAAGATTAATTATTTATCCCTAAATAACTAACAGATCATAAGTGAGATAAGTATAAAAATATTCTATTCCATATTTCTCTAGTAATCACCATAGATAAAATAGTTAACACATGTTACCTAATAAAAAAATCATCATATGTTAAGAAAATACATTAGTATCTAAAACCTAATCCAAAGTTTATCTTAAATAATTACATAAATTGGTTCCCTTTTGAACATTCTGAATGATGTAAATATAAAATGGTAGATAAAAGGTTACTATGATTAAAAATGATCCCCCATATATTATATTGTATCTCTTAGTATTAACAATCCAAAAATGTGAATAACGTAGTCATGTATTATCTTAGAACACAGTAATTACATGAATTACCATTAACACATATTGAAAATTGGAATAATTCATTAATCCAAATTTTAAATGGATATATTCCATAAATAAGAAATTAATGTAATGTGCATCCATGATGAAATACACCACTTTTCCAAAAAATCAGTAATTAGTTACAAGGTAATATTTACTATGAAATTTACTTTATCGATATCGATATTCTTACTATCCATGATAAATTTAATTTCTCAATATTAGGAATATATTAATTGTTCCTTCCATTAATCAAAATATCAATTTTCTATTAAATAACTTTTCATAGTCATCATCACCATTCATCATATAATTTTGTCATCATTAATGAAAAATTATACAAAAAATAAATATATATTCCATGAATTATATAATATAATAATCAAATTATAAATAATATACCCTTCAATCATCTAAATTTTTTCATAAACAATTACATTGGCTGCATCACCTTATTCCTTAATACCATATTCATATAATATTTAATATGAAAAATTTCATAAGGTTACTCAACTTCAATTTAACCACTCATCTTATGTTTACTGTAAACAATGTAGTTATAACACGACATAAATTTCACATGACATTTTTCGTCTATTTATTCTTTATAGTGTAACCAAAACTCCTAAAATATTCCAGATTATCTTCATGATATTTCCACATTGGAAATAAATTTTTATAATTCCCATACTTTCCACATATGAAATATTCAATGTTCAAACAGTTCTTTCTAATTCCTACTACTTCTTTAGACCAGAAATTGTATTGTGAGAAATATTTATCCCAAGAGAGAAAAACATAATCATGAAAAATTACTTATATGATATCTAAATTTTAATAAATTATTTTAAACCAATGACACCATAGGATTATCCTTAGAAACAACCCTATACATATCCTAATTAATATCCTCAGGGATATAACTAAATATTTTTCCAAAGGATGAATTGAACATTTCTTTGATACCAAATAATGTGACATAAGCTTAACATATATGGATATTACATTCTTTTAGATGAATATTTGTCACATTAAAACATATATTTTGAGGAATGTAATAGTTTATTGTTTATGGATGATTTAAAAAACAATAATCTATTTTGGTGAATGATATTAAATATATACCTTATAGATATTCCTTATTAGTATTCCCACAAAAATAATAATTCATATTATAGGGAAACAAAACAAATGAATGGGGTGATCTAAGATGCCCAACAAGAGTAAATAATGGCTATATGTAAGAAAAACATGACCATAAGGGTGTGAGAATGTGATAGTAACATAAGAATATCATAAATTATATATCAAAGATTATAATCAAGATTTATTTCATAAATATTGGTAGATCATATGACATGAATCATAAGAGAATCAAGATTATGAGCCATGAAAGCCAAAAAAATTGAATAATACTTGAAATTTTGGATGAAGCGTAAACATATAAAATCATTCCCAATAAATCAAGGATAATTTTATGAAATATAATTGGGATATTAATTGGATGTAAACCTGTTGGGTGAAACATACCAACATCCATAGCTGAATAAATTTCCTTATAGTGGGATGAGTTCACTATCCAAACTGTATTATATACATGGTTCACACCCAAGACCATATTAGTAGTCAGTGTTAACTCTCTAGACCATCATTGTAGTCCTGGTACACTCTCAAGACCATCATAGTAGATAACATCCATTGATTAATCGAGTTAAATCCTCATTCTATCCATGATTATTTCATGAGACATAAATCTTTAACTACTAAATTTTATAGAGTTATAGGTTCCACACATCACATAATGTAATCATAAACATTTTTTACACACAATAATAAAAAAATTGGCATATCATGACCCATAAAAAGAGATGAGTTTCCTAAATATCATAACATAACCCATGAAATAAAATGGACATCATAAAAAATAAATAAATCATAACCTATGGAAAATAAACCAATTTCATAATAAAAAAACATATCATGAATGGAAGTGGGTTTCATAAGAGTTTTATCATTATATAACCCTTGGAAGAGAAATAGGTTTCGTAAACAAATTTAATTTTAATCATAAAATTTTCAAAGAAAGAATGAGATTGGTTCCCTTGTATCATTTCACTAGTAAATATTACATTATATAATAGGATATATTCATTGGTGGAGAAGGATTTTAGAATATCATTTGTATAATTTCATATAGAAAGTTAAAATTATTTGAAAATAAATTTTATAATAATAAATTTTTTAAAAATACTTATATTTAAAACCCACTTTAAAAAATATCATTTCTGATTTACAAATCATTTACAACATTTCTTGACGAAAACAACCTTTTCTCTATGAAAAATTAATTTAGGACATAAAAAAATTATACGTTTTTATTTGACTATATATTTGAAAACATATAAAATAATATTTGAAATTATTTATAAAATTTTATTTTAAAATATCCTATTTGAAAACATATAATGGAATCTACAAAAAAATTGAAAATAAATTTTATAAATAATATTTTTTCAAATATTTTTTTTGAAAATATGTTGACTACATTTAAAATAAGTTTTGATTTTATTGAAAACAAATTTATTGATAATGAACTTTTTAGTACCTATAAATGATGTTATTATAATCATTTAAAACACTTCATTGTCATAAAACTATTTTGAAAACCTTTTTATTTGAAATACACAAAGAAAATAATGAATACCCAAAAAATTAAGGAAAATATTTTTCTCAAAAAAAGTAAAAATGTATAATTTTAATAGAATATTCAATGAAATTAATGAAAATTAATGAATACATTTCAAACTTTCCTTTTCTGGTGAAAAAAGTTTAGAAAAGTGACACAATCAAATAAATATAGGAAGATTACTTTTTAAAAACCAATTTTTTAAAGAAGATTAATCATGGGTAAAAATAAATTTTAAATGTCAAAGTGAAATATATAAAATTTTAAATAATTTTTAGAGAACATGGTTTTGGATGAACATGTGTTTCGGACATAAAATAGAATTATAGTCAGATATTAAAAAAAATTATTTATTTATATTAAGTAACCATGAGTTGATTAATGGTAAAATTACTTTTATATATAACGAGTAATCATAGGATAAGAGAATTATTGAATATTATTGAGAGATATTAATTAATATTTAACCAATGGAAGCATAATAATAATCAATCCTAATAAATTATGTGATTGTTTCTACAAAATGTTACCACGTTCGTAATCATTGAATAAAAATCCCCAAAAACTAATAAAAATAAATTAATACTAAAATATCATGACAATATTTATATTTAGGATAATCCATGTCGATGTAAATTATGTACATCTCGTAAATGAATATAGGTTCCTAATAAAACACGTCTCTCAATTAAATGATGTTAAGTCAAAATTAAATTACCGATTTGGTAACATTTGAACCATAAAACCCATGAAAAAGATATCATAAAATGGATGTTAAAAAAAATAAATTTTATGATAATAATAATATTATATATTCAAGTGTATTATATATCACTCAAAAAATAATAGGGTGGTTATTATGCCATAATTCTCACATAAATAAAAGTGAGACTAAAAATGCACTTAATAGTTGAATAATATTTTAATTGTGAGATTCATGGAATAATAAAAAAAATTATAAATTTTAATATCTTGAACAAAAGTGAATATATTTGATAAAATATTATATGTTAGTATATACACTACAGAGCTAGGATAACTATTTAATATATTATACATCTCACATAAATAAAATTGAGATAACAAATACCTTACCATGAGTGTTGACTTTCATCAAACACATTCAATCGTCATATAAAATTAATAAAATTTTATTATTAATATACCATCTAAACATATTCTTATATATACCACCATATTTAATTTTATTATGAATTTAAATTTTCTATTTAATTATAATTTCATTGTGGAGTCATGTTTTGTGTAATAACCTCTTGGTCTTTTTTATATATTTTGACTCATTGTTATTGATCATCCGGGAGATATCATGAATTAATAATTTCCCGAAAGAGAAACATGATATAAATATCATATATGTTTACTATATATGTATTTATAATAATCTATAATATATATTAAATGGAATGCACTATTCATAGAGGTGATAGGTTGTACTTATGCATAGACTATGTTTCTATTTTCTTATTATATAGAAATAAAAAAATTAAATGAAATATATGTGTATAGTTATTTTCATTCAAGTATAATTATTACTTCATACATATCTTATACATTTAATAAATTCTTCCTTAATACATTCCATTTAATGTGTAATGGAATCACATATCATTGAAAAATAAGTAGTAAACATGTCCACAAATGAAGTTATTGTATTCCCAAAAAATGGAAAACATGAATGTATGTGTTATATAATAATTAGATAAGTATATATACATAATAAATATAATATATATAATATAATAATAATACTTCAATCATTATTACCATCTTTAAATTGTGGTAATTTATGAATGAACAACATCGTTTCGTGAGGCGGTAGTCCTCCGTAAACATTAATGATGATTGTGGATCTCATTTGACAGAAGTGTCTTTGATATTAAGATAAATCCCTAACATAACAACATTTAAATATATTTATTATAATTATTTTATGATATATTCCTTTAATAAGAATAATTTAGGTGGTGTAGAACGAAATAAAACAATAGTTCTTATTGAATGATGTTACCTATTCTATTGTTCACTTCAAATAGTTTTCCCGAAATGGATTCCTTGTTTTGATTTATTCCAAAATTTATTCCTATAGGATGAATGGAGGTAATTTTGGAGGATAATTTATCAGGCGTTGTATGAGACATAATAATTTAGAGGTGTGAGTAATTGAGGGGGGTGATTTTCCTTTTATATTAGAGGAAGAGTGACACTCTTCTAAATATAAAAAGGTATACAATATTGATAGGTCTCCCTTACAACATGTACCTAAAATAGTGGTTCAATTTCTATAAAATTGAGAAAATGTTAAAAATATTATTTAAAATAAATTTTGGATATGTTCCTGAGTTATTGTCCCCATCATTTAATGTTTAATCATGAGCTATACTCTTTTTTATTGTAATTGTTGTAATTAATTTTAAAGAATTTCAGTAGTATTGTTGGTAAAAAAATATTTTGAAATTAATAGAAATTATTAAATATTTTAATTATTAATCATCTGTTAAACTCATTTATGTATATTAATTATACATACATTTTTATAGAGGCATGTAATAAGAAGAATTTAGGTTGTGGAAAATGAAGTAAAACAGAAGTTCTTGTTGAATGCTGTTATTTCTTCTTTGGGTAATTCTATTAGTTTTCCCAAAATGGATTCCTTGATTGGAGTTTTTTCTTTTAAATTTAGTCCTCTACAATGAGTGGGGGTAATTTAGGGGGTGATTTTTCCAGGGGATGGCTGAGAAAAAGGAATCGAGATGTGTGATGAAGTGAGGGGGTGAGATCTCTTTTATATTGGAGGAGTGACACTGTCGAAAATACAAAAATGTAAACAATATCAATAGGTATCCTTTAAATAATGTGCCTCCGATAATAGTTCATTAATCATAACATAGAGTATATGTTCATAATATTTCCATTAAATGGCATTGGGAAATGATTCTAGGTTATTTGACCCCATCGGTTAATGTTTTATAACAATGTAAACTCATTTTTAATATAGATGTTATAATTAATTTTAATGTATTTCAGTAAACATTTTGCTAAAAACAATTCACCTTAATAGAAATTATAAATTATGTTAATACATTATATGGAATTAAATTTTCCAAATTCTATGAATATAAGTGTAATAAATTAATATATAATTAATCTTGTATATGAGATAAAACAACGAGTTTTTAAATTAAAAAGGATTGAATGTTCTATACATTTTTATATAAAATTTAAATGTGAAATTGGTTTAAATGTCATACATTATAATATTATATTTATAATTAATTTAATTAATCCATAAAAATTATTTCATTTATAATCTTACTATATCAATAAATTAGATGAAAAAGTAGTATTGAAATAAAAGAGAATTTGTTTAACGGTTATTCAAAAAATGTAACTCCTTAGAAAAATAAAAAAATTTAACCCTAAGATAAATATGGTGTAAGTTATTCATAAATTTAGTTTATTTATTCAAATATATTTTAAAACAATAAACAATTATATTTATAAGAGGTGAATCATTTAAAAAGTATAATATTACCTTTAAAAAAATATATCATTACATGTAAAATTAGTTTTGTCCTTATCTATAATTTAGAAAAAATCATATGATGAATGTATAATAGTTTATTTAATTATATATATATAATTAAAATCATTTATCAAAAGTCTTCTAATTAATTTATCAAGGTAAAACCTTTTTGATTGAACAATATGGTTCTCAAGTAAAATATTTTAATCATTTTCAATCAGGGTTTATTTTTATTAATAGTTAATTGGTAAAAAATAATTCTTCTTATATATATGTGTAGACAATATTTTCATAATTTAATTTTTCTTATTTATAAGCTCCATTCCAATTTCAAGGTGAAATCTATAATAACATTTTAATGTTATTTTTAATCTTACGTTCTTGTATTGTTAAATTAGGTCTTGTGTGTAACACAAGTTATTGATTGAACTCAACATTGTGTGTACCATAATCTAAACATTGTTGTATCTATAACAAAATTTAATCTTCCCATTTCGTATAGCATAAGAATAATTTCATGTTGTGTGTAATTCAATTCAAAAATATTAGATTCATATAATTTATTTTATATTTAATGATCCATTAATTTAAGAATATATAATATATTAAATTAATTACAAATAAATATTTCAGAAAATCACACGTTGTTACAAGAGGTTTCTAAGAGATTTTGTTTAGATTTTGTGCTGTGATTATTAATGATATTTTGGTATGTGATAAATATAATGTGTACCATGGAAATATCTATATATATTTATGCAAACAATAAAGGAAAATAAGTTTTATGTAAACTTTTTAAAATGAGAATATTGGTTATTAATATTTCATTTCATTGGAGTGTTGAAACTAATGGTTATCATGTTTGTAATATTTTTCTAAATAATGACCAATACCAAGACATATATCAATGATTCATTGTTTTCATGGGCTAGTGGGTTATTATCTATTTTCTTTATGACAACTTTTCTTGTCCAGACAACCCTTTAATCAGGTTAACTCAAAAGGGGATTAAATTATTTTGGACTAGCACGTGCAGTTATTTTTTTCAATAAACTAAATAATGATTGGTTCATTATACATTAATATCATTTCCATCATTAAATGTGGTTTTTTTTAATATTGATAATTATTTTAAGGGTCTTGGATGTGTTTAGATACAGAATCATCAGGTAATTATGTATCCACAAAACAAATTGAAACCCCATGGGTAGAATTATCCTACACATTAACTTGAACTGGCTGTAGTAGTTTGTCCTTTTTTAAATCTGGAAAAAACATTTTTATGTGACTGAATTTGATATATATATGGATTATAATTCTTCTAAATATATATTATTTCAAATATATATAAACATATAAAAATTAATATTAATAGAACTAATAAAAATATTTCACAATTCATTATCATCCAAGTTATGCGTATCAGGGAACATACTCTTTACGTCCAAAGGATAGTTGTAAATTCATGAAACCTTCATTCCAGTAATGTGATACACTTGTTTGGATTTAACTGTGTTTTTGGCTAGTCTTCTGTATTGTCAAGTGAATTCATAGAAATTTTGGAATCCTATGGGGCTATGAATGGTTAAAACATGGTTAGGGAAATTCACCTAGTTTTTTCTAAAAATCTATATCCCATAATGAGAGGATATAGATGGGGCATGGTAGGCACACTGTTCATCCAAACCATGTTTCCACCATTCCAAACAATTCACAATTGGAATGTGGTGGTTTTCATAGTTGGATCATAGTTAGTATCATCGTGATGCTAAGCCCTGCACCCCATTTATAAGTCATGTAAGGGAGTATAGTTTTGGAACACTATTACTACTATATGTGAGGCCCTACCTAGGATATAATTTTCATGGGTCTTTAACCACCTAGAAATTTATCTAAATTTCATAGGACCCCCACCTTTAATATACCTAACACACCTCCCCCAACCTCATTTAACCCTATACCTTAACTTTTTTTTATCTTCAATGTCTCTAGCAGAAACATTGGTTCTCTAAACAACCTATCATCTAAATCAAGGTTCCATGAGACTATTTGATCACATTTTTTGTTTGTGTATCTCATCTCATTTGGTTTATCCTGATCTCATATACTCTTTTCACAATATAATGATATATGATCATGTTATCTATGGATCTTACAATTTTTTCAATGGATCTTAATTTTTTGTTTGATTCTATAATATCATATACGCTCATAAATAGTTGCTGGATCTTGTTGTGGGTGTTTTGTTGAGTTGATATAATGATTAATATAAGTGGTTCCATAAGGACTTACCCCTAAATTGAAACCCCTATAGCTTGATTGATTTTAATTTAGTATTTAATTGATATAAAAATTATGTTTTTGATACAATTTGATGTTTTATTTTAAAAGGTAATGGAATTTTTGAAAACAACAATTTCAGAGGAATTGAAATAATTTGGTGGATTTTTATAAAAATTAAGGCTTGTATTGAACTTGGATTTGATGTAATTGATTAATAATGAATATTTGTAAATTATTCTTAAAATGAAATATGTTTTGGAAAGGAATAATTTTATGAAAACAAAGAGTTCAATTTCAAAATAAAAAGGCATGTTGAAAATTGAATTTTTTATATTGATCTATGAATAATGAAATGATATTATCTAATTTTTCTTTCCATGACTGATTTATTTTTTATTAAAGAACATGTATGACTGTTAACTTAGTGGGTGATTAGGACAACTATTCTAAGACATAGACTACCGAGAGATGGATTGAAAATGACAACACTAACTAATGAAAATTCAACATAACACCTATGATATATCCTCTAATGGTGTTTAGATTTATTCTAATAATGGATTCTAATATGGGATGTTGATTTGAGTGTTCACACCTATCTTATGTTGTGATGATGATTGAAGTGTGTGAGGATCCTATTTCTACATAATATTGTAACTCAATACATTTTGAAAAAGGTCTATTATTTACTTGATTACTCATTCCATTCATTATAGAAATCATTAATTAATTCAAAAAGTTGTATATAAAATTTTTATATGTAATTTTCATATATTTCTATTTATATATATCTATTGTATTATTTCTTTAAAGGAATGTTTTTTTTGTAATTATATAAATTTCATTCAATGTATTTTTTTTATTTAAATTAAAATATGAAATGGTTTTTGACATGATGTGAAAGTACAATTTTATTTATTAGTTTTCAGAAACAACAACAAAATGAAAAATAAGATCATCGGGGAGGATGAAAAAATGGTAGGTTGAGTGCATCACCTCTAACAATAATCAAATATTTAGGGGGAAGTGGACCCATATTAGTAAAAATAGTGAGGTATACGTCTTAAGTAGTCTTCGAGGAAAGAAAGTCCACAACTTTATTACATTTACACCATGTGTGACTCACATGCACTTAGTCCCTCAATAGAAGATTAATGCATAGTATGATATAAATAATGATCTATGGGATAACTACTTTCCTGTGAAAAGGGTTGTATATGATTATTAATTCTATTTCTACTACGTCAATATTCAGATTTATGGTCCTAAAAACTCCCATGACACAGAGTATTTTATAGCCTCCAACACAAGACTGTCGTTCTTCACATAATAAGAAGTAAATGTGAGTATCATTGAGCCCCCAGTTGGGAAATATGCCAAGCGATGAACATGCAATCCATGGAAAATGAACGTGTAATGGAAATATTTTTCCTTGAAACATTGGATTCATAGCGATAAAAATAATCACAGAATATAATGTGACAGTAGATAATCTTTACATGGAAAACCCAAATTGTAAATACCACGTTATCAATTCCAGAAAGGGGGATCCAATAAAATAGACAATTACATGGTGGAGACTCCCCAAAAATGGAATAGATCTCAAAAGTGATAATACGAAAAATATTGGATCAAAGACGGATAAGAAATACAGTCTGAATGAAGCCTAAAATGAAGAATACATCTTACTAAAGAAACCAATATTGATCATACTGTGAAATCCGATGATTTATGTTCGAACAAAATTTAAAATGAACAACAGATGGATCTGATCAAATAACACCACATATAAAAGGCGAAAAAATAAGAGTAGTACCACTAGTTGCAGATATTAAATATGCTCGTTAAAAATGAAATTGCACTGCCTCTAACAATTAAAAGAGAAGAGTTGCACCTCTCATATATAATGAATAGTCTCCAAATGATATCTCTTGTACCTTCACATCATATCTCATATCTCCTCTACATATATCATGCCATTTGTACCCCTTTTTTATCTTTTATCTAAAAAAACCATTTAAGGTCCCTATGTGAAGAGGAAACTGAATGAATACTCATCCCACTCCTGTAGGGATCATCTCCAACCCTACAATCAGTTGAAAAGTCTAATATTTACCTATGGTTAAACTCTTTCTCATCAATTTTTGGACCATTGTCATCAGTGTGGATCTTCTCAAGCTCTAATTGTCTCGAATCCAGGACGTTGCAGTTCCAATGATACCAAACATTGATATGGTTCGAACTTCCATGAAAAGTAGAATTCATTCCCTAACAAATAGAACTATAACTATTTAAAAATAAAATATAACTGCCCTGATTAAAATTGAGCTCTCGAATAATCATTTGCATCCACAAAAATTATTTTGACGCCGCTGTAGCTGCAATAAACTCCGACTTTGTGGTAGATAAACCAACACATCTCTGTAACCTAGTCTTCCAAGATAAAATTCCTCCTTAAAAGTGACCAAATTGCCTATGTTAGACTTCTGAGAATCAATATCTCATACCATATCCTAATCTATAAAGCCACAATGTATAGGTTCCTCATTTCAAAAACATAATCTCACATTATAAGTACCACAAAGATAAAGAAAAATATACTTCATTTCTCTCCAATTCTCTCTACCTGAATTTGATAGAATACGACTGACCATAACAACTACATGAGATATATCATGTCTATTAAATCTCATAGCATACATAAAACCTTCAACGATAGTTGAATAAGGTATGTGCTACATCACCTATCTCTCTCTCTCTTCATCAGTAGAAGGTGACCGACTGGAACTAAGGTTAAAATTTAATGAAAGAGTTTTACAATCCACATTATCTCTATATATAGAAAATATCTGAAGAACCTTTTCAATATATCTATTCTGAGATAACTACAATTTCATGGCCTTTCTATCATGATAGATCGACATGTGACGAATCTGTCATGTTGGCCAGAAGACATTCATCTCAAATACCTAAAAAATATCCCTCTTCAATCTGTTGATTATAGAAGAATCATGTCTAAGAGTTATTATATAAAAACCATAAAGCAACAATAAAATAAAATCATTATCAATAAATATTAAAACAAAAAAACTATGATCAGAAGATATCTTCCTGATACCCTTAATGAGAAATGACAGATTGAAACTTCTTATAAAACTGTCTCGGAGCTTTCTTCAAACCATACAGACTCTTATTCAATCTGTAGACATGATTCTCATTACTTGTTTTATCAAAACCATTTTTATACTCCTAATAAATCTCCTCCTATAAATCTACATCATGGAATGTTGTCTTCAAATCCATCTACTCAATCTGTAGATCCAGACAAGTATCAAAGAAAAAAAACCCAAATAGATGATATTTTGATAGCAGGTGAGAAAATGTCATCAAAATCAGTACCTTTCTTCTATGATTGCCTTTAATAACTAACCTTGCCATGTATCATGCAATCGAATTGGATTCTTAATTTTTAATCTGATAAATCATCTGATTTTTCAAATCTGTCTTTCATGTTGGTATCTTCACCATCTCAAAAATATGGTTGTCATGAAATGATGTCATCTCATCAACCATTTCTACAACCCTTATGTCCTTCTGTTCACTTTTCATTTCCTCGTCAAAAGATCTTGGTTCTCACCCTTCACCATGTATAATATACTCACCAGCTGAATACCAAGTAGAAATTGTAGGATATTTAGATAGAATATATGGTGGAACTATGGGTTCATTGATATGTTGAGTAAATAAGGTTTTGCTTATGAATTTTTCCATTCCTTCTTGTTTTGAAAATCACAGACACCTTATAATTAAGCGAATCAATGTTTTACCTATATAATAAAAATTTCCTTCCATAAGGAATTTAACCCTACCATGTTTTTATTGTTCATATCAATGTTTTTCTTAAGTATAAAAATCGTATTCATATTGAAATCCTTAGAATCATATAATACTTTGATATTCAGCATTCTGTTTTAGGATCTGAATTCTGAGTATGAACTCTCATGAAGTTCCACACCGAATTCTAGATACGAACTCTCATGATGTCCCACTCTGAATTCTGGATAAGAACTCTCATGAAGTTCCACTGCGAATTCTGGATATGAACTCTCACGAAGTTCTACTCTAAATTCTAGATATGAACTCTCATGAAGTTTCACTCCAAATTCTTGATACGAACACTCATGAATTTCCACTCCAAATTCTAGATATGAACTCTCATGAAGTTCCACTCCAAATTCTGGATACGAACTCTCATGAAGTTCCACTACAAATTATTGATACAAACTCTCATGTATTTTGACTTATAAATCTGATTATAAACATATCTAAGTTCTGACTCCATGTTCTCTGAATTCAGACTCCGAACTCTTATGAGTTCTGACTCGGAATTCCCATGAACACAGACTCTAAACTTTGTAATTTCTAGTACCGAATTCTAATGAAACTAGACTCAGAATTTCCTTTAAATTCACAATCTGGATTTCTACAGAATTCAAGTTCTGAATTCCTATAAAACAGAATCCGAATATCTCTTTATTATAGACTCTAAATTCCATTTGGGATAGACTCCAAAATTTTATTTTCATACATTCCGAACGTTAGGTTTACATATTCTTACACCTGTTTCATTATAAAACGATGTCGTTCTTTCAGTTATTGACTAATCGTTGGTTTACTGACACATGTACAGATCCCTCCAAAATCCAAGGATAAATATGATCATTGGAGGAGGGAGCTGACTATTAGAGCTTCGCCTATAAATAGGAGCTCATTTTAAAGTGTTCGAGACTTTTTGGGACATTTGGAATTTTGGTGATCAAAACTTCCTCAATTTATTTTTGGAGAGAATGGCTCTTATCAACTCTCAAAGCTTCGTGTAGAATATTTGAATAGCTTGTTCAAACTTTTCCTTGTGCAGACTTGCTTCATGCAACTCTGATTGTTGTTTATTACAATCGAGGGCTTCTGGGGATAGGAAGATAGAGCTTCCAACACCTTAAAGTTGAGGGCTTCCTTAATGAGAAAGACAGAGGTGCCGACTACTTGATAGTTGAGGGCTTGTGGGGATAGCAAGACAGAATCCAATTTTCGTATCAAGGGCTTAATCTAGTGTGGGTAAAACAAACGTTTATGAAAATATAAATCAAGGGACCTCTTATCCAGGGTTGCTGGATACCCTTATCTTTGGGTTAAAGGAGTTATTGTATTTTACTTGTAGTTTTACTACTTTGTTTTTCCGTTGCATTTTGTATTGTTAAGGAAATTATAACTTTCTTATACTTCCTTACTTGTACTCTGATTTTGTTAGATTCTATATGCTTTAAAGTAGATTCTTAGTCGGTTTAAACTTTTGTTAAGTTTCATTTCAATAATCACTTTTTTGGAATCAAGTAAGTCTTTACAACTTATATGTGTTATGAATTTTGGTGATACAAAATTTCATAAAGGAAATTTTTTAATGTATACAAGTCACCCCCTCTTGTATTTGTATCTCATTGTACTTATTAGATCCTATGTTTCGTATTATAGAGTATATCATACTCAGTCATACCATCCTAACAATTGGTATTAGAGGACATGGTTCAATCTGAGTTAATCTCACGATTAGATTAAGATGATTTTTTTACATTCAGAATTGATCATTCAGATTCACATTTCCAGATTCATACTTTTCAGAATCAATTTTTCGGAATCATAGTTCGGATTCACTTTTTGATTAGAGATACAATTTTTTCTTGCTTAGAATATTTTATCTTGTTTATAAACTTATACTTCTATCAATTTTGTGTGCCAAAGTTTTTCTTAAGGATGGCGGGTTTAAATATTGGTTCTATCAACAACATAAATCCTACTAGCTATCTTTGATGGTAATGATAATGAATATTGGAGAGATCATATTAAGACTTTAGTTATCAATACTAGGGTAGATAAATTTGTCATGCTTACTGGACGATATAAAATTCCTGACAATGATGTAAGTGCTTTCACTAATCCAGAAAAGTATGAATACCAACTCAACTATAAGGTACACAATACTTTTCTTTGTTCAATGACTAGGAACATATATATCCAAATTTATTCTTGTTAAACAGCTAACTGTATAGTGAAGAAACTTGATGTTACAAATTTTGGTACATCTAAAGTGATTGATACTAGAAGAGCCATGCCTAGATCTAAGTATCATGGTTTTAATTTTCCTTATGAAGAACCAATTTGTAAGGTGAAACAAAGATTCATGTCTATCATGAATATCTTACAATCTATTGGAGAGAAAGGTTTAGATGATGAATCATTTGTTGAAAAGATTATTGACATCAATCCCAATGAGTGGGAATCAAAGGGAACTGCTATCGATTAAAACATAAAGGTTACTCAAATTTCTCTTGATGAACTATTTGGAACTCTTATTCAACATGAGACTAGAATGAAGAGAGACGCTGGCAACATAACAAAAAGAATGGGAATGGTATTATTACTTTTACTACAACTTCAAATCATATGAAAGCTAAGACTCCTGAAAGAGTTACTAGATCTAAATCTAATAAGGTTATTATTAAATCCGAATCTAGTGAGAGTGAAGTCTCAGAAAATGAATGAGATAATCTTGCTCGAAGGATGAACAAGATAGCTGGACAGAGAAATTTCTAATCCAAGTATAAGAAGAAGGAAAGGAAAGATAAGAAATATTCAGTGGTCACATGCTATGAATGCAAGAGAGATGAACACATCAGACCAGATTTTCCCATGCTCAAGAGGAAAGAAAGAAAAGAGAGGCATTCTAAATGGAACAGAAAGAAATATTACATGTCCAAAGCTAAGAAAGTTCTGAATGTTAATGACACCTGGAGTGCAAGTGGTGGTGACTCTTCAGATGAATCTACTGATTATGAATCATCTGGACAAAATATTCTTGGTCTTATAGCCAGGCTACCTACTGATAATCATTGCTTTATGGCTAAGGTACACACTGCTAAATCCTTGACCAACGTTTCTCTAAATGCTGATGATAGTATATATTATAACTCTTCTTGATTAAGAATCTTCTTCTGATGAAGAAAATACTTTACCTAAATATGATGAATTTTCTATGTTTGATGAACTTCTTGAGATTAAGAACTCAGAGCTCATGAAAAATCTTAATAAGTAAAACTCTACGAATACTATTATTACTAAGGAAATATAAAATCTTTCTAAAGATCTAGATATGATAAATGCTAATTTTGAAAGTATTTCATAATATCTTGAGGAAATATGTTTTGAGAATAATAAACTTTCTAATGATCTTGAAAACGTAATTTCTAAGAAAAATGTTTTCCAGCCTAGCACTAGTTTGAATGTTTTTAAAGAAAAGAACATAGTTATTAAACTCAAATATGAAATATTTTCCTTGAGGAAGTGTTTGTCAAAAATTACCCATGGTAAGGAAATTTTTGATAAAATGTATTCAAAAATCCGACCTCGGAGGAATACTTCTAGTTTTGGTTACACTAGTTCTAAACCAATTTTTAGTAACAATAACTTTGTCCCTCAATGTTACCCATTTTGCCCAATGTGTCAATGTGGTGGTCACAAGGAAAATAATTTCTCTTTAAACAAAACCCAATCTTTAGGATTTGAAAAGGATAATTTTTCTAAGAAGATGTGGGTACCCAAAATTTTGCTTTCTGAAATTTCCGGATCCAAGAAAGTTTGGATTTTGAAAACCTATCTTTTTCTTATTTTCAGTAAAATAGGCAATGTAAGAACAGAAATACTTGGTACATGGATAGTGGATGTTCCAGGCATATGACTTGTAACAAAAAATATCTTGAAAAGATTATCAACCCGAAAGGAGGAGAAGTAATTTTTGGAGATAATGCTTTAGGAGAAATTATTGGTATAGGTAAATTTTTTACTTCTTGGAAAAACTTTTATTTCAAATATTTTGTTTGTCAAGTGTCTTAAGAAAAACCTCATCATCATTAGTCAATTATGTGATGAAGGCTACCTTGCGAATTTTTGGAATAATATGTTCTTTTTACACAATTGTAATGAAGAATTTATTCTTTCTGCCAATAGGAAAGAGAATGTATACACTTTGAACATAGAAGACCTTAGGAGCCAATAAATACCTTGCCTTAGTGAAATGGAATATCATTATTGGTTATGTCTTGAGTTTTACTAAGACTCAAATTTAGTGTGATAACATAAGTTCCATTTCTCTTAGTAAAAACCATGTGCATCACTCTCGTACAAAGAACATAGATATTAGGCATCACTTTCTTAGGGATCTCACACAAAAAAGATATACCATTCTTCAATTTATTAGAACAAAAGATCAACTTGCTGACATTTTCACAAAATCGTTACCGTCTGATAGATTTTAATACATTAAACAGAAGTTAAGAACGATAACTATTAGGTAATATTCCTTCATTAACTTCATTTTGAAACATTATCCTTATAGTAATAAACACTTTTTCATATGGGGAGTAAATTTGTTTGTTTTCCTTTTAAAATATTTCATAATGAGTCTTTAAAAAAAAATTCATAATGAGCCTTTCAAAATTTTTCATAATGAGTCTTTCAAAATTTTCGTAATGAAGTTTTCTTACTGCAAATTTTTGTAATGAAGTTTTCATACTGGAAATTATTGTAATGAAATTTTCATACTAGAAATTTTCGTAATGAAGTTCTCATACTGGAAATTTTCGTAATGATGTTTTCATACAAGAAATTTTCCTAAAGATGTTTTTGTACTGAAAATTTTTTTAATGAAGTTTTCGTACTGGAAATTTTCATAATAAGAATTTTTGGAATAAAAATTTTCGGAATGAGAATTTTCTTAATGAGAATTTTCGTAATAAGAATTTTCGTAATGAGAATTTTTGCAATGAGAATTTTCATAATGGGAATTTTCGTAATGGGCATTTTCATACTCATAATTTTCGTACTAGAGTTTTGGTACTCAAAGCTTTTGCAATAAACTTTTTGACATTAAGCTTTTCAACTTTTGGTATTTCGTAGTATGTTTTTTATAGTTAAATTTTTCTTCTAGAAGAATATAACCTATTACGAATAAACATTTTAGCCAATCCAAAAGGTATTCCATCCTTACTGGAGTTTTCATAATGCTTTTTAGTTGCTGGTAGTTTCCTTTTCTTATAAAATTTCTGGGATTCGTTTCTTCATAAATCTGAATGTTTTTGTTAAAACCTCATAAGGTCGGATTTAATATTTCCTTGAGGGTATGTTTTCAACTGTCAGATCATAGAAAAGAGTTTTTCAACCTTTAGATTGGTTTTGGAAGTTCAAAGGTCACCACCATCATCTACAAAAAGTGGAGCCCCGATGGTTGTCCCACATCTTATTCAAATCCCTTGCGTGTCGAAGTTCTGTTGCAGTTCTTAAATCACGTTCTGAATCTTTCAGTGCTTCTCCATTCTGAATGTCTGTAGAAGCCACTTCCCAAGATATGTCTTCTATGAAGCCAATCTCAAATTGGTTAGTCTACAAGGAAATGTTGGTCCATCTAAACATTTTTAGTAAGTTTGATTCTCTAATTTCTATGATTTTCAAACTCAATGGGTGGGAAGATTTCTGTATATCGAAACCAGGGGATCAACATGTTGTTTATACAGATTTTCTTTTATACTTTTATGAGTCTGTTTCTTTCTTTGAAGAAGATGGAAGAGAACAATTCTCCTTTAAGAACTATTGCAAGACTTCCAAGCTATCTTACACCAAGGATACAAGCTTGGTGGGCTTATCATAAGATGGTGAAGCTGAATTTTTTTCACATAAGCTACCAGATGTGCAAGGAAGTTTTAGAAAAGTGAATCTAATGGAATGACTTAGACTCAAAGATGATAAAATAGAAAAGATATGCCCATCTCTCCACCAACAACCGGATTCTGTAGTTGTGGGTTCAAGAGATTTTTGTTCTGAGTAGAGGTGACAAGGATAACCTAATGAAAAGTGGTATTTACATCATGAATTTCTTGGTAAATATATGAAAGTTCAATCTGATGAGGCGCGTTCTTATTACAGCTCAAAAAGTCAAGAATGGCACTTTGAAAGCTCAAATTATTATGTATCATGCTATTATCTCCAAGCTTATCATTCGGTTTCTCTATTCTTTCAAGATTTCTTGCACCTCCAAGCCAAGAAATTGTATGGTCATGATGATAAGTGATGACACCTTAAAAAGGATGAATGTCGGTTTTTCAAAAGAGTTAGGTGACTTTTACGATCTTCTAGAGGAGGAGGCAGAAGCCATTCCGAAAAGTGTGGAGAAAGTTGAACCAGTGAAGAAGGTTGGTAAGAAGAGGAAATTGAAAGAAGTGGTAGTTGATGAAAAGACCCCTAAAGCTTAGAAAACCCAATCCAAACCTACCAAGAAAAAGAAACAGAAGGCATATCCGGATGAGGTGGTTACTAAATGGAGGGAAGATAAGGACAAAAGGAAATAAGGGGAACCTTAGTTCGGATTGGACCCTACAAAAGATAAATCATTATGTTAGAAGACTGCTTAATACCTTGAGAATGTAGAAAAAGAGAAGAAGATGAAGAAGAAGATGTCTGAAGCTGAAGTTGTACAATCCCTTTTGAGAGACACAAAAGTAGCTTTTGAGAAGATTCTCATACTAGAAACGTTTGTTGTCCAACCATTACTGGATACCCCTAGAATGAACTACTTCACTCCGGAGAAACCTAAAGAGGAAGAAGTTTTTGAAAGAGTAGAAGAACAGGAAGAAGTAGAAGAAGAAGAAGTATAAGAAGATGTTGATGATCTAGATGACTTGATTAAACAAGTTGTGGATTATCAAGAGAAGGAAAACCCATCAGAAAAACTACCACTCCGAACTTCTGAGGCCTAGTCCCCAAATCTTGTCACTCTGGAAAATGGAGATGGGAAATATGGTAATAAAGATGATGACAAAGAAGAAGAGAATTAAAATGAATTATCTAAGGAAGAATTCTATGAGAAGCACTTTCTTGAAGAAGGAGTAAGGAGAAACCTGATGAAGACAAAATTGTTCAACTATATGAAAGCGAGGAAGAATCTCATGATGCAGAACACATTCCGAAAGTTGATAAGGGTAAGAAAGATCTTATAGAAAGCCCAATATAAGATATCTTATGTAAGAAGCATGTTGGTAGATCTTTTAAAAGAAATTTGGTGGAAATTGAAGAAGAACAATCCCCGTGAAAGGTGTCTGATTTAGAATCATTCGCACTGGGACATGATTTTGTTGTTGAGTCTTTGAAGAAATTGGTGGATACAATTCTGATCTTTCCCACCATAGACTCTAGGTTCCAGATGCTTCAACACCGCCTAAATCAGAAATCAGAATCTGTATCCCTGGTGATGGATAAGTGTGTGAAGATTGTGGCTGAGCATAGAAATTTTCTCATCAATTATGATGTACAAAGAAAATCTTGCAGCAAAACCACTATATGGTCAAAGAAAATTGATGATGACATGGAAGAGCTTGATCAATTTCAGAATGATGTAAAATAATATTTTGACATTGAGGATGCCAAGATGAAGAATCTTCAGGATAAGCTTACACTTGAGAAAAATTCTCAGAATCAACAGGATAAGGATCTGAATGGGAAGCTTAACTCGGTTTCCCAAAGATGGAAAGGGGAATAAGATCTCTGGATTGAGATCGAAGAAAAGCTTGTGAAGCAAGATGAAATTCTTAAGGCATAGTCTGAGGCTTTTAAGGATCAATATAAAAGGATTAAATACTATGAAAAGCAATCTGAGGAGGACCAAAAAGACTTGAAGCAACTGAAAACCCTGTTGAATAAGTTAATCCCCATGGAAAAGGAAGACAAATAGTCCAATCCGATTTTTTTGTAATGTATTTCCTTGTAAAATTCATTTCAATATTAATGAAAATGTTGTTTTCTTGTGTTGTTTGTATATCATTACTCATGTTTCAGGTACATTATTGTATTTCCATTCCCTAAATTCTTTTTGAAAATCACAAAGGGGGAGAAGGAAAAAGAACTACTCAAAAGGGGGAGAAGTAAAAATCTAAAAGGGAGAAGATAATTTTCTATGTAAAGAAGAACTATCCCTATGTAAGGGGGAGCTCATCTAAGGGGGGGTTTCTCATTATGAATTTTTTCATTCCCATGATAATGAAAATTCAATTTCGGAAATCTAGAATATGATCCTTAGAGATTAAATGCCTAAGGGAGAGTTAGTCGTATTCACCATTATCCATAAAAAAGGGAGATAATCTTTAATTTCATGGTTTAGAAATTTTTTTGTCCTTGAATACTTTTTCGAAATATTGATTGGGATTTCCAAAAAGGGGGATATTTTTGAGTCAATAAGGTTTTCCTTATGACTTTTTCCATTCCTTCTTGTTTTGAAAATCACAGACACCTTATACATAAGAAAATATATATTTTACTTATATAAGAAAAATTTCCTGCCCAAAATAATTTACCCCTATCATGTTTTCATTGTTGATATCAATATTTTTCTTAAGTATAAAAATCAGATTCATATCTAAAACCTAAGAATCATACAATACTCTGATATGAAGCATTCTATTTTAGGATCTGAATTTTGAATACAAACACTCATGAAGTTCCACTCCGAATTCAGGATACGAACTCTCATGAAGTTCCACTCCGAATTCTGGATACAAACTCTCATGAAGTTCCACTCCGAATTCTGGATAGGAACTCTCATGAAGTTCCCCTTCGAATTATGGATACGAACTCACATGATGTTCAACTCTGAATTTTAGATATGAACTCTCATGAAGTTCCACTCCGAATTCTGGATACGAACTCTCATGAAGTTCCACTCCGAATTCTGGTTACGAACTCTCATGAAGTTATACTCTGAATTATGGAAACGAACTCTCATGTAGTTTGAATCCAAATTATGATTATGAACTTATCTATGTTTAGAATCCGAGTTATCTGAATTCAGACTCTGAACTCTTCTGAGTTCGGACTCTGAATTCCCATGAACTCTTACTCCAAACTTTGTATGTTCTGGTTCCGAATTCTGATGAAACCAGACTCTCAATTTCCTTGAAATTCAGACTCCAGATTTCTACAAAATTCAGGTTCTGAATTCCTACAAAATAGAATATGAATATCACTTTATTATAGACTCCAAATTCCATTTGGATTAGACTCTGAACTTTTATTTTCTTACATTCCGAACTTCAGTTTTACTTATGCTTACAACTGTTTCATTATAAAATGATGGCGTGCTTTCAGTTATTGACTAAACATTGGTTGAGTGACAGGTGTACAAGTCCCTCCAAAATTCAAGAAGAAATATGACCGTTGGAGGAGGGAGCCAACCATTGGATCTTCACTTATAAATAGAAGCTCATTTGAAAGTGTTCGAGACTTTTTGGGACTTTTAGAATATTGGTGATCAAAACTTCTTGAAGAGATTTCTAGAGAGAGAGGCTCTTATCAACTCTCAATACTTCGTGCATAAATTTTGAACAGCTTGTTCAAACTTTTCCTTGTGCATACTTGCTTCATGTGAATCCTATTTTTTCAGATTAAAACCAAGGGCTTCCAGGGATAAGAAGACAGAGGTTCCAACACCTTGAAGTTGAGGGCTTCCTTACTGAGGAAGACAGAGGTGCAACTACCTGATAATTGAGGGCTTGCAAGGATAGAAAGATATACTCTGATCTTCATATTGAGGGCTTAAACTAGTGTGGGTAGGATAGACTTTCTTGAAAGCATAAATAAAGGGACCTCTTATCCAGGGTTTTTGAATACCCTTCTCTTTGTGTTAAAAGAGATATTTTTTGTTACTTGTAGTTTTACTACTTTGTTTTTCCACGATATTTTATATTGTTAAGGAAAGTATAAATTTCTTATACTTCCTTACTTTTACTCTGATTTAGTTATATTCTATACACTTTAAGGTAGATTCTTAGTTGGTGTAAACTTTTTTTATGTTTCATTTCCGGAATCACTTTTCCAGAGTCAAGAAAGTCTTTATAACATAGAGGTGTTGTGAATTTTGGTTATCCAAAATTTCTTAAAGGAACTTTTTTAAAGTATACAGTTCACCCCCCTCTTGTATGTGTATCTCATTGTACTTATTCGATCCTTCATTTGGTATTATAGAGTATATCATACTCAGTCATACCATCATAACATGATAACCCCTAGAAATAAATCATCAGAAACATAAGGTGCTTCAGAATCATCAACTCCATCCTGTTAACACTAAGAATCATTCATCACATAAATGTGTTCATCAAAGTAAATTATTTGAGGAAAATGTGAATCAGAACCTAGATCAAGACTGATAAAGAAATCAGAAGATCAAGAATTGGACTTTTCTCCCTTATCCATATCTGAAATATTTTGTTGCTCTTTAAAACTGACATTGTCAATTCTTTAAGGTTTTTTCCAATTAATATCATAAAACTTTTACCCAAACACATCATTTTCATAGAGAATAAATATACACTATCATGACTTACCATCTAGCTTGGAATTATCTTCTCTAGGTACATAAACAAGAGCCCTGAAACTAAAATCATTAAAGTGATCATACCAAATCTTTTTCTCATACCAAAACATATCGAAATTGTATATCTGTAAAGAAAATATAGGTGATAAATTGATAATATAAGCTGTAGTAAGTAAATACTCATCCTGAAAGTGTCCAGAAAACATTTCTTCTAAAATCAATCAAAGAACACTTTCCAATAAAGTCATTTTCATCCGCTCAACTACACCATTCAGCTGAGGTTTCATGGTAGGTTTATTCTGATGTCGTATACCATCATTCCTGTATTAATAGAGAAATGGAGCACAATACTCTCTCCCATTTTTAGTGCTAATACATTTCAATTTATATCATAATTTAATTTCCATAGAAACATAAAATTTCATAAAAAACTCATCAACTGACTTTTTGCAATCAAAACATAGACCCAATGATTCTGTGAGTGGTCATCCATAAATGTCACAAAATAAAGACTCCCACTATAGGACATAGATTTCAAAATACCACAAACAACATAATGTACTAATTCAAATACCTATGACTTCCTATGTAATGGATGACTGTTAAAACTCATCTAGCTCTGTTTTCTATCCATACAAGGATCACTCTTGTCCATATTCACACTCTTGAAATATAGATGAAGATTTATCATGGCCAAACAACCATTCCCATTTCACTAATGTCACTAAGCCTATTATGCCACATCATGGATGAAACATTTCACTCAACAACTCTCGAAGAATCAGAAGGAATAAAATCTTTAGTCCAGTACAAACAAGACTATTTCTTCCCTCTAGCCACAACCAAATACCCCATGTAAAGAAGCCATTGTAAATCACCCAACAAAATGATAAATCTTTTAATCATAAATAATGCTTGTAGAAATAAGATTCAAGTGAACTTATGGCACAAGTCGATCATTATTAAAAATCTTCATACTTCTTGTATATGTCTCAAAAAAAAACACTCCTGATACCTATGAAATCAGCATGACCATCATTACCCATTGCCAAAATTTCATAATTACATGGGTTGTAAGATGTAAAGAACTCCTTCTTCAAATGTATTGTGAAAAATGGCACACCGTTCAATAACCCACCAATAATTTTTGGAAGCAATATTAATGGAGTCATAAACTATAACATGATTACCCCTTACAGTGGTATCGACATGATGATATCCCTTTCCATTCATATTTGGATGATTTTACTTCATTGTTTTTTAACTTTTCTAATTAATATCAAAACTTCTTTACATGACCCATCTTACTACAATAACGACATTAAAAATTTCTTTACATTGATCTATATTTGCTAATTATTTTACTCATTCCTCGACTGCTCTTTCCCGGATTATTTTCATGTCTTCTCCCCCTAATCACTGAGACTAAAAGCTATGAAGAATTTTTCTCATCGGTATGTATCCGTAATTCTTCAATAAAAATAGAAGACTTATCAAAACTGAAATTCACAGCACCATTAGGAGAATAACCCATTAGAGTAACATGTAAATTCTTCCAAGAATTGGGTAAAGTTTTTATTAATAGAATCATAAAAACCTCATCTTAAAAATTGATACCCATTTCAGACAAGTGGTCAAAAAATCCCAGATGTTCACTTAAATAACATGAAATATACGTACCTTCTTTGTACCTCAAGATCATAATTTTCTTGAGAATAAACAACCTATTATTTCATGTCTGGGAATCATAGGTTGTCTCTATTTTCTCCCACATTGTTTGGGAATTAGAGATTTTGACAATGTGGTTTATCACGTTGTCTTCTACCAATTGTAAAATGAAACCACAGACCATCTCATGCTCAAAAGCTCATTCTTTATCAGACATCCTCTTTGGCTTTTGGGTACTAAACACCATAAGATGCACTCTCTTAACCAAAAGGAGAGCCTTCATTTTATGTCTACATATATAGTAGTTTGTACCGTTCCATAAAATCATCCTATTATAGTTGTTTTCTATAATGAAAATGAAATAAAATCCAAATTCTCTAATACCAAATGGTGGGAAAGATGGAAAGCGATGAATACGCAAAAAATAAAAAAACGAATGCATAATAGAAAAATAATTCCGTCAAACAATGGATGTGTAGAGACATAAATATGTGAACAATATAATCTTGAAATTGGATTTTTTACATGGAAAACACAAAAGTTAAAAACCACATGACCTACTAATGAAAAGGTTTACACTAAAATTGATTAGTATATAGTTGAGGCTCCCACAAAATTGTAAGAGATATCAAAAGTAATACTAAGAAAAATAGTGGATGAAAGACCAAGAAAAAATACATTCTGAATGAAGCCTGAAATGAAGAAACTAGAATACTAAAGAAATGATAATAGATTTGAACGTGAAAGTAGAAGAACGATGATTGAACAAATTTATAGATGAAAAAGCACAGGTGTTGGATCAAAAACCACCACAGATGAAAGTCGGTCAGATTAAAGTCGTTCCACCAATTACATATTTGAAAACTGATCTTTAAAAGTACAACTCTACTTCCTGTAACAACTATAAAAAGATGAGTCACATGTCTCATATATAAAGGAGAGTCTCTACATGAAATCATAAGTATCTTCACTTCATATCTAATATATCCTCAACATATTTAATATATCATTTTATCCCTTTATTATCTTTTATTTCAAAAGAACCATGTAAGGTCCCCATGTAAGGAGAACCCCAAGACCCCTGTGGTCTCAGATTCCACCACCACCATGAGAAAATACAATCTATCTTCAACTGTTTCAATTCAATTTAAAACTAGTCAGAGGAGGGTTCCATTTCACCCAATTGCCTTGTGGGGGAACATGTGTAGAAAATTAGGTGGGATATCTAATGGATTACAATGTTCTTAACATTGTGACTTTATTACAGTCATTCTAGAGAAGACCAAGCATAATAGTTATACTATGGGACCTTTCCCTTAGAGTGAACTGTGAACTTTCCATGCCCTAAAAATTAATTTTATTTCTTCCCTACAAGTAGGACAACACCCTAAAACAAACAGAATTAATATACCATTTGACTCATATTTTTTACTATTAGATTAGTTGATCCATGTATGGAGAAAATCTATGATGGACAAATCCTATCCTCCAAAATGGAAAAACACACCATGATTTTTCCTGAAATTAATCACCTTATACACATGTAAGAAATGACGAGTCATTGACTCATATCATGGCACTGAGAACCAAGGGAATATTGGAGTAATTGGTATTCCATTCCACTGAATCTTCATATCCATAGAGAAGGAATTATTCTTAATGAACTAAAAAAAGAAATAAAACAAATCAAGAATGTCCCAACACCAGAGGATCCACACCATTCATTCTTATTCTAAGAGTTTTGACTAATAATAGGCGAGCATTGGAATAGAAGATACCTAATGAAGATCATGTAAAAAAGAGTTTTTACTCTTCATCATTAATCCTAATACTATCATAAAATCATCCAAATATATATTTAAGTGTAGTTTGAATGATAAAAGATTAACTTTCTATTCTCCATGAAGAAAATACATGGGGTAAGACATACCAGAATCTCTAGCGTCGTTCCTTGCCAATTATGATTCCAAAAACTGACATCAGCACTTCGAAAAATCAAATGCGCATGCTACTGGAGCTCCCTACATTGACCATCGAGTCATTTCAACATTCTTGTATCCATGTCATTGTGAATATCAAAAGCCAACATATACATCTACGAAATAAACTTACCCCATGTTGATCTCCCTTGAAGGACACCCCATGAAATATTTGTTTACATAAAATGCATGATATCCTTTACATTTATCACATTAATACCCTTATACTCTGGTTCCTTGACCTTAAGTTCCAATGCATCTCAATGACACCCACCATCGTTGTTAACATTGCTCAAAAATATCAAAAACAGTTTCTACATTATTCTAATCACTATATTTGGTGTAATATGGGAGGAAAATATATGAATATGAATATAAGACGATAATACCATAATATATCTGAAAACTACATACCAGAAACAGTCTTCTGGCATGAAGACTACACTACCCTAGTAGCATATAGAGCTACATCCGATGTCGATCTAGAGAAGACGATGGCCTTAGGAGGGATGAATCCAACATAACGTTAAAAATACATTGTTATGTAATTTCATATTGAAACTATGGATGTATCCAAATTGGAACATATTCTCACACCCCATTTCTCTAATGTGTTTTTATATATTCTTATTCTTGGTCAACATAAAGAGGTAATACCACATAAAGGTGGATAATGTACATGATTTTTGGGGTATTAAGTGATGGAGGTGACTATGGGATATGTGATCCATTTGGTTGATGGTATGTTATATTATTTGTTTCATCAGATGTTGTATCCTTTGATGATAATATATTTTGGGTTTATTTTAATTATAAATTTTGGTACATTATCATTTAGGAGTCTCAAAATATTGAAATGTTTTATTTTTCTTCCACATTTTTATGAATAAATTATTATATTTTTTTCATTGAATGAATCCATATGATAGTCACTAACCAGGAGTGATCATGAATTTTGTTTTGGATATATCTATCCCAGATTCAGGTGGTTGAGTACCAGGTTATTTAGGATATTTTTTTTGAAAACTGTTATCATATGGATGTTTTTATTTTTTCTAAGAATTTTATATGCATTTGGGATGTCTATGTATATTAGAGGTAGTATTGTAGGATTAAGGTATAACGACCCATACATTACATACATGGTTATTACTTCCAAATTGAAGTAAAATTATTACAACATATAAAAATACCATGAAAGGACCGTATAGGTATAATGTCATTAGAAACTGGGAAACATAAACAACTGGTTCATAAAGCATCTACACTATCTCCCATTTATTTCATCATATCTATAGTCCCTTTTGGGAATATCTTACATAATAACCTTCTTCCTGACCTGGAAAAAAAACATACAAAAGGGTGAGCTCAAATGCTCAGTAAGGGTAAACAAAAGAAATAAATCAATCACATCAAATTTATAAGAACATAACATTTTGGAAATCTTACCCTGCAAAAGAGATCATAATTTCATAACATGGGATAAATCATGGAAGTGAAATGTAATCCCAATAATCATAAAATAAAACATGAAACTTTGTGGCATACACAGATAATCATAGAGAATCATTTCTTATTAGTCAAGACTCATTACCAAGACTATATTTATGGACAAAGTCTATTTCTGAACTGAGTTCACTCCTTGTTTCAGTCTTCACTGAACTGGTTTAACCTGCTATTCCATCCATGTCTATCTCATGCGATATAAAATCTTTACCCAATGCATTGGAGGGAGATATAGGTCCCACACATCTTATAATGATACCATTCTTATGTGTTCCGCAAAATCAAAAAAAAATCATACATCATTGCATAACCCATGTAATAATAATGGGATTCTTAAACATCGTGACATCATAAAACAATTCTTATAAGATAAAGGAATTCATAAAAATAATTCCATCACAACATAATCAAATCAATGTAATAATAGGGATAGAAACAGAACCCTATATTATCTTAGATGGAAAATAATTTTGATAAAACACTTGAACTCCATTCTTGAAGAAAATATCCTTTCTACTTCAAAAACATTTTTGCTTTCTTAACATGTAATAAATTTTTAAACTAAGAGATTTTTATTAAAAATAAACTTGAAATATTGTAAAGAAATCTTCTTGGAAATAATGTTTTAAAAATCCATTCATGCCGTATAAGTTAAAAAACATTCTTCTCGTACTTTTGTCGGAAAAGTTAAAAAGTACCTAGTACAAAAAACGACAAAAGATTCCTTTCATATCATTTACTAAAAACACACCAAAGGGTAAAATTATTTTTAAACAATTGTAGGTCGTTGGAAATAATATTACATATTGAGGAAACATGGATGTGGATGATAAATATTTCCCAGTAAATTCTGAAGTATAAACAATTTCAGATAAAAATGAGATTGTGAGATTTTCCCTTACCTTAGGTCCGATTTGCTTCGTAAGTGTCCGAACCTCCTGTATAATGATTTAAATAATGTTATTGACTTATTCCAGAATCATAATTATTTTTATGATATCATATATTGTAACATCCTAGGTAAATAATGAATAAAACATTTTTTATTTATTAATATTTACGAATAAAATATTAATTTTACTTTAAAGGGGTTGCTATGTTCGATAGCGTACCCGATAGGAAATGATGAGTTCCTTTGAAAACTTACGTTGCACACCAGTAATATAATGATATTATTTTAAATTATAGTTAACATGTAGCCGTTGTATTGGCAGGAATGGATAGAAATAACTAAAATATTATTATATATGTTTTTTTAAATGTTTTTACATTTTTCCAATAAAAGATAAAGGCTTAAAATACGGAAAGAATTCAATTTTAGGCATTTATACCCTAATTTTCACTAAAGGTTCACTTATCACCTTTTGATGGAGAACCATCATTAAATATATTTTTGATAAATCTTATAAATTCTATTGGACCAAATATAACTCTTCATTAGAATCGGGACATCAAAATTTACTTTGTGTAAATTTTTGGTATCTTTCCGATAAAGTTCATTTTTTAATGAATAGTGTAAAATGTTGTATTTTAATTCAAAACCTCTTTTTAATCTAATTTATTTGTATGATTAGATTATCATTTGAATTGGTTTTAAAGTAAAATTAGAAAATATTTTTACCATTAAATCCAATAGTGGTCATTTTAATTAATTTCACTTTGAAATCGGACTTAAACTAGTGTCAATCTTTTGATACTTATTGTTTCATAAAACACGCTATTTGTCATGACAACGGGAATTAATTATTAAATTAATTAATCTGACTTATATGTTTTGAATTTTGTAAAATAGTATTCATTTTTTAATTCGGAATATCACATATATCTTAGGGTGAATTTTTGGTATTTTTCTGAAAAACTCCAATTTTTGATGAATAGTGAAACCACTAAGTGGTACTTATAAAAACTGATTTTTCATTTAAATGAAATTTTACCACTTCTGTGTTTGAATTTAAAAAATCCGACATTCATGATTTTTATTAAGAAGTAAAATATGGTTCAATAAGATTAAAATAATTTTTTGGTGAATAGTAACTCTTAAGTTCTTAATCGCGATTAAAGGTAATTAGTGTAGTTTAAGGTAAAAATAATGTTTTAATAATATACGATGAGCTTGAAACATGTCCTACCATCATTGGATATGTCATGGACGACCAAGAAAATCAATGGTTCAACTTGGGGACCCCATGGAGCCACTTTGGTTGGGAAATGACATAAATAACTTTTTATTAAATGTTAAAGTAAAAATGACACAAACATGAAATGTTCTACTAAAACAATTTTTACATGTGGTTATACAAGTCATATTTTTGACTATAAATATTCATTAGAAAGATAAAACGATTTCCTACATCATGATATTTTTTTATACTTTTTAGACATTAAATAAATTAAATTATTTATGACATCATGATGATGCAGCGATTACCTCATTAATAATGGATTTAAATAAAATGGAAAGATAATATAAAATATAAGACCTACACATGGCCAAAAACTATTGGATGGGTGGATTTAGAAACCTTATCACCTTATACTAGAATTACATTAATGTGGAACCTTTAAAATCCGAAACTCTTTTGAAAATAAAGTAACATTTTGTAACATTACAAGAGTGCCTTTCCTCTCCTCTTATAAAAGGCCCCCACCTCAACCTCCTTACCCACACTCCCAAAGCCTTTGGCTCGGCCAAACTCTGCCCATTTTTTCTTTCCACTTCCCTCTATTACTCATTTAAGCCTCACATTGGGCATAAGTCTTCCCAAGGAAGCCTTTGAGCTCAAACCAAAGGGATTTACCCGATTTTGAGGTAATGTCTTCTTTTGAGTCCTTTTGTTTTATTTTGCTTCTCAAACCCCCTAAACTATTTTTATTATTTTCTTTTATAACAAATACAGTATCTTCAATATACTAGGATGTTGTTATAATAAGGATTTGAGCTACACTTACACACACCTACATCTAATGGTTAAAGAACATACTGTTTCTGTGGATGGCGAATTCCTGCCACCCGAAACGATGATTGTTCAACATTCATTTAACACCTTCAAAGGTGGCTATTAAGATGACACTATATTTATATATGATATATAATATGTTTATGTTTTCCTTAAGCTTCTGTATTTTTCATTTTGGGCATACCTTTTATGGTTTCCATTATGGGTAAACGCGATATCTTCATTTAAGGAAGTGCGGACTACCGCCCCCTCAAAGTGATTTGATTCGTTAATGCCATATGTGGGACGTATAAAGGATGGTTTTAGAGTTATTATATTTGATGTTATACTATAATTATAATATAACTCTATATCATTATTATTTATTTCCATTAAAGTATGAGATAGAAATGAAAGTAGCGTTCATGCGTACGTACGGCTTACCGTCTCCATGAACGGTGAATTTCATTTATTATCCCCAAATGTAATGTACTATTATAAGTACATGTATATAATGTATATATATGATGAATGATACATCTAAATGATGAATATAATTCTGGAATTTAAATATACATACCTCTCATTTAGTTTTAATTCCATTAATATGGCAAAGAAATGAAAGTAGTGTTCATGCGTATGTACGGCTTACCGTCTCCATGAACGGTGCATTTCATTTCTTACCTCTAAATGATTATGTAATATTATAAATACATGTATATTCTGAATATATATGATATATATGATATCCAAATCAGGAATTTCATTCTGGATATAAAGAACCTTTGACCACACGAACAACATGTAATTGTAAGAAGTCCACTTTCGACTTAAGGACCAAATATCGACAAAACAAACATTATTAACTTAATGGAAACATAATTTTTATAACATGGAAATAAGTGATATAAAAGGAATAATGAACTTGGAAAAGGTTATTATGAAAATAGAAATTAACTCAAGTTTATTATTTAGGACGTTAAAGAACGATCGAGTCAAGTCGGACCCGAGGTAAGGGACTTCATCTCAATCTCCTTTCATTGAGGCATATTTCGTTTTATACACAACTTTCTTTTATACGGTGTATAAAGCCCTTTGAATTTTACTTTTATACAAAAGGAATCTTTTTATACGAAGCGTTTTACTAAACGAAAAAAAGGAATGTTTTTTTAACGTACGCGGTGACAACAACCTTTTCCGCCACCACGAGTATTATTTGGTCTTTGGCTTCCTCAACAAGCCGTAATGTTTAAAAAAAATAAATACCATATACTATTTTATGTATTTTTTTTTGAAAATGGTTTTGATAAAATATTTTATTATGTCAATATATTTAAATTATATATTGTGATTGAAATGTGGAAATTTTATCATTCCTTTATATTGGTTTTTTGTTTTATGATTTTATATTGGTACTTAGACATTTGACGGGTGGTTACGTGATAAACCATATGACGGGTGGTGCTGTGAATACCAGGATGGGTGGTTACGTTATAACATCCAATGCATTGGGTATGGAAGTCGGCCATATGGATATTCCATTAAGTATGTATGGAAGTTGGCCGTATGGCTATTCCATTAAGTGATATGTGTGGAAGTCGACCGTATGGTTATTCCACTTAAGTATGTGTATGTCCCAAGTTACCTTTATATGTTATGTGTTCTTTATATGGGTTTTATGGTAATCCTTTGGATACAAAAGGGTAAGTAATGATATTTTATTCAGTGAAGAGTTTTTACTGCTTCATGAAGGTGAAGGTATTACTTTGGTAAAGTATACATGGTTTACGTGATGTTTGAAAAACTAATAGTTTTCATTCTTTGTGTATCCCTTACTGAGCCTTTTGTGCTCACCCCAAGTTTTTTTTGAAATGTTTTTCACAGGAATTAATGTGGAATAGGGTCAAGGACAGGATCAAGGGAAAGTCATGATATATAAAACATGGAACTAGACATGTCTCTTTTTAAGAGTTTTTCTTATGGAAACATAGTAGAAGTGTCTACTTTGTAATCTTTTGAGATGTAATAGTTTTGTCCTAATTCTCTAAATCTCTAAACCTGAAAAGATCCTCAATGTGAATTATTTATTTAATTTAATATTAAGTAAGGATTAAGGCTGGGGCCTTATAGTTGGTATCAGAGGCCGGTTTAGACAACTTTAAGAGTTAGAAAAGTGTAAAATTATAAGTTAATTTATGGTATGATTGAAATGATATAGCATTTAAATATTACAATGTTTCTTTTCCTAAGATATTTCAGTGTTAAGAATGGTTTTTCATATAGGAAACAGAGAAGTTTTTTTGGGAAGGCATGCTGAGGGAAATGACCTTTCAAATCAGTATCCTGAGATGGTCAGAATCAGAACTAAACAGTTTGTTGCAGTGATGGCTCAGTTGACTCAGGTGAAAAATGTTGGTTGTTTTTATTAATGATATTTTAGTGTTTTCTAAAAGTAAAGAGGAGCATGAAAGTCATTTAAGGGTTATCTTTCAAACCTTAAAAGAAAAGAAACTATATAGAAAATTCAGAAAGTGTGAGTTTTGGTTACAACAAATTTCATTCTTGGGTCACATTGTTTCAAAAGATGGCATAACTGTTTATCCTGCTAAAACAAAAGTTGTTGAAGAATGGCCAGGACCTACAAATGTAACCGAGATCCGTAGTTTTCTTGGTTTGGCAGGTTACTTCCGAAGGTTTGTTGAAAATTTTTCATGGTTATCTAGTCCAATGACTAAGCTAACTCGTAAGGGTGTTAAGTTCATCTAGACAAAAGAATGTGATGATTGTTTTCAAGAGTTGAAGAGAAGATTGGTGAATGCTCCAATTTTGGCACTTCCTTCCAGGAATGGTGGGTTTGTTATATACAGTGATGCTTCGTTGAAGGGACTTGGCTGTGTCCTTATGCAGAATGATCAGGTAATTTCTTATGCTTCACGACAGTTGAAACTCATGAGGTAAATTACCCTACACATGATTTGGAATTAGCTGCTGTTGTTTTTGCTCTAAAAATTTGGAGGAATCATTTGTATGGAGTAAAGTGTGAAATATATACTGATCAAAAAAGTTTATAGTATATATTCACTCAGAAATAATTGAACATGAGATAGAGGAGATGGCTAGAATTAATCAAGGATTATGATTGTACAATTCAATACCATCCGAGAAAAGAAAATAAAGTGGCTGATGCTTTGAGTCGAAAAAGTAATGCTTCATTAACCATGCTACGTTTGGAACAAGATCCTTTGGTTTGTGATTTGATGAACTTTGGCATAGAATTTGTTGGTGTAAGATGTCCTTCTGTTTTGTTTCAGGTATCAGTGATATCTTCTCTATCAGACAGAATCAAGCAAACACAGAAGCAAGACAGTGAGTTGTAGAAAAATGTAGAGCTGGTTCAGAAAGGTAAGTTGCCTGAATTCAACATTGATAGTGATTGTGTTTTGAGGTTTGGGAAGAGATTATATGTGCCATGTGATTCACAGTTGAAGAATGAGTTGTTATGTGAGGCTCATAGTTCCACGTTTTCAGTTCATCTTGGCAGTACTAAGATGTACAGAGATCTACGAGAGTATTACTGGTGGGATGGAATGAAAAGAGATATTGCTTATTTTACTTTGAAGTGTTTGACTTGTCAGCTGGTTAAAGCAGAGCGGAAGTTACCGAAAGGGATGCTTCAGCCTCTACCAGTGCCAGAGTGGAAATGGGAGAATATATCTATGGACCTTGTTGTGGGATTACCGAAGAAATCTCGAGGTAATAATGCAATCTGGGTTATTGTTGATCGCTTGACTAAATCTGCTCATTTCCTTCCTATACGAGATAATTTTTTCCTAGATCAACTTTCCCATTTGTATCTTAAGGAGATAGTCAGGTTACATGGATTTTATCTCTCCATTGTATCTGACCGTGATCCTAGGTTTACTTCTAACTTTCGGAAAGGCCTTCAGAAGTCGTTGGGTACTGAATTAAATTTTTGTACAGCTTTTCATCCCTAATGAGATGGGCAGTCAGAACGAACAATTCAGACCTTGGAGGATATGCTACGATCTTGTTCGATGGATTATCAGGGAAGTTGGGACCAACATCTTTCTTTGGTTGAGTTTTCATATAATAACAGTTTTCATTCCAGTATACAGATGGCACCATCTGAGGAATTATATGGGATGCGGTGTCGAACTTCAGCATTTTGGGATGATGTGGGTGTAAGGAAGCTGATCGGACCAGAATTGATAGAAGAGATGGAAAAAAAGGAACAGTTGATTCAGAAACACATGAGAACAGCTCAGAGCAGGCAAAAGAGTTATGCGGATAACCGGAGGAAGGATCTATCTTTCGAGGTAGGTGATCATGTTTTTCTCAAGGTTTCTCCATGGAAAAATGTGACGTGATTTGGTAAGAAAGGATAGCTGAGTCCAAGGTTCATTGGACCATATGAAATTCTGGAGAGAGTTGGATCAATTTCATACAGAGTGGCATTGCCTCCAAGTTTATCTCAGGTACACAATGTTTTTCATGTTTCGATGTTGAGGAAGAATATTCCAGATTCATTTCATGTTTTGAGCCTAGAGGTAGTTCAGTTGGAAGAGAATCTCTCTTATGAAGAACAACTAGTCCAGATTCTTGACCGAAGATAGCAAGTTTTGTGAAATAAGGTAATCCACCAGGTAAAGGTTTTGTGGAAATACCATATGGTTGAAGAGGCAACATGAGAATCTGAAAATGCTATGAGGGATAAATACCCCCACTTATTTTGATAAGTGAATAAAATAGTGAGGATGCAATTCCCAAAAGGGGGGAAGGATGTAACATCCCAGGTAAATAATGAATAAAACATTTTCGCATTTATTAATATTTACGAATTAAATATTAATTTTACTTTAAAGGGGTTGCAATGTTCGATAGCGTACCCAATACGCAATGATGAGTTCCTTTGAAAACTTACGTTGCACACTAGTAATATAATGATATTAATTGAAATGGTAGTTAACATGTAGCCGTTGTATTGGTGGGAATGGATAGAAATAACTAAAATATGATTATATATGTTTTTTAAATGTTTTTACATTTATCCAATAAAATATAAAGGCTTAAAATACGGAAAGAATTCAATTTTAGGCATGTATACCCTAATTTTCACTAAAGGTTCACTTATCACCTTTTGATGGCGAACCGTCATTAAATATAGTTTTGATCAATCATATAAATTCTATTGGACCAAATATAACTATTCTTTAGAATCGGGACATCAAAATTTACTTTGTGTAAATTTTTGGTATCTTTCCGATAAAGTTCATTTTTTAATGAATAGTGTAAAATGTTGTATTTTAAAACAAAACCTTTTTTTAATCTAATTTATTTATATGATTATATTATCATTTGAATTAGTTTTAAAGTGAAATTAGAAAATATTTTTACCATTAAATCCAATATTGGTCATTGGAATTAATTTCACTTTGAAATCGGACTTAAACTAGTGTCAATCTTTTGATACTTATTGTTTCATAAAAACACGCTATTTGTCATGACAGTGGGAATTAATTATTAAATTAATTAATGTGACTTATATGTTTTTAATTTTGTAAAATAGACTTCATTTTTTAATTCGGAATATCAAATATATCTTAGGGTGAATTTTTGGTATTTTTCTGAAAAACTCCAATTTTTGATGAATAGTGAAACCACTATGTGGTACTTATAAAAACTGATTTTTCGTTTAAATGAAATTTTACCACTTCTGTGTTTTTAATTTCAAAAATATGACATACATGGTTGTCATTAAGATGTAAAATTTGGTTCAATGAGATTAAAATAATTTTTTGGTAAATAGTAACTCTTAAGTTCTTAATCGCGATTAGAGGTAATTAGTGTAGTTTAAGGTAAAAATAATGTTTTAATAATATGAGATGAGATTTACACATGTCCTACCCTCATTTTATGTGCCATGGCCGACCAATACAATCCATGGGTCAACTTGGGGACGCCATGGAGCCACTTTGGTTCTGAAATGACATAAAAAACTTTTTATTAAATGTTAAAGTAAAAATGACACAAACATGAGATGTTTTACAAAAACATTTTTTACATGGGGTTATACGAGTCCTATTTTTGACTATAAATATCAATTATAAAGATAAAAATATTTCATACATAATGATATTTTTGATTATAATTTTTAGACATTAAATAAATTAAATTATTTATGACATCATGATGATGCAGCGATTACCTCATTAATAATGGATTTAAATAAAATGGAAAGATAATGTAAAATCTAAGCCCTACACATGGCCAAAACCTATTGGATGGGTGGATTTAGAACCCTTATCACCTTATCCTCGAATTACATCAATGTGGGACCTTTAAAATCCGAAAATCTTTTGAAAATAAAGTAACATTTTTGTAACTTTACAAGAGTGCCCCTCCTCTCCTCTTATAAAAGGCCCCCACCTCTACCTCCTTACCCACACTCCCAAAGCCTTTGGCTCGGCCAACCTCTGCCCATTTTGTCTCTCCACTTCCCTCTATTACTCCTTGAAGCCTCACTCTTGGCAGAAGTCTTCCCAAGGAAGCCATTGAGCTCAAACCAAAGGGAGTTACCCAATTTTGAGGTAATGTCTTCTTTTGAGTCATTTTGTTTTATTTTGCTTCTCCAACCCCCTAAATTCTTTTTATTATTTTCTTTTGTAACAAATCCAGTATCCTCAATATACTAGGATGTTTTTATAATAAGGATTCTAGCTACAATTACACACACCTTCATCTAATGGTTAATGAACATACTGTTTCCGTGGATGGTGAATTTCTGCCTCTCGAAACGATGATTGTTCAACATTCATTTAACACCTTCAAAGGTGGCCATTAAGATGACAAAATATTTATATATGATACATAATATGTTTATTTTTCCCTTAATCTTCTGTATTTTTCATTTTGGGAATAACTTTTATGGTTTCCATTATGGGTAAACGCGATATCTTCATTTAAGGATGTGCGGACTACCGCCCCCTCAAAGTGATTTGATTCGTTAATGCCATTTGTGGGATGTATAAAGGATGGATTTAGAGTTTTTATATATGATGTTATACTGGAATTATAATATACCTCTATATCATTATTATTTATTTCCATTAAAGTATGATATAGAAATGAAAGTAGCGTTCATGCGTACGTACGGCTTACCGTCTCCATGAACGGTGAATTTCATTTCTTATCCCCAAATGTAATGTACTATTATAAGTACATGTATATAATGGATATATATGATGAATGATACATCTAAATGATGAATATAATTCTGGAATTAAAATATACATACCTCTCATTTAGTTTTAATTCCATTAATATGGCAAATAAATGAAAGTAGCGTTCATGCGTACGTACGGCTTACCGTCTCCATGAACGATGCATTTCATTTCTTACATATAAATGATTATGTAATATTATAAATACATGTATATGCTGGATATATATGATATATTTGATATCCAAATCAGGAATGTCATTCTGGATATAAAGAACCTTTGACCACACGAACAACATATAATTGTAAGAAGTCCACTTTCGACTTAAGAACCAAATATCGACAAAACAAACATTATTAACTTAAATGGTTACATAATGTTTATAAAATGGAAATAAGTGATATAAAAGGAATAATGAACTTGAAAAAGTTTCTTAAGAAAATAGAAATTAACTCAAGTTTATTATTCAGGACGGTAAAGGACGATCGAGTCAAGTCGGACCCGAGGTAAGGGACTTCATCTCAATCTCCTTTCATTGAGGAATATTTTGTTTTATACACAACTTTCTTTTATACGGTGTATAAACCCCTTTTAAATTTACTTTTGTACAAAAGGAATCTTTTTATATGAAGCGTTTTACTAAAAGACAAAAAGGAATGTTCTTTAACGTACGCGGTGACAACGACCTTTTCCACCACCGCGAGTATTATTTGGTCTTTGGCTTCCTCAACAATCCGTAATGTTTTTAAAATAAAATAAATACCATATACTCTTTTATGTATTTTGGTATTGAAAATTGTTTTGATAAAGGATTCTATTATGTCAATATATTTAAATTATATATTGTGATTGAAATGTGGAAATGTTATCGTTCCTTTATATTGGTTTTATGTTTTATGATTTTATATTGGTACTTGGACATTTAACGGGTGGTTACGTGATAAACCATATGATGGGTGGTGCCGTGAATACCAGGAGGGGTGGTTATGTTATAACCTCCAATGCATTGGGTATGGAAGTCGGCCGTATGGCTATTCCATTAAGTATGTATGGAAGTTGGCCGTATGGCTATTCCATTAAGTGATATGTGTGGAAGTCGACCGTATGGTTATTCCACTTAAGTATGTTTATGTCCCAAGTTACTTTTATATGTTATGTGTTCTTTATATGGGTTTTATGGTAATCCTTTGGTTACAAAAGGGTAAGTAATGATATTTTATTCAGTGAAGAGTTTTTACTGCTTCATGAAGGTGATGGTATTACTTTGATAAAGTATATATGGTTTACGTGATGTTTGAAAAACTAACAGTTTTCATTCTTTGTGTATCCCTTACTGAGATTTTTATGCTCACCCCAAGTTTTTTTGAAATGTTTTTCACAGGAATTAATGTGGAATAGGGTCAAGGACGGGATCAAGGGAAAGTCATGCTATATAAAACATGGAACTAGATATGTCTCTTTTTAAGAGTTTTTTTTATGGAAACATAGTAGAAGTGTCTACTTTGTAATCTTTTGAGATGTAATAGTTATGTCCTAATTCTATAAAACTCTAAACATGAAAAGATCCTCAATGTGAATTATTCATTTAATTTAATATTAAGTAAGGTTTAAGTCCGGGGCCTTATATATATGGTCATATTTGTAGATTCTTATTAGTAATATTTCATTGTTACTTGTTATTTGGGTGTTTATTGCTTTTTGTTCTTATGCGTGTTTTGTCTAATAAATTCTTATTCTTCACATTAGGTTATAGATACCTCATTTACATAATGGTATTAGTGTACTATATATCAAATTTATTCATTAAATTCATTTATATAATAATGATGCAATGAATATCATGTAGAACAAGTCGCATAACATCATGGAGACGGTATTCCGTACGTATGCACGAGCGATGATATCGTTCCGATGATCGTGTAATTGTATTGGAGTGTACGTATATTATTTCAGAATCAATACCAATTTACAATAATCATATATAGTTTTTTATCTGCACCATTATACCCATCCAAGTAAGGTGGTGGTGGAAAACAGATTACACCACGGCATGGAGATGATATTCCGTACGTACGCACGCACGGTGATTTCATTTTTCCGCAAGATGGATAAGAGGTGATATAGGGTTGTTTCATATTTATAATAACATATTAGTATATTAGGGATACTGATGTTATTACCTAATAATGAAAAAACTAAAGAAGAGGGAGTAGAAGAAGAATGGAACTTGAAGAAAATGGTAGAAGGTATTGCCTCTTTCTCGAAGTGCCTCCTTTAAAATTTCACTTCAGTCACTAGAGTTGGTCATTTGAAAAGACCAGTACCACTAGTAGGTTTCTAAGGAATTGGGGAAGTAAAATGGGCAGGGTTTGGCCGAGCATGAAGGCTCAAATTGGTGTGAGGAAGAGAGGGAGGAGGTTCCCTTTTATAATGGAGGAGAGGGGCATCTTTGGAAAGTGTGGAAATATTATTTTATTATAAACTTATACTCAGTTTCAAAAGGTCCAGAAATCATTAAAGAGGAAGATAAGATGACTCATGGTCGAAATAAAATCATCCAATCAGAATTGGACATGTTTTGGAAAATAATTTAATCATTATAATCTTATTTATTTAAATCATTTATTAATGAATTAAATACTTCATCATTATTGTGTCATATATAATTAAATTTATTTTGTGTTTAAAAATTATAAAAAAATATCATTATGTAGGAAATCTTTTTAGATTTTCAATGAATATTTATAGTCGAAAATATAATTTAAATAACCCCTTATAAAAATTAATTACTAAAAGATTTTTTTAATGTCAATTTTGTCTTTACATTAAATTAATTTATCCAAATTGTCATTGTCACTACCAAGTGGCTCAATGGGGTCCCAAAATCGACCCAAGGATGACCATGGTCGGCCAATACTCATCAAATAAGGTTAGGACAAGTGTCAAGGTAATTTGGAATTATTATAATTTTCTTTTAACCTTGAATTACCCTATTTACCTTTAACCGTAGTAAATAAAAATTACCGTGGTTACTATTTATAATGTCAAAAAAAGTAACCTATTGATATAATTTGTACCCACTAATTTCAAATATGGAATCCATTTTTCAAAATTCAAAACACAAAAGTTGCAGTAATTAATTTAAAATTAATCTTGTTGTTAAGCAAACGAGTTTTAAAAGTTAAAACATTGCCAAAGATTGAAATGTTTTTACCTATGAATTCAATGTAAAATTAATTATAATGAAATAAATTATATTAAATGGTAAAAATATATTTTATTTATACTTTAAAAACATTCAATATTATAATTTAACCATATAAAGGATTGCGATGAAAAAAGTTGTTTTTAATTAAAATATAGCGTGTTTTTACTATTCATTAAAATATGAAAGTTATCAGAATAATATGAAAAATTTATCCAAAGGAAATTTTTATATCATGATTATAAAGAAGAATTTTATTTTGTCAAATTGAACTTATAAACTTTTGAAAAACTAGATTTAATGTGGGTATGCCATCAAAAGGTGGTAGAACTGCATTTTTTGAAAAATACTTCTTTTATCCAAAAAACTTATTTTGTTTTCATACCTCATTCTAGAAAATGTATAAGATGAATTTAAATGTTATATAATTCAAAATTTAGTCAATACTATTCATAACAGCTAGTTTATAACATTATAATATATCATTGTTTAGTGAAACTCGTTATTGCGTACTACACAAGCTATCGAGGAAGGTAGAGATTGCGTGTAACGCAAGCCAAACTAGTGTTGTGTGTAGTGGAAGATTCTTTTCTGTATAACATATTAAATAAAAAAATATACTTCTTATAAAATATCACGGTGTTACATTCTACCCTCCTTAAAATGTATTTCGCCCTCGAAATTCGTCACTTCTTAACAAATAGATGAGGATACCTCTCCCTCATTATATCATCAAGTTCCCATGTAGCTTCTTATAATTGGTGGTTCCTCCATTAAACTTTCACCAAGCGAGTGGTCTTGTTCCGTAGGACTTTTTTGCTACGATCTAGAATCTCTATCGGCTTTTCTTCATAAGAATGATCTTGTTCTAGCGATACAACTTCTGAGCTGAGTACATGTGAAGGATCGGGTATGTACATTATCTGGGGAGATACATTGAACACATCGTGAACTTGAGAAAGATTTGTTGGAAGCGCCAATCGATAATCTACCTTCCCAACACGATCCAGAATTTCAAAAGGAACGATATATCTAGGGATTAACTTTCCCTTCTTTCCAAATCTCATTAATCTCTTCCAAGGAGATATTCGTAAGAACACTTTATCACCCACTTCAAACTCTAGGTCTTTTCTTCGGTTGTCGACATAACTTTTTTATCGACTCTGAGCTGCTCTTATGTGTTGTTGAATAGATCTGACCTTTTCTGCCATTTCATCAACAAGATCAGGTCCTAATATCTTTCTTTCCCCAACTTCATCCCATCAAGTTGGAGTCCTTCATTTCTTTCCATAGAGAGCTTCATAAGGACCCATATGAATACTAGAGTGAAAGCTATTATTATAAGAAAATTCCAGCAAAGGTTGGTGTTGATCCCAACCACCTTTGAAATCTATAGAGAAAGATATCAAAATATCTTCTAGTGTTTGAATTTTCCTCTCAAACTATCCATCTGCATGAGACTGATAAGCAGTGCTGAAACTCAACTCTGTATCCAGAGTATGCTGAATACTTCACCAGAACATTGAGGTAAACCTCGGATCCCGATCAGATATAATATAAATTGGTACTCCATGCAATCTTACCACTTCCTTTTCATATATTCTGGCAAGCTGATCTAGAGAGAAAACTTCTCTAATAGCAATTAAGTGTATAGAATTTTTAAGACGATCAACTATGACCCATATAGCATTATTTCCTTTGGATGTTTTAGGAGGTCCAGTGATAAAGTCCATAGTGATGTTTTCCCATTTCCATTCAGGTATGGGTAATGGTTTCAATATCCCGTTAGACTTTTGTCTCTCAACATTTACTTGCTAACAAACCAAGAATCGAGAGACATATTCATCAGCATCTCTTTTCATGCCATCCCACCAGAAGTAATCTTTGAGGTCCCTATACATCTTCGTGCTTACAGGATGAATAGAGAACGAAGAACTATGAGCCTCATCCAGCAGCTTCTTCTTTAATTCTGGGATGGGAGGAACATAAACCCTATTCATGAACTTTATTATCCCATCACAATCAAGGTTGAATTCAGGAACATTTCTCACCTTCTTTTGTAACTCGACATCTTCTTTCTACGCCTCTTTAATCTTCACATGTATAGATGGTTGAACATTCATTTGAGAAAGATACGATTTTTCCCTTTCATTATAATTCAAAGATCCATCCTCTGTAAATCCATAAATATTGGATCTTTTGTGATCCTCATCATGGATAAGCTAGCATGGTCATGTTAACTTAATGCATCTACCACCTTGTTTGCTTTCCCAGGGTGGTAATGAATTGAGCATTCGTAATCCTTAATCAGCTCCAACCATCTTCTTTGGCGCATATTTAGCTCCTTTTGTGTGAAAATATACTCTATAATTTTATGATCAGTATAAATGTCACACTTTTCACCATAAAGATAATGCCTCCAAATCTTTAATGAAAATATTACCGCAGCTAACTCCAAATCATGATTTGGGTAATTTTTCTCATGGATTTTCAACTATCGTGAGGCATAAGCTATCACCATATTGTTTTGCATAATAACACACCCCAACCCCTTCTTGGATGCATCACTGTAGATCAAAAACCTTTCTCCACTACAAGGAAGTGTAAGCACAGGTTCACTGGATAACCTTCTATTCAACTCCTTGAAATTATCTTCACATTCCTCCGTCCACACAAACTTAACTCCTTTTCGAGTCAACTTGGAGAGTGGATTGGATAATCGTGAAAAATATTTCACAAAACGTCGATAATATCCAGCCAAACCACGAAAAATTCGGATCTCGGTTACTATTGTTGGTCTCGACCATCTTTCCATAACCTCTGTTTTTGCTGGATCTACAGATATCCCCTATTTTGAGATTATATGACCCAAAAATGAAACTTTTGGATGCCAAAATTCACACTTGGAAAATTTGGCATAAAGTTTCTCCTTTCTCAGGGTCTTCAATATAATTCTGAAGTGATCCTCATGTTCATCCTTGCTCTATGAATAGACAAGAATATCATCTATAAAGACTACCACAAACTGATCAAGATAGTCTCGAAAGACTCTATTCATCATATCCATGAAGATAGTAGGGGAATTAGTAAGACCAAATGGCATCACTATAAATTCATAGTGTCCATACCTTGTACGGAAATCCATCTTTGGTATATCCTCCCTTTTGACCCTTAATTGATGATACCCTGAATGAAGATCAATCTTGGAAAAGTATTGAGCTCCGCGTAGTTGGTCAAATAGGTCATCAATGCATGGGAGAGGATATTTGTTCTTAATAGTGATCTTGTTAAGTTCTTGATAATCAATTCAGAGTCTCATTGACCCATCTTTCTTCTTAACAAACAAAACAGGTGCTCCCCAAGGTGACGCACTAGGGCGTATGAATCCTTTATCAAGATTCTCTTGGAGTTGCTTCTTCAATTCCTGCAACTCAATTGGGGCCATTCTATAAGGTGTCTTTAAAATAGGCAAAGCACCCGGTATGAGTTCTATTTAAAACTCAACTTCACAATTTGGTGGAAGACCTAGAAATTCCTCTGGAAACACATCATCAAATTCCCGTACAATCGGAATATTATTAATTGTGAGTTTCTCTCCAAAAATTTTAGATAAATAACCTTCATTTAGTGGAATCAAGACTTATAAGATAGAAGAAATTTACACTAGAAGGTTATGTTCATCCTTGTATCGATAGACGATCATAGATTGATTTGGAATATGAAATGTGACTTCTCTTCTTTGGCAATCGATATGAGCTCTATATAAAGAAAGAAAATCCATGCCAAGAATCACATAAAATTCCACTATAGGCAGGATCACAAGATTTGCAGGAAGCACTTTACCACAAACTTTAATCAGAGAAGAATTTTAAACATTTTATGCGACTGTTGTGCCATTAAGAGTTGTCACAGCCAACTCAACATCTAATTTTTGAGGTAATACAGAGATACCCTTAGAAAATTCTTCAGGAATAAAAGAGTGGGTGGATCCAGAATCAAATAAAACATTTTATACTTTAGAGTTGATGGTATGTGTAACTCTCACCACTTCGTTGTCGTACTCCACATCTTCAATAGTAATTGTATGTAACTCTCCTTTGTCTTTGGCCTTAAGAGTTTTTTGACGTCGATCATCATCATCAACCCTTGGATTTGGGCATTGATTGGAATAATGCCCCATCTCCTTGCACTTGAAACATTGAAGTGTAGTAGGTTCATTCTGCGTATCCCTTCCTTTGTTTGCATCATTAGACATCTTCTTCCCATTATTTCGACATTCAATTGCCCGATGACCTTATTTTCCACACGTAAAACATTTGCTTTTCCCCTTAAGACAATTTCCTCCATGTTTCTTTCCACACTTTGAGCATAAGGAAAAACTCATCTTCTTTTCAGTGTGGCCTTTATAATTTCCATTGAATTCCATTTTACTCTTCAAATCAAACCCATGTGACTGAGGGGTTACACCAATCTCCATATCAACCTTGAGAGTACATCAAATGATTTCCTCATAGCTATTGAAGTCCCTTATGGATAACGCCCTTAGAAGACTTGGTTTTAAGCCACTAAAGAATCGATCAATATTACTCTCAGTTTGGATAATAATCCCAAAAGCATACCTTGAAAGTCTTGTAAAATTTTCTTCATACGTACCAACAGATTCATCATCCTTTTGCTTCAGTTCAAGAAACTCCTTCTCCATATTTGTTCAAAGAATACGAGGGAAATACTTATTGAAAAATAAGTTCTTGAACTCGTCCTATTCCATGGACTCAATTTCATCCCTTTGCCATGTATTCTTGATAAGATTCCACCATTTATCAGCATCACCTTCCAAACGATATACTGCTAAGATAAATTTATCATGTTCATAACATAGAAGAAACGAAAATATCCTTTCAGTAGTACTGATCCATTGTTTAGCAACTAATGGATCAGAAGACCCACTGAATGAATGTGGACTCTGCCTCATGAAGGATTGAACAGAATGTTGATCCTTCCTTTGCTAGTTTATAAGTCCTACATGATTCATAGCTTGAGAAAGTTCTGTGAGCATGGCTACAATATTTTTCATTCCAACTCCCATAACGTTTGGTTACTCAGGGAGACTATCATTGCATTGACCGTCACATTCCGCAATAACACGGTTCCTTCAGGTTCAAGCCATTGACTGAAACCAAAAAAAATAGTGTGAGCAACACTAATTATAATAAGAAAAACACATAATCAAGAATAAAATTTCACACTTAAGGTCTTATCATAGGTTGTTCATGGCCATTTCTAAAACACTAAGATTGTGTTCTATGCTTAGACATATCCTAAGGTTTCTTACTAAGGCTATCACATCCTAGTTTCCAAAGGTCGACTATACCTTTCCTATGATACCAACTATAATGACCCATACATTACATAAATGGTTATTACTTCAAAATTGAAGTACACTTATTACAACATATAACAAAACCAGGAAAGGACCGTATAGGTATAGTGTCTTTAGAAACTGGGAAACATAATCAACTGGTTAATAATGCATCTACACTGTCTCCCATTTATTTCATCATATCTATAGTCCCTTTTGGCATATCTTACTTAATAACATTATTCCTGACTTGGGGAAAGAAAACATACAAAAGGATGAGCTCAAATGCTTAGTAAGGATAAACAAAAGAAATATCAATCACATCAAATTCATAAGGACATAAAATTTTTGAAATCTTACCCTGCAAAAGAGATCATAATTTCATAACATGGGATAAATCATGGAAGTGAAATGAAATCACAATAATCATAACATAAAACATGAAACTTTGTGGCATACACAAATAATCATATAGAATCATTTATTATTAGTCAAGACTCATTTCCAATACTGTCTTAGTCGACAAAGTCTATTTCTGAACCGAGTTCACTCCTCGTTTCAGTCCTGTTTCACTGAACTTGTTTAACCTGCCGTTCCAGCCATGTATATCTCATGAGATATAAAATCTTTACCCAATGCATTGGAGGGAGATATAGGTCCCACCCATCTCATAATTATACCATTCTTATGTGTTCCACAAAATCAAAAAAAAATCATACATCATTGCATAACCCATGTAATAAAAATGGGATTCTTAAACCTCGTGACATCATAAAACAATTCATATAAGATAAAAGAATTCATAAAAATAATTCCATCACAACATAATAAAATCAATGAAATAATAGGTATAGAAAAAGAACCCTATATTATCTTAAATGGAAAATAATTTTGATAAAACACATGAACTCCATTCTTGAATAAAATATCCTTTCACTTCAAAAACATTTTTCCTTTCTTAACGTGTAATACATATTTAAACTAAGAGAAGTTGATTAAAAATAAAATTTAAAACTTTTAAAGGAATCTTCTTGAAAATAATGTTGTAAAAATCCATTCATGCTGCATAAGTTAAAAAAACATTCTTCTCGTAATTTTTTCTGAAAAGTCAAAAAGTACCTCGTACGAAAAATGAAAAAAGATTCCTTTCATATCATTTACTAAGAACACACCGAAGGGTAAAATTGGATTTAAAAAATTGTAGGTTGTTGGAAATAATATTACATATTGAGTAAACAAGGATGTGGATGATAAATATTCCCTAGTAAATTCTGAATTATAAACATTCTCGGATAAAAATGAGATCGTGAGATTTTCCCTTACCTTAGGTCCAATTTGCTTCGTATGTGTCCGAACCTCCTATATAATGATTTAAATAATGTTATTGACTTATTACAGAATCATACGTATTTTTATGATATCATATATGGTCATATTCTTAGCTTTTTATTAGTAATATTTCATTGTTACTTGTTATTCGGGTGTTTATTGCTTTTTGTTCTTATGCGTGTTTTGTCGAATAAATTCTTATTCTTCTCTTTAGGTTATAGATAACTCATTTCCAGAATGGTATTAGTGTACTATATATCATACTTATTCATTAAATTCTTTTATATAATCATGTTTCAATGAATATCATGTAGAACAAGTCGCATTATATCGTGGAGATGGTATTCCGTACGTACGCACGAGTGATGATATCGTTCCCATGATCGTGAAATTGTATTAGAGTGTATGTATACTATTTAAGAATCAATAAAACTTTACAATAATCATATATAGTTATTTATTTTCACCATTATACCCATCAAAGTAAGGTGGTGGTGCAAAATAGATTACTCCACAACGTGGAGATGGTAATCTGTACGTACGCACGCGCGATGATTTAGTTTTCCCTAGGATGGATATGAGGTGAAATAAGGTTGTTTCATATTTATAATAACATATCCGTATATGATGGATACTAATTTTATTACCTCATAATGAAACAACTAATTAAGAGGGAGTAGAAGAAGAATGGAACTTGAAGAAAACGGTAGAAGGTATTACCTCTTTCTCGAAGTGCCTCCTTTAAACATTCTCTTAAGGCACTAGAGTTGGTCTTTTGAGGAGACCAGTACCTCTAGTAGGATTCTAAGGAAGTGTTTAAGTGAAATGTTTAGGGGTCGGCCGAGCATGAATGCTCAAATTTGTGTGAGGAAGAGCGAGAGGAGGTTCCCTTTCACAAGGGAGGAGAGGGACACCTATGGAAAGTGTGGAAATATTATTTTATTATAAACTTATCTTCGGTTTCAAAAGGTCAAAAAATCATAAAAGATGAAGATAATATGACTCATGGTCGAAATAAAATCATCCAATCAGAATTGGACATGTTTTGGGAAATATTTTTATCATTATAATCTTATTTATTTAAATCATTTATTAATGAGGTAAATAATTCATCATTATTGTGTCATAAATAATTTAATTTATTTGGTGTCTAAAAATTATAAAAAAATATCATTATTTAGGAAAGCTCTTTACCTTTACAATGAATATTTTTAGTCTGAAATATTATTTATATAACCTCTTATAAAAATTAATTACTAAAATATTAATTTTAATGTCAATTTTGACTTTACATTAAATTAATTAATCCAAATTGTCATTTTCACTAACAAGTGGCTCAATGGGGTCCCAAAGTCGACCCAATGATGACCATGGTCGGAAAATACTCATCCAATAAGGTTAGGACAAGTGTCAAGGTAATTTTGTATTATTTTAATATTCTTTTAACCTTGAATTACCCTATTTACCTTTAACCGTAGTAAATAAAAATTTCCGTAGTCACTATTCATAATATCAAAAAAAAAGTAACCTATTAACATAATTTGGACCCATTGATTCCAAATATGGAATCCATTTTTCAAAATTAAAAACACAGAATTTTCAGTAATTAATTTAAAATTAATCATGTTGTTAAGAAAACGGGTTTTAAAAGTTAAAACATTTCCAAAGATTGAAATGTTTTTACCTATGAAGTCAATGTAAAATTAATTCTAATGACATACATTATATTAAATGGTAGAAATATATTCTATTTATAATTTAAAAACATTAATTATTATAATTTAACCATATAAAGTATTGCGATGAAAAAAGTTGTTTTTAATTAAAATATAGCATGTTTTTACTATTCATTAAAATATGAAAGTTATCAGAATAATATGAAAATTTTATCCAAAGTAAATTTTTATATCCTGATTCTGAATATGAATTTTATTTTGTCAAACTGAACTTATAAAATTGTCAAAAACTAGATTTAATGTGGGTGCGCCATCAAAAGGAGGTAAAAATGCATTTTTTTAAAAATACTTCTTTTATCCAAAAAAACTGATTTTATTTTCATACCTCATTCTAGAAAATGTATAAGATGAATTAAAATTTTATAAAATTAAAAATTCAATTAATACTATTCATAACGGCTAGTTTATATTATTATAATATATCATTGTTTAGTAAAACCCAGTATTGCATACTACACACGCTGTTGAGGAAGGTCGTGATTGCGTGTAGTGCAAGCCAAGCTAGTGTTGTGTGTAGTGGAAGAGTCCTTTCTGTATAACATATTACATAAAAATATATATTTCTCATAAAATATCAGGGTGTTACATAAGGGGTATTTCTAAGTTATTTACTATCCATATAATCATAATATGACTCAGTTCACCATGATTTATTGGGAAAAGTTTCCTTCAGGAATAATTTCATTGAATTATTGTATTTTACCAAATGATATGAGTTCTTTTATATATTTGCAACTCATTGTTTAGATATAGATTAGTGTATTGTTGATGACGTGTCAGTATTTTTGTATAATGTTGTGTATAAATGTACCTCTATAATGATGTCTAAAAATAACACATGATGCAGATATAAGTGAAATACATTAGCAAAATCCTCCCACAGAAAAATATTTTATTCAGATCGTGGTGTGTGTTGCCTCATAGTTGGGATATACACCAGCACCCATTCTAGTCCAAACAAAAGTTGTGGATCCTCAAGGGGTTTATTTTAGAGAACATGATCAAAAGTTTTTTTCCAAAAGGAAACAAATATCCAATGTAAATATGGTCCTTAATATGATGAGTATTGGTTGGAATATATCAAGCATATTTTTGAGTTCTTATAAATGCAAAAGTCTAATCAGGTGAAATGCGATACATTTAATCTAGAGGGTGTTTGTATGTGATGGTGAGATTCAATGTGACATGGAAGGAATAATAAATCCTTGAGTTTAAATACATCAGGTGAATTTTTAAAAAACAATTATATCTATAATATAAGGACTCTATGAAATCGTTGGATTTTACCAGCCTCCATTAGGGATATATTACCATGGAAGATTATGCAAACCATTTGAATGAGCTTATTCAGTTTCCTCTCATGGTAGGGAAAATGATATATTAATGGATTGGAGATTTTAGATTGGTCTTCATTTAGATAATTGTTCTCAATTATTATTGATATGCTCACTAATTATGCTGACATAAGGGATAGAGAAATTATTACTATACTAAACATGTAATGTAAGTCATGGTGGACATGAGTTTTTTCTTCTACATATGGAATCTGGGTTATTTCCACTAATGGAAATAGAATTCATGAGGAGTCTCATGGTTGATCTAGATAAAAGGCATCATATAGACCCCCTACGGTTCTAGGAAGAGGGAATATAACTTTCTTTCAGTGTATAAATGTGGGGTATTAAAAATAATAATGAACATAGATAACAATAATCATTCATACATGTGGATGCTCAAATCACTTATTGAATCTCTTTCAATCCTTTATTTCTATGCGTAGTCACACAAGCTCATTAGATCCCAAAACAATAGTGTGATAAGATGACTGGAGAACTACAAGGATCCTACCACATGCATTCAAAATGAACTACCTTAACTCAGTGGAAGATTATACAAAGGAATATGATGTTGGTCTCAAGACTATGAATTGTACCATCATAATAGATTAAAATTTAGTGACTTCTTTATTTGTTACTGGTGTATCTCACTTGTTTATATTGACTCATATTATGAACCATATTAATATTCCAATGGACATTTTTACATATTATCTATATTTAACTATCCCAATTAGATTGAAGAGAGATCAAGCACTCTATTTTCCTACTTCTTTTTCAATATAATAGAGATTAAACATACCATGAATATTGTGGTCCTAGAAATGAATCCTCTTAGCATTGCTTGCATTATGGATTGGATGATTTCACAAAAGGACATGATTGACTCATATCCTTTGCGTGTCTCCTTCACAATGATTGATGGGGTGTGCCTTATTTTATTTGGATAATGGGACTTGAGTCCATGTATATTCAATACTTTTTTTCCAAATTTGAGTAGGTTAATATTGTTATATTTCTTTTTACTTAAAGTGAGAATATTTGAGAGGTGACCTTTATCCCTTTTTCATTGATTTCCGTAATGTTTTTCTGTCTTATATCTATTTTTTAAACAAATAATAGAGTAGTATTTTTATTTATTTGGTAGTAGTACTCAACAAATGTATATTAATTTCTATCAGATGGATATCTTAGAACTAATGAAGTTGAAAACAATATTGGATGATCTTCTAGAGAAAGTCTTTATACTCTTGTTTGTGTAACCTCAGGTGGTTCCTATATTATTAGAAATGAATTTTTATTGGATATATCACATATGTATTAATTATTAGAAAATAAATTGATTCAGTGTAAATAAAAAATACTCTGTACCCTAGATTGATTAATTTCTTATTCAATTGAAAGAGGAGAGGAGGATATATAAAATTTATCATCAATATTATTAACCCTAGATGATAATTAAATAATCAGTTTTCATACGACTCCATTAGGATTATGTATGGTCATTATATGAATATAGTTATACCTTTTATCATGATAAATGATAATGTAGTGTTACAGGATTTTGTGAACACAATATTTCAAAATGTAATTAAACATATTTTTGGTAGTATTGGTGGAAGAAAAATTGGTTTACTCAAAAAAATGATGCAGATCATATGTGTCATTTGAGATATGTTCTATAAATCAAGAATGATTATTGACTTTACATGAATCTTTTAAAATGTAAAGTCTAGATTCTAAAAGTAATGTTATTGGGACACATGGTCTCGTAATGTAGTATTTTAGTTTATCCTAAGAATGTTATAGTTTTCACGACATGGATGTAACCATGTAATGTTTTTGATATACATAGTTTTATAGGCTTGGTGGGTTATTATTGCAAGTTTATTATGGATTTATCAATATTTTATTCTTTGATTACCACTCCCACTTGTAAATGAGTAAAATTCAGGTGGGATGTTAAATTTTGGAGTTCTTTTAATGTGATGAAATTTCATTTCAATTTTGTGATTGTTTAGAATCTTTTGATGGTAAGGTAGGGATATGTAGTCATTTCTAAAGCATCATGTTATGTTTTGAGAAGAATTCTTATGTAGGGTGATATTGTGGTAGCGTTTGGGTATAGACCTCTTAGGCCAGATGATAATAACTACATGAAACAAGATATCAAATATGGAATTGTAATTCATGCACTAAAACATTGGTGTTATTAAATTTCATTGAATATTTTACAACTTATTTTGATAACAAACTATTGATTTACGTAATCTCTCAAGAAGATATGAATAATTGAAATAGGAATTATGAAGAATACCGAGAATCATTATATTTTGACATTCCATACATCTATGGTAAGTGGAATTTTATCAGTAATTCATTGTGAATGAATGATTGATTCAAGATTTAATAGTATCCTCAAAAGATTGGAATCTGATAGCTCTCGTGGGACTGTTCATTCTTGAGTTTTTTAGGATGTCACAAATTTTTAAAAACTGTTCAATAGATCTCTTCTCTTGTAAATATGATTCTTTTGGAGGAACATGTTATTGATAAATTCTATGGAATTGTGGAATCACATAATGGTTTATGACCATCGTCGATGGGAAGGTCTCTATATAGTGTATCCTATATTTTCATAGTTTGTTTTTATTCAACATTTTACCATGGGGAAGGACGTGAGAGGGTTTTTATAATTCCAATTGGGTGGTGCACACTAGAACAAAAAATATTTTCTATGATATTCTAGGATGATTCTGTTAACAGGGATGTGATGAGACAGTATGGAATTTTTTCCTCATTATTATACATACCAACTTTTCAATGATGAGATCCATTTACCTCTATGATTCCTTCAATAACATCCATTGTTGAATTGGATATGTTATGTGATTTATACAGAACTTTTTTTTATTCTGACATACCACTTGTGGGAAGAATGAAATAATGGTAATGATTAAATGGATTACCAAATCATCTCAATTTAAAAAAATCAAGATAAAACAAAATTTGAGGATTTGGGGAATCTCTATATGAATGAGTTTTTCTATTTTCATGGATTTACTTCTATAATAGTCTCCCATTGGGATCCCCATTTTACTTCTTCTGTTTAGAGAGGCCTCTAAAAGGTATTACAATCCTAGGTTAAATTGGGTTTGACATATCAACTATAGATGGATGGTCAGATAGAATGAAAAATGAACATCCTTGAGGACATGATATGTTCTATTGTTCTTCCCATTGGTGGACCTTGTGACGTCTATTTTTAACTGGTTGAGTTTCTTACACCAATAGTTACCAGTTTACTATCTGAAAGAATCCCTTTGGGGATTTGTATAATCATTCATGGAAATAAATTTTTTACATGTTTTATTGATTTCATTAACTCTTATTGAAAACTGCCATGTCGAATGATTAATTATTTGACATGCAACCACACTGATCATAATAAATATCATGTAATAAAATAATATTATTTCCACAAAATATGACTGAAAAAACAACACGTTGTGTAATCATTAATACACAGCATGTAATCGTTTTACTTGAAAACTACATTGCGTGTACATTCAATGTACATGACGTGTTTATCTTGTTTTTATTTTTCTTAATTTCCTCCACCACATTAATTATACCTTGAGTAATGGCTATTAATTTCTTAAATTAATATAACTACATTTCTTGCTGAAAAATATATATTATTTCTCCCACAATATATTATCTCGAATAACTAGTGTTTAAATAAATGAGATCAGGCATCATTAAATAATTATTAAACCACAGTTGGGAATAATCTTTATTTAACTTGTTAAATTAATATTTAACTGAGATACATGGACACACTTAGTGTGTGACCCTCTAGGACTCTTTGTCTGTGGCATTAGGTGGAGCCTGCCTAATGTCCAAGGATAGAATCTACCAACATGCCAAGGCACCCATTGAGATAGAAGTTAACGATGCAATGATGTGTCACCTCATACGAATTCTTAGTGTGTAATATAATCCATTTGTCAGGATATCTTGAATAAAGATGGTTGCATGCTAGTGCCATCAACCCATGTGCCTGATTATTCTTTCTTTTACTTTCTATAATTTAACTCGCTCATTCATTACCATGGACATGGATTTATTTAGGCTATATCAATTCCATCAAAGGGACTGCGATATCTACTTCCGTTATGGAATAGAAGAGACAAATCATTTATCACATTATCTATTAATACATTATTACTCGTGACGCACCCAACGTAACCTACCTTGCTACGAAGAGTGTGTTGTCACAATTTTCGTCAATAAATCTAAGGGTACATGTTTTAATACCCATTAATAATAGTCTTAAAGTCCAAGGATCAATACACATGAACGCATATAGGAACATCCAATGACACTATGAAATGTGGATTTCCTACTGGTGGGACTTGTTTTCATAATATCCTCCTGTATATTACCAAGGGCGCACACTATGATAAGGTTCCTCAATGTTTTATGATTCCCACCCCTAATGGACTGTATTATTTGTGTCCCTCAAATAAAGTCATTTGAACACAGATCATATATTGAGGAATATTGTTATGGAAAGTCCATGTTATCATTATAGCAGGAATCCTCTATGACCTTTCAATTCAACAACTATTTTTGGCACATTGTCACATGAATTATCACACTGAAGAAAAATCATTATGTAAGAAGGTGTTTATTTAATGAATAAAGTACAAAGTAGTTGGTTCTAGTCCACTAACACCAAAAGACTCCCACATGGACTAGAGGCATATGCTAACAAATTTTAACATGCTAGCTCTCACATGATATTCATGCTTCTACAGAGACAGGCCTTTAGTCATGGGGTCTTCCACGTTCTCTTCCTTAGATACTATACTCACTACAAATTCATCCCTTTGATATAAATCCCTCAATAGGTTATAATTTCGAAGTATGTTCATTGTATGTTTATGTGAACATGGTTCTTTTGCAAGAGCCACCACTGCAGTATTATCACAATACAACGTGATAGGATCTTTACTACTATGCACCACATCATGCTCTTGGACCAAGTTCGGAATCCAGATGGCTTTCTGGGCTGTATCAAAAGAAGCTATATATTCAGACTCCACTGTAGAGTCTGTGACAACTAGCTTCTTTGAACTCTTCCGGCTCACAACTACTCCATTGAGACAAAAAACATATCCAGATTGTGACTTCATATCATTCTAATTTGTTTGAAAACTAGCACCAACATACCCACTGATGACAACCTTCTCGTCTCCTCTATACAATAGGAACATATCCTTAGTTCTTCTCATATACATAAGATAGTCTTAAGAGTAGTCCAATACTATTCTCGCGGATCTACTTGATATCTTCCTAACATGCTCAGTGCATAGGCAACATCAATCCCGGTACATGATATGTCATGCATGATGGATCCTATTGTCGAAGCATATGAGATCTTACTCATTCTATCTTTCTTCGATTGTGTCAGTGGAAAAATTTTCATAGAAAGATGTAGGCCATGTGAAACTTGAACTAATCCCCTCTTGGATTGTTCCATACTAAATCTCTTTAGTATCTGGTCAATGTATGCACCCTAACATAATCCAAGAAGCCTCTTGGATCTATCAATAATGATCTTGATCCCTAGAATGTCGGATGCTTCACCCTTTTCCTTCATGGAGAATCACTTGTTCAACCAGACCTTAACTGACTGTAAGACTGGTACATCATTTTCAATAAGTAATATGTCTACCACATATACTACTAGGATAACGTTCGCATTCCCATTAATCCACTGATAAATACATGGCTCACATTCTTTCTTAAATAAACCAAATTCTTTTATGGATTCACCCAATCAAATGTTCCATGACCTAGATTATAGCTTTAATCTAAAAATGGGTTTCTGCATCTTTCATACCTATTTGGATTCACCTGGTGTCACAAGCCCTTCTGGTTGTGTCATATAGACATATTCCTAAAATTTACCATTATGGAATGTTGTTTTGACATCTATTTTCCAAATCTAATAGTCATGGTATGATGCTATGGAATGTATGGTTCTTAGGGATTTAATCATTGAAAATGGAGGGAAGGTTTCATCATAGTCAATTCTTTGATGTTGTCTAAATCCTTTAGCCACTATCCTTGATTTATAGGTTCTAACATGACCTTCCAAGTACAGTTTTCTCTAGAATACCCATTTTCATCTAACAGGCTTTACATGAACTAGCTTATTGACCAAAACCCATACATGGTTCTGATATATGGAATCCATATCAGAATTCTCATCATTTAGATATCCTGATGCTTCTGACCTTTCTAATGCTTCTTTGTAGGAGAAAGGTTCATAATTTTCCAACAATAATGATTCTCCATCCTCGGTGACTAAGAAACCAAATCTCTATGGTTCCCTTACCCGTCTTGAGCTCATACGCAGTACTTGTGGTTCTGGAACCTCTTCCATGGGGACTTCTGGAAGTTGTTCTTGTACTAACTCTGGTGTATATTGGGCATCAACTTTTTCGAATTCAATCTTTCTCGCACTATCCCTTTCGAAGATGTTCTCCCTATCATGAAAGACGGCTTGTCTGGCGATAGTCACTTTCTTATCTTGAGGGTTATATATGTAATATCATTTTGTTTCCATAAAATATCCTATAATGATTCACCTCATGCCAGGGGTGCTTGTTTTTTTTGCCTGATAAGGCCTTAACAAATGCCTCGCATCCCCATACACATGTGTGCGACAAAAAGGGTTTCTTTCCATTCCATAACATGGATGGAATTCCATTTTCCACCATTGTTGGTACTCAGTTAAATATATATGCTATAGTTTGTAATGCATATCCGCAAAAGGATAATGGAAGATCTACATGACTCATCATAGACCTCACCTTTTCCAATAAGTTGTGGTTCCTCCTTTCACTATCATCATTCCACTATGGTGTATAAGGAGGACTGAGCTGAGATAGAATCACATACTACCATAGAAGATCGATGAACTCTTAGTTTAGATATTCTCCCCCTTGATCCGATCAAAGCTTCTTTGTATTATTACCATGATGATTCTCTACTTCATTCTTGAATTCATTAATTTTCTCTAAGGATTCTGACTTATACCTCATTAATTAGACATAGCCATATATACTCAAATCATCAGTAAATGTAATGAAGTAAAAATATCCACCTCTGGATTTTACTTGAAGTGGACCACACACATCTTTGTGCACCAATCCTAGAATCTTTGTGGCCCTTTCACCTTGTCCACTGAAAGGTGGCATGGTCATTTTACCTTGTAAAAAAGAATGACATCAATGAATAGGTTTTAGCTCATTAGAGTCCAAATAACCATCATGGAATAGCTTTTTCTTGGGCTTCTCGTTTACAATACCGAGATTGTGATGCCACAAGTGGGTGATGTATGAGTCATGTGAGTTTGTTTCATTATTGATTTCCAACACTTGGTTTTCGTAATTTATTACTTAAAAACAATTATTTAAATGTTCCATACCATAAAATACATTGTTCTTATAAAAGAGACATCCCTTATTTCAAGACATGAAAATAAATCAATCCACATACAAACAAGATACATAAATTATGTTATTTGTAACATAAGGCACATAATAATAGTTATGTAAAACCAAAATCATCCCATCTGGCAATGAGAGGTTGTAATCTCTAATAGCCAACGCAGACAGCCTTGCGCCATTGGAAACTCTAAGATCCACATCTAATCTGTAAATATTTTAAAATCTACTTTTTTCCTGCATTTGAATATAGATGTGAGACCCAAAATCTTTATCTAATACCCACTGTGTTGAAATGGAAATATTACACTTGATAACTAATTCACCTTTAGCATCTCCACTCTTCTGAGTGTAGTTCTTCTTCTAGTGGACTTGCTTTCCACATGAAAAACATACTGCCTCCTATTCCTTACCCTACCTCTGGATCTTCCCCTTCTTGGATGGATGACATTCGAGGGCTTCAGACCTTTTATTAGTCTTTTCCCCCTTTGTTGTTTCCTTCCTATTCTTATTCACCATAAAGATTGTGGGTCTTTCATGCCCAATTTCGTTATCTACCTGGTGTATTAAGGTCATAAGTTTGGAGAGACTCTTCTCATTGTTTCTCATGTCATAATTGAAAATGAAGCTAGAGAAGGTCTTGGGATGTTATGATAAGATGATATCTATATGCAACTCATCCGGTAATTTAATCCCTATGATTTCCTGACATTCAATGTAGCCAATAATTAGTACTACAGGTGTCCAAGATGGCACAGATTCTCCAACCATAGTTGTAAACAAATAATAGTAGATCTTATATCTCTCTTGTCTCGACTTCTCTTGGAAGTGATCTTTAAGGTGAGATATCATGCTATAACTGTGCTTGTTTTCATGTTGCTTCAAGTATTATTTAGACATGGATGATAGCATGAAACACTATACATAAATGGAATCATCTAAATGTTTAACATAGATAGATATTTCCTCATCACTGGCCTCTTTCCCAGGTGCAACTGGAATAGTCTCTTCCAGCACATAGAATTTTTTTTCGTGGCGAAGGATGATGCGTAAACGCCTCTACCAATCGTGGAAATTGGTGTTGGTGAGAAGGATTTCCTTCTCGATTATGGTTTGTAATGATATATTTGAAGTCATTTTTCTTTCCTTTTCTAAAAATTATGATGATAAAAGGTTTAATACATTATTAAAAAACTGAGACCAATAAATAAATTAATACTATAAGTCTCCCACTATTTAATCAAAATCCAATATCCCTCACTAGTGAATTCGGTATAATCTGTTGCCTGAATATTGTAGTGGCAAGGATCCATATTTACTTTCACATTACCCACACTAGGGTTTGTCAAGAAACATATATGGTTTTAGGTATTCTTTCCAAATTCCAACTTCATTAACTCACAACTCCTTGATCTGCTGAATGGACTCCCTAATACTGAAATACATTTATTTTGGATTTCCTCATCCTTTGCCTCTTGGTCAAAACAAGTCCTACTGTTGAATTCAACCCTTTATTTAACCAAGTCAATTCAACCCAAAACTTAGAATTAGAATTCCACGATAATTTAAATAACCCCAACTAGGTTTGGTCAAGCACTTTGATATATGGTTCGATTCTGACAAAGATTATAGAAGGCTATGCCAAATTAATATTTCATTGATGGATTTTATCCTTGTACATAAATTTCCATTTTATTATCTTTGATTACATGCTTGGTAATATTAAGTGGGATATTTTTAATAGATTAACCATGTCTATGAAAATATTTACTCATAAGCAGGTATTATTTTAGTTATATCTTTCATGCTTGTTTAATTCAATAATTAATTGATTGTGACAACGCACAACAGTAAATAAACCATGAAACTGATAAATTAAAATAAATGGTATGATCATGAGATTGTTCTACTGGTTATATAATCTAGTAGTTGATAAACAAACTGAAGACATAGGGGAGAGACACCTTGAACCATTCGGGTCTGTGTTTACATCTTTCCATCTGTCTACCTTTGTATCTCCTTGGATTGGTTTCCCCATGTATCCTGACATGATCCGCCTCCAATAGATTTGGAGCTCCATACATTACATAAGCATTTATCTCACATGCAGGTGAGGGGTAAAATGAGTTTTTACATAAAGGAATCCTTGGGTGTGCATGCCCTACATATTATTGAGGAGAAGGCTCGAAGACCAACAAATTTAATTTAAATAAATAAATTAAACTAAACCATTCACATAAAAAGGTCTTGGACTAGATTGTTATCATCCATACATGAAATGATATTTATACATAAATAAAACTATCATTCAATTCATTAATCATTCCTTTGTAAGATAAATCATGCTCGACTCAATTAAATATCATTAATTAATCAATCCATTTATCTTATATCCTTTTTTGATTTTCCTTGAGATTATCATCCATCATAATTTTAAAAAAATAAATTAATTTAAAATTATCTTTGTACGTAACTTGTACCTTGGAGGAAACCCAGTGAATTCATGTTCATTACGCAGATGTTAAATGAAACACATATATATAAAACACCTGTCACGTGTTTTGCATCAGCTATACGGTTTCACTATGGTACATGTCTCAAGGGTTTATATAATATAATAATAAATTTTAATAAATATGTGTAATTTGGTTGTGTACCCAGCGTGTAGTTCCGACTACATGATGTGTACTTTTTTTCACCATCCATCCGAAGTACACGCCTAGGGACATTGCGTGTAGATGTACATCAGAAATTTTCGGAGTACACAACTTGTTCAGTGGGACACAAACCATGTACTATCCGTGTTACATGGTTTCCAGCCGGGAAATCCGTGTACGAGATACATGGTAAAACCCTAACCTGAATGAACTACACGACATGTTCAGTGGACCACAAGGTGTGTAATCCAGAAATTGTGTTCCACCTATTCTAGGTCAACACATGGTGTCATTTATGACTTAGGTATACTCTAATACACGACATTATTTGGCAGACCAGTCCGATTCATTTAACCTAGAATACACGGGGTGTACTTCCGAATACACATCATGTATTATTGTGTTGTATGGCCAGGAATTTTTGGTAGCTCTGGATGAGTTACTCTATTTTATTTTAATCAAAATTAAAAGAAAAATTTGTTTCTGTAAGGTGAATGAGAAACGAGAGTGGAGGAACAGATCTCGAGATTCAGATTTTAAAGAATGATTAACTTGAATTGAAACAACTAAATTATTAAATGTGTAAATCACCAACGAAAATATAAATAATTATAATCAATAATATGACCACTGTGATACACATTTTAGGTTCTAGGTGTAGAAAAACACGTTGGTGGGTTTCCCCAAATTTTATTTTAGCATTATACAATGTTCAATCTGATATCCATCACAATAATAAAACAATGGATTATTAGAATAGAACAAAGAACAAAAAGAGAGATAAGGGTACCATAACCATCGAGTGGATAATCATATGTTGGTTATAATTAATTTAATTTATTGAAACGAATTACCTTGATGGAATTATTTATCCGTTGATGTTTTCTGATCACGACTCGATTTTATTCATCATTGTGTCATAGAAGCCAAGTGTATACTTCGTATAGCAGTGATCCACACGTGCACAACGTATCTCTGGACATCTCTAAAAAAATATACGGGTGCTAGCATGGAGAATAATTTGCTTTAATTGTCCACCTTAGAACACCTTAATCTAATGGAGGAGGTTCTCTCTCAGTCTAGATAGTGTTCTTAAAGGAAGAAGTTATTTTGGTCTAGAGAGAATTCTCCAGAATTTTTGTTCCCTATGATTATCCCTAGAAAAGTGCTAGGGTTGTTTGGATATTTATAATTGGGTTTGAGGTTATAGAGTTATGATAATAAATAAATGTGTTACGTGTTTTATTGATTTCATTAACTCTTATAGAAAACCCCAATATTGAATGATAAATTCTTTGACATGCATCCACGCTGATCATAACAAATATCATTTAATAAAATGATATTATTTTCTAAAAATATGACTTGGAAAACAACATGTCATGTATTTATTAATACAATACGTGTAGTCGTTTTTAATGAAAACTACAAGGCGTGTACATTCAATGTACACGGCACGTTTATCTTGTTTTTATTTTTCTTAATTTCCTCCACCACATTTATTAGACCCTGAGTAATGGCTATTAATTTCTTAAATTAATGTAACTGCATTACTCACTAATAAATATATATTATTTCACCCACAATATTTTCTCTCGAATAACTAGTGTCGAAATAAATGATATCAGGCCTCATTAAATAATTATTAAACCAAATTCGGGAATAATATTTATTTAACTTGTAAAATTAATATTTAACTGAGATAAATGGAAAAAATTAGTATGTGACCCTCTAGGCCTCTTTCTCAGTGTAATTAGGCGGAGTTTACCTAAATTCCAAGGTTAGAGTCTAGAAACATGAGAAGGCACCAATAGATAATGAATTTAATGCTACAATGATGTTTCACCTCATACGAATGCTTACTGTGTAATATAATCCCTTTGTCATGATATCTCGAATCAAGTGGGTTGCATGAAAGTTCCACCCACCCATGTGCTCTATTATTATTTATTTGAATTTCTGGAGTCGAACTCGTTCATTCATTACCATGGCCAGCGATTTATTTAGGCTATATAGATTCCATCAAAGGGCCTGAGATGTCTATATCTGTTATTTAACAGAAGAGACAAATTCTTTCTCTCATTATCTATTAATGCACTATTACTCGTGATGCACCCAACGTATCCTACCTCGCTATGAATAGTGTGTCGTCACAATTTCAATCAATACATCTATGTGCGTGATTTGTAATACCCTTTAATAATAATTTAAAATTCCAAGGACCAATATACACATCCGCATATAGGAATATCCAGTGACACTATGAAATGTGTATTTCCTACAAGCGGGTCTTTTTCTCATAATATCCTCCTGAATATTACCATGGGTGCACACCATGAGAAGGTTCATCAATGTTTTTTGAGTCCTCACACCTAATGGCCTATATTATTTGTGTCCCTCATATAACATAATCGGGCCATAGAACATATATTCAAGAATAATGTTATGGAACTTCTAGGTTCTCATCATAGAAAGGATCCACTTTGACCCTTTAATAAAACATCTATCCTTGGGACATTATCACATGAATTTTCACACAGAAGACCAATCAAGATGTGATAAGGTGTTTATTTAATCAATAAAGTACAAATTAGCTGGTCAAGGCCACCAATTCCAACACAAATAAACATAAACATGTAAAAAACCAATTATATGAACATATTTCTAAAAGATAATTTCTATTATCATTAATGGTTCATTATTTTATCCTGGTGACAAAAAAAGGTGGTGGAATTCATAAATTATAATGTTTTGCAGGTGTGCCACTCACCACACATATAAAAGGCCACCCAATTTATTTCTTATTGAAACCTTAAAACCCTTTTGTCTCATAAAATACAAGACCAATTTAGTTTCAAACAATCATTATTTCATTCAAGAAACATTATGTTAGAGAAAATCCAACCATTAAAGGATTTATCTAATAATATAAAGAGGATACATGAAGAAGTGGTAATGTTCATTAACAAGTATTTATGTTTTATTCCATCTTCAACATCACTAAATTCATTTGATACCTTGTTGATATCACATTTTATGTTCTCACATATAATGATATATTTATATGTTATGTACATGACCTTATACCATATCAACCTCCATCAAATGGTGTACAAATTCATCATTCATGTGTACGAAAAACTATCACCCCAAAAACTGATGTCATTGGTTTTTTCACTACCAAACTCTCAATGATGTACATAATGATGGATTTATTATTTATATATGTTATTTTTGATAATATAATAATTATTTAATCATTATATATAAGGCCCCGATCTTAAACATTACTTAAAATTGAATTAAATGAATAATTCACATTGAGGATCTTTTCAGGTTTAGTGTTTTGGAGAATTATATCATAACTATTACATATGAAATGATTACACAGTACACACTTCTACAAAGTTTCCCCTTTTTTACAAAACATTAACTCTTAAAAAAAGAGTTATATATAGTTCCATGTTTAAGATAGCATGAATTTTCCTTCATCCCATCCTTTACCCTATTCCACATTATGTCCTGTTAAAAACATTTGAAAAAAAACTTGGGATAAGAATAAAAAGCTCAGTAAGGGATACACAAAGAAGGAAAAATGTTAGTTTTTCAAAACATCAATAAAACCATGAATACTTTATCAAAGCAACAATTTTCACCTTTAAGAATTAGTAAATAATCTTCACTGAATAAAAATCATTAATTTTCCTTTTGTAACCAAAAGATTAACAGAAAACCTATATAAAGAACACATAACATATACCGATAACTTGGGATATAAACATACTTAAATGGAATAAACATACGGTGGACTTCCACACATATCACTAAACGGAATAGCCATACGGCTGACTTCCATACCCAATGCATTGGAGGTTATAATGTAACCCACCATCCCGGTATTCACTACACCACCCATCATATGGTTTATCATGTAACCACCCGTCAAATGTCCAAGTACCATTATAAAATCATAAGACATAAAAAAAATATAATGGAAAGAAACAATTTCCACATTTGGATCACAAGATATCACTTAAATATATTGACATAACAAATCCATTATAAAAACCATTTTCAATACCAAAATACATAAAAGTGTATATGGTATTTATTTCACTTTAAAAAAACATTACGGCTTGTTGAGGAAGGCAAAGACAAAATAATACTCATGGCGGTGGAAAAGGTCTTTGTCACCATGTACATTAAAAGAAACATTCCTTTTTGTCGTTTAGTAAAACTCTTCGTAGAATAAGATTCCTTTTGAATAAAATTAAAATTTAAAGGGGTTTATAAACCATATAAAAGAAATTTGTGTATAAAACAAAATATGCCTTAATGAAAGGAGATTGAGACGAAGTACCTTACCTCATGTCTGACTTGACTTGATCGCTCTTTAATATCCTGAATAATAAACTAGTGTTAATTTATACTTGCTTAAGAACATTTTTCAATCATATTATTCCTTTTATTTCAATTATTTCCATGTTATAAACATTATGTAATCATATAATTCAATAATGTTTGTTTTGTCGATATTTGGTACTTAAGTAAAAAATGGACTTCTTAAAATTACATGTTGTTTATGCGGTCAAAGGTTCATTATATCCAGAATGAAATTAATTATTTGGATATCATATATATCATATATATCCAGCATATAAATGTATTTATAATAGTATATAACATTTATAGGTAGGAAATGAAATGCACCGTTCATGGAGACGGTAAGCCGTACGTACGCATGAACGCTCCTTTAATTTATATTTTGTATTTAATGGCATGAAATCATAACGATATAAAGGTAAATTATAATTACAGTATAATATCATATACAATATTATTAACTCCATCCTTTTTACGTCCCACATATGGCATTAATGAATCAAATCACTTTGAGGGGGCGGTTGGCCGCACTTCCTAAGATAAAATTATCGTGTTTACCCATAATAGAAACCATAAAGGTATGCCACAAATGAAAAATACAGAAGCATAAGGAAAACATAAACATAATATATATCATATATAAATATAGTGACATCTTAATGGCCACCATGAAAGGTGTTAAAAGAAGATTTAACAATCATCGTTTCATGAGCCTGAAATTCACCAACCACAGAAACTGTATGTTTTTTAACAATTAGACGGAGGTGTGTGTAAGTGTAGCTCAAATAATTCTCATAAAAACATAATAGTATATTGAACATACTAGTGTTGTTACTAAAGAAAGGAATATAAAGAGTTTATGGGGTTGGAGAAGCAAAATAATACAAAAGTGCACAAGTGAAGACATTACCTTAAAATCACGTAACTCCCTTTGGATTGAACCAAATGGGTTTCTTGAAGAGCTTCCTGCCTATGGTATGGATTCTAGGATGAGGAGAGGGATGTGGAGAGATAAAAGGAGAAGATCTTGGCCGAGCCAATGGCTTGAGAGGTGTGGGTAAGGTGGTAGAGGTGGGGGCCTTTTATAAGAGGAGAGGAGGGGCACTCTTGGAATGTTATAAAATGTTACTTTATTATAAAATGATTTTCGGATATTAAAGGTCCTAAAATTATATATTTTGAGGATAAGGTGGCAAGGGTTCGAAATATACCCATCCAATAGATTTTTGACAAGTGTAGGTCTTAGATTTTATATTATCTTTTCATTTTATTTAAATCGTTAAATAATGAGGTAATCGCTGCATCATCATAGTGTCAGAAATAATTTAATTTGTTTAATGTCTAAAAATTATAAAAAATACTATAATGTAATAAATATTTTTAGATTTCCAATGAATATTTACAGTCAAAATTATGACTTCTATAACCCTATATAAAATTTTTATTAGTAATACAATACACGTTTGTGACATTTTTATTTAAACTTTAAATAAAAAGTTATTATGGTCATTTTCATACCCATGTGGATCCATGGGGTCCCCAAGTTGACCCATGGATTGTTTTGGTCGGCCATGACACATCCAATAAGGGTAGGACATTGTCAAGGTAATTTAAAATTATTATAACATTATTTTTCCCTTAAAATACACTAATTACCTTTAATCGTGATTAATTTGGCAGCAAATCATTTTTTCTTTTTTTTGAAGGCCGGTTTAAAGGGGGACCGGTACCCCAATTTACAATTTGCATTCAAAAAAGACGAAACTTAAATGGTACAGAACATGAAAGTATTACACATAATAATAACCGTAATCATCCCCAGAACCCATGCATGATTCCTTCTCTCCCGTAGCCGACTCCCACTCTGGATGCCTCCAAAAATTTGCACTTTGAACCTGAATTCTGAGCTGCTGCAGTGCAGGCCGCTCAGGTGAAGCATCGTTGGTTACCCTTCCATTTTTCAAAGAAAGAACCACTTCTCCACTCCTCTTAGAGGCAGATCTAGTCCTCAATGGCGGTGGAAGGTGAGAATAATCCTTTCGCGCTCTTCTTCTTGTTTTTGTAGACAAAGGTTCCCCACTTGTATCCATCCTCTGGTTTCCACTCTTAACAATGTCACTGAATGAAAGGCCAGTCGGACCACTCATAGTTTCTTTTCCTGCCCCGGAATTCTCCCTTCCTTTACTATGTTGTTCCCTCCAAACTGACACCAGGTATTCTAGGTAATTACCTAGCCTCGGATCTGGAGTGATGATCTCCACTAAAGGGAGACACCCATCTTCGGTCGGAGCTTCTTCCATATCCCTGGACAAGGCCTCCTTCCCTTTATTATCCTTGCGCTTTCTCTTACCCCTCCTTCCCTTGGTCGAAGAATTACTTCCAGCCGAGCACAACTCCTTGGCGACCTCCACTTGTCTATGATACCCGAGAGAATTCTCCTCTCTGGTTTCTCCCATACCCTCCTCCCAACCTCCTGAAACAATACTCAAAACAGGTTCAACACTACCATTACCAAGGCATTCAAACCTATTGGATAAAGCAACAAAAGTTCTAGCCACTGGATCCAAGCCTCTATCCCCCTCTATACAAGAAACCTTCATAAATGGACTGTTACTCACATCCCCCATGACCTGAACCAAGTCAGGTCCCCCTCCAGCAAGCACCCTATCACCATGAGCCTTATCACCTTGATCGTCCTCCTCCAACACCATATTGACCTCCACCAGTGGCCCATCCACCACCGGGACCGGATAAACATTATCTTTTCATTCTATTTCCTTTTCCTCAATAGCAGGAGAAAGAACCTCCTCTACAATCGCCTTGGTGGCCTCAACCAGTTGACTGGCCGCTCCTACAGGATGGGATCCCTCCTCTTCACCAACAGGTCCAGGCTCCTTCTGCGCACATCCCGCCCTCAAATCAAAATCTTCTAGTCTTCCCCTTGCATCTCAATCCCATCGACTGGGAACTTTTAGTCGAGAATTCAAGGCTCCAATTTTACGGCAAAACTCTTCTTCATGTCCCCGACGGTGATAAGAAGAACGGAAACTCGTCCAGTTCTCGTATATCACCTGTTGTCTACACCTATACTCTTCCCTTATCATAATCCACACAAAATTAAATGGATGTCGAGAGGCATCCATTTACACACAAATACGAGGGTTAACCGGATGGCATACAACATTGGTACGACTATCGGAACACAAATACCTTCCTACGAGGTTGTCAAGCATTCAAATAATACCAGGGTTCTGGAAGGGAAGCGGCAAATTAGGGAAACTTATTCAGACTGCTGCCGACGGCAAATCGCACTTCATGTGAAAGTCCAAGGACCAGTGTAAGAGAAGGAAGTGACACCCATTGAAACTGCAAGGAGGCCTTGACCAAGCAGTAATGAGATCTTCCTCAGATTCGAACCAAATCATCATGAGGTTTCTTTCCAGGAGGCTGACAATTGCTCTTTCATAGAGATCCCATGAACCGAAGATAAATCTGTCGAAAGCATCAATAGAAGGATGCCTACTCCTAAAATGTGGAATCAAGGTAAGATTTAGGAGCGCTGATGATTCTGAAAACTCCGAAGTTGAATGTTGAATATTAGTTCTCCCATCGATCAGATCAGACTCCTTGGGGCTCAAAGAGACATTTGGGAAATGAGGAAGGAAGTCTGGATTTGAGAAAGGTTGGAAACCGCCTGATCTCTCACCGATCGATGAATTAATCCCATTGAACCACATTTTACTTCATAATGACAACCATGTATATCAGATTTTTTAAATTCAATTAAAAAAAGTGGTAATGTTGAATTAAAATGAAAAACCAGTTTTTTAACTACCACATAGTGGTTTCACTATTCATCAAAATTTGATGTTTTTTAGAAAAATACCAAAAATTCACCCTAAGCTATATTTGATATTCCAAATTCCAAAATGATGTCTATTTTAAAAAATTCAAAACATATAAGTTTCATTAATTAATTTAATAATTAATTCCAATGGTCAAAACAAATAGCCTGTTTTTATGAAACAATATATATCAAACGATTGATAGTAGTTTTAATCCAATTTCAAAGTGAAATTAATTCCAATGACCACCATTGGATTAAATGGTAAAAATTTATTCTAATTGAACTTTAAAACCAATTCAAAAGATAATCTAATAATATAATCAATTTATATTAAAAAGAGGTTTTGATTTAAAATACCCCATTTTCACTATTCATTAAAAAATGAACTTTATCCGAAAAATACCAAAAACTTACACAAAGTAAATTTTAATGACCTGATTCTAAAGAAGAATTCTATTTGGTCCAATATAATGTATAAGTGTGACCAAAACTATATTTAAAGAGGCTTCTCCATCAAAAGGAGATAAGCCAACCTTTAGTGAATATTAGAGTATCTATGCCTAAAATTGAATTCTTTTCTTATTTTAAGCCTTAATTTTATATTGGATAAATGTAAAAACATTTAAAAAACATAAATAATTATATTTTAGTTATTTCAATTCATTCTCTCCAATACAACAGCTACGTGTTTACTACGATTTAAAATAATTTTATTATATTACTATTGTGCAACATAAGAATTCAAAGAAACTCTTTGTTCTGTATTGGTATGCTAACGAACATAGAAACCCATTTAATGTAAAATTAATATTTAATTCGAAAATATTAATAAATATGAAAATGTATTATTATTTATTTACCAGGGATGTTACATCATACCTCACCTAACATTATTCCAAGCATCTTGAGAGAATAAGATAACGTCACTCATGTGTATGGTGGACTACTGTCTCACGAAGTGATCTGATTCATTCATGGTTTAACAAAATAGTAATAAGGGTGGGTTTAATGAAAATATATGATATATACAACATTATAATGAGTCTTAAATTATAATTTTTCATTTAACATTATTTTATTTAGTACATTGTTTAAATGGAAACAACATTCATGCGTACATACGATTTACCATATCTTTGAACGATGTATTTCATCTTCTATCACTAAATTTTTCTTATTACTATAAATTAATATATATAATATTTATATTATGCATAAAATTATTGAAATAATTAAACTATATTCAATTTATTGATATAGAAAATAAAAAATATAACCATATATGAAAAACAAATGGGTTATTACCCAAAATGTTTCTTTAATAAGAAATTATTGATAAACAGTTAATAAACGGTCTCAAACAAATTATATGTGGTATGATATATATATATATGTAATTTTATTTAATATATTTATAATAATATTATATTTATTATACAGAAGGTTCGTTTTCATTTGATGAAATTCAATACTTATGGTCAGATATTTTTGTCTCAATGTTCTTTCAAAAGGACATGTGTTATTTTATTCACCAATTATCATTTATAAAGTATAAATAAAAACCATTTGAAATGTAATATCAGAAATATATTTATCATCATGATATTATTGATCATTTTTTTATTATTCCATCATGGGTATTTTAATACAATTTTAAAATAGTGGTAATGATTAAATGTTATCAACTCATCGTTTAGAATGATTTTTTATGATTATGTTTCTGATGATAAAAAATTATGATCTATATCTTAGGATAATAATAAATTTTCATGTCAAACTATTTTTTCTTATATTTTCATGTAACTATACCATTTCTCTACTATTTTTTACATAAAATAAAATAGTAATTTTTTTTTTAAAATATGATAATATTTCTCTTTTCATCCCTAAATTCAATTTTTCAAAAACCATGTTTTCTCAAAAAAAAATTATCATCTTATTATTTTTAAACGGATCTTTTACCCATGATTAGATTTTTTACAATTTTTTTTAAAATATATCTTAATTATTTTTTCAAAAAAATGATCAATTATAATTTATTTAAAATGTTAATGGAATCACATTTTTAATGTGCACAACATGAATGAAAACTCCCACCATCATGAAATTTATATTTCTTTAAGCTTCATTTATATATTTTCAATGTTATTTTAAATGAAAAATATTTTCGAAATGATTCAGGTTTTAAAATGATTTTTTCAAATTGGACCATTTTTTTTCCTCAAAAAATATTTTAAATGATCTTACAAGATCATTTTCCATATATGATGACATCTGTTGCTGAAACATATGCCTTGTTATGTATATAATTTAAGGATAATGTTCTTATTATTTCTATTAATGGTTTATGTTTATGATATAATGATTTTTATGAAACCAATTTCTCATCCATGAGATATACAATGATACAATTCATTTGAAAACTTCCTCTTTTTTCACGGGTTATACTGTGATGAAATGATAAAATGAATATTATTCTTATATATTTTCTAAAGTATAATATACGTTGAAATTTAAATTAAACCCATTTTATTTCAAGGGTTATGAAATGAAGAATGTTTTGTGATCTTTTGGAATAGATAAAGCTGGTTATTAGTTTGTAATGTGTGTGAATTATATCACCCTCCATTATAATGCGTAAATATGTATATTTCAGGAGATAAAAAAGACTTAAATCAATGTTTAACCGATATTATAAATGTAATTTGATACTTATGATGATCTTAAGGGAGAAACATTAGTAATATTATGGTTTGGGGAGTAAATATCCTTGAATAAAATAACCTTTATAATGATCATTCGTTAATAATGAAATTATCTTATAGGTTTTCGTTTATTAAAAATATCTATGTCATATGCCAATGTTATGCTATCATGGATCATGTTTTTTTATTCTCTAGTGGTTTATCACATATAAGATGTTAATCATTATTCCATGACTAAATATAATAATATTTTATATATAGGTAATAGTTTTCAAATTTTATTATCATGTTCTCATACACATATGTCCATGGAATGCAAGAATATCTCTATTGTTTACCCTTATTGAAAAAATTATCCCTCCCTTTCTTATGTTTCATTTCCCCATGTTGTGAAGAAATTTATTATTTATGCTAGGTATACTAGGGGTATTTTTAATGAATATCATAGTGGTATATGAATCAGTTTACCAATGGATCAGTTTTTTTGGTCTCCAGGATTCCAAAGGCACTAAACTATTATGGTCCACATGTGTGTGTGTGTAAAATGTAATAAATATTCATGAAAAATAATTTAGTATATATGTTTGGTAACTCAATTTCATTATATTTAGTAGCATATTATTGGATTTTTCCCTTTGGAATCAATGATTAGAAACCCATTGGTATATTCCTATGGATATTTCTTATGATATGTATATGTGTGAGTTAATGTATTAGAAAATTTTATTGAATTTTGGTAATGGGTAAGTGAGTATTTTATAAGAAATTACATCCCTATATAGATATTTAATATGGATGTGGATCTATCATATAGTTACATTGGTTAATAACTCCATAAAATATGAGTTGATCTAAACTAGATCATGACCTAGAGTGTGACAATGAGACTTTCTTCACACCTAGATTGGCACTCTAGAGAGATATTCATTTGAAATTAACAAAATCTTTTTGAATTATATTGTGGTATTAAAATAAATTATGATCATGGATTACCTTGGATATTAAAAAGGTGTAATTTATTAAATAAGGTTTCATGGTTTAGGTATTCTTTAAGTGGGGTTTCAGGATTATGTAGTTACCCATCATGATTATTATTTCTTACACATTTCTTCTGGGTTTCATACAATGTATTGAACCTAATGGAGCCGTGTAAATGATTAATAAAATTGAAAAATAAATGATTTCCCTGTAATTTATAAAATCATTATGGGATATAGAGTTAAAAATCTATTTTTATAGCTCACAAAACATTCTCAAAATATAAAATATACTGGACACCCAAATAAACAATGGAAGGGACAACATTCTGTTGAGTACTTATTAAGAAAATTCCCACCATATTTTATTTGGTATTTTGATCCACAATTTCTTGAAATATTAATTAGTAGAACTAAATAGATATTTTTTATATTCTAGTTTTCAGAACATAAAAAAATAATTTTGGATTCCTACTATTTGGATGGTTAATTAGATCAATGATAGACTATTATCATGATTATGAATAAAAAAGATGAAATTGACTCCGTGAATTGGGATGATTTCATGAACTTGTTTTTTCAATTTTTATAATACTCATATTCTTTTCAAAATGTTGGATATGGTGTTTCGTGATCTAAACTAAAAGGATGATGATTCCATTGGATCATGTGAATGGAATTTCACTAACATTCAAGGTGTTTTTTCAAGTATTATGATACAACCTGAATGTAAGGTTGAATAATTTTTAAGTGGCTTAAAAACTTTCCACTAAAGGTAATTAAACACCAGAAGATTTGGTATTATGAATTTATTGTTTTATGTGACATCAAATTGGAAAGACAGATTTGAGTTACATATCAATCCCATGATTTTGATATGATGAGAAAAAATGGAATTCCAAGGAAATACTAAGAGCCATGGAGGGAAGAAGATGAGGATTACATTATGAAAAAAAGTGTCAGAAGAAGCATGGATGAAAATATATTAACGCGATAATAAATGTTCGATGTGTGTATGGAAATGTTTTTGGTAATTTGATGATAGGTGTGCTGAGAAGAAGCTAGATAAGTATTCAAAAATAGAGAATTCCAAATAGAATTAACCATCTGAACTCCAGTGATTAAAATGGAAGGATTATGGGATATTATTCATACAAATTCACAAATATGAAGGTTAAGGATATTGATTTATGTTAGTAAACTCTTAATCAAATAGTCAATATCATATATCATTTTATCATTCATTCAAATGTGGGGTTTGATTATGGCTATGTGAAATGTACACATACCATTCAATCTAGAACAACTATTGTCTTATTTGACCCTAGATGTATCTAATATTTTATAAAGAATATTTTGAAATTATTGTCATGATTCTATCAAAATGATTATATGTTGAATTATAAATTAATACCCCTAATGTTATTTTGATCTCAACTCAACTCTTTGATTCCAATCATGTTGACATTGGTGGCAATGTGCTTCATACAAATATTTTTATTCTTTATTTCGGTGAATTTGATGTTATCCTGGGCATAGATTGGACATATTTACCTAATTCATAAAAAAATTACACTTTAATGGAATTTATATTTTATATTAAAACCCAACCTATGATAATATTTTTATTTGATGATATGTATGACCATCTGATAGAGATCACATCTATTTTATGGATCTTAATTTCTATTCTGAAGGTGGGATTATCTCCAGTGTTTCGGGATAAAATTAATATAAATGGTATTATTATTTTCTAGGAATTTTTTAATGTATTTTAAAAATAGTTTCTTATCCTTCCACCAAAAAATGAAGTTTATTTCCAAATATAACTCAGAACTAGTTCGACACTCACTTCAATAACTCCCAAAATAGTTGAATAAATTTACTTGTAGGAATTGTATAATCGTTGATAATAAAACCTTGAATCTGGATTCATTCGTACTAGTGAGTCACCCTTGGGTGTACAAGATAGATATATTAGAAAAAAAACATTGATCATTGTGACTTTTAATTGATTTTTAGAAGCTAAAAAAGATCACCTTTACGAACTAGTATCCTCTTTTCTATCTTGATGACTTGTTTGATCTACTGTGTGGAGAAAAAAAACAAAACTAACCTTCATTATAGATATCATCAATCGAGGATTAAGAAGGAGGATTTACAAAATACAACATTCAAAATAAGTTATCGAAACTAGGGATATATGGTGATTTCATTTGGTCATACTAATTCTAGCATAATATTTACAGATTTAATGAATAGTGTATTTAGTGATATCATTAATACTCTTATGGTAGTATTTATTGATGATATTCTTATATAGATAAATCCAAAGGAAGAGTATTAAGATCACTTAATAATTTTAATAAATACCCTTTTGAATTAGAAACTATATGAAAGTATTAATGTGTAAATATTTACTACAAAATGTTTAAATTTTTGTGTCATGTAATATCGTGAGTGGGTATATCGGTAGATCCATCAAAGAGGTAGGGAATTGATTGTTGGTCCAAAATAACCCTAGTGACTGAGGTAAATAGTTTTATAGGTTTATTTAGATATTATTTAAGGATTTTGGGGAATTTATAATTGTTATCAAATCCACTTACCTTGTTAGCTGTGAATGAGTGTAGTTCTTATTGATAGATGAATGTGAGGACAATTTCAATGAATTTAAGAGACGATTAAAAAGTTCACATAAAAATACATTACCATATAATGGAGAAGGGTTTGAAATCTATTTTTATACATAAAAAATGGAATTTATAGTGTTCTTATATGTAATTTAAGGGTTATAGGTTATGCATCATATAAATTAGTGATTTGTGGGAAAAAATTCCCAACTCATGATTTTGATTTAGTGGCAGAATGGTTTTTGTTAATGGTATAAAGGAATTATCTTTATGGATAAAAGGGTGATATATATATATATATATAAATAATAAATGTTTATAGTATATATTCACATAGTATGAGTTAAATATGTTTCAAATATGACCTTTATAAATGATTAATGATTGTAACAAATCAATACAGTATCACACATGGAATGTGCACAATGTAGCAGATGCTTTGAGTTGAAACTAACATTAAAAATTATCCATGATGATGATTAAAAAATATAAAATATTTATAGATTTGTATATAATTGATATGAAAATCCCAATATAAGTTGTCAAATCTTATATTTCTCAGTTTAATGTTCATCCATATATCTAAATGAACATTAAAGGGTAGTGGAAGGAATAGTATGTGCGGAAAAAGAATGTCAACAATGATCTTGAGTTTAACCTGGATCATAATAGAATGATATTTACTGAGAACCATGTATTCTTATTCTACTTTACCATATTTTGAGAAGGCATTTTTAGAGGAAGATTGGAGATCATAAATTCCTGTTGATATGAGATGTATGAATATGTATAGATATTTGAATGTGTACTTGTAATGGGATGACATAAAGCAATATATCACATAGATTGTATCTCAATGTTTTATTTGTTATAATGTTAATGAAGAAATAAAAAACATATCCATTGTAAAATCCATTACTCATTCTAGAATAGAATTTTGAAAACCCCACCATGCATTTTGACATTTGATTCCCTATGATGTCTAAAGGGAATAATACTCAATGGGATATGGTCAATCACCATAATAAATTAGCACACAACATCACTATTAAAGAATACATCTCTCAAGATAAACATACTATGATATAAATTAAGGATATATTAATATTATATGTTGTACCACATTACATTGTTCCTAATTAAAATCTGAAGATTACCTCAATTTTATAGAAAAGTCTTTAACAATATCATCATATAGAGTTGAGTTTCAATTATAGATATGATCCTCAGACATTTGATCAGTCTGAGATAATAATTAAAAACCTAGAATATATATTGTGATATTGTTCATTGGATTCCAATGGTGGTTGGGACCAACAACATGCTCTATATTAGCTTTCATAAAATAATATATTTCACTCAAGAATTTAGATGTCCCCTTATGAATCCAGCATTTGAATGAAATGTAGAGATATGACATGTTGGAATAAATTTTCCAAAAAAGGCTATTGGGACTTAAGATAGATAATGAAATTATAGAGAATGTTAAATAAATTAAGAAATTAATCAAGTAACCTCATATTAGGTAGAAATGTTATGATGATAATCAACAACATCGACTATAATTTGATGTTTTTGAAATGTTTTTTCTATGAATTTTTCCATGGTAGAAGGTAATAATAATTGGGATGAATGGGAAACTTATCCCTTCAAATATTGGTACCTATAAAACTCTTGAACATATTGGGAATGCAGTTTATCAATTAGAATATCCACCAAACATCTCCCTAGTCCATGATGTGTTCAATGTATCTCTCATGAGAATGTACATACCGTACCCATCCCATGTTTTGAACATATAGGTCATACCACTAGAGCAAATCCATTCTAACAAGGAATAACCGATTGTGATTCTAGATCATAGAGATAATTTCATAAAAAAATTATACTCACCTAATCATAATTGTGCGGTGAAACCACCATTTTGAGGAAGTTACTATGTAACATGATGATATGATGAGGCAAAAGTATCCTTATTTTTCTATATCCGAGTGAAAATTTTCAAAGAAGAAATTCATTTTTATTGGATAGAATGTAACTCCCTGTGTTTTATTGAATAAATAAAAATTATTTTATGACATATGTTATATGAAAAACTAATTTTTCCATTTTATAAAATAAAATATGGGTTATCCCACATTACAAACTACACTAATTTTAAAAAAAACCACAATATATTATTATTTAAATGTGGCTTTAGTAACCTAGACATGAAAGATAGCGATATAAAAATTAATAATGATTTTTCATATATTATCTATAATGGTTTTATATATAGGAAATATATTTACAGAAAAGTAGTTATTGGTAAAGTATTTATATGTTTTGAAAATTTTATTTTTTTAAAAAAATTATCTTAAATCATTTTTTAAAAAAGAATAAAATTTTATTTTACCAAATTTAGAAATCTACTTTTATAAGTTGAAATATTGTTTTGAAATAATCATGTCAAAATTATCATATGGTAAATTTTTATTGTTTTTTAGAAAATATTTATTTTATGATAAATAAGGAAAATTATAGAATTTTTATAGCACACTTTCTTTCAGTTTAATTTATTTATAAAGATAAATTTTTTTTTAAATTGTTTTTATAGTAAAATAAGTAAAATTATACATCCATCAATACATTTTTCATCATTTTAATCAACTTTATAATGAATTTTGATATAAAAAGAAAATATTCTTTTGAAAATTTGTTTCATTTAAAACCCCTATTTCTCATCATTTTTTGGGGATTAATTTTAAAATAACAATTTCCACATCTGTGTGTATATTTTAGAAAAAAAATTAATGATTTTGAATTATAATTTATTATGTTATTTAATATGGTAAAATTATGTTTTTACAAAAATTAATATTAAATTATGTAAATATTGTTTAACGTGGTTAAAGTAAAAATGAGGTTACTTGAGGGGGGGGGGGTAAATTGAACAAATAATAGTGAAAAATATCATTAAACATGTAAAAACCCATTTTATTTCCATTTTTTTACCTTATTATTTTCATTATGGTAAATGGTACATTATTTTTGTCTGGTGCCATGAAAAAATATTGGTGTAATTCTTTAGTGAAAAAAATTACATTTGTGCCACTCAACTCACATAACAAAGGAGAAATACTATCTTCTACTTTTTTACTCCATAAAACCATTTTGATTGGAAAATAACAGCAAAATCACATAAAAAAAATTCTATTCTATCCTCCTAGAAGAATTATTTTGGACAGAAATCCAACCAATTATGGATTTTGGTGCAATCCTAAGGAGGACACCCGTAGAAGAGGTAATTTTCAACAACGAGTGTTTTATTTATAATTATTTATCCATCTAAGTAAATTAATATTATATAGAATGATATAACAAACACAATGTATTCTATATAAGTATATTATTTTATGTTAAGGTAATGACATACAACCATTCACAATTCAATCAAAAGGGTCATGCAATCATCATTCTTGTGTACGATGGAGTATAGACTCACGAAATGATGATATTAGTTTTTCCATTACAACATATAAAAAATAAACATAACGATTTATTAATTATTTATATATGATATTTATGATTATATTATAGTTATGGAATTATTATACCACACATACATTTGTAATCTTCATTATTTCGGAATATGATAACATCACTCATGTGTACAACAAAAAATCATCTCGCTAAGTTATATGATTCATTCACACATTACATTGAAGGTAATTAAGATGTTTTTATTTAGAATAGGTGATATATAAGAAAAATAAATTAGTTACCAATTATAATATTTCATTTTACTTTATTTCGTTCATTCTAAAAAGAAAATGAAAACTGACTTCATGTTTAGTTACAACCTACCGTATCAATGAACTGTGTATTTCATATTCTATCAAGATATTTTAAGGATTAAAATAAATACATAAAAACTAGATATATATGATATTTATATCATAGATAATGTTATGGATATTATGAAATCATTATCAATGTAACTGGACCAAAAATATGATATCAAAACATATAAAAAAGCAGTTATTACCCTAAATGCTCCTTTATTAAGGAATTTTAAATAAATGGGTGATAAAGGGTCTTATTTAAATAATATATGTTATGATATATAAAAATATTTTTATGTAATACATGCATATTAAACTTATATTTATCATATAGGATGTTTTAATGTGCAATATGTATGTCAAGTTTTAAGGTAACATATTTTTTTGATAAATTACAATTTATGAACGTTATGTTTTATTATGCACCTTAATTATTTAACCAGGTGTATATACATCCACATTGAAATGTAATATAATGAATTTATATTTCCTAATAATATTTTATGTTTCATTTTATGGTATTATTTCATGGGAATTATAATTTAAATTTTTTAAAGTGGTAATTTTCTATTTTACAATCTCATTATTCATCAAGATTGTTTGTGAATATTTTTTCGATGATAAAACCTTAAGATTCATCATTTAAGAAAACCATGAGTTTTATTATCCTTCGGTGATTCTTTATATTTTAAAAAAATAGTAATTATTTCACTATTTTTTATGAAAAATAATTGATGAAATGGTTATAAGAGAATATTATATTATTCTCTCTTTAATTGGAATTGAATTTTCATCTAAAACAATGTTTTAAAAAAATATTTTTAATATTTTGTAATTTTCATTATATAATTTTGGTAATAAATATTTACCACATCACAATTTGTTTTAAAAAAATTCAATTCAATTTTCCTGTCATTTTCCAATCCAGCTCATTTGGATTTTACCAGATATGTGAATGTAATATCTTTTTTAATGTGTATGGCATGAATGAAATTATTTATCGTCATGAACACTATTTTATTTGAATATGAAAATATCTTTTATCAAGGTTATTATCAATGAAAATTATTTTAAAATGTTTTATGATAAAAAAAGTTTTTTTAGATGAAATGATAACGTAATGAATTTTTTTAAATGATTAATCAAAATCATTTTCCTTCTATGATGACTTCTTCTAATTTTTTAGTTTCTTTACTATGGATATGAATTTGGGAGAAAATTGTCATTAATTATATGAATTGTTCATTTTTATGATTTCATGATGTTTATGACACCCATTTTTCACATAGGAGTTATACCATGATAAAATTATTATAAAACACACATCTTCTTTCATGGGTTTTTCCATAATTAAATAATGAAATTTTTATGAAACCTCTCACTTTGATAATGGTTATGAAATAATTAAATATATATTACCCACATTTCATTTCATGGTTAATGATATGATGTATTTTTCATTATCTTTTTCCACACAAAAACATGGGTTTAATTACGAGACTTGAGGGACCTATATCCCCCTAAAATTCAATGGGTAAAGATTTATATATCATTAGATAGACAACACTGGAATGGATTGTGAACTCAGTTCAGTAAGGTACATTTTCTTCTTTTATCATATTGGGAGTGAGCCATGACTACTTCGATGGTTTGAGTACTGAACTCATTCCACTGTGATATCCCTTCTAGTTGGCCTTGATTTATATGGAAATTATTTTCAATGATTATTTGTGTGCAAAAAATCTATGTTGTATTCCAATATAATGCTCTCATCAATCGTATTTTTTAATTAACATATACTTTAAGTGTTATGAAATACCAATAATTTTACCATGACTTAGGATTATTATATTTGATATGAATGGGGTATTTTTCAAATATTATGATCAAGTTATCATACCCTTATGTTCATGTTATGCTTATATATCTCCCTTGTTTACTGTTACTGTTCACCTTAAATCACCCTTTTTTAGGTATCCATTCAATAGGTTATGAAGATATGTACTATGTATGACATTTCTAAAATGGGTTCTAGTTTTACAAATCATAGTGGAATGTAATGTAGTTTACATAAGGACTAATTGTTTTTGTTCCCATGAGTGAAAATAAACTAAACTATTATGTTCCTTAGGTGTGCGTTTGTGTAATGAAAAAAATAACCAAAAAAATTATTTATTATCTATGTTTGATAAACATGGGTATCTATAAAACATCATGGGAAACATGAAAATTTTATTCTATGGATTATGGGTCCTTTTGAGATAGTTGAGAAAGAGGAGAAAGTTTATTACTATTTGGATATTACATAATAATTGAATTCAATCCACACTGCACATTATGAATCCCAATTATAGATGTATATTTTAAGAAAATCACATTTCATGAGCTCGTAATATCTTGTCGTTCAAGGTAATTCATCCTTTATTGTGTATCCTATCATGATTATTGATTCTAATATAATAATTCTTCCTTATAAGATGACACTAATGGTCCATGTGCTATGGTAACATTGTCCCGATTCGCCTGATCCAAGGGGTTTTGCGGAAAATATGTGAGGTATCTTGCCTCCTTTCTTTGATATTGAATCATATCCAAAGTCTTTTTATGAGATATAAATTGGTCATGGTGGGATGTTTGTAACATCATGCTACAATCTTTCCAACACTTCTTTATCCTTATTTAAATTGTACCTTATTTTTTGGATTATATATGCTTCTTTGGGTTGATTTTTGAGAAATTATAGAAGACCATGGAGATATTCATGGTTTAAGAAAGCGTAGGGAACTATGATGTTTTTTCTATGAAATCATGGACCTCGTTGAGTGGGTCTAGAGGGTGGTGCATGGCTTTTCCGAACCCTATGGCCACCCAAAAAAAAACATTCACCATTAGACTGTGTGGGGTTTTAATGGATGGTTCTTAGAATTTATTACTGTGTGTAAAATGCATTCACCCCATATATAAGCCCATATTGGTGAAAAATAAGGTTGAATTGTTACTAATAAACATGTGATCTGACCTAAAAACCCATTCACTCGGGTTATTAATCACTCAAAAATTTAATTAAAAATATTTGTAACATTGTTTTAGAATCCTTTTCCCCCATATTCAACCCTAATGGGGATAATTTTCTTTTTTAGGATATATAGTGGATTATTTATCTCTCCACACCACTTCTAATGTGAACATATGTGTCGATGGATGATATTATCCCTTTCTAATGAAATTTTATCATATTGTTTTGTTTCTAATGATCAACTCTTATCTCCTTCTTTGAGAGTGATATATCATAATGATATTGATATATATATAAGATAATTTTTATTGTTATTTATTAAAGGTTTGATTCTTTAATATCATATTCATTTTCCCTGTATTGACAGATCCAATGGTGGGTGTTTTATTGAGTTGATATCATGATTTAAGGTAGGTGGTTCTGTATGGATTTACCAAAAAAATAGAATCCCTAATTTCATGATTTATATGGAATGTGTATTTAATTAATTTCAAAACCGATATTTGAGATGATTTTATATTTTATTTAAAATACCATGCAATTATGGGAAAACCAAAATTTCAATGGAATTGAAATCATTTTGTGAATATTTAGTAGAATAGTGGGTTGAATTGATTATTTCATTTATGGAATGATTTTATATTGATTATTGAGTAATTTTATTAAAATTAAATATGTTTTGAAAGGAAAGAATTTTTTAAAAACCTATGATTTGATATTGAAATGAAAAATTATATTGAAAATAGATTTCTGGAAAATGAACTATGAATTTTGAAATGATTTAGTTTTCCATGAATCATTGAATGACAGTTTAAAGCACATGAGAAAATGGGTAGTTAGTGGGTGGTTAATACAAGAATTCTAGGAATATTACTCTCATTAATTGTATTAATGAATAATATAGTAACTAAACCAAATTAACAGAAACATCGTATGTTGGATCCCCTAATAGGGTACAATATAGTAACCATATTGGGTTCCCTAATTTGGTGTTTATGTTATTGTTCATTCCTATATTAAGACTTGATGGAGATTGATATGTGTGAGGATCCAATATCTTAAAACTAACTTAACTTATGTCTCATGGTCAAGGTTCATTGATTTCAGTTACAAAATTATACATGAAATTGTTTTTTTGAAATAATTTGTTCAGGACATTTTTATATAAAAGTGTTACATTAAAGGTTCATTAATGACTTTTTTTTTATTTATCTACCATATTATTCATTTGAAATAATGTTTTTTTGGAAAATATTTAAATTACATTACATTATTTTTCTGATTAATTTTAATATACAAATGGATTAATGTTATTTAATTATGTACTGAATTATTGGTAGTTTCATACTGGGCTGTTTTTCACACACCAATCCTTTTATTTCAGTTCATTGTATATTTTATTATTATATGTCCATTAAAAGGGAATTTTACACATATAGTTGGATGGTGTACTTAATTCTTGGAACCTGGAGTGATAGAGGTGATCGGTGGAGATATGATCAACCTATTATGTGGGATATTCTGAGCCTTTCATTCTCATATGCTTCATTATTTGAGAATTTTATTTTTTTTGGGTTCAATTTGCATGTTTATTATTATGTTATCATTGAGGAGTGTTTACATAAAATCTCATGTAATTTTGATTTTGTTTTTTATTAGAATCCTCCCTACATTATTCGGTTTTGATTCCTAGTTGTATTTCCTAAGCAATGGGGTTAGATTGGGTATCAGAGTATTAAGATTTTGGGATATTTATGAAAAGTTTTAAATAATTAACCAAAAAATAATTTCAACATTTTCTAATAGTCAAATATTTAATGAATATTATTTTCGAAATTATGCATATGAAAACCCCTTCTATATTGGATTTGAAATTAATATATTCATAATTCTGGGAAATAAATAAGAATACCTTGAAAGTATAATTTGGTTTACAAGAATTAATTGAAATTGACATAGAATGAAATTTATCCATGTTTAATTTTGATAAATAAGGATTAATAACCTCATCAATGTGGTTATGTGTATCATGTGATTTTTAGTTTAAAAATTAATTTATGAAGAAATCTCATACCTCTTCATATTCCATTCATATTTGAATCATCGATATATATATATATATATAAATTTTTCAATATTATATGTGTGCAGGAATGAAAAAAATTATTAATGATTTTACCTTGAAATTTTTATCTTTTCAACATGTTAATGTTAAATGAAATATAATAATTTGAATGCTTTATCCATATCTAGTTTCAGAATGGGAATTGTTGAATATATCCATGCATTTTTTTGGTTGTATTATCCAATACATCAAATGTTAATAAGATTGTTTTTTAATGTTGATCATTTTTAAAAACAGTTTGTATATGAATCATAATTTAAAGACGATGTCTCCAAATAACCATACTGTAATATATATTTAAGAGATAATAATGTTAAAAGTAGATCCTATAACGATAATATATGATGATGATTCCATATTTACATCAAATTTTCATAAGCTTCATAAGTTTTTGTTTAGTACTGAGTTAATTTCCTATATAGTATTCAGCGACAAAATTGTTTATATTTGGATTAAAAAATATAAACATGGGATTATATACTCATGTATTACTCGTTGGACTATTAGGTTTGTTACGACCAATACATCTCATTGGTAGAATTATTTTAAAATAATAGTTTTTATTCCCTTACATAGATGGAACCTTAGGAGGTTTTATATGGACAATATTATGAGACTGCATCATGGTGGGATAAATTTTGGGAGAGAATAATATTGATATATTTTTTTAAAAGGATAAATACATATAGATGAATCAATAGTAAATGAATATAGATAAAAGAACACAAAATTTTTATGATGATAACAAGAATAAATATTAATAATTTGAGGAAGGAGACTATGATTTTCCTATAATATATTGGCGGAATGGTGTGACTTTTTTGGTAAGAAAATAATATTTCATATGCGATTTATTAACCCATAATAATTTTTAACTAATTTTGGTATTTATTCCTTCCAATTGTCCATACATTCGGGTTTTTCTATGTAACATTATTTTTATCATGTTTCATGGTTAATACAATATACAATAAATGAATATCATGTTTTAAGTCTTGAATTTGTTTAGTTAGATGATATTTTTTATTATAAGGAATATTAATTTTTTATTATTCATTAAAAATGTAATGTTTTTTGAAACTAGGTGACTCACATATTTAAGGTTTCATAGAAGAATCATATGAATAAAGAGGTAACATGAGAATAAGAAATGGATGTGATAACAAAAATTACCCCACCTATTTAGTAATGAATAAAATTTTGAGGAAATTTTTTTTATTATGGGTGATGGGGAAGAATATAAAAACCTAGATACAAAAAAAATAATAATAAATCATGAATTATTAATATTAATTATTAAATTTTATTCACTCGTATTCAATATAGTATATTTATATTTATTTTCTATATAATAGAATTACAATTATTCAAATAAAAAAATTATATAAAATATATAATTTTTTTAAAAGATAAATTTATAAAAATTAAAATATAATTTTCAATAAATGTAATATATTGTATATTTTTTCATTAAATAATTAACATAGTTTAAAATTTTTAATTTTTTTTGAAATCATCTGATTTTTTATTGAATAGTGAAAAAAAACCTTTTTACATATACTTTAACAATCATAAAAAAATGGATATAAGAATAAGATGAATGTTTTAGAAACATTTTTATTGATAAAATATATATTTATTTTGTAATATAAGAATTTATAAATATATTATCCAATTTAGATATCCTACATTTGACTTGTTGGAATAAAAGTGATGTTTTATTTTAAATAATTTTTTTTGATTCATTTAGTTTTATCATTAAATAATAAGGTAACTGTTGGGAAAAAATCCCTCAAGGTAACATTGCAGTATTTTTGGGTTGATTGTGTTTGTTTACAAAGCAGGTTTTCATGGATATTTGTCAAGTTCCCGAGAATTTTTGACAATCCCTGTTAACGAAGAACGATGACAAAGGAATGGACGATCTGGAGGCGGTACAAAAGAGCAGTACAAGGTGGCGTCGTTTCCCAGTATTTGCCAAATTTTTGGGGTCCAAAATTTGGAGTTTGGTGAGCATCGCGAAAATAGGATTTCCATGAAGAGAATAATTTAATATGGAAGGGGCATGAATTTCGCAAAGATAGGATTCATGGTTTGGAAATCGCGAAGACCAGAAGAATGGAGGCAGTGATGCTTCGCGATTACGTCAAGCTTCGTGAACGGCAGAGGCTGAATCACATCACGGCGGTGAAGGTCTTTGTGAGGGAGATTCACGGCGAAGGCGCGAAGGAATGTTGGGCTTCGCGAGGGAGCTTCGCGGTGAAGTCGTGAAGGTATGTTGACGGTGATTCTTCGCGATTACGTCAAGCTCCGCGAACGGAAAATTGTCGTGGTGCTTCGCGATTTGGACAGAATTTTGGCTGAAAATTTGGAGCTTCGCGATTTGAGATGACGTTGCGTTGACTTCACGCGGAAAGTTCGAGGGTTGGTGGAATTGCCTATAAATAGAGGCCGACCCCATCGAGAGAAGTAGAGAGAATTTTCAGAGAAGATCATTTGCTCTCAATTTGCGAAGGTAGTTCGCGGAGCCAGTGTGCTTCGCGAAAGAGGAGCTTCGCGGCGGCTATTGTAGCTCTACGAAAGTTGTGTGGTCCGCGTTGGCTCAGTGAGCTTTGCGAGAGAAGTTGCTTTGCAACGAGTTGAGCTTCGCGAGATTTCTTCACGAGAGAGCTTCGCAAGAGAGCTTCGCGAAAAGGTAGGAGCTTCGCGAAGGCTTGTTTGAGCTTCGCGAAATTGGGAGCCTCGCATTGTAGGGTGCTTTACGAAGGTGTTTCCAAAAGGAATTGCCCAGTGTTCAGAGGCAAAGAGGTATTCATCAGTGGATGAAAGTTGGACTTCAACAGAGCATCTATCTACAGTTAAGGATGCATTACTTCATGAAAATGAAGGTAACTATAGGTCTATAAACTGTGAGTGAATCCCTTCACAGAGCAGTGAGCTTAGGAAGAGGAAGAAGGTGATCCTCTCCACCGGCAGTGAGCCAGAGAGAGTGAAATAGGGAGTGACCCTTGGGAAAGCAGTGAGCTGACCCTAAACTTTGTATAGGCAGTGAGCCTGGGCATAGAAGTGATTAAACCCGAACATTGTAATCCATAGCTAGTGAAGTCTAGTGGAATTTGGTACGAACTGGCAACTTGTCGGCATATGCTCCTTGGACGTAGCCCTTAGCAGTGATCCAAGTAAAATGGATGTGTCCTGTGCTTGCTTTACTTTCTGTTTATATTGTGCAGCAGGAAAGAGAGAGAAGAGTGTTTTACTTAACAGCGAAACAAGATCAGAACGGGCGTTAATTTTTAATTAGTCATACCCTAATTCACCCCCCTCTCAGGGTATTCAGCCTTGTGGACCTAACGGTAACTTATATTGTTTATTATTTTTAATGAAAAATAAAAATAATTTGATTAAATATAAATACAATTTAGGTTAATTAAATTTATAATTTAATTTGATTCAATGTTATTTTTAGGTATAATTTTTTTTATAAATAATCATTTTTCAATAAATTTACTATAATTGATTTAAAATTATTTTCAAAAAATATATAAATTAAATACAATAAAATGGAATCTTTTTTATTTATATGGTCATATATTGTAATGATTTAAATTTCATTTTTGGTAATGAATATAATTTACTAGGGGAAAAAGAGAGTCACCTCGAGAGAGGGTTAATCATTTCAGAAGAATAAAAAATGTGAGGTAATATTGAAAAAAGATATATATAATCATATTAAATGTGTATATTTTGAAAAAAAATATTTTATACTATAAATTTAGATACTTTGAAGAAACATTATTTTAATTACCCATTAATATTTTTTAAAATCATTGATTATTTAAAAAAGTGTCACTCCCCTAACATATAGAAGGAGCTCTTAATCCCTCACATATCCACACACATGGAAAATTAAAATTATATCAATACCTTCAAGAATATCTCGCAAAACCTATTCCACAATTAATATAGTTATTATTATAATCAATATACATGATTATGATGGCTTATGGTGTTTGAAATAGGAGGATACCTAAGGAAGTGTAAAGGTCATAACGAAGACCTTTCGGGTTTCTTTATTCTTCCACTTAATTAAAATATATTATAACTATTATAATATAATGTAATGAATATCATTATTATATTTAAATGTAATTAGTTCAATGAACCATAATTTTCTACCTCTTTTCCATCCAATGTAATTTGAAAATGTCCCTCATGCATACATGCATTCTACCACCTCAAAGAAGTGAGTTTTTTTTCATCTCCACCTCTGATGGATTGTTATGTAGGTGGATTTATGAAATATATATTATATTTATGAAATATTTATAATATCATAAGGAAAACAATTACCTACCTTCATTCCATCCAATTTGATAAAAAATGGAGAATATATTGTATATATATGTGAACTACAACCTTCATGACAAGTGAAATTTTATTTTTCAACAATAATAGAAATAAATGGTATTAAATTTATATTTAATTTATAAAAATAAATAAATCTATATTATCATTTTATTTATATTATATAACCATGAACTCTTTTAAAACTGCCATCATATCAAAGTTTTTTTTGAATATTTTTAACAATATAACCTAAGAATATATAACATTGACCAAAATGATTTATTATCAAAATAGAAAAAGGTATGATATGAAGTAAAATGAAAAAAAATTTGATTATTAAAAATTAAATTTTTTTAAAATATAAAAATAATTAATATTTTTTTATCGAGGGTATAAAATTCATTCAAGTGGATTTTTTACTTGAGGTGTGATATTTTTCATTAAAAAATTGTTTTCATGTTTCATATAAGATAATTATATTTTTTTCCATATTCATTTAACTATTTCATGAAATATCATATTTAAAATACAAATATTTTTAAAATTAACTAACAACTATGTTATTATAAATTTTAAAAAGTTTAAACATGAATTCTATATTGTTTTCTATATATTTCATTTTTTTACTTTCTTTAAAAAAGTACATAAATAATGTTTTCTTACTGGTTACTGAATGATAAAATTTTCATTATATTAGAATCATTATTCACTATAAATTTTTTTATTTATTTGTTTCTTAGTTTTTAATGTAAAATAAATTAATTTTGTTAGTTTTGTTTGTAATTATTATATGTATTAAAAAAATAACATTTACTTATATTTTTAATGGATATCTATTAGTGTTTATTCTAATCAGTTGAAATGAAAATTTTTACGAGTATTATGATTACAGGGAAATCCCATATGAGATTTATTCAAATTACCATTCCTATAAATTATGTATGATGATTGGTAGGACTAATATTTCCCTCTTATGTATTTTGTGATGATATATTCTCAAAATGATATATAATGTTATTAACTAGGTAGGTAACCTCAATTTAAGGGTCATTGTAAGTTCGATTATATGTGTCAAAGTAAGAATAATGTCCAAAGATTCGAATATAATTTTTCGATTATTTCAATGAGTTTTTTATGGATATTTTTTATTTAATGTCATATTAAAATTTGATTATTATTAAATAATTTTTAATAATCATATAATGGTGAACCATTTTTTCAATGGAAATTAATTCATTTTTTCTGAGTTTTTTCCCACGTTATATTCAAGATTATGATTTTTCCCAATTGATTATTATATATTTTTCTTTGAAAATATTTATAAAATGATATTGATTTGTGAAAAATAACAGCATAATATTATATCAATACGAGTTTACATCAATAAAACCTACTATAAGAGGATATATTTTTTACATTTATAGATGGTGTATTAGAGTAGTGGCATAGATCCAGGTGTACACATGAGGTAGAATCACATAGATCATCCGTTATAGGCAAGGTGTCATTGGGAAATGATGATTTTTCCCTTAGTCGATCAAATATGAAGAATTATAACTACGAGATTATAATATTTTTATTTTTTGAGTGGGAAAACCCTTGTTGGGAATGTGACATGTTCATTTCAGATTGTTTTTATTCATACCTTATATTCAACTATTTTTTAAATAGTATAATGATGTATATGAACTATTTGTTGTCCAACCATTCATTATATAAGTCATGTATTCAAATAATAAAGTGTGATATGAATGAAATATCAATTAAAATACATGAACCGGTTTTTCTAAAAAATATATATATAATGTATTGAAGTGTTAACTTTTTTATTTATTTGTTTTCCAAATTACATAAAACTCTAATCCAAAATTATAATTGCAATTAAAATAATTGGAGACCTAATTATAAAAAATATAATTTTTTTATTATGTCGTAACTTATTATAAATTTTTATTATTTTATTTATAAAATACAATTTATTTTCATTTCTTTTGGTTATTTCTTAGGTTTACATATCCCCTAACCTTTTTAAATCACTTTGGATCTCAATTCCTTCAAAATGATGTTTCTATGTGGATCTAAACATATATCTTCTATTCATTTACAAATCTATCTCTTCCTTTTCTTTATTTGTCATATTATTTTATAAATTATTTATCCCTACATACTCTATTGATCATTTAAATTTTATATTAAATTTCGTTTTATTGTACAATATTATAAAGAGGGTTATTTTTAATATCATCCATAGGGAAAATTTATCCCTCCATTTTCATTGGTTTATTTATGTTGCTTCATGTACATTTTTTCATAATCATAAAATTATTTACTATTTATTTTCTCAATTTTTATCAAACAATTTTTTTATATGTTATTTTAATTTAAAACTTTTGTTAAAATAAAATATATTATATTTATTCTTATATTTTAGTTTTTTTAATTATATTATAATATATTTTTCATTTTTTAAATATCCGTTATTTGTTCTTTTATATCACTATGTATATACCCTAATGATACCATCCATAATATTTTTTTATAAGACTTATGATCATGTATTTTCAAAATTATTATGAAACCAATTAATTTTAAATGATTTAATTTTGTTATGTGGAAGAATGTATTTTTTTACATATTAATGTTTCTCAAATATTTATTATTTTTCATTATATTACTTGTGTGACAAAAATTATTTATCCATAAAATTCATAGTGTAATTAATTACATATCCTAAGATTATATTTAAGAGACTGTAAGTTAACCAAGTCCAATATATGTACAGTAATTTAGAGTGAACCAAATCTATTATGATACTATATCAACTATGTTATTATAGAATTGGCAGTGGCCTTTGTAAAAAGATTTTACTCTATATTATTATTTATGTTCCACATTATTACTCTAAACATCTATATTTTCTCAGTTTCCAATGTTATTTTTCCATCATTTAAAACAATTTTCCCCTGATTTCACAATCTTATACCTCATTTCATAGGATATATGGAAATACATGGGATGAGACTCATAATTTATAGTTTATGTTTTATTTGGAATCATTTCCTTATTTTTTGTTCTCATATCAAGATTATGATCTCATAATAATTTGTTTTTCATATCTTATTATCATATACTTGTATCATTTAAGTCCACACCTTATCGAGAGTCTGATATCACCCTCTATTTTTTTTACATTCACTAATTAACAACGAAAATATTATTTATGATATGACTATAAGGGTATCATCTGTGAATATTATATGTGGGATATATTAGTGAATATTTATTTTTTTTCAAATATCAAATATTCAATGAAATTAAACTTATAATATCTGGTGTGTGAATTATAATTTCATATAATGAATGTTATTATAAACTTATTTTACATGCATGTATATTTTTTTTATTTCATATTAGTTTGTATTGGTGGCGGGTTTATTTAATTTTAGTGATTAGTTTATGAAAAATGTAATGATAAAAATCAGTTCAACTTATGTTGAACCAAATTTGTTATTAGTTGAATAAATATTGTGATTTCATGAACATAATACATTAAAGGATAAATAAAGATTTCATATTTAAAAAAAACTTAGCAGTGATTTAAATTATCATGCGATTATATTATATAGTGTTTATTGATTAATAATAAGGGTATCCATTTTATGTTTCTTATGGATTATATAAAAAATTCATGAAATTTAGGTTGCATATAATAACATCACAAATAAAAAACTCTGATCGTAAAATCAATTTATTAATTACTTATTATAATGGACGATCCATATGAAAAATAATTCACATCAAAAGTGTTTATATATTCATTTATCAGTGAAAAGTTCATGTGGTATGAGGCGTTCATTAGATATCTACATCTCTTCTAGGGTTAAGTATATTTGGAATGTTATTATTTTAAATTTTTATCATATTTAGTGTTTTTAGAATGGATTGGAATAATCTTGAAAGTGCGCATTTAAAATTTTTGGATAGAGAAATTACATTTCACTGTATAAATAAACCCCTGATCATTTAATTGTTTAGGACTAGCTAAAAAAATAACTATGGAAATTACTTCCTATATATTGGTATTAACACCCCAACATTAGGGGTATCTATATCTAATAGTTGGTGATAAAATCCATATTTATTATATGGATATTGTTTTGTAATATGTATAGTTATTTTCAATATAGAATATCGGTATTCCACAAAACTCATGAGGTTGTTTTTCGAATATATCTCATGGCTAGTGAAATGATAATATGAAATACTCCTAAATGAATTTCCACAATAAAAATGGAATAATTTAATAAAAAATAATAACATAATAGATTGTATCTCAGGTGTGATATATGTGTTCCTCAAGGATATAAAAAGGTTTACTTTGGGATTTGGATGTGTTAGATGATCTATAGTTACTTCTAATTAGGGTTAAGGAATTTTACGATGAAAAACATGTTAGACCACTCTTTGGCCCAATACATGGGTCACCTAGAGACCCCCATTGTAAAATGGATAGTTAAATACACCTAGGATGGATGTGGTCATGTGTGTGGAGCATGTGGTGTCTCCCTATAGACCACACCCAAGATGGACTCCCCATAATATAACATAAGGTATGTAATTCATAACACATCCATATTTGTTCATCCATGGAGTAGTTGGTCACCCTGATCAGTCTCGTAGGAGTAGTGTTATCAAATACACCATGACTATATTGGTTACCAAGATTTCATGGTGTTGGAATTTATTTTAAATTGTTCATATAATCTCCTCATTTTATGAAGGATTTATGTCCATTTATGGGAGAACATGTTATATTCATGCGAATGGTTTTCATATTAGTCCTCACTAAATTTTATTATGATTAACATATATTTTTTGCAAAAATTATGTATTTATAGTCATAATGACTTCTGTGTAAATATGTATCAATTTGTATTCGTAATCATGTTAAAAAATAAGGTGCTCTCAACCCTATTAACTATATTTTTTTAAATCATCCTTGTAAAACTGTTTTTACCAGATGATAATACATTATGCAATGAGTTATTGATTGTTTTATAAATACTAGTTATACTCAAATGTAGGTAGTTTTATCTAAATACATTTTTTTATAAACCTATCTTGATTTATCCTTTTAAATGGGTTTTAGAAATTGATTAGTTTTATGATTTTTTATTATGGAATGGTATCAGTTTGAAATTAATTAGTAAAACATATCTTCCCATTAATATTTCGAAAGAAAATGGATTTCAAATTACATTTTATTTTCAATATGGATAGTTTTACTATTGATGTGTCTTAATACATTATAATAAATTAAACCATGAAAGTTAATCATCCATGTGTGGGTTATGGATCTTGAAATATTAGGGTACTTAGGGGGTGGATAGATATAGGACTGTCATACTTGGATGGTTTGAAACTACCAAACATGTATTTTTGTGACAATCCAATCTAAGAAACGTTATGTCATGGGGTTTTATTAATTAGGTGTGATCCAATCCATAGTCCTATTATTCTAGAGAATCATGTGCACATTTTAATCTGTTAATCAAGGTGTAAATTTCCAAGATAACATGGAATAAATTTATTATCGGATTTAGATTTCATGTTTCTCCATTTCAAAATGGTTTATATAAATTTATTCAAAAATTGATTTTATTTGTTAATTTTTATGAAGTGGAGAATTTTCATATTTTTATATTAGATTGGAAAAAAATACATGAATTAAATTTCTATAAATGAGATTAACTCGTTAATTTATTAATAACTATTTATAAACAAAATTATAGGATTATACTGATCATTATTTACTATCACCAGATATGTGAATTCTGGTGTATATATATATATTATTTAATATTATTAATTGAACGGACATTCACAACATGGTAGTGGTGGGTATTCATGTTAAGTTGGGTTTTGAGTTTAGTAATGATGTGGTTTGTTGATTTACCTAATATAACATGAAGATAAAGTTAATTTTTACTTTTATTCTTTGGATTACTTTCCTTTGGTATTGACACATGTCTTTAAAGGGTTGTTCCATTTTATTATCTTTTATTAAATATTGAAGATATAATGTTATTATTTTCATATGATGGATATTATAATTTATTGCGATATAATTCATTCCCAATGGGATTTACTGATTCTCATGTGCTTCTATCTACCCCATGGTGGTTAGGAATACCCTTTAGGCCATAAAATATGTGGGCTCATTAGCCCAATTTAATGATGATCATTGTTGGTTAAGGAGAAAATGACATTAGTGCAATTTTTGGTTCTTATGTACTTCATGTATTTAAATGCCATTATATACAAGTGATTTGATTTTTTGGACATAAGGAATATGTTACATGTGTGTTCCTTACCATCCATTATTATAACGATCCTTAAGATACCACAATATGTTTGGATATATGACTTTCATGTTGTGTTGTGACTTAATATCAATCATTTTATTGTCTTATTAATTTAAATTGACATTGTTCAACTATATCATAATATATTTTTTTTATTCTACCATTCATCCTATACTGCACCCTGGAATAACTTAGAATGGTGTAGTTGGAAATATTCCACATGAAAAAAATCCAGTTCATAAAAATCTCATCAATGTTGTAGTATAGGAATTTTTTCCCATGGAATATTTTGTGGTCACATACACAAATCAAGGTAGGGAATTGTAATTTACAAAAGGATTAGATAAAGGTTGAGTAAATGATTTTTTCCCTAGAACCCTCCATTTTTCCAATGGATGAATCGATCATAGGAAGTTGAGGACTGGATGGAGAATAATTAGTGGATTTTAATATTTTCATAAACATAAATGATTATACCAATGTAATATCATCCCATTATATGATTTAATTTTTCATTAAGAGACATTGGAACATGATAGTTTTGGAGAATTTGTATGATGGATTGTACCGGGAAGACTTCAAGACAATATTTTTCAAAATATTTTTCTACATATAAATAAAAATAGTTAAATATTTAGAGTTCCTTGCCCTCCAATAATGTTATTGAATGTTAAATGAATATACCAATAACATCAAAAAACTGATTCCTTTAATTCTGAATATTATATTAAATTTAATGTTTAAGGCTAAAATATTTTAGAATGGAATTAGAGAAAAAAATTTATCTTCATTTTCAATATAAAAGCATAGCCCCAATGCTAATTTTTTTGATATGGTCAAGATAAATAAAGATGAAATGTTAGGTATGTAGGGATAGTGAGGACTATTCTTTTTCATAGTGGTGATTTTAGAAGATTAAATATGAAAAGGTAGAAGAGGAATTAGAATCAAATGGTAAGCAGTATCTGAATATAATAGTGGATTTTTTCCGGATCATTAAAAAAATAAATTAAAGGATATTTGACTTACCACGACTGTAGAAAGGTAGGGAACATGATGTGATTTCTCCTCAGGCCTCCTAAAATAAATAATTTGTTTGAATACTGAGATCATTAGTGATATCATATAAATCTCGTTTAAGTTATTTTTAATATACTTGTTAACAACTAATGGTTATATGTTGTAGTTATATTATTTATGTATTATTTTTTTATATAACCTATCCACTTCTATGACGTAGTTACACAAAATGGAATATACATTATTATTGATTTATGTGGTCCCTATAAATACGAGAGGCCCCATATTTGTTTTTTATCAATATTGACCCCCCTAATTTGATACAGGTCCCTCTCATTATTTAATATCAAATATATTCATGAACCAATCACAACATATAATATAACAGTTATCCTTTGTTATTGACATGAGAAGAATCATCCAAAGAAGAAGGAATATGTTTTTTTTCATATACCTCATGTTCCTTTTATTATTGTAATCCATGTTAGAGTACTATTTTCATGTTTTTAACATGGATATTATTTATGTTATCATCAGGATGTATTGTTTAGATTCCCATAAAGCATAGATTGAATTTCAGAATCATCATCCATCCATTACTAGCTCATTTGGGAGTTGATAATTATTTAAAGGAAATTTTCATTTGAGGTATTTATGAATGGGACATCCTCGACCAATAAATAAGAATTATATTTCATCTTTAATATATGAAATTGGGTATGAAAACAAGGGTTATAATCTACACTGGTTTGTTATAGAATTTCCAGTCTCTTTTCTTGGTGATTTCCTTGGTCTACCGTTGGTTATTTAATATGTGTTATTGATCAATTTGATGCTGGTAACTCAGTTTATTATCCATTCCTTGATAATCTATGGCTTTAGTGGAATTGAATGTAATAATGAATTGATTATATGATTTATAAGAAATGGTTTCTTTCTTTGAAGTGTATTTCCTTGTCAATCCACTATTATCTCTTCAAAAATTGATATTGGAACTCTTTTATTGGGGGTCAATTATTGTAATATTAATCATATTATAATTAATGATAAGGTTTATTTTATCTATATAGAATCCTTATTATATAAATTATAATGATATATGTGGTTGTCAAAAATCTACCTTCAGTAAGGAAATATTTATCTCAATGATAAAGTGTCTGATACTCTGATGGATAAATTTTGGAGAATGTATAGAATCATTGAATATAATGTGATTTTGTTTGGTATATCTCTTGCTCTAATAGTTTTTATATCCCAGATAAACTAGATATTAATTGGCACCTTGGTTTATTTGTTATAATATCCATGGATGATATTCTAGTCTATTAAAAATCTATTAAAGGGTATTATTTCAACTTAAAACTATTTTGAGAATCATAAGGGTTCACTAAAATTAATAAAATTAATCAAAATGTAATTTATATATTCATAATTTTATTTTATTAAGGAATATTTATTCAAAAATAGAAAATATTTTGATCATAGAAATGTGAAATCTATATATTCATTAAATGAGTATTTTTTTATGTGAATATAATTTCGTTTATTATGATATTAACAGTGGTTAATGAAGGGAATTTATTAAATTGTAATAACTTTTTATAACCCTTACCTAGAAGAGGGTGAAATATTCATATGAATCAAATTAGAATATTTATTTTCATGAATATAATTTATGTTTGAATAAAAATATCATTTAATGTTTTCCAAATCATGATAGGGATATGTGGTTCCTTATTATTATTTTGGATTAATATAGTGATTAATTTAAAAAAAAGTATAACATGTGGTTGTCTATATCTCCCTTAAACTTTATTGAAATAAGAATAATTACCCCAATCATGATTTAAATATCATATAAGTTTTTTATACAACTAATTTGGGTTGATATTACTCATTTTGTAGCATGTTTCACCATTTATTATGTATTTATGAGCTTGATTTATAACATTACTCATAAATACATGTACCATATACAAAGTTGATGGGGGTGTACCATCATAATTTCATCATTGATTTTTTTACTCCTCTTTTAAGTGGAATGTTCTATCTAATTCCCTCCTTATGAAATACCATAATAAATTTGTCATATATTGTAATGATGAATATAACATCAAGGAACAATTTTATAATATCCACCTTGAAGAGATAGAATATGGGATTGGTAATATCCCAGCTAGTCCCCAGTTGAAACGATATTTAATATAGTGAATGTTTCTATAGGAACATTGGGATGATGTGTTCTAGAGTATTATTAAGTATTTATTTTTTGGGGGGTGACTATATGTGATTAGTATCGTTGTTTAGAGGGTGTTCATTTCTTCATTATATAGTTTATTTTTCCATTGCCCAAAAATATATGTTGTAAGGTAGTATTTTAACTATTCTCTTTCAAATAATCACTTATACTCCACAAAGATATATTAGGACATTATATATTGGTTTTAGTGTCATGTTAGGAAGTGGTCCATGCTGAATAATTTGTCGCATTATTATACTATAATGTAAATTATGGTTTTACTGAAAAACTATTCGATATTATTTTAAATTGCTCCCATAAATATCTATATATTTAATTACATGTCAATTTATTTCATCACTGGAATACCATAGAATACATTAGAGAATAAATTTTATATGGTTGGTGATTAATCAATTGGTAAAGTGAGATCATTTTGTCTTGATTTGGTATCCACTATATTAATGTATTTATGAAATATGTTTGTGAAAAAAATTATGATGATTCATGGGGTTATATCTACCATTATTTTTTTATTGGGAGATATAATTTACCTCTCTGTTTTGAAAATCCCCTAGGAGGTGATCAGAACATAGATTATGTTAACCATTACTTACAATATATAGGAAGATGGCCAAATAAGTGACCAATTTAGATTGTTGGGGATATACAATGTGAACATGTTTTAAACTTTTATGGCCCTTTGGACAGACATTTTGGATTTATGGTGTTTTCTTATAACAAAAATTACAAATCATCAATCAAAATGGATCCCATTAAGTCTTTGTATGGATTTCATGGAAAATAACTACTTTGTTGGTTTAGGGTGGGTGACTCTTCTCTTATAAGACCAAATATTTTATTGGAGATGTCAAAAATATATTTCCTATTTTACATTGTATGGCGAGGTTCCATCATATATATAAGTCCTTTGTGGATCAATGACGACATCTATTGGAGATTTCAATTAGTATACATGTATTTTAGAAATATTATCCCATTTTGGGAAACTATTGGAACAAGAATCAAAGAGAAATTGGATCTAATATATGTAGGAACTTTTTATATCACTAAGATGGATGCAATGGTTATGACACAACATATCTACACTATATGATCCAGTGATCATAGAAACATACTTTACATAATTTTTTCATTCCAACTATGAAAATAATTGATATAACTATCGATAATTAGAAAATAAATAATTATTATGTAATCTCATATATCTAAATAATTACATACGTTTATAGCTACTGCTAATTATTTAAATACAAAAACTGAAAATCAAATGATCATGGAATCAATGGAAAATTATCCCATCAAATACGAAACAACATAATACAATATAATTACTCATCATATCCAATATATTATTTCACATTTTTTATCAAAATAATTATTTCATCTATAAATATAATCTATTTAACAAGGGTAATGGATTCATAAGAATTGGTGAGCTCAAATTCTTAGTATGGGATACATAAAAATAAATAAATCTTGGCATAAACATATAATAAATACTATAGTAAGAATATATAAATAATATGAATTCATATTCAACTGAAACTAGTGGAATGTTATATCCATGAAAATAAATAAACACATGTATATCAATAACATTATCATACAAATGTAATGAATAATTATGGACATCAAAATCATGTTGTAAAGCCCTTGTTTCAAAGAAATTTACGTTCTTTTAAGATGAATTTCAATACATAACACTATAAAGGACCTTTTATGATAAAATATTATATTATTGGGAGAGGAATACCCATGAACCCAACCTGTTTTGTCTCAACAGACATATTATAGCATCAAGGGACTATATAATGTCAGTCCACTCATTTCTCTTGATTATGTGAAATTCGTTCAAAATTACTGTTAAGAATACTTTTATAAAATTTCATAATAAAATTATTAATTAAATATCATGTATATACATATAATTATTAATATGATATATAACTACATGATTAGATACATTTTTCAATAATGTTAATAATTTTACCATTTCCAAAAAAAGTTATAATGTTATCATAAATAATCTTATGAATTATGGTCGATTGTTAAATAATAATTAATCAACATTACAACATTCATCCACATTGGACTAATTATTTATGGTGCTCTAATAATTTTTCACCCACAAATTAGTGCAATAACCTTATCATAACCAATCAATCGGATGATGATGTATGGATAAAAAATACATATCGAACATGAAAATATTCGACAATATTTTGATTACAAAATTTGGAATGAAAATACTTTTCCCCATAGTAATAAAAAAACATATATTATAGTTTATCATCATATGATTAGAATAATTTGAAATTTAATCTCTATACTAGAGAGAGAAATGGTTATATTGTTAGTTCAATAAATAAATAACATTAATATAATACATCTATTGAATGTAACTGAATTATTTTATAAGAAAATGTCTTGCAATTTAAGATTTATTTTTCAAAGGGTTTATGTGGTAGGAAAGTATATCCCCATAAAACTATGATAGTATATAATATAATAAAATTAATAGTAGTATGTTCACTATTTATGGGTAATATGTACATGATAATGATCGTAACCCAATGAGTGAATGTTTCTATAAAAAAAACACTTACCACTTGGAAAACAACAGAATCCAAAATAAATTGAATTAGGGATAATTATTTTTATATTAAATATCATAATGTATAAGTACAATGACAAAAATATATCAATGTGATTTGGGTAAACCATGAAATTATATAATTATGTACAAAATTTATTTTGTCTCAATGAATCTGAAATGAGACCAAAGAAACCATTGAAGATTGAGTAACGCATTGATCATAACACCACCAAAGAGAGTGATTATAATTGAAAGTAAAATTCCATGATTGAAATATAATTCATTATATTATATCTCATTATAATGTATATAAACAAAAATTATGAAATTACGTTCATAATACTAAAAATTTCACAAAGAGAGTAATTTGTTATGAGAACCCTTATAAATATTGGAACATTGAAACTAAACACCATGAGAAATTAAAAATTAAATTGGGTATTAAATATCATTAAATATAATAAATTACTAATTTAAATATTATAAAGGGGTACCATACTCAAAAAAATATTATTTATAACATAATCATATATCAATGAATGGAAATTGAAACTAGAACACTTACCACATATAATTGTATCCATAGACATACATTTCCCTCCCTTTTTACAAACATAGTTTTCTTAAAAAATTAATTTATAGACTTAATAATATATTTTTTCAATCATATTCATCCTAAATAGTGAATATAACCTCAAATTATACTAATTTTCCATATCGAGTGTTCATAACATTGATCGTTTGTTTTTGTTTCAATATAGTGATGAATGTGTTAATTTTTCATTAAATGATCATAATTTCTAGAAATATAATTATAAAATTATGTATTCTTTATAATTATTTATGAATTAAAATACTAATTTCAGAAGTGTGTTATTATTTATACCTTAAAATGAAATCGATAAGAATTGTGTTTCAATGATTTATAGTGACTGAAGTGTGAATTTTTTTATTTGATAAATTATTTTAATCAAATATATTTAAATAGAAAAATAATTCTTATAAACACATTAATTTAATATTACACTTTTAATTCTGATCCCATATCTATTCTTGATAAAAATAAATTAGGATTATTATTCAATTGTGTGGTTAAACCAAACCAAATATAAATATACCCTGATTTAATGAATAATATGGATGTTGTTTTGTTGAAATATAAATATAACAAAAGCATAAAAAAATTTATTTTTTATTAGTGATATATATCATAATTAAATTAAATTAATATAAGAATAAATTTATGAGAAATAATCACCCAATTTGAAGAAAACCTTTGGCTCATAATATGTTTATTTTAAACTATTACGATAATCGTTTTTGTTTATTTCAATAATAATATATTATATTTTTCATTCCAAAACCATAATGAAATCATGAAAAAATTATGTAACATTTTATCACATACATATATCCAACATTTTAAGGATGTTAATGAAAAAACATGTTGCAACGTGGAGGAGGTAGTACGCACAACACACAAACAACAGTTTGGTTTTTCTTAATTGATATATTATATTAATAAATAATGGAAATGGACTTAATTTAAAATAATTAGAATATATAACTGATGATAATATAATAAATTATTATTTCTATAACAAATTTTAAATAAATTAATTTATCATAAAACTACGTAATTTATAATTCTCGCGATAGGGAACTAAATTTTAATGGATGTCTTATTAAATATGAAGGGACTAGGATAACTATGAATGTATACGAGATTAATTTTTTATAGAAGGTTCTAGTAAAATAACAAACAGAGTATTGTAAATGAGAAATTCAATAAATATGTTTTTCATGATGTTGTAAAGTTGTTACACTTTTAGAAGTTATTGAAAGGGTGTTTTGGGAGTAATTCTTACATTTTCACTAAACCTAGGTCACTATTGTATTGTCAAAGGGAAGAAAGCGGAAAAAATAGGATTTAAAAATTATTTTTTTTCTCAATTAATATCCTAAAATCGTTCTTTTTAAAATTTTAGTGTTTAATGGGGTTTTTATCATTTCATCTTTTACTCTAATTTATATTTAACTTATAAATTAATTTCTAAAATTCATAATTATTTTTAATGCCAAATATTATGATTGAATATTTTACATTTATTTAAACATATGATTTAAAATATTAAAATAATTTTATCATATATATATTTTAAAGGAGTTGAATGATAAATTTAAATTAAAACACATAATCATGTAAAAATAGGTTTTTGAGAAATAACATTTTAAGATTTATTTTATATATAATATAAAAAAATCATGGAAAATAATTTTAAAGAAATATTTGGATTTATATTTATTTAATAAATTTTATGAAACTTACAAGGAAATTAAACAGCAACACCCACCTAGAAAATACATTATTTAAATAGAAAACTGAAAACATATTATATAAGGACATAAAATTATAATTAGTTTAAATTTTTTTTTTAGTTTTCACTGTTCAATGAATATTATATAATGAATAATTTTAATCCATAATTTATGTTTCTTAATAATTAATTTCTTTTTAATCTTGTTGAATATTCATACATATTGAAAAAATAAAAAAATTATAATTTTCATAAATACCGAATTTTTCTATTAAGAATCATCCTTTTTAAAAAATGACAAAAAAATAATAATATTTTATCTAATTAATTTAACAATACATATTATTTTTTATAATTAAATTTAAAAAATTGACAAATTTATCCTTTAGTTGGTTTTTAAAATTTAATGAAATGTTCATTTATTGAAAACACCCATTTCAACATTAACTCATATTAACTGTTTTTATTCTAATTGAAATGATATTCTATTAATTTCCATATTTTGTTTTATAATAATGTTATTTGAATATATCTCCACTCATTTATATCATCTGTTTTTTAAAATGAATTTTTATCATGCACATTGGCTTATTTAAATGTAATAAGAATTTTAGGTAGTTAGATTCCCCCACCCTCTTAAATAAATTGAATCCACGATAATTTACTCATAATATTAGAATAATTTATATAGGTAACTAATAAATAAATATATAGAACTATTTCATCATGACATTATTCAAAAATTATAAATAGATTTTTCTATATGAAAAATCAATAATACTGATTTATTAATTGGTCTATCTAATTCATAATTTCAAATAGAATTTAACAAATGGATGTAGATATAGATCTATAAGGAATAATGTCACAAAAAACTAGAATTGATTTATATGATATTAATATCTATAAGGGTTTTTATTCATTAATCAATATCCAATAATTGTTGAAAACAAACATAACATTGGCATCTAGAAAATATTACGTGTAAACTCACTAAGTGAGTCATTAGAAAAATCTATATTGAATTTTTCAATTTTTAATGGTTTTTTACAATGGTCTACCTTATTTTTACTTTGGTTTTGATATTGTTGTTCATAATTCCCAACTCTCATTGAATTGGAGCAGTGGATTTTTTTTAAATTCTCATTTTCCTATAGAGTTGTGGGTTAGATTAAAATCACCATCTTCATCATTTATTCATTCATGAGGCTCCACAATTATTCTCTTTAGAGTGTCTTGGAATTTTTCAACATCCACATTGTTAATAATGTTTCATGACTTATGGTTTAAAAATTATCACTTAGTTCATCACTCTAGTTCACATTCCATTGGGTTTTTTATGAAGTTAATCTCTACATTATCCCTTAGAACCATGGTTCCTTCTAGTTAATTTTATATCTAAAACCAAATTCATGGAATTTACTAATGAAACAATAAAAATATTGAAGAATTATTGTAATCTCATACATATAATGGGTCAAAACACAGAAAAGTGTACACCAATCATCACATTAACATGTAATTACATTAGTTAAAAATATATCAATCATAATTTAAGATATATAATTCAAGGATTAAAATTTGTGACATAGATTGGATTTCTTTATACTTATTTAACATAATCTAAAAAATTGTTATTTTAGATTTACCATAAATATTACCAAAATATACAAAACCCAAAAAATATTGTAATCCAATATATAAAAAATAATTTTTTTTCAAAAACATCCTTAATAATTCCTACCATAGCATATCCATGAAAATATATACCCTAATAATATTCTATATACTACATACCATTCCCATAAAAGTTTTTTTGTTTATGAAATATTACCTCAATTTGAAAATATATTCCTTAAAAAATTATATCTTCAACTATAGAATGTTATGAACCACTATATAATAGGGTTATACAGTTTTGATTTTTTATCATAATCTCATAAATTTGATGAACTCCACCAAAAATATATTTAGTCAATTATCAATCTCAAACTTACCAATACTATTGAATATAATTTTTACAAAGTAAATAAAAAATTTATTACATCAAATTTTAAGCATGTAATTATCCTATGAGTTGTTCACACATAAATCATGTTTTCATAAATAGTTATAAACAAATATAGCATCATCATAAAATCGCATTTCATGATTGTTGAATGCATTTAATTTATTATTACATAAAATAAAATAAAAAACACTAATTAAAAATCACTAGATTTTTACATTATCCTCACACATTTTAAAATATTACATAATTTCATTGATATATATATATATGTGTCTTCACTAATGAAATTATATTAATGTTATGAGTTTATAAAAATTTCAATGTTACTCACATAGGTAATAATATTGAACACATTTTTCAATCCTAATATGCATATAAAAAAATTTCCATCCATTTATGCATTCTCCCTTATTATATTATAAAACAAAGTTGTTTCAATATACATACATTTCTTTTTATTATTTCTATGATAATCTTGGAACAATATAACTAATCACATATGTTATTGATAATATCCAAAATATTAATATGAATGCTTCAATCTGAGTACATCATTATTTATGAAAACATTGTTTTTAACATACGACACATTCATATATCATATGACTCTTATTGTTTAAATACTTGGTTTTCCATTTTCATTTTTCTAATAATTTCTCAGATCCAGTTAGTTAACATAATTATTAAGTCATTCATGATGTTTCATAAATATAATGTGACTAATGAATGCATATCTCCAAGAGTGTCTCTCTTGGTGGGCATTCGTAGTCCCATTCATCGGGAATAAGGGTAATGAGATAGCGTATGAACAACCACACAAATTTACTGGTGAATACGCCTAGGTGAATCTATACTAAAGGTGCATCAACCAAAATTTTTTCAAATAAGGATACATTTCATAGAAAAATGACATAATCTCTTTTTTATAATAACTTTAGGATATTAACTAATGTATAGGCATATTTCTTGGGTTTTAATAAAGTCTTCTTATCGTAATACATAAATGTACATAACTGCCATTGAATTGAATCATATACTCATCCAACAGTTTTATTTATACCTTATATTTTTTATCAACCAAAAATTTTAAAAACATAAATTATCATCCACAAGTATCCTAACCACATAATTTATGTAAACATTTTATTTAATAAGAATAGTTACAACCTGATCTGATACATGGAATGATACAAACATTAAAAGTCTAGGATATTTCAATACATAATTAATAATTAAATAATAATGATTGAATCTATTTAATTGAAAATTCAATTTCAATTTGAGATATTTAGATAATTACAACAGTACATAAATTAATAAATACCATTTTCATTCATTAATTGAAATCTTCTCCAATTATATTTGAAACTACATTATACATTAAAAGTATTCAATTTATACATAAAAACACTATATAAATCATTTTATAAAAATTTAATGATAAATAATTTTCATAACAACCTAGGGAAATATAAATTGAAAAATTTCAGAGCTTGAACACTCGATAAGTGAATAATGTAATTGAAACAATAATTATATAAAAATAGAATAAATATTATAGTAGGAACATGAAAACAACATGAAGACATAATCAATAAGAAAATGGGAGAACATTATATCCATTATAATAAATAAATACATGGATATAAATAATTTTGATATCATAATAATGAGAATCATATTGTCTGAAATAGAAAAATTAATGATGATGCCTTATTCATTAACATTTTCTTGTTATTGAGAATGAATTCAGGGCATATTTTTATTAAGGAACTATGCTGAGAAATTATTCATTTATGGGAAGAGGAAAACAAAAGAAACAACTATGGTTTGTCTCATGGTACATATCAATTCATTGAATAGATATCTAATACAAATTCCCATTTATCACTAGGTTATGTCCATTGTATTCAAAGTAAGATTTAACAAGACCTTTCTTTCCAATAACTAAAGAACATCCCACTGATAAAAACATGGTAATCCATATAAAGAATATTATGGAATATAATTTCATTATCAACCTATGATATTTATCTATATTCATCTTGAATATCAATACTTTTCCCTATGTCCATAAAATGGTCCACATGATCATAATGAATCACGATAAAGAGAATAGATGGTCAGATGTCACTTAAAAAACTTTAGATTAATCATTCATATTTTTATCATAATATATGTTATGATAATAATTTTCCCAATTCCAATAAAATTTATAACATGTTCATGAACCGCCCAAGGAAGAAGGTGTATAGTTAAATAATAAATAGTCAACTTGATAATAGTCAATAGTATTGGAATAAAAACAGACACAATGTCAACAACATTTCACATTTTAATAAAATAATATACTTTATCAATGAAAATTATTAAATGAAAATTATTTAAAATGTTATGTTTAAACCAGATAGATCCATGGGTATACCAAAAATTCAATACCTAAATAACAAGATAATAATATATCAAGAGACAGATGGATGATGGTTTCAAAATCAAAATATACCAAGAAGAAAGAAATATTTTTAATATAGTTTTCATAGTATGAGTTTATATCCCTATAAAACGATGAATAAATAAAAAATAATACAATCATTGGAATTATTTACCCAATTTCTGCGAAATAAGATGAATAGAATGCTCGTAATTCAATGGATGAAATTTCAGTCACTAAAAACTCTAACCCTTGGGATAATAACTTAACTAGTATTCAAATTGATAAGGGAACATTATTTAGATTTTAAAAAACATAAGATAAGTATATTATTATAATAGTATATACATTTGAATTAAATTTACAAACCAAAGGAGACATGGTAAAAAATGTTATAGGAATCAATGAATCATAGTTCAGACAAATAAAACCCTTAATGTTTGATTATCACTTAAATAAAATCCCCATAAAAGAGAGTGATTATAAATAAATATCAAATAGACTAATTAAACTATAATTCAAGATATGATATCCCAATTAAAATTTTTATAGACTATGTTAATGATTCTAGGTGCATAACAAAAAATATGTATTAATGAGATGAACATGAAATGAAACCCCTTATAACCATTTGAACATTAGAACAAAAATTCATTGATAATGTTAACATGGAATGATAAATTTAATATCATACAATTTAAGAAATTAATGACCTAACTTGTATAATGGGGTTGTATGTACAATATAAAAAAGTAAACAAATATGGTAAATAACATAAACATGTATCTGTGAATGGAAATTGAGACAAAAACCATCCACACTTATCTTTACTTCCATGAATTTATATTAACCACCCATATAACAAAAATATTAATCTAAAACACTTAATTCATAACCATACCCATATCAATTTTCATTCACAGTCTACATAAATAGACATTGTCAATATGAAGATTACTAATTTTCTACATTGTGTGTTTATAGTTTTTACTATTTATAATAGTTTCATAGTTATGGTGTAATTTTTCATTTTTATTTCAAAATTAATCATTAATATATAATTCATGTACCCTTTTTTAATTATTTATAATTATTTATGGTGTTTTAAACTCCTTTCATGAGTCTCTTAGTCTAAATGAGGGGTTGTGTGGTGGTTGTTTGTAATATCTTTAAACACAAAAAATAATGATCTTATTTATAATATATTATTGTGATATATTCTAAATTGGAAGTTAATACATGAATATGTAAGTAATTAAAAAACAGTACACAATTTGAATATAGTATTATATTCTTAACACTCTTATTTTAAATAATTAAATTTTCAATGATCATTTTTTAAACATGTGAATTATAAGGTCATATAATTTTCATACTAAAATCTTAATGATAACATAAAAATTATTTTTTTTCTTTAATATCATTATTATATCCCACCAGGTATAGAATTGAAGGAAAACATGTAATTATGTGGATGTGGTAGTCAACATAATTCATGATAAATGGTTCTGTTTTTCTTAATGCATGTAGATTAATAATAAACAATGATAATACCATTATTATAGAAAAAAAATTGTTATAAATAATAATAATATCATTATATTGGTATGTAAGGGATTTTTTTGAATATAATTATGAATAAAAAATATATTTTCATTAATACTCACGTTTGGGACTCACATTTTCCTTGGATGTTATCTTGAATTTTAATATAATAGTAAAACTACGAGTAACCATGACATTATGTTATCATGAGATGGTTATGTGAAGATTAATATGTTTTTTTTCAAATATAAATTTGAATGATATGTTTTTCTTGAAGTGGTGAATACGTTACCTTTTTAAAAGGAAAGGAAATCTTATTTTCATGATTAACACATACAAATCCAAAAACACAATGTATCTGTTCAAATATTAAAGGTTATAAATTGTAAATATGATGAGATAAAACGTTTTGTGCTTTAATATTATCCTCATAAATAACTTTTAGGTACAGAATAGTATGTTTTAATTATTTTTTATATTATCATTTTATCTTTTACCGAAATTTAATTTCAAATTTGTAATTAATTTCTATAATTTTTTATTATTTTTATTTAAAAATAAATTTATTAATCCTTTTTCCTAATATTACACATATGAAATATTTTTTTATACTTATTTTATTAAATAAAAATTTAGTGATGTGAAATATTTATTTAAAATTATAAACTCATAATCTTGTGGATAGAGGTTTTTTTAAAATAATGTTTTGTGGTTAAATTTTACACATAAGAAAAATTTATGATAATTACTGACTTTAATGATATATAATGATTTATTTAAAAAATAAGAAAAATTATGATGATTACCAAATAAGAAAAAAAACCTCGCCATGAAAACATTTAATGTGATAAAAAGACCAAAAATAGTTTCCTTATGAATGTTATATTTTAATTATATATAATAATGTTTTTCAAAGGATTTATATGTTTATCGAATATATTATAATTAATAATTTATTTCCATAATTTAGTATATTATATATTTAATGGGTTTTTAATCACCTTGGTTATTCTTACATAGTGGTTAAATCATGGAAATTATAATCTTCATAAATCCTGAATTATTCATCTAAAAATCAGCGTTTTTAAAAAATATCTACAAATTCATAAAAGGTATGTTTAGTAAAAATTAAATCACTTATTTATTTTATATAATTGTAATTATAAAATTTTAATATTTATCTTTTAAGGGGATATGTAAAATATAAAGAAAATTGTTTCCCCAGAAAACACATTTTCTCGACATTAATTAATATTAACTACTTATCTTATAAATATAAGGATTATTAACTTATTAATACATTTTGTTAAATAATAATTTAAATAAAATATGATGTATAACATTTATTTCATTTTGTATGTGGTACAAAAGTTATTTTACATGTTTAATTATTTGAGGGTAATTATAATATTGGCGTGTTATGATGTTTTCCTAGAAGTTAGCTCTATAATAGTTGTTGACATAAATTAAGAACATGATTTATGTGTCATAGATTAAGTAAAATATTCATAATCCATCCCTTGTTATGATTTTGGATTATATTGATTTAGAATTGGATGTTTCAATAGTTGAAAACAAGCTCATATTGTTGATTGTTAGGTTCAGACCAATCACGGGGAATCTATTTCATTGGTCGATGTGTTGTTGTTGAACTGAACATGTCCTCATGAGATGTGGGAATGAGAATTTTATATGATTGGGTAATGGAATCATATCTTCTCTGATAATCCTTCTTCATTATGAATCTCCATGAACATAAAAGCACTGTATATAAGAGATTTTCACATCCTTGTTTTTAGTTATACATGCATCAAATCCTTGAGTTGGTTTATTTTAGGTTTTGGATGTGTTGGGGAATGTATATAGATATTTAATGGGTTTTTTGAATTTTTATTTGTAATATGGGTTAGACCATTTCATGGTCAATGTCCTATTTCATGTAGAGACCATCTATGTAAAAGACAGAGATCAACACCCTCATGATTATAATAGTCCTTATCCTAGATCACATAGATTCTTCCTATAGACCATAGCCATGATATCCTTACCACACAATTTTATAAGGTTTGGATAGTAAAAATTGATGTGGTTCCACTAAATGAATGTATAACAATGTGTTTGGTCCCCCATGTGTTATACAATCGATGAATCCACAATCGTGGTGGATACCTCCATGTTCTGGTGACAGTAGTTTTGTATTTTTTGATATATAAAATTTGTCCCCATATCTTCTATGGGAGTTATGGCCATTATTTATGGAACATGATATCTTATTTGATGGGTGATTAAATAATTGATGACACATTTCCCGTCAATTTAACCTCTCTTTTCCTTCCCTTTAAATGATTTATGAACCAACATACTCTAGGGTGAATAATGGTCAACCATTTTTCACATTCAAGATATGAAATATGGTTATCAAATCCCAAATAAATAAATTTTTCTTAAATTATGATTGTAGAGAAGTAATAAGTAGATCATAATAAAGGATCCAAAGAGTTTATAAAGTATTTCATTGAGAAATGTAATTGTTCCGGGAAGGTGGTTTTAAGAAAACATTTTTTTAATTGAACCATAATCTCACTAATATTTTAAATTTCTTATTGAATTTTTTTAATTGAATGATTTAAGAATAATTAAATGTTATATTTTGAGATTAATTAGTAAAAGGATTACCACTTTGGTATTGTATATAATAATAGAGTTCAAATCCTGTTTTGTTATGAATATAGATAGTTTAAATATTAATTTGTCATATTTTGATGAAATGATTTGAATTATGAAACTTAGTCCTCCATGTTTAGAATATGGACATGTAAAACAATGGTATGATAGAGTGGTTATATTTGGGACACGAAATCATGGATTCTTTACAGTTACATATCATAGATTTATGATAAATTTCTAAATAGCTATGTTATAATAGGGGTTCACATATAAGGGTGTTCTCCTATCCCTAGTCTTATTATACTTCAGTATTGTGCAAACATTTCATTCTGTTCACTTATATGTGAGGATTCAAGATAACCAAACACTAAAGTATACTAATGTTCAACTTCAATGTTTCCCAATTTCTAAATTTATTGTTAAAAATGCTTTGGAAATCTACTTTTATTTAGTAATGTATTATAAAATTCTATGAGATAGTGCATTTTTATATTTTTTCATCTATGAAATATGAATTTCCATGCTTTTACATTATTCAAATTTGAAAAATTAGGTGATTTATTAAATAGTACATGAGCAACACATAGTGGGATCCGACAGTGATTGTTTTTCTCACAACATGTATATGCATTTGAAAATTTATATACATTATATTATCTCATATAAAAAATAAATGGGTTTTAATGGTAGTGATGATTATTCATGTATGCTTGACATAGGATTTTAGTAGTGTAATTTTGGGTTGATAACCCTTATATCACACAATGATGTAGCGCATCTTAGTTTTTTTTCATCACATTACATTCCATTTTTGATTGGTATATGTATTTAAATTGTATCATTTTATGATGTTTGACTATATACTGATAACATATATAAATTCACATTTTATGATTTGTATTATAATATAATATATGAAAATCATTCAAGATGGTAGTTCTCAATGCATAGGTACATCTCATTAGATCGTAGAGATCGGGAATTCCCTTTGGGCCTTTTCTATGTGACAACTCATGTGTATGGTTTATTGATAACCAAAGATGGATGATGATATAATTTATGTATGTATTTTATATTCAAATGTACTTCTAATTGGGGAAAACCAATCCAATTTGATAAAAATAAATATTGATCAATGAGTATTTACATTAATACTCCTGAACATTACATGTTAATGATCAATAAAAAGTATTCTTTACCATATATTGATTACATTTTAAATCAAATTTGATAGGATCAAAACATGACAATGATTAAAAAATTTATTGGATATTATCTATTAATTATAGAAATGTAGGATACATCTATGATATAATTTTATATAAGATATGAAAATTATTAATTAATTGTTTTTCAATTTAGAGAATAAAATTCCCTTGATATTTTCATAAATATAATGAATATCGACTTCAGAAATGTTCTTGTAAATTTATATTAGTATTTATAGACAAATTCAAAACATATAAAAAGAGAAAGGAAGAAAATTGTGATCATTTTATGCTTGTTATAAATAACATAATAAAGGAGAGAGTTATTATCAAAATTAAGAAAGTTTGAATTTAGGCTATAGAAAGTATATTTAATAGGTTATTTAATAATAGATAATAATATATATTTTGATCCATTAAATATATAGGTGTATTAAGTATGTCGATGACTAATTATTTTAATAGAGATATTTTATTTTTCATCATTTTATATTTAATATCAATGATTTACAAGATGTTTCTCATGAATTTAAAATCAACTAAAGTTGTTATCTTGAAGGGGAGTCATGTTTTTATAGATAGATGAATGTGAAGAAAAATGGAAGGATCATCATAGACAACTAATATATGTTGTTTTATTCACACTTGTGAATAGTATAGAAGTGATTTGGATGTGTCTTAAATCAAATGGACAAGGATATAGCTTATAACTCAATAAAATTAATGATTCATGAAAAAATCAACATATGTATGATTTTGAACTACTAATGGTAAGATTAATATTAAAATTTATAGGTATTACAGTTAAGGAGAAAAGTGTGAATCATATACAAATTACATGATCCTAATGTATATTTTCATACTGATGGAGTTAAATATTCACCAAAGGATATGGATGGAGTTGATCATGGACTATGACTTCACAATACATTACAACCCTATGATGTAAAAAAAGGTTGTTGTTGCTATGAATAGTAATGATCTTGCAACCTTCTTCTTGATAATAATAGAAAAGAATACATATGCGGGTTTTTATAAGGGATAGGCATGGAAATAATATAGGAATGAGAAAAATCCTTTAATAACTTAATGAATAATAAAACACCAATCAATTTAACGATCAAGAAAATATAAAATGAGTAGGTAAATCTATTGAAGAAGATAATGAGTATTTCAAAGTTAAACCTTGAAATTGTTACATTTATAGGATATTTAAAATTAATATGTGACCCATTAAATCTATATTCGAGGAAGGATCTATTTTATTATGAACAAACTAATCATTTTTTACACATCCTAGATGTAAAAATATTAATATAAATCTCAAGGAACATTTCATATGGGATAACATGACGTGATATATTTTCTATATATAAATTTATGTTTGATTTTCTAGTAGGTTAAGGTAGTGTGAAAATTGTTTAATGGAAGGGGGAAACCATTATCCATATCTAAATTATAATGAAATAAAATTACTATATATTTCGTTAAAGATATTTATAAGAAATCTAATTTCTATAATGGTATTTGGACTATGGTAGATCACCTTAAAATATTGGATTACATAATTTTTATATTGAAATATTTATCTCTAGAAAAAAATTATATTTCATATATAATGCATGTAGTGAGGAGAAATGGAATTTCTATTTTAAATTAGTTTTAATTTTGATCTTCGGTTTACCAAAATAATTTTGACAAGTATTCAACAAACATTAGATATAGAGTTGATGATCAACAATGACTATCATTCTTAAACTGATAATTAACCTAAATGGTCAATCAAAAAAAATTATGTTATTATATGATCCTACTTGATAGAATTAAATGGTGGTTGGTATGAAGAAATTCCTCATGAAGAGTTCAAAATAAAAATAGTTTTCATCCTATTATTGAAATGATACTATATGAGGATCCCTATATAAAATGTTCCAGAACATCAACATGTTGGGATAAAGACTAATTTATTATTATTATAGGACTGAAATTTTTGGATGAGATGTTTGGGAATATTAAATGTTTTTAAAAATCCATTAAAATTTTATAATGTCAATTATAGAGCTATATTGATAATCATACATGTGTTTTTTATTTTGAACATGTAGATAATATATTACCTCGTATATAACCATGGAAAGGGTTATTAAATTTGGGATGATGGGAATTTTGATCACATGATACATTACCCCCTTTGAAATGGTGGATCATAGAGGAAAATAGCTTATTGTATTTATTTACATCGATCCATTCTCATATACATGTTGTATTCAATGTAACATAGATAAATAAGTAAAAAAATGTCACTTCTATAATGACCCATACTTTACATACATTGTTATTACTTCAGAATTGAATCACACTTATTACAACATATAACAAAACCAAGAAAGGACCGTATAGGTATAGTGTCTTTAGAAACTGGGAAAATAAACAGCTGGTTCATAAAGCATCTACATTGCCTCCCATTTATTTCATCATATCTAGAGTCCCTTTTTGGAATATTCTACTTAATAACCTTCTTCTTAACCTGGGGAAATAAAACATACAAAAGGGTGAGCTCAAATGCACAGTAAGGGTAAACAAAAGAAATATCAATCACATCATATACATAGGAACATAACTTTCGGAAATATTACCTGTAAAAGAGATCATAATATCATAACATGGGATAAATCATAGAAGTGAAATGAAATCCCAATAATCATAACATAAAACCTGAAAATTTGTGGCGTACACACATAATCGAAGAGAATCATTTCTTATTAGTCACGAATTATTGCCAAGACTATCTTAGTGGAAAAAGTCCATTTCTGAACCGAGTTCACTCCTCGTTTCAGTCCTGTTTCACTGAACCAGTATAACCTACCATTACAGCCATGTCTATCTCATGAGATATAAAATCTTTACCCAATGCATTGGAGGGAGATATTGGTCCCACCCATCTCATAACGATACCATTATTATGTGTGCCACAAAATCATAAACCATACATCATAGCATAACCCATGTAATAAAAATGGGATTCTTAAACAACATGACATCATAAAACAATTCATATAAGATAAAGGAATTCATAAAAATATTTCCATCACAACATAATCAAATCCATGTAATTATAGGGATATAAACAGAACCCAATATTATCTTAGATGGAAAATAATTTTGATAAAACACTTGAACTCTATTCTTGAGGAAAATATCCTTTCTACTTCAAAAACACTTTTCATTTCTTAACATGTCATAAAATTATAACTAAAAGAAGTTGATTAAAAATAAACTTGAAAACTTGTAAAGGAATATTCTTGGAAATAATGTTTTAAAAATCCATTCATGCCGTATAAGTTAAAAAAAACATTCTTCGTACTTTTGTCGGAAAAGTCAAAAAGTACCTCGTATGAAAAAAGACAAAAGATTCCTTTCATATCTTTTACTAAAAACTCACCGAAGGGTAAAATTGGATATAAAATATTTTATAAGAATATAAATATTACATATTGAGGAAACATGGATGTGGATGATAAAATACACCCCAGTAAATACCAAAGTATAAACAATCTCAGCTAAAAATGAGATTGTGATATTTTCCCTTACCTTATGTCCGACTTGCTTTGTAAGTGTCCGAAACTCCTGTATAATGATTTAAATAATGTTATTGACTTATTCAAGAATCATAATTATTTTTATGATATCATATATTGTCATATTCTTAGTTTCTTAGTAGTAATATTTCATTGCTACTTGTTATTCGGGTGTTTATAACTTTTTGTTCTTATGCGTGTTTTGTCGAATAAATTATTATTCTTCTCTTTAGGTTATAGATACCTCATTTCCAGATTGGTATTAGTGTAATATATATCATATTAATTTATTCAATTCATTTATATAATCATTATGAAATGAATATCATGTAGAACGAGTTGCATCACATCGTGGAGACGGTATTCCGTACGTACGCACGAGGGATGATATCATTCCTATGATCGTGGAATTGTATTGGAGTGTATTTATACTATTTAAGAATCAGTATCACTTTATAATAGTCATATATAGTCATTATTTACACCATTATACCCATCCAAGTAAGGTGGTGGTGGAAAATAGATTACACCACGGCGTGGAGACGGTATTCCGTACGTACGCACGCGCTGTGATTTCATTTTCTGTAGGATGGAAAGATGGTTAAATAGGGTTTTCTCATACTTATAATAAAATATCAGTATATGATTGATACTGATGTAATTACTTCATAATGAAACAACTAAAGAAGAAGATGTTTAAGAAGAAAGAAATTGGAAAGGATCGGTAATGGATATTACCTCTTCTTTGAAGTGCTTCTTGAAGACCTCCTTTTAGGGAACTAAAATTGGTCTTTGAAGAAGACCAGGACCACTAGGATGTCTCTAGGGAATTTTAGAGGAGAAAATGGCCGGGGTTGGCTGAGCTTGAAGGCTCAATGTGGTGTGAGGAAGAGAGGGAGGAGGTGCCCTTTTATAAGGGAGGAGAGGGGCACCTTTGAAATAACTAAAAATATTATTTTATTATAAAGTCAAGTTAGGTTTTAAATAGCTCCAAATTTATTTATTTCGAATCTAAGGTGGGGATGGGTCGAAATCCTCTCATACAATAGAATTTAGACAAGTTTAGATTCCTATTTTAACTTTATCATTTAGATTTAACATTAAGTTAAATAATTCTACCTTTACCGTGTCGTCTTGTGTTCTTATACTATATGGTTAATAAACTTACTATATCAAGCCAACCGAACCCCAAGTTGTTTATTATTAATATATATAACCTTATATAAGTCATTTGGCCGAACCTTATATTTTTAGGAATAAAATAACAATTAATAATATAATATTTGTTTTAAAAACTATTTTATGTCAATTTTGACATTATTTAGTAATTGATTTTTGTGAAAATCATAACAGAATGATAAGTTCTAAAAAAGTTAATTAAATCAATAATAACATGACATATTAACCTATAAAATTAGTGTAATTCATAAAAAGTCTCAAATTATATTTATTTGGGTATTTATAACATCAATTATGTCAATATTTCATTAATAAGATAATTACTGCATCATCATTGGGTCATAAATAAATTATATTATTTAATGTCTAAAAATTACAAATAAAATACCATTATATAGGAAATATTTTTATCTTTCTAATTAATATTTTTAGTTGAATTTATTTTATGTATAACTGCATATTAAAAATGATTTAGTTATTAAACTTTGATTTTAAATATTTTAACCCTTCTTTAAATAAATTAAAAATAAATGTCCTAATCTAATCCAAGTGGGCCTAAATGGTCATATTTTATTCCTAAGTTTGTTTTTGGTCAAATTACATTTGTCCAATAGAATTAGGACATGTTTTAGGGTAATAATAATATCATTTTTACCCTTAATTACCCTATTTACTTTTAACCGTGGTAAAAAAAGTAAAAAGTTACTATTCACCAAAAAATTATTTTCATCTCATTGAACCACATTTTACGTACTGAAATCAACCGTGTCTCTCGGATTTTTGAAATTCCACTTACAGAAGCAGTAAAATTAAGTTTTATGAAAAATTCATTTTTTAACAGCCACTTAGTAGTTTCACTATTCATCAAAAATTGAAAGTTTTTAGAAAAATATCAAAATTTCACCCTAGGCTATTTTCAATATTCTGAGTTCAAAAATGAAGTCCATTTTGAAAAATAAAATTTATAAAATTTCAAAAATTGTATATTACTATTCATAACGGCTAGTTTTAATAATATTTTAATAGCATATCATTGTTTAGTGAAACTCGGTATTGCATACGACGCATGCTATCGAGGAAGGCCATGGTTGCGTGTAAAGCAAGCCAAGCTAGTGTTGTGTGTAGTGAAAGATTCCTTTGATGATTTATATAACATAAAAGTCTCAGGTGTTACAACTTCAAATGTACTAAACTCCCTTGTATCACAACTAGTACATGATCTTGCTTATGAGGAAAAACTATTAGAAACTATTGACTATAATGTTAATCAACTACAAAATGATAATGAAAATATTTTTAATTTTCTCAAAGATAATAAAAAAAATTATGATTAAAAATATAAATTTTATAATGAAATGAGACAAATTTACCATCATTTATTTCCAATATATTAAATAAATTTTATAGTAGAATTATTTTAAATGGTGTAGAATATAATACCATGTGATATTATAATATATTTTCCTCTAAATAAATTCATTATTATTGATTGATTATAACAAATGAAACAATAAATGAAAATTATTTATCCCTCCTTTCATCATGGTAAATTATTATAATAAAAAATCAAATATATAATAAGATATTCAAATTAATCATATGTTATTGAATTAATAATGGAATAATACCACATGTGAATGAAAATACACCAAGGATGATATTTTCATTACTATGATCTTCCAAGAAAATTATACAACAAAAGATAAATATAGATATAATTTGAAATTTTTGAAATAAAATAAACTCATTGAAAATTAATTAATTAACATGAAGATTAATTTTAGAGTTGTGTATAAGGATATATATATATATATATAATATAATATGACCATTATATATATGGTCAATGGACATATGTTCATTGGATATATATTTGTCAGATATATAGTATTTATATATACCTCTATAGAATATGTATTATAATGACGTGTAATTATTAGTAATAAATTAAAAATAAAATCTTTTATATATATTATCTAATTATTTATTTAAATAAAAAACAAATTAAAAAATAAAAAATAATTACTAAAAATATTTATTTTATTCATTATTTTTTTTATAATTAAAGAATAATGTCACGTGTTTGTATAATTAGATTAAATTTATTAAAACCAATGTAGTGATAAAATTGAATGGTTATTAGATAAATATATCATTTTAATGGGCCTAACTGAAATCATATTATATTTAAAATATATATTGTTTAATGTATTCTTCCGAAATTTTGTGTAATTTTATTATAATAAAACAAATTGATATCATTTATAAGAATAATATAACAAAATTTAACATTTCAATGCATAAGAATATAGATTAACACGTATAAATTAATAATTTGTCAGATACTTGAATATGAACACTTGAAGTTTAAAATGTTGATATTTTATATACAAATGGTATTTTACTATGTTTTAATTTTTCATATAAAATTACATTTAAAATATTTTCCAATTGAATTTTATTAAATATAAATTTTTTAGGAATCTAGGGAATATTATTAAATATAACTAATTTTATTTTTCAAAAATAAAAAAATGTCCACGGTAAAAAAATTGATCCACTGTAATGGTAAAAGGTGATAAAAGATTAAATAATTCTATATATACCATAAATATCTATAATATTATTCTTATTTTTTTTTGTAATTGTGAAATTTTAACCAATATGTATCATATTTTCAATTTATCTCAACATTCCATGTGAAATGGAGACCTTACTCATTGGGGATTGAGTTTTTTTAAAATGACTCTACAATCACACTAATAAATTAACTCCACAACTACCACTAAAAACCACTATATTAATAGAGTTTTCATATTAAAACTTACCATAATTTCATGTCCAAAGTCCATTGTATAAATTATAGGGCCTCCTATTCCCAGAATCATGTATAAATCCGTCATTCTGAAAGAAAATATTTAAGGATTGATTTGAACTAATAATTCAGTTTTTCAACACCATTTTATGTTCTATTTACATATAAATTATTTTTATAAATTACTATATAATTTTATGATGTCATATTAAAATCCTTATTTATCTATGAAATCTATATTAAAATTTAATAAATCTACACTACAACTCACTTATTTGTATAATATGTGTTTTTGGACAATTTAACCACCTATATGAATAATGTTATACCTACACAATTATTTTAATCATGGAGGAGTATTATGACATTAATATATGTAATATAAGAAATTAAATAATAATTTATTCTATTAATATAAATTTAAAACCATGACACAAAAATGGATTTTTATTATTATGCAGCTCGTTATTATAAGTAAATTACTCAAAACCTGCTCATCATAAATTATATTCTCACAAACGATACCTAGATTATTCATAAAATTAACATGTTATTTTCAAAATCATTGTTAAAAAATTATGAAAATATGTTTAATAATTATAGAATCATTAAATTATCATAATTTAATGAGTTTCAGCGTTGATATTATGAAACTAATATATAATAATCAAAATTAATATCATCTAATAATAAAAATTACAACAATTGTGGGACATCTTGTTACAATTATTATATATTCATAAACATATTATTTTATCCATGAAATGGTCGGGTTTAAATGGGGTTTGTATTTGGATTAATTTTGAATGATTTAATAGTTATGGTCTAGTTCATAGTTTCCACAATGTTTAAAAACTATTCACCCACATAGGAAAAACTATGTATCAATGTTTAAGAAAACACATGGCCAGGGCACACAATGTTTTCTAACAATGGGGCCCTACCTAGAAAACCTTTTGTGCATATTTCAATCAATAGTAAAAATTTTAAAATTTTCTAAAACCCACATTTTATACCCCCAATTAGGCTCATTCGACCCCTATATGATTTTGGCAGGTTTTGGAGCTCCCAATATCCAATTTTGGTCTCCCCAAACCCCTTCCATGGTGGATATAATCTAAGGGATCCTTGTTCTATATATTCATGGTAAGATTTATCTCTCTATTTTATTTCTCCAAGACCTTATATTCTTTGCCCTAGCATTCCAAGATCATCTTATTGAATTTTGGATCAAATGCCCACTATTTTTTATCTTAATCCAAGGTTTAATCCACGATATCCATCATCGTCATTCATTGTTGGAAAATCCCAATTAGGTATTGAAATTAAAATATCCATTGTGTCTGAGGTGGGTGGTTCCATCTGGATTCCCAATATTTGTTAACCGTAAATTGTATTGTTTAACTTGAATGGTTAGAATTAACGGAAATTAATCAATTTCAACTAAATTGCTTTGTTTTGTTGTAAAAATCATATTCCAATGAATTGGTGTTTTATAATTGTATTTTTTTGCATGAAATTCCTAAAATAAAAAATTCTATATAATTTGGCATTGGTTTATATAAATTAGGAAAATTTAAATTGTTTACATTAATGTGTGAAATTGTCTTGATTCCAATTACAGGGAATGAGGGTTTTTTAGTTAAATTGATGGAAATAGTTTGAATTTAAATTATTGAATTTATTTGTGAATGTGAATTATCAATTTATTTAAAATTCATATTTTATAAAAACTATCTTAAAATGGGTTTTTAGGAACATTAGTGTTTTACGAAGGAAAAATGAATGTTTTAATTAAAACCCCCTTAGGTTTTTAAATGAAAATTTGTTGTTCTTGAAATTGGAAAATGGAATGAAATTTTATTTTTGTATTCTTTAAAATAAACATCCCATTATTGATTTGTACTAGAATACATTCAAAATTAGGTAATAAATGATATATTTGGGAAAAAAAAATTTCGGATGGGAATTGCCTAGTAATGGATAATAGTTTTAAAACACTAAAAAACTTTTGATAACATGTATTATTTCCTTAGAGGGACATAGATGATTTATCTTTTTCCAAAGATGAGGGATATGTTTACAAATTTTATTTTATCACATGGCTGTGTGAGGATCCAATATCAAAGAAATATCACACCTATTGGCATATTACCATATTTATCATTATTTATTTATGAGATATTGATGTATGCCAATGTTTGTAAACTATTTTACATGACATAATATTTATATATTCTATTTTATATAAAAGTGTTCAATTCATCCATTTGTTTAATTTATTTCCATCATTTGAACTATTTTACAACTTTAAATATGTATTAGATGATTTTTTATATATTATTTTGAAATTGAAAACATGATTATCATTAAGATGAAAGATATTTATATGGTTTATTAAACAGTTGCATCTATTATGGAATATTTTGTGAGACCCTACTGGAATTTTATCTCACATCATACTTGTGTCTTTGTGGGTTTGTAGATTATCTCCTTATAGGTTCATGGAAGGTTATATCAATGCATAGAGGTTGTTATAGTTGTTGATATATAGAATTATATAATCATTTCCATTTAGATGTGGTTTTTTATCTTGTAGTTTTTCTCTTGTTTTTTTGTAGAACAATGCTTTCTTTTACTTATATTACATCTGGTAAACTTCCCCCTATAGAGTTTTTCTTATATGCACATAGTCTTATTTGATCTTTTTCTGAAATATTTTTGATCAAATCATTCCCACTTTTATAATGTATGATTCCAAGTTCTAGTCACCAACCCATGGGGATCAAGAATTCCCTTTAGGCCATGTCAGGACTTTCCTGGTTATTGGGTTACCTAGGTACCAGTACTAGTTCATGATAAAGTTGAATTAGAGATGTATGTTGTGATATTTTCATAAAGTTAGTATGAATTTAAGTAATTTGGTCGAGACAGAGGTGGTACGTACGATTGAGTTCCTATCCAGATCTCACAGCAGTAAACCTTATGTAATTAGAGGTGGTTTAGGAAATAATTCGTGGGGATTAGTTCTTGTCTCTTCTTTAACATTGATTTTCATCTATTAAAATCGAAATCATTCTTTTCAATCTATTGGGATTAATATCCTTCATTTATCTTTTTGAGTGTTAATCTATTTTCTTCCATAATTATTGCGGATGATTAGCATTATTATTCAAAGAAGATGAACGAATCAGATCTAGGATGAAGCAACTATTAAACCTTGCAAACAAATATTCTAAGGACCCGAATTTGGTTGATGTGATTGTGCATAATATCAAAGCTCTAGGAAGGGCATCACCACTTGTTCTCATCCAGACACCAAATGTGAAACCTAAAAGTGGTTATTGATGGATATTTCATAAGGTTTTCCTTCCCAAGAATCCACTAGATTTAAATTACTCAAATGATCCCAAAGAGTCCAAGGAATGGTTGAGTAGGATCATGAATTTTATTGGGTTCTTGGAGACACATGAGTAGATATATGTTATGTGTTCCACTATCATGCTGAATGAACCGAGTAGAAGATGGTGGAACATAATTGTTATAGCGAAGAAAGATGAGGGAATATAGTGGAAAGACATTATAGACCATTTCACCAGCTAGTTCTATCTAGTGATAATGGTTTTTGAAAATACTATGTAGTTTTTTGATATATATAAGGCTAACATGTTTGTGATAGTGTATGGAAACCACTTTATTGATTTAGTATAGTTTTATCATTAGATATTATCAAATGAGAAGAGGTATACTTGATGGTTCTAGTTGAGACAACGACGGGATATTAATTATTAGTTTTTTTATTGAAGATTCCATATTATTCTCATGTGTTGGATATATCAGTAATGGTTGAAATGGACCTGGATACGAGTTAGGGTAATTGGTAGTTCCATTTTTTAATATTTCTATCATGGGTTCCATTAAATGAATGGGAAAACATAATGATTCTCGGGGTGGTTCTTGACAGAAGGGTGATTCTAGACCGCCTATAATTCTTGGATGAGGTCCACTTATTTTCTACCATTATGGAATGATTATTCATCTAAAGTGGGGTTTCACTATGGAAACCAATAATTATAGCTCTAGTAAACATTCAAGACACTTATAGAAATTGTGATATATTTATTCAACTCAATGTATAATAACAGGATCATCAAAACATTCAAAAATTATGTAGAAATTAAAAACCTCAAGGATAAATAGAATCCATAAATAATAATGTAGATATAATCTTATTCCGGAAGTTAAATAGTCTCTATAGAAAGTGGATTCTTCTCTAGTGACCATGATAGGTACAATAATTATTGATTCATCATTATTGTCTTCATTATTTGATTCTAGTGATTCTCATTTTGGAATTTATAACCGTATTATAAATTAGATAAACTTTATATAGATCATTTATAATTTATCTTGAATATTACTACATTCCATGATATTAATTGATAATAGGTTCTCTGAAGTACAACTTGTGTTTTATATATATCATATGTTGATCTTCCTTGGAGTTTTTTGGTTCTCAACATGAATTTTCTGGATATGATATTTGCGATGGATTTTCTCATTATAAATAAATACTATATTGATTATTATATTTGATGGGTATCCATTACGACACCCCATAGTGTGTTCCATTTCATTCAAAGAGAATTTAATCCATGGTTGAGCAAGGACATATCATCTTATCCATAGTTGGGGGAAGTGATATATGTGTTTTCTTTTGATCTTGAACATGAATATTTGAGTGGGGATCTCTATCCAATGGTAATCGATTTTCCTGATGTTTTTCATTCTAAAATCTATGGTTTTACATTAGTAAGAGATGTATAGTTTTATATTGACCTTGTTCTGAGTACCAAACCAATTTTTATTCCCTCTTACTACATAAAACCAACTTAGATAAAACAGAAAAAGGCTCTATTAAATTATCATCTAGATAAAGGTTTTATATGCTAGAGTGTGTCACCATTGATTGTAGTAGTTCACTTTGATAATAAGGATGATGGTTAATTACAACTCTATGTTGATTATTTAAAAATCAATTGAGTTATGGTAATTAAAATGTATCTGTTGTTGGGAATTGATGATCTGTTTTCTTAGTTTAAAGGGGTGAAGTGGTTCTCAATGATTGATCTTCAGTATGACTTCAATTTTTAAAGGATATTGGAATATATATTTCATAAAACTATACATGAAATATTGTATGTCCATAATGATGACCATTTTATGCCATTTTTTATAACTAATACTCATATAGTCATTATCTATTTGATCAATAAGATTTTTCAGGAGAATCATTATACCATCAGGGTAGTCTTTGTGGATGAAATCATAGTTTACTCTATATCTTATGAGGAACATGTGCATCATCTTGGAAAAGTTCTGACTTTTTTGAGAAATCATGTTTTTTTTTAAAATATTTTTAAATGAGTTTTATTGATTCAATAATTATTTTTTTTGGAAACATGGTTTCAAGACATTGGATATAAGTTATTCCTAAAAATGTAAAATCTATTAAGCATTGGAATGGAAAAAAATGTTTTTGAGATTGTGAGGTTCTTAGTTTGGTTGTATTACCGACAGATCATTAATGACTTATCGATGATGGATTCATTGATGACTACTATACCTTGGAAGGGATTAAAGTTTTTTTATGATGAAAAATTTCAGAATTTTTTTGTTGAGCTAAAACATATGTTTACTACTACACTGATGTTGAATCTTACATAGTCTAGCCATAGCTATGTTATCTACTATGATGCATCAGGTTTCAGATTGGGATGAATTATTATTCAAGGTGATCATATTGTTACTTATATATCACATTAGGTTAGGAAACACTATAGGAATTATTCAACACATGACCTTGAACCTTTTTCTATGATGCACAAACTTATGAGTTGAAAAAATTATATTTTTGGAGAATAGTTTATCATGTCTTCAGTCAACAATAAACGGATTTATATTACCTCTTGAAAAAATAGTAATCTCTTCTAGAGGAAACGCGTTGAAAACAAGTAGTAATTCTATTTAAACAAGTCATATAACCTAGGGAAAGTGAATTTCGTCATAGATTCTTCGAGAAAGAAACCTCTTGAGCCATCAAATAACGGAATCTTCAGAAGTGTCAAACATGATCGATCTCATTGAAAAGTTTCATATTGTATTCCTATAATTAGGGTATGAGGATTCCTTAGAAAATTTTTAGTTTTAATCATTCCTTATTGAGATTATTTAACCAAAAAAATAGCTTGATGATGAGTTACAAAGCCTTATAGAATCACTATATGGTGGGGAGATAGATGTGGAGTAGACATTTACCATAGAGATTATCTTATGCTAACAAAATTACATTGTTGTGTCGTTAGAGGTAATAAAAACTATTATGGTGGATTTACATTATTCAAGGTTTGATGTTCACTCAGGAATAATAAATATGTTCTATGACATGAGGCATAGATTCTGGTTGAATGGTATGAGATGGGGAATTGCTGAATTTTTTTCTCATTGTTATATATTCTAGGAGGTCAAGGTTGAGCACCACAAATCTTATAGGTTTCTCTCTCCACATCCAGTACCCATATGGAATTGGTATTAAATCTATATGTTGTGTTTCATTGGGCTTCAACGCACCTAGATAAAGAGAAATTAAATATGGGTTGTGATCAGTATGCTAAACATATCGGCTCAAATTTTTCCATATGTTACCCAACCCATGTTGAGGAGTTTTGAAATATATATGTGAATGTGATTGTTCTATTTCCTGTAGTTCCATATAATATATTCTCTAATAGAGATCCTTGTTTCAATTCTAATTTTTTGATATACCTTTACCCGACAGTAGGATCTAAGGTTCGTTTCATCATGACATACCATCCACAGTCGTACAACCAGACATAAAGGGATAACAAATTCTAAATGATATTATTTTTTCTTGTGTTCTTGACTTTGATGCAACTTCATATGACAATTTGAGGATGGTTGAGCTTTATTATAAATACATTTACCAAGACATGGTCAAAATTGATCCTTTTGAGGCCTTGTATGGATGACCTTGCAGATATATATTATGTTTAAAAGATATTATTGAAAGTCCCTTCATTGGACCATGATTTGTTCAAGATTGGATAAAAAATATATTTTTGATTCATCAACGGAAGTTGATTGTAAAGGGATTATATAATTATCATGATTATGTTTGTCATAGAACTTTGGATATCTTCATTGGTGGCCATGTTTTCATGAAATTTTCACATCTGTTGGGTAATCAAATTTTGGGTGGAAAGGGAAGGCCATTAATAACATTGTTATACCATATTAGGATGTTGATAATATGGAAAATTTTTCTTTCAATTTATCAATTCCACCATAGATGAAATCTGTACACAACATAATGTATTTATCTCATATATGAAAGTATCTATCTAAACAATTTTATGTTCTGAGTTGGAGTGTGTTGAGGTTGGTCTGGATTTATCCATGACTGAATAGATTGTTAGGATAGCGAAATATGAAACCACGGTACATCTTGGGAGGAAGATTCCATTGGTTTATTGGGGTTTTAAACAAAGTTCTTTTTCTCATGATATGTGGTATATGGTGGCCCTATTTAGATTGAATTGGGCTCATATTTTTAGAATGGATGCTGGTTAATAAGAATTCTGGGGACAAAATGTGTCATGATTATCACACTATTTCCCAAAACCATGATCCATCTCAAACAGATTCATGAAAACCCATACAATTGGTTTTTTCATGGGTTCTATAGAGTTTAAAAACATTGTTCATACATAATAGAAACTAAAAGTCCTATTTAAAATTGTTGCATAGACAGGGTGCAAAACATGGTCAAACCATGTTGCCCTAACCAACTAACCATTCACAAGACATTAAATTAAACCTAAAATGGTGAAAATCATCTTAGAAATCTCTTTTGACCCATATATGGGCTCCATAAACCCCACATGTTTTTTGAAGTTTTTGGGATGTTATGAACTAAATTTGGTCTCCCAAACTTTTCACAAGGTGGATTGATCCCAGAAGATCCCTGTTAGATCTTTTCCTCATATAGTTTATCTCCCCGTTATATTTCTACAGCAATCAATCCTCCCCTACATAGGGTTCCATAGATTCCCATGATAAATTTTGGATATAATAATACCTATTTTGGATCCTAATCTGATGATTAAACCTTGATTTCTATCACCATTGTTCTTTTTTAGAAAATCCCGATTAGGGTTTGATGTTACGAGATCTATTTATCCTAAGGTTGGTGGTTCTATAGTTATGTCAAATTTTTCATAAACCTAAACTGATTTGTTTAACATCAATTACAAGAATTGAATAAAAAATTTCAATATCAAATAATTTTCATTTGATTACTTTGTTTGGAAAAAAAAATTCCATTGAATTGGGTGTTTTGTAAAGGGATTCTAGATCCAAATATAGAAAACCCATAATTCTATTAAATTGGTGTGGGGATATAGAAATTAGTGAAATTTAAATTTTTAATTTAAAATATGAATTGGGTTTAATTGATAATTGTGAAAGCCCCAATTCCTTTAATTGGGGGTCTGTTGCGAAATTTATGAAATTGTTTGAAATTATATTATTGAATTTAATTTTGGATGTTAATTGTGAAATTGAATTGTAAATTGACATTAAATTCCTATTGCATGAAAAAATTAAATTAAATCTTTTTTATGGACACCTTGTGATTTTAATTTTTAAAAATTCATGTTTTAATTAAAAAATCGTCATAGATTTTAAATGTAAAATTAGAATTTTTGAAATGGCATAATGAGAATTAATTATATTTTAGTGTTGATTAAAATAAATCCCCAATAATTGCTTTTTTACTTGATTACATAAAATCCTAGGTAGTTAGTGATTTATCTTGTGAAAATACACGAGGATGTGATTTCCTTAACACAAGATTGACATTTAACAACACTAAGAAAACATTTTTTTCACATATTATTTCTCCAGTGGGACATAGATGTGACATCTCTTGGCAGTGCTGAGGGATGTGTTTACAAATTGTGGTCTGTCACATGAGTGTGTGATGATCCATTAACCTATAACTTTGTTACATATTGGAAGATTTCCATGTTTCTCACTTGTTTATATTTGAGACATAAATGCATGCCATTGTTTTCATACTATTTTACAAGGCTTATGATTTATATAAACACTTTTATATAAATGGTTTTATTTAAGCCATTTGTTTAATGAATTTCAATAATTTTAAATATAAATCAAGATTTCATTAAATATTATTTTGAATTGAAAAACCTTTTATCTCATAGATTAAATCTCTTTATTTAGTTTATTAAATTTTTGGAATCTATTATGGAATCCTTACTGATACCCTATTAGGATTTTAGCTCACACCATACCTATGTCTTTGGGTGTATATAGATTATCTCCTTCTATGTTCGAGCATTGGTAAAGAACCACATGAAGGTTTTTCTAGCTAATCATCCATTTACATAGTGCATTGCATTCATTGGGACATGGCTATTTATCTCCCTATTTTTCTACTAAATTTCTATAGTATTTTGGGTTGTTTTAGCAATTTATTTTATATTTCAATTCCCCATGTCATGATTTTTTGATATGAATATTGTCTTCTTTGCCTTTATTTCATAATTATTGGGGAATATCATTTCAGATCTCATCATTTACGATTCCTGGTGTTATTTTCCAACCCATGTGGATCTAGAATGCCCTTTTGGACATTTCATGACCAGATATATTATTAGGAAACCAAGGTACCTAGGCTGCTTTTTGACAAACTGACTAATTTATGAGTAATAAATAATTAATATTGAATAATATAAAAGGTAATATATTTGAATAAAAATCAAAATTATGTTATTATTATGTTTATAGTAGTTATATATACGGATAAAGTGATTTATTTGATGTTATGAGTAAATATATGGGATTATTTTCATATATCACTTTCAAATTTAGATTGTCTAGTATAAATTTATACTATTGAATTATATATATTAACTCATTAAAATTCAATTTAATTTTATTTAATATAGTTATTTGAAAATTTTAAATGTTTATATAAAATTTCACAACTCTTTCAATCATAACTGAAATAAAAGGATCATTGTAATTGGTGTTGTCCATATCTCTACATTTCTCCTACGAATCAATCTTTTACATTTACATGTTTTTTATATTATAATTTTTTTATCTCTATATTCCAATTATATGATTAATAATTACGATTTTATATTAACTTGGAATTTAATTTAAAAATATTTAAATTAAATCATTTTTAAAATTTTCCACATAGTCTCTTTCTCAAAATGTTATCATCAATTATCATTATAAATACATTTTTTATAGTTTTTAAAATTATTCAATGTATTTTTTATTTACTGTTTATTTTATTAAATTATTTTATTTTATCTTATCTCCTTTAAAATTAAAATTTATCCAAATGACACATAGATTTCTTCTCATCTTTTATTAAAATATTTTATTGATCTAATATTAATTTTTTTCATCTATGATAAAATTATGTAATGATTTTCATAATTCACTAAGGATATGATCTAATGATACCATCTACGAAATTTATTTCCCTATATTTTGATAATTTAGTATAGAAAAATTATAGGAAACCTATTTCTTTTATAAATTTCTTTTATGTTATGAAATAATAATTATTTTTTTCATGTTCTTATGGCACACAAATATATGTTTTTTTATTATATGATGGGTACAAATAGAATTTTCATTCTAAATAATCAATTGTGTAAATCTTTGAATCTGATTAGAATAAATTTAAGGGATTTATGGGTTAATACCGTAAAATTTTCACATGTGAATGAATAGTGAACCCATTATACTATAAACAATTTCTACAACATGATGGTAGTTATTCCGGTGATGCTAAAAAAATAAAATGATTATACATGATTATCCATATGAAATAATTATTACCGTATACTAATATTTTATACCAAAATCCATTGTTATGATTCCTTATATTTTTATTATTATCAAATGATTCAACCTTCGTACACATCATTTTAAATATTACATCGAAATATTTCAATCATGATTCATGATTTATGATATATTATTTATTGGTTATGTTTTAATTTTATATGATTATATAATAGAATAATGATATCATACACAAATGTTCATATTGTGATCACATTAGATATCTGATTGATATATCATATGTTCTTCCATTATATTTCATCCGGGCTCACCCCCTCATAAATTTCCCTTCCAATTGAGATGATGAATAGAATATGGTATGATTTGAATAAACGTGTAATGTATTTGATGATTATTTGGGGTGATATTTTTATATAGGTTTTTAATGTATTTTTATATATATCAAATATTCGTGGGCGCTAATTCTATATGTTCTACAGTGTCATTTATTGTTATATAGATTGAAAATTCATGTAAAATTATATTGTGTTCTGTTATTTGATGATCAGGTAATCAAACCTCAATTTTTTTTGTTCCTCAATATCCTCTTACACTTTTTTGTGCATCAATAGGACATATACATGTGGTTACAGTTATAGAAAAAATAACTTCTTATATAATTTATCATTCTGAGGAATGATTCATAAATTTTTTAAAAGGATATATATGTCTACAGCTCCACAACATAACATGGAATCACATGAAATTTATTTGGTTCATATCTGTATAATAGTGAAATAGGAAAAACATCTGTCCCCAAATCCACATCGTTACATGGAATCACATGAAATGGAGTTGGTTCTAATCTCTATTGCTGTGAAACTTAAAAAACATCATTTAGAACACTATACATCAAAGGTAATTACAAAAAATATTAATCCTCCCTAATTCTCCCTATAATCTCAAATGGCCTAAAATGTATGGATCCAACCTCCATATATTAATAATTCTCTAATGTCCCATCCATAGTGAGACATGAATAAAATCTCAATATCAAATATCAAACTCAACTGAATGAAATATATAAATGGAATACAACATTGTACTACTCTGATCCATAAAAACTCTCTTCCCAATCACTTTTCAATCTAGAAAAATTATCTTTCACAATGATGGGTCAAATAAAAGATATCTCACCAGCTTCGGTAAAATATATTTCCTACAAAAATGGAATTCCATATAATTTATCAAATAGTTTAATTTGAATATATAATTGATTGGTGTTATTATAAAGAAACTCTTCTAGGGATTTATAATTATCCCACTATCCTTAAAAATAATGAACACATATATGAGACATTTTATCATGAATCAGAATAGAGTGATCATATTGGAATTTGTTTCTATATGATAAGATTTCCTCAACATCATCTGATAATCTAGATACTTTTATCATATTTATAAAAATAAATATGTGAATCTTCAGTCATGGTTGGACACAATTATTTTTAGTATCCAATGAAGGGTTAAATTTTTTGTAAAAAATCCTATAATATTTATCAACTATTTATGTCACTTTGATCAAATGTTAAGGGAATAATTTATTCAACAGATTAATAGCAACCCAACCTATATCCTTACCATTTTTTGGATTTCTAAAAACCCACAAAATATTCAATAGTAATATTATTCCACATCAATTAATGAATATGTAATGATGTAATCATACATGATGGTGTTTTTTTAGATTCCAAATATAAGTATTTCAAGAACATCATAATAAAACCAGTCATATAAAATTTCTCAGGTGGTCTAAAAAAATGCAATCAAACACTGTTTTACTTATCAATAATTCAAAAATGGACTTGTAATCGATAATTAAGAATATCATGTATAAGTTTCCCACAATATTCTAATTAAATGTAAATACATCGATATACATATAAAGATATTCTACAATATATGAATAATTGATCTTAAAGTCCCCACTATATATTTTTTAATAATAACCATGCCCTAAAATTCTATATTCTAACCCTCTTTTTCAAAATCCATCATAGATGTTGTGATAGTAAAAGTATCATAAAAAATTATAATTGTAACACCTTGATCTCATGTTTCCGATATATTTTTATCAATTTATTGGTTTTTATTATTTAATATTTGTTTAATGTGGTGTCATTTTGAAATTTTTAAAAATGGGAGAGTTTTTACTAGCACATAGGTTGTATGAACCCAGATCCTCTATTCAGGTATGTTTTTCCTTTTATGGTAGTTTTTGAGAAAAAGCAGAAAATATGGATATTTTCAGAGTACAGGACGTGTACATTATGAGTAAACGCAGTGTACTTCAATGAAACAGGAAGTCGTGTCCTGGACGTGTCATGGCCACACACACGACCATGTAAGGATGAATTTGACGCCGCTTAAAGCAGAGTATGAAAAAGGCTAGTACACGCTATGTACTCCAGATGTACATGCCATGTAATTTCTTTTTATATCATTAAACGGATCGGGGTTGCATTTAATCCATATTTTCATTTTCATATTTTCTTAATTCCGTCTAGATCATCCATGGAGTCATAATCTTCTCCGACCTACCGATCCATCACTGGTTATCCGAATCGAACATCGTGGGTTACAATAGAATTACAGCAGTGAGTTCATGGTTCTTCTTTGGCTACGTTTCCCGATTCTTTCACTTATGATAGTTGTCGTAGGTTGACGATTTTAGATGTTTTTGCATATCTAATCTGTTCTAGGATGATTCACGGGCCTAGGTTCAAGTATATCGATCTCTTAGGATTGAGGTAGGTAGTTTGTTTCCTTACATTGAATGTCATTGAGTTTTTGTACAAAAGTACTGGATTCCCATGTTTCGGGTATCCCCGGTTAGGGATTTTGGTACTATTGTATAATTTCCATAGATTTCTTGTTAGATTAAGGTTAATTGATAATAATATATGATTGTTTTCATGTTTTAGGATCACCCCATGGGTGTTATCCTTGTTTGGATGTTTATCGCCGTTTGGCACAATTTTCCTGTAAGGGAAACCCTATCACAATTGCTAGTTTTCTTGTTATAAATGATTGCATGTTTTTCCTGCAGTTTTAATTCTTTTGATGCATTGTAGCTTTTATCCAAGTAGTTGTTAATTTTACATAGGGATTCTGACAGTCGATTACACACGACTGGACTGCTGAAGGCTATGAGAACCTAGTGCGGGAGACCAATGTGGGAATAGACGATTAAGTGCTTCCCTAGGGGCTCTGTTGGAATTAGTTTCATACATAGGACCTACAGAAACTCGACATTTTTCTTCCTAAGAGTGTCCTTGTTTTACTCATTTATCAATACCACAGGAGGAATTAGTTATAAGAGCTTCCTTATAGATTCCGTAACTGTCGTTGCAAGAACACAGGGGAATCGACGTGAGGGATTCCCAGAGTGTCTCTGCTTTGTATATTTACATGACTATAGGGGTCTTCTATTTTGAGCCACCTAGAGAGTCATTGTGAATGTGGATTGTTTGGTTTGTTTAGATGAGTCTACCAAGCCAAAGCACAAGCTTGGATCTATTTGGCCTGCTTGTTTGTTTAGGTAGTCTTTTGATGCCTGATGTGTTACATGTTTACCTTGGAATAAAGAGCATTGATAGATTCCAGGGCTGTTTAATTAAATGAATGAATTAGTTATTAAATGATTGTAAATGGTGATTGGTAGGATAGTTTACTTGTGTACTCCTAGTTGATTACTTCATTTACTTTCATTACTTCTGCTATATTACTCATTGTCATTTAGGGACAGATCTTGTGGTGGTTGCCTACTGGAGTTAGTCTCACACCCTATTTAGGTCCTAATTTTCATCCCAAACATGTTATATGGTTACAAGTGTGTATAGGGATTGTGGACCTTATTCTTTAGGTACACGATTGATGGTTGGAGCTAGAGAGCGTAGGACCGAGCTTAGGATTGTGATGCTACTGGAGTTGCAGTTTATTTTTTGTACTTTGTTTCATAGTTGTATTTAGAACATTGTTGTGTTTGATGCATTTCTTAGATATTTGTACCTACTGCATCATTATCACCATTACTATATATTCATTGTTCCGCTATTTAGTTTCAGTTATTGTATTTTGTTTACTGCTTCTCCTATTAACTATTATTTCTATTCCCTTGTATACTTTACAAAATGAGGGCATAGTGTCCCCAATTACTCACTAAGGCCCTCGCGGCTAGTTGGCAACCTCCGGAGTTTGGGGAAATACACTTGAGGTCATGTGGAAAACTGGGTATGGGGCACCAGTTGAGTGGCTACGGATTCTGGTGGTTACAATGTGGTATTAGATGAGTCTCTTTTTTTTATATTGGATTACTATTTAGCGACATTATACAGGGTTGGGACGGAACAGGTAAATGGTAAATAGCTGGGCTCGGGAGTTCTAGAAACCGTGTATAGGAAAAAAGCCAGGTTACCTCGAATATTGCAATTCTCGAGTTTTGCAAACGTTACAGTTTAATTGACTTCACTGTTGGGTGGTGAACTTGTGTTTTGTTATTACTGTTTATATGATTGTTGTTCTATTTTGTTACAACCTGATGATTTGAGGGTATGCCATCTCATGAATCCTATAGGAACTTGATAGAAAATCACATGTCATGCATATTTCCATTCCATCTAAATTGTATTAGGAATTTCATGCTATTGTGATAGAATTTGTGATAGACTATGCATGTTGTTGAGATAGCTGCTGTAATAAAATACCTTCTATGCTGACAGGGTATCGTTTGTTTAGAGCTTATTTATCACAGATTCTAAATTTCAGTCTCAGATCTGTTATGGGCCCTCTAGGATCATAATTTAGTGTATCGTGAGTTTGTTAAACGGTTTACTTGTTATATGCATTGTTATGATGACAAGCTTCGATTCACGGGAAGTATGGTCCCCCAAGTATCGGAATTTGGCACTTAGATGATTTATTTAGTGTTTTTCAGTGGTATTAGGGGTTCTTGTATGTTTACTGCCCATAAATCCAGACAACACGACTTGTGGTCTTATGAACACACACCATGTGTTCTTTTATTTGGTAAGAACTACTTTTTATTGTTACACGCTATGTACTTTCATGTACACGCTGTGTACTTGCCTTCTGTGTGACCTAGCCATGTAGTTGAATACATGGGTTGGGAAATCCATAGGACAACATGCCGTGTACCATGTTGACATGACATGTAATAGTGGTCCATGTACCAGTCCGTGTGACTAACAACACAGACATGGGAAAAATTGTAAGGACATGTCGTGTAGTGGACAAACTCTCCGTGTATTTTCCTAAGGGGGCAGTCCGTGTTCTAGCTGTGTAAAAGTAATCGGTTAGGGAGAAAAAGGGTTACTACACACTATGTAGTTTGAAAACACGCCGTGTAGCCGGATGAATTACACAACCATGTATGTCCAAGGTAGACACCCCAGGTAAAATTTTAGGAAACACACAGTGTAGTGGTACTACTCACAGTGTAGTCATATTTTCCACAAATTTTAGAGTTTTTCTCTCCTGTTTCGTTTTTCTCTCTTATGTTGCAACTATTTTCATTGTTAATGAATGTGTTCTTGTGACCTTGAAGACTCATGCCACCAAGAGGTCCTCCCCATTGCACGTCAGGAACCAGGCAGTGACCGTACGCTTGATACGACAGATCAGGGACTACCAGCAGATCCACCTATCGTTCCAGACATGGAACCTACAGTGATTCCAGACACTGGTGCTAAAACTCAGTTTAGAGAGGGTTTCATGAGATTCATGTAGACCTTCTAGGGAGCTCAGCATCCTTCCCCGTCTATGGCAGAGCTGACGCAGGTTTTTCAGCAGTAGCATCCTCCCACGTTCACTGGGGATGGAGGACCAAAAGCTGTGGAGTAATGGCTAGAAGCCAGGATATCCATATTTGAGAACCTGGAGACGCCTCAATATAGGAGAGTGAAGTTCACGACTTATATTTTATGAGCTTCCTCCGAGAGAAGATGGGATGTGGTTTCACAGGTAGGGCACCAACATGCTATGGCTTGGGATGAGTTTCAACGTACGTTCTACGTTTCCTTCTACCCGGCAACGCTGAGGGATGATAGAGCCAGAGAGTTCATGAACCTATAGAAGGGTACTCTAATAGTTATGGAGTATTCCTCTTTCTTCATAGAGTTATAGAGTTTCACTCCCATTTAGGGGAATAATGAGCTATTTTTAGCAAAGAAGTTTGGGGAATGCCTTAGACCGGACATCATAACAGAGGTGAACGTCTTTCAGTTGACATATATTACTCTGATAGTCAACCAGGAGCTTATCACAAAGTGAAATACGAGGGAGACTAGATCTGTGGACCTGGGCGGCTCAACATCCAGGGATGATTCATTCTAGATATACAGTAGGAAACACCACCGAGAGTCTATACGAAGTGACCCAAGGAAGCGAGGTATTCCTTCTGGTAGATGTGATCTTCTTTATTGAAACCATGTGGTGTGCTATCAGTGTGGAAAAATTGGTCCTAATAATCATCAGTTCCCAAGAGTCCTATTTGTGTGATGATCTTGTGAAAAAATGGTTCATCTATAGCATTTCTGCACGGTTTTCCTTCTAGCGGCTAGTGAAGGGGGATCCGTTTCGACTGCGCATATAGGAGAAGGATTACCAGTTCTGCAGAAAACTAGGGGTTAGAGTTCTTCAGGTCATTCATTCTAGGGTAGAGGCCATAGATGCAGTGATTAGGCTTAAGGAGGGTATTCTTAGGGATCTTATACTACTACATAGGGCCGTTGTGCAGGCCAAACATAGGCGGTAGAGCAGATTCATCAGGATCAGGATCCTGGAACTTCTACAGTTCGAGGTATGATTTTAGTAGCCTCAATTTTATCCTCTACAATTTTTGATACATGAGATTCTCATATCTTTATTTCTGTGCATACTATGGAAATAATTTGACTTACTATTTATAGATCTGAGGATATGATGATGGTAGACACTCCCTTGGGAATTAGAAATGCTAGCGTGCATCTGTGCGTAGATTTCCCCCTTGAGGTTGGTGGGTATCATATTTCATGGAATCACTTTGTTTTGGCTATGACAGGCTAGGATGTCATTCTCGGGATGGATTGGTTAGTTCGCTTCTAGGCCTTCATCAATTTTTATCATTGTACAGTGAGTTTCACATCACCAGAGGGTAGATCTTTTCATCACAAGGGAGAATGGGATGTCCAGGTGAGTAGAGCTGGACCAGAGCATCATAAGTTGGGCGGTGTTATGGCATAAATTTATATCATATATCTGGATGACCAGGGGACTTCTCAGATAGTTTTCCTCTATTGTTTGATCACTTTCCAGATGTCTTTCCAAAAGACTTTTCATGTTTGCATCCATAGTGAGAGGTATACTTCGCAACTAAGCTTGTTCTAAGAGTAGCACCGGTATCCATACCACCTTAATGGATGGCTACACCTGAGTTACAAGAGCTCAAGAAGAAGTTGGAGGACATGAATGAAAAAGGTTTTATTCAACCCAGTACGTCTCCTTGGGGTTCGCTCGTTCTGTTTGAAAAGAAGGAGGATGGTACTTCACAACTTTTTGTGGATAATGGGATGCTAAACCAGTTGATGGTCAAGAATCGATATCCATTTACATGGATAGATGGTCTATTTGATCAGCTTCAAGGAGCTAGAGTGTTCTCAAAGATCGACTAGAGATCCAGCTGTCATCAGTTTCATTTCATACCATTTAATATACCTCTTATAGCCTTCCTAACTAGGTATGGTCTGTATGAGTATTTGGTTATGTTGTTCGATCTCACGAACATGCTAGCAGTTTTCATGGAACTGATGAACAATGTTTTTCATCATTACTTGGATTCTTTCATGGATGATATCTCGGTGTACTCTCACACTCAACATGACCATGCATCCCATCTTGAGATCATTTTGAGTACTCTGAGGGAGCATCAGTTATATGATATGATCTCAAAGTGAAACTTTTGGATGGGTGAGATTCACTTCCTAGGTCACGTCATCTCAGTGATATGAGTATCGGTATAACCAAAGAAGGTGAGAGGAGTAGTTACCTGGGATCAGCCGAAGAATGTCTTCAAGGTATAAAGTTTCTTAGGGATGGATGATCACTACATACAGTTTATACAGGACTTCTCATGCTTAGTAGCATTGTTGATGGGCTTGACTAAGAAGGGGGTGAAGTATGTTTGGTCATAAGCCTACGATCTATCCTTTCAGGAGCTAAATGGGAGATTGACTTCAGCAGCGATTCTATTTTTTCCAGATCCAGGAAATAGTTATACAGTTTTCTGTGATGCATCTGGCATCGAGCTTGGTCCAGTTCTTATGGAGGAGGATCGTGTTATTGCATATGGATCTCGGCAGTTGAGGCCACATGAGAGTAACTTTCCTATGCATGACCGGGAGTTGGCTGTAGTTGTTCATGCTTTGAATTGTTGGAGACATTATCTTCTTGGAGATAATTTTGTGCTATATAATGACCACAAGAGCCTAAAGTATATATTTACGCAGCATGAATTGAATCTAAGACAAAGGAGGTTGGTTGAGTACCTAGAGTCTTTCGATTTTGAGTTTTCTTATACTTTTTAGAAAGGCAACACTGTGGCAGACACACTAAGCAGGATGAAACAGATACATGAAGTTCAGGAGGCCAGCAGTGAGTGGCAGTTTATGGCTCTGTTCTCTAAAATGCATTTGGAGGTGCACGACAGACAGAGTCGGACTTTTCTTTCTTCTGTAGTTGTTACCTCTACCCTTATTGACCGAGTTCAAATGTGGAATCTATCAGGTTCTGAAGGCCTAGTCCTAAGGTAATGCATGTCAGGAGAGTACCCTCTTCCCAAATGGACCGTAGGCGAGGGTGAGGTCTCGCATTTCTAGGGACGAGTATGGTGTAGATACACCTAGAATGAAAAGAAAGCAAGAAAATTTGATAGATGTTTTTTTGGTATTGCTGATCAAGATGTTTCTCATGGTGTTTTTGGTTTCATAGTCCCTAAAAATCACTCTGATCACAACCCTATTGTTTTGGATATCAATACACTATTGGAAAAGTTAGGCCCTATAGAATTTCTGTTTAATAATGGGTGAATTTCGTCTCTTGGATGTAGTGAATTTATGTGGGAAGCGTAGAATATTGGACATATTGGGATCCCCCTTCAGTGGTTGGCTAATAAATTAAAACATGTCAAGGAACATATCAAGGAATGGAGAATAAAAGATTTTCCAGAAATTGATTATGACCTTATAGATGCTCAGGAAGATCATTTTTATACTCATAGTTGAAAGTAGCTATAGAATGGACCCTCTAAAGAAGAAGTCATGGATCATAAAATGTTGGATGAATTATTAATGACCAAAGAAATGAGGGTTAGAAATCAACTGATTTTTAGATGGATGACAGATAGAGACATGAATACTAAATTTTTGACATATTTCATATATAGAAATAAGCATGAGAAAGGGATAAGTAATCCAACACTAATGGTCACCTCTATACTTTTGAATATGAGATTTATTGGAAGATGTGAAACACAGTATGGGATTATATTCTGATGATGGGTAGGTCATTCCACACATATTGTTTGGGAACATAATTTCAGGAATTCAAGAGAATGATAGTCAATCTATTTGCACCCCTACTCTAAAAAACTAGAAATTATTATAGATTTTCTATCTCTTAATGTGGAGTGTTATCATGGTACATATGGGCTTACTAAAAATATTTTTATGTCTTATTGGGATGTTATTCAGGATGATATTACTAGAGCCATAATGTATTTTTTAATTCATTATTACCTACCAAATGGGATCAATTATTGCTTCATTTCTCTATAAACTAAGAAAGGAAATACCCTTGATATCAATGATTTCTGGGAAAATTCACTTGGGAATACCATTCCTTAGCTTATTGGAAATATACTCATGAATATAAAGGGACAAATTGTTGGTGATATTATCACTACAAATCGATTTGGATTTTTTCTTTGATGAAATATTTATGATTGTATCTTCACCACCTTGGAATGGGTCAACCTCATGATATGGAAGGTGAATAAAGGAATCATTACACTAAAATTGACATCTTAAAGGAAATTGACACACAAAAATGGAGGTTTCTCAAGGATTTACATAAAAGGTATAACTTATCTAATGTGTTCATTATTCCTATTAATACCATTGTTCGTTCATTAAGGCTTTCTATTCTCATAAATGGTTCCCCCAATGGATTTTTTGCATCATAGAAGAGGTATGAGACAAAGTGACACACTCTATGGATATTTAATTTCTATTTTAGAATATTACATTTGCTGATGAATTATTGACCTTTCACACATAGGAATATACACAAAAATTAAGGCTAGAAAGAATGATTTTTCTCTATCCCATTTGTTGTATGCTGATGAAATTCACTTTTTTAAGAAATCTTCATGGAGAACCACATCCTCTATCAAGTCCCTCTTTAATCACAATGAAGAGTTGGTAGGTGAAGAAATCAGATGGGATAAGATTTTCATTAATGGTTGGGAAACATAACAGGATAATTAAATATCTTGGGGGTGATAAAGATGTTGTCCCCCTTTCACTATATTGGTGTTCACTTATTTTGGAAAAAGTTGAAGAGGAAACATCTGGATGGAATATACTATGGTATTGTGATTAAACTTGCTAGTTAGAATGCAAAGGTTATGTCCATGGATTTTAGGTTATGCCTTTTAAATTCAGATATGAAATCTATGTTTTTTATTCATTTTCTAATTATCGGTGGCCTAGGGGCCTCATCAAAGAGCTTCAACGAATGCTACAATACTTCATTTAGATAGGGTCAGTCCATAAACAAATTCCTTTTAATATTTCCTAGAAAGAATGTATCAAGGAGATTGAATTGGTGTGTCTTCGAGTTAAGGATATCAAGACTTTTAAAGATGCTCTTATTGGAAAATTTACATGGGGTCTGATTTCCATGGATAATTTTGGTGATTTATTAATAAACAGATTTAATGGAGGTTTTTTAAAAGTTACCAAAATTATATTGCATCATCTTTTGGGGGATCCCTCAAGCACTCCTTTTTGTGAATCACTAATTAAACAAAATGGATGGTTTTTAGGGACTCTCGTTTTAATTGTTAGAGTATGAAATGGATTGAGCGTCCTCTTTAGGACAACATGGATGTTCCTCAAGATGCATGAAAATTTTCCTTTTCTGAATTTCTATCCCACATACATATTTTTGACCACATGCTTTCCTCTCAGGTTGAGATGTAAATCCAATCATAAAATTTTATAGACTATGATTCACTAATATGAAGGAATAAAAGAAATGGTCAGTTTACTAGTTGGGATTATTAATAACTGGTCTGTGGGGGTTCCTATCACCCACCTACCTTAATCATACATTTTAGGTCTCAGTTCATTCAGCCTTATATATTTTCTCTAATTTGGATAATCTGAAAAAATGGGTGCCTACCCATGTTCAACTCAATCAGTATGGATTTCATATTGGTTTAGTCTTTTCCTTATGAATGCATGTAAAGGAGAATATTCAGAAATAATTTTTGGATATTTGAAAACATGTGTGACCATATAAAGAGTGAAATTATGGTGATTCACAAAGAGAATTATGATACTTCGAGGATTAAGACATGATTGATGCAGAATAGTGTTTATGATTTACAGCACCTTCAGTTACTTGGTGTTTTTGGTTATCCTAGAAAACCATGTGTACTGAAATATATTAATTTGACACCCCCAATCATCCCATGGCTAAAAGTTAATGTAGATGGAGGTTCTTATGGAGAACCAGGGCCATCGAGATGTGGTTGTGGTTTTATAACTTATCATGGCTTTTGAAGTGATGTTATTATCATTTTACTTCTATTGGAGTTTCCTACGAAGCTGGGCTATGGGAAAAATTACATACAATCAGGTACGATGTTCATTATAATTGGAACCTTCTATGGATTTAATAAGATTCTGAACTTACAGATCCTGATTTGGAAACCAAAATATGTAATGTGACTTGGAGAGTGCTACCTAACAAGATTGATTCCCTTAATCATGTAACTTATTTAAATTTTATAGTCTCACATGCGTATATGGAGGCCAACTAGGTGGTAGAGGCATTTTTCATGATGGAACATCTATCAATGGATATGATGTGGTCTTTTACGACCACTAATTACACTGCCTCAATGGTGGAGGTAGACATGTGTGGTGACATGCCCTCTCTGTTTTGAAATAAGACATAGTTTTTCTGACTAATTATCCTTTTTGTTTAATTTTTTGGACTGGTTCCATCAATGTGATGATTAAATAGATACAGAAGGAATATGCGTAACTAATAAATATATTGTGGATTTTTCCATGTTTATCCTTGATTATGTTGGAATGATATTTTTTATGAATCTCGTAAGAGTATTATTAAAACAACATTTTAAGGGGATTTTATATTACAATCATAGTTCATCATTTTCAATTACTTTTTTATATATAATGATTTATAGGGATATCAAGGTGAATTTCTACTGGGATTATTTGAAATTTGAAATTGTAGGGAATATATGATTATTCCAAGTATATACATAAGATTAGATTCAGAAACATAATTATAACAGGATGTTACGACCACTTATAATACTGGAATGAAAATGGGAAAAATTATCCATGGATTTCATTGTCACACACCCCCAAAACAAATAAAGACAATAATTTTATTTCGGTTCTAGTCCAATAAATTTAAATTTAATAAAATTTCATTCCAATAAAAATATATTTATCTCTTAAAATTATTTCTATGATATCAATTATGGATGTGTTTGGGTTTCATGGAATACAAAACACTTTGGTATTTTATCTAGATGTAATGATTAACTTGAAGTTCTAGATATTTCATTAAATTATTTGAATATAGATTTGTATTTCATAATTGAATATCATATTGAGATATAAGAATATTATGTGAGGACCATTCACACCATATATGAAATGTTGATATAATTTTCTATGAATTTTTAAGGAGTTTTGGATCAACACATTTATCTAATTGAATTTTTATACAATGACATAATTATCTCAAGGATTTAGATGAATCATTATGAATACCCCTTTATATGAATTGAGTAACTCCAATTTGATGTGATAAAATTGATTAAAGAATGCTATTAGACATTAAATACACGAATAAATTAAATAAATGAATATATCAATTTAGTTTCATATTGGGGTATCATGGATTTCATATAATACTTATGATGATAATTATTAATGAAATTTAGAGTTTGATGTTGGAAAAACGTTATTCCTATGAATATCACCTTGGAATAAATTTAGAAGATTTTTTAAGAAGGGAATGTTAAGGCCTTGATATATAAGTCCCTTCACAATTAATTATTATATTACAAAGTTTTATTATCCCATTTTCCTCACAACAAATCATTCTCAATTTAATGATATGTTTTATGTATCTTTCTTGAGGAAGTACATTTCCAATCCTCGACATGTAATGAAATATGAGGCAATACAAATAAATATAGATCTATATTATATGATATCACTCATAGAGATTCTATATAAAGTAGATAAGGTTCAATGGAATATGAATACATGACTAGTTATTGTATTTGTAGAAATTATAAATTTCAGAAATCTATGTGAGAACAAGACATTTTGATGAGGCAGATGTATCCTTGGGGTTTTTAATCATAATAATGGGAATTAAATTGAAAAATAACTTTATAGTCTATAACGTGATATTGAGATATTCTATTATATATTAACCCTAAAAAAATTTATTTCAATAAAATCTTATGTTACAAGCCAAATTTATTTAAGACGTAACTTGGTATACTATTGAAATATTATTTTTAAATATTTTTTTAATCACTAAGCTATTGTATTGGATGGTCTAAAAAAGGTTAATTAAATTATAATAAAATATATATAGATTTATAAAGTTAGATCATTGGATATCAGAATGTTATAAATTAATAAAAAATAACTTGAAGGTAAAAATGATATGTTTTTCTGGAAATATGTATTTGTGCGCACATTGTGTTTTTACTATAATAAATTTAATTAATTTCTATTGATTAATGGTTTAAATTTTTTTCATAATATATTTAATCAGATATTTCATCCTTAAATTAATGTTTTCTATTAATAATGTAATAAAAATAAATTCAATTTTTACCCAAAATGCATTTTTCTATAAATATTTATTACTGTTGTTTTCACAACTTTTTGAAGAATTTTTTTTATTCCACTTATAAGCATTATATAATGTAAAATTTATTATATAAATGGAATATAAATATTTAATATATTGTAATACTATAAACAAAATTTTATCCATAATGAATATTTTCCTTAATAAATAACATTTACCCAAGGTGTGGGTTAAATGTGTTAAAAGTAGGGTTAACTAAGAGATAAGGGTTACAATAAAAGAAAAAACTATATTTAACAAGTTTTTTCAAATTAATTTTGATATTATATTTTTTATATTCAATTAATATAAATTATGGTTCATCATGACTTGACTATGTGATATATTAGATAATAATGATTCAAGGTTTTGTAGATTTTCCAGTTATCATAAATATAAAAGAGAACCTCCTCTCCTCCCATCTCCAACCCACCTAATCAATATCGATATACTATTATAAACCCAAATAGTCTCAAAAAATTAATATACCAGATACTGGTAGTATTTTCATCACAAAATAACCATCCAAGAATCATTCATTATTTTTTAAATGGATGATACAAAAAAGACGATAAATGTCCATAACTATAATTTTCATGTTTCATAAATATCTATCCACATAAAAAATATCAATATCCATATTAAAACGATGGAATTTATATCATAAATATAATAAAATTTATTAATTTTAATTATATATATATATATATATTATACCTCCATCTCATCTGTGAGAAAATTATAATGTCATTTTTATAGATGTGCGGACTACAACATCGAGCAACCAGTGTGATCAATTTTTCATTAACTCTTTATATAGCTTCTCATAAGGATATATTTAATGAATATTTATGAAATATATATAATAATAGGTATTATATAATGTGTAAATATTACTTACCAATCATTTTCTCTATGCATTGAAAATTTGAAACATCACACATGCATACGTATAGACTACCATCACCATGAAATTATGTAATTATTTTTTCATCACAAATTTATTTTAATTTTTATATTAGAGTATATAAAATATAGATATAATAATTATTATACAGTTAATATTAAAAATATTATGAAACTATTACCATGTTTTCAGGATTAAAACTATTTAACTGAATTCTGAATAGGGAATGAGCATGATTTCCCCTGAATGATTCAATTAATGGATAATTATTAATAAATCAATAATTAAAAATTAAAAATGAATGGGATATAGAATGATATGTTGGAAAAATATTATATAATATTTTTATAATAAATATTCAATTATTATAGGAGAGTCCTGAACATATATGAAAAAATATAGGACTTGAGGTAAGAGTTTATGTTTCAATTTTATTTCATTATTTGGAATTTATATGATAAGTTTACATGGGGAAAAATTATATGGATATTATGAATTAAACCACATATAATTTCATTCAAATTATTATTAATTTAATTTTACATTAATGATATCATTTTCCCTTTTCGGAACTAAAAAATATCGGGAAAACATTTTTGGAAACAATATGACAATATTTCATCACTGGTCAATGATCATTTTATTCAATGTGCATATTCTAAGACATTGACTAATGTATATTTTTATATAAATTTAATATTCTTTAAAAAGATAATTTTAATTATCCATGATATTATTAAAAATGATTTAAGAGTAATTTTTTTATTAAAGTTTTATGATCAAGTCTTTTTGGCTCATTCAAACTGTGTGAAATTTTTATTCTCTTTTAATGTATATGAATTGAACATATTTCCCTCACTTACTGAATATTATTGTAATTGATTAATATATTAATTTTTTTTGGTAATTTTGTATTGAATTAATTTTATCAATATAAAATGAATTTTGAGTAAAATTTATTTCAAAACAATTATCATTACTTCAACAAAGGATCAAATTGTATTTAAAATGTATTATTTATCTATGTCAACATATGTTAATAATTTTTCGGATTCTCTTGGTATATGTTAATATGATACCATACACAATTATTCTCTATATAGTTAATGATGATTATTGTTGAATTATTATTTTTTGGTACCCATTTATTTTATGTGGGTTAATAAGGTTACAATGACGTCATTGTTTAATCCTTTTCTTATTAATAAGATATATTGTGAGAAAATATTCGAATTTTTTGAAAGTGTTTTCTTTTAATATATGTATGCAATACAAAATTGTTGGATGATTTTTGATAATTTTGAACACATATGCATTGTTTATATTATATGATGGTTTGAACATAAATTATATGACCCTCAAATGAAATGGATGATGATTGATATCAAACGAGATAATATAGACTATAATGTGGATTGAACTCATTTTGGTAATAGAATCTATTCAATATGCTAGTATTGTGAGTGATACTAAATAATGCTTGAATGGGGGTGAAATAAATCCAATAGGATAGTCTTTCAAGTGATTCTTATGTATGGGAATGATTTTATATTCTTATGTGCATTTCGGATATCTATATCTTATGCTTATGATATGTTACCATGGATTGTTCCTCCCTCTCATGTCATATGTGTTCTTTAAGACCGATACATACCATGTGATTAATGATTAATGAACATTGATTGATTGCATATGACTTTCAGATGTTGTGATAATGATATTATTCCCTAATTTGTATGCACACTTGTGATCACATTATTATATATCATATGTTTACCATTTTTTATGAGTTTGATCTCATCATTTTCTATAATTTCATTTTCCCTTGTATTGAAAATTTTTTTATGTCTATTATGTTTTAGAAGTATACTATTCCAAAATAACATTTCAAGATACTTTAAATATCTTCCATGAATTGTAATGAATAATCATATTTTCATAAAAAACTACTATGTTACAGTTATTGAGTGCATATTGTAATTAAATTTAGTTAATATCTATATAATATGATATAATATTTCTGCATTAATAGATTGGGTAACCTCAATCACTCAATTTATAGATCTCATCCCTAGTAGCAAGCAGTATGTGACTATATTTACATGTTGTCATAAGATACCATGAATCACGTCCCAATAGACCAAAAAGTTAAATAGTATTTGAAAATTAGATACATAGCTTAAATTGTTATTACAATTGAATACATAAAACAAAAATTCTATTTTCATTGAGAATGAGAATTGTCTTCGTTGAGTATCTCTGCATATAATTCAAAAAACACATCTTGGATTTTTGGAATATTAAAACTTAATAATGGGATGATCTCAGATGCTATTTAAAGGGAATTGAATAATTAATGATATGAATATATAAATAATAATCAATATGGAAAGGAAAATTATATAAATCCATTCCATTTAAACAATTAACAAGTCACAAAATGTTATGAATTTAATATTGATAAAATAATTCCATATAAATAAAAACATGTTCTTCAAAAAAAACAAGGAATATTTTAACTAATCGACTAATCCCATGGAATATCAATATGTTAATTCATAATGATTGAATGAATAATTTGGGACATATAAAACAAACCATTTGGTACTTGTGCTAGAAAATTAAAAATTATTGGGTAAAGCCTTGGAAAAAACCTAATCTAGCTTCCCTCATGATACCTAATGAAGCATATTTAGGCTATAGATGTTCCATCTTATCAAATAATAATTCCTATGCACTCCTCATATGAAATTTACGAATCATAATCAATAAAGACATTTGTATTGAAATAAATAATAAATTTTAATGCATACCTTAATCAATAAATATAATCATAAACCATTCTGAGTAAACTTGTAAATAGTAATAAAATTATACATCCTCAATCAAACTGATCATAGACCATCTAGATAAATAACCTGGATAGTATCAGTAAAAAATTATATTATTTTATCTTAAAAAAATAGAGGGATGATGGACATTATTAAAATAAATACTTTTAATAGATCATTAAAATATAATTTCAGAAAAATTACTATTTTATTTTAAATATCGCATTTTAAAAAATTCAAAACAAAATTGAAAGTAAATTTCATTGATAATAAATTTTCAATAATTCTAAAACAACTATATAATAATTTATTATTCATGATTTTAGAATGTTTTTTTCATGTCGTACATTTGAAAAGAATTATTTTTTTCTCATTTTTGATAAAAGTCAAATAAAAATTGTTTTGAAAACAACAATAAAATTCCTCTCAAAGCACATTGAAATGATTAATAATGGGTAAAAATTAATTTAATAAATAATTATGAAATTTATAAAAACATTTTCAAAAACATTTTTAGAAATTTTGGAATTTAATTGAAAAGGATTTGTGATATAAGATAAAATAATGTCATGTTTTCAGAAATGTATTATTTCAATTATTTTATATACCCATGAGTAAAAAATTAAACTTCTACTAGAAATATTTCACTAAAAAATATATTTGAAGTAAATATATTTAATATAAGATATAAATATAAGACAATTTCACCAAGGGATATGTAAACATAGGCTATACCAAATAATGATGAGATTGTAAAATAAACCCTTACTACATTGGTAATTTATTAATCATAATCCCATTAAAATAAATAAAATAAATAAAATCATTAAATATCGTTAATATTATTATATTCATAATTAGAAATATCAAAAGGGGAAGAATATACACTATGTAATGGAAATAGTTCTTTATTGTGGAATATGACTCGTTGTTTTAAATGAGAGATGAGACAACCTTACCTCAGGACTAATTTCCATCATACAAGACCATACATCCTTTATAATTATTTAAATAATATTATTAATATATATTATTGAAAGAATAATATTTATAATATCTTTTATGAAAATATTATTACTTTTTACCACCCATTTGTTAATAATATTTCCTTATTTTCATTGTGTAGATTGTGAATTTCCTTAATTTCTCATACATTTTTTTCATGAATGATCAATTTATATTTTATAGGATATATATATATATATTTTCTTAACTATGAAAAAGTTATAAATATAATCATTAATTAGTATATATAGTTGTATACCAATTTTTTAAATGTTGACATTTAAATTTATTTGCATCACTTCGTGGAGAATTCAGGTCGTATGTACGCACAAGCCATGATGTAAATCAATAAATGAGTAAAATTGTTTAAAATTGGATGATATGTTAATTTTAAATTTTAAATAAAATATCATATATATCACATATATTCATTAATAGTGTCCCAATTAAATTCTAGTTATTATGTAAGTGAAAATGAATCACATCGCTTCCCGAGGTGGTCGTCCGGTATACACATGATCAACGATATCATATTCGAAATGGAATGGAGTGTAAAAAGGTATATGTGATATTAAAAAAAGTGTAGTAACATAATAATTTGAATTTAAACATTGTAAACCAATAATTATATCCATCCATTAATGGTGGTGATGGAGAACAAATGACATCGTTTTGTGTGGGGATAGTCCGTCGGAAACACGAATGTTGATTTTCAAACCCATGTTATGGAAGAGGAGAATGATATGGTTATTACATTAAAATAATAACACATACATATTTTTAATATATTTATTTTATTTTATCATATTGGAAAAATAAAAAATAATAGAGGGGGAGGCAGACATAATAGAAAATGGTCGGCCTCTTCTTCGAACAACTTATTCGGTTTTCATTAAATGGTTTCTATGTAATATTTATGTCCAAAATAATACCTCAAGTTTTAGGTGAGGGGTGTAATTAATTTATTTTTGTAGTTATTTGATGACTCAATTGGTTTTAGTAATATTTATTTGAGGATAAGTTGTGGCATTTTTTAAATGAGTTGAGTTATGCACTTGTAATTTCTGTGAAGAAAAGGATTACCTGCATTTTTTACATGAAAATATTAACAAAAAAATATAATTATTTAATGTATTTGATTTTTTATCTAGATAAGTAAATAAATTTAATTTTTGACAATTTTTTGGTCATTTTTAACCATTATCGTTTCATTTTAACAACTAGGTAAAAGAATTTTTACCTTATTTGTGGTGAATAAGTTTTAGAGGTTTACTATTAATAATGATGAAAATTATTTTGATGATAATATATATTACAAATTTTGATTATTATAAATTTTTAATCAATTATTATAAATTTGATTAACAAATGTGGGGAAATTATTTTAAAATTAACCATCTAAATATAATGAGAAAGTATGTTTTTTGAAAGAGAAAATGATCAGCAATTTAGAAAGATATTATATCTAAATTCAATATGAAGTTTATTTTAATACCGTAAATTAGATTAATATATATATATATATATATTATTAAACTAATTATTTTTAAAAACTTATCAAAATAAAATTTATATAGTACATTTTTTCAACGAAAAGGAACTTCTATTATAAAAACTAGTATTTTTTACTATTCACATGAAAATTTTATATTTTCAAAAAATTATCAAAAACTCACCAAAATAAAAATTTTACATTACTATTTGAAATAGGAAAAAAATTTATGAATTTTTTTTATAAAAGTGCTAAAATATTAATATATATAATTTGAAAAAATCAAAACTATAATTCCATTAAAAATGTTTTTTTATGAATTTGTCATTAAAATGATTGTTATTTTATTTCCAATAAATAAATTTACATAATTTTCAAAACGTAGTTATTACTCTTAATAACATACAATTTAATGTATGTATTATAATGGTATATTTTATTACAGTTTATTTATACATGGGGTTGGGATTTCTATAAGCTATCAAGGATATTAAATTAAAAATATATATATTTCATGGATCATTTAAAGATAATTTCATGAATCTAATATATTATCAAATAGATATTTATGATTTTATAATTTCAGGGAGTAACATTATCCACAAACATAAATAAATTTCTACCTCACAATTTAATGTCGTGCTCCGAAATCAATGGTTTGATATTTTAAATTTCCATTTCTAAAAACCCATAATGAAAAAATTATTAATAAAAAAATCTAAATAAGAGAAGAAGTGAATTAAATATGGTATATGGTATAATTACAAAACTAGGTATCTATTTTGTAAAAAATAAGTTATAAATGAAGATAAATACATGGAATAAAATTATAGATAACTATAGTCATTTTTTATCATTAATAACAAAAATGTGGGTGATCAATAGAAGTTTAATAACAAAAAAACATAAATTTTTAAAGGGTGTAAAATCATTGGTTCAATAGAAATGAAGGTATTAGGATAAAATTTATTTTTTAATATCCTTTGAATATTGTTTATAAATTATTTTACTAAATAATTATTAAATTTAATGTAATTACATGATATATTTCTATTTCAGAAGAATAATATCATAAATTTGTTATTCATTAACCAATTCCCAATTAAGTTTTTAATCCATGAAATTAATTTCCGAAATTTATTTTAATTCATAGAACACATTAAAGAGACCATTATAATTAAGATTAATTCCTCCTATACCAATTTATTTTAGAAAATTAAAATATTTTCAACAAGTTATCTTGTAAAATAGAAAATCCAACTCAATATATTCTATATATAGTTAAACATAACCCTTGTCCAAAATACATCTATCAGAATCTAATGTACAATAATTATGATTGAATGTCACTAAATAAAAATTATATTCCAAAAAAATATAAATTTTATCCTAATGTTTTAATTAAAATATCTAAATATCTTTATCACACTAATATTCAAATGAAAAAATACATGCCTCCAAAAATAAAATCTGAGGTTGTTGAATATATTCCACTGATTCAAACATATAGTATACTCCAAAAAGATTACATAAACCTTCAAATAAATAACCAATTTTATGGTAAATAATACCATACTATAATCATATCATTGTCCTATTTTCTCAACATAGAGCATATATTATTTTCTGTTATCACATAATCAAATGTTTTTCAAACAAAGTTGACATGCCCCTAAATAAAATTTCTTTGTCATCGGTACATTTCTACATATAATCTCAAATACATTATGAAATAGTACAGTAGTACAATCATTATAAATTTCATGATCTATATAACCCAGAAATAGTTGATAAAAAAATTATATAACATTTTTTTGAATACAAAAAAATGAACATTAATCATGGTACTTTGTATTTGGAAAAGTCAAAAGGTTGAATATGATCAGTTATCTTATTATAGCCATATTCTCCTGATCCATGGGGAATTAATTTTCATATTGTCCCTTGTCGAAATATTTGAAGCATTAAACATAGAAAATTTATTTCTCTCCCTTATAACCATAATCATTGTGGCCTATCTCTCCACAATTGGAGGAAAATCAAAATCTCACCAAGTATGTTCTAGAGTGTTTCATTCCTAAATTGTTAAAAGTGTTAAAATAACTCTTTCCATTCATGACCATATAAATAATTTCTCCTTAATTGTATTATTCTCTCAATTCTCTTAATATAAGGCCCCAGCCTTAAACCTTACTTAATCTTGAGTTATTACAAGATTACACATTGAGGATCTTTTCGGGTTTAGAGTTTTAGAGAATTAGATCATAAAACTTTCATTACATCCCACATATAAACAAAGTGGTTACAAAAAGATAGTATTATTCATTCCCATCAATGGAAACACATTTAAAATAAAACATGGATTATTTATTGACACTTCCTTGAAACTATCATCATATCATGTACCTTCCCCTTGACCTGTGAAACAAATTTCAAAAAAAAACTTGGGATGAGCATAAAAAGATCAGTATGGGTTATAAAAACATGGAAAGGAAACATGAGTTCATATATACATAATAATGAAATCATAATTTACCCATAAAACATAGGCACTTTAACATACCTAATAAAATCATGAATAAATCATAGAAATCATAATACATAAAGGTAACTTGAGGCATTCATAACATTCTTACGTAGGGAGTAACCCTCTTGGTTACGTTTGGAAAACCCATCATGGTATATTCCCTAAAATCTCTTTGGAGAATTCTTAACGTTTCACTCCTTCGTGTTACCCAATGCATTGGAGAGCTATATCGGGCTCACCCGCCCTTAGTTTATCATGGAACCACCCGTCTTCATAATAATGCCCAAGAACCATAACATAATTCATATCACATAAAACATGCATAAAGGAAACATAACATATCCACCTTTCAATCACAAGATATCAATACAACACATTGATATAAAAAACATTATGAAAACCATTTTCAATACCAAAAGAAAAGAAAAGTAAAACATGGTATTTATTTTTCTTTTCAAACGAAGGTATGGCTTGTAGAGGAAGCCGAAACTCAAATAACGGTCACGACGGTGGAGAAGTCGTTGTCGCCGCATACGTACGAAAAAAACATTCCCTTTTGTCGTTTAGTAAATGCTTCATATAAAAAAGATTCCTTTTGAATAAACGTAAAAGTAAAAGGGGTTTATACACCATATAAAAGAATGTTTTGTATAAAATAAAATATGCCTCAATGAAAGGAGATTGAGACGAGGTCCCATACCTCAGGTCCGACTTGACTCGATCGTTCTTTAATGTGCTGAATAATAAACTTGATTTAATCTCTACTTGATTATGAACCTTTTTCAAGTTCATTATTCCTTTTATACCATGTTATGAACAACATGTAATCATTTAAGTTAATAATGTTCATTTTGTCGGTATTTGGTTCTTAAGTCAAAAATAGACTTCTTACACTTACATGTTGTTAATTTGGTCAAAGGTTCGTTATATCCAGAATGATATTAATTATTTGGATAACATATATATCATATATATTCATCATATACATGTATTTATAATATTACATCACATTTAGAGGTAAGAAATGAAATGCTCCGTTCATGGAGACGGTAAGCCGTACGTACGCATGAACGCTACTTCCATTTCTATTTCGTATTTTCTGGAATGGAATCATAATGATATAAGAGTATATTATAATTCCAATATAATAAAATATATAATATCATTAACTTTATCCTTTACACATCCCACATATGGTATTAACGAATCAAATCACTTTCAGGGGGCGGTAGTCCGCACTTCCTAAAATGAAGATATCGTGTTTACCCATAATGGAAACCATAAAGGTATGCCCAAAATGAAAAAAAACAGAAGCTTAAGGAAAACATAAACATATTATACATCATATATAAAAATAGTGACATCATAATGGCCACCTTTGAAGGTGTTAAATGACTATTGAACAATCATCGTTTCGGGAGGTAGAATTTTGCCATCCACGGAAACCGTATGTTCTTTAACCATTTGATGTATTTGTGTGAGAGTGTAGCTCAAATAAACCTCATAACAACATCATAGTATATTTAAGATACTGGTGTTGTTACAAAAGAAGTAAATAAAAAGATTTTAGGGGGGTTGGAGAAACAAAATAAAACAAATGAACATGAGAGAATGAATTACCTTTAAAAGTGTAACTCCTTTTGATTTGAGCCTAAAGGCTTCCTTTGAAAGGATTATGCCAAAAGGTAATCCTCTAGGATGAGGAGAGGGATGTGGAGAGAGTAAATGGGCAGGGGTTGGCCGAGCCAAAGGCTTGAGGAGTGTGTGAAATGAGGTAGAGGTGGGGGCCTTTTATAAGAGGAGAGGAGGGGCACTTTTGGAAAGTAAAGAAATATTACTTTATTTGAAAATGTGTTTCGGTTTTAAAAGGTCCCACATTGATATAATTCGTGGATAAGGTGATAAGGGTTCGAAATACACTCATCCAATTGGTTTTGGACATGTTTAGTTCATAGAGTTTACATTATCTTTCCATTTTATTTAAATCGTCAAATAATGATGTCATCGGTGCTTCATTATTATGTCATAAATAATTTAATTTATTTAATGTCTGAAAATTATAAAAAAAATACTATGATGTAGGAAATATTTGTAGCTTTCCAATGACTATTTATAATCAAAAATCTGATCTTTATAACCCCATGTAAAAATTGTTTTCGTAAAACATATTATGTTTGTGTCATTTTTACTTTAACATTTAATAAAAAGTTATTTATGTCATTTCCCAACCAAAGTGTCTCCATGGGGTCCCCAAGTTTACCCATCGCTTTTCTTGGTCGGCCATGACACAACCAATAAGGTTGGGACATGTGTCTATGCCATTTAATATTATTAAAGCATTATTTATACCCTAAACTACCCTAATTACCACTAATCGCGATTAAAAACTTAATAAGTTACTATTCACCAAAAAATTATTTTAATCCCATTGAACCACATTTTACTTCTTAATGACAACCATGTATGTCGGATTTTTGAAATTCAAAACACAATGATGACAAAATTTCATTTAAACGGAAAATCAGTCTTTATAAGTACCACTTAGTGGTTTCACTATTCATCAAAAATTGAAGTTTTTCAGAAAATTACCAAAAATTCACCCTAAGCTATATTTGATATTACGAATTCAAAAATGAAGTCTATTTTACAAAATTCAAAACATATAAGTCACATTAATTAATTTAATAATTAATTCCCACTGTCAGAGCAAATAGCGTGTTTTTATGAAACAATAAGTATCAAAAGATTGACACTAGTTCAAGTCCAATTTCAAAGTGAAATTGATTCCAATGACCACCATTGGATTAAATGGTAAAAATATATTCATATTACACATTAAGACCAATTCAAAAGATAACCTAATCATATAAATAAATTAGATTAAAAAGCAGTTTTGATGTAAAATGCAGTATTTTTCACTATTCATTAAAAAATGAACATTGTCAGAAAAATACCAAAAATTCACACAAAGTAAATTTTGATGTCCCAATCATAAAGAATAAGTTTATTTTGACAAACATAGTTTATAAAATTGTCAAAAGATAGATTTAAAAAGGGTTTTCCATCATAAGGCAGTAAAACAATCTTTTAAGAATATTAGTGTATTCCATGCTTAAGATTGGATTTATTTTCATTTTAAGCCTCTAAAACACTATATTAATAATTAATAGACATAGATAAAAATATCTATTATTCATTACTTACTTGGGATGTTACATCCTTCCCCCCTTTAGAAAATTGCATCCCCGCAATTTATTTACTTATCGAATAAATGGGGGCACTTATCCCTCATTGCATTTTCAGATTCCCATGTTGCCTCTTCAATCATGTGGTTTTTCCACAAAACCTTTACCTGGTGAATCACCTTATTCCGTAACACTTGCTCCCTGTGGTCAAGAATCTGGACCGGTTGTTCCTCATAAGATAGGTTCTCTTCCAGCTGAACTACCTTTGGACTCAAAACATGAGATGGATCTGGCATATACTTTCTCAACATCGAAACATGAAAAACATTGTGTACCTGAGATAAACTCGGAGGTAAATCCACTCGGTATGCAACTGATCCAACTCTCTCTAGAATTTCATATGGTCCAATGAACCTTGGACTCAGCTTTCCTTTCTTACCAAATCTCATCACACTTTTCCAAGGAGAAACCTTGAGAAAAACTTGATCACCTACCTCGAAAGATAGATCCTTCCTCCGGTTATCTGCATAACTCTTCTGCCTGCTCTGAGCTGTTCTCATGTGTTTCTGAATCAGCTGAACTTTTTCTGCCATCTCTTCTACCAATTCTGGTCCCATCAACTTCCTTTCACCCACTTCATCCCAGAAAGCTGGAGTTCGACACCGCTTCCCATATAATGCCTGAAATGGTGCCATCTGTATACTGGAATGAAAACTGTTATTATATGAAAATTCAACCAAAGAAAGATGTTGGTCCCAACTTCCCTCATAATCCATAGAACAAGCTCGTAGCATATCCTCCAATGTCTGAATTGTTCGTTCTGACTGCCCATCTGATTGAGGATGAAAAGCTGTACTAAAATTTAATTCAGTACCCATCGACTTCTGAAGGCCTTTCCAAAAGTTAGAAGTAAACCTGGGATCACGATCCGATACAATGGAGAGAGGAACTCCATGTAACCTGACTATCTCTTTAAGATACAAACGGGAAATTTGATCAAGAGAGAAAGTATCTCGTATAGCAAGGAAATGAGCAGATTTGGTCAAACGATCAACAATAACCCAGATTGCATTATTTCCTCGAGATGTCTTCGGTAATCCAACAAAAAAGTCCATGGATATATTCCCCCATTTCCACTCTGTCACTGGTAAAGGCTTAAGCATCCCTTTCGGTAACTGCCACTCTGCTTTAACCTGTTGACATGTCAAACACTTCACAGTAAAATCAGCAATGTCTCTTTTCATTCCATCCCACCAGTAATACTCCCGCAGATCTCTATACATCTTAGTACTGCCCGGATGAACTGAAAACGGAGAACTATGAGCATCACATAACAACTCTCTCTTCAACTGTGAATCACAAGGCACACACAATCTCTTCCCAAATCTCAAAACACAATCATTATCAATGTTGAATTCAGGCAACTTACCTTTCTAAACCATCTCTACCTTTTTCTGCAACTCACTGTCTTGCTTCTATTCTTGCTTGATTCTATCTGATAGAGATGATCTCACTGATACCTGAAACAAAACAGAAGGACTTCCTACACCAAAAACTTCTATGCCAAAGTTCATCAAATCCTTAACCAAAGGATCACGTTCCAAACGCAACATTGTTAATGAAGCATTAATTTTTCGACTCAAAGCATCATCCACTTTATTTGCTTTTCCCAGATGGTAATGAATTGTACAATCATAATCCTTGATTAATTCTAGCCATCTCCTCTGTCTCATGTTTAACTCTTTCTGAGTGAATATATACTTTAAACTTTTGTGATCGGTATATATTTCACACATTACTCCATACAAATGATGCCTCCAAATTTTTAAAGCAAAAACAACAGCAGCTAATTCCAAATCATGTGTAGGGTAATTCAACTCATGAGTTTTCAACTGTCGTGAAGCATAAGCAATTACTTGATCATTCTGCATTCGGACACAACCAAGTCCTTTCAATGAAGCATCACTGTATATAACAAACTCACCATTCCTGGAAGGTAGTGCCAAAACTGGAGCATTCACCAATCTTCTTTTCAATTCCTGAAAACAACCATCAAATTCTTTTGTCCAGATAAAATTAACACCCTTTCGAGTTAGCTTAGTCATTGGACTAGATAACCGTGAAAAATTTCTAACAAACCTTCGGTAATAGCCCGCCAAACCAAGGAAGCTACGAATCTCAGTTACATTTGTGGGTCTTGGCCATTCTTCCACAACTTTTGTTTTTGCAGGATCAACAGTTATCCCATGTTTAGAAACAATGTGACCAAGGAAAGAAATTTGTTGCAACCAAAACTCACACTTGCTGAATTTCCCATACAATTTCTTTTCTTTTAAGGTTTGCAAGATAACCCTTAAATGTCTTTCATGCTCCTCTTTACTTTTTGAAAACACCAAAATATCATCAATAAAAACAACCAACATTTTTCACCTGAGTCAATTGATCCATCACTGCAACAAACTGTTTAGTTCTGATTTTGACCATCTCAGGATACTGATTTGAAAGGTCATTTCCCTCTATATGCCTTCCCAGAAAAGCTGCTATGTTTCCTCTTTGGAAAACCATTCTTATCACAGAAATACCTTAGGTGAAGAAACATGGTAATCTTCAAATGCTATATCATTTCAAAAAAAATATTTTGGATAATCATTTAATAAAATTCTAACTCCTAAAGTTATCTAAACCGACCTCTGATACCAACTATAAGGCCCCAGCCTTAAACCTTACTTAATCTTGAGTTATTACAAGATTACACATTGAGGATCTTTTCGGGTTTAGAGTTTTAGAGAATTAGATCATAAAACTTTCATTACATCCCACATATAAACAAAGTGGTTACATAAAGATAGTATTCTTCATTCCCATCAATGGAAACACATTTAAAATAAAACATGGATTATTTCTTGACACTTCCTTGATACTATCATCATATCATGTACCTTCCCCTTGACCTGTGAAAAACATTTCAAAAAAAAACTTGGGATGAGCATAAAAAGCTCAGTATGGGTTATAAAAACATGGAAAGGAAACATGAGTTCATATATACATAAGAATGAAATCATACTTTACCCATAAAACATAGGCACTTTAACATACCTCATAAAATCATGAATAAATCATAGAAATCATAAGACATAAAGGTAACTTGAGGCATTCATAACATTATTACATAGGGAGTAACCCTCTTGGTTACGTTTGGAATACCCATCACAGTATATTCCCTAAAATCTCTTCGGAGAAACCGTAACGTTTCACTCCTTCGCGTTACCCAATTCATTGGAGAGCTATATCGGTCTCACCCGCCCTTAGTTTATCACAGAACCACCCTTCTTCATAATAATGCCCAAGAACCATAACATAATTCATATCACATAAAACATGCATAAAGGAAACATAACATATCCACCTTTCAATCAAAAGATATCAATACAACACATTGATATAAGAAACATTATGAAAACCATTTTCAATACCAAAATAAAAGAAAAGTAAAACATGGTATTTATTTTTCTTTTAAAAAGAAGGTATGGCTTGTAGAGGAAGCCGAAACTCAAATAATGGTCACGACGGTGGAGAAGTCGTTGTCGCCGCATATGTACGACAAAAACATTCCCTTTTGTCGTTTAGTAAACGCTTGGTATAAAAAAGATTCCTTTTGAATAAATGTAAAATTCAAAGGGGTTTATACACCGTATAAAATAAAGTTGTTTATAAAATAAAATATGCCTCAATGAAAGGAGATTTAGACGAAGTCCCATACCTCGGGTCCGACTTGACTCGATCGTTCTTTAATGTCCTGAATAATAAACTTGAGTTAATCTCTACTTTCTTATGAACCTTTTTCAAGTTCATTATTCCTTTTATACCATGTTATGAACATCATGTAATCATTTAAGTTAATAATGTTCATTTTGTCGGTATTTGGTTCTTAAGTCAAAAATAGACTTCTTACACTTACATGTTGTTAATTTGGTCAAAGGTTCATTATATCAAGAATGATATTAATTATTTGGATAACATATAAATCATATATATTCATCATATACATGTATTTATAATATTACATCACATTTAGAGGTAAGAAATGAAATGCACCATTCATGGAGACGGTAAGCCGTACGTACGCATGAACGCTACTTCCATTTCTATTTCGTATTTTCTGGAATGGAATCATAATGATATAAGAGTATATTATAATTCAAGTATAATAACATATATAATATCATTAAATTTATCCTTTACACATCCCACCTATGGTATTAACGAATCAAATCACTTTCAGGGGGCGGTAGTCCGCACTTCCTAAAATGAAGATATCGTGTTTACCCATAATGGAAACCATAAAGGTATGACCAAAATGAAAAAAACAGAAGCTTAAGGAAAATATAAACATATTATATATCATATATAAAAATAGTGACATCATAATGGCCACCTTTGAAGGTGTTAAATGAGTATTGAACAATCATCGTTTCGGGAGGCAAAATTTCGCCATCCACGGAAACCGTATGTTCTTTAACCATTTGATGTAGTTGTGTGAGAGTGTAGCTCAAATAAATCTTATAACAACATCCTAGTATATTTAATATACTGGTGTTGTTACAAAATAAGTAAATAAAAACAGTTTAGGGGGGTTGGAGAAACAAAATAAAACAAATGAACATGAGAGAATGAATTACCTTTAAAAGTGTAACACTTTTTGATTTGAGCCTAAAGGCTTCCTTTTAAAAGATTCTGCCCAAAGGGAATCCTCTATGATGAGGAGAGGGATGTGGAGAGAGTAAATGGTCAGGGGTTGGCCGAGCCAAAGGCTTGAGGAGTGTGTGAAATGAGGTAGAGGTGGGGGCCTTTTATAAGAGGAGAGGAGGGGCACTTTTGGAAAGTAAAGAAATATTACTTTATTTGAAAATGTGTTTCGGTTTTAAAAGGTCCCACATTGATATAATTAGTGGATACGGTGATAAGGGTTCTAAATACACTCATCCAATTGGTTTTGGACATGTGTAGTTCATAGATGTTACATTATCTTTCCATTTTATTTAAATCGTCAAATAATGATGTAATCGCTGCATCATTATTATGTCATAAATAATTTAATTTATTTAATGTATAAAAATTATAAAAAAAATACTATGATGTAGGAAAGCTTTTTATCTTTCCAATTACTATTTATAATCAAATATATGATCTTTATAACCCCATGTAAAAATTGTTTTCGTAAAACATATTATGTTTGTGTCATTTTTACTTTAACATTTAATAAAAAGTTATTTATGTCATTTCCCAACCAAAGTGTCTCCATGGGGTCCCCAAGTTGACCCATGGCTTTTCTTGGTCGGCCATGACACAACCAATAAGGTTGGGACATGTGTCTAGGTCATTTAATATTATTAAAGCATTATTTATACCTTAAACTACCCTAATTACCACTAATCGCGATTAAAAACTTAATAAGTTACTATTCAACAAAAAATTATTTTAATCCCATTGAACCACATTTTAATTCTTAATGACAACCATGTATGTCGGATTTTTGATGTTCAAAACACAATGATGGAAAAATTTCATTTAAATGGAAAATCAGTCTTTATAAGTACCAATTAGTGGTTTCACTATTCATCAAAAATTGAAGTTTTTCAGAAAATTACAAAAAATTCACCCGAAGCTATATTTGATATTACGAATTCAAAAAAGAAGTCTATTTTAAAAAACTCAGAACATATAAGTCACATTAATTAATTTAATAATTAATTCCCGCTGTCAGAGCAAATAGCGTGTTTTTATGAAACAATAAGTATCAAAAGATTGACACTAGTTTAAGTCCATTTTCAAAGTGAAATTGATTCCAATGACAACCATTGGATTAAATGGTAAAAATATATTCATATTACACATTAATACCAATTCAAAAGATAATCTAATCATATAAATAAATTAGATTAAAAAGCAGTTTTGATGTAAAATGCAGTATTTTTCACTATTCATTAAAAAATGAACATTGTCAGAAAAATACCAAAAATTCACACAAAGTAAATTTTGATGTCCCAATCATAAAGAATAAGTTTATTTTGACAAACATAGTTTATAAAATTGTCAAAAGATAGATTTAAAAAGGGTTTTCCATCATAAGGCAGTAAAACAATCTTTTAAGAATATTAGTGTATTCCATGCTTAAGATTGGATTTATTTTCATTTTAAGCCTCTAAAACACTATCTTAATCATTAATAGACATAGATAAAAATATCTATTATTCATTACTTACTTGGGATGTTACACTTAAAATCTATAATAATTATGGAATTATTTTTATATCCTAAAATAACATGATGACATGTCATCTTATAATGAGAATGTTTGGAAGACTAGTTCGTATTAGATGATTGTATTAATCCCATCAAATAATTGATCATTCATATTCTTTAAAATATGACCATTGATATAGATTCAATTCCATTAACCTAGTTCCATTTCAAAATATTGGAATATACTATATTAGATCTTAAAAATTAATAAATAAAATCTATAATCCCAAAACAAGTGGAAAACATAAAATAAATTAAAAATTTATTCTTAGATAATCTCAAAATAATAAACATGGATTATTTTGGGATATAAATTTTTTCAACTCCTTTATAATGGGTTTAAGATAAAATATTATTTATAATAAAATTATCCTTGAGAGTGTCATACAATGTGCATAGAAAGGGCCATTGGTTTAGACTAAGTGATGATAAGGTGACTCCAATGTTCCCTTTTTGGAGATATTATGCCTATGTAGATATTTTTCTGAACCACATCCACATATAGTTTCTTAAAAAGGAAATATTTTCTTGGAAAACCCAATCTTCCATACCAAAACACTAAGATGTTACTCTATACACATCCTCAAATTATATCATAGTTTTTATGGTCACAATTATATGTTTTTCAAAATACTATTAATAATATTTCTACTAAATATCCTTTGAAACCATCTATAGTGACCCCAACCCCAGTATCCTAGAGGCGGTGTCTATATTATAAAATATAGAGATGATACATGGAATAAAGTCCTAAAAGACCAAATAGTTTAGGGATCTTGATAAACTCGAAAAATTCATTAAATTTTCATTATGATTGAGAACATAAATGAAAAAACATATTTTCTTTAAGGATATACTTATTATTCATAGTGGATCCATGAATATCAACCATTAAACACTTATTTGAATACTAGGTAATCTGAAATATTAGAATAGACTAATATCAAATGATCATTAATTTTAAGATTATATAATATGCAATGAAAAAAAATAATTCATAATAAAAATTTAAAATTAAATGGCTGAAAACATTCAATTTGTTTAAAATCATGATTATAATATGGTAGAAATAATTGTTGATAAACTAATGACACATTAATAAAAACATGGTCTTGAAAACATAACCATGGATAATCTAAATAATCTAACAATCCCATGGAGTATAAATAACTAAATTTATAATTATTGAATTCATAATTCCAAACATCTAGTACATAATGTCGTGGAATAGGTATTAGAAACATAAATATTGGGTAATTCCTTAACTAAAACCTAATATAGGATGTGTCATAAGATCAACTGATGCATTAAGGAACTATAGAGGGGCCTTCTAATAACAAAATAAGCCTAATTAAATACTCATATAGAAGGGGTGATACATTATGAATATAAAATATTTAATTTAAAACCGAACATATGAAATATCAATACATACCAAATTCACTAAACATAATCGTAAACTATACATAATAAAATAGTGAATGGTAATTAAACTATACAACCCCAGTAAGGATGATCATATATCATCTGGATATGTAATAATAATTTTATAAAATCAACATATACTTAGTGGATTATAATTAAAATAGGTTTTTAATGTTATTGATGAATAGAAAAAACAAATAAACCTTAAAGCATTTTTTAAAAAGATAAAACCATATTTTAAAAATCACAATTGAAATAAAATATCCCTAATTTTTTTTTAAATAATTTTCAATGAAAATAAAATTTTATAACTTGAAAAACAACCATTAAATCGTTGATCAGTCATAATAGTGTAAAATAAAATTCATTACATATATATTAAAAAAATTCCTCTCAAATATTCTTTAAAATCTAAATTGTATTTTTTTCTAAACGATAAGAATATTCCATTGATAGAGTTTTTTAAAAATTAAATATGGGAAATATTTTCATAAATAAATATTTTGTAATGTTTTAGATCATTTTTAGAATAATTTAGTTTTGATGAGAATAGATTTAATATCCGAAGTTAGAAATAATGTGTGATTTTCTAAAAAACAATTATCAACCATTTTATGTACCAATGAGTGGGAAAATGTAATATTAAAATAAAAATTCACATGAATAACTACAAGTTAAGAAAATATATTTATTTTATGATATAAATATCAAATAATTCCCCTTGGGGAGATAAAAACATAAAGAAGCCCTGAATAAGATGAGTCTGTTAAATAAAATGTTTCTACTTTTGAAACATCTAAATCATAAGAGCCAAAAAATAAATATTAATATATTCATGATATAACTTATAATATGGGTATTATACACAACATAGAGGAAATAACTGATATATGAGGAGTGCCTCACAGAACTAAAAGGGAGATGAGAAACCCTTACCTTAAGTATGATTTCCATCATACGTTTTTTCACTGACAATATAATGGTTTTAAGTATTCTACTAATTTATTACCAAATGATAATAAAATTTATAATGTCAAATAAAATCCTATTATAATATTTTACCATATATTTGTTAATAATATTTCACTATTTTCATTGTTTCGGGTGTTAATTGCGTTAAATTTTCATTCGCATTGTTTCATGAATGATCCAATAAGTTAATTTGGATATATATATATATATATCATATCTAGAATTATACATAATTTTTAAATAAAATATTTTCTCATTAGACACATTTTTATAATGAATTCAGCTTGTTAGACATGGAAGATGAACAAGATCGCATTTGTGGGAATGGTTGGATGTATGTACACACGAACAACTATATCATTCACATAATGACTGAAATGATAATTAGATGGAATACAAAATTATAATTATAATTATTTAAAAAATTTATTCTTATTTCATTCCATGTAATGCCTACGTGAAAAATAACTCACATCACATCGTGAGGAGGTAGCCCACCGTACACACGTTTGATGTTATCTTATTTGAAAAAAAGTTGAGCATAATGACGTTTATATGATATTAAAATTTAATAATTATAATAATATCATAAATATCATATAAATATGGTAAATCCTTATCTAAATTAATCATTGAAAAGTGTTGAAAGGAAAAAAAATGAAATGAATTCTTGAAGATGATGTTTGTCGTACACTTTGTTGGACTCACCTGTTTTGATAATCCCAAACCATGTGTCATTTATTTAATAATCATGATTCTATTATAGAATAATTAGGATTCAATAATATTTATAGTTTCTATCATTTTATACCGATGTATCATTAATATCACTATTCTATTGATTATGTTTACAGTGAAAAATTTATCTAAGTACATGGCTGGCGTTGAAGGTCACCAATAAAAGGTCGCTGATGAAAGGTAACCGATGAAGATCACCGATAGAAGGTCACCGAGGAAATGTCATTGATGAAGGTCAATGATGGAATTTCACCGATGAAGGACAATGATAGAAGTTCACCGATGGAAGGTAACAAATATAAGGTTACCGATGAAAGGCCACCGATGAAGGTTACTGATGAATGGTCACCAATGAAAGGACACTGATGAAGGTCAACAATGAATGTCACCTATAGAAACTCACCGATGAAAGGTCTCCGATGAAGGTTACCGATCAAGCCCACTGATAAAGGATACCGATAAAGGCTACCACTGAAGGCTACTAATGAAACCTACTATTGAATGCTACTGTTAAGAAGGAAACCTCTACCAGTCTACCGATTCTCACTCTTCTACTCCACACTTTAACAAATTATAATGATTTTCATAATGGTCATATATGGTAAATTTAATGATTCTGACATTAATTAATATTGATTGTAGACATATCATGAGACTATATCTAGGGAAAGTACGAGGTACGAGAAGGGCCGTACATGGTTTAATTATTTTTATATTTGGACCTCAATTATAAAATAGAAGTCCAAGGATGAAAATAAACAATAAGAGAGAGGAATGTATTTGAAAGAGCTTACTTAATAGATCAATGAGAATAAGGAAGAACCATGTAGCACATACATTATGAACCTTGGAGCATCAAAAAGACTATTTTAGACAAATTCATGTCTTCCTTCTGTGCTTCTCCAAATCTTTGTCAAACCAAGAAACAGAACACCGCAGAACATATAATCTAGAACATAGAGTTGCAACTCTCTGTTTTTGTGACAACTAATAAAGAATGACTCGAACTGCAATTTCATCACACCAAGGAGTCCAGAGCTGAACAGAAAACACATAGATCTTTCTACACTCAATCTTATTATATTATCGCTATTGTGTTTTTTTTAATTTTTTTTAGAATTATGTGTTTTACATACATTGTATCATGTGATTGAACTAGAGGATACTGAAAATACTTACATCAAACTTCACATACACCTTGTTTCCTATTCATACTGTTGAAGAGACCATGTTTGGTCTGGAGTGTTTGTATTCCTAATGAAAAAATATGGTAGAGGGTGTGATCCATGGGCAGTTTGTGGAAACTGTTGTAAAGAACGATACATGATGTGTATCTTGTTTATTATTTATATAAATTTCTTAGTGGAAATCTATCACCAAGTGGATAGGATTAAGTCTCATCTTGAGATAGAACCTATTTTTAACTCTACTACGTACTATATTTAGTGATAATTTTTTTTCTACTGGTTATAATTTCAAAAACAGAATACTATTTTTCATTGACTCTATTAGTTAGTTCTAGTTAGTGTGTGTGAGTGTTTAATTAAGTAACCATATATCAAAAGTTGAATAAGTGTTTTAAAATGATTCAACTGACGATTAATCACATTTAGAGAACATGATGACCAACTAATATTTATATCTGTAATACATTAATTAAATGGACTGCTTTATAATTGGGGGATCTCTATCATAATGTTTTTAACAAAAATTTTAAGTAGGAACTCAATTCACCCCACTTTAGTTTCCACTCCGACCAACATTTGGTATCAGAGGAGGTTAACTTTATATTTCTACCATCTAAACTATTATTCAAGAATTAAAATTCTTTTCCACTGTGATTTTATTTGTATCTTAAAGATCTCAGAATTCCTATCATATCTAAATTTTGAGTTCTTTAAAATCTAATTAACAATGGATAATAGTGTTGAGGGTGCTTATACTAACAGTCCACCATTCTTTGACGGTAATAACTATTCTCAGTGGATGACAAAAATGAAAATTTATCAAGAGATCATGGGTCATGAAATCTTGGAAACAATTAAAGAAAAAATACCATTACAGTCACAGGAAGGGACACATGGTATCAGCTGACTATAGCTACATATAACAATAACTATAAAGAAATGAATTAATTGTACTATTCTCAATGTGATGATGAATTCAATAGAATATCTGGTAGTAAAACTGCTTATGAAATTATGGGATACATTGGCTGTTTCTCATGAGGGAATATCCAATGAGAAAAAATGAGATTAAATATGTATACTATTACATATGAAAATTTTAAAATGGATCGAGATGAAATTCTATCTGAAATGTATCTCAGGTATAATGAAATAGTGAATACCATGAGTCCTCTTGAGAAAATAATTGAAAGTATGGATCTGATTATGAGTTTACTTCATTGTTTTCCTGACAGATTGAGAGGATCTTATGTTTCTATCTGAGAATCATGTTTCATAGTCAAGCTACCAGTGATGTAACAAACTAGAAAAATTATGATGTACTAAGAACATCTTAAGGTAAATCAATAAGCAGATGAAGAACCAAGAATTAAATCTATAGAATTCAAGACTGCTACCTCAAATAGAAAAGATAATGAAATAGTTCAGGCTTATGTAGACACTTCCACCAGCGCGGATTTAGCTTTTGATAATGATGATGAGATGGCTCTTCTTTCTAGGATATTCAAGAAGATCTACCACAAGAGGAAGTTCTTTAGAAAAAAAGCTATAAAGTATGGTATGATAGTAAAGGAAAATGAAAAAAATGACATAAAATGGAATGACAACCCAAATGAGATACCCTAATATGCGTGAAAATGAAAAGGCCATGTGAAGGATGATTTACCCTCGCTATAGTTTAAGAAAAAATATGATGACAAGGGAACAAGATATAAGAATTATATGAAAGCTATGTGGAGTGATTTAGAAGAGAGCCCCAATGGATCTGAAACGTCTCATATTGAAATGAAAAAATATGATAACTATTGCTTCCTGACAGAAATATCTGAGGTAACACCAAATTTTCCTATACATAATGCCTACTATTAAGTGAATAATAATGAATCAAATAATGATGATAACATTACTAAGGATGAACTATTTAAATAATGTGGAATGTTTAAGTATACCATTAATGAACTAAATGATAAATATAAATTATTGAAAAGAATACATGCATTAAATAATAATTATAACCCTAATATGGATATTGATAATGAAAAATGATCTAAACTATTACAAGAAAATACTGAACATAAATTATCAAATGAGAAATTAAAAATAGATCTAGAGAATTTTACTGCAGATAGAGATACCTTGACTGAGTTTCTAGGAATCAAAATCGCTCCAAAATACACAATTGGTATAGGATATTAACCATGACAGGGAATTATTTTTAAAAATAATTTTTTTCCAAAATTTGGACAGTTCACTACAACTCCACCTTTTAGACCATCTGTAGAAATTTTTTTTTTGAAGGACCTAAATTAGTGTTCAACTCTCAAAACATATCTATTGATTATAGGAAACTACGACATAAGTATGGATTCCTAAAGCTATACTTTATAACCAATTTGCACACAATAAAATCTTTGTACCAATGGTACCATACACTTAATCTATTTTGGAGGAAAATGGTTTAAAGAGCTCTTGGAAAACTCTATTCTAGATGGATAATGGATGTTCAAGACATATGATTGGAAACTATTCAAGATTCAAGAGCCCTGTTAAAGATGATGGTGGACATGTCACATTCGGCTATAATGCTAAAGGGGAGATCATCATCTTAGGCCAAATTCGTAACACTAATATTATATTAATTTCAAAATAACTTTTTGTTAATGGATTAAAATACAATCTACATAGTATCTCTCTGTTGTGTAATGATGGTCTCAGTGATAAATTTGAAGATGATGCATGTAATTTTTTTAATTCTAAAAATTATTTAATATTCACTCTTCATAGAATTGAAAATTTATATTTTGTTGATTTAAACTCTTTCGATAAAAAAATGTTCCCTGTTTAAATGATTTTCATATTTAATCCTTGATGTGTAACAGAAGATTAGGACACTGTAATGTGAACTCACATAGGATACTAAATAGGAAAGTTTTAGTTAAAGACAAACCTAAATTATAATTCCCACATTACAATGTTTGTAATCCTTTTCAAAATGGAAAACAGCACAACCTTTCCTTCAATAAAAAGAAAAGAGTTTCCACTTCTCAACCGCTTGAGTTGGTTTACATTGATTTGTTTGGGCCATCTAGAGATTCATGTTCAAATGGGAAGAAATATGTTTGTGTTCTTGTAGATGATTTTTCTATATGTACTTGTGTATACATTCTATATCACAAAATTTAAGCATGTTCTTACTTAATTAATCATTCCATGTCTGTAAAAAATCTTATTGTACTAAAATTATGACATTGAGAAGTGATCATGGCTGTGATTTTTAGAATCATGATTTTGAATCTGTTTGCTCAAAATAGGTAAATAATCACAATTTCTCTGCACCAAAAACACCTCAACAAAATGTAATTATAGAATAATGAAATATAACCCCTGAAGAGATTTTTAGAAATATTCTAAATGAGTATAATATTCTTATCTATTTTTTGGGCTGAATCTGTTAATACATATTTTTAGATCATCAGTATAGTCTTAATTAGACCAGCTCTTAAGAAACCCCCCTATGAGATATGGAATAATATGAATATAAGGATAATTACTTTAGAGTTTTTGGTTTCAAATTATCTATCCATAACACTAAGGATAAACTTGAAAAGTATGCTTCTAACAGTAATGAAGGAATTTATCTAGGTTACTCAATCTCTAGAAAATATTACAGAGTATTCAATATGAGAACTACATGAGGGGGAAAATTAGTTCATGTCAAATTTGAAGTGATTGTTACACATTTACCCAAAACCTCCATTGAACATATTGTGGTAGATATGTCACTTTTGGTCCTTAATGATAATGACAGTGAACCCTTAGTGAAAATAACTAGTTCTGGAAACATTTCGTAATCATAACATGGTAGATATGAACCTATAGAGAACCATAAAAAGTCTAATTCAACTATTTCTAGAGGTACTAGAACAATCAAGAATCATCCTTTAGATGTTATAGTATGTGATCTTCATAGAGGAACACAATATACATCTTGTATGATAAACTAGGTTAAACATCAATCTTTTTTTTCATAGCTTGCACCAAAAAATATTAATGATGCAATCAATGATGAATTTTTTATAATAGATATGCAAGAATAGTTGAATAAGTTTTAAATAAACAATGTTTTCGAATTAGTAAAAATACCCAAGGACACGTTGACCATAAGCACTAAATGGGTGTTTCTAAATAAAAATGATGAATATGGAAACATATTTAAAAACAAGTCAAGAATAGTTTCACAATGATATAGTTAAGAAGAAGAAAGAAAACACGAGGAAACCATCACACTTGTTCCAAGACTAGAATCCATTGAGATATTATTTGCTTTTGTAGCTCATTTGAATTTCATACATTATGAAATTGATGTCAAAAGTGAATTTCTAAATAGGTATATATTTGAGGATGTATATGATGATCAACCGCGGGTTTTAAAAATCCACAATTTTAAAATCATGTCAATAAACATTATAATGTTCTGTATGGTCTAAAACATGCTCCATGGGCTTTGTATGATACACATAGTTCATTTAATATTTTATAAGGTTTTACTAAAGGAAAAGATAATCCAACTATAATTATTAAAAGGATTTCCTATGATTTTTAATAGCAAAAATTTATGTAGATGACATTACCATTGGATCATCTAAAAATTCATTTTGTACTAATTTCTAAATAATTACACAAGATGAATTTTAAATGAGTTTAATGGGGGAACAAAAATTTTCTCTTGGATTTCATATTTTTTAAAAAATTATTATTGTTTTATGTTAAAGTAAATAAACTATAGATATTATGAAACATTTTGGCTATGATGGTATTGAAGGTAGTTATACAGCTACATGTACCACTTGCAAGTTGGATACTAATGGAACTGGTAAATCAGTAGATCAAACCAATTATAGAGGTATGATTTGTAGTCTACTCTACCATACTTCTATCCAACCTAATATTATGTTCAGTTTAAGAATGTGTGCTCATTTTCAAGCCAATCCTAAATATTCTCATTTAATTACTGTTAAAATGATTTTTAAATATCTCTGCTATACTACAAATATAACACTATTTTATCGAATATGACAATCATTCGATTTAATAAGTTATTCGAAATCTGACTTCAACTGTTGTTTTTTAGATAGAAGGATCTCCTCTTGAACATATCACATTTTGGGAAATTCACTTGAATAATTGTGTAGTAAGAAACAGGATCTGTTACATTGTCTAGTGCCGAAGCTAAATATATAGCTGTTGTTAGTTGTTGTGATCAACTTATGTGGATGAAATAAACTTTACCATACTATGGATATCAATTCAAACATGTCTCTATAATTATGATAATACACTTTCTATTAACATCTATAAAAATATGGCATCTCATGTTTGGACAAATCACATTGATGCGAGACCTCACAACTTGTGAGATCATTATCGATGAGGTGATATCACTTTTGAATTCATTGTCACTAATCACAAATTATATGATATATTCACAATAACTTTTAGTTCTAAGAGGTTAAATTACATCAAAAATGAGTGAGGTTTGATAAACTATTAAGTGTGGACCTCACCGTTGGACCTGACCATTGGACCTCACAGTTGGTCCTCACTGTTGGACCTCACCATTGGACCTGATCGTTGGACCTCAACATTGGATCTCACCATTAAGACCTCACTGCTGGCAGCTTACCAATAGTCGACCTTTCTGGGACTTCACATTTTTCTGTCGGAATCTGAATCATTTTAGATATTTATTATTTATTTTTCTTGATTTTTGTTTGAATCATTACATGATAAAAATAATGTACAAATCACATTTCAATCCACCTCACTTGTAGAGACCCAAACTTGACATACATGGAAATCACATTACTTTTAAATTACTTTTGCAGAATACTTAATACATAACAAAAAACTGACATCCAAGGACCATAATAGTTTAGTGTCTTTGGAAACTCAGAACATAATCATCTAATCATGGTGAAAGATATTCAACATCTCCCATAAAAATCTTCCACTTTTTTCCTTACCTAAACCCTTTCTTTATATCCATGGAAAAAGAAAACATATAAACAGTGATCTCAAATGCTCATTAAGGGTAAACATGGAAACATAAAATAACCTATAAACATTTGAACGTAATAACATGAACATAAAACATAAAAATCATGAATAATGACATAAATCTTGACAATGCATAAGGAATAGATCATAAAGGAACATTAATCATGATAAATAAAATGAAAAAAAACATGGAATTATGGAAAACCATTAATCACATGATATGATTTCGATAGTAGCCAAGGCATTGCTACCAAGACCATCATAGTGGACAAAGTCCCTTACTGAATCGAGTTCACTCCTCGTTCTAGTCCTGTATCACGAGACCAGATTAACCATCCATTCCAGGAATGTCTATATCATGAGATATAAATCGTTACCCAATGCATTTAAGGGAGATATATGTCCCACAAATCTCATAATGAAATCATTATTTCATGTTCCACAACATAAATAGAAATTATTCATCATAACCCAATGAATAAAATGGGGTTCATAAACATCATCCCATCATAACTTAATCCATATAAAAAAATGGATATCATTTCATCATAAAAAAAGTGACACCATATAAATCATAGAGACATTATACTTGAATCATACTCATATGAAATAATTTCATCATAGATGGAAAAAGGTTTTGATAAAACACTGGAAATGAATTCTTGAGGAAAATATACTTTCTTCTTCAAAATAATTTTATTTTCACAAAATTCAATGAAATTATAAAATAAAAGGATTTTGTTGAAAATATTCATGAAATATTGTAGAGTAAGATTCATGAAAATAAGGCATTATGAAACTGTAAAAATCTGTTCATGCGTCTAAGTTAAATAAACATTCTCCTCGTACTTTAAACGGAAAAGTCAAAAAGTACCCAGTATGGTAAAAAATAAAGATTCCTTCCATAACGCAAAGTAAAAGTCAAAAAAGGGTAAATATGACTTTAAACATACAAGGAATAATATAAAACTCTTTATGAAAACATTTTTAAGGACATGGATAAAAAATATAACCCTAGTAAATACTTACGTATAAGCAATCTCAGATAAAAATGAGACTGCAAAATTACCCCTTACCTTAGATCCGATATGCTTCGTACGTATCCAAAAATCCTATATAATGATTTAAATAATTTCATTGACATATTAATGAATCATATTAATTGTTATGATATCATATATGGTTCACTTATGACTTTATATTACCTGTTGTTTTGTAAATTATATGTTAAAGCGGTGTTTTGGGTAAAATTGTTTCATTTATCATACGTGTTTCGACTTGTTGTTCTTACATATATCATGATTTAATTAATTCTATAATGTAAAACATGATTTATATATAATATATATTCATCATATAAATATATATGATAGATCGATAAATGGAATGAAATACACCGTTCATAGAGAAAGTAGGTCGTACGTACGCAAGAATGAGGTGTTTGTTTCCTTATTGGCTTGAATGGAAGTAAGTAGATGACAAATATATATACATACATAAATAAATTAGCTTTATTATGTCATATATTTCATTATTATTCATTATATATACATTATAATCATTATTGAATTGTTAACATGGACAATGAATCTAATCACGTCATGGAGCCGGTAATCTGTGCGTACGCACGAGCGATGATATCATTCCTATAATTTTTGAATGGAATTAGAGTGGATTATATAATATATCAGAATTAGTATCATGTTATAATAATCATTTATAGTTGTTATTTACACCATTATACCCATCCATGTAAGGTGGCGGTAGAAAAATGTTTTACAGCACGGCGTAGAGATGGTATTCCGTACGTACGCACGCGTGGTGATTTCATTTTTCATAGGATAGATAGAAAGTGAAATAAGGTTGTTTCATATTTATAATAAAATATTAGTATATATTTAATAAATATGTTATTACATTATAAGGAAACAACTAATGAAGAAGAAGTAGAAGAAGAAAGAAACTTGAAAGAATTGGTAGAAGAGATTACCTCTTCTTCGACATGCCTCTTATAAACTTCCTCTTAGGGAACAATAGTTGGACTTTTGAAAAGACCAGAACCTCTATAATATAACTACAGAGGATGAAAAGGGAAATTGGTAGGGGTTGGTCTAGCTTTAAGGCTCAAAATTGTGTAAAGAGGAGAAGGATGAGGTGCCCTTTTATAAGGGAGGAGAGGGGCACCTTTGGAAACCTCAAAAATATTAATTTATAATAAATATAACCCCACATAGAAACTTCCAAAATGACTCAAATTCGAAGATTATATGATATAGGGTTTTAATCTCATCATCCAATAAAATTTAGACATGTTGAGAATTTATTTTGAACATTATCAACTTGATTTATCCTTATTTAATCTATTTAATTTTATTTGTGCTAATACTATTCTAAATTTTAAATTGTTGTAAATAATTAATTATGTGTTGTGAATTGTTCATAATTGGATAATTTATGAAATTTTAGACCATATAAATTTCAATTTTAAATTTTTAAATATTTTTGTGATTTTTAATCAATTTTATAATATGATATTTTTATAAAATAACAATAGTGTGAATTTTGACTCTATTCATTTATTTGGATTTAAATAAATTCTAAAAAGAGTATATATTCTATCAAAATATTTAATAGACTCCCGAAATGTCATACTCATCTAGAAAATTTTGTTTAAAACATTAATTAGTCCATATAATATTTATTTTAATATATTTTAAACCACATGTTTGATATTTATCGTAATGAATTAATTACTACAACATTTTTGTATAATTATTTAATATAATTATTTGTTGTATTAAATTTAAAAATAAAATACTATGATGAAGAAAAATATAATATATTTTTTAATAATAATTTTAATATAAATTATATTCTAAAAATAACAACATATAAATTGTTGTATTTATTAAATTATGAAGGTGACAACATTGACATCATTTGAAATAAAATAATATAAATGTCCTAATATCTTTTATATAGCTCCAAATGGACCCCAAGTAGACCCTTGGATGATTATGGTATAGATATACCCGATCAATAAGTTTTGGTCAAGTGTTTGGGCCTTTTTATTGGTATAATTACTTTAATAAAACTATATTATTGATTTTCCAGTAAGTAAATAATTTTTGCATTATTAATGTATAAGATATTGTGGTAATTAAATATTTCATAAAAATGAAAAATAAATTACCATAAAAAATAAAAAAAATATTATCTTTCAAATGATTATATTTAATTGAACTTATATTCTGTATAACCTTATATTAAAAATACTTTAATTATTAAAGTTTGAGTGAGACATATTTTAACATTCTTTTAAATAAAATAAATTAATGGTCTTAATCACATCCAAGTGGGTTTAAATAGATTCCATTTTGACCCAAGTATGTCTTAAGAAGTAATATATTTCTTCCAATTATATTAGGACCAGTGTTAGGGTAATTATATAATATTAAATTTATCCTTAGTTACCCTATTTACCTTTAACTATGGTAAATAAAATTTACTGTAGTTACTATTCGTAGTGCCCAAAAATAAATAGTATCTTATTAACATAATTTGGACCTAATTATTCCAAATATGGAATCCATTTTTTCAAATTCAAATCACATAAGATGTAGAAATTAATTTAAAATTAATCTTGTTGTTAAGAAAACGAGTTTTAATTGTTAAAACATTGCAAAAGATTGAAATGATTTTACCTATGAATTAAATGTAAAATCAATGATAATGGAATAAATTATATTAAATGGTAAAAATATATTCTATTTATAATTTAAAGCCTTCAAATATTAAAATTTAACCATCTAAATCATTACGATGAAATTTTTTTTAATTAAAATATAGTGTGTTTTTACTTTTCATTAAAATATGAATGTTATCAGAATAATATGAAAAATTTATAAAAAGTAAATTTTTATATCCTTATTCCAAAGAAGAATTTTATTTTTTCAAATTGAACTTATAAATAGGTAAAAAACTAGATTTAAAGTGGTTACACCATCAAAAGGCGGCAAAACTATATTTTTTGAAAAATAATTATTTTACCCGAAAAATTTATCTTGTTCTCAAAAAATGTTCTAGAAAATGTGTAAGATGAAGAGTAATATTATGAAATTTAAATTTTAGTTAATACTATTCATAACGTATAGTTCATAATAATATTATAACAATATATCGTTGTTTAGTGAAACCCGGTATTGCGTACTACACACGATATCGAGGAAGGTCATGATTGCGCATAATGCAAGCCATGTTAGGGTTGTGTGTAGTGCAAGATCACTTTGGTGTTGTGTATAACATAATCAAATCTTATTTCATTTATACATTAAACAAAATCTATACATAATGTTGCGTAGATTAATTTCCACAAAACAAACATGAAATTGCATGTAACATGAGTCAATAATAGTGTTGCGTATACTGCATGTTAATACGGTGTTGTGTATAGTACACACTAATATTGGTGTAGTCTACGATAAAGACGTCTAAGAAATTAAAAATAATATATCTCAAAAAAACTCACGGCGTTACATTCTACCCCCCATAAAATGAATTTCACCCTCAAAATTTTCCGGGGTTACAAATCGTTTACTCTTTGAAATATTCATTCATAGAAACCCACATCATAAAAAGGAATACTAAAACATAATTTTAAAAAGTGATGTATGAGTCATAATGGTTACCAAAATTAACCCATCACTGGGTTTTCACATAGGAGAACATAGGTGAAAATATGGATATGGAAGACAAATATAACCATCAACTTCTGATGAAGAGTGGTAGAGGACATGGCTATGAAAAAGAAAACAATCACAAAGACATAAATTTGTGATGATCTATGCTACCATCTGATTCATCATATACGAGGGCACTAGGACAACATTTTTGGGATTCAATATCATTTCCCAAATGTCGAAAAAATTTTGATTTCAAAGAAATACTTACTTGATTTTGGTAAAATCTCACCATTGCTCGGGCCTTGAACAATTTCAACTTCATCTCTTAAAGAAATGAAGTTGAATATGTCTTTTGTGAAGTGTTATCAGATCATGCGATAGAATGATATTTCATTCCATCTGTCTCAAACATAAGGTTAGAAAGTTTTATAAGTCCATCTTATGGTGATATTAAGCGTATATGGTTCTAAAACTAGACTTAACTTCATCTATCATCCTTATTAATAAAATAAAACTAGTTTCTACTAACCAGGCTCTTCTTGTAGGCCAGTGGTAGGTGATAAAGGCCAGTTTCACTTCTATTGTGGGTTCGATTCCCGCAACCTTGTTCAACGCAATGGGTTGTCTCCCATTCTGCAGGGTTTCCCTTTTTCTAAAACTAAATTATTATAACATTATAGAAATAATATCGAAAAAAGGTCATGCCTTAAAAAATAATATCTGATGTCCAAAATAATCCATTCCAATCTTTAGACTTATCCAAAATACATCTGTCCAATCTAATAGTATAATGAAAACAATTACTGGAAATTTCATCTACCGAGCATGTTAATACCATCATTTATCATATGATATATCTTGTTGGTCACATTCCAAACATGTGAATACGTTAATCATGTATTCTCTTTAAAAATGAATACCCAGTGAAACTTAGTGAAAACATGAATGCTGTCAAAAGTTAAATCATTCCACATTCCAAAATCCCAAAATTTCTATATACTCAAACCATGATATCACTTTGTCCTTATATCAGAAATGAGTTCATGAATACTATCAAACATTTCATTTTCTCTTTATCCCTTCTTATGAGCATGTCATCTGCTTTCCAAAAATATTTCAATCACTTTTTATGGTTACTGGAACCATAAAATTATTGAAAACCACAATAGACAAATGCATAAATATTCCAATATTCCACGATACTATATAAAACACTATTTTGGAATCCCATTACATAAACACTTAATCATTCAACCACATCATTGTTATATTCAACATAGCCAATAGTGATCACATGTGACTTCCCATTGTACCTTTCCTTAAGAGGTTTCTCACGTGGGTCATCATTAACCCTTGTATTAGGGCATTTATTAGCATAATTCCCCATTTACTTTCACTTGAAGCATTGAATTTTTGGTGGTGCGTTCTCTGTCGTCTTTTCTCTATTCACATCATTAGCTAACCTTTTTCTATTACATCGACACTCAGCTGCTCGATGACCTTCTTTTCCACAATTAAAACATTTTATAGTCCCTTTAAGACAATCCCCTATGCTTCTTTCCACACTTTGAGCATAAAGAATCAATCATCTTCTTTTCACCATTGTTTTGAGATTTTTCCTTGGACTATGTCTTTCATTTCTTATCAAAACCATGATATGGATATGTAACACCAACTTTTAGTTCTACCTTGATAGCACAACACACAATTTCTTCATATCTATTGATGTCTCTTATAGCTAATGCCATTTGAAGACATTTTTTTAAGCCACTGATGAATCGATCAACTTTACTTTTATTTTGGATGATAAAGCCAGATGCATACCTTGAAAGCCTATAAAATTCGCCTCGTATATACCAACAGATTCATCATCATTTTTATTACGCTCATGTAACTCCTTTTCCAAATTTTTTCAAAGAATACGAGGTAAGTACTTATTAAAATATAAGTTCTTGAACTCATCCCATTACATGGATTCAATTAAACCTTGGGGCCTTGTATTCTTAATTAGAGTCCACCACTGGTCTGCTTTACCATCTAAACGGTAAACTTCCAGAATGACTTTTTCATGTTCTCAACATCAATGTATGGAAAATATCTTTTCAATGGTACTAATACATTATTTAGAAACAAGTGGATTGGAAGACCCACTGAAAGAAGTTGGACATTGCCTCATGAAGGATTCAATAAAACATTGTTCCCTTCTCTGCTCATTCGGAAGTCCAGAATGATTCACAACTTGTCTAAGTATATCAATAAGATTTTTCACTCCATCTCCCATAACATTGGATTGTTCTGGAGGAAAATCATTTCATTTCCCATTACATTGATCAACACGGTTCCTTCGGGTTCCATCCATCATCTAAACCCAAAAAAGAATATTCTAAGAGGAAAAAATCATGCTTGGAAAACAACATAATAAAGGGGGAGTACATTGAATATCCAAAATTGTAGGTTTAATTCTAAAATTGTTACCGAAATTCTTTTACTATAACCTATACTTATACTTATCCTTAGGGACATCCCTAGAACCACCGTAGAAATATCTCTAGGGATCTCACTAAAGTTTTCACATTCTAGTTTCTGAAGGTTGACTAAACCTTTCCTTTGATACCAACTATAGAGACCCAAACATGACGTACATGGACATTACATTAGTTTTACATTACATTTGTGGAATACAAAATACATAACAAAAAATTACATCCAAGGACCGTAATAGTTCAGTGTCTTTAGAAACTCAAAACATAATCTTCTAATCATGGGGAAAGATCATTAACATCTCCCATAATGATCTTCCACATTTTTTTTCATACCTAAAACATATATTTATATCCTGGGGAAAGAAATAATTATAAAGGGTGAGATCAAATGATCAGTAAGGTTATACATGGAAACATAAAACAATCTATAAACATTTGAATGTAAGAACATGAATCTAAAACATAAAAATCATGAGTAATGACATAAATCTTGACAATGCATAAGGCGTAGATAATAAAATAACATTAATCATGATAAATAACATGGGAACAAAACATGTAATTGTGGAAAACCATTAAGCACATGATATGATTTCCATATTTTCCAAGGCATTGATACCAAGACCATCACAGTGGATGAAGTCCCTTATTGAAACGAGTTGACTCCTCGTTCATGTCCTGTATCACTGGACCAGATTATCCTTTTCTTCCATCCATGTATATCTCATGATATATAAATCTTTACCCAATGCATTGGACGGAGATATTGGTCCCACCCATCTCATAATGAAATCATTCTTTCATGTGACACATCATAAACATAAATCATTCATCATAACCCAAAGAATAAAATGCGTTTCATAAACATATTCCCATCATAACATAATCCATATAAATAAATTGATATCATATCATCATAAGAAAAGTGAAACCATGTAAATCATAGATACATTATACTTGAAACATACACATATGAAATAATGTCATCTTAGATGGAAAATGGTTTTGATTAAACACTTGAAATGAATTATTGGGGAAACTATCCTTTCTTCTTCAAAATCATTTTCTTTTCACAAAATGCCATGAAATTTTAAAATCTAAGGATTTTGTTGAGAGTAGTCATGAAATAATGTAGAGTAAGATTCACGAATGTATGGCGTTATGAAACCGTAAAAATCCATTCATTACATATAAGTTAAAAAATCATTCTCCTCATACTTTTAATAGAAAAGTAAAAAAGTACCACGAATGGTAAACAAAAGAAATATTCCTTCCTTAACACAAATTAAAAGTCAAAAAGGGGTAAACATGACTTTAAAAATACATGGAATAATATCAAACACTTTATGAAAACATTTTTATGGACATGGATGAAAAATATAACCCCAGTAAATACTTACGTATAAGCAATCTCGGATAAAAATGAGATTGCAAAATTACCCCTTACCTTAGATCCGATATGCTTCTGACATATCCAAACCTCCTGTATAATGAATTAAATAATTTCATTGACTTATTAAAGAATCATATTAATTGTTATTATATCATATATGGTTCACTTATGACTTTATTTTACCAGTTCATTTGTAAATTCCATGTTAAAGCAGTGTTTTGGGTAAAATCGTTTCATTAATCGTACGTGGTTCGACTTGTTGTTCTTAATTATATCCTGAGTTAATTTATTATATAATTTAAAAAATGATTTATATATAATATATATTCACAATATATATATATATATATATTATAGATTGATAAACGAATGAAATACACCGTTCATGGAGACCGTAGGTCGTACGTACGCATGAACACGGGTTTCGTTTCCTTATCAACTTGAATGGAAGTAAGTAGATGACATATATATGTATACATAAATCAAGTAGCTTTATTATGACAAATATTTCATTATTATTCATTATATATAATTTATAATCATTCTTTAATGGTTAACATTGAGAATGAATCGCATCGCGTCGTGGAGACGGTAATCCGTGCGTACGCACGAGTGATGATATCATTCCCATAATTTTTGAATGGAATTGGAGTCAATGATATAATATCTCATAATTAGTATCATGTTAGAATAATCATATATAGTTATTATTTACACCATTATACCCATCCAAATAAGGTGGGGATAGAAAAATATATTACACCACGGTGTGGAGACGGTATTCCGTAAGTACTCACGTGCGGTGATTTTGTTTTTCGTAGGCTGAATATAAGGTGAAATAGGATTGTTTCATATTTATAATAAAATATCAGTATATATGTAATTATTATGTTATTAAATTATAATGAAACACCTAATGAAGAGGATGTATAAGAAGAACGAAACTTGAAAGAATCGGTAGAAGAGATTACCTCTTCTTCAACGTGCCTCTTTTAAACATTCTCTCAGGGAACTAGATTTGGTCTTTTAGGAAGAATAGAACCTCTATGATATAAATAGAGAGGTTGAGAAGAAAAATTGGCAGGTTTTGGCAAAGAATGAATGCTCAAAATTATGTAATGAGGAGAGGGAGGAGGTTCCCTTTCATAAGGGAGGGGAGGGGCACCTTTGAAACCAAAAAAATATTAATTTATAATAAATTCAAACCGAAGATAAAAACATAAAAAATGACTCTAATCCGAATCTTAGATGAGATAGGGTTGTAATATCATAAAAAAATAAAATTTATACATGTTTGGAATTTATTTTAAACAATATCAACTTGATTTATCCTTATTTAATCTATTTAATTTTTTTGGGGTAATAATATTCTAATTTTTAAATTGTTATAAATAATTACTTATGTGTTGTGAATTATTCATAATTATATACTTTATAAAATTTTAGACCATATAAATTTTAATTTATAATTTTTATGTATTTTGGTGATTTTTAATCAACTTTACAATATGTTATTTTTATAAAATAACAATACTGTCAATTTTGACACTATTAATTTATTTGAATTTAAATAAAATACACATAAGGGATATATTCGAAAAAACATATTTAATAGAATCGAAACATGTCATATTAGTCTATAAAATTTGTGGAAACATTAATTAGTTAATATAATATTTATTTTAATATTTTTTAAAAAATTTGTTTGATATTTCTCTTAATGAAATAATTACTACAACATTTTTGTATAATTATTAAATATAATTATTTGTTTCATAAAAATTAAAAATAAAATACTATAAAGAATATAAATATAATATATTTTATAATAATTATTTAACTCGAATTTATCATCTCAAAATAACAACATATAAATTTTTATATTTATTAAATCATGAAGTTGACAACTTTGACATCATTTGAAAAATAATAATTTAAATGCCCTAATCTCTTTTATACGGCTCCAAATGGTCCCCAAGTCGATCCTTGGATGATTATGGTATAGATATACTTGATAAATAAGTGTTGGTCAAGTTTTTGGGCCTTTTTATTGGTATTATTACTTAAATAAAAACTATATTATTGATTTTACACTGTGTAAATAATTTCTCCATCATTAATGTATAAGATATTAAGGTAATTAAATATTTCTTAAAAATTTCAAATAAATTACCATAATAAATAAAAAAATATTTTCTTTAAATTGAGTATTAATAATAGAATTTATATTCAGTATTCCTTTATATTAAAAATACTTTAATTATTAAAGTTTGAGTGAGGCACATTTCACTTTCTTTTAAATAAAATAAATTAAAGGTCTTAATAATATCCAAGTGGGTTAAAATGGATTCCATTTCGACCCAAGTATTTTTTAAGACGAAATATAAACATCCAATTATATTAAGACAAGTGTTAGGGTAATTTTATAATATTATATTAACCCTTTATTACCTGATTTACCATTAACTAAGGTAAATAAAATTTATGGTAGTTACTATTCATTGAGCCCAAAAAAAAGTAGAATATTAACATAATTTGGAACTAATGGTTCCAAATATGGTATACATTTTTCCAAATTGAAATCATAGAAGTTGCAGAAAGTAATTTAAAATTAATCTTGTTGTTAAGAAAATGAGTTTTAAAAGTTAAAACATGTCAAAAGATTGAAATGATTGTATCTATGAATTCAATTTAATATAAATTCTAATGGAATAAATTATATTAAATGGTAAAAATATATTCTATTTATTATTTAAAACCATTAATTATTATAATTTAACCATATAAATTTTTACGATTAAAAAATTGTTTTTAATTAAAATATAGCGTGTTTGTACTATTCATTAAAATATGAATGTTATCAGAATAAAATGAAAAATTTATCCAAAGTAAAATTTTATATCCTGATTCCAAATAAGAGTTATATTTTGACAAATTCATCTTATAAATATGTCAAAACTATATTTAATGTGGGTGCACCATCAAAAGGCGGCAAAACTTCATTTTTTAAAAAATAGATATTTTACCCAAAAAAATTATTTTATTCTCATACCATGTTCTTGAAAATATGTATGATGAATAATAATGTCATAAAATTCAAAATTTATTTAATACTATTCATAATCGCTACTTCATAATAATATTATAACAATATATAGTTGTTTATTGAAACTCGATATTGCGTACTACACATGCTATCAAGGAAGGTCGTGTTTGCAAGTAATGCAAGCCAAGTCAGGGCTGCGTGTAGTGAAAGATACCTTTTGTGGTGCATATAACATAATCAAAACTTATTTCATTTATATGTTAAACAAAATCTATACTTAATGTTGCATAGAATAATTTCCACAAAACGAACTTGAAATTGTGTGTAACATGAGCCAAGAATAGTGTTGCGTATACTGCAAGATGATACGGTGTTGTGTATAGTACTTGCTAATCTTGGTGTAGTGTTCAATAGAAGACATAAAGGAAATTAAAAAGAATATATCTCATAAAATCTCAGGGTGTTACATCACTCCTCTCATGAACCTCTAGCTCCCTAATCATGGAACCCAACCTTATACTTAAACCCACAAAACACTCTAGATTGCATGGCATGATTGAATAGAATGATGGTTAGTGATGAAGGAGAAGCATTGAATCCTAAGTGACCTTCATCTTAGACTAGTAGAGGAAGAATAGTAGTGTTAAATCTAATCAATCAACATTTTTTTAGAGTGAAATCATGGTAGAAAAATAATTATGCTCTCAATGACCGCTGTTAAGAAAGTCTCTGGTGATGTAGGCACTCGAAGCTCAGGATTGGGTGGTATGATTTTCAAATAACAATGGAACTTATTATAGACATATATTGAAGGAATTTTATGATTCATTAAAATTAGATCATTCTGATAATGAGATCCGAATATATTCAAAGTTAAATAAAGTTAGTGTGATATTCTCCTCTGTTGAATGGGATGAATGTCTAAAAGTTCCACATCAAGAAAATTTTGATTACTAATCTTGAGTGGTGCCACCCACTAGTATGTTATTATTTTATTAAGAATAATTGGAAGAACATACAAGGAATGATATCCCTAGGAAATTTATTACTGGTGAAATGGAAGGAGAAGACAAGTTGTTGTCTAAGTTTGTTCAGAATGTTTTGAGTCCTAGGAGACGGGACATTGCTACCTTGAAATACCAGGACCTGTTTCTTTTGTACATGTTAAATCATGAACAGAAGATAAATTTCGGTAGGTTGTTGATGATTCAATTGTAGTTTATGAAAAATCCCAGATCCAATTCCAATCCTTTGTTTCATGATAGATTGATATCCTTGATGTTGAAAGTGATAGGAGTTTTAGGAAATAAGTATGAAATACTAGTTTTAAAGGAAATATTCAACATTATGAAATTGATTTTCATGTTTATGATGATAAGATATAACCCATGGCAAATAATTTTTTTTAATGATGAGGCTAATATGTATGAATAATTCATCCCTATCACAAATCCTACTAGGCCTATGAGTAAGAGAGATCTATGTACAAAGCCAAATAAAGTGGATCTAGTGTACTCAGATGAAGAAGAAGAGGTTGTTGTGGTGTAAGAAAGAGAATATTCTCTGGTAGATGATAAGAGATATCCTCACCTTCCCTCAAGTCCTCACTCAAATTCTATATCCTTGGTGAGCCTAGCCCAACAAAGAGATTTCCTAGATGAGAGACTATCCTAAGGGACAACGAGGATGAGGAAAGAAGTGAAGATGAATGAGAAGAAAATGTCTTAAGAGACATTAGATAGACCTCATAGGAGGAGGATGAAATAGTATCTAGTAATGATGATTTTGAGATAGATGTTGATGGATGTGTAGAGGAATGTCTATGTCTCATTCATCAGATAGGATATGTATAAATGGTTGGAAGTGTAGATGAAGTGGTTTCTAAATTTGTTGATGATATAATTCAAATGGTTGTCGTTGATGATTCTACAGAAGAAGTGGTAGTGGACTCGTCTAATGATGCAATTGATCAAAGAGGTATAATAGAGATGGATGTAATGATTAGGAAAATTCTCCATGTGTGGGGGAGGAACCTATTTCTATAGGTTCAATTGTTGTTGCTCACAGAATTGAATATTGTTCATAAGAACCTGGATTTGTCATCTTGGGATTAGAATATAGAGACACTGATGATGATAAGCCAAACAAAATCCCTCCAATTCCTTCTGTTTCAGAAACTACTATTGTATAACCATTATTTCTTTTACCTCGAGACTATGTGATGAAGGATGATTTTGACTCATTAAAACCAGATTTGAAGAAACACACTAATAAGATACCTATTTAGATAGATTTAACATTTGATCTCAATCAAGAAGTGGTGTCATCTACATTAGAAATAGTAATTTCTATCTCTCTGTCAAATTTGTTAAATTAAGTGAAGGAATGTTAAAATAAAGTTAGAACCATGGAAGAGTCTATGGAATCTTGGAAAAACTTAATTGGGAGTTTAGACTCTTATATGGATTCGAGTGTTCAAGTGGAAAAGACCATACGTATGTCTTTGTTTTGTTAAGTAGATGGTCATTGTGATTAATGACTTTATGATGTCTATAGAGACACATGTTAGGGGATAGAATGATGATGTGAAGACGATGATATGTGGTCTGACCAAGTATTTTTAAGTAAAAATCGGCTTTCACAGTGGCACCTCTGTGTGCATCTTCTTCCTCTTCATCCTCCCCAACAGTTGATATAGAAGCATTCAAATCGGTTGTTATAGAAGATGTGGATATGTCCTCTGGTGCAAGTACCTTATACCCTCAATATATAACTTAGGTCATTCCCACTACCGGATAAATTCATAAGCTTATGGGAGATTATTTATGTTATGTTGAACAATATCATAAGACCATAAAAGAGTAAGTTGGTTTCTATTACAAAAGAGTGTACACTAATCATTAGATGGATGGTCGCTTCAAACTGTTATTCGAAGACAATGGGATCCCACCTGTCACTCAAGATTTTAAGGATCAAGTAAGTATTCTTAGAGAGTTGACTAATTAATTGAAAAAATTCATGGATAATAAGTATGATTTTATCTCATATATGGAAAGTGGAGGAAGCATTATTATGGATTTCAGAAATATCTGTTTACCCTTCCCCCATGTGGACTACACTCTTGTTATCATTCCTTCAGCATTACCTTCTTCCTCAGCAACCACAGTCTCTACTAATGCTTCACCATTGATAACTACTGCATAGGCCATTAGAAGCCTGACCCCAATGATTCCTCAGATATATACTCACTATCGATTTATCGATGCCTCTGTAGTAGCTCCTCCTACAATGATCACTGCCATACCTCAGCCAATTCCTCCATCTTATGAACCTACATCCCCATCATCCATAGAAAAAGCTCCATTGGACATTTCTAATGTGGATTGAATGTGGGATGTCTTATTTGTTAGGTACACTTGGATTCATCTTTTATATTGTACTCTTTCTTCATTAATAATAAAATCCTCTTTTTCCTCTTTTTGTCTTACATTATTTTTGTTAATCACAAAGGGGATAAGTTTCATGTTTTGTCTTGACGCTAGTCCCTGCATATATACGTTGTCTTTATGATCCACAATAATTATGGTTCAATTATTACTATAATCACCTATGAAGATATTAGAAAATGTGGATATCCCTGATTAAATAACACATTAATCAAAATATTCACTAATATATTTTATGATTATCAAAAAGGGGGTGATTGTTGGACTTCCCTATTTTGATGATCCCAAATCATGTTTCATTTATTAGATAATAATGTTTATATTATAGAATAAATTTTTTTCATTAATATTAAATGTTTATACCATGTTATACCTATGTATATTTAATCTCAATATTCTATTGATTTTGATTATAGTGAAAAATTTCACTACGTAGAAGGTCACCGATGAAGCTCACCAAAAGAACGTCAGCGATGAAAGGTCACTAATGAACTTCCCTGATAGAAGGTATCCAATGAAAGGTCACCGATGAAGGTCACTTATATAAGGTCACCAATGAAAGTTAACTGATATAAGGTTACCAATGAAATTTCCATGATGAAAGTTCACCGATTAAAGGTCACTGATTAAGGTCACCGGTAGAAATTCACTAATGAATGGTCACCGATGAAGGTTACCGATGAATCCTGCTGATGAATGTTACTGATTAAGGCTACCGCTGAAGGCTACTAATGAAGCCTATTTTTGAAGCCCACTTTTGATAAGGTTACCACTACTAGTCTACCGATGCTCTCTCATCTACTCCATAATTCATCAAATTCATAATATTATCATAAAAGTCAAATTTGGTAAATTTTATCATTTTAACTTTAAATGGTCTTGATTGTAGACCTATCAAGTGACCGTATCTGGGGACAGTACGAGGTACATGGAGGACCACATGTGGTTTACATATTCCAATTATCGGAACTCATATATAATATAGAAGACCGAGGAAGAAAAGAAAGAAGAATAGAAAAATATTTTTTGAGAATGAGCTTACCTGCTACATTAAAGAGAAAATGGAAGAACCATCCAACACATACAATGTGAACACAAGAGAAACATGAAGATTATTTGGGACAAATTCACATTTTTCTTCTCTGCTACTTAAAATCTATATCAAACTATGAAGCAGAACACCATAGTACTTGGATGCTAGAACGTGGAGTTTGCGACACTCTCTTTTGAGGGAAAATTTCAAATAAAGACTCAAACATAAATTTCATCACTCCATGGAGTCAAGAGCTAAACAGAAAACCCATAGATCATTCTAAACTAAATAATATAATATTATCTCTATTTTTTGTATTTTTTATTTTTGAGAAGTTCATATTTTATAGATACTGTATCTTGTTCTTAAGCTAGAGGATACTGAAAATAGTCACCATAAACTTCACATACACCTTGTTTCCCACGTATAACTGAAGAGGAGATAGTGTGTGGTCTGGATTGTTTTTCCCCACAAAGAACTGGGTTAGAGGGTGTGATCCATGGACAGTTTATGGAGACTATTGTAATTCCTGATACATGTTGTGTATCATGTTTGTTATTAATAAAAACTGTTGTGTGGTAGGTGGTCACCAATTGAGGAGGATTAAGTCTCAGCATGGGACTGAACCTCTTGATTCTCTAGTCTTTGTATTATATTTTGTAATACTATATTTTTTATATTCTCTATTGCTTATTATTTCAAAAACATAAAATTGTATTACATAGACTCTGATAATTAGTTGTGGGTAGTGTGTGTATGTGTTCAGTAAACCTATTTCAAAAGTTAAAGAAGTGTTTTACTTTGATTCAACTAAGGACTAATCACCCTTTGAGAAACCTGTTCAACAAATAAATATTTATATCTCTACTGCCTTAATTAACTGGGAAGTATCAAAATTGTGAGATCTTTATCATAATATTTTTAAAAAAAATTATGTTGGAAGTCAATTCACCCCCTCCCTCTCGAGTTTCCACTCCAACCAACACACTTGAATAATTATTTTGTAACCCAATTAATAAAAAATTATATAGACTTATGATTCTACATTAACATAATTATATATCATTTAATTATGTATAATGATGTTATTATATATTCACGGTCCAATATTAATTTTAGGTGGTCGAGGATGAAATAATATAAAATAATTGTTTATGGATGCTACCTCTTCCGCAAAAAACATATATTCTTTGAACAAAAAGTTATATTAGGTTAGATTTTTACCCAAAATAAGGCTTGTAATAAGAGAGTATCATATTAGGTCAATTATTTGGTTATTTGTTTTCTAACCTAATGTGTTGCAGATGTGTGAAGATGATAAGAGTGGGGGTGACCTCTTATAAGGGAGGTGACCAGCACACATGTCCATTTTTATAATAAAATGGTGTTACCACGTTTTCCACATGCCTAAAGGTGGGAAAACGGTAAGTTGTGGACTATATAATAGATAAGGTCATATTTTGTCTATTCAATGGGTATAGTAAGTGTTTTTAGTCATTTCTAAACGTTATCCATTTAGTTTAACCCCCATGTGAACCCATTTTTACTATAACCGCGATAAATAATTTTTATGGTTCTCTCTATTCATTATGGAATGTTTTTTGAACTTTTCAGATAGTATATAAATTATTATTCTAATAAATATGGAAAAAATTCATATAAATGGAAAATTTTAATTTAAAATGAATCTTACAAACGATCTAAGAAAGTAGGTATTCAATGAGAAAATGATCAAATGTATACAATGTTTTTATATCATGGTTGAATATGAAATTGATTAAAAAATACTAAATTATATTAATAGATATATATTGGATCAAATTTTTATTTTAAAATTATATTAAAATAATATCTATCTTGTGAATTCTATGAATAAAAGGTTGTGTAAAATAAAAACAATTATTTTTCACCATTCACTGCAAAATTTGTCATTTTATAAAATTATAAAAAATTCACAAAAATTAAATTTTGGTATATAGATTTTAAAGTAGAATAAATTTTTCAGATAAATCATCTAAAATTTGAAAAAAAAATTAATTTCAAATTATGTCAGAATATCTTGACTAGACAACCATTTAGAAAACAAAATTATGCAATCAATTTTTTATTTAATTGATTATATATTTTTAATATTAAAGAGATAAGAATAATTTTATTAATATATTTACTACAATTTAAACCTATAAATTGAGTGAGTAGTTTAAAATTTAATACTTTAATACTATTCATTTAGATATTAGGTTTCATGTTTGAGAAGAAATATAAAAATTATATTTAAGGAAATATATTTTGTTTGTTCATTAAGCTCGGTGTTTCTTGCTGAATATGTTTTCATGTAAAATGATTATATTTTCTAATTTGACCATGTCATAGTCAATTATTCAATTATATTTCATACGAACACTAATTTATTTAGAGAAAAAATTATGTTCAACCCTTTTAGTTAGGCAGTATATAAACTATCTAGAGTTTCATAAAATAATAGATTAACATATTATGGGTTTTTTAGAAAATTTTTTCATAATATTTAAAAAAGTAACAAAAATTCAATGAAATAATTCAAAAAAAAATTATGAATGAATTTCACCTACTTTCAAATAATTTCAGAAATTATTCCACGTTAATAACTAGATTTTTCATAAAACAAACCAGAATAAGAAATTTTAACAAAAAACCTCATTCATTAGTTTTTTACATTTTATCAATGAATTTTATATTTTTTTAAATAACTAAATTCTTGATTCTTGATCATTATTAACAACCCACTCAAGGTACACTATTAAAAATAATTCATACTGTTTTGTTATCTTTAGGTATAATATTTATGAATTTATAATACAAGTTATAGCATGATTAAAAATGAAGCATTGAAATTGATGTCTTATAATGCGAAAAAATTAATATACCCCATAATATATGAATAATAAATTTTTTATATACCTCAAAATATTCAATCAGTTTTCTGTTTAATTATATATATAGTGGGTAAAAAATAAGTTTTCTAATAAGGTGATCTCTCTAATGGGAGTAGTATGACATGGACTTGGTTCCCAAATTAGGAAATCGTTTTTATTTTATCTATAAATTTCTATAATTCTTTATTATTTCATTAACATTTCATCCCAAATAAAATAATTTTTTTGTATCATGGATTTAATTCATTCTTTATTTTATTATTAGATTTAAGTTTCTTCTTCAAGAATGAATGAAATAAAACCTTAATTATATTCATATTAACCCATATTTATATCCAATTATGACATGGAAAAAAATCAGAAATTATTTTTCCACATGTCTAGCCTTCTTCTTCTATGTAGTCATCATTACTATATCACTTTTAGCATAATAATTCATTTATTATTTCCATGTATTCATCAATGGATCCATTTTTTGTAATACAATTTCCAATAATTTATAATATTCACGCCCATAATATGTTCTCATTTCACACACCTCATCGATAGATTATGGGTTTTCCCTATTCCCAATCCATTCATATATTCAATGTAAATACATTTTTTTAAAATTATTCCTTATCCTTATTTAATATATTTTCTCCTATTTCTATTGTATATTTCATCATTATTCCTTATTAATTAGTAAAAACCTTAATTATTTCACAATTTCTCTTTTTATACCTCAATACAAGTGTCTTCTCATGTGTTTTACACCCATTTCATCATTATACAATGACTTCTTGGGAGATATTTTCTTATATATATTATTCTAATTAAACAACAATGAAATCATTCATTCATCTCAACATTATCATTTTAGGGTCTTTTCATCAAGTCATCATTTAGTTTTTTTCTTAATCAATAAATAACATTAATCGTCATTACTATGACCTCCATTGATTTATAACATACATAAACATTAATGCTGTAATTTTTTTTTCTTGATATACATATTTCTTCATTTTTGTGAATTATTAATCAATTGAGGATCTTTTCTTTTTTTATTTCACTTATACTCCAATGAAATTCATAGCTCCTACTATTTCCACATATTTTCACATTTCAATAATACTCAATTAAACTTTTATAAACATCGAACATCATTATTAGTATCCAAAAAATATATATTTATTTGTTTTTTGAATCAATATAACAGAATTTTAACTATTTTTTTTGGAAACCATTTATCTTATTATGTGCTCTATCATGGGAGTTCATATTATTAAATATTCTAACATCCCACCTTGAAATATTTGGAGGTTTTATTTTGTTTTTATCTTTATTTTTCATCATTTTTACTTTATTCATGAACTTTTTGATGAAACAATATAGTTACAAACCAAATTCACTAAAGTATTGGTTACCTTAATTGAAGATCATGTTTATGGATGATAATGAAATGATTTTATGGAATTATTCACAATAATAGAAATCCTTTTACTGTAAGACTACTTTTATAAAATAATAAGAGGGAAATTATTCTATGAATAGATTATAAATATTATTCCTTGGTGTTTATTATATTTCTCAATTTACCTTCCAAGTAAAGACATTCCATATTGAAAATGTACTTATTGAATTCATTTTTTTGAACCATTTCTTAATATTCTCTTTCATCATCATTATATGATCGTTTCATATCATAATTTCTACTATATAATAATCATCAAAAAATTCTATTTTATTTTCATTAACCTTAATGGGACGACATTTAACAATAATAGATGTCTTTTAAATTGTTTTATGAATTAATTCAAGAATATCTATTTTAAATTGATATTTCTCAAAATATACATTTAAAAATTCTTTATTAAGAAAAAAAATCATTTATTATAAAGGATTATGAATTCTTATTTATAATCAACATGTTTGGTTGATAATGTTTCATTGTTTCGTCTTATTATATAATTTTTATTCAATTTCATCATATACAAACTTTATCTATGACTTTTCATTTTTTATACCATAAATATATGAAAGATTAACTATTTCAATATCAATATAAACTATTTAAAGATACAGATTTACCCCAAATTAAAAATCATAGATGTAATCATTGTGACATAAAATATTTTAGTGTAAAATAAATATTATGTTAGTTTGTGTGTAACACATACATTACTGAATGAAAAATAGAGTATGATATAAAATTAAAATATCAAAACAGGAGGCCATGGATAAACCATGGATCCAAAAATTATTATAAAAGAGAATAAACAGTACACAATGTTAAGGGTAGAAGGGAGTGTACCCCACCAACTCAAAATACAGATGGATAAGTTAACATTTCCTTCCATGACCCCATCCACGAGGTGCACATAATCCTCTTGGATGTCATCCCCTTTGCCACAGTTTAGGGGTCTGCCAAGCCCCAACCACATCAACAATATCCACTGGATCATCAATTGCAGCATCATTATGCTCCATACGTTGATCAGCCACTAGCACCCCATCCACAGTCACCACCATGCGTCCTTGAATATTTCCCTCTTCTCCATCATCATTGGCCCCAGAGCCACCGTTAGTGACTGAATAATCCTTGTCCTCTATTCCTTGAGCTCTATCATCCAACTGATCCACACCATGAAGTTGTCCATCCTGGTCATTGCCTGTCTGTACAGCTAACAGAGAAGAAGAGGCCTCAATAGGCTTTTTCAATCAAGATTTATCCCTTTCACGACTCTCCATATATAATATTTCAAAATCTGGAGAGTTGATTGATTCAAGCATCGTAAGGAAGTCAGATTTTACAACAACATTGGTAGGACACATCGATACTTTGGAAACATGATCATCCAATGTCACCTGAGGATCAACTGGCAGCATCGAAGCATCATTAGATAGGGCCGAAATACCGGTGGCCTTCATGGTGAAGTCCCCCAAAGGGGCTTCCACCAGGGTAGCAGCATGCACATGAGTAACCTTCCCAATCAAAACCAGTGAATTATCAACAATGCGCACAAAAGCAGAATCACTAGATATGCACCCTGTAGAAGAAGCAGAATTCTACACACATTTTTGTGCAGTAAGAGCATCAAAACCACAAGGATCACCTGCTGTGCACACAAAAACAGGTGCAGAGGATTTCACACGAACCTATTTAGCAAGATCAGATGGACCATTCCCATAATAGCAAACCGGTATGTAATTTCCACTCAATTTCCCCTTAGAATGAAACCCCTCTTCTAAAATAACAGCAAAATCCACATCACTATCACCATCTAATACATCACCCCACTCATAGGGCTCCCCATGTTCATAAGTGCAAGGTGGAGGTGCACCATCACCATCAGTTAGCATACCTCAACCCATACTAGCATCAAGAGGCCTTTTGGCCTTACCAGCAACAACATCAGCAAAAGAAAGGGACCCCCTTCCGATTAACTTGCTCACAATCATGCCTCCCAAAAGAAGCTGGAACATTCCTACCATCATAGCTAGATATGTTAACCTTTCCACCATCTGGGAGACCTCTCCTCATAGGCATTGAAGATGCAGAATCTAATTTCAATTTACAACATTCAGCAAGATGACCACAATGTTTACAATTAGAGCAGTGTAAACCCCTATTACAGTTAACTTGGACATGTCCAATAGTGAAGAAATTTAAATAGAAATTAGGAACATGCTCGAATTCAATCTCAAGTTTGAATTTAAAATCACCAGAAATTAACAACATTGTCTCAACATGTTGTAATGACATATCACACTCAACAAGAATGTGATAAAAATGTCAATAACGAACTATACTACTTTCTTTATCAATTTTAATAGGAGTTACCACTGAGAGTGCAACGTCCCAAAGGATACTCCGATGCCAGAATAACTAGTTCAATCCCATGATGTGAATCCAGGATTGAGATACTGTGTTCTTGGCCCAAAACGGGTCAAACTAGGGATCCCTGTTCAGAAACCTGAGGATCCATGGCTTAATATTGATTAACCCATGACTCCATGCCTTCATCTTCATATCATTCGAACAAAAAATAAACTGATAAAAATTCATACCAAGTGATACAACTTTCCATTCATTAAAACCCCAAATCACCTGAAGGTGTTTCCGAAGATCCTCAAGCTTCCACGAGACATTCATTTATGAACTCGGACAACCAATCATAGAATGTTTACAAGAATCAATACGCTCTTGAAAAAATCGTGGATTTTCTTCAACAACTGCTCCTGCACCATTTTGCGATATCTGGTTATTAGAGATAGAGTCTCCATATCGAGAACTAGTAATGAATCGATCAGTTCCCCTAACCTGTAACATGTTCGTTCGAGAAAGATCGCATGAATCAGTAGGAATTGACGTCGAACCAGATCCCACATCCGTCCTCTTCAAAGGTCTGATGAACACATCTATGGGATTAATGTAGTCATCTAACAAAATCATTGTAGAAATCACCAATAAAAAACTCCAATTGCTGATGACATAGAGAGAGACTCTCCGCGCCCAAGAATTAAAATTAAAATATTATTATAAAAATATGGTTGTTATAAAAAATCCATCAAATTGGAGGGTATAAATAGTTGTATCCTAATTACTTAATATGTTTATAAATTCATTCTCTAATAAAAAGTTATTTATTATTTTTTTAGAAACAGAAATTCAATTTTAAAATATATCTTTTAATACTATATAATAATTTTTTTCTTCTGAAAATTTATTTATATGTAAAAAATATTTTTATACATATAAATTATGTTAATCACAATAAATTAATGATGTAATGGTTTTCACATATCAGATATTCAATAAAATAAATTTACATTCACCTAATGGTGGTTACAAGAAAAATAAAATGAATAATGTATTTTTATTCTCTGAAAATACATTTTTTCAAAAAATGATTATATTTCTCTTGGTACATAGATATTCCAAAAAATTTATATCATTTTAATAATGTTTATATGATAAAAATTAAATAATTCCCGAAATAACCATTTCATAATTATCATAGGGTAATTATTTTGGATATTCCGGAGCATATAAATTATTGAATGTATAGTGAAAAAATAACAATTTTGATAAAATTTTCATTTCAATTAAACAAATCAAGTAGTTGAAAATATAAATTGATATTTTTGTTTGTATAAAATTCTTATAAGATTCATTTTATTAAAAATAATCCAATTAATTCCATGGTAATAAATATTATAAATTAAATTTCTAGAAAATAATCTTTATGATAAAAACAGAATATTTTCTAAAAATATTTTTTCATTGCATTTCATGAAATAATATAAAAATTATTTTTTAGAAGTAATTTAAAATATATAAAATAAAATGGATTCTATATTTTATATTAGAATATTAAAATTAGGTCATAAGGACTATTTCAAATTCATTAATATTGAATTGTAGTCATGATAAATGTTAATTACTATAGTAAATTTTAAAATAGCTTAATAGAGTTTAATGTTATGAGATATCACAATAGAATATATCAAAAACACTATTTAGTACAATTAGATTTCTTTATTTAATCTGTGATTATCATATCATATAAAATATGTCAATTTGATACATTTTTTATTATAACGCTTATATTAACATATGTAAGGAATAATTAAAAAATGACACACTCTCTCACATATAATGATTTGATTATATAGATATAGATAAAAATGATATATAAATGAACATTGAAAATATAATTGATAAATAATAATATGGATTTTTTATATGAATATAATATTAACTATTATTGACTATAAAATTACTTAGAACATTTATAAAAAACTGATACAATGCTTGTCCACGATAAGTGAAATAAAATAAATGATTTTAAAAAAATAAAATTAATTATTTTATTTGAGTGATGATGTCCATTAAATTTTATGGATAATTATAATGGATACATTTTATTTCATGTGTTTATTTTGGAATTATTTTTTTTATTACTGTCTAGATTGTTAGATTTTTTGAATTATTAAAAAAATGACCTAAAATTATAGTTAATGAATAGAAATGATTTTTAACTCAATATAATATGGAAATTATCCTACAAAAATTGTAGTAGAAATTATTCGATCATATAGTGACATGTTCATGTATTTTCTTCTTGTAATTTTTAAAATTACAGTCATAAAACTTATATGTTAAATGTTTTCTCTACAGTTTTTGTTAATAGGTTTAATGGGTGTTAAAATATGAAATATTGATTAAACTTACACCTAAAAAATTCTTAATATTATTGGATGAATTTATTTTTACCTTATCCAACTCATGTTAACAAATATTGAATGTTTTAACTATTTTAAATTTGTTTGATAGTTTATATTTTCATATAAAATATATTTATAATATTGGTAAATATATCACATATTAAAAGGGACCTCTTATCTTATATTATACAAACCACTTGAGTCTGCTACCATAACCATTCTCTACCCAAATTGATTACCAACAATAGAAACTATGATATAGTGGTTATAGAATCACTAAAAGACCAAAATTGAAATATTAATGTGTAAACAAAATGTGTTTTTCCATAGTATATGTATAACTCTTAACATAGTTTCTTCATGTTTTTTTCTTCTTCAACCATATTGAAATATTATTTGACCATGAAGGAATTATATAATAAATATTATGAATGTACTTATATTTTATTTTATCACATAAAAATCTTTTATCTTGTCTTTTTATATCCCATGTTCCATGGAATCATCATTCACATATTCCTAAGGCATTCCCCCACCATAATGCAATGTGATTTGGTTTACATTACCATATAATAGGGATGGTTTTTAAAATACATTAAATTAATATACTTGATAATTATGATATAATTTTGATTCTTGAATTATATAAAATTAATTACCTCATAACACATCCATCACATTAAAAATGATAACATTGTTCATGTGAATGTGTGTACTTCCAAATTCATTAAGCAATGGAATTTCATTATCATGTACTCCTTTTTTAGATATTTACATATTTATATTTTAAATATAAAAATGATAATTATTTCTAGATTAATATTTTTTTATTATAGGACCATAATGCCTATGACCATGGTCAATCAACCAATATTTTTATTGGTGGTTAAAAAAAATCCTCAAACCAATCAACATGATTTTAATACATTCTATTACAATGTACGAAAAAGGATTAAATTAAAAAAATGGATTATTAGAGATGAATAATCTCGAAAATGTATCTCAAACAACTAAATGATTAATATAATAATATTTTAAAAAATTTAATTAACATAATTTTCAAGTCAGATTCAAGGTAAGGGGTTTCTCATCTCATTTTTCTTTAAATGATACTCATACAATGTTAAAAACAATCATATTTTTCATTTTATATAATTCAATCAGATTCATTTTATCATCAATTTAGTAAAATTTAAGTGGTTCAAAAATCGTTTTCATATTCTAACATTTATTTATTTTTTAAATCAAAAGTCACCCAAGTGTAATTGGTTTTCTATAAAATGTTTTTTAATCATTTTAAACTCATTTTCATCTTCATCCATGTTTTTAAATGTTTCATGAATTATAATTTATTTTGTAACATTTTTAATATTAATTTTTTACATGTTTTGACTTCATTATCAACGTTTTAATGGAATATTTTAATTGTTTCCTATATTTGTTATTTTGATATTGTTTGTTAAAGTAAAAAAAATGTTTTCTACATACACCATGAGAAAACGTTCCATTAATAATTTCCCCAATTTTTTATCAATATTCATCAACACATTATTATTCTTTTTAAAATAATATCCTTGCCAAATTATTTGATGATTTTCAAGAGATAAAAAATATAATGTTTTCCCATATATTTAATTCATAATTATAATACATTTAAAATGGTTTTTACAATATATTTCCATATCATTAAAAACATTATTCTTTATTTGGTATATTTTAAAAATGATAAAATTCTCTTTATTTATATGGATGGATTAAAATCATGTTGTTCTATTTTATACATTTTTAAAATGGTAACATTTATTATGTCTATTTTCCAAATAAGAATTATTGTTATAAATAAATATTTATTATATATTATCTTGTTTATTTTATATATGAGGATTGAAATATAAATATGTAATTAATGTATTTCTTATTGTTATAGATAGACCATTAATGTGTCATAAGGTCTCATTGTAAATACCAAATGGTTATATCTCAATATATATCGTCCAAAACAATGATAATTTATTAGCTAAATAGATCAATGGAATATAACATTTATTTGGATATTATTTTCTAGAAAATAAAATTCCTTCAAACAAGGAATTCATAAAATATAATATATATATTTGAGGGCACATACATTTTTTAAAACATATTGACATATGACCTTAACTATAAGGTTAACGATGAAATCACATGAGGCCCTGATGAAGTGATCATGATTTCATATGATATGGATTTCATCAGGATAAAAAGTTTTATTATCATCCATGAGATTTTTTGTATCATTATCATTAGATATATTACATGTTACAGATAATGATGTGGCTATATCGAAATATTTTAATTTCATAGGATTTTTAAATAAGCTTTTGGTTTCAATGATATTTTATTATCATTAAATGCTATAGATTTTATTTTCATTGAAATGATTTCAGGTTTTTTACAAAACCAATATGGATTATGAATATTATCCTAAACATGTTTATGAAAAAATTTATGAAACAAATTCTTAAATATTCTTTATTTCAAGAGTATATAATTGAATATTTTTATCTTAAGGATTATTATGATAAAATAAAATCATAATTGGTGTATTTAGGTTTTTCAATGTACTCATGTTATTAATATTGTATTATATCACTTATTGATTTATTTACGGTCATTCTAAATTATTTTATTCTTTTTCATTTGGATAATAATTTATTTACATCTATAGAAATTTATTACATTACATTATGGGGAACCACCATAAAATATGAGAATGTTCTTTTAATGAAAAAAACATTATAAAATTATAACTCCTATTTTTTTAGAATAAAATACCCAATGATTAAATTTTTATACTTTTTATTATATGGGTTCGATATATAATTGTTTTTAATAATTATCTAAAAAGGTAAAATGAAAATATCATCACAATGTTAGAAAATTAAACGCATTTTCTAAATAATTTAACATTAGGGTTTTATATTACCGGGTCTCTGAGTCGATTATAATGGAAATTTTAAATAAATGAAAATGTTAAGATATTATTTACCCATAAATGAAATTCTTCTATAAATATAAAAATTAATACACTATATACAATTATAATTGTTTAATATAATTTGGCATAGTTAAGGATATTATAGTATTTATTCTCATAATAAGATTGTTTATTATTTTTTATTCTCAAATAATTGGTCCAAAATATTATTGTTTTATTACATAGATAAAAGATATAAGCTCCAAGATAACAATATATATGGTTAATAATGTTTTGGTTGTTAAAGTGAGAAACAAAAATGGATAGGTTCTTGATTAAAAACACTTTCCCTTATTTTTAACCATATGTCCAAAATTATAATTTACAATATGATCATTTTAAATATTTATAATAAACCAAATTAGTTAAAAATGGTGTTTGAAAAAATATTAAGTGAGAAATATCATAAAGAAAAAAATAAAGCTTCTTACAATTCCATAATGTGGGAAAAGAACAATGGAAAATTCATCAAATGACCATGAAGATGGTTAAAATGTTTTAAAAATAATGAATAAAACAATAAACTATTTATGAATATTTAAAAACTCCCAATATGATAATAAGTAATTTAATACTAATGATGATTATTCAATGAAATATATTATTACCCTGAATACAAAGACACGAAGCATTACATGTAGCAGATATGACTTATTATTATAGATTTTAATATGTATAATGTAGTAAGCAGGACTAGATTTATATTGATAAATATTTTCACATAATTCTTTTTTTATTATAGTAATAGTGAAATAATTAATATGATGGAAAATCATTTTTTATTTTCTATTAAGAATTTTGAATGATTAATATTTCATCATATAGGATTTCAAGAGTTATAATGTAGTGGTATTTTATTTAATGGTTTATTCATATAAGTATTATCATATGTTTAACTAATTATTATTATTTTCATGCTTCTTGTATTGGGAGTACATTAGAAGACATATATTTAGTTTTAAATGATAAATGAGTTATATGTGACCCTCAAGTAAAAAATTTGTTTTAGTGAATGATATATTTAAGGAAGAAATATTTAATATTTTCTATACATTAGTTGTAATATATTTATAACCATTATGGTGGATATGGTATTTTACATTGAGGTAAATATTGATAATTTTTATAAAATGGCCATTACATTTTTTAACATATGATTACTCATAAGATAATGATCATATTGAAATTTTATTTGGTCACTAATCAATTAATACTATTTATGAATAATAACACTATACTGGGAAAACTATATTACTAATGTAAAAGGATATTTTTTGTACAAGATGGAATTGTATTTGGGGAATAATGGTTGAGATATATTTTGGAAGAATATCATATATTATTTCGAATTTATTGAGATTTACGTTATTTATTAAGATGATTAGTGTATGTTTGATATTATATGTCTAATGAATAATCATTTTTTGGTTAGTGACAATATAAATGATTATTGTTTTAGGTAGATAAATTATAAATTGATCCTAGATGAATATATGATAATCCACTATATATATACTAAAGTTGGGATCCTCCAACCAGACTTTTCGCCTCCATAAGCATCCACGACCCCTAAAAAAAATCTTCCCACAATTACCCCCAAACTATCATTCTCTACTACCGAAACAAGTTATCCGAGCTCCAGTCATTTCATTATCATTGCTCTGTTTACCTGCTCTTCCGTCCACGCCTAGGGTTATGAAAGAACTCTATTCAATCGCTCACTACAGCCAAAAGAATTTCCTCGACATCGACTCCAAGTCCGTGTGATCCTCCTTCGTCTCCTTCACCTTCATCTCCTCTTCCCTCAGATCCTTCATCTTCTCCTCATCTATCTCCCATCTCCTCCCTCCACTATCATCCATCACTCAATGATCTCCCTATTTCCGCAGCATGGCAACATGAACTCCATGAACCTTCTAGTATCAATCGTCCTTCAGTAAGGTTTTCGATCTACTACTCTTAAAAACAAGTTTCTTCCTGTCTCTTCTCTATCTCATAGCTCCCATGCTATCTCGCCGAACGATATCCCTCGCATATGGATCCTACTGTCTACTTTATTTCCCACAATCGACTGACCAATCATCTTTGCTGACGCTTCCCACTGTTTTCTTCTCCTCTGTCAAAGTTTCTCCTGATTTTCGATGTCTTTTCAATCCTCCTGTTTATCAGGTGTTCCTCTCCAGTTGAATGACACCGTTTTGGGGTTCTTGCAATAGAATACCGATGTAGACCAACGAGTGTCTACTCCCAACAATTCACATCAACAACTGATGATTTCACACAATATCAATCCATTCCATGGACATAGATTTAGTTGACGAATTGGGTCGCTTGTATTTGATGTAACCATACATTTACACTATAGTATCCTAGACACACTGTGGATTGTGAGTAATTTCAACTCTAGCTACAAAAACAGTTTATATTAGCTACTGCTAGCTCCATGTCCTACAACCATTAAACCAATTCCTTCCCCCAAAACCTACTACATCTTCTATATTGGTTTTCTATTTCAGGTATAAACACTCCCGCGTACTGGTCAGCCAATTACAGATATGAGAAGATCTTCTAAAAATGTGATAGCTTTAGTTTGTAACTCCATTACATATACATAATCATTCAAGAATTTTGTATAGGTAAATAAAAATGCACTTACTCTTTCTTCCACAACTACATGTTTTTTCAGTTTTAGGAAATTCCAAACAATTTTCTTATACTTCTCGCTATTTGCTTCTCCTCCAGCAATGTGCCTCCCGATTTTTCATTTCCATTTCAATCCAAATTTAAAGGTATTATTTCATTGTCGACAGTGTAAAGTGACTTCCTTTTGAGTTCACCCTTTAGTATATTGTCTTAATACCATATTTCGTTATTCATTTTTTAATTTTTTTCACGTAGTGTATCTTTTTTAACAGTTATTTATGGAATGATGACTCTGTCAGGTTTGATTTCAAATAAATAATGTTATATGACCATTGATTTTTAGTTTTATTGATCTCAAATCATCAATGTGGATGATGGAGACTGATGGAACTACTTAATGATTTCAATCAAACTGCAATTATCAGAGCCCTAATTGAGATAAATCCTTCACCGATTAGAGCCCTGGATGATGAGGTAATCCGTGTATTGATCAGAGCCCGGAAAATTTATCCCTACTATTATTATGATGTTGTATATTTCATTTGTGGTAGTAGGTGTGTCCATTATTAGGGAGGATAGGGTATTCTTTATTATTGAGTTGTTGTAACCAGCATTTCATTCTTTTCCGTGGGAGATCCATTATACAGATTTCCTAATTGATGATCATTTTCCAGTAATATTATTTCCCCATGTTCTACTTTTTATTACTACTATCCACATACCTTTTCACTATTTATTTGATATATATTAACCATTATTAAAATTGTTTCTATGAGAAGTGCATTAAACAGATACACGATAAAAATGGGTGAAGTGTACCACCACATGAAGGTTATTTTTGTTTCTTATGAATTTTTAATGTTATTTTTTTTCTTATATTTTTCGGTTTTATACATATTATTGTTTGATTATTATTTGTGTAACGTATATGTATTCAAAATTTAAATATTCAGGTTTATATTTAATTCAAAATTAAAATATGCAGGGTTAGAATTGAAATATGCGGGTTCATTTTTATTTCAGAATTGAACTACATAGGTTCAAAAAAATTTCATGTTTATACATATTAATGTTTGAATATTATTTGTTCAACTTATCATTTTTCAGAATTGAAATATGAAGGATCATATTTTCATTAGAATTTAAATACGTAGGTTCATATTTATTGAAATCAAAAAGTTCATATTTTCCTCTACCTTCGCCTTCGGCTCATCGTCACCTACAAATGTTTTCGCCTCAACCTTGGGGTCACGATTTTCATATTTGGTGTCTATGGTTGTTTTTTATTGACACTATTATAACCTCAACGCATTGCAAATCCACCGGTTTCTCATAATTTTGGTTCCCTCTACCAATGGTAACCCTTTAATTATTTACTACGGTAAGACCTATTTTTTATACAGCTTTATATTTATTTAAGAATTGAAATATACAGGTTCAAATTAATTTCATATTCGATGATTTTATTTGTCACCAATATTTTCTAATTAAAATTCTATCTATATTATATATATATATAAAAACTGGTCTTGTGATTTAAATAGTGAGGATAGGGTGCAACATAATCTCTAATTATCTTGAGACATTGTGGCCAAAACAATCCTTGCCACTGCACACCCAACTGAATGGATACATAAAAAAAGACTGAAAAAGTGACAAACTTTTTCTGCTAAAATTGAAAGGTATCACTGCAAGATGACTGTATTTTTAATTTTCTGATTTTTTTTCTAATTAGTTGTTTACCGTTAGATTGTTGTGATTTTGATTAAGTGGTTCTACATACATGCCTGTATTTCATTTTTTGGAGAATTTGTTGGATCTTAATCAGGTATTTATTATGCTTTGCTTTCACTGTAAAGGATTAAATCTTATTTCCTTAAGTTATTTCTCTGGTTTTTTTATCAATTTTGTGGGTTTCAGCTACTGTTTTTGAATCTTATCCAGGGGAATATTTATAGTGACTTCAAGTTCATAGAAACTCTTTTCATGTATAAATTTTTGGAGCTATGAGTCTAATGAAAATTGATAGTGATGTGTAGAGATCGATTCAAGACGAGGAAGCTACATTGTCCTTGAAAAATATTCCAACTGTAAAATCAGTGTAGGTGCGCCAATGACAATGAATAGAAAAATATCTATAATTTTTAATTGGATTAGTGTCTCAATGCAGACTCACATAAATAAAAGTAATGGTATTTTTTTCTTTTTACAAATTATGATGTGTAGATTCTTTTGATTTCAGGAGTTGGGTTCACATCGAAAAAAATGTATTTATATACGAAGGTATCGGTTCAATAATCAGGTTCATCTTCAGTTTTACTTGATAGTGCTTGAATTTAGATTCAATGGGCAGGTTTGAGTTGTTTTGGTTGTTTTTTGTATGCACTAATGTTCAATTTATATAATTTTTTTCAACAAGCAAGGTTTTGATTTTAAATCTTCAATGCCAATGCCTTAGTTTCAACATATATAAATCAAGATCTGTGAAGAAGGTTTTCTATCCTCATTTAATGATTTTTCCCTTTATATTGATGAATAAATATTTAATGTTTTATTTTATTGTTTTCTAATTTTTTTATCATTGCATGTGAATACAGAAATGGGAATTGGAAATGGAGGCAGGTAATTTCACATATTGATTCTACTAAATGTTTATTAGTTTATGATGTGCCTACAATTTCTCAACCTGTATTGAATATTACAATAATGTGGTATTTGTATTCTAAAAACTTATATTAATGAATAAGTATACGTAGATTTATTTGATTGTTTTCTAATTTTTTTTCTCAGCAGTGCATGTGAATACGTAAACAGGAATTGGAAATGAATGTAGGTAGTTTTTCCTAAAATCCTGGAGTTAACATCCCTTCCATCCAATATATAAAGGTAGATAATTTGTTTTCACTATTGAATCCACTATAACTATATATTGTTTTTTATATACTAAAAACATATGAAACAGATGATTATAAAGAATTCATCCATGACTACAAAAATATTTCATCCAGGCCTATGAATACGTTCGGATCATCAAAACATATATCAATGTCAATTCCTTAGTTTCAACCTATAGAAGTCAAGATCTATGAAAAATGTGTTCTATCCTCATTTCATGAATTTATTTTTCGGTACCTTTATTATTAAATATTAACAGTTTTATTTCACTATTTTATAATTGTTTCCTCAGTGTGAATGTGAATTTGTTTTTCTTTATATTCATTATTAAAATTGGGCATCCCCTACACTTACCCATTATTGGTCTCTACTCAGGTGATCTTTACAACCAACATCACAACATTCTTTCTTATTTATGATATATCCTTATTTTAGAGTAGTGGATCAGTTTTTCCATGACAAAAATTTGTTATGTGGCTTGATTCAGTGACTTACTTGCACCACCGTGGTCATTAAGAAAGACTTCGTACTGTGACAAGGTATGTAATTCAAATCACTAAAAAACAATCTATCATAAACAAATCTTGTTTACGTGACACCACCATATCCTGTTTACATGAGAAATACATCCTTATTACCTTGGCCTGATTTTTACATAATTTCTTATAGGTGGAAGCATAAAAGATTCGAGATTATTTATATATATGTGTTTACTTATTAGGTATACATTGATATTTATGGATTTCTTATTGAACTATTTTCCTATTGCGAAAAAGGTGTTTTTACAGATATGATATATATATTTGTGGATTTCTTATTAAATTTCTCCATTTTAGTCATACATATTATGTTTTCTTAAACATTAATGTATGTGCATGTAAATATATTTGATGAATGAGTACATCCTCAGCTCCTAGCTTATTACATGTTCTTTGACCACAATAACTCCTCACAACTAAAAAACCAGGTACAACGCCATATTTATTTCTATAAATGTTTTGTTATTGGTCATCAAGTATTTATCATCCAAATCTTAATAGTTACAGTTACTCTTACTAAATAAGAATTGTCATGTGTTAATGTAGTAAATATTTTTACACAACACAGATTATTCTATTTTCTTTGATTAGTGGATCATGAATTTTATTTCATTAATGGAATTTTTTTTAGACCAGTGGAAAAAGTTTGAGCATGTGAATCATGCATTTCTTTCAGTACTTTATCATGTTTTTTGTTCACGCAGTGGATCATGTGCTTCATTAGATCAATGAATCATTTTAAGAGCAGCACATTAGGACTTTTAGAGCAGTGGATCATGTGCTTCATTTAGTGTTAATTTTTTGACATCATTTGAACTCATAAAATATCATTTTTTTGATGCCATTTACATTTTTTCTATGATTGAAACATACAATGCATTTCTGGAATTTTTAAAAATTACTTTAACTGTAGGTAAACATATTTCATGATTGTGTATGCGATCGGGTCAAGGCTTATTAGCTCTTATTCCACCACTATTACTCCTCATCACTTAAAAAACTTGGTAAAACATTACCTTTAATTTCATGAAATTCTTTCATATTGGTCATCAAGAATTTAACTTCAAAATGTTATTAGTTACTTTTACTAAATCTAACATGAAATGTTTTAGAGAAGTGTATCATATTTTACGGTAGTGGATCATGAATTTTAATTTAGTAGTGGATCATGTATTTTAATTCAGTAGTGGATCATGTATTGTATTTTTTCATGTATCACATTATTTTTTAGAGTAGTAGAATATGTTTTTTCTTTGACTGGTGGATCATGCATTTTTGGGGTCATAGAACTTGTTATTTTTTTAGCAGAGGATCTTACAATTTATTAGATCATTGGATAATTTTTTATAGCATCGTATCATGTATTTTAGAGCATTGTATCATGTGTTTTAGAGAATTGGGTCATTAGAACATGTTTTCTTCTCTTCAATATTTTTCATGCATTAAGAAAGGAATTGTTTCATCTGGATAGTGGGCAGGGGATGGGAGGGGAGGGGAGGAGTTGGGAAGGTTGGAGGGGAGGGGAAGGGAGGAAAGGGGAGGGGTAGGGGAAGATGAGGGCAGGGGGAGGGTCCTGGTGGGGGAAGAGGTTAGGCAGGGGGGAGTGGTGGGGGATGGGGTTGGGCAGGGGGGGAGGCTGAGGTGGGAAGGACAGGTGTTGGGATTGGGTGGCAGACAACCATAAGGGTGGGAGGGGTAGAGCTGGGTAGGGGGTAGGACGAGGTGCTGGGAAATTGGGTGGGGGATGACAAGCTGGGCAGGGTGGCGAGGGGAGAGGAGTGGCTCGACAGGGGATGGAGGAGTAGTGGGAGGAGGGGCTGGATAGGTGATGTTCATCTTGCAGAAACATTTGCAGAAGAAAAATGATAAACCAAGGTGTTCAGTCCATCAAATAATTATATTTTAATGCATTACTTTTTTTCTTGTATCACAGTATGTCACCTATTTGGTTTTGTAATGCAGGTTTTTGGTGTTCATGTTACATTGTATGGGGATCTCAATAACCAGTTTTCTCAGACTAATGTTGTGATTGATACAATATTAAAGGTATTAATTTTAAGGCTCAACATGAATTATGAAGAAAAGCAAATATATTTTGTTAAAAAAATAAACATGCAAAACTTTTTTAATGTCTCTCGAAGCATAAGACAAATATGATTTTTTTGTTGACATTAGGGATTAATAAATATTAACAACTTAATTTATTGTTTTTGATTCATTTGGAATCCCTTTAGCATGTAATTGTAATTTTTTTAAAGTAATTGTTTGATTCAGAAGAAGATTTGATTTGAGCACAGGATTTTAATAAATATATATTAAATCCAGGTTAATGCCCAACTGATAAGAAATGTTTTCACGGTTTTTCTTTCTGCAGAGAAGGTATTAATATATTTTTTATTATCAAATTTATGCTATTTTTAGGGAATCTTTTATAGTTTAAGAGATCATTTTAAGAGAACCAAATCTCATTGATGCTAATTTTATATTGTTTTAGTTCTCTTTCTTAAAAGTTATTAAATGAGTGACTTGATGTTGTAGTCTTGAATAGTATTTATGTCTGAAACATTTGGCAGGATGGAGGGGAGGGGCTGGGGCTAGGCAGGATGGAGGAGAGGGGAAGGGAGGGGAGGGGATGGGCAGGTTGGAGGAGAGGGGATGGGAGGGGAAGATGATGGAAGGGGGGAGGGGACTACTAGAGGAAAATTATAGGTAGGGGAGGGGTGGGGAGGGGTTGGTGCTAGGTAGGTTGGAGGGGAGGGAAGGGGAGGGGCAGGTGATGGCAGGGGGAGGGGGCTGCTGGGGGAAAAGAATGTGCATGGGGCAGGGGAGGGGAGGGGCTGGGGAGGGGAAGGTTGGAGGGGAGGGGAGGGGATAGGAGGATGATGGATGGGTGGAGGGGAGGGGAGAGGAAGATGATAGTAGGGGGAGGGGTGGTGGGGGAAGAGGTTGGGCAGGGGGAGGGGTGGGGAGGGGAGGGTGATGGCAGGGGGGAGGTGGATGCTAGGGTAAATGGTTGGGAAGGTGGGAGGGGAGGGGAGGGGTTGGGGCTGGGCAGGTTGGAGGGGAGGGGAGGGGAGGGTAGGGTAGGGGAGGGACTCATCATGTTAGAATGGAGGTGAGGGGAGAGGAGGATGATGGCAGGGGGAGGGGGTGCTGGGGGTAGAGGTTGGGCAGGGGGATGAGAGGGGAGGGGAGGGGAGGGGGGAAGGGCCTTCTTTATGTGATCCCTCCCATCCTATATGCTTATTTGAATGTTATTTCCATTCATTCCTATTTATATATTATGATGTATATACTTATTTTTTGGGTTTTCATGTCCATTTGAATGTTCTTTTTCATTTGGATATTTCATTCATGCATATTTCTCACTGACATTAATACATATTCTTCATTTTTAGGTACTCTTATGCTGTATAATTATGTTGTATATGTTCTTATTTGGTATTCTTATGCTGCATATTCAGTTTCTCTTATGATTTGTTAGACAAGGAAGATTCCAACCAATCTTATATTGGTGAGGTAAAGACGAAATGCATTGGGAACATATTCTACTTGCTAGAAAATTACTCCATGTCTAAACAACACAACATCTCTATTTTTGGACTAAATTTTTTTGTGTTATAATTATTCCTCGGCACATATAATATTTTTTATTCGATGAACTATTCTTTAAGTATATTCTCTTCACTGTTGTGTTTCATAGTATGTAATATGTTTTTCCTAAATGCAGTTTATCTTGAAATCAGGTTTCCATCCTTGAATATTCCAAAGTGTTTTACATTACAATTGATGCATCTTATTTTAACATTTTTTATTGATGTCTTATTAATAGATTCACCTAAAATTCCAAATTATTCACCACTTATTTGTGAGTAAAATACATTTAATGTTACTATTTATTCTCAACTATTACAAATAGTACTATTAAGAAGACAGATAATAAACTATTATATTTTATAAATAGTAATCTATAGTTAATAATAAGAATTTTTTTATAGTGTCGTGCATTGCACGAGCGGTGTACTAGTTTATTTAAATATTGGGTTTTGAACATGGTTAATAATACATTGATGTTTTTTCTAGTTAGTAATTAAGGTAATAATTTAAGTTGAACATTTTGTTTTTTTATTTATGTATTGGATATTAATAGAGTATATATACATATGATGGTTTTTTGATATTGGATATTTTCATTATATGTGCTCACAGTTTTTTAGGTTTGATTAATTGGCATAAAAATAAGAAATAACTTTTTATCCTTATGTTTAATGTATAATCTATTTAATGTTGAATTTATATATTTTAGAATGAAAATTTCAAATTGAATATTATGTTGAATATTAAATAATTGGAATATGTTATGAGATAGTAATAAAAACTGACTAAAGCATAAGCAAAGGATTAAATTAAACTTATGAAATGGTATGAAATATAGTACAGAAAATTTAATAATATCTCAATATTGATGGTAAAATGATTTTTCATATCGATTGATACTTGTTAATATGTTTATAAGGTATGATTTTATAAATTCACATTAAAGTTTGAGACTCATAGATGCGTATTATTTAATGAGAAATCATGTTTCCAGATCATAACATAGAAATTATTGTTCAATATAAAATATATATTTGATTTTATTAAAAAAATTGAATTAATTAACTGAGAGGGATTATAAATTAGATTACATGGTTGAAATATATTTAATATTGGATGTTGTAACATCCTCATATTTTATTTTATAAATAATTCTATGTTTTGTAACAAATTGTTACCATTTCATTAGGTACTACCTTGTCATCCTCATGGTTTTCTCCTCCTATGAGATTATGAGGATTCCTTTAAAGGTGAAGTCAATGATTTTTTGAAAATTAACTAAGATAATGTCATTTATATAGTCTAATGAGTAGTTACACATCGCGAGACTATGTTACATGCCATTTATTGGGTACTAGATGTAATTCATGAAATGAATGATCACGATCTAAACTATTACGCATTGTGAGTGGGGATTACATATCATGTAGGGTTTGAATAAAGGATTTTTAATATGAGGTTATATGTTTTTCACCATATGTGGGATGTGTAGGTACCACATCATGAACCGGGGTGACATGTCATGTAACAGACCACGAACAATTTATAAATAAATAATGTGGATGTTTTGTTTCAATTTCATTACCAGTTCTTTGTGGATCTCAACCAAAGGCCATTTGGGATCGTTTTGGAGAGACTCAACCCCTTCAACATTGATCTATTTGATGTATGGTATCTATTGTTATCGTAGTGTGACTCTACAAGTAAGTTTTCCTTATGCTTACTTATTGATTTTTCTCACGGTTGTGCCTTATAGTTTCATTATTGGATCCTTTGGTTTAAAGATGGTATTTCATCTTAGTTTATTCTAGATCTATTATGAGATCTCATTGTGGAGGTCTTTATTTTGTTGGTTGTGTTGTGGTGGGAGTTCTTCTTTGAGTAATGCAGATTCCCTTTCACCCGTTTCCCATTTTATCATAAATTGAATAATTCCCGATGTCGATTTGTTTCTAGGTCCTTTTATAATTTTGTATGATTTCATTGATTTTTGAATATATTATGGGTGTGTGTAATCGATGTTTTGAGGTATGTGGATTTTTCTCTAGCCTATGTTGGTAATATTTATAGTTATTTATTTATAAATTTATTTATAAAGGTAATTGGAATGATATTTTTGTGTGTCTTCAAATTATTTTTCAAATAGGAATGTATTTTCCATGGTTTCAGATAAATGGAATGAAAATGGGTATTATAATACACTGAAAATTATTTTTGAATTGGGAAACATGGGGGTACATGGGAATATAGGTGGAAGGTTTATATTGGGGCCATCATACATTTTTTTTATTATCGATGAGTATTTTCTTAGTTTGTTCCTTTTTTTCCTAGCCACATTGTTCTAGGGGACCAATATTGACATTTTGGGGTGTTTACTCATGTGTTATTCCTTTAATTATTATGTATGTGTTCAAGGATAAGAATTTATGCACTTTATTAGTCTGGTATGAGTAGTCTATGGCCAAGACATGTAATATTACTTGGTGTTGTTAATATTTTGATTATATTTTATATTTGATTTATTTCTAAGTTATCCTTGATATTCAAGTTTATGGTTTCTGTAAATGATTTCGAAAAATGTGATTTGAAATTTATATACAAGATTTTTTTAGAAAAATGGAAAATTGAAAATTTTTACCATGTTTTCTATAAAATAATATTACTACTTATCTTACACTTTTTTATTTTTAAAATTACAATACATTAATATTTAATTAGAGACTGGTTATAAAACTCATAGGTGGGATCCAACTGAGTCTGTTAGCTCACACCCTATTTTCTCTTTACTCGTGAGTAGACCATTGTCCATATTACATTGCCAATAAGGGAAGTTATCCCTAGTGTGGCAGTGAGGTTCATGTCAGCTGGTTGGGTAGTTACTATTGAGATGGGGGAGTCTATCCCTACCCTCATTTGGATGAGATGTTTAGTTTTTAGTCCCTCGAATCTAGAGTTGTCTTTTATTTTTTAGAATCATTTACTATTTTCTATTTACGCTATTTCATTCCAGCTGTGGAATATATATATATATATATATATTATTTAGAATTTTTATTTTTCTTTACTATTTCACATATGTTTTCCATGTGGTTGTTCAAGTTGGGGTAAATCATTCCGTCTTCTGTGTTGTTCGATGCACGGGTGCTCTTCGCTAACTCGGGGGATCTAGAATGCCATTCTGGTATATGAGGGATCAGAATGGGCATTGGGATTGTGGGTAACCATCTCAGTTTATTACATTTTATTATCATAGGTGTTCTGTCCATAAGATTCCTTGCCTTGGCACATCTGTTAGATTAGAGATAGTATTGTTTGGACTTGAGAGTTAATTTGTGATAGCTGCCTAGATAGATCATGTCGTAACAATACACATGTTTCTATGGCATGTTGGTATGCATGTCTCTGGTATTGGTTTTTTATTCAACAATATCATGTTTTTCTTTTGGGTATTCTAGTTTGAATTGAGATATATTATGTTTTCTGATCATTCTTGTGTTTCGATGTGCAATAGCATTGCTCTGAGGAATATTCAATGACTTCCATTGGAAGGGGTAGTTGATGCTCCTCAAGGGAACCCACTTATAGTCGAGAAACTCATTGAGAAAATCATACAAGTAGTTTGTGCTATCAATTATGATGTGCCACAATTTTAAAATGTTGTGGTTATGGTGCATCTAGGAGCTAGAGTGAAGAGAGAGAGAGAGAGTGAGTGATCAAAATATTTCATACTTAAGATTCCACCATCCATTAAATGGATGAAAAAAACTCAATGGGATGAGGGCTGGATTGATATGATCGATTAAATCATCGACATTATGAAAAAACCTATGAACATCAGGTTGAATTATGTAGTGTAAAAAATTAAGGGTTCTGTAATGCGATGGTGGGATTCAATAGTCCATACATACAGACACATGGTATTTTAATTTAAGGGTTTCAAACCCCTATTCTTTTAGCTGTAATTTCTTGAGTTAGTAATGCAGGTGAAGTCTCTGGATTTCTTGTCATTACAATAGGGAGAACGTTGGATGTCTTTTTACACTAACTAATTTTCATAGCTTATCTATTATTCATTGGACATGGTAATTAATGACCACATGAAGGTGAAGATATACCTACAGGTTTTATGATCAGATATCAGATCACCAGTGTTCATGTTGAAACATTCTACTAATTGGAATATTGTGGATAGTGCTACAACGGTATAAATTAATATGGTATGAAAGGTTGGATTTTCCACATCTTCTCTTCCATTCTGTGGTTGTATTAGTGGAACACATGGGAATAAGAGGAATTTTAATGATCATCACAAGAGTAGTTGAGGTGGCTCTCATCCGCCAGCCTCCTCTGCACCGTCTATTATAGAAAGTAATATTCGACTACATATTTATCAGTTTAGAAATAGAGGAAACATAATATGTTCTTATCTTATGTCTGAAATTAGGATAAATAGTTTTGGAAGTGTTGGTCATTGATAGTGCGTCATTCAGACTATGATTATGCTTCTTTATGGTCTGGGTTACTCGGCTCCAGTGGCTACTGCAGTGTAGTCAGAAGCATTAAAGACTATAGGGAACTAGTCACATGCCTTAGGATTGATGAATTTTGATAGAGTATATGAGTTTCACTTATAAGTTGATGCATGTCTATCAATAGTAAAAGTCACTATATTTATTTCATCTTCAGAATAAATTTAATTGTTTGATAATGGTGTCTCCCACTTGTTTATATCTACACATTTTGTTGATGTTCATAAATTTCCAAAAATTCTAAATTCCATTAAGATGCAGTTAGAAATAGATGTTGGTTTTATGTGGGGGCAATTATTTAGGAGTACTTATTGTTTTTTAATAGTATCATATATAGATTTGGTCTGGGATTTCCTTACTCAAAATGTAGATTTATTTTACATCATCATTGGTATGGATTGTCTTGTCGCTCATCGAGATGAGGATGATTGTAATTATCGGCATATCTTATTTCTTATTACTGATGGGAGATCCTCTTTGTTTTAGGGAGAGTGGTACCTGCAAATCATTTTTTTTTGATTTTCGAAAATCCAGTTTGAGGGTAGCCGGTTCCCATGAGTCGGTTAAAGGGTTTCCGGAACCCAAAAAAAACTCCCCAATGACAACATATCAAAATTCAAATTCATACCACATACCATCATCTCCTCGTGCCAATCCTTGGGTAGAGAGCCCATCATCACGCCACACCATCACCTCGAGTCACGTGCCCACCTCAAGCCGCACACACCATGAGATGTGAGTCGACGCAGATCTCAACACCGCCTCTAGCCATTTTGTTGGAGAAAATGTCCAACCAGCAATACCATCGATGTCGTCGGAGAACAACGGGTTGCAGCCACATCGAAACAGAAAAAAAACACATCGAAACGCCAGTGAGATTCACCGACTTTCGTCATCACCTTCAACCTCAATGCCGGCAGAAGCCTGTCGTCGTCGTGGCCATCACCTGTGGTCAAGAGAAAATCTCCGCGGGAGCCACCGACGTGCACCAAGAAGGGTCCAGAGCGCTCCGACGAGTATGTCGTTGGACGAACCGGTATTTCACCCGTAGATCCAACTAGGAGCGCCGTAAATCTCACCGTAGCTGATAGCCAGTGACCATTGGGAAACATTCCATCCCCGGCCAGAAAACACCAGATACAGCTCCAGAAAATCAAATCACACATACTGATAAACAAAACTCAAACCAATAAACCCTAATAACGAGGAAACCGAAACCATTGCAAGCATAGGAACATGCAACACAGATCCCGTCGCCACCATCCTTATCGACCTCGAGAGCCACCGCAATACACCAACCATCGACACCTGAGCTTTGAGCATCGAACTCTGACCGACACCACACCTCCAACTAAAACCCGATCCAGTGAGAGGAATCAGACAAGAAAGCGAGAATCGAGTGCTGGAGTGCCGGAGAAAACCACGAAGCCACCGGATCTGAGGGAAGGAGGCAGAAAAAACCAAGGGAAGAAGGTAGCGATGAGGAGAGCTCCCAAGACCCGCAGCACCCCTTACAGGCCCAATTTCCATAGGGAGAGTGGTACCTAGGATCAGGTCATGCTAGACCACCACACACAAATCTTAAGAGTTATTTGGTTTCTATTATTATTGAACCAGATGATGTTTCCCCTATTGAAGATTTTCCCATTTTTGTTTGAGAATTTCATGATGTATTCCCAAAAAATTATCTAGTCATACACTAGATAATATCCATATTTTATTATTGATATGGTGTCGGTATTTCAACCAATATTGATAACTTATATTCATATGGCACTAGTGTAGTAGAAAAATATCATGATTCAGTTGGATGAACTTCTAAAAAAAGGGTTTACTTGCCCTAGAAATTGGACTTAGGCAGTCCCTATGCTCTTTGATAAGAAAGAAGTTGTTTCAATTCATTTATGGGTGGACTGGTAGAAGTTGAATTGGGTAAATATTAAGAAAAAATATCCATTTACTCAAGTGGATGATCTATTTGATCAGTAAAAGGGGGAAAGTGGTTCTCAAATATCAATCTTCATTCATATTATCATCAACTTAGGGGTCATGAGTCTTATATACTGAATACACCCATCGGGATCCTTTAGGGCCATTATGAATATATTGTGATTCATTTCGTTCTAACTAAAACCCCTATTATTTTTATGGATTTGTTGAATATACTATTCCATCATTATAATAACACTTTTTTTGTAGTGTTCAGGGATGATAAAATTGTTTCTTCAAAATCCAAGTGTGAGCCTGAGCACCATCTGAGTTTGGTTCTAGAAATTTTGAGAAGTCACTATTTTTATGGAAAGCATTCAAAATGTAGTTTATGGATTTAATAAGTGATGTTCTTGAAGAATATAATTTTTTAGCGTGGATTATAAGTTGACCTGGAAAAGGTAAGAGTTGTATTTCATAAGAGGAACCATAGAATGAATTTCAAATTATTGTATTCCATGGTCATGTGGGATACTACTAATGGTAAATCAAGGATTTCTAAAATCCACAATAACCATTGACTACTATTACTATAAAATTGGTGAAATTCAACTGAGATGCAACATTTCAGATTTATTTCAATGAACTGAGAAGGTTTTTGACATCAGATCATATTCTGATCACACCTGAGCCCGATAAGAGATATATGGTGTATTGATATTCTTTAGGTGTTGGATTGGAATTCGTGCTTAAAAAGGAAGACCATGTGTAATCTTATGAATCTTTTCAGCGTTTAATGTATGATAATAATTATCCCAGTCATTATTTTGAGATTACTGCAGTGATTAATGTGCTTTAGGGTTGTAGATACTAAGTTTTTGGGGGAATGTATCACAGTCTTCTTACGTCATAAGAGTCTAAGTAATAAATTTTATTAGAAGGAAATGAATCTCATTCAGTGATAATATGTAGAATACCTTTAATATTTTGACATAGATATCACATATACGCTAGTAAAGGGGAATGTTTTTACAGATGGTCTTGGAAGGAATGTACAATATTTGGCTATCATAGAATTGAAGGACGAGTGGAAACTTAAGGGAATATTTGCTCAGATCCATCTAGATTCTCTAGATGATGCTTATCCCATAGTTTTGGATATGGTTAAATTATCATCATATATCCTATAGTATATTTTCCAGAGATATTAATATGATGATGAGTTTTATAAGACTTCAGAGGGATTTTATAGTGGGTAGACTATTTTGGGATGTTAACTTTCTTCAGATGGTATGCTTTATATTGGGAAAATTATTTTCCTCGGTGCATCAATGAGATGATTAGTCCTGTTTTGTTGTCACATATATCTGTGGTACATACATCTAGTCACTACTTAGATTTATTATTACATGAGGCAGTGAATCCAGTGGCTGGAAATGAATCATGTCATTTTAGAGTTTGTGTCCCACTATTACACCATCCAACGGATAAAGGTATAACACTTGAAACCATATGGGTTTCTCTAGCCTCTTTTAGTGGAATATTATAAATGGTATGAGGTATCCATGTATTTTTTTATTAACATGGACTTTCAATTTGAATAATTCTATTTGGGTGGTTATTGATCGGTTAACGAAGACTTCTCATTTCATTCCAATCAAGGATACCACAAAGGTTGAATATTAGGGTAAGTGGTATGTGTATAATATTGTGAGGTTATATATGTTTAATTCTTCCATTGTTTAGGAAAAGGATCCTAGGTTCACCTTGAGGTTCTATTTGTGTCTCCAAGAGGCGATGGGAGCTTAGGTTAAGTTAATTATAGCTTACATCCATAGAGAGATGGTCAAACTGAGTGAGTAATTCAGATCTATGAGGATATGCTCTGTGCCTATGTCATCGATTTTGGATGATCATGGGATTTCTATCTAGTACTAGTTGTGTTTTTTTAACAATACTTTTAGTCATTAAACAGAATGGATCCATTTGAATCATTGTATTTTCACTTGTATAGGTCACTTCATTGTTGGGATGAGATTGAAGGATAATCTTTAGTCAGACCATGATTGTTTCAGGAAACATCCATGAAGTTATAAAATGTGCATAGACATTTGGATACAACACAGAGTCAACAGAAATCATATGTTAATCCACAGAATCCACCTTTAGAGTTTTTGTAAGTGACTTGATTTTCTTTAAAATTTCTCCTCATTTGGGTCACTATCAACTTAGTAATTAGGGAAAGTTATCTCTGAGATATGTTGGACCATTTTATGTCATTGACCAGATTTGAAAAGATACATATTGATTTACATTGTGAGTTGAGTTTACAAGTATTTATGATGTTTTCCACATTTCTCATCATAGTAAGTATCACCCTTATTGCTCTAACATTATAGGTTCAGATGAAATTGAGTTATATCAAAATGATTCTATTTTGGAAGAACATGTTGTGATTGTTTTCTCTCAGATTAAATTTGTTAATGAGAAGTCGATTCAGTTTGACATATTTCTTTGGAAATAGAGATCAGATTCTGTTGAGACTTTGGAACATGAGATGTTGATCAGGGATTAGTGGAATCATCTATTTCTAGGGATTACATCTTCCACATTGGATCCTATAGAAGGAATGTCTTTATGGTGGGTATTTTGTAACATCTCGTTGGCATTTTATTAGGTAATCATTGACCTCATCATGGTATTCCAATCCTTGGAGATTATTAGGATATCCAAATTGTGAAGTCAAATATTTATTGTACTTTCACTTTGAAAATTTTATTTCTATTAGATTCATAGAAGTTACACACAATCTAACTATGTTATATGTCTAGTAATGGGTTATGGATGAATTTCGTGAATGTAAAGATCATGATGTGAACTAGTATAATCCTCAAATAGTGATTACACATCCTATAATGTTTAATTTTGGATTTTTAATATGAGGCAACATGTTTTTTGGCATATGTGGGATGTAGTGGTTACAAATCATGAACCTGGGATACACTTCATATAATGTCTTGTATCTAGTATTTAAATATAATATGTGACAATTTTGTTTCAATTCCTTCACTGGTTATTCATGATCTCAACATAAGGTAGTTATGGTATGGTTTTAAGAGACTCAAATCCATCTAGATTAATGTGTTCGATGACTGCTCTCTGGTGCGATCATGGTGCATCTCTCCATTTATGTCCTTCCATTTCATCGTTTCTTTTTATCGTGGTAGCACCTCAGTGTGGCATTATTGAACCAATAGTTTAATGTTTTCATTTAGTTTTGGTTTCTTCTCAATTCTTTGTTTAATCTCATTCTAGAATTATTTTCATTCATTGGTCAAGTTGCGATGGGAATTTACCATTGTGGAAGGTGGGATTCAATTCTTCTACTGACCTCTTTTCTTTTAAATTGAATTAATATTTATTTTTAGTAGATTCTATGGATTTTGATGATGATGTTGTGTTGTGTTTATTTTGGATTCTATTATGGGCATGTGTGACCCAGGTTTTAAGGTAAGTGGTTCCATCTCTAGCCTATGTTGGTAAGATTGATTGTTCGTGATTTATAAATTAATTTATAAATAGAATTGGAATGATCTTTTTTTGTGTGTTGAAAAGTGATTTAGATGATAAATGGGTTTTCCTTTATTGATGATAAATGGAAATAAAATTGGAATTTCAATGCATTGAAATTGATTAGTGAAAGAGAAACTATGGTTTACATTGTCTACATAGGTGGAGGGTTTATATTTCATCTATTATCCATTTTTTTGAGTTTATCATTGAGGTTTCTCATAGGGATTTTTTTTTCAGTTTCATATGGTAATTGTTCTAGGGGACCGATACATACATTGGGGGGGGGGTTCTATTGGGATATTCCTCTGATTCCTAGGCCATTTTTCTAGGATCATAAATTTGGTCTTAATTATTATGGTACCGGTAGTCAGCATCGTGGACCTATAGTATTACATGGTGTTTTTACCAATTATTCTATTTTATATTTCATGTATTTATGAGATAGCCATGATATTCATGTTTATGCTTTTGGAAATTGATATGGAAAATATGATTTGAAATTTATATACCAGATTTTGTTCATAACTATGAAAAATGGAAATGTTTACCATGTTTTCTGTAATACTATTTTACATAGGATAATGAAATTTTTTATTTAAAATAAGCATAATTGAATTTTTATAGAGAGTTTGGTTATGTAAGACCTGGGTGGGGTCCTATTGAGCATATTAGCTCACAACCTGCGCACCTCTTCAGTGGTGAATAGAAATTGTTTCTTCCATTTAAATGAAGGGAAAGGAACCAAAATGAGGAAATGAGGTTTGTGTTAGCTGGTTGGGTAGTTGGTGATGAGATGGGCGATGCCATCCTTACCATCGTTTGGAGTAGATATTTGATTTTTTATCCTTTTCATTTGAACTTGTCTTGGAGTTTATAACAACATTTATTGTTTTCTATTTTCCATTGTTTCCTCAAAGGTATGGTATATATATTAGTTGTTCATCTATTGTTTCTTTATTTCTTCACATGTATGGAATTTGGTTGTTTATGATTGTAGAAATTATTCCTTTTGTAGTGTTGTTTGATGCTCGGGTGCTTGTCGCCAGCCCGTGGGGATAGGGAACAACCTTCGGGTGTGTGACAGATCGTGTTGGGTGCCTGGTTTGAGGGTAACCAGTTTAGTAAACTACATGTTTGATGTCATGTACAACATGAAATAGTGAGATTATAAAATATTGAGTTATCCTATTAAAATATTAGTATTAAAATTTGAATATTATAACCTAGCCATTAAATTTTGGGGTACGAACAAGAATAAAAACACTATGGAATATATGTATAAATTTTTCATATAATTGTATCATTCATTAATGCCTAGGATATAATAGAATATTTAAAAATTAGATCGCATTATATTAAATGAGTTGTTTTTTTTAAAAAAATTATTTATATGTGGAAATTTGTTTTCAAAATAAATTATGTTAGCAAATATATGTGAATGTATTACATTAAATTTAAAGATAATATATTTAATAAAGAATATTAATATCCTTCTAATTATAGTTACATGACAATGAAAATTTTAAAATTTATTTGATACTATGAAAACATATATTTTAAAAAAATATCTTACTTTTTAGATAATATGATTTTTTTTATTTCAATTTTAGAAATTCTATATAGAAAAAATGACATCATTTTAAAAAAAAATTATTCCAACATAATAATAAAACAATGTTTTGGGATTTTTTGGGAAAATAATGGTTTTGGGGATAATTGTAAAAAATGAATTTTCAAAAACATTCGTTTGTTTTCATTAAATCAATTAATTAGATGTATCCTGGTATTTTATATTTATTTTAATGTCAGATAAGTTACATTTTATTATAAATAATCCAATTAATGAAATGCGATACAAAAATATTCATGATATTTTATAAATTTAATTATATTCTTAAGAAAAATATTTTATTATAATTATTTTTAATATTTAATCAACATAAATTAATAATAATTTCTAAAACATTAATAAGTAAACATAAAAAATGTATTCTTTATTAGGAACAAGCATATTCATATTATTTAACAAGTTCAATTTCACCTTAAGCCATAATTACTTATAAACATGGTAAATGATTATCACCATGGTAACAGGTAAAATAGATTAATAGAGGTTAATATTATATTTCAAGGCATAAAAATATCATAGAAACATTCATTAATATTATCATATGTATTTATTTTTCTATAGGAATCGTAAATAATAAAATATGGTAGTTTTTATTAAATTTTATTGTGTTTATGACCTTTATATTATTGTTAGAAAAGAGAAATTAAAAACATCAACCTCAATCACATATTATGTTTTGATGAATTGAATATAGATAAGAATGATATATGAATAAATATAGTTTAAAAAATTAAATAATAAACTATATTTATGGTAATATTTATTTTTTTATATAAATTGATGTTAGAATTAAATAGAAACTTTATGAAACAATGATCCAGTTCTTGTGTATGCGGTACAAAAATCCACAAAATGATATTTAAAAACATTAAAAGTATAAATACTAGGGTGAATTATGTATTTCAAATAATTTTACGCATTTTTATAATGTGTAATTTTTTTACAGTGTTTATATTTTAATTACATTATTAAATTTATTTCATTAAATTCAAATATGTTAAATGTTAAAAAAATAATTTAAATCATATTTTATTTTTAATAAATATTTTTAAATCTTTTCAAAATCATAAAAATACAATCATAAATGAATTGTATAGGAAATGTTTAGGAATATCATGTATTTTGAATGCATGTTCCACTTTTGATTTTAAATATTACCATCATGACCCTTAGAGACTAAATATATTCTTACCATGGTATAGGTTAAATGGGTTAGTGAGGTTGATGAACAAAGATATAAAGATCCAAATTTAGTATAATCTTGTGAAAATAATATTTTTTACATTTATTTTATACATATACTCCTCATACTAATTAATATGACACTTTTGTTCTATTTTACAAGATTAAAACACTTATTATATATTAATATATCATCTATTTTTTATATTTTCACCCACTTCACATATAAAAGGGAACATCCTCTCCTCTCTCTTATACACACCATTATTAAATTATCTCGTTAAATCCATTACCTAATCAATTAAAAAACATCCTCTATATATAAAATATGTTCTTATATAACTATAAGGCTACACTATAATGATTAATGTGTATTCCAAATAAGGGTTTCCAAAGAAGATGTACAACTCTTAGTTGAATGTATTCATATTTATTTATTCCCCCATCTTGTTTAAATCTGATCTGATCATGGTGATATGAAAATTGATGTACCTTACAAATAATAAAATGTTATTATGTTGATGTACCAACACTTCACCATCTCTTCATCATTCCTATTGGAAAGGAACCCATCACTCAGTCGTATATGTGAACTACCACCTCCATGAAGTGATGTGTTATGTTATTATACCCTACCTCACAAGTACTGAAATTATTTTTGATTTAATGATAATATATGAGATTTACCAAATAATTATGAGTCTATAATTATAATACATATTTTCCATTCCAACACTTCTATTCATTGAAATAGTATAATTTCTATGGCTCGTGCAAGTAGACTACCACCTATACAGAGTGACGTCATCTTTTTTTTATTATCCTATAAAAATTATTAGTTAGAAAATTATATTTAATTTTTAAAAAAGATAATTATTTCATTTTTATTATTATGGAAATTATGGAACAATAACCCTTTCACAATGGTCATTATGCCAAATTTTTTTGGATGATGAACAGAACATCCCCAAAACATCTAACATGAACTTATTTAATTTAACTTCTATGTAATAAAAGAAAACAATTGAAACAAAATGAATTTATATATGGTAATAAACATCAAAATGTTTCAAAATAAAAAATAATAATTAATATATGTCTTTTACAAAAAAGTAATATAATGTTTGTGGAAAGTCATTACTGAGGTAAATAATTTATTTTCTTGAATTCCTTTCATTAAGATCATGAATTGTTAACTACATGTGTATCAACCCAAATTTTCAAACCCATAACTATTGTTTAATTTATTAAATTGTTTTAATACATATGGTATCCCATCATGTAGGAATAGTCAATTTAGTATTCTAGAAAAAATGGATACATAAATGATTACACCAGTACATTAAATATATAAATAGGCAATATTTGAAAAATTGTTCCATACATAATATAATTTATAATATCCTTCTATATATAACTGTAAAATAAAAAAATTTAAAGTGTGAGATCATATGTTCAGTAATGGTGACATACAATTGAAACAATCACGAGTAAATAAGGCATAATAAATATGGCCTTGTAGATAATCAAAACATCTACCATTTTGTCAAAAAAACATACTGTATTTAACATCCCTGTCTAATATGAATTTCGAAAACACATTGAAAATGTAAACTAAATTCATAATAAATTAAATTTTTAAATAATTAAATTCATAATAAATGTCTCTTAACTAAGATAAAATGATTTTTATATATAATTCATATCATTAATGAAAAAATTTATAATAAATGTGATGTTGTAAAACAAATACACATATAGTATGGAATTATTTTTTCATTAACGCTTGAGACATGTCTATGTATTTATGGGATATCTGAAAGTACCTCACAAACATCACTCTTACACCCAATATATTCTTCACATGTTGAATGATTTATATATTTACTTCTTTTAATTCATTCTAATTCATCCAATATTTTTATTGAATAAATAATAAAAAAAATAAATATTTAGTCATCATAATCATAAAACATCCAAATAATGAATAATGATGGTATAAATAGACCATATACTTTGTGACATAATTTGGTTTTTTCGTAGATGAGAACATATTTACCAGAACACATTACATTTTTGAGGAAAATAAAATATTCATTTTCGAATTTACATCTTTAAAATATAAATATTTAGGGGGTCTAAGGTTTTTGTTCTGAAAATAAAAATGGAAACATGAAATATAATTTTAAATTAATTGAGTTTCAATGATTATATAAAAATTCATCTTTATAGTGAATACTAAAACAAATATTGCATTCACACCATTGTTTAAATGATTATCATTAAATATGATATGATGAATCCTTTTAAATATTTTTATAAAAATTAAAATAGCTAAAAAAATGAATTTAATGAATCATTATTGAATTGAAAAAAATAGTGAAACATTTTTAAAAAGTATAGATATGGAGGAAAATATTTTGAAGTAAATCCTCAAAATAATAAATTAAAATGATATTCCCGATCATGTTACTTACATTTAAAAATATTATCCAAAAAAAGAAATGGAAATTAAAAATTTAAACCCCTAATATAAATATAGGATAATACAATTTACAAGGTTTAAGTTATTAGTATTACATAAATAATTCAATAGAAATTTAATTCTAAAAAATCTAGAAACAAAATAACATGGTAATCGAAATCCCTTAGATCATGTTTGACTTGCATCATAAGTTCTTTTAACCACCTATAAAATAATTTATTGTTTACTATAATTATATAACACTACTATATAAATTATTATAATAACATATATTATCCACTGATATTACTCCAATGCCAATTTATTAATATTTCCTTGTTAAAATAATTCATTACTAGTGTTAGGAATTTTTTGTTCGTATTGGTTTTTGTTTAGTAGTTTTATTCATTTCATATATCACATTTCTAACAAATAAATTTTGATAATAATGATTTAAATATAATATATAGTAATTATTTTTATATTTATAACAAAACTTGTTTGGTGCAAATGAAATGCAAATAACATCTCCTGGTGATGGTGGTAGTCCACTTGTACAAATGAGAAATATTTTAAATTTTTACTAGGTGGAATGGTAAGATTATAAATTATATATTAATTAATATAATCATAATTATATTTTAAATATCATGTATCTATATCATATTAATCCTAAGAACCATCCATGAAATTTAGAGATTAAATCCAAATACATTTCTTTGTATTGCAGTAGGGCACGCATACATCTGAATGAAACTTTCTTTACCATTTATTAGTTAATTTTCTGAATAAAGGTTTCACCATAATCATTATATACTATCACTATATATAATAAATTTATTTTATTAAAGAATATTTGTTAGTACTTTACTTAATGATTTACAAGAACAAATAAAATAAATATAACAGATTAATTGGTATACCTTTTTAGACAACCTTTTTTATTTACACCTTAATCATTATAAGGTAATAATTTTTATTAAAATATAAACTTCAGGTCATGTGGACAGATTTATGAATTTATTCGGGGTGGTATTTTTCTATTTAAAAATCTTTTTAATTGTATAGAAGAAATAATAAGTGATTTCAATTTATTAGTGAGCAAGAGGGAACAATTGAATGTTTTCAAAATATTAACATATAATAATGTATTACTCAAGATGAATTCCTCTAAAATAAATCAAATTATATGTTTATAATGGTATGATTAAAATTATACAACCATTGGTATTTTAGAATGTTTTTTGTTTTAAAAGGAAGCATTACAACTTTATTTTTAACCCTTATAAACTATTATACCCATAATTGAAGTGATAAATATTTACAATAGATATTATTAATTATGAAGAAAAAATAAGATAAAAATGTATTATATTAATAATTATGAGGATAAAAAATTTGGAATACATTTTACATGATTCATCTCCAATAAGTAGTATAAAATACATATAATATTTTTTAACTAAATATACTGTGAATTATTTATAGAAAATTATTATTTTATTCCGAAATATTAGATTATAATAGAAAACAATTATAATGATGATTGAAATGTAATTAATTATGCCATAATAAATTAATGGATTTATTTTTTATTTTGAAAAAAGATAAAAAATTTTGGTAACATTTATATATTTAATTAAAATAAAAATCTTAAAAAAAATTATTATTTTAAAAAATATGACATTGATTTTCAAAATGTTAAGAATATATTTATATGTTAATTTTTATAGTTTTTTATGAAATATATTAAATTTTAAATATATTTTTTTTATATAAATAATTAATCATAAACATTCAAACTATTATTATATCATTATAATGTCTGTAAAGTGATAGCTTTGTAAAATTGTAAATTTTAATTATTCACCATAAAAGAAAAAATTTCAGAAAAATATCTGTAATTCATTCTCTAATAATCATGAAATTTTAATTTTAAAAATGAAATTAATTTTGATAAAATAAATTTTAAAAATTATAAAATTGTGGTTTTAGTCCAAAACATGAATTATGCTATGTGTCTTATATTATATTAACTTAAAAAATAAAAGATTAAAAACTATAATTTAATCTCGATAGTTTCATTCATCCCTCTATATAAAAAAATATTTCAAATTTCTATATTTTTAACCCATGAATTGATTTTTGAAGTTATTTAACACTAATTCATTAGAATCACATGTTTTCTCTAATATTTTAAGATTTCTCTAACGTACCTTAAATAATCAAGTCATTGTATTCCATGAAATATTTTCTATAATTTTGAGAATAATGATTGTCACTTCACAATTAGATAAATCAGGTGCCAATTATATTTTCTCACAGGATAGAAAATGTGTTGGGTCTTGCATGTACATCCTTAATAATGATATATAGAGATCCTTATGAACATTAGATAGACTAGGTGTTGTTTATAAATATTATGAAATGGCTACAACACATCCTATAATTTCAAAAGGCCCTATATATCAAGGAATTATATCGTCCTCCTTATAAAAACTAATAACACACTTACCATGAGATAACTTACTGGAATCATGGTGTCGCACATAAATTTAAATCATTTTTTTGATTATCTGAAGATCTATTTTTTCATTCTTTGGTAGCCTTGGTATGACTGAATAGTTTACACATTCTCTATTGTCTTCTCATCAAGTTATGGCCACGAAATAAATATTCTTTCCAATATCATCCCCAATATTTTTAGTAATAAATATATTAGAATATAAAGCATTATAGATTTAAATTTTATTTCTCTAATGATATCAATTATTGTATAAAAAATCATGCAATAGTAAATTCTAGTCCCTTGTACCCTAAAAGTCATGTGAGGGCTACCTCAAATTGTCTTATATTGTTGAAATAGTCATTTTAGATTTTCAATCTGTCTTAGGATGACAAGAAATACCCAAATGTAGATTAGTGTTGAGAGCCTTTAGGTTACATTTCAAGAATTCGGATTCAAATCATGAGACAGTATGAGATAGAATCAAAATTGGTGCAACATGAAATCTAAAAACGTCATTTCTATTGAACTCTAGTAGGTGGTCAAGTGTTATATCATCACATATGGATAAAAAATGTAGGTATATTGTAATTACATCAATAATAAAACATATAACATCATTATTTCTCAATATACATAAAAATACCACTAAATATTACTTACTAATATAGTCCCCATTCCACACATTAGTAGGTATAGGTTTCATGACTCCATTAGGAGGTCATCTCTCATCCTTTTACTATTTAAGAATAATGATTCATGATACACAATATGTAATTTCAAATTTATTATTATCCCACAAAAGTGGATCCAACAAATCCTGATACATTTGAGATATAATATGGTGTATATAGAAATTTGATCATTTAGATTCATCTAATAATTCTATTTTTTGAACTAGGATGAATGAAAACCATGTCCACATAGAATATATCAATATACCAACATCAAATTTTTTTCCAAGATCTGATCATTCGTATTTTTTTTATAATTTTAAAATTATTATTATCATGTTAGGAATGTATTATTTTCATAAATAAAGATTGATTCGAAATGATTTGTAATAGATATGATGTCTTACATCCATTCATGATTCCAAAAAATACTAAATATATTATCATAGGTCCTCTACCAATGCATATTTTAGTCAAAATACCATCATATTTAATAAGCAATGAATAAGACAAATTATTGACATTTCGTACATGTTATTGTGTTAATAAATCATAATTATTAACTACTTCTACAGATCACCTTTTCATAATGTTTATTTTTTTTGTGATTTTTTGTATATCAAAATTTTTAGATCCATATATATTCTCCATTTTTCATTATAAATTCAGTTCCTCCATATCATCAACACAAAAAATCTCCATACTAAATCAGGATCATTAGTTGGAAAACACTATTCATAGATCATCAACATCCCTATTTTATAGGAAAAATATATATAATTATACATAAGGACATATCTGTGTACCTTCCCTGAGTCATCAATTTATTTAATAAATATATCACCTTATGATCCTGATGTTAATATAGGTACAATGATTAGTGTCCTACACAATTATTTGAAACATTTTTATCATTTTTTTAATCATATAAACATAACCCTTAAATGTCACATTGGTTAACATTTTTTTAAAATTGGAAGAAATTTCTAAAAAAATAATCAATGGTAACTAGATAATCTAGGTAAAAAACAAACATTGGTGAAATTCATTTCCATTGGAAAATCAATAATAACCATTATCTTTGATGAGAAAACTAATATTCCCTCCTTATTTAAAATATTAGTTGGAAAATCATCATCCTGAATCAAAAACTCAAATTTTCATAATTTTCCATATATTACTTTTTCACTCTAATAAATAATAATGATTATGAAATTAATCATTTCCTTATATTATATTTTAGATTAAAAAATATATCATCAATAATTTCAATAATAAAATTTCAAAAAAAAACCCTCAAATAATATGTTCATTGTATACATAAAAAAGAGGGTGAATTATTTAATCCAAAATCCATTATTATAAATTCATATTTTATATACCTCATTCTAAATATCATCGTTTCAATATCAACATACTTTATATATAGTTGATGATACCCAATATAATGTTCAAGTGTTAAAAAAATTGATCTCATAGTGGATTGTTAAGTAAGACATCAATGTGGGGATGATGATAATGATTTTTTAATTTAATGGAATTAAATTTCCTATAAATAGTGCACAACCTCATTGATTTGTCATTTTTCTAAACTAAAACAATAAGGGATCCCCATGGTGAAACACTGGGGAATATAAATACTTATTAAAACCACCACTATAGTTATTTATATTTTTGCATTTATTCAATTGTGGTCATCCTGTAGGAATTATTAGATATAGTTTCTCCATCAGGGATGTGAATAATGGAAAAATCAAATTCTTTCATTATTGGATGTAAATATAATACTTCCAAAAACACATCAATGTATTCTTGAAAAATTAGTAAATCCGCCATTCTAAGTATAATAATCCCTTTCTTAGTATCTGTATCCTCATATTTGAAAGGAATTCCAATAAGTAGATATAGTGTTGGAGGATGTAGAAATGATTCAGAACATGTGGTCTCCCACATAGGATAAGTGATTTCACATCATTATAAAAAATTGTAATATCTTTCTCATGGAAATTATTGTTGTTTTTAAATTTTAAATCCAATCCATACCATGAATTATTTGAATTTAAATCATTGGTACAATTATCATGTTTCAATATATGGTATGATTATGTGGCATAATGAGAACTATATTATGCATCCAAATAGTAAAATGATTTTAACTAGGATTCTTGATTGGGAATTTCATTTATATAGTTCATTAGAAATAACATTTTTAATTAACAAAATCATAGAATATATAAAATATTTATAATATAAAAAATAAAATAATTAATTATGTAAATTTGATGTTATGATCATTATACCAAACTTCATATCTTTTAGAACACCAAGCTCTGTTGTAGTAATCACAAAATTCGGCCTTTTCCCTTTGTCCGCATTTGTGTGTGGTACTCTTGATTAATGGAATATTAGTGTGAATAAATCACCATATATTTAATGTTTAATCGAAATATAATAATGGATTTTTTATTTTGTTTTCATTCAATTGAAATATTACCCCTTTATCTATTATTAAAAAAAACTCCACTACCAATTTAGCATGTACCTATGTATTTCTTCATATAATTATCTCTTATTGGAAGTCTCCTCTACTCTTTCTTATACATTTTCAGGTTTCATTTTTCATTATTGTCAAACATCCCAGTAATTTATTTAATACCCTTGAATAAATAATACCTATTAAATTAATTAAATGTATTTATGTCAAAAAAATATTATTTTATTATACAATGATAATGAATTACAAACTAGACCCCTTCATTGAATTAACTTACTCTTATCAAAGAAACACTAAATATTAATTTTTGGTTTCTTTTGAAGCTCAAAAAGTGCCTCAATAATCTTTTAATGATAGAATTTTACTCTTACACACAATCTTCATGGGTATACAATAATTTGATGAACTACCTCTCAATTTCATCTCTCAGTTTGTGAGGAAAGTATTAATTGGAGACTGTCACATTAATGTTTATTTGGTCAATAATTTTTGTTTCATAAACCTATTTTGGGTTCTGATTAAATTATCACCAATAATCGAAATGAACCTTCATAAAATCCACTAATAGAATAGTATTTTCTCTTTACTAAATTCATAAATTTAGGAAAATATTATCAAGAGACTTAATCCATTCACCAAACACTAATAGATTATAGTTCCATTAAATGATGGAGGGTTCTATCATATGGAGGAATCAAACATAATTGAATAATTATATATTGTTTTTTATCCATATATGTATCGATATTCATCATAAAATGAGTCAGCTACACTTATAGGTCCATTTTCTTCTCATTTATAAACCCAATTGTATTGTTTTTTTCACTATGAAAATATATATACTGACAAACTATATTGATTACATTTCATTTGATGGGATCAATAAATATAAAATAAAACTCAATAATATATCTCAAAATTACCATCAATATTGACCCAAGAAATAAAAATCCCAATAATGGTTAAATTTTTGAAATATCAAAATGGATTAATGTATTTCAAATAGTATTTTTGTTTATATAAAATCTATTTCCCAAGGTTACCACTAAAATTTCTATTATAAAATCTCGAAAAAATCAACTCTAGTAAACAAGATATGGTTCTAAAATAATTTCTATAGTATAAGACACAAGGGATCACAACATATATGATCATTCAATTTATCTATCTTGTAATATTTGATATCTACTTGATTCTCTAATTGTATTATAAATAGAAATGAATAGTTTAATAAACATTAATATATCCCTAATATCATATTTAACTTCATTTTTATATCTAGGGGAAGGAAAAAATAATAATTGGTATTCTTGGATTCTAAATCAGTGTTATATAAAGGAAAAATAATGAAGTATAAATATTATATAATAATTTTGGAATCGTAGTTAATCAATACACATTCTATTCAATCAAAAGAATTAGTCCAATTATCATCCTTCCAAAAAATAAACATATCAAACTCATGGTTATTTAATAATTAATTCATAACAATGTAAATGTATAATTATCGATATTCATGTTCATGTCCTCTCAATAATGATATCATTAGTCATACCACGAAGCCCTCTCAGCCAAGACATATTGTTTACTACATGAGTTGATATATAATAGAAAAAAATATTATATGTAATTCCACCTATTTTGTCTTATCGGAAATTGAAATATATAAAGGAGATATCCATAATCGCGACCCACCAATCACTTTCACATTCGTTTCATTCTATGTATTTATAATGATAAATACAATTCATTCCAAAATATCATTATACTTAAACAATTATCTATACTGAATAATTAATATGGGAAATAAATATTTCATCTTTATAACTATATACCATGTATATTTCATGAATAAATATGGTATCAATTGATCATATCCCTATTAACATCAACAGGTATATTCATATATGATAATATATTTAAAATGCCAGATGAATAATTTTGAGGAAAATACCATTATCATTTTTTTGTATCAATTTTTTGAAAATATAGAAACTTATATAATATTAGATAAAACATTTTTTCAAAAAAGTATCCATTGATAAATTTAAAGTATTAGTCAAGTAGAATAGTTCTTATGTTTTAAGTCAAATTTGTTTTCATTGTTTATATAATCCTATGATATTAAAATTTATAAAATCCGGATTTTTAATCAAGGATTTAAATTCATTAAAATTTAATATAATTTCATGTATAAAGTATATGAGAATTAGGTATTATTTCAAACATAACATCCGAAATTTATACAATTTCGATAAGAAAAAATTTATCCAGTTTTCCAAAAAATGGACTCATTTTGAAAATAAACAAGGATATTTTTCAGGACAAATCATCATTACATTCAAATTGACAATCTTCTTTCTCATTCCAATCCATAACCTAATAAAAAATTAAAACTTCTAAAGAGAAAAAACAATTATTATGGTAGAAAAAATAATTAAATTAACTTTTTGTCTATGAATACGTTAAACCCATTAAATCATTTTTAAAAAGTTATATTTTTTCAATCGTAAAACATAAACTATTTATCTTACATCATGATATGACAATATTTTCGTAAAACACAATTTTAAACACAAATAATAAATATAACTTATTTCATAAATTCAATTTCACACTTATAGTAGAATTCATGGACACAATGTGAGTAAAATTCATAGTTACATTTGGTATATCCATCATAGTATATTCCCTTAATCTCATCTGAGAAATTATACAACATTATGTTCCCATGAATTATAGAGATATCATGGTCTCACCCTCCCATGGTTTATTACATAACCACACACACACATAAACAATGAACAAGAAACATAACATAATCATTTCACCATAAATGATCACAAAGGGAAAAAATATTTCCATATTGAAATAACATTAGATTTTTACAAATCCACACACTCATAAATAAAAACATATTATTTGAAAATAAAATGTTATAATTGTAAAGGAAGAATGAAAATAATAAATAGGGATTAAAGTAAGAAATTATATTGATGAAATATATGTTAAAAACACCCCTTTTAGATTTTTTTAAAATTAGTTGAAAGAGTAACTTTAATAGGGTTTTTGAAAACAATCTCCCTTACATTGAGTCTCACTCATCACTTACAATATTTATCATCGAGAATATGAAAATTAGGTTAATTATTTACATTCATGAGAATATTGTTTATGTTTATTTTCCCTTAAATTTCATTTATTATCTTGTTATTACAGTTACAAAAATATTTATGTTCATCTCAGACATTTTATCAATATTCGGTACATTAGTCCATAATCAATTTGGTTTGATGTCAAAAGTCAAAATGGTCATAAGTCCATAATATCTAGAATAATATACATTATAAAATAATGAACTTCATACATCAATTATACTTTTAAATCAACCCATCTATACATATTCATGTATAATTGAAAATGTTATAATCATAAAGATGATAGTCCATACTTACGAATGAGTAGAATTTCCATTTTTTAATGATTATTATGGAATAAAGGTAAATATTATTTTATATTTAAATATTCATATTAATATCATTAATAATATTTTAAACATTTATATATACTCATATATATCAACCATGTGATGTGGTGAAGTAGAATTAATTATATCCCTTGGTGGAGGTGACAGTTCCCACGTACACATGAAAACCATTATCATTTTTATGTGCATTTAATGGTTAGAACATATATGTTCTATTATAATTTAATAAAGATAAATTTGTAATGAATATAATATATAAACATTAATTAAGTCATTATAACTAGTCTTCATATATTGTGATGGAAAACTAATTATATCTATTCATGGAGGTGATAGTTCTCACGTATGCACGAGGGATTAATTCTTTTTCAATTTTATAGAATGAGATATTATTATAGATTATGATATTAACATAATTAATTATAACACTATTATGTATTTTATATTTACTACTTCACCATTCCTTTAGAATATTTTATGGATGTGAAATAATAAATAAAATAGATATAATTAATTGAAAATGATTCCTCTTTTTCAGACAATCTTCTTTCATCAATACCTTAACAAATATAATAAGGGTATTTATGCCTTCTATAAGGCCTCAAGATTGTGTTTAGGGATTATAGTAAAGGATTTAGATATATTTTGGATGAAAGAATGTGGTTTTGATGTGTGTATAAAAAAAAATAATGGGAGTAACTTTATTGGAGTGGGGAGGTTCACTCTTGGGAATCATAAAAATATTAAATTAATATTAATTAGTTTTGTAATTAAAATTTTCCACAATAATTTATTTAAAAGATATTATGAGGATGAGTAAAAATCCAATTATAAAAATAATATTATAATAGTCTTTTATATTTTTTAATACTTATATTTATTGATCCCTCATTTAATCATTTTAAATCTTACTGTGATATCTTGTAATTTACATTTTAAAGGATAATATAATTACAATAAAATGTGAAACACTAAAAAAATGAATCATTAATGAAATTTTATGTAATATCCAAATTAGATGTAAAATATTATATATTTATATAAGTTTTAAATCATTTAGTAAAATAATATATATTTTCAAATATCATTAGTATCCATTTTGACATTATTCAATCCTTAACATTTAAAAATTATCATAAAAAATGATATATTAAAAAACCAAATTAAATAATAAATAACATGTCAAAGTCATCCCTGAAATTTTTTATGGGCAAAATTATATAAAATTATATATATTATAACTTTTTTAATAACATTTATTTGGTTCTTCTAGTAATTGAATAATTACTACATCATCATTGATTCACCATTTATGATAATTATTTTATAACTATAATTTAGAAATAAATTTCCATTATGTATGTAAATATTTTATCCTCTAAAATAAAATTTATTGTAGAATATATCACCTATATAACCCATTTGAAGAATATTTCACTTGTTAAAAATAAAAGTGTGAAAAAATTGTCTTTTCTTTTAATAAAATATCATAAATGTGATAAAGTCATCCTAGTGGCTTCATGAGACCCAATAAATAGACCAATAATGATTGTGGTTGAAAATAACTCATCCAAAAAATATATTTTTTTCCAGTAAGTTATAACCATTTATAATATTATTTTACCCCTAATTACCTTATTTTTCATTAACTATTATAATAAAAATAAATAAATACGTTACAATTCATATTTTGTCCAAAAATATAAAGGAAATATTTACATAATTTGGAACATTTGATATCTAATAAATAATACATTTTAAAAAATTCCGAGACACATATGTGTATAAAATAATTTAATATTAATCTTGTTTAGGGAAAAAATGAGTTTTTAATTTAGAAACATTCAAAAAGATTGGAATGTTTTTATAGTAAACATAACAATGAAATTTAGTTAAATTATCTATAGTGAGTTAAATGAAAAAAATTATCTAATTATACTTTAAAACCATTCAATAATATAATTTAACACTATAAATAAATTTTATTGAGAAGTATTTTTCAATTAAAATACATTATTTTTCACTATTCATGAAAACATGAAACCTATCGTAAAGATAAAAAAATTAAACAGAAGTATATGTTGATACCAAAAAATCAAAATAAGATGTTTAATTTTTCAAATAAAACTTACAAAAAGTTCAAAAGATTGATTCATAATATGTGTGCCTTCAAAAATGGGGAGACAACCATTTTGAAAAATACTTCTTTTATTTGTACAATTTATTTATTCTTATATCATGTATAGAAAACACTTTATATGAATCTTAAAAAATAAATTTGATATATTATATATATTTATTAATAAATTAAAAATGGTAATTTATTAAATTATTCCTATAAAACACAGTTGTTTATATTTAAATATTTTTCAGAAAACAAATTCATTCTTTATGGGTCATACATTTATTTTTAGTTTATTGTCGAAAAACAATTCATTATATATAAGTTTGTAATGCATATTTTTATAATTAAGATAATAATTTTCATTTTCTCTATTCTACTTGTTAGTTTATAATTTCCATATAAAAGATAATATTTTGATGTTCCTTTATAATCGATGTGTTGTATATTGTAAGTTATAGAGCATTTTTCATAAATTAATTATTTTATGAATAATAAATATAATATAATATGATAAAATGTAATTATATCATTATATGGGTTATTATAATCTCCCCCCTTTCAAAATAGCATCTAGGTAATTTTTTCACTTATTAATGATGTAGGGATATCTTTCCCTCGCACTATTTTTAGATTCGTATGTTTCCCCTTCAACGATCTGTTTTTTTAAAAAAAAACTATAACCCGATGAATCACATTATTATGTAATAGCTTATCTAAATAGTCATTATATTAGTAATTATATTCCTCATAGGAATGATTCTCTTCCAACTTAACTCTTTATAGATAAAGAACAAGAGATGTATATGGAATATACTTTCCTAAAATGAAAACTAGAAAAACAATATATACTAATGATAAACTCCTCTAAAAATACTCTTGTTAGGAAACTGATGCATCTTTCTCCAGTATATCATATTTTCATAGAACAATGGAATCATCATCCATTTCGTACAAAAATAAATCAGACTTTTTCATAGAGAAACCGTCAGAATGACATGATCACCTACGTCAAATGAAATATCTGAATTCAGGTTTATCAGCATTACTTTTCTTTATGAAATAATATATCCTCATGTTTTATTGAATAAACTAATCATTCTATACCATTTCCTCTTCTAGTATTGATCTCATCAACATCTATTTCAAAAAATCAATCCAAAATAAAGGAGTTTGACATTGTTTTCCATAAAATGACCCAAATGGTGGCATCTGTATAATGGAAAGAAAAATGTTATTATAGGAAATTTTATTTTATGAAATATGTTAATCCTAGATTCTATATCAATCCAATGAACAAGAAAAAATAATATCCTCTCCAATATAAATAATTCATTCTGAATATCTATATAATTGAGGATGAAAAGATATAATGATATTTTATTTATTTCTAAACAACAGTAGAGGCCTTCCCAAAAAATGGAATTGAACTTAGGATAATGATAAGATTCAATGGAGAGAGGAAATCCATTAATATTGACTATAAATGTATTATACAATCTATAAATTTGATCTAGATACATAGTTTCTCAAATATTATGAATGTGATACTATTTTTCTGATGATTCACAATAACCAAGATCACATTCTTAACGTGAGATATATTTGGTATTCCCAATACAAAATCCTTGGATATGTTTTTCCATATCCATATGTTATTGTAAAATGCTAATGCATTACCCTATACAACAGTCATTGTACTTTAACCTTCTAACAAGTCAACCATTTCAGGCTGAATTCAAAAATATCTTATTTCATTTCATCCAACGAGTAATACTATATAATTTCTATATACATCTTACTCCTTCTAGGATGATCTTAAAATGATTAACTATGAGCATCATATAACAAACCATTTTTTCAAATGTGAAGCATAAGGCCAATATAATATATTCCTAAATCTCAAAACACAATATTCATCAAGGTTAAATTTAGGAAACATAAGATTTTTTTACCAATTTTATGTTTTTCAATAACTCACAGACATTCTTCACCACATTTTAAATTCTATCTCATTGAGATGAATTTACTAAAACTAATAAAAATAGTGGAAATTATTATACAAACAAATTCCATGCCAAAATTCATAAATCATTAACTACGAGAAAATATTGAAAATATAACATGGTTAATGTAGTATTACTTTTTAGAAATGAATTATCAGCTACATTATTTGTTTTTTTAGGATGGTAATGAATTTTGAAATCATAATGATTCATTAGTTAAAGTCGTCTTCTCCATCTTCTTTTCAATTCTCCCTGAGTGAATATAAACATAAATATTTTATGATCATTGTATTTTTTAAATTTAACTCCATACAAATGATCCCTAAAAAATTTTAATTTAAAAAAATAGTAGATAACTAATAAACAAGTATAAGGTAATTTATCTCATTAGGTTTCAATTGAATGAATGTATAATAAATTACAAGATTATTCTCTAATAGTAAATAACCAAGTCCATTCAACACATCATCACTGTAGATAAAAAATTTACTCCTTGTAGAAGGCATAGCCAGAACTACAACATTAACTAATATTCTTTTCAATTCTTAATAAAATCATCACATTAATTTGATTAAATTAACTTAACACCTTTTTTAAGTAAACATAGTTAGTGGTCTATATAACTATTCAATGTTTTCGACAATGCTATATTAATATCCTACTAAACCAACAAAAAAGAATACTTTTTGCATTATTAGGTCTTATCCATTATTAAAAAACTTATAATTTCGTAGGATCATAAATTATTCCATCTTTAGATACAATGTGACCAATATAAAACAATATTTAATCCAAAATTTATAGGTAATGAAATTACCATATAGTTTCGTTAATTTTATGGTCTTAAAATGATCCATAAGAAGTATTCATGATCCTATTTACTTTTAAAATATAATAAAATTTCATTAATAAACATAACCACAATCTTATCCAGGATCTCATGATAAACTATTTTCATAAGATCCATGAATATACTAGTTTTATTTGTCAATCCAAATAGAAAAACTACAAATTCATAATGCCCATATTTTGTTTGAAACACTATCTCTATAATGTCTTTTTTTTGTTTACATTAAACTAATAGTACACTGACATCATATCGTTCTTTGAAAAATAATGCACTCTCTAGAGCTGATATAACAAATCAACGATATAAGTAAAATAAATTTTTTTATTAATAATGATGTTATTCATGGATATATAATCAATGAAAATCTTATTGAGCTATATTTATTTTTAACAAACAAGACAAGGGAATATCATGGTGAAGTTCTATGTCTGATGAATCCTTTACTAAATTACTATTGAAATTTCTTTTTTTTATTATATATGTTCAACAAGATCCATTTAATACGGTTGCTTTGAAATTTTCATAGGAATAGGTACTTTTTAAATAGTAAATTCAAATTCCTGGCTAGGTATAACATAAGGAAACTTGTTAGGGAAAACATGATGATACACATTCACCACATCTACTTCATTATTTTTAATAGTTCCTTAGTTACCAAAAATATTTTAAACATAAAAAGAATTTTCATATTTTAATAGTTTCATATATTTTTTATATTTTGTAAATGATATATGTTATTTCTTGTTAATAGACTACATATCTTTCTAAAAAAACAAGTTGTTTATCACTATAGTCTATCTTATCATGGTAAATATAATGTCAATCCATACCTAGAATAACACCAATCACTAAGAGATGATAAACAACCATGTTTTAAAATAAATTATTTCCACATACAATGATATTAAGATTCTTATTATTTCTATTTCCTGAATATTTCTCCCATGTGTTTTCACTATATAATATAGATTCATTTACTGAGGTTGACATTACAATTTTGCAGATGTTTTCTAAGAAATGAAAGAATGTTTATACCATGAATCAAACAAAACAATTGAATAATATGAATAAATAATGTACCTGGTTCCACTTCATTGTATGGTCGAACATCCTCTTAATTCATTGAAAAGGATTTCACCACACCATTCTTATTATAGTCTTGATGCTTCCCATAATTCCAGTTCTTATTCACCCATTCATTTTCATAATAACCAATCTTAATTTAAAAAATACTACCGAATGTATATCATATTTTTTCATACCAATATCTTATTAATTTTCATTGTTTTTCTGAGATTATTGTACATTTTATCACATCAGATGCACTTCATATAACTAAAAAACCATTCCTCAATGTTTTACAACCCATATCACAAACATTAAACTTATATTTTATACCATAAGAGTTATTTGATGAATTCTTCCCTATACCCTCCCATATATACCTCTTTTTATATTGGTTTTCAACGAACACACAATCATAAGAAAACTACATTTCCACCATCTTCATATATCGAACAAGTCTTCCATTATATTTGAATTCATGTTAATTCAATTCCACTTAACTATTGGGATTATATCCTGAGTAAAAATAATTTCTTTTAAATCAATATACTGATTATACATTGGAGATTACCTTTCCATTTGCGTGAATATTTCATTATATACAGCTGTTAAAAATTCCTCTATCCTCCATTACAAGACTTTTATCCTTCTTAAGTCGAACCAAATTAGGAAAATATTTCTCAAGAAAAATATATTTGAGTTTATCACACTCCTAAGCATCAATCATTTCACAGTTCCTCATATTCTTAACCATATAACACCACAAGTAGAATTATCCTTATAATGGTAATAAGAAAGACTATCCATTTGATTTTATAGACACATAAATACATAAAAATTATTATATAGTGATTTAATCCACCCATTAGGTACCATTGGGTCATTATATCCACTAACAATTGAGGTTGATGCCTTAAAACATTCTCTACTATCGATATATTCATCTTTGGTTGATATGGTTGATCTGGTTCTTTGATTCCACATCCATTTATAGCCAATTTAAACTGATCCTTCATAGAGAAAACTATTCAATTTTGATTCCCACCATCTCATGATGATGAATTTGAAGGCTATTTTCCACTTGATTCCTTCCCACCACAGTTTCCCTATTTAATTTTTGGAAAACCATTCTCAAGTATATATCGTAGTTGTAGTAACATGATAATATTAATGTACTATATCTAATGAACTTAATAATGAAGTGACAAAAATTATCGTTATTGTATTCATACTATCCTAACACATATGGTTTTCTAAACCGACTGTTTATACCAACTATACGGCCCTGACCTTAAACATGACATAATATTATATTTTAGTAAATAATTTTCATTCTATTTTATATTTGATCTTTTAATGTTTATAGATTTAGATAATTATGTCATAATCTATAAAAAACAATAAATATTTATACAAAGTGGAATCTATAAAAAAATATTCATCTTTTTCCACCAAATAAAACCCAATTAAAATTCATGAAGTCTTTATCCAGACATATAAGAATTAAAATCAATTTAAACTCTTTATTTCTCTTTCCCATCCTTGCCCTATGAGAACTAATTAAAAAATTGGTATGAGAAAAAATATTAGTAAGGTATATAAAAATACATAAATAAATTTTTAGTCTATTAATACTTTAAACCCATGAATTCAATTTCACAATGTTATACACCTCACTAATAAAACATAACCTCTTCAACATCCTCAAGAAATCATATTATTCCTGAAAAAATTTAAATAAATGATAATTAATAAACGAATGTTATGGTATCACTTCCATTAAACTCTTTGTATAACATTCACGGAAACATAATATGTAACAATCATTGTTACATTTGAGTACCCACTGTAGCATATTCCATTAATATCTATGAATAAACCATAATTATTACCGCCGTCTCATTACTGAATACATTAGAGAGGTAAGAAGGGCTCACACTCTATTGGTTTATTATGGAACCAACCATAATCCAAAATTAAGGCCATGAACCACAAAATATTCATAAAAAATACAAAAAGCATAAAGGAAAAATAACATTTCCTTCTAACAAAGTTTCACACTAATAAATGAAAAAAAGTTATTTAGAAAAATTATAAACACATAATTTATGAATAAAAACATTAAATTTACATGATATTGATAAATTATATTTGTGACATATATTTAAAAAATAATTTATTTTGCCTTTGGTAAAACTAGTTGAAAGTGTAACATTAAAAGTGGTTTCCAAAGAATGTCTATTAACATGAGTCTGACTCATCACATAAAATCATTATCCTCCCTAATAGTAAACATATCTATATTATTTAAATTATTAATAATATTTTTATTGTTTATTATTCCTTTTATATCACTTATTATCAGGTAATATAAATTATTTAATTATTTTTGTTCATGTCAGCCATTTTGGTGATATTTGGTATATGAGTCTGAAATGAATTTTGCATGATGTAAATAGTCATTATGCTCATAAATCCATAATTTTCGAAATAATACCCCTGACATAAAAATAAATTTTATATGTCAATTGTAATTTGAAATCAAACCACATATGTATGGTTATAAGAATTTAAACTGTTAAACCATGGAAACGTTAGGTCGTACGTACGCATGAGTAATGCTTCCATTTTTATAAGATCATCATAAAAAGAGGGTAATTTTTATATTATATTAAGATAATTATCTTTATATAAACAAATATTTATTATTAATATATATATATAATCCATTTTATTTGGTGATGAAAAATGAATCAAATCGCTTCATTGATGTAATAGATCTCACGTACGGGCGAACAATGTTATAAATTTAATGTGCCTCGAAGGGTAGGAATGTATATGATATATTATTCTTAAAAAATGATAAATATTTAATGGATATCATAAATAAACCTGTATTCCATCAATATAATATTTTATTAGAGATAGTGATGGTAAACAAATTATATCATTTCGTGGAGGTGACAGTCCACATGTATGCATGAATTATAAATTCATTTCCCATTTGATTAAAGAAGAGATGGATTTAGGGGATTATATTAACATAAAAAAATATAATTATAATGAGTATAAAATATTAATTATTGAAAACATGTTTGGATATAATTTTATGGCTGTGAAAGAAGAAATAAAATCATAACACTTAGTTTAAAACAATACCACTTTTCAGACAATATCCTTTTATTGACACCTTAACACCTCTAAAGAGAGTTTTATACCTAGAATAAGGCCTAAAGAATGTGGAAAGGGGGTATATTAAGGTTTTTGAGTAGATATAGACTAGTAAAAAATATTTTTAGGTGTTAAGGGAAGAGAAAAATTGCTGCCATTTTATAGGAGAGGAGTGGGGCACTCATAGAATTCTTCAAAATATTATATAAATTTAAATAAATTTTCTATTCAAAATGGGACATTAGTGATTTATCTAAATTAAATGATGATTATGGGTCCAAAAAAAATCATACAATTATAATTATATATGTTTTGAATATTTTTTTAATCCTTATATTTTTTTAATCAATTCATAACAATTTTAATGCTTATAAGGATATCATATAATTTAAACATTCATGGTTAATATAGATAATATGAAATGAAAAAAACTTATAAATGATTAATTAATTAAATTTTATGATATAACCTAATTCTATGGTTTAATCACAGTTTTTAGAAATTATATATCATTTAATAAAATATTTTATATTTTAAATTATCAATAGTGTCAATTTTGATAATTTTGATTTGTTGACTTAAACAAATATCCTACTTACTTGATATATTAAAAAAATCATTTTAATCATTATTAATATATCTTAAATCCTTAAAAAACACTTGGAATAAAATAATTTTATAATATTATATTTATTTTAATATTTTTAATATCATTATTTAATTATTCTGCAATTTAATAATTACAGTATCATCTTTATGTCACCATTTAAGAGTAATATTTTATCAATAAAAACTTGAAATAAATTTCAATGATATATATAAAATATTAATCTTGATAAATAATATTTTTAGTCATACATAAACCCTATAAAACCACACATTACAAATATCTCCCATAATAAATACAAAAGTGTAAAAAAATTTAATTTTCATTGAATAAAATACTTTAAATGTCATAATTTAATATGGGTGGATCCATAAGCATAAAAAATATACCAAGGTTCATTTTGGTAAAACATAATTTATCCAATAAAATATTTACAAGAATCTGGGTAAGGTTATAACATTTTATAATATTATTTTTAGCGTCAATTAGCCTATTTATACATTGATGTGTTTATAAAACTAATTAATGACTTTTTTGTCCATATTTTGTTCAAAACTAAAAGTAAAATATATACATAATTTTGACCTTATGATTAAAAATAATTAATTATTTTTTAAAAATTAAAAACATATTATTTGATAAAATTAAATTAAAATTAATCTAATTAGAAAATTGAGAAAACGAGGTTTTAATGTAGAAACATTAAATGATTAAAATGTATTTATATCCAAATTTATTATGAAAATTATTTCATTGACCTAAATTGCATTAAATGATAAAAAATATAAGCTAAATAATATTTAAAACAAATCAAAAATATAATTTTACAACATATTTATATTTTATGAAAAAGTAGCTTTTAATTCAGAAGGATTATTTTTTTACTATTTATCAAAACATGTAACCTATCAACAAAAAAATCAACAAAATTAAATTAAGATCAACAAATTTCAAAAAAAAGTTAGTTTTCTCAAATAGATCTTATTAATTAGTCAAAAATTTATTTAAAATAAATGTGTTAGTTAATGGGGGAAAACCTTCCCTTTTGAAAAAATAGTTCTTTTATTTATAAAATTCGATTTGTTCTTATATCATGAATATAAAACATATAAGATTTAATTTGAACATTAAATTATGTATTATATATTTATATATATATCATTAATATAATAAATTATCGTTAATTTACTATATAATTATTATAAAAGACAATTGTTCACATTTAAGTAGTTTTTTTGAAAAATGTTTTCATTCGTATTAAAAGCGGTTTATATTCATTATAAATTAATTTTTCACTAATAATTTATTATATATTCATGTATAAAGAATATGTTTATAATTTTGTTAATACTTCTCATTCCCTCCATTATAATGCCATGGTCATAACTTCCATATTATATAATTATATTTTGTTCGTTTAATCTCAATGTATAATATAGAATATTCTATTTAAAACATTGCGTATTTCAATTATTATATATGTCATAAATATAAATAAATCTGAACATGAATTATTTTTTCATTACTTGGGCTGTTAGAGTTAATGTTAAATCAATTTTTATGTTAACACATTTTTTAAAAGTACATCATTAGGAAAATAACAAGATGATTATTTGGAAACCAATTTATAGAACAAAAACAATAGTATAAATTAATTTAATAAATAGTTATAAAAATGAAGAAATTTTATTAAATCATTTTAATAAAAATATAGAGAAGTCATAAAATATTTGGAATGAATGAATAAAAAAAATATATTTTAATCAATATATGTTACATGAAATTTAGTGGTTTAGTTTTTATCCAAAAATAGTTGAAATGGATAAAAAAGATAAAAAACATTCCCATAGGAGAATTATATATGTGGGTTTTAATTTATTTTAATCATGTAATTTCCCTGATGTAAATCTAAATATAAACAATCTTCAAATAATATGAGATTTCAATAGAAAAACCATACATTAAGATTTTCATTAATTATAAGTGTTTTTAACATCCCATATAACTAAATTAAATATGTTATAATAATATTAAATCCATATATATATTTATAATATAATTTATTATTCACTTATAACATTATAATACTTGTTTGTTAAAAATTAATTATTATAATCATCGTCTTCGATTGTTAACTATTCTACTTTTCATGTATGTTTTCGATTTAGATTTTTAGTCCTTAAATAATTACCATGGTTCCATTATCTATAAAATGTCAATAATTATTTAAATATCCTATATAAATATCTTATACATATTAAAAATTATCAACAAATTGCGTAAATTAATAATTGATTCCATCGCTTTATGTAGACGATAGTCCAAAAATATGTATGAGTAAAATTATAATTTTTTAATGTTTGAAGGGAAAGAAGATAATTGACATATTATATTTATAATATAAGAATTATATTGTGAAAAAATTGTAAAAGTAATATTCATCATAATAGAAAATCAATTAATGGTGGTGATTAATAAAAAATACACCGCTTCATGTGGTTGTAGTGTCTACATAAACAAGAATGTTACATTCAATTAATATTTCATTGTTAATAATATTAATAATGGTTTTCTAATTAACATAATTAAATATCACTACATGGGAGATAATTATTTTATTTTTTTAATATTTTGCATCACATAATTGGAGGATCTATACAAATAAATTAAAAGAAAACACTCGAATATGAACTATAAAAATGATTTGGAAAAACAACTTTGGGTTATATCTTAAGCCTTCTATGATTGGTATTTGGAAAATCACATTTCGGTTTCTTCTTGAGCCATCTATGTTCAGTCTATGTTATGGGACTCACTTTACCCTATCTAAAGAAGTATTTTCTTCAAATAATAAAAAGAGGCTTCAACCCCAACCTTTTAAAAAAATAAAAAATTATCTAAAATGGATGAAAATCGAATGTGATAAGGTTAAATAAATGCTACAATTTATATTTATTAATATTTTTTGGTGATATGTAAGCCTTATGGATTAATACATACCTATTTTTACCCATTTTACCCTCACCTGATGTGAAAAATATTTAAAATCAATATTATTCATTATGTCCAAAAATATTGTTTCCCATAATTCATAATATCAATTAATCTATTTATAAATTATTATTCCATTTTACATTATTATCCACCTATATACAATAAAAATTATTTTTTATATAATTACATAAAATACAAGGAAAACATTTTGTAGATTAATTATTTCTATAATCATAAAAAGGACATTACAATGAAAAAAGATATAATGTAGATTCCAAAAGTATTTTTTTGGACTATATAATATTAAAGGATACATATTTGAGATTAAAAATAAAATAATACTATAAGGTTCCATTTGAATACTTTATTAGAAGAAAACAACTAAAAAATGTACATATTTGAATAAAAACATTACATATATTTTCAAAATTTCGAGAATGTATTTCTATTTTGAAAATTATATTTTAATGTAAAATGTATTTCTTATTTAATAATTTTTTTCATGAAAATAGTTTTTAAAAAACATAATATCACTATAATATCACTATAATGTCATAAAAGCTATGGATTTATAAAATCAATATTTTTTTACTATTCACCAGAAAAAATATTCAAGTATCCGAAAATTCTAAACAATTCAACATAAGGTAATTTAGAAATTTTGAATTTGAAAATGAAATTCCAATAATAAAAATATTTTTTAAAAACATATAATTTTGGTTTTATTGAAATTTATGAATAATTGTATGTAAATTATTTTATTATTTATTTAGAAATAAAAACATACTTTTTATAGTTGAATCTTAGGAATTACAATATGGTTCATTTTTTATTGTTTGTATACATCAATATGGATGTAATATTTCACTAATTCCGTAAAATTTATGTTATTTAAAAATTCATTTAATGATTTTTCTGATTTATATTTCACCAAATATATATTGTATTTTTCATTAAAATACCACTAGAAATATTTCAAAATTATTTTCCATATTTTCAATGATCTATTTAATATTCCATGAAAAATATTAATTATTCATAAAATAATGTGATAAGTAATTTGTAAATGTTTTTTACTTATTTACCATTTATTAAAATAGAATATGATTAATGAGTCTTATAGGGGTTTTATGACCTTCTTATAAAAAATATAAAATGAATTTTATTTACATTTAATATATGATTAAAATTTCATTATGTCCTCTTATTCCATAATTTTGAAGATTGTAAAAAATGTATCCATTTTTAAAAAAATAATATTATATTCTATATTTTTATTATATTTTTTGTAATATTTCTCTAAAAGGATGTATCATCTTATTTTTCAAATAAAATTTTTAATGAATTAAAAAAGGCATTGTTAATCAATGTAAATATAATATAATGTTTATTAATTGTCCTTTTGAATAATTAAAAAATGATATGATATAGCACATTTATTGGGATAGCTAATGATAACATTGTTTAATTTTATTGGCAATTGATATTATTGACATTTAATATTTATGTTTTTTAAATTATTATGATAATTATCATGGTATATTTATTTGGTATTATATTTTTGATTCATTATATGCTTAATTCATTAGATATATGTATGTTATAGGTAGTGCCCTATTATTGAAATACCTTGATGAGTTCATAGATCTTTTTAGAAAAATTTGTTTCGGATAAGTGTAAATCAGACTATTCAATGATAATTTGTTATGATAAGGCCATGATAGTATATAAAATTTCTTAGAAAATGGTCAAGATAATATTTAAAATGTTTCGTGATAATTCCTTTAATGTTTATAATTTTATTTTGAATATTAATTTGATGATGTGGAACCAATTTTGGTCATCGGGTTGTGATGGCAAGGTTAATGATATATTGGCATGAGGCCATGATGACCATACAATGATGTATGAAATTATCAATTAAATCATTATGAATTATTTTATTATTATGAATGTAATTATTTAGAATAATATCCTCGGATAGAATGCATAATCAGTTTGTTGATTGGTTCTGATTGAAATATTATTATTTCATAATACTAGTGGACGATGTTAGGATTTTATGTAAACTCATTTATATTTAATATTTGAATGTGTTATTTTCAAGGAAAAAATATAATGTTTTGAATGAAAACATTATTATTTATGATATTTCCATTATTATGGATTAGGAAACCTTTTATGAACGAATTTTAGTATATATGTTTATTTCAAGAGTAATTAAGTCATAATTTTGATTTCAAATCTTATTATGGGAAAAGAAATTTCATAGGGGGTTTCAAGATATTCAAAGTACTGGTGATTTTAATTTCATTTTATATCCCATACATATTATTTCTTTATCATACTATATTTTCCGATGATTATTAGAGTACATAAAGATGATTAGAAGCCATATCATAACCTATCATTCTGTTGTGGGGACTTATCTTAAAAGAGGTCAACATGTACTAGATTAATCTAGTATTTAAATTTAAGAACATGGTTTTTTGGATATAATTAACATTTTGTGGATGTGTCATCTTTTTAAATTTTAAGGGTTTTATATGTTTGTTTTTTACAAAATTATCTTAATCTACCAACAAAATAGGACCTTAAAATGCCACAAAATTGAAACCCTTATATTAAATCATGTAATTATGGGGGTTTTAGTTACAATATGTCATATTTATTAAAAAATCATCATCACAACTTATAATTGGTCTATAAATAGAATCATATTCAATCAATTTATTTCAATATAAAGTTTTACTACCCTAATGTAGAGTTATTTCATATTTCTACATTGAAAATTTTCTATGATTAAATACCACACATTTCTTCAAATGTTTTCATTGTTTTGGATGAAACATATGTATAAGATTTGAAAAGGAAAAAAAATAATTTTTCTATATGCGGATATTGTAAATGAAATTAAAATATTCACTACATATAATAATAATATATACAAATGTGTCTTAAATTAGATATAATAATAGGTAATATTGTTTATAATGAAAATTGAGATGCCCAATAGACTATTTAGTCACCAGAGTGTGATTTATCATTTTATATATTTTTTTTAAAATCATAAACTCCAATATATTTATTCAATACCCTTTTACCAGCTAGGATGGAAATTTGTATGCTTGTTTCTCTAAAAACATGATAAAAAAAGAAATTCCTAATTTGAAATTGTGATGTACACTATTTTTAAATGGTTCAATCCTAATGTGGGAAACCAAATCCAGATTGATATTGGTTTGATAATGTGTCATGATTATCAAATTATAGTACTAATGGGGTTACACTTTTTTACATATCATCAGTAACACTATATCACCACATTCACTTGTGAGTATTCACCGTATAAAAATACTGAATATGTACAACCACTTGTGGGATTGTAATAATATCTTCCCCTATATTAAAAAAAATCATCAAATATTGAAGAATATATCCAAGGTTTTTTTAATGTCATCCCATGAAGAAAAATATATCTATTTCCACAAATAAATACATTGACATCTTATAGATGATCTAACATAATCATGCAACTTGGTCTGTGAAAATTACCAATAACACTGATTCCTAATGAATTAAATTACTAGAATTAATCAACATGGGATCCTTCAATCTTCAAAAAACACTTGTCTCCAAAATTTTCTTTATTTACATAAACACAAAGATCATACCCAAAAATAATTTATCTGAATTTACTCTCTAATCTTTCTCTTCTCAAAATATTCTTTAATATTGAGTATTGTAAGACTTATCTCAATATATATTTCCCCTAATGTAATTTTGTTTTATCTATGAGTCAGTATAATGGCTCCAAAAACTTTTATCGTCTTATGAATCTTATGACTTATAGATTGTTCTTCACTAAAAATACTATATCATATTCTTTTAAGATCATCCATATAGATTATTATTCAAATTCTTCTCACTGCATTAATATTAATTATCAGAAAATAATTTTTTCTCTATTTTTAATACTTGAAACCCTTCAAAAAATAATGGATCCATGATCTATGAATAATTAATTATCTAAATCACCTATGTATGCTCCAACAGTAAATGATCATTTTTAGTAATGTCATCACATGGGTTTCTCCCTCTAGTCACTAAAAATTAAATTTTTTCCTAATCCACAGGATTCTAGTTATTTTTCAATAATTCCTTTTTATCATTAAATTCTTATTAAAAAACAATAAATATAAAAGAATATATCTTCATTTAATCCTGAAAAAAATATCAATTTTAACATTCCCAAAATATCTTGATAAATAAGAAAAAATAAATCCTCTTTAATATATTAATAATTTAAAATAATTACTGATTTTATTAGGGAACATTCTTTTACAGTAATAATGATATCCTAAATTTGGGTATTAAATCTATAATTAATTGTTTTATCCTAATAATTTACTAGATGAACATATTCTTCTCCACATGAAGACATCCTTCTCATTCATTCATCATGAATAAAAAAAATTGTGATTTTCAATCAACAAAAAATATGTAATTGAGTTTCCAGATTTACTTACCTAGAATATTTATTCTTGAAAAATTATAAACTTCATCCTTTAAAAAAAAATTCACAAAAATGATTACTCATACTAGTCACCCGATATACTTCATATTTTAAGATTAATATTCATATTTTAGTGTTCTATAATGTTCTCTTATTTTTTTTATTTTTTTTATAAAATTTATGTTTTTTAGGTGGCCAATGCATATTATAGAAATATAAAAATTAAAATTGTGTTATTTTCAAATCATACAAATGATGTTCTGGATGATTCCAATAGAACATAAAATATAATTAAGAAAGTAATATAAAACATTAAAAAATCAACTCATACTTATAAAATTTAATTATTCCTGATGAAAATTTTAAGTGAATTTTAAAGTGTCAAAAAAACAATAAATAACATGACATTTTAATTTTTCAATAATGAAACTCCATAGACAAAAAATTAATCCAAGAGATTGATTAAGAAAATGATATATTTCAAATCCAACACCCAAGTTGTAGAATTTTGTATTTAAATATAGAGTCACATTAATTCATATATGGAGCAATATAATAACTCTTTAACACTTCACATATCTTTGGATAATTTCACACTATTCCCAAACATCACAACTAAAATACCAAATATTTTCTAAAATTTCATACTCAAAATTTGATTTCCCAAAAAAATATATTACAAATTAATATTTCGTCAAATATTTTTCATAATCTATCATCTAAGAGATAATAAACACTCAATATAGTATCCTCCATTCATTATACTCCTTAGATGGTTTCTCAATATAACCACAAGCATTTCTATAAACCATGAAATACCATTTCTCTGTTCTTTAGTGACAACATTACAACTAGTTCTAAAGACACATAATTATCTAGATCTTACAACACTATATCACCATCGTATACTGTAAAATGTCATATTGTGAAACATTTCATTGTTACAATGAAGAACATCAATGTAAGGGACTGTGATTTTTTAGACTAAATATTTTACCATATATTTGAATGTTTTTATATTTTAAATACTTGTATGGTGTAAATGGTCATCTTACAAAATAATATTATCTGAAATGTTTTTTATAATCACTCATTTTATCTCAAAATTGGGTTATATAACATATAATAATATTTTGGTAGCGTTCTAAATCGTTAAAAGTTCCTTTCATAATTAATATTTTATATTTAATTAATGAATTTTTAATTTGTTTTTACATATTAGTTTAGGGATATGTTTTTTCTAGAGTTTTGGATTGAGATTCCACCTTCACTATTTTCCCTGAAAAAAGAATTTTTTACTATGCAGGTCATAATTCCATGTTGGGCATATGAACTGAGCCTAGTCCTCATTATCTTTTTATTTTCATTTTTTCTATTTCATTTAACTTTTAATTTTTGACTTCATAAATTTAGATTCTTTTAAAATCCCCTTATAAGATTCCTTCATCAATAATCAGAGTTAGGAAATATAGAGTTCTGGAGAAAGAGTGGGGTAGATAGCTGGGGAATAATGGAGTTGTCAATGTGGGGCTTATGAGGAGACAGATCATTGTTCAGTAGCAGAGGACCATATAAATTAGTGGTGGTTCAGTGGATTCCTCCCTAATGTAGGATGTTTTTATAGTTTTCCTTAAATCCTTGTAAATTGATTATTTCCATGTTTTAAACCCATATTAAAACTACATAGGACCCCTCATGGGTTTTATTATACAATTATTAGGATAAAGGTATTTTGACCCAAAACCCTGTTTCCCAGAGCTGATGCCTTATATTAATACAATGGTAGGATTACAAGAAATTTTTATCCTGAATGAATGAATAGTTTAGATGTTTCGTGAAAAAAGATATAAACATATGTTCAATAATACAACTTGAAATGAAATAAAGAATAACAATTCCAATGGAAACATCAATGAATCAAAGATTATCCATACAAGTAATTCATTATATTTATCTTAAAAACCGTGGGAAAATAAAAAATAAGAAATTGGTTGGATGATTTTACTGGTAAGGGTACATAATATAGAAGAAGTTATCATATAAATGAACACTAGGAATTGTGATCAACTAAAACCACATGCCTTTAAAAATACTCTTGAGCATAATAAGTCAAGAATGAATTCAGATTAAATAAGTTCATATGAATGAACATAACAAAATTAAACATAAACATTGATATTCTAATTATCTAATAATTATATGGTTTATCAATTAATAATACCATAATTATGGAATTCATAATTTGGTCATCTCAATAATATTATCAAGGCCTGGGACAAGACATCTAAAAATTGTAGGGTAAGGCATCAGCCAAATCCCAGTTATTTTTTGTATCCTGAGATCTACTAATGAATAGATTGGATATATCAGGCCCCCAAGTCTCCTTTAATGTCAAATTCATTCTTCATATGAATTTTGATTAACATAAACAACATGAAAATATGAAATAACATTTCCCAATCTATACACATAAACACTAACAATTCTATGTAGTATGGTGAATTGTATCACTATAGAACATCCATAGTAAAAATTATCACGAACCATATAATATAATATGTTATATAATATGAAAAGAAATATAATACTCAAGAAGAAATAAAATTCAACAGAGGTGTTGAAATAGAAATAATACTCTAATAACATCAACGAGGAATTTTTAAGAGAAATTCACTTTTACATTGATATGAAAAATTATTTTGTAAAAATAAATTCTTAAGACCATAAATAGAAAAATGTTGTTTCACATTATGAAATTATTAGTTTTTGAAAAATCATTATGGAATAATACAAATTATATAATGCACCTGAAAATATGTAATAATTAGAGACGTTTCCTTGACTTGGGCTTGTTTATCGGGAAGAGTTGTGAAACATCATTACATATAATTTAACTACTCATGAAATGAAAATGATTAATGATAGTACACATATATTGAACATTCACATATAATTTTTAAAGAGTAAGTACAAATAATTAATTATTCAATTGTGATTAAGAGTGACAAAGAGTAACCCAAAAGAAAATGTTGGTTCGGGTAGAAAAGTCTTACCTTATAAATGAATTTGTTCTGCAGTTGACCTTAACATACTAGATAGACAAATTATATCCATTAATTATTTAATTATGAACCTTATATATATTTATTTAATTCATTATAATTTAATTAATTTTATTTTTTTAATTTTGGATAAGTTATAAGGTACAATTTTATTACACAGGAGTGTTCGATTCCTTGGTTTTCTAGATCGGTATACATGTATATGTGTATTGAAGTTCATGAGGAATTGGTATAATTCTAAAACATTGAATTTATATGATACTAATGAACATACATAATATTAAATTCTTAACTAATTCATTTGATTATATGCTATTAAGAAGAGTTATTATATAGAACACTAGTGATAGTCATTTTGATTATTTTGGCGATATTTTGATTATTATGAAAACGTTTTGTACAATGAATTACTATTATGTATATATATACTAGTTCCAAAAACATGTATAGATTATAATACTTATATTATAGTCTATTTAAACAATTAAATAGTTTTATTTCCATCCATGAAGGAGAAATTGGAGAATTGAGGTTCGTTGTCCATGAAGGTTGTAAATCATAACCTCTCAGATGATGATTTAGTTTCTAAAACAAAAGAGAGATAGTGATATTAGTTTGGGGATGTAAATTCCATTAACATGATATCAATCATATATATATAGATTATACTATAGTTATAATGATCATTTTGATAGAGCATGTGAGGAGATAAAATGAAAATAAATTAAATTAAAATTAAAAGAAAAAGGAAGAGGGTTTACCTCTTAAAATATCATACATGGGATCCTTCTTAAGGGAAATGGTTTTGGTCGTTTGGTAAGACCAATACCTATTAAAAAATGGGATAGACTAGGGAGGATTATTTTGGAAGGACATTGAGATGATTAATGGCTGAGATTAGTGAGGAGAAGAGGGAGTGAGGGTGGTTTTATAATGGGGGAGAGGGGGGATTTCTGAATATTATATTCATTATATTATTATTTTTATAAAGACAACCAATAGTGTGGTCTATTGTGACCAAAAAATGTGATAATTAGATGTGAGTTTGAACTAATTGTTCTTACATCATTTATGACTCAAAGAATATTGTATTTATTTTTGAATGTCTTCATACCGTAAATTGTTGTATTTTACTTTTGACTATAAAATCAAGTATTCTAGAAAAATCCGAAAAATTCACCCAAACAGTTTTTTGACATGTGGATTTACAAAAATGGGATACATAATATCAAAATAATTTTCTAAGTATTGGGAATTTAATTTTTAAATAAAATCATTATTTAAATGAAAAATATTGATTTAAATTTTAAAACTGGTGTTATAATACTTTAAAAGATTAAATGATGTCTCATAAATTTATTATAAAATCCTAGTACAATAAAATATATCTTTAGGAATATATTTTATGAAAAATAATTTTATTTTAAATAAATTAAATAAAATTAATATTATAATTAAATATTCATTAAACAAAAAAATCCAACCCATAATTATTAATTTTTAAAATATTCAAACTCATTTACAAGGTGCCTAAATTTTATTTATACATACAGGAGTGAGGTTACTATTCAAAAGAGTACATTACTACTCATAAGGGTTATGTTACTCTTCAAATAAACTGTATGTTGATCCTATCAAACTCAAAATATCATACTGATCATAACCTTGTATATATGTTTTTCGAAATACAAAACAAAAAGATGAAAAAAAATTTAATTGCATGGTTATAATAAAAATATTTTTTTCATAGAGACATAGTGTTTCATGCGTCACATTATATTTTAAATTTAATTATAAAACCTTTGGGATTTACTTTCTTCCACAATTTCAAATTTTCATTCTCAAAATTTCCAAAATGTTACCCCAAAAAAAATATTTGGGTTTCTCTTCATCAGATGACCCCAAGCACCTGCATTTTCTCTTATATTTTATGATTTTTGCAATGTATCATTACCAAAAATTTTATATTATTCCTCAACTCCTTTTATTTAGTGTCCAGAATCTGGATACACCCTTTACAGTAAGATACATCATGTTCCAATTCTATACCTTCAAAAGAGAGTACATGTGATTTGTCTGGAATGTAGCTTCTCCATAATGAGACATGGAAGTCTTTGTTTACATTATAAAGGCCAGGTGGAACTTCCAAATGATAAATCATAGCTCTAATTTTATCAAGAATTTATGTAGTACAAATGTTCAATCTCTTTAGTTTCCTTTTCTTCCAAAATCTTATATCAACATTATAAAGATATAATTTTATGAAAAAATGATATCCCACTTGAACATCCAATATTTCTTTTGATTAGTAGCATAAATGATTTACCTTCTTTCAGCAGCTTTGATGTGGGTTTGTATATTTTATACCTTTGTTGATATTTCCTCCCTATAATCCAGGACCACCAGCTTCCTTTCACCAACTTCACCCCAACATGTCATTACAGGAAATCTCCTTCCATAAAATGCCTCATATTGTTCCATTTGAACATTTTAATAAAATCTAATCTTGTAGGAAAACTCCACCAAAGATAAATATGGATCCCATATGCCTTTAAAATCATGCGAGCATGATCTCAACATATCTTCTAATGTTTTGATCATCCTTTTAGATTTCCCATTTATTTGAGGGTGATAAGAAATACTCAATAAAAAATCAGTATCCAAATCTTTTTTAAGAATTTTCCAGATTATTGATGTAAGTCATGGATCACGGTAAGACATAGTTGAGATGGGTGGTCCAAAATACTAACAACTTTTTAAATATATATCATTTTAATGATCTCGATTGGAAAATTCTCCTTTATAGCGAGTAAATCTGTTGGTTTGGTATGTTGATCACCAATCATAAATATTGAAACATTATTCCAAAGAGTTTTTTGTAATATAGGAAAAAAACCATAGTGATGCAATATTATTTCCTTGTTGGAATAGGAATAGGATTCATGACTCCACTAGGATTTTGTCATTCGGTCTTCACTTTTTGACAGACTAAACATCTTTATATATAACCATCCATTTCACACTTCTGGTTGTCCCTCTAGAAATGTTCTTTCAAATGTCTATACATCATTTTTCTATGGGGGTGTATAGAGAAATTCAAACTTTGGGTATCATCCAATTACTCCCATTTTAGATCAGGTATAGAGGGAACACATAGCATACTCCCAATTTTTAGAATTCCATCCTCAAACATGAAATCTAGAAACTTCTCATCATTCATAGATTTAATTTAATTTTTTAATATCATCATTATCATATTGAGATATTGTAATTTATTCCAATGAATATGTTTATCCTACAAATTGAAAAAGTAATGATACTTTACTATCATTAATAATTATTATATCCACCCTCTACAGATCTAAGTACATAGGATCCTACCCAATACCCATTTTCTTAAAAATCCCAAAATCATACCTTTTGAATGCATTTTCCAGCCTATTTTCCTTCTATGGATGGTAGTTTATTGAAAATTATTAATCTTTTAGTAGCTCAAGCCATCCCATTTTTATTATGTTTACTTATTTCTATGAAGTGATATATTTTATATTTTGGTGTTTAGTATATATCTAACCTATTTCAACATAGAGATAATGTATCCATATATTTAGAAAAATATCATAGTTTCTAACTCAATATCATGATTTGGATAGTTCTATTCATGAATTTTTAAATGCCTTGATGCATATACAATATCTCTATCATCTTATAAAAGGAATCTTCCTTGTCCTTTATTTGATGCATCACTATGAATTAAAAATCCACCATTTCATGATGGTAGAGTCAAGATTGAATCATTCACTAACCTATTCAAAAATAATCCAAATCATTATTCACACTATGTTTTCCATACAATTATATCCCCTTTACGAGTAATCGTAGCTACCAAGTTAGATAATCAAAAAATGTTCTTAATTAAACACCAATAATAACATGATAAAACAATAAAATGATATGCCTAGATTATGTTTGTTGGAATATTACATTCATGAATATCATTTTTACTTTTAGGATCAACTAAGATTCCATCATTAGAGATAATATGTGCATGAAAATAAACTATTTGAAGCTATAATTCCTAATTGAAAAACATCTCATATAACTTGTTTATTATATGAATCTTCTGAATAATTCCCACATGATTCTCAGGATATTTATAGATTTTGGAGTATTCCAATATATCATCAATAAGAAACCTTAAAAGGTTCATCAAGATATTCCTTTAATACTCTATTCATTATATCTAAGAAAATAGAGGGTGCATTCGTTAGTCCAAAAGGCATTACTGTAAACATGTAATTCCCATACATGGTTTGAACTGTTATCATTGGAATATCTTATTTCTTTATACGTAATTAATGATATCTTTATCAAAGGTAAATATTCAAAAAATATTGGGCTCTGTGAAGTTGACCAAATAAATTATCAATGCAAGGAAGAGGATACTGTTTATTTATTATAATATCATTGATCTCCCTATAGTCAATTCACAGGCCCATGGATCCATTTTTCTACTTAATGAAAATAATAAGAACTCCCAAATGAGAAACAAAATATGGAGGATAAATCCATTACCACTCATTTCTTATGGTTTTTTCTTCAGTTCTACTACTTCAACAATTTCTATTATATAAGTGGTATTTGATATAGGCCATTCATCAGAAATTAAATAAATTGAAAACTCAATTTTTTATTCCGAAGGATGTTCATATAAATCCATTGGAAATACATCAATGTATTATTTCGTAATGGGTAAATATAAATTTTTTATATTTCTTCCCTCACCCATACATATTGTATTATTTTTCTCCAAAAAAAAATTATTCAGTAGAGCTATTGGGGGTGGATCTAGATAAGAATAAAATAATTATGTTTCTACTCTAATGATATTGGATTCTACATCATTCTAAAAATTTGTAACAACATTATTCTGATAATACTTTTTAACTTAATAAATTGAATGTCAATTCATAACATGAATTATAACAAAGTCAATCATGTGTATAATGTTATGTATATAAACTAGATAGCATTTCTGTGACATAAGGTGGACAAAACAAAAAATATTTATTTCAATGATACTTTTCATTGGATTTTTTTATCAAAAATCCTTTATTAAATCAGATTGGAAAGGTCTAATTATCATGGAAAATTGGGATGGTAAAAAACAATATGATGATCAAGAATCAAATATATAATTGGATAAGTTTTTAGAACTGATCAAAGCACCTTCTGAAACACAATTAGTAAATTCGACATCATCAATTTGGATCATATAAGCTTGGACATTCTCAATTGGCCTTCTCTGGGTAATGTTTCATTTATGCATAGTACAATCATTGGACTAATGTCCCATCACTTTACAGTTTTATAATTAAACATTTGGTAGCTTCTTTTATTCCCTTGAAATCATGATATTGTTGGGCTCTTGCTCTATATTTTTCATAGACTATTTTTCCTTTCAAGCACGATATGGGGTGTGTCTCTTCACAAGAATGAAATGTTTGAAAAATCATTTTTATTCCTCCATTTATCCATTCATTCTTCAGCTACCATCTTTTTCTCTTGAATTTATTCTAAATTCATAATTCTTAGAGAATTATTTTGATATCTTTATTGCACCTGACAATATATCTTCATATGATTTGAATGTTTTGAAAACCACTACCCTTTGGAGTAATTGTTTTCAAGTATCAGAGAATCAAAAAATTGTGATAATCAGATTAATTATGTAGTCTATGACACGCCTTTATATCCTTGTAAAGTTGGCTTTATTCTTCACCATGTTTTTATCCCCTTTTAATTTCAATCTCATGAATCTCCTTTCCATATATACTAAATATTATTGAGGAAACTATTTTTGTATGAATATTTCTTTAAAGTACATACATTCTACTACTTCTACTGCTTCCTCATCCTTCATGTTTTCACCTAATGACATCCACTGATCAATATCTCCGAATTGAGAAAAAACTACCTTGATAACCTTGTCCCTTTCATTAAATTCCAAAGTAATAAATATATTCTCTATGGAAGTTATCCACTATTCCTCTATGAATGTGTTTTTTATTCCCATTGAATGATGGAGGTTGTTGCCACAAAATTTTTTCTAATGTTAAACTTCCATGTTGTGGATCAAGAAGTTCCATACTTCTATGATTATTTTTTATACCTTGAGTTAACATTCTCTGTATAGTTATAAATTTCTCACCGCTGGTCGAAGCATCCGAACCAGCATCATTATTTTTCTTCGGAGGTAAATCCCTAACTGGGATGAATGTGTTCATTCAGTTTAAAATTCATCCACTAGGAACCCTTTCTAAAAAATTTTATATAATAAATTAGGGTATGAATCATAATGTATAATTTCGAACAATAAAAAAATTTACATTAATTGATATTTTATCTATGTATAATTTCTTAGTCATACTCATGTTTTCTTTGAGGAAGTATTTACATTTAAATCCTCCATGAGGTATTGTAATGAAGATGTTAATTATCCTAATAATATCCCATAAGATTGTCAAACTAGGTGTGTATTAAGGCCAATTATCATATAACCAGTTACCCTTAGTCAAGCCCATAACACGCTATCAGAGTTGTTAGTCTAGGTATATTTGTTCTAGAATCATGTCCACCTATAGTATCTAGACAAGGATATATCTGAGAGAATGATCCACATAATTTCCTCCTTACTGAAATTCTAGGATGTTCTTGTATGATTTTCCTCACAGTTTACCTTTGTGATTTTTCCTTAATCAACGTATTCTATATCTAGTTTCCAAGGATTCTACTAAATGTCATTTAATACCAATTATAAGGACCCAGACCCAGGTTTCCTAGAGCTAGTGACTTATATTAATGGATTGATATGATTTCAAGAATGTATGATCTTGAAATAACTAATATTTTAGTAGGTTTTGGAAAAAAAGATTCAAAAATAAGTTCAACATTAAAAATTGAAATGAAATACAAAATATAAATTCCATTAGAAACATATATGACTACAAGATTATATCTAAAATTAATTCCTTATATTCATCTCCAAAAAATCTAGTGAAACAAAAACATAAGAATGCAGTGATCTCAGATTCTCAATAAAGGTATGTAATACAGAAAAATATATGAAAAAATTAACACAAAACCTTGTGAAAAACATAAAATAGATTCCTTTAACAATATTCTTGAGCATATTATGGCATGAATGAAAGATGATTGAATAAGTCCATTTAAATAATAATAATAGAACAAAACATAACTATTGATATTCAACTAGTTGAATAATTACTTGGATTATCTCTCAAGAATTCTAAAATGAGGGGATGCATAAATTTGGACATCTGAATCATGTTATCAAGGCCTCGTCTATGATTTCTAAATATACTATGCTATGGCCTCGACTATAACCCAATTTTATTTTGTCTCATGATACATAAATATGTATTAAGGGGCTATAGTGGTCCCCACATGTCAATTGTTTTGTATATTGTATTCTTATTTTGAATGGGTATAAACATAAAAAATGTAACCATATGTAATAAATTTCCCCAATCGATACACATAAAAACTAACCATTCTGAGTAGTTTGGTGAATGTTATTAAGATAACACATTCATAGTCAAAATAATAATAAAACATTTAATAGAATATGGATTATTTAAAACAAATGATGATTAACTCAATAAGATATAAAATTCAACAAATGTGTTGAAATATAAAAAAATAATTTCATAAAATCATTGAGAAATATTTGAGAGAAATAAACTTTTAATTTGAAAATAAGAGTTCTTTTGGAAAACTTGTTTCCTAAAACTATAAATAAACTAATATGGAATTTTCATGATTAAATTATTGGTTATTGAAAACTAATTTTGGATTAAAATTTATTGTAGAGTGGACTTGAATATAAGAATAAATTAGAGAAATTCTATTGATCCGGGCATGTTTATCGGGATGAATTATGTAAGATATTTATAAAATATTTAATAATCATAAAATAATAAAGGATTCATACTGGTACACTTTTATATAACATTAGAATAAACGTTATTATGTCTATATAAAAAAAATTAATATTTTTATTGTGATTAATAGATAAAAAGTCTAAACAAAATGAAAATGAAGGTTTAGGTAGAAAAGCAATACCTTATGTGTGATCATGTTCTACACTTGACCTCAAAAAAATGGATAATCAAACTAAATTAATTAATTAATTAATTAATAATGTCTTATATAATTATTTTATTTAATTATAAATTTATTATGTTCATTTATTGAATTTTTGATTGGATATAAGATAAAATTTTATTTCTCAGGAGCATTTTATTCCATGGTTTTCATGATTGGTTTACATGTATATCAGTATGGATGTGCATGTGGAATTGGTATAATTCTATAGATTTGAATTTATATGATTCTAATGAAAATAAATAATATTAAATGTTTAAATAAATATTTTTTATATGGTATCAAGAGGATTAATTTGACATAATATCAATGATAATCATTTAGATTATTTTGTAGATATTTCGATTATTAAGAATTAGTTTTTCTGTATGAATTAATATTATATATATATAGGTTCCAAAACACAGAATAATTTATAATACATATATTATAAATTTTTATAAAAATAAATTTTTTTCTTTACCATAATTGAAGGAGAAAATAATGAATTAAGGTTCATCATCCATGAAGGTTGTAAATTGGCACATCTCAGATAATGATTTCATTTTTTAACAAAAACGATGGAGAGAGAGAGAGAGTAGTTTTAGGATGGGTATAAAATTAACAGGATATAATTCTATTATACAGATGATACTAGATTTATAATGATCACTTGGATAGAGGAGGTGATGATATGAAAAGAAACTAAAATAAATTGAAATTTAATTAAAAAGAAAGATGGTTTAGCTCTTGAAATATCCACCTAGAGAACCTTTGTAATGGAATGGAATTTCATATTTTGCAATTTCCAACAGCTCTTGGAATTATGGATATACATAGTAAGATTATTGCGGTATAACTTTTAGAAGCATCAAGGCTTATCTGAGTGATTATATTATGGTGTGAGGGGAGGTTTTCAAAGTACTCAGGAGGGGTGATTTTTTAATATCTTTTTCATTTTATTATTATTTTTCTTGTAGACAACATATAGTGTTGATTTTTGTAACCAATAATAATAATATGTTAATGATAGTTTAAACCATGCGATCATAAATCAACAATGGAAAAAGGAATAGTGTATTTATCATCTAATGTATTTTATATAGTAATTTACTATATTTTACTAATCACTAAAAATTCAAGTATTTCAAAAAAATATCCAAAATTCACTGTAACCTTTTTTGACATGTAGATTTAAAAAACTGAATCCAAATTATAATAATAATATTTTATGTATGTGAAATATAATTTTTAAATAAATTAATTATTTACTTGAAAAATACAGATTTTCTATTTAAAACAAATTTTATTTCACATGAAAAAATTAATTGAGGTCTCATATAATTATTATACATTCATAGGAAAACTAAATATGTATTTAAAAATAAATTTAATAAAAATTTATTTTATTTTAAATCAATTTATTAAATTTAAAATTATAATTAATTATTTATTTCACACCAAAAATACCAACACTAAGTTGTTAATTTTATAAATATTTACTCCCATTTATAAGGTGCCTAATTTTTTTTTACTTCATGGGTGAGGTTACAATTCAAATGGGCACATTACTACTCATAATGGTCATGCTAATATCCATACAAAAAATTATTTTGATACTATCAAACTATAAATATCTTAATGTTCGCAACTGTTTATGTCCAACTCTCAAAATTCAAAACCCAAAGGCTGAAAAATTATGTTTAATGGCTATGTTATACTGAAAAAGTGTTGTTGATAAGAGAAGCAATTAATCTTTCATAAAATTATATATTAATTTTTTTTAAAACATTTTTGTGTTAAAATAATTGTGGTTTTAATATATTTGAGAGGAAACTTTTTCAAAAATTATAATCTCACAATGTGTAGTTCAAAAAAACAAACTATAGGATCTTCCATTAGAGGAATATGATACGTTATATATACATTCCATGTATAGGGAAAAAGAATATACTCACTATTACTTGGATTCTTAGTTGATTACCCAACTAGATATCCCATTATGGGGCATACAGTAGTATAGAGTACATAACTTTATTCCATATAGGTTTCCCATTATGTAAGAGGTGCAAGGTCTGGCATAGTACAAGGAAAATCCATTTCATGAACATGGGAAGGAGACCCATATAGGGTAAACATTCTGTAAATCATCAAAATTATATGTTAATGGGTTTTTAAATTCTAGGTTTTTTTAGATTACACACCTATGTGGGGATTTTTTGGGTACACATCATGTAATGGGTAAACCGACCATGTACCCCCCTTCAATTTTTCTGTTTTTTAATATCTTTACATACCGTACAAAAAATTTGAAACATGAGAAACAAATTATTACTATCATTCTATGTAGATCATAAGGATTAAACCTGTGAGGTGATTTGAGGACTCCATGAAGTCATTCTAGTATTTCCCAAAACAAAAATGGTTGTTCCCCCAGTAATCAAATTCATTTGTCTACTATGATTGATCCCTTGATCTGATATGGGACATGATCGATATACTATAACTGATTATTTTGTATAATTTATATTTTAGTTATATCACTTTAAATATTTTTCCTTTTGGATTATGAGTCAATGAGATCAGTTGATTATGATGATCACTTATAAGATGATTTTACTTACATTTCAAAATAGAGGATCTTATGTAGGATGTCTTCGTCTTGTTACTATAACCGTAAGTCACATGTATGATCCCATTATTTTGTATATATTTATACTCACCCCATATATGATTCCTCTATAAAATTACTATCTCTTATCCTTGTATAATTCTTTAATTACCCTTCTCTTATATGGATTCCAAGTAGGGTCCCTCTCTTATGTGTTGTGACATGAAGGACCCAATTGGTGCCTCTGTGCATGATTGACCCTAGGATAGTATATCGGGGTGGGAACAGATGGTTATAGTTGTTACCATAAAACACATTCCAAACTTGTTGTCCATGGGGACATACCAATACTAATGGTTTAAGTCTTTATTCCACCTTCACTATTTTATTTATGCATTCACATGGATAATAATAAGGCAGTTGTGATAGACATATGTTTGTCCCGGTTTGTAAAATATGTTCCAAACATGATCCATTTTCCTTATTTGGATTCCCAAATATATTTCCATGGATTTATCTTTGTATATATTAAAATTTATATTGTGATACAGAGACGTAGTCCATATCCCTATATTTATATCATTTTTTATTATTTCTGGGTATGGAATCCGTGTGTTTTTTATGATGGGAATTTAATCTCTATGTTTTTAATATTAATGCATGGAGTATATTAACTATGATTCATAGTAATGGAATCCCTTAGGATGATACTCATGGATTATTACTCTCTCATGAGTGATGGGGGGATTATTCTCTCCCTAATCAATTACTTGATCACGATGTTGGACTTAGTGCTCCACATTGTTGTTTTATAGTCGTTGATGAATACTCTCTCATAAGTGATGTGGATGATTCCACTCTCCCTGATCAAATACATTATCTTTGGTTCTTATACCTAGTGTTCTTCATCATTTACATATACTCATGGATAATTATTCTCTCTTGAGTTATGAGGATTATTGTGGTCTCCCAGATCACATACCTTGAGGGGTGATCATGACATCTCGCCGATGAGCCATCTTTATGCATTGCCTTAGGGTTATACCCATTTATATTATTCGTGTCAAAATGTAATTAATACATATAGACAAATACATAGGGCTCAAAAACTATACAATATTGACGTGAATATTAGGGCATGACGTTCATCTATGTACTGCATTTAAAATATTTTCCATTCATATACAAAATCATTAATTTTGGTTATTTAAGATGAGTACAAGTTTTCCAACGGCTATGACATGTATCTTCCTATGGTGATGTAGCATTCTTAGAGAAATATCTTGCACTTGTTGAAGAAGGTATTGTGAATTGATATTATAGATCAATAGATCGAGTTAATTATAATTACATTGAGTGGTAAAACAAAAATATCAAATCCCTTTTGACATGATGTATTGAGGAATAATATTACAAACCCAATGATTGAATACAATTGATTATGTTATTTTTTAAAATTAGTCATGTATATTCATATTTATATATATATATGTATGAATATATATATATATATCTATATACATATATATATATATATATACATGATGGCACCTCTCACAGTTGACATGGATCATGGGCCAAGGGATTGAATATAGTTTCACATTATTATTTAATTTATCTTATTATTTGTGTCTCATATTGGATGAGCATATTTCATGAAAATGATGTTACGAAAAATGGTTTATATGTTCATCATTGGGAGGCCTATTGAGAATATTTATCACATATGTATGATCACATTAGTGTTCATGTTGACCTTATATCTACATTTCATGTTGACCATATATGCATGATGGATATAGATGAGCCCTAAAGACACATGATCGATCAAAGTTGCCGATGTATATTTCCTTTGATCTGGATAGAGTATATTAGAAATGATATAATGACCTTGTATGTTTTCAGTCTGGGAGTTAGTATTAGATCCTTGTACTTTATTTTATTTTATGTACTCATATATTCATTTTTGTCTTTGTGGGTGACCTGTGTTTTATGTATGGCAATACTATTTAGGAATTTATATCATTTTAATTATTATTGAAGCATGCTCTATTTATTTATTTATTTATTTCATGCTTAGTTGATTAATTTCCTTGGATATTATATAGTTATTTATTTTATGTGTACTCTTTCATTAGTGTATATACACCCCAATATAACTCCTTTAGACCCTTGATTCGTGTAGGAATCCTCTGGTGTATAGTGAGGTGTACATGAGGCCTTGGGGAAAATGGCCTAGGGCACTAGTTTAGTTGAATGTTGGATGGGGTTTTATATTTTCATATAAAAATAAATTAATTTTGAGTTACTATTTTAGATTTAGTAGACATGATTATTTGAAATGTTTTTTAACCTATAATAGATGTCATATTGTCCCATCGATAATACTTATTCTGGTTATAATTCATGGTCTCTTGGGTTATGGGATTATAGTTTTGGATATGTGAAATTATAGATGTATAATAATATCTCATTGACAGACACACCTGTAGTGTTAATTTGATGATACATTATGTATTTTTGGATCTTTTTTATTTCCATGATGCCAGTGAATAATTTTAAATCTAGGCCAACAAATGCGATAGGAATCTCAAGCATTATATTTTTTATGAAGGATTCACAAGTTATAGGTCATCTAGAGTGTGATTTTTTCTGAAGATAATGGATTTTATTTAAATTTTATCCCAAAACCTAAATTTTGTTTTACCATATTGGTTTTTGGTATATCTAAACTCTATTGGGTTGATATATATCTATATGTGTGTGTGTGTGTCATTCTAATTTTAGGCTATGGGGATTTATGATGAGACATTTGATCGTGAGGCTGTTGACTAAGTCATTGTGCATGGGTGGTGCATTGTCCCTTATAGGTTGACTAGACATATGATTTCTATGTGATGAACCCCTTTTAAGGTTTTTTATAGGATATTTATAAAATGTTCTTGTAAAAAAAATATATTTTTTCCTACATACCATTCAATGTAATTATACTTAACTAATCGTCATTTGTGATTACCTAGCTGAGCCACTTTCTATGATAGACACGTATAACTTAAATTTATGGTGAAATGGACCTTGAGGGTCTATTACTATATATTTATGACTGTGAATTTCAGTTTAGAACCTATTCTATAGTTGAAACCATTACTTCAATGGATTAGTTCCTAATGCTAATGCATAGATAGGATATAGGCCATAGTAGGCTAATCCATGATTTTTTTACCCACATATGTAAGTGTGATCATTTCCATCTATGAAATGGATTGAATTTTTGGAAAAGAATTTATACCATAAATTTCACGAGCCATCCCCTGGGTCCCGCATAGTGACTACCCCAAGCATGCCTTCCAAAGGCCAGGGGCTAGCAATTAGCGCCAAAGGCGTAATCCCCAAAAACTGGGAAGGCATTGCCTTTATAAAAGGTAAAATCACACAACCAGAGTACAAGCGGAAGAAAACACTAAGTAAAAATAGTATAAAAAGTGTACTAAAAGTAATGGGGGCCAAAATACAAGCCCAACAGGAAAGTACAACTGAAATCACGAACAAAAGACAGAAAGGGACAACAACTAAAATGTAGAAACAACTCCAGGGTTATTGTCAGGGATTCCTACCTTATGGGTAGATAAAGAAGTCCACCTTAGCACTCCACATCTAATCGTCCGCTCCGTGTACTGTATTGCTAAGTAGTCCACCTCCGGGTACCATCAAGTCTTGTCTCGCTCTCGGCGTCCGTCAACGTTGTCTGTCGTCTGCATCCAACACAACGTAGTGCAGGTATAGATCGTGTAGGGGTGAGTATAACGATACTCAGTAGGGACCCAGATACCCTCAATGTCTCACAAAATCTAACAAAGATAAACCACAAGGCATAAAATTCAACAGATAAAAAAAACATAGCTATATGCCCATACATATACCTAAGTAATCAAGTAACCCATATCAATCATGAGGAAAAACGCAAAGGTCATCGACTCAGCTTAAACCCGGATTTTTCATTAACGAAACCATGGATGCTGGAGAACTTCTCCTCTGTCGAGTACAATATTCATGTCGCGACTCCTAGGTGCTACTCACTATCCTTAGACTGCTGAGGTACTCCTCCTGTTGAGTACCGCGTGTCTGCCGCCTCACACAGCAGCGCTCCCTACCATGGGTCTGCCGCCTCACACAATAGCGCTCCCCCTAATAGCCTACAGAGGTACTACTCTTTTCGAGTACCATGGGTCTTCCACCTCACACAGTAGAGCTCTTCTACCATGTGTATTCCGCCTCACACATTAGCACTCCCACTTGGCTAGTCAATTCACTCTGAAATGAATCGGACAAGCAGTCATCAAGTCTCATCCAACTACCAGGTCTCCGTAGTCTGATCGCTCGTCTCTGGGAGGGTCTGATCCACAAGTTACATTATGATACTCCAAGTGTCACCTATCCCATGAAGAATTATCTCAAAGGTTTTCCACGTCGTAGGGGTCTCAACGCAATAGACGACGCATCAATCGGACGCCCGATCTGTGAGTTATTAGCCTTTTTGTCCGGGGGGCCCAGTTGATTTCGTGTACGAACCAACCCGACTGTATCTCAACTATAACCTAAAATCCCATGGGGTATTTTTGAAGGGACCTTTTCTGAAATAGATTACCAGCACCACTGGTGGTTCATCAAATGGACGTCCAGTGCCAAATATATGGCCAAAGTAAGCAATGGGTCATTAGTGGTCCGAGGTCTGATCAGACTAACTCGGCCCATCCCAGTTTGGGTCGACCTGGTCTGGGTCGACCCTGTCAGACTAGCTGGGTCTGACCTGGCCCATTGGGCGGTTTAGTCTTCTTAGTTCGGCCCAGTTTTCTAGGACCGGCCCAGCGGACATCGTGGACAATTCGTGCCGAAGTCGCCACATGGGTGACTCGGCCTGAAGGCCAGGGGTAGCCTAGGCCGACTTCGTGAGGGGCCCGACTAGGGAGGCTCAGCCCAAGAGGCCAATAGAGGGCCGCGCAGGGCGCAGGCAAGCCGCGGGTGTTCAACGAAGGGTGACAGGCGCATTGGGCAGTCAGCCCGGGGTCAGGGGCCGCCAGGGGGGGTGAGCAGCTGGGGCGCCAGGGGGGGCTGGTGTCCCGGGCACCAGGGTAGCTGAGCAGGCAGCCAGGGCACCGGGGGGCACCAGGCAGGTGTCAGGGGGCACCGGGGAGGCGGCCAGGGCGCGAGGCTGGCGTTGGGGGGGGGGGGCATGAGGCATTGGTTCCGAGGGGTTCCGGGCATGCAGCCGGGGGACCGGGGGTGCCGGGCCGGTTCCCTGGGCTTCGGGGGGCGTCGAGCAGGCGACCTAGGTCCCGGGGGGCGCTGGGGATGCGCGGGGTGTGCCGAAAGTGCGCGGGTCGCATGGGCAGGGTTTTGGTGGCCGGGTATGCTGCGATTTTGGCCGGGGCGCATTCCAGGAAGCGCGCAAGTAATCTGGTTGGGCGCCACTCGGCCAGCGGCGCGGTTCACAGAGGTTGTGAGAAGCGCGACCTCTATTCGCCATCTTCGTCGCCATCGCAACATTGTTATGCCTCTGTTACGTCATTGTCAATCGAAGGTTCTGAAACCATAAAAGTTTTGGAGGGGTTGGGTCGTGTTCATTTGGCCCTAACCCTCCACATTATAATGATAGAATGTAGCCCAAGAAGTTGATTTAATAGAGAGATTATTAAGCGTTAAACAAATTAAAACAGACACCTACGTTTTTAATCGACTGGCATTTGTTCGTTTTGGGGGATGTTGATATTGATGTCGTTCACCATACGCTTCCACTTCTGGGTTCGTGCATCAGTCCATTGATGAGAAAGAGGAAGGATGAAGGGTAGTCGAAGAGATCCCATGTGGGAAGGGGGTTCCGAGGAAGAAGCTATGGAAGAATTTGTCGTCACCTATGTCTTTGTGTTCTTCGTTGGAGAATTCTATTCTCCCAAGTTCTCCACCAAAAAGAGAACAACATGCCAAAATAATAGATTTTAATCTATTATATTAGATTGCGTGAATTAATTGAGTGCGCCACACTTAATTAAGTTCATGATGGCAGAAATATTCGAAATTAAACAGTGGAGAGGTTCCACCAAATTAATTTCACAATATTGGCATAATTAAATTTGGGCGTTTTGAGGGGGGTTAGAGGCCTGGGTGGTCCTCACCTAATTAACAAGAAGAGTGTCAAGGATTTTCCATCCATTAATTGGGGGGTTTTGAGGAGGTTTTATCCTCATCAATTAAGAGAGGAGTTAGTGACCCAGAGGCCCTCCCTCATTAATGAGGGAGAGTTGAGAGGTTTCGTCCCCTACCTTTAAATGGAGAGTTAAGCCCCGTGTGGACGCCACGTCATAACCTATCTCGATAGGTTATGCTGCTGAGGTGGTACCCACCCCAATCATCCTCCCATGGGAAGTTAGGGTGTGGTGGTTCCACCACAAACCCCCATGTGGAGCTTCTAACTAACATTACCACATGGCGTGGGGTCAACTAAAATAAAATAAGTTGTTAATTATTTTATATTATTAATCCACGTAAAACCCAAAAAACAAATCTCAAACCTGGTTAACCGCTGTCGAGGTGAAAGCCTTCGTAAGCAAAAACCGGTGCGGAGAGTTCAACGGTGCCCTCATATTTCAATTCCAGGAACCCGCTCAAAATATAGAAAAACCTGCAGGTACGTTTACTGAACGTACCCGAATGAAACTTCAAAAATTGATTCCGGGCACACTGTGCCTCGGAATCAGGTCCCATCAGAAACTACAGACTCGTAAAATTCCAAATAATTAAGAAAAAGATTCCTTGAAATTGTAGAGAATTTACATTACCCCCACCTCAGGGCTTTACTTCCTCTTAAAATTACAACTCACATTAGGGAAACAAAAAGGGGTACTAAACATGCATTTGAGCCTCCCGCTCTTATGTGGTCTCCTGGGGGTTCTCATGCTGCCAGCGAACACACACTAGAGGAATTGACCATCCATGTATGACTCGCTCTGGTCAATCCTTAATATCCACTAGGACCTCCGTGAGAGTTTCCCCGTCATCGATGTCCATCTCCCCATGGATGATGATGTGGTATGGGTCGTGCACATATCTCATCAGTTGGGATATGTGGAAGACGTCGTGCATCCGATGCAACTGAGGTGGAAGGGCCAGGTGGTAAGCCACCTCGCCTACTCTTCCAAGGATCTGCAACCACCTGATGAAATGCGGAGATAACTTATCGCCACGACCAAATCTCCGCAGACCTCGTCATGGTGAGACCCGTAGGAAGACGTGGTCGCCATCCTCAAACTCCAGTGGTCTATGTCTCCTATCAGCATAGGACTTCTGTCTGCTATGTGTAGCCTTCATATACTCCTGCATGATCTGCACCTTCATCATGGTAGCTAATACCATCTCTGGTCCCACTAGTGCTGACTCCCCTGGGTTTGTCCAGCATAGTGGCGATCTATTGGGTCGCCCATACAGTGCCTCGTAAGGGGTCATCCCGATGGTGGAGTGGTAGCTGTTGTTGTATGAAAACTCCACCAAGGGTTAGTTATCCTCCCAATTATGTCCAAACTCGAGTACACATGCACAGAGCATGTCCTGGAGGGTCTGGATGGTCCTCTCGGTCTGACCATCGGTCTGAGGATGGAAGGCGGTGCTCAAGGGAAGCTTTGTCCCGAAACCTTCTTGTAGCCCCTTCCACAACTAGGATGTAAATCGTGCGTCACGGTCGAAGACTATAAGAGAAGTTACTCCATATAAACACACTATCTACTACACATAGAGGTGTCCCATGATCTCAACTGAGCCCTGCTATCTGATCAGTAGGAAGTGGACTAAAATGGTGAGTCGGTCCACGATCACCCATATCGAGTCATGACCCATGGATGTACATGGAATCCCCATCACGAAATCTATGGATATCCCATCCCACTTCCACTTGGAGACCTCTAAGGGTTGAAACACGCTTTCTGGTACTTCGTGCTCTACCTTCACTTGCTCACAAGTGAGGCACAATGGGAAAACCTATGCTACTACTTTCCTGATACCTGTCCACCAATGTAATTGTCGAAGGTCTTGGTACATCTTCGCCACTCCTAGATGTACTGCTAGAGAGGAAGTGTGAAATTCCATCAACACCTTCTCCAAAAGTGCAACTGGTACCATGGTACACCCTCTGAAGTGGATGACATGATCCCCATCTTCAGAAAATCAATCACATGCATGACCTGTAGATATCTGAGCACATCGTATCTCTCAGTCAGCATCCCCAAGCTGCGCATCCCTGACTCGGTAATGAAGTGGCGACATGACTGTAAGAGACTGTAGATAGACTACACGATCCCTATCCACAAAGGATATCTACAACGCGGCCAGCTGCTCCACCTCCTCACCTATCAGCTGAATGCCTGATCTCCTATTGAGTGCATCCTCTACTATGTTTCCATTACCAGGAGTATAGAATATCTCGAATTCATGGTATAGGAGAACTCAAGCCACTGTTGCTGCCTCCGGTTCAGGTCCTTCTGAGAGAAGATATTCCTGAGGCTCTTGTGATTAGAGTACATGGTAAAACATTCTCCCATAAGATAGTGTTACCACATCTTCAAGGAAAAGAACACTGTTGCTAACTACAATGCATGTGTAGCGTGGTTCTGCTCATGCTTTCTCAACTACCGAGAACCATACGTGATCACAGCTCGCTCCTACATCAGGACACACCTGATTTCTGTCCCTGATTCCTCACAATAAATTATGTACCCTATGCCTTCCTATGGAATCCTCATGATGGGGGGAACTAGTCCGCCTCTACCTCATCTCTTGAATTCTCTTCTGGAAAATCTCCGACCATACAAAGTGTTTCCCTTTCTTCTTCATGGCTGATAGTGGTGCTGGAACTCTGGAGAAGTCTAGAACGAATCTACGGTAGTACCCATCCAAGCCCAGGAAACTTCGTACCTCCGCCACACTCTTGGCCGGATCCCAAGAAAGTACATGCTCAATATTCGCTGGATCTACTACAACTCCATCCACCGAGATGAAGTTTCCCAAGAAGTGAACCTCTCAAATATAGAACTGGCACTTCAAGAGTTTACCATAAATCTGGTGCTCTTGGAGTGTATCCAGTATCACCCGCAAATGGTAGGTGTGATCCTTGTCAGTAGTCGAGTAAATCAGTATGTCGTCGATGGAGACTACGAAAAAGAGACCGAGGTATGGTAGTAAGATCCTATTCATCATACTCATGAACACTACTGGAGCATTGGTTATGCCGAAGGGAATAACCAAGAACTCGTAGTGGCCATACCGACACCTGAAGGTCGTCTTCTGTACATCCTCATCTCGAACTCTGAGCTGGTGATAGCCTGATCTGAGGTCTATCATCGAGAACCATTGTGCTCTGTTGAGATGATCAAAGAGGTCATCAATCCTCGAGAGTGGGTACTTGTTCTTCACGGTCACTCGATTCAGGCAACGGTAGTCGACAGACAGTCGTAAGCTCCCATCTACCTTCTTGGCGAACAAAATCGGAGATTCCCTTGGTGAAACATTGGGTTGGATAAATCCATTCTCCTACAAGTCCTCCAGCTCTAATTATAGCTCACAAAGCTCATCGAGAGACATCTGATATGCTGGAGTTGAAATCGGTGTCGTCCTGTGGTATAAGTCAAGGTTGAAGTCCACATCACTGTGAGGAGGTAGCCCTGGAACATCGTCAGGGAAAAATATGAGTACTGGTCCACCACTATAGGATAAGTTGGACTCTCCACATAAACTACTCCAAGTGTAAGGTAAGCTAACTGGTGAGTGATCTATTGCATCCTCCTCCGAGTGAGTCTGTCCTGCATTGCAAGGGTTCCCTTTTTGCAGGTGAAGGTAAACCTGGTCCCATCCGTGCGGACACACCACACATTCCGCCTAATAAAGTCAATCTAAGCATGGACTGTATATAACCAGTCCATACCCAAGATGAAGATGTAAGGCCTTGATTCCGCAACTAGGAGACCCCAGCCGAAGCTCTCACCTTCTAAAATAAGCTCACAATGCTGACACAAGTGCATGATCATCAAATCATCTCACGCTTGAGTCTCTATATATAATGATCAAACTAACGGCTTCTTCGGAATCTCCGAGCTCTAAACGAGGGAAGTGGAAATGAAAGAGTGACTGGAACCTGTGTCTATAAGAATAGCAGCTAAGGTGGAGTAGACACAGATTGTACCTCGAATCATCTCTGGAGCATCGTGATTGTAGGTCTCAGCTACCTAAAGTTGTGCTCTACCCTTTCCAGCCGCTCCATGTGGTCTAGTTTGACATCCTGGTGGTGGTGGTGGAAACACCTCGTAACGCCATCCACCGCCAGCTGCACGTCCAGCTCTACTGCCACTTCTTCCTCTACCCTGCGGACAACCTCGATCAAACATTTGCCTCTACCTGGGAGGTCCCTCAACTGACTAATGATCGCCCATGCGGCGGGTCATATAGTCATGAGCCATGTGACCCTGGCCACCGCATGAGTAACAGATCTTGATAGGTATGGCTCTGTCTCCATTTTGGGTTCCCCACACTACCGATCCTAAGTCGTACGGTCGACCACCTATAGGTCTGGTCCTCTAGGACCTCAGTGTCATCTGTATACTACCAGCTGCATAAAACTACATTGCATGTTATCTAGATGTGGGTCTCGCTATTGGAGACTGCTAAGAATGGAAACTCTCCACTAGGAGGGCTCTCTCCAACACCCCTCATCTGCGTTGGAATTCTCTGAGAGATAACTGATTCTATGATTTCTCTCCTGAGTCACTACTCAAAGGTCCGGGCCCTGAATAATGGGTCTGGTAACATATCTGTAGAGTAGCGTGAGAGGTCGGTGAACCTGACTGAGTACTACGCCACCGTCATGCTACCCTACTGTAGATCTAGTAGCTTCTGTATCCACACCGCTAGTAGAGTGGATGGTACGAAATACACCCGAAATAGGCTCATGAAGTCTGCCCAGAGCAGTGTCTCCTCGTTGTGGACCTAAAGCATCCGGATCCACCATCTACCTGCTACTTCCTGAAGGAGGCTATCAGTAAGGATCACCATGATGTCAACTGGTGTCCCGACTAGCATGAAGCCTCTCACCACAACCTCCCGCCAATCTTCAGCCGCATGTGGGTCCGTCTCCCCCTAGAACCTGGGTGGCCCCTGGCGCTGGAACTCATGCAACATGCTCAAGTGGTGTGCATCATCTGCTGCTGGGGCTGGTGGCATCAGTGGCCCAATGGGTAGTAGTACCGTTGGTGCCTTCGCTGCTGCCTCAACTCAAAGAGGGCCGTGTACTAAGGCCTTAACGCTTGGTGGGCTGTTAGTACGTACAACTCTTGGGGCTCTAGCTAGTCTTCCGTAGGGAGGCATCCTAAATGGAAACAGATGCGACACGATCAAAAGACTGTACCTAGGGAGCTAACCTGGTTTGAGCTGACTGAAAGAAAACTTTTGTAAAACACACACAAAATCAGTGTTTTCGTGCACTGAGTTGGAGATCAGAAGTTAGGGTCCTGGTGTATGGATATGTTGGCCACCCGCACCAACACTAGACACCTTGCATTGAAAACCATATTTTGTAACCTTAACACTATTGCTTCACTTAAACAAATATATCAGAGTCCACAGTTCTACAGTAGAACTGACGTCCTCTCATACAAATTTTCACAATCCGTCCCCCGGGGCACACATCGTGACTACCCCAAGCCCGCCATCCATAGGACAAGGCCAGAGACTTTCACCAAGGGCATAATCCCCTAAAACTGGGAAGGCATTGTCTTTATAAAATGTAAACTCACACAACCAGAGTACAAGCAGTATCAAACAATAAGTAAAATCTATATAACAAGTTCAAAGAAAGTAAAGGGGGGTAGAATACAATCCCAATAGGAAATTACAACTGAAAGCAAGTACAACTAAACGAAAGGGACAACATCAAAAATGTAGAAACACCTCTAGGATCGTCATCTTGGATTCCTACCTGAAGGGAAATTACAAATGTCTGCCTCAACACTCCACGTCTAACGGTCCACTCAGTGTACCATCTCGCCGAGTAGTACACATCTGGGTACCGTTTAGTCTTAGCTCGCTCTCGACATCCATCAACGTTGTCCGTCGTCTACATCAAACACAACGTAGTGCGGGCATAACCCGTGCAGTGGTGAGTATAACAATATGCAATAAGGTCCCTGAGACCCTCACGGTCTCAAAAAATCTAACAATGATGAACCACAAGGCATAAAATTAGATGGATAACAAAAACTTAGGTATATTCCCATACATATACCTATGTTGTCAAGTAACCCATCTCAATCATGAGAAAAATGCAAAGGTCCTTGACTAAGCTCAAACTAGGATTTCTCATTAACGAAACCAAAACTGTTAGAGAAATCCTCCTCTGTCGAGCATAGTAGTCCAATCGCAACTCCGAGGTGCTACTCACTATCCTTAGACTGATGAGGTACTCCTCCTATCTAGTACCACAGGTCTGCCGCCTCACACAGTAGTGCTCCCCGCCATGGTTCTGCCGCCTCACATAGGAGTGGTCCCCCTAATAGCCTACAGAGGTAATCCTCCAGTCGAGTACCACGGGTCTGCCACCTCAAATAGCAGTGTTCCTTTGCCATGGGTCTTTTGCCTCAAACAGTAGTGCTCCCCACTGGGCTATTCATGTCACTCCAAAACGAATCACAAAAGAAGTCATTAGGTCTCAGCCAGCTACTAGGTCTCCGTAGTCTTCTCTCTCATCTCTGGGAGGGTCCGCTTCACAAGCTACAAGCTGATGCTCAAAGTGTAACTAAGTCCCATTAATAAGTATCTCAATGGTTTGCCACGTCATAGGGGTGTCAACTCAATAGACGGCACATCAATCAGACCCCCGATTTATGTGTTATTAGGCTTTTTGTCTCAGGGGCTCTTTTGGTTTCATGTACGAACCAACCCGACGGTATCGAAACTATAACCCAAATTCCCATGGGGAATTTTTTAAAGGACCATTTCTCAAATAGATTATCAGAGCCGCTCAAGGTTTGTCAAACGAATGTCTGGTGCCAAAGATATGACCAATGTAAGCAATGGGTCATTAGTGGGCCCGAGACCTGTTTGACCCGGTCGGACCGAATCGTCCCAACCTAGTCCTGGTCGACCTGGTATAGGTTTACCCAGTCAAACTAGTTGGGTCTGACCTGGCCCGTTGAGTGGTTCATTCTGCTCAGTTCGGCCTAGTTTTTTGGGCAAGACCTAGCAGACTACGTGGACAATTTAGGTTGAAGTCTCCATGTGGGTGTATCAGCACGAAGTGCAGTTGCAGGCTCGCCCGACACCATGAGGGGCCCGGATCGGGCAGCTCGGCTTGAGAGGCCAACGAAGGGCTGCCCGTGGCACAACCAGACTACCAGTGTGCCGGGAAGGGTGCCTGGCATGCCGGGCAGGCACCGGGAGGCTGCCAGGCTGGGTGCCTGGGCACCGGGGGGCGTCGAGCTTGCGGCATGGGCGCCGAGGGCTTCCGTGCAGGCGGCCAGGGCACCAGGCTGGGACCGAGAAGGCTGCCCGGGTGTTGGGGGGCGCTGGGGGGGCACTGGGAAGGAGGACCGTGCACCGGGGGGTGCCGAGCAGGCGACCTGGGCGCCAGGAAGGCGGTCGGGGCACCGGGGGCACTAAGAGGGTGTCGTTCAGTCGTCGGAGGTGCCGAGGAGCGACGGGAAGGCGGCCTGGGTGCCAGGGGGACCGAGCAGGCGGCATGGACAACGGGCATGCATCCTGGGCACCGGGGGGTGCCAGGAAGGTGTGGAGTGCACCGATAGGATGACGGGGGCTGTGATGGACGTAGTCTTGGCCGAGGCGCACGCCGGGCAGTGCGTGGGTAGGCTGGTCGGGCGCCGCGCAGCCGGTGGCACGATTCACAGAGGTTGCGGGAAGCGCGACCTCTATTCGTAATCTTCATCATCGTCGCCACATTGCCATGCCGCTATTATGTCACTGCCGATCCATGGATCTAAAACCATAAACTTTATGGAGGGGTCGGGCCGTGTTCGTTCGGCCCGAACTCGGCATGTTAGAACGATCGCAAGCGGCTCAGGTAGTTTATTTAACGAGATATGATTAAGCATTAAACAACATAAAACACACCCCTACCTTTTAAATCGATGGGCGTTCGTTCGTCGCAACGAAAGATGTTGTTGAAGTCATTTGTTGTACACTTCAACTTCCGAGTTCATGCGTCGGTCCGTTGACGACGAAGAGGAAGGTTGAAGGGTCATCGAAGAGATCCCACGCCAGAAGGGGGTTTTGAAGAAGAAGCCGAGGAAGAATTTTTTGTCACCGGCGTCTTCGCGTTCTTCATTGGAGAATTCTATTCTCCCAATCTCTCCACTAAAAAGAGAACAACGTTCCAAAATTATAGATTTTAATATATTATGTCAGTTGGCGTGAATTAATTAAGTGGGCCCACTTAATTAAGTTCACATTGACACAAATATTCGAAATTCAAAAGTGGAGAGGCTCCACCAAATTAATTGCACAATATTGGCATAATTAAATTGGGGAGTTTTGAGGGGGGTTTGAGGCCCAGGTGTTCCCCACCTAATTAAAAAGAAGAGGGTCAAGGAATTTCCATCCATTAATTGGGGGGTTTTGAGGAGGTTTTATCCTCCTCCATTAAGAGAGGAGTTAGTGACCAAGAGGATCTCCCTCATTAATAAGGGAGAGTTGAGAGGTATCCTCCCCTCCCATTAAATGGGGGAAAAGCCCCATGTGTACCCCAGGTCATAACCTCTCACAGGAGGTTATCCTGCTCAGGTGGTCCCCACCCCAATCATCCTCCCATTGGGGGTTAGGGTGTGGCAGTCCACCCACCAACCCCCATGTAGAGCTTTGAATTAACATTACCACATGGTGTGGGATCAACTAAAATAAAATAAGTTGTTACTTATTTTATTTTATTAATCCACTTGAAACCCAAAAACCAACCCTCAAACCCGATCAACTGCCGTCGATGTGAAAGCCTTCTTAAAAGAAAACTGGCGCTCTGAGTTCAACAGTGCCCTTAGATTTCAATTCCGAGCACCCATTCAAAAGATAGAAAAACATGCACACACATTTACTGAACATACCCGAAAAAAACATTAGAAAGTGATTCTGGGCACACCGTGCCTCAGAATCAGGTCCCATCAGAAACTGTGGACTCATAATATTCCAAATAATTAGGTAGAAAAATTCCTTCAAATTTCATATTATTTACATTACCACCACCTTAGGGCCTAACGTTCCCATAAAGCTACAACTCACACTAGGGAAACAAAAAGGGGTACTGAGCATGCATCTAAGCCTCCCACTATAGCGACCCATAATTTTACATACATTGTTAATACTTCAAAATTGATGCACACTTATTACAACATATGACAAAACCACAAAGGACCGTATAGGTATAGTGTCTTTAGAAACTGGGAAACATAAACAACTGGTTCATAAATCTTCTACAGTGTCTCCCATTTATTTCATCATATCTAGGGTCCCTTTTAGCATATTCTACTTAATATCCATCTTCCTGACCTGGGGAAAAGAAAACATAAAAGGGTGAGCTCAAATACTCAGCAAGGGCAAATAATGGAAATAAAAATAATATCATATCTTTTTGAATACCATAACCTGCAAAGAGATCATAATATCTTAACATGGAAAAAATCATAGAAGTGAAAATGAAATCCCCATAATCATAACATGAAACTTGAAACTTTGTGGCATGCACACATAATCATGGAAAATCATTTCTTGTTAGTCATGACTCATTGCCAAGACTATCTTAGTGGACAAAGTCCCTTTCTGAACCGAGTCACCCTCGTTCCAGTCCTGTTTCACTGAACCGGTATAACCTACCATTCCAGCCATGTCTATCTCATGAGATATAAAATCTTTACCTAATGCATTGGAGGGAGATATAGGTCCCACCCATCTTATAATGAATCCTTTCTTATGTGTGCCACATAATCATAAACCATACATCATAGCGTAACCCATGTAATAAAAATGGGATTCTTAAACAACATGACATCAAAAAACAATTCATATAAGATAAAGGAATTCATAAAAATATTTCCATCACAACATAATCAAATCCATGTAATAATAGGGATAAAAACAGAACCCTTTTATTATCTTAGATGGAAAATAATTTTGATAAAATACTTGAACTCCATTCTTGAGGAAAATATACTTTCTACTTCAAAAACATTTTTCCTTTCATAACATGTCTTACGACATTTAAAATAAAACAAGATGATTAAAAATAAACTTGAAAACTTGTAAAGGATGCTTCTTGGAAATAATGTTTTAAAAATCCATTCATGCCGTATAAGTTAAAAAAAACATTCTTTGTACTTTTGTCGGAAAAGTCAAAAAAGTACCTCGTATGAAAAACGAAAAAAGATTCCTTTCATACATATTAATAAGAACTCACCGAAGGGTAAAAATGGATTTAAACAATTGTAGTTGGATGGAAATAATATTACATATTGATGAAACATGGATTTGGATGATAAAATACACCCCAGTAAATACTTACGAATAAACAATCTCGGATAAAAATGAGATTGTGATATTTCCCTTACCTTAGGTCCGATTTGCTTTGTACGTGTCCGAAGCTCCTGTATAATGGTTTAAATAATGTTATTGACTTATTCCATAATCATACATATTGATATGATATCATATATGGTCATATTCTTAGCTTCTTGTTAGTAATATTTCATTGTTACTTGTTACTTGGGTCTTTATTGCCTTTTGTTCTTATGCATGTTTTGCCGAACATATTCTTATTATTCTTTTAAGGTTATAGATACCTTATATCCAGAATTGTATTAGTGTAACATATATCATATTTATTCATTCAATTCATTTATATAATTACTATGTAATGATGATCATGTAGAACGAGTCGCATCACATCGTGGAGACGGTATTCCGTACGTACGCACGAGTAATGATATCGTTCCTATGATCGTGGAATTGTATTTGAGTATATATATATTATTTCAGTATCAATATTTCTTTATAATAATCATAAATAGTTACTCATTACACCATTATACCCATCCCTGTAAGGTGGTGGTGGAAAATAGATTACACCACGGTGTGGAGACGGTATTCCGTACGTACGCACGCGCGGTGATTTCATTTTTCCGTAGGATGGATAGAAGGTGAATTAGGGTTGTTTCATATTTATAATAACATATCAGTATGTAAGTAATACTGATGTTATTACTTTATCATGAAACAACTAAAGAAGAAGAAGTTGAAGAAGAAAGAAATTGAAAAGATTGGTAATGGATATTACCTCTTCTTAGGAACGCTTCTTTGAATCCTCCACTTAGGGAACTAAGATTGGTCTTTGAAGAAGACCAGGACCTCTAGGATTATTCTAGGGAAGTGGAGAGGAGAAAATGGCAGGGGTTGGCCGAGCTTGAGTGCTCAAATTGGTGTGAGGAGGAGGGGGAGGAGGTTCCCTTTTATAAGGGAGGAGAGGGGCACCTTAGGAATATCTCAAAATATTATTTTATATTAAAGTCAAAATCGGTTTATAATGGTTCCAAAGGGTCTTATTTAGAAGCTAAAGAGGGGATGGGTCGAAATCCTATCAACCAATCGGATTTAGACAAGTGTAGGGTATTATTTTAACCTTATCAATTAGATTTAACTCTAAGTTAAATAATTTAACTTTTACCATGTCTTTTTGTTTTCTTTCACTATATGGTTAATACACTTACTATAACAATGCAAACGAACCCCAAATTGTTTATTATTAATATATATATCCTTATCTAAGTAATGTGGCCGAATATTAGATTTTTTGGAATAAAATAACAATTAATAATATAATATTTGATTTAAAAACTATTTTGTGTCAATTTTGACACTATTTGCTATATGATTTTTGTGAAAGTCATAACAAAATTATATGTTCGAACCAAGTTGATTAAATCAACACTAATATATAATAGTAACCTATCAAATTAGTTTAATTCATAAAAAGTCTCAAATTACATTTGTTATGGTGTTTATAACATCAATTATGTCAATATTTCATAAATAAGATCATTACTGCATCATCGTTGTGTCATAATTAAATTAAATTATTTAATGTCTAAAAATTATAAATAAAATACCATTATGTAGGATATCTTTTTATCTTTCTAATGAATATTTATTGTCGAATTTATCTTATGCATAACCCCATATTAAAAATGATTTACTTATTAAACTTTGATTTTAACTATTTTAACCCTTCTTTAAATAAATTAATAATAAATGTCCTAATCTAACCCAAGTGGGCCTAAATGGTCATATTTTATTCCTAAGTTTGTTTTTGGTCGAATTACACTTATCCAATAGAATTAGGACATGTTTTAGGGTAATAGTAATATCATATTTACCCTTAGTTACCCTATTTACTATTAACCGCAGTTAAAAAAGGTAAAAAGTTACTATTCACCAAAAAATTATTTTTATCTCATTGAACCACTTTTTACTTACTGATATCAACCGTGTCTGTCGGATTTTCGAAATTCCATTCACAGAAGCGGTAAAATTAAGTTTTATGCAAAATTTAGTTTTTAACCTACCACTTAGTGGTTTCACTATTCATCAAAAATTGAAAGTTTTCAGAAAAATACCAAAATTTCACCCTAGGCTAATTTCGGTATTCCGAATCCAAAAATGAAGTCCATTTTGAAAAATAAAATTTATAAAATTTCAAAAAGTGGTTATTACTATTCATAACGGCTAGTTTTAATAATATTTTAATAGCATATCGTTGTTTAGTGAAACTCGGTATTGCGTACGACGCAAGCTATCGAGGAAGGTCGAGATTGCGTGTAAAGTAAGCCAAGCAAGTGTGTAGTGAATGATTACTTTGAACAAAATATTACTCATAAAAATCTAGGGTGTTACATTCTACCCCCCTTAAAAAGAATTTCGCCCTCGAAATTCGTCACTTTGTAACAAACAGATCAGGATACTTCTCCCTCATCATATCCTCAAGCTCCCATGTATCTTCTTCTAATTGGTGGTTCCTCCATAAAACTTTTACCAATCGAGTGGTCTTGTTTCGTAGGACTTTTTCGCTACGATCCAGAATCTCTATCGGCTGTTCTTCATAAGAAAGATCTTGCTCCAGCGGTACAACTTCTGAGCTGAGTACATGTGAAGGATCAGGTATGTATTTTCTCAGGAGAGATACATAGAACACATCATGAACTTGAGAGAGATTCGGTGGAAGCGCCAATCGGTAAGCTACCTTTCCAACATGATCCAGTATTTCGAAAGGACCGATATATCTAGGGCTCAACTTCCCCTTCTTTCCAAATCTCATAACCCTCTTCCAGGGAGATATTCATAAGAACACTTTATCACCCACTTCAAACTCTAGGTCTTTTCTTCGGTTGTCGGCATAACTTTTCTATCGACTCTGAGCTGCTCTTATGTGTTGTTGAATAGATCTGACCTTTTCTGCCAATTCATCAACGAGATCAGGTCCTAATAGCTTTCTTTCCCCATCTTCATCCCAGCAAGTTGGAGTCCTGCATTTCTTTCCATAGAGAGCTTCATAAGGAGCCATCTGAATACTGGAGTGAAAGCTATTATTATAAGAAAATTACACCAAAGGTAGGTGTTGATCCCAACCTCCTTTGAAATCCATAGAGCAAGCTCTCAACATATCTTCTAGGGTTTGAATTGTTATCTCAGACTGACCGTCTGTCTGGGGATGATAAGCAGTGCTAAAACTCAACTCTGTATCCAGAGTATGATGAAGACTTTGCCAGAACATCGAGGTAAATCTCGAATCCTGATATGATATAATAGAAAGTGGTACTCCATGCAATCTTACCACTTCCTTTACATATATCCTGGCAAGCTGATCTAGAGATAAATCCTCTCTAATAGCAATGAAGTGTGCAGACTTTGTAAGACGATCAACTATGACCCAAATAGCATTATTGCCTTTGGATGTTTTTGGAAGTCCTGTGACAAAGTCCATAGTGATGTTTTCCCATTTCCATTCGGGTATGGGTAATGGTTGTAACATCCCCTTAGACTTCTGTCTCTCAGCTTTAACTTGTTGACAAACCAAGCATCGAGAGACATATTCAGCAACATCTCTTTTCATACCATCCCACCAGAAGTACTCTTTCAGGTCCCTATACATCTTCGTGCTTCCAGGATGAATAGAGAATGGTGAACTATGAGCCTCATCCAGCAGCTCCTTCTTTAATTCGGGGATGGGAGGAACACAAACCCGATTCCTGAACTTTATTATCCCATCACAATCAAGGTTAAATTCAGGAACATTTCTCACCTTCTTTTTTAGCTCGACATCTTCTTTCTGTGCCTATTTAATCTTCACATGTATAGATGGTTGAACATTCATTTGAGAAAGATAATATTTTTCCTCTTCCATTATAATTCCAAGATCCATCCTTTGTAAATCCATAAATATTGGATCTTTTTTGATCCTCATCATGGATAAACTAGCATGGTCTTATCGACTTAATGCATCTGCCACCTTGTTTGCTTTCCCAGGGTGGTAATGGATTGAGCAGTCGTAATCCTTAATCAGATCCAACCATCTTCTTTGACGCATATTCAACTCCTTTTGTGTGAAAATATACTTTAAACTTTTATGATCTGTATAAATATCACACCTTTCACCATAAAGATAATGCCACCAAATCTTTAATGCAAAGATTACCGCAATCAACTCCAAATCATGTGTTGGGTAATTTTGCTCATGGATTTTCAACTGCCGTGAGGCATAAGCTATCACCATATCATTTTTCATAAGAGCACACCCCAATCCCTTCTTGGATGCATCACTGTAGATCACAAACCTTTCTCCACTACAAGGCAGTGTGAGCACAGGTGCACTAGATAACCTTTTTTTCAACTCCTTGAAATTCTATTCACATTCCTCTGTCCAAACAAACTTAACTCCTTTCCGAGTCAACTTGGTGAGTGGATTAGATAATAGTGAAAAATCCTTTACAAAACATCGATAATATCCAGCCAAACCAAGAAAACTTCGGATCTCAGTTACTGTTGTTGGTCTTGACCATCTTTCGATAACCTCTGTCTTTGCTGGATCCACAGATATCCCCTCTTTTGAGATTATGTGACCCAAAAATGCAACTTTTTGAAGCCAAAATTCACACTTGGTAAATTTGGCATAAAGCTTCTCCTTTCTCAGGGTCTTCAATATAATTCTCAAGTGATCTTCATGCTCTTCCTTTCTCTTTGAATAGACAAGAATATCGTCTATAAAGACTACCACAAATTGATCAAGATAGTCTCTAAAGACTCTATTCATTAGATCCATGAAGATAGCAGGGGCATTAGTAAGACCAAAAGGCATCACTATAAATTCATAGTGTCCATACCTTGTACGGAAAGCCGTCTTTGGTATATCCTCCCTTTTGAACCTTAATTGATGATACCCTGAACGAAGATCAATCTTGGAAAAGTATTGAGCTCCGCGTAGTTGGTCAAATAAGTCATCAATGCGTGGGAGAGGATATTTGTTCTTGATAGTGATTAAGTTAAGTTCTCGATAATCAATGCAGAGTCTCATTGATCCATCTTTCTTCTTAACAAATAGAACAGGTTCTCCCCAAGGTGACGCACTAGGGTGTATGAATCCCTTATCAAGATTCTCTTGGAGTTTCTTCTTCAATTCCCACAACTCAATTGGGGCCATTCTATAAGGTGTCTTTGAAATAGGCAAAGCACCCGGTACGAGTTCTATTGAAAACTCAACTTCACGATTTGGTGGAAGACCTGGTAATTCCTCCGGAAAGACATCATCAAACTCCCGTACGATGGGCATATTCTTAATCGTAAGTTTCTCACCAACCATTTGAGATAAATAACCTTCATTTAGTGGAATCATGACCCATAAGATGGAAGGAATTTCCACTGGAAGGTTATATTCATCCTTGCATCGATAGATGATCGTAGATTGATCTGGAATATGAAATGTGACTTCCCTTCTTTGGAAATTGATATGAGCTCCATGTAGATAAAGCCAATCCATGCCAAGAATCACATAAAATTCCACTAAAGGAAGGATCACAAGATTTGTAGGAAGCAATTTCCCACAAACTTCGATCAGAGAAGAATTATAAACTTTTGATGCGACTGTTGTGCCATTAGGTGTTATCACATCTAACTCAACATCTAATTGTTGAGGTAATATGGTGATACCCTTAGAAAATTTTTCAGAAATGAAATAGTGGGTGGATCCAGAATCAAATAAAACATTTGCTACTTTAGAGTGGATGGTAAGTGTACCTTTCACCACTTCGTTATCGTACTCCACATCGCTGATAGAAATTTCATGTGACTTTCCTTTGTCTTTAGCCTTAAGATTTTGTTGACGTCGACCATCATCATCAACCCTTGGATTTGGGAATTGATTGGCATAATGCCCCATCTCCTTGCACTTGAAACATTGAAGTGTAGTAGGTTCATTCTGTGTATCCCTTCCTTTGTTTGCATCATTAGACATCTTCTTCCCATTATCGTGGCATTCAAATGCCCGATGACCTTCCTTTCCACATTTGAAACATTTACTTGTCCCTTTAAGACAACTCCCTCCATGTTTCTTTCCACACTTTGAGCATAAGGGAACGCTCATCTTCTTTTCAGTGTTCTCTTTAGATTTTCTGTTGAATTCCATCTTCCTCTTCTTATCAAACCCATGTGACTGATGGGTTACTCCAATCTCCATCTCGACTTTGAGAGCACATCGAACGATTTCCTCGTAGCTATTGAAGTCCCTTATGGCTAACGCCCTTCGAAGACTTGGTTTTAAGCCACTAAAGAATCGATCGATCATACTCTCAGGTTGGATAATAATACCAGAAACGTACCTTGCAAGTCTTGTAAAATTTGTTTCATAGGTACCAACAGATTCATCATCCCTTTGCTTCGTATTCTTAATAAGATTCCACCATTGATCAGCATATCCTTCCAAACGATACACTGCTAGGATGACTTTATCATGTTCAGAACATTGAAGAACTGAAAATATCTTTTCAGTAGTACTAATCCATTGTTCAGCAACTAATGCATCAGTAGACCCACTGAAAGAAGGTGGACGCTGCCTCATGAAGGATTCAACATAATGTTGCTCCTTCCTTTTCTCATTTGGAAGTCCTGCATGATTCAAAGCTTGAGAAAGTTGTGTGAGCATGGCTACAATATTTTGCATTCTAGCTCCCATATCGTTTGGTTGCTCAGGGGGACAATCATTGCATTGCCCATCGCATTCTGCATTAACACGGTTCCTTTGGGTTCCAGCCATTGACTAAAACTAAGAAGAATAGTGTGAGCAACACTAATTATAATAGGAAAACCACATAATCAAGGATAAAATTTCACACTTAAGGTCTTATCCTAGGGTATTCATGGCCATTTCGAAAACACTAAGATTGTGTTCTATGCTTAGACTTATCCTTAGGGTTCTTACTAAGGCTTTCACATCCTAGTTTCCAAATGTTGACTATACCTTTCCTCTGATACCAACTATAGCGACCCATACTTTTACATACATTGTTAATACTTCAAAATTGAAGCACACTTATTACAACATATGACAAAACCATAAAGGACCGTATAGGTATAGTGTAATTAGAAACTGGGAAACATAAACAACTGGTTCATAAATCTTCTACAGTGTCTCCCATTTATTTCATCTTATCTAGGGTCCCTTTTAGCATATTCTACTTAACATCCATCTTCCTGACCTGGGGAAAAGAAAACATAAAAGGGTGAGCTCAAATGCTCAGCAAGGGAAAATAAAGGAAATAAAAATCATATCATATCTTTTTGAAAACCATAACCTGCAAAGAGATCATAATTTCTTAACATGGAACAAATCATAGAGGTGAAAATGAGATCCCCATAATCATAACATGAAACTTGAAACTTTGTGGCATGCACACATAATCATGGAAAATCATTTCTTGTTAGTCATGACTCGTTGCCAAGACTATCTTAGTGGACAAAGTCCCTTTCTGAACCGAGTCACCCTCGTTCCAGTCCTGTTTCACTGAACCGGTATAACCTACCATTCCAGCCATGTCTATCTCATGAGATATAAAATCTTTACCTAATGAATTGGAGGGAGATATAGGTCCCACCCATCTTATAATGAATCATTTCTTATGTGTGCCACATAATCATAAACCATACATCATAGCGTAACCCATGTAATAAAAATGGGATTCTTAAAAAACATGACATCATAAAACAATTCATATAAGATAAAGGAATTCATAAAAATATTTCCCTCACAACATAATCAAATCCATGTAATAATAGGGATAAAAACAGAACCCTTTTATTATCTTAGATGGAAAATAATTTTGATAAAACACTTGAACTCCATTCTTGAGGAAAATATCCTTTCTACTTCAAAAACATTTTTCCTTTCATAACATGTCATACGACTTTTAAAATAAAAGAAGATGATTAAAAATAAACTTGAAAAATTGTAAAGGAAGCTTCTTGGAAATAATGTTTTAAAAATCCATTCATGCCGTATAAGTTAAAAAACATTCTTTGTACTTTTGTCTGAAAAGTCAAAAAAGTACCTCGTACGAAAAACGACAAAAGATTCCTTTCATACATATTACTAAGAACTCACCGAAGGGTAAAAATGGATTTAAACAATTGTAGGTGGATGGAAATAATATTACATATTGATGAAACATGGATTTGGATGATAAAATACACCCCAGTAAATACTTACGAATAAACAATCTCGGATAAAAATGAGATTGTGATATTTCCCTTACCTTAGGTCCGATTTGCTTTGTACGTGTCCGAAGCTCCTGTATAATGGTTTAAATAATGTTATTGACTTATTCCAGAATCATACATATTGATATGATATCATATATGGTCATATTCTTAGCTTCTTGTTAGTAATATTTCATTGTTACTTGTTAGTTGGGTCTTTATTGCCTTTTGTTCTTATGCGTGTTTTGCCGAACAAATTCTTATTCTTCTTTTAAGGTTATAGATAAGTTATATCCAGAATGGTATTAGTGTAACATATATCATATTTATTCATTCATTTCATTTATATAATTACTATGTAATTATGATCATGTAGAACGAGTTGCATCACATCGTGGAGACGGTATTCCGTACGTACGCACGAGTAATGATATCGTTCCTATGATCGTGGAATTGTATTGGAGTATATATATATTATTTCAGTATCAATATTACTTTATAATAATCATAAATAGTTACTCATTACACCATTATACCCATCCTTTTAAGGTGGTGGTGGAAAATAGATTACACCACGGCGTGGAGACGGTATTCCGTACGTACGCACGCGCGGTGATTTCATTTTTCCGTAGGATGGATAGAAGGTGAATTAGGGTTGTTTCATATTTATAATAAAATATTAGTATGTAATTAATACTGATGTTATTACTTTATCATGAAACAACTAAAGAAGAAGAAGTTGAAGAAGAAAGAAATTGAAAAGATCGGTAATGGATATTACCTCTTCTTTGGAACGCCTCTTTGAATCCTCCACTTAGGGAACTAAGATTGGTCTTTGAAGAAGACCAGGACCTCTAGGATTATTCTAGGTAAGTGGAGAGGAGAAAATGGCAGGGGTTGGCAGAGCTTGAGTTCTCAAATTGGTGTGAGGAGGAGGGGGACGAGGTGCCCTTTTATAAGGGAGGAGAGGGGCACCTTAGGAATATCTCAAAATATTATTTTATATTAAAGTCAAAATCGGTTTATAATGGTTCCAAAGGGTCTTATTTAGAAGCTAAAGAGGGGATGGGTCTAAATCCTATCAACCAATTGGATTTAGACAAGTTTAGGGTATTATGTTAACCTTATCAATTAGATTTAACTCTAAGTTAAATAATTTATCTTTTACCATGCCTTTTTGTTTTCTTTCACTATATGGTTAATACACGTACTATAACATGCCAAAAGAACCCCAAATTGTTTATTATTAATATATATATCCCTATCTAAGTAATTTGGCCGAACCTTAGATTTTTAGGAATAAAATAACAATTAATAATATAATATTTGATTTAAAAACTATTTTGTGTCAATTTTGACACTATTTGATATATGATTTTTGTGAAAGTCATAACAGAATTATATGTTCGAACCAAGTTGATTAAATCAACACTAATATATCATAGTAACCTATAAAATTAGTTTAATTCATAAAAAAGTCTCAAATTACATTTATTTTTGTGTTTATAACATCAATTATGTCAATATTTCATAAATAAGATAATTACTGCATCATCGTTGTGTCATAATTAAATTAAATTATTTAATGTCTAAAAATTATAAATAAAATACCATTATATAGGATATTGTTTTAGATTTCTAATGAATATTTATTGTCGAATTTATCTTATGTATAACCCCATATTAAAAATGATTTACTTATTAAACTTTGATTTTAACTATTTTAACCCTTCTTTAAATAAATTAATAATAAATGTCCTAATCTAACCCAAGTGGGCCTAAATGGTCATATTTTATTCCTAAGTTTGTTTTTGGTCGAATTACACTTATCCAATAGAATTAGGACATGTGTTATGGTAATAGTAATATCATATTTACCCTTAGTTACCCTATTTACTATTAACCGCGGTAAAAAAAGGTAAAAAGTTACTATTCACCAAAAAATTATTTTTATCTCATTGAACCACATTTTACTTACTGATATCAACCGTGTCTGTCGGAGATTCGAAATTCCATTCACAGAAGCGGTAAAATTATGTTTTATGCAAAATTCAGTTTTTAACCTACCACCTAGTGGTTTCACTATTCATCAAAAATTGAATGTTTTCAGAAAAATACCAAAATTTCACCCTAGGCTAATTTCGGTATTCCGAATCCAAAAATGAAGTCAATTTTGAAAAATGAAATTTATAAAATTTCAAAAAGTGGTTATTACTATTCATAACGGCTAGTTTTAATAATATTTTAATAGCATATCGTTGTTTAGTGAAACTCGGTATTGCGTACGACGCAAGCTATCGAGGAAGGTCGCGATTGCGTGTAAAGTAAGCCAAGAAAGTGTGTAGTGAAAGATTACTTTGAACAAAATATTACTCATAAAAATCTCGGGTGTTACACCCGCTCCCATGTGCTTTCATGGAGGTTCATGTGTTTCCAGTGAACGTGCACCAGAGGAATCGACCATCCACGCATTAACCGCTCTTGTCCATCCTCAATATCCATTGGGACCTCCATGAAATTTTCCCCTTCATTGATGTCCAGCTCCCCGTGGTCAATTATGTGGGATGGGTCATTCACGTATCTCCTCAGCTGGGATATGTGGAAGATGTCGTGCACCCGATGCAGCTGAGGTGGAAGGTCCAGGTGGTAAGCCACCTCGCCTACTCTGCCAAGGACCTGGAACAACTCGATGAAACGTGGAGATAACTTTCCGCCTCGTCCAAATCTCCAAAGACCTCGTCAGGGTGAGGCCCATAGGAAGACGTTGTCGCTATCCTCGAACACCGGTAGTCTCCGTCTCCAATCAACATAGGACTTCCGTCTCCTCTGTGCAGTCTTAATCCGCTCTTGGATGATCTGCACATTCCCTGTGGTAGCTCGTACCATCTCTGGTCTCACTAGTTCTGACTCCCCTAGGTCTGTCCAGCACATTGGCGATCTGTAGGGTCGGCCGTAAAGTGCCTCATAAGGGGCCATCCCGATGGTGGAGTGATAGCTGTTGTTGTACGCAAACTCCAACAAGGCTAAGTTATCCTCCCAACTGTGTCCAAACATGAGTACACATGAATGGAGCATGTCCTAGAGGGTCAGGATGATCCTATCGGTCTGACCATCTGTATGAGGATGGAAGGCGGTGCTCAAGTGAAGTTGTGTCCCAAAACATTCCCGAATCCCCTTCCATCACCGGGATGTAAAGCATGCATCATGGTTGGAGACAATAGGAGAAGGTACTCCATACAAACGCACTATCTGTTGCACATAGATTCATCCCATGCTATCAATTGAGACCTTCTCTCTGATCCGTAAGAAGTGGACCGACTTGGTGAGTCAGTCGACGATCAACCATATCGAGTCGTGACCCATGGATTTACGTGGAAGTCGTGTCATGAAATCTATGGATATCCCATCTCACTTACACTCTGAGACCTCTAAGGGATGAACCACTCCTGCTGGTACCTTGTGCTCTGCCTTCACATGATGACAAGTGAGGAACCGTGAGAAAAACTCGGCTACCACATTCCTCATACCTGTCCATCAATGCTGTCAATAAAGGTCTAGGTACATCTTCGACACTCCAGGATGTACCGCTAGAGGGGAAGTGTGAAATTCCCTCAACAACTCCTACTGAAGTGCAACTGGTACCATGGTATTCCCTATGAAGAGGATGACATGCTCCCCATCTTCATAAAATCCATCAAGTTCATGCCTTGTGGATATCTGAGCACATCGCTTCTCTCAGTCAGCGTCCCCAAGGTGCACATCCCCGACTCACTAATGAAGTGGGGGCATGACTGTAAGAGAATGCAAATAGTCTGCTCCATCCTGATCCACATAGGATATCTACAACGTGGCCAGCTGCTTTGTCTCCTCACCTATCAGCTGAATTCCTAATATCCTATTGAGCGCATCTGCTACTACGTTTCCCTTCCCAGGAGTAATGACTATCTCGATGTCATAGTACTGGAGGAACTCAAGCTACTGTTTCCATCTCCAGTTCAAGTCCTTCTGAGAGAAGATATACCTAAGACTCTTGTGATCAGAGTACACAGTAAAACATTATCACATAAGATAGTTCCACCACATCTTCAAGGAAAAGTTTAACGCCCCAACCCCAGTTACCTAGAGTCAGTGCATTATTTTAATACATTGGCATGATTATAAGGAATCATGTCCCAAAGGACCGATTGGTTTAGCAGTCTTAGAAAATAGATTACATACATGAATTTTACATTACACTTCATAACATACAAAACAACATAAATAATCCTTTATGAATGCCATTATTCCCTTGTCTTAACCCTGCATATCAATCACAATACACTTCAATGAATCCTGGGGAAAATAAAACATATAAAGGGCTGATCACTGATGCTCAGTAAGGATAATTATATAGCAGAAACATTCATAAATAAACATAAACATTTAAGGCAATGTATAACTAAAGCAAAATCCTTTTAAACTTGAACATCAACATAATATAGAAAAGATAAAATGAAATAATTCCATTTACGTATTCACATAGATATTCTACTAGTCGAATAATCACATGCAATATCTATAACTACTTTCATAACGATTGAATGCACAATGCCAGACTATCATAACCACGTAGCCAAGGCCCAATGCCAAGACTAAAAATAAGATTTTGTCAAGGCCTTATGCCAAGACACTAGTTTGTCTCATTAGACCTACCAATGCATCGAGGAGCTATAGTGGGCTCCACCCATCACATACTATTTCCAATGCATTCTTCATATGAAAAGGTGTAAACATAACATAAACATTCATATTAACACTGGCATACGAAATGTCAATACTTTACCCATAAACCATGAATTTTATAAAAATACACATCCATAGTAAAACATATCACAAAACCATCAACACAATATGGAATATTATTATCATGATAAATAAACTTCAAAACAAGTTTAAAATCCATTAAAGGATTTTGACATTGATGAAAATGAATTGTGAAACTCTTTGAGAGAAATACCCCTTTTTCATGAAAACATTTAAATGTCACAAAATTTAGAAAAGAAGTCATTTAAAGTCATTTTTTAATAAAAGTGTACCATAAAAATTTGAATCTTTTTAAAGGAAGTAACATTTTAAATACATTAATGTTAATATAAATAAATCCTTAAAAACCAGTTTGAAGACATGGACATTAATGAGAAAGATTTAGAAGAATAAATATTTAAAACATTTAAAATGATGTTTTAGTAAATATTCCCTTAAAATAATACCTTTGAAAACTCTTTTATAAAAAATCGACATGGATAATAAATATTTCCCAGTAGATACTAATGTAAAAACAACCTCGGATAATAAAGAGATTGTGAAATTAACCATTACCAATTTTGTAAATTATGAAACATACACCCCATGAAAGAGGTATCATACAATGAATATGTAAATACACATAATATAAAGTGTTTTACATAAATAATACAATTATGGTAAGTACATACACAACACAAAAGGCAATAGTGGAAATGTGGCATGAATCTCACAGGAATAAGGAGTGAGATGAAAACCCCTTACCTTGCACTTTCTTTTAGTCGAGGGTACATTTAACCTCTTGTATGAAGACTATAGTATGTTATTAAAATATAAAAAAACCATATTAATATTTATGATATCATACATTATTCATTTATGACTTTATACTAAACATTTAATAATAATTTCCAGGTTATGTTAATAATTCGGGTAATAATCACTTTCTTTATCATACGTGTTTTAACTTTTTACTCTTGATTGCATCACTTAGTTCATCATTTAAATACTTCCAGAATATAAAACATGATTTATTTATCATATATATTTAGAATATAAAATTTTATAATAGACTTATATATGAAATGGAAAACACTGTTTATGGAGACAGTAGTCCATACGTACGAATAAACGCTATTTTCGTTTTAATACAGTATTGAACAGAAGTAAGTGAATAAAATATATGTAAGTACATAAATACTTATACATAAATATATATATCTCTATTAGAATTATTATTTCATATATTAAATAATTATTAGTAATATATATTTTTTATAATCGTCAATGAATGGTGAACTTGGAAATGAATCTCATCGCGTCGTGGAGACGGTAATCCGTACATACGCATGAGTGAAAATATGATTCTTTTGATATTAATATAATATATAATTGGATGGTATATAATATATATACAGAACCATTATCATGTTATATTTATTATTTACATCAAATACACATAATTATTATACCCATCCAAATAATAATGTATTGAATAACAATTACACTACGGCATGGAGACGGTAAGCTGTACGTACGCACATATGGTGACATGTCATTCAAAGGGTGGATAGAATAATGAATTTGGTTGTACCATAATTATAATAAAATCACATTATATAGAATATACTGGACTTATTATTTTATAATGGAAACAACAAAGAAAAAGTAAATGGAAGAGGAAAAGAACTTGAAAGAGGGTGGTGAAATCATTACCTCTTCTTCGGGTTCTTCTTTTTGATTTGATCAAATGGGATCCTTAGGTTGGATTTCCGATAAATATAAGGCCTCTAGATTTTAGGGAGGATAGTTTATAGGGTATTTGGGAAGGGGTTTTCCAATTAAAATGGCTTATAAGGTGTGAATTAGAGAGAAGGTGGAGTTCCCTTTTATAAGAGGGGTGAGTGGAACCTTAAGAAAAACATAAAATATTATTTTATAATAAATTCATATTTGGTTTCTAATGTCTCAAAAGATGATTATTTAAAGTATAAGGTGTGTATAGGTTGATAAAAACTAAAAAAATAGGTTTTAGACAAGTTTACGTTACCATTTTAACCTTATCATTTAGATTTAACTCTAAGTTAAATAATTTACCGTTTACCGTGTTTTCTTGTATTGTTAAACTATATGGTTAAAAAACATACTATATACTACCAATAGAACCCAAATTGGTTATTTAATGTCATATATATTATTATATAAGTATTGTGGCCCTACCCTTGATTTTTAAAACCATTATATGAATTAATTATATAATATTTTTTAAAAAAACTATATTTTGTCAATTTTGACACTATTTGGTATTTGTTTTTTGTTAATATAATAACAAAATGATTACTTAAAAAATAAATTGAATCATTCATAACATCTCATATTCTAATATAAAATTCGTGGATTTCATAAAAATATTAAAATTATATTTATTTTAATATTCATAATACCATTTATTTGATTCTTTCATGAATAATGTAATTACTTCATCATCATTTTTTCATAAATAAATTAATTAATTTAATGTGTAAAAATTATTAATAAAATACCATGATGTAGGAAATATTTTTAGATTTATAATGAATATTTATAATCAAATTTATCTTTTGTAAAACCCTATATTAAAAATTTTTTAGTTATTAATCTTTGATTTTAACTTTTTTAACTCTTCTTTGAATTAAATAAAAATAAATGTCCTAATCTAATCCATGTGGATATAAATGATAATAGTTTCCTTCTATGTTTGTTTTTTGTCGAGATAAACTTGTCCAATTGAATTAGGACATGTGTTAGGGTAATATTAATATCACTTTTACCCTTAATTACCCAATTTACTTTTAACCGTGGTAAATAAAAGTAAAAAGTTACTATTCAGAAAAAATTATTTTTATCTTATGGAAAAACATTTTACTCCTTGATATTAACAGTGTCTCTCGGAATTTCGAAATTCCAGTCACATAAGCGGTAAAATTATGTTTTATGTAAATTTCCAAATTCTCCTAGGAGGTGGGTAAAAGATGGTGAAAAGTTCCATAAAGTTTTTATATATCTAAAATTATTCTAAAATAAAATCAATGAATTACATTGAACTAATATAGGTATTATGTATCTATTTTTACCTTAATTAAATTTAAATAAAATAAATAATTATTCAAATAAAAATTCAGTTTTAAATTATAACTAAGTATTTTTCACTATTCATCCAAAACTGAAAGTTTTCATAAAAAACAAACAATTTGGCCTAAGCTATATTTTCTATTATGAATTCAAAAAATGATTTCTATTTTACCAAATTAAAAACATATAAGTTTCATTAATTAATTTAAAAATTAATTCCCGTTGTCAAAACAAATAGCATGTTTTTAAGAAATAATAACTATCAAAAGATTAACACTTGTTTATGTTTGGTTTAAATGTGAAATTTTTTCCAATGACCAACATTGTATTAAATGATAAAAATATATTCTAAATATAATTTAAAACCACTCAAATTCATAATTTATCACTATTAATTATTTCGATTAAAAAAGTTGTTTTAAATTAAAATTTAGTAATTTTCACTATTCATCAAAATATGAAATTTATCTGAAAAAGACCAAAATTTCACCCTAAGCTAATTTGGATATTCCAAATCCAAAACTGAAGTCCATTTTTAAAGATAAAATTTATAAAATTTCAAAAAGCATATATTACTATTCATAACGGCTAGTTTGATTGGTTGTGGTGTGTTATAACTCGAAGTTGTGTACAACACAAACTACTGTATTATTCAAAGTGAAGCATACCATGGAAGCATGGGGTGTTACATTCTCTCATCCTTCAATAAATTTTATCCTCGCAATTTTAAATTGTTCTTAGAAAATAAAAGGTTGAAAATAGAAAATACCATTGTGGGAAAACCCACATCAGAAATCGGGTTAATAAAATGTAATCTTAATAAGAGGAAAAGAGAAATGAAAGGGTCACCACAAAATTATGATATCGATTAGTAAAACATTGGTGGAAATTTGAGAAATGTAATTGGAGGAAAATGTAAATATTTATAGTGAGTGATTGCGGTCGTCAATTACAAACAATTATAGAATTGTGGGCCTCAAAGCCACCAATTTATGATGATTTAAAATACCATCGGTTCAACAAAAAGTAAGGTATTATGATAACACATTTTTGGTTTTAAGATCCATTCCCTTACTTTTAATAATTAATTTATCCATAAAATAAGTGGAAATATATATATATATATATATATATGTATTTATATATACTTGACAAGTATAGTTTCATCGTTCAACTAATTCCTACTACAAAATCATCTTTCACTCTAAAAGATTTAATATATATATATATATATATTCTATTTATCCTAATCGTATAGGGTTCAAAAAATAATGAATTTATAATTCACATATCACACCTTTTAAAAAAACTACATTATTAAATCCCGGACATCACATGGGCTAGTGGTAGGTGATACACCCTTTTTTCCCTTCGATTGTGGGTTCAAGTCTTGCGGCCTTTCCGGATGCGACGGGTTGCCGCCCAACCTCCGGGTTGTCCTTTTTATGGAAATCCAAAAATAATCTCAAACTAGACTTATCCAAAATACTTCTTCCCAAACTCAAAGTCCAAAATTTATAAGGTAGGTAAACACAATGAAGATCCTTTTTTCATGTAATAGTATGTGAACACCTTCACCATGTATTATTTTAAAAAATGGTAACACCCTGAAATACCAAAAAAATTTATTGATTAAATTCATTCTACCTTATTATTTATAGAATGTAAGATATATTCTTTATATCGAAAAACTTTGAATATTCCAACAATGATGAAATAAACAAACCATTAATCAATGCCAAGGTATTCAATAATATCCAATATAATTCATCCAAATCAACCATCTCTTATTCCAAAATTACTAACTTAGTATCAAGACCATATTAAGGATTACCTTTCCTTCAACCATGTTTTTTCAAAAAAAAGTTTAATTTTATATTGAGTCACTTTTCATAGTACCATAATATCTCAAATCCTCAATGAAATAGTACTGTAGTACAATCCTTATTTATCTATATAATCCATATAACCAATACATCATTGATAAATCACTCAAATGAAATAGTTCTTTAATAACAACATAATAACACTAGTCATTCCTCTTCATATGTGGTAATCATAACTTTATTATTACTCAATAGCATCATTTGGTGCATACTCTGATGATTTGGACATTGGTTTGCATACTGTCCCAACTCCTTGTAGATGAAGCATTGTACATTTTAAAACTTTTTCTTACCCTTGCAATCACGTACATGGTGTCCTTTTTCTCCACAATTATAAAAATTCCCATTCCCTTCAATCATTTACAAAGGTGATTCATTCCACATTTATCACATATTGGAAAATCCTTCGTTCCCTTATTCCCCAAATCCATATTTCTTTCTACAATCCTTTTCATCTCTCGCTTCCCTTCAAATCCATAGAATTCAAAAAGTTTTTACTAATCATTTGATACTATTTATTTATTTGATGATAATACATGGGAGACTATTTCCATTATAAATGTTGTCTTAATACAATGAATGATATGACCCTTCTTACTCTTTAGGTCATACCTATTTCTGGATTTCTCATTCCTTCTACTGGGCACCATTTCTAAACAATTGCATACACTGAGTCAATTTATGAATCACATTTCATAATTCCAAACATGTAAAATACCTAACATAAATTGAATAGTTTATGTATATAATCCATAATCACAAAAAAAAAATTATCTTTGAGGAGGTATATACTCATAAACCCTTCATAGTAGTTTGTAATAAAAATGAGAATTATCCTATGAATATCCCTTGGGAGTGTCGTAACCAAAAGTGTAGCAAGGCCCATTGTTGTGCACCCATTCTCGTTCGAGTCTAGCTCAAAGCGGTGTTTTTAGGTTTTACCCCTATGTACATTTGTTCCAGAGACGCCTCTACCTGCTCATATACAGACAGGCATGTATTTCTCAGAAAAATCATAAAATCTCTACAATACCAAAATTCTAGGATGTTCTTCTATAATAATCCTCAAAGTCTATCTTAGGGTAATGTGGTCTAATCAGAGTTTATCTAAATCTAGTTTCCAAAGTTATTGCTAAACTTTCTCTGATACCAACTATAACGCCCTGTCCCCAGTGACCCAGATTCGGTGCATTATTTTAATACATTGTCATGATTACATGGAATAAAGTCTTGAAGGACCGATCAGATTAGCAGTCTTGTAAAATAGACTAGATACATGAATGTATCATTACACTTTATAACATACAAAAAACCTTAAATAATCCTCTATGAATTCCATTATTCCCTTGTCTTAACCCTGCATATCAATCACAATACACTTCTTGGAATCCAGGGAAAAATAAAACATAGAAAGGGGTGAGCTCAGATGCTCAGTAAGGATAATAATATAGCGGAAAATTTCATAAATAAACATCAACATTTAAGGCAATCCATAACTAAATCAAAAGCCTTTTAAACTTGAACTTCAGTATAATATGGAAAAGATAAATTGAAATAATGCCATTTTCTTATTCACATGGATATTCTACTAGTTGAATAATCACATGAAATATCAATAACCACTTTCATAATAATGGAATTCATAATGCCAGACTATCATAACCACGTAGGCAAGGCCTCATGCCAAGACTACAAATAATATTTTGTCAAGGCATCATGACAAGACACTAGTTTGTCTAATGAGACCTACCGATGCATCGATGAGCTATAGTGGTCTCCACCCGTCACTTACTAAGTCCAATGCATTCCTCATATGAAAAGGTCTAAACGTAACATAAACATTAGTATTAAAACTAGCATACGAAATGTCAATACTTTACCCATAAACCATGAATGGTATGAGAAAAACACATCCATAGAAAAACATATCACAAAACCTTCAAGACAATATGGAATATTTGTATCATGATAAATCAACTTCAAAACAAATTTAAAATCCATTAAGGGATTTTGACGTTGATGAAAATGATTTGTAAAACTCATTGAGAGAAATGCCACATTTTCATAAAAACATTTAAAAGTCGCACAATTTGGAAAAGAAGTCATTTAAAGAAATTTTTGAATCAAAGTGTTCCATACCACTTTGAAAGTTTTTAAAGGAATTAACATTTTAAAAACATTCATGTACATATAAATAAATCCTTAAAAACCATTTTGATGAAAGGGACTTTAATGAGAATGATTTAGAAGAATAAATATTTAAAACATTTGAAATGATGTTTTAGTAAAAATTATATTAAAATAATCCCTTTGAAAACTATTTCATAAAACATGGACATTGATAATAAATATTTCCCAGCTGATACTTACATAAAAACAACCTCGGATAATAAAGGGATTGTGAAATTAACCCTTACCAAATTGGTAACTTACGAAACATACACCCCATGAAAGAGGTATCATACAATGAATATGTAAATACATATAAATTAATGTGTATTACATAATGGATACAATTATGGGAAGTACATACACTACACAAAAGGCAATAGTGGGAATATGGCATGAATCTCACGAGAATAAGGAGTAAGATGAAAACCCCTTACCTTGCACTTTCCTTTAGTCAAGGGTACGTTTAGCCTCCAGTATGGAGACTATAGTATGTTATTTAATTATACCAGAACCATATTAATAATTATGATATCATAAATTATTAATTTATCACTTTATACTGCCCATTTAATAATAATTTCCATGTTATATTAGTAATTCGGGTAATAAACGCTTTCTTTATCATACGTGTTTTAACTTGTTACTCTTGATTGTATCACTTAGATCATGATTTAAATACATCCAAAATATAAAACATGATTTATTTATCATATATATTTAGAATATAAAAATTTATAATATACTTAAATATGAAATGGAAAACAACATTTATGGAAACGGTAGTCCCTACGTACACATAAACGATGTTTCCGATTTCATATTGTATTGAACCGAAGTAATTGAATAAGATATATGTATGTACATAAATAAATATATATATTAATATATATATCTCCAGTAGAATTATTATTTCTTATATTACATACTTATTAGTTATATATATATTTTATAATCGTCGATGAATGGTGAACTTGGAAATGAATCTCATCGCATCGTGGAGACGGTAATCCGTACGTACGCACGAGAGAAAATATAATTCTTTTGATATTAATAAAATATATAATTAGATGGTATATAATATATACAGAACCTTTATCAAGCTATATTAATTTTTTACATCAAATACACATAATTATTATACTCATCCAAATAATAATGTATTTAATAACAATTACACCACGACGTGGAGACGAAAGCCGTACGTACACACGTATTGTGACATGTCATTCAAAGGGTGGATAGAAAAATTAATTTGGTTGTACCATAATTATTATAACATCAAATTATATAAAATATACTAGAGTAATTATTTTATAATTGAAAAAACAAATAAAAAGGAAGTGAAAGACGAAAGGAACTTGAAAGATGGCGGTGAAATCATTACATCTTCTTTGGGTTCTTCCTTTTGATTTGATCAAAATGGATCCTTATGTTAGCTTTATAATCCAAATAAGGCCTCTAGGTTGAAGGTAGGATAGTTGAGAGGGTATTTGGGTAGCATTTGACCGATCCAAATGTCTTAGAAGGTGAGAATTAGAGAGAAGGGGGAGTGCCCTTTTATAAGAGGGGTGAGGGGCACCTTAGAAAAAACATAAAATATTATTTTATAATAAATTAATATTCGGTTTCATATTTCTCCAAAGATGATTATTTAAAGTATAAGGTGGAGATAAGTCGGAAAAAACTCATCCAATAGGTTTTAGACAAGATTAGGTTACCATTTTAACAGTATCATTTTGATTTAACTCTAACATAAATAATTTATCTTTTACCGTGTCTTCTTGTATTTTTACGCTATATAGTTAATAAAATTAATATATACAGCCAATATAACCCCAATTGGTTCATTAATTTCATGTATATTATTATATAAGTCTTTTGGTCAAACATTAGATTTTTAGGACCATTATATGAATTAATAATATAATTTTTGTTTTAAAAACTATTTTATGTCAATTTTGACACTATTTGGTTTTTGTTTTTTGTTTAAATAATAAAAACATGATTACTTCAAAAAAAATACATTAAATCAATCATAACATGTCATATTCACCTAAAAAATTCGTGTATGTCATAAAAACGTTGAAATTATATTTATTTTAATATTTATAATACAATTTATTTGATTCGTTCATGAATATGGTAATTACTGCATCATCATTGTGTCATAAATAAATAAATTTATTTAATGTCTAAAAAATTCAAAATAAAATACCATGATGTAGGAAATATTTTTATATTTCTAATAAATATTTATAATCAAATTTATCCTATGTAAAACTATAAATTAAAAATGTTTTAGTTATTAAACTTTGATTTTAACTCTTTTAACTCTTCTTTGAATTAAATAATAATAAATGTCCTAATCTAATCCAAGTGGACCTAAATGATAATATTTTATTTCTAAGGTTGTTTTTGGTCGATATACTCTTGTACAATAGAATTAGGACATGTGTTAGGGTAATATTAATACCATTTTACCCTTATTTACCATATTTACTTTTAACCATGGTAAATAAAAGTAAAAAGTTACTATTCACCAAAAATTATTTATATCTTATTGAACCACATTTTACTCCTTGATTTTAACCGTGTCTCTCGGATTTTTGAAATTCCACTCACAGAAGCGGTAATGTTATGTTTTATGTAAATTTCCAAATTTTTCTAGGAGGTGGGTAAAAGACGGTGAAAAGTTCAATAAAATTTTTATATATCTAAAATTATTCTAATCTAACTTCAATAAATTACATTGAACATATATAGTTATTATGTATCAATTTTGACCTAAATTAAAATTAAATAAAATAAATAATTTTTTTTAAAAAATTCGGTTTTAAATTATAACTCGGTATTTTTTACTATTCATAAAAAATTGAAACATTTCAGAAAAATACCAAACATTTTTCCTAAGTTATATTTGTTATTATGAATTAAAAAATGATGTATTTTTTACCAAATTAAAAACATATAAGTTTCATTAATTAATATAAAAATTAATTCCCGTTGTCAAAACAAATTGTGTGTTTTTAAGAAATAATAACTATCAAAAGATTGGCAGTTGTTTGTGTCTCGTTTAAATGTGAAATTACATCCAATGACTAACATTGTATTATATGATAAAAATTTATTCAAAATATACTTTAAAACCACTCAAATTCATAATTTATCACTATTAATTATTTCGATTAAAAAAGTTGTTTTTAATTAAAATTTAGTAATTTTCACTATTCATCAAAATATGAAAGTTTTCCAAAAAGCACAAAAATTTCACCCTAAGCTAATTTCAATATTCCAAATCCAAAAAAAAGTCCATTTTGAAAGATAAAATTTATATAATTTAAAAAAGTGGGTATTACAATTCATAACAGCTCGTTTGATTGGTTGTGGTGTGTTATAACTCGATGTTGCGTACAACACATGCTGCTGTATTATTCAAAGTGGAGCGTACTGTGGAAGCTTGGGGTGTTACAAAAAGACCCCTACTGCTAACTACATGTCATAGGTAGCGTAGTTATGCTCATGCTTTCTCATCTATCGAGAACCATACGCGATCAGAGCTCACTCCTGCCTCAGGACACACCTGATTACGGTCCCTGATGCATCATAATAGATTACGTACCCTATGCCTTCCTCTGGAAGCCTCAAGATGGGGGAACTAGTCATCCTCTTCCTCAGCTCTTGAATGCTCTGCTGGCACCTCTCCGATCATACGAAGGGTTTCCCTTTCTTCATCAAGGCTGATAGTGGTGTTGCAACTCTGGAGATGTATGGAAAGAATCTCTAGTAGCACCCAGCCAAGCCCAGGAATCTCTGTACCTCTGTCACACTCTTGGGTGGCTCCCAAGAAAGTATTGCCTCAATCTTAACTGGATCCCCTACAACTCTAGCCTTCGAGATGACGTGTCCCAAGAAATGAACCTCTCGAATCCAGAACTTGCACTTTGAGAGTTTACCATAAAGCTGGTTCTCTTGGAGTGTATCCAGTACCACCCCCAAATAGTAGACGTTCTCCTCCTCAGTATTCGAGTAAATCAGTATGTCGTCGATGAAGACTATGACTAAGTAATCGAGGTATGGCTGGAAGATCCTATTCATGAGACTCGTGAACACTGATGGAGCATTGGTTATGCCAAAGGGAATAACCAAGAACTTGTAGTGGCCATACCGACACCTGAAGGCCGTCTTCTGTACGTCCTCATCTCGAAATCTGAGATGGTTATAGCTTGATCTGAGGTCTATCTTTGAGAACCATTGTGCTACCTTGAGTTTATCAAAGAAGTCGTCAATCCTCGGGAGTGGGTACTTATTTTTCACGGTCAACTGATTTAGGAAATGGTAGTCGACACACAGTCGAAAGCTCCCATCTGCCTTCTTGGCGAACAGAATCGGAGATGCCCAGGGTGAAATAATGGGTCAGATAAATCCATTCTTCTACAAGTCCTCCAGCTGTACCCGCAGCACACGAAGCTCAGCAAGAGCCATCCGATATGATGGAGTAGATATCAGTTTCATCTCGGGTATAGGTCAAGGTAGAAGTCCACCTCTCTGCGAGGAGATAGTCCTGGAACATCATCAGGGAAAAATGTGAGTATTATTCCACCACTACAGGATAAGTTGGACACTCTATATCAACTGCTTAAAGGGTAAGGCAAGACAACTGGTGATTGATCGGTTGCATCCTCCTCCGAGGGAGTCTTTCTTGCGTTGAAAAGGTTCCCTTCTCACCGGTGAAGGTAATCCTGGTCCCATCCATGCGGACACACTGCACTTTGTGCCGAATAAAGTCAATCTAAGAATGGACTGTAGATAACTAGTCCATAACCAAGATGAAGATGTAAGGCATTGACGCCACTACTAGGAGATCCCTGCCAAAACTCTCACATGCTAGAGTAATCTCGCACTGCCGGCACCAGTGCGTGATCATTGAATTAGCTCCCATAGGAGTCTCTATCCATAAGGATCAAACTAACTACTCCTTCAGAATCTATGAGCTCCGAATGGAGTAAGTGTAAATGAAAGAGTGACTGGAACCTGTGTCTATATGAACTGCAGCTAAGGTTGAGTAGACACAGATTATACCTCGAATCATCTCTAGAGCACAGTGATCGTAGGCCTCAGCTGCCTGAAGTTGTGCTCTACCCTGTCAACCCGCTCTAAGTGGTTGATGTGGACGTCCTAGTGGTGGTGGTGGAAACACCTCGTAACACCGTCCACCGCCAGCTGCATGGCCAGCTCCGTTGCCACATCTCCCTCCTCCCTACGGACTTCCTCGATCGAACTTCTGCCTCTTCCTGGGAGGTCCCTCAACTGACTGTCGATCGCCCATGTGGCGGGTCGGACAGTCATGAGCTATGTGACTCTGGACGCCGCATGATTAACACAACATGAAAGGTCTGGCTCTGTCTCCGTTCTAGGTGCCCCCCACTACCGATCCGAAGTCGTGCGGTCTACCACCTGTAGGTCTGGTCCTCCTGGACCTCATCATCATCTGTCTATGTCCAACTTCATAAGAATCCACTGCATGTCGGCTAGGGGTGGGTCTCGCTGTTGGAGACTGCATATCAAGGAAACTCTCCACTAGGAGGGCTCGCTCCAACACCCCCATCTACATCGGAATGCTGTGAGAGAAAAATGATTCTATGTTATCTCACCTGAGTCCCTGCTCAAAGGATTGAGCCTTAAAGAAAGGGTCTTGTAAAATATCCGTGGAGTAGCGCGATAGGTCAGTGAACCTCGCCGAGTACTGCGCCACCATCATGCTACCCTATTGTAGATGTAGTAGCTCCTGTTTCTTCACCACTCAATGAGTGGCTGGTAAAAATTCCACCCGGAAAAGGCTCATGAAGTCTTCCCAGAGCAGAGTTTCCTCGTCATGGACCTGAAGAATCATGCTCCACAATCTTCCTGTTTCTTCTTGAAGGAGGTTGGTAGCCATGATCACCATGAAGTTTGATGGTGTCCCTACTTGCCTGAAGAATCTCACCACAGCCTCTAGCCAATCCTCAGCTGCCTGTGGGTCCGTCTCTCCATGGAACCTGGGTGGCCTCTAGCACCGGAACTCATGCAACATGATCAACTGGTGTGCATCGTCTACTGCTGGGGCAGGTGTAATCGGTGGCCCAATGGGGAGTAGTTCCACTGGTGCCTTCGCTGGTGCCTCAACTCAAAGTGGGTCATGAACTGTGGCCCCGTCGCTCGGCGGGCTGTCAGTACGTACAACTCTCGGGGCTCTAGTTTGGTCATCCGTGGGGTGGCATCCGGAAGGAAAATAGATGCGACACGGTCAAAAGACTATACCTGGTGAGCTAACCTGGTATGAGCTAACTTAAATAAAACTTTTGTAAAACACACATGCAATCAGTGTTTTCGGGAAATGAGTTGGATATCAGTAGTTAGGGTCCTGGTGTATGGATAGGTTAGCCGCCCACACCAACACTAGACACCATGAACAGAAAACCACATTTTGTAACCTTAACACTATTGCTTCATATAAACCAAAATATTAGAGTTCGAAGTTCTGTGGTAGAACCGACGAACTCTGATACCAATTTTTCAGGACCCGTCCCCTGGGGCCCGCATCGTGAATACCCCAAGTCCGCCTTCCATATGCTAGGGCTGGAGACTTGAACCAAAGGCGTAATACCCTAAAAATGGGAAGGAAATGCCTTTATAAAACAAAAACTCACACAACCAGAGTACAAGAGGAAGAAAACACTAAGTAAAAACCATATAACAAGTGTAATAAAAGTAAAGGGTGACAAAATACAAGCCCAACAGAAATGTACAACTGAAAGCATGTACAACTGAAAGAAAGGGACAACAGCTAAAACGTACAGACAGCTCCAGGATTGTCGTTTGGGATTCCTACATGAAGGGTATGTACAGATGTCCACCTCAGCACTCCACATATAATGGTCTACTCCGTGTACCGTCTCACTGAGTAGTCCACCTCCGGGTACCACCCAGTCCTGGATCACTCTCAGCATCCGTCAATGTTGTCTGTCATCTGCAGCAAACACAACTTAGTGTAGGAATATCCCATGCAGGGGTGAGTATAACGATACTCATTAGAGACACCGAGACCCTCAAGGTCTCACAAAATCTAACAAGGATGAACCACAATGCATAAAATTCAATGTATATCCAAAACATAGGTATATTCCTATACATATACCTACATTGTTTAGTAACCCATCTCAATCATGAGGAAAAACACAAAGGTCGTTGAATCAGCTCAAACCAGGATTTCTCATTAATGAAACCACAGATTCTAGAGAACTCCTCCTCTGTCAAGCATAGTATTCATGTCGCTACTCCGAGGTGCTACTCACTAACCTTAGACTGATCAATTACTCCTCCTGTCGAGTACTGCGGGTCTGCTGCCTTACAAAGTAGTGCTCCCCGCCATGGGTATGCCACCTCACATAGTAGCGCTCCCCCTAATAGCCTACAGAGGTACTCCTCCTGTCAAGTACCACGGGTCTTCCACCTCACACAGTAGCGCTCCTCCACCATGGGTCTACCGCCTCACACAGTAGCGCTCCCCACTGGGATAGTCAAGTCACTCCAAAATGAATCGGACAAGCAATCATCAGGTCTCAGCAAGCTACTAGGTCTCTGTAGTCAGCTCGCTCGTCTTCGAGAGGGTCCGGTCCACAACCTACAAGACAATACTCAAAGTGTAACAAAGATCCATGAAGATGTATCTCAAAGGTCTGCCACATCATAGGGGTCTCAATGCAATAGACACCGCGTCAATCGGACCCCCAGTCTGTGGGTTATTAGGATATTTGTCTCGGGGGCTCGGTTGGTTTCGTGTATGAACCAACACAACTTTTTCTAAACTATTCCACGAACCCCGATGGGGAATTTTTTAAGGGACCGTTTCTTAAATAGATTTTCAGCGCCACTAACGGTTCGTCAAACGGATGTCTGATGCCAATGATATGGCTAATGTAAGCAATGGGTAATTAGTGGGCCTGGGTCCGGTCCGACCCGGTCAGACCGACATAGCCCAACCCCATCTTGGTCGACCTAGTCTAGGTTTACCCGGTCATACTAGTTGGGTCTCACCCAGCCTATTGGGTGGTTCAGTCTGCTCAGTTCGGCCCAGTTTTCGGGGCCTGTCCCATTGGACTACGTGGACAATTCTGGTCGAAGTCTCCACGTGGGTGACTCAGCTCAAAGTCCAGTGGCATGTTCGGACGATACCACGAGGGGCCCGGTTCGGGCGGATCCTTCTGAGAGGCCACCGGCGGGCTTCGCGTGGTGCGGCCAAGTCGTGGGTGTGTCGGGAAGGGCGGAGGACGCGCTGGGCAGGCGCCGAGAGGGTGTCAGGCAGGTGGCATGGGCACTGGGGGGCGCTGGGGAGGTGGCCCAGGTGCTGGGGGGCGCTGTGCAGGTGGAGGAGGCACCGGGCAGGAGCCAGGTAGGTGGCGCGGGTGCTGGGGGCGCCGTGCCAGCGGCCGGGGCACCGGGGGGTGGGGGCAGAAGTCCCCGGCGCAGGTGGGTGCCGGGTAGGCGGCCCGAGCACCGGGAGGGCGCTGTTCAAGGGTCCGGTGTGCCAGGGGGCGCCGGGTAGGCGGCCGGGGTGCTAAGGGGCGCCGGGCAGGTGTCGGGTAGGAGGTCGGGGCACCGGGTGGTGCCTGGCAGGCGTGCAACGCGCTGTCAGCACATTGGACGTGCGATCAGGGTGTCGTCGACCAGGATAGCCGTTTTCGTGGCCGTGGCGCGCGCCGAGCAGCGCGCGGGTTGGCCGGTCGGGCGTCGCGTGGCCGGCGGTGCAGTTCGAGGAGGTCGCGGGAAGTGCAACCTCTATTCGCCGTCTTCATTGTCGTTACCACATTTCTAGGCCGTTGTTATGTCACTATCGATACATGGTTCTGAAACCATAAAAGTTGCAGTGGGGTTAGGCTGTGTTCGTTTGGCCCGAAACCTCCATTTTAGAACGATAGCAAGAAGCTCAGGAAGTTGATTTAACGAGAGATGATTAAGCGTTAACCACCATAAAACACACCCTTACATTTTTAATCGATGGGCATTCATTCATCGCGGGGGAAGATGATGTTGAAGTTGTTCGTCGTACGCTTCCACTTCCATGTTCATGCGTCGGTCCATTGACGATGAAGAGGAAGGATGAAGGGTCTTCGACGAGATCCCACATCGGAAGGGGGTTTCGAGGAAGAAGCCGAGGAAGAATTTTTCATCGCAGACATCTTCGCGTTCTTCGTTGTAGAATTCTATTCTCCCATGCTCTCCACTAAAATGGGAACAACCTGCCGAAATAATAGATTTCAATCTATTATGTCAGATGGCGTGAATTAAGTTAGTGGTCCCCACTTAATTAAGTTCACATTGGGACAAATATTCTAAATTCAAATGTGGAGAGGCTCGACCAAATTAATTGCACAAGATTTTTATAATTAATTTGGCGAGTTTTGAGGTGGGTTAGAGGCCCGGGTGGTTCCCACATAATTAACAAGAAGAGGGCCAGAGAGTTTTCTTCCATTAATTGGGAGGTTTTGAGGAGGTTATATCCTCCTTCATTAAGAGAGGAGTTAGTGACCTAGAGGCTCTCCCTCATTAATGAGGGAGAGTTGAGAGGTTTCCTCCCCTCCCATTAAATGGACGGTTAAGCCCCATGTGGACCCCACATCATAATGTCTCGCATGAGGTTATGCTGCTCGTGTGGTCCCCACCCCAATCATCCTCCCATGGGATGTTAGGGTGTCACGTTCTCACCACCAACTCCCATGTGGATATTTTAACTAACATTACCACATGGCATGAGTTCAACTAAAATAAAATAAGTTGTTACTTATTTTATTTTATTAATCCACGTGAAACCCAAAAACCAACTCGAAAACCCGATCAAATTCCATCAAGGTGAAAGCCTTATTAAGAGAAAACTGGCACTGCGATTTCAACGGTGCCCTCATATTTCAATTCGAAGCACCCGTTAAAAAGATAGAAAAACATGCACGTACATTTACTGAACGTACCTGAACAAAACTTCAGAAATTGATTCCAGGCACACCAGGCCTCAGAATCAGGTGCAGTCAGAAACTACAGACTCGTAAAATTCCAAAGAATTATGAAAGAAATTTCCTTGAAATTTCTATATCTTTAAACTTAAACACAGTTGTGAGACATGATTAGTATTTCTTGGTGGAAAACATAGAGGCTCTTAGATTTTACTCAGACACATATAGTTCAAAATTTTATTTTGATCATGGGAAACTTATGATTTAGGATGTCCCAGGTTTTTTATATCTTTTTAGGTTCATAGGTTCGTTACATTGTCGTTGGATAGAGATACAAGATTATTGCATAGGTTTTGAGATATAGTAATGGAAATTCCTATAGTATTGAGGTATGCACATAAGGTGATTGTTTTTAAGAGTAGCTTCAATGGGATGGAATTTTCATGTTATTTTCAATATTAAAAAGTTTTCTATTGTTGTTAATACTGTCATAGAATAGGTAGAATCTTTTTAATGGAACGCTTCTAGGTGATAGGTTGTTTTGGAAGAAATCATGTAATGAATATGGTGGCTAATTTTGAAATGAATTTACATAGGAGCTTCCATATTAATGACACTAAGATGTCATATAACAAGTTAAGCCTACCCATTTATGGATTAATCATGGGAGTGGATATATGGTGATAATTTTATGTTTAGGTAATGTATAGTAATTTTTAAATCTTAAATAGTTGAGTGGATGAGTACCATCCGATGACCGATAGTTTCAAATTAATTTTGGGGCATGGGTGCCTGGGATTGGTAATGAAATTATAATATACCTCTCTGGTAGAAGAGACATATGAAATTAATTGGGTTCCAGAAGATGGTTTTCCTATGGTTATACAGGGGAATTCTTTTTCGGGATACATGGTGTCATGATTTGGTTAGGGGTATGTATAATCTACTGGATGTGAGAGTGGCTCAAATAGAGATATACACACAATTTGATGGAATCATAGTGGTACCCTAGTTAGTGATGATCCTTCTCTGTCATGAAATTTTCTAGAGTGAAATGAGAGAGAATCACATCTACTTTAGACTTATTCTAATTTTCAATGTCATATAATTCATGATGAAGGATTTATTGATGTTTTTCATGAGGAGAGATATAATGTATTCCATATCGGTAGAGGGAATCAATTTACATTTTAGTGTGGTTAAACTCATTTTTAGGGGACATTTTTCATCTTCCATGGGATGTTGAGATTAATTATCTGATGTGAGACACCGAAAGTCTTATGCCTATAGTGAGGAGTAATAAATCAGTTGATGGTAGGTTTCTTTGTATAGGAGATAGTTTATAATGCTATGAGACTGGTCTTGGGAATGTTAAGATTGCATGTTTATACAGATTCTCTTAATTATAGAATGTCTATAGGTTTTTTCACCAGGTATTTTATGGGATTACATGGTTTATAATGGGGATATTGTAAGGACCCTTTAATTTATAGACTATAAATTTTAGAAAAAATTTAATTTATTTTTCATTTTGAAGCATACAAGGTGTAAAATTGACATTTTACAATAGAATATTGTTTTGGATTACATTATGACCACCCCTTTGGTTCCAAAATGGGGTTTTTACCCTAGGATAAGAGTTTGGTAGAATTTTGAACTGTATGAATTTTTGTGGAATAAATAATAAATAATATTTAATTAATTAACTATTAATTTACTCACATGTGTTATTTCGGCGATAATTTTTAAATGACATTCAGATTGAGATTACATATCCTTCATTGTGTACAGAATGAGGTTTTTCTAAAGAGGTTCAGAAACATTGTTCAGGAATTGGGGTCAGGCTGAGGCCCCATTTTATTTTTTCCTTTGTTTTTATTCCTTCCCCAATTCCTTTTTATTTTCTTCTTCCTTGAATTTGAATCTCTTATATCCCCCCTTATTGGATTATTTTATCACATAATAGAGAGATAAAACTGAGATTGAGAGATAATGGGAGAGATGGTAGAAGGCAGGTGATATCACATAGCTATGGATTAGCTGTATCGTTTTATGATAGCAATATATTGTGGAAATAGGTTAAGATTCATCAAATTCCACCAAAAGCTAGGTTGTTTTATATTTTTTCATAAATTGACATATATTTACGTTTTATACGTTTTTATCTACTACTATGACTATTTATGACCGATTTTTGGTTATTCTATATCCTTTGAGGTGAAAACAGGGATTTCAAATGATATGAGGGGTTTCTCATTCTGAAATCACGATCACACGATGTGTAGTTTAGGAACACACTCTTTATTTTGTTACATTTAGGAAAGATGATATTTTATAAATAAATATAATTTAAGTGGTATACACACCATATAATAGGAAATTTCCATATAAATGATACCTATCCATACAGCCCATGTAGGGGAACATGGAAGTGTAGAGTACATGAAAAAACCCTGTTTGGGTTACACACCATCTAATTGGTACACAACCATGCAATGTATATGTCCAAAACATGTGAGGTGCATGGGTAGGTACCCCATTTATGGAACATACCCTATAAACTGTTAACATGATGTGTACTTGAGGTTTTTCAATCCATGTCTTTATGGACTACTTGCCCATGTGGGTATTTGGGTGTACACCCCTTGTATCAGGTCTACCCATCGTTTAATGATATATTTCTTAATTTTGGGTATTTTAATATCATTAATCCCAAAAAGTAAAAATTGGGATGTTAATTATTAATTTTCAGTATATTTTTAAATTTAATGTTATGGATAAACCCTTGAGTTGATTTGATGAATTCTAGGAGGTGTGCAATGAATTTTTCCAAGTATATAGTTTCTTCCTCTAGTTATCAATTTCTGTTGTCTCTAGAGTGATACATAGGTCTATGATTATCCATTATCCACATCCAATTAAAAATTATTATTTATCTTATACCTATAGGATGTATAAATTTTGAAATGTCCCCTTAAATTCTAATAGACCATGAGATTATTTTCTTCCAAGGATCCCATGTAGGATTCCTCTACTTACGTATTATCCTAGAGGATCCCAAGTAGGATTTATACGTGTTTTTATTATTACCGAGTGTTTCATTTAGTTTAAAAATTTTCTGTAAACCATTATAAGAATACTAAGTTATCGTCTTATGTTTACTTACGCTCAAGGATCCATGTAGTATTCCTCATTTTATATTCTCTAATAAATATCCCTAGTTGGATGTCCATATTATGTGTTATGACTTGAGGGACCAATTGGGTGCCTCATTGTGTGACTGGCCATGAGGTTGTACATTGTTTTTGGTAGATATGGTACCAAGAGTCACATTGAAACCATTACCGAACATTAAATCCATGAGTTCTTGGATAATGTGGTGGGTTTGAGAGATCGACTGCTGTCACTCTTTTATTTAAGCTTTCAAATGGTAAATGATGATATAGAATTGATAGATTTAGCTGATTCCTATTTTGTGTAAGATGTACCTGTCATGATTTTTTTAAATAAATGGAATGCCCAAATTATTTTCCAAGGATCATATTATGAAGACCATTCATTTTATAATGGGTTTCTGAAAAATATTCCATGGGTTTTGACCTTTTATCCTATGTTTATGATATTTGGGAATGAAATGATTGTTTTTTCATTTTGGAAATTGAGTACCTAGGTTTATGATATTAATAAATGTTATAACTTTATTATGATACAATGGAATGAATTCCCTAATGATGATACGAATGGATAAATATGCTCTCCCAAGTGATGGGGATGATTATGCTCTCCCTGATTGATTACATGATCACAGGGTTGGACATGATGTTCCCTATAATTGATATATACCCATGGATGATTACTCTCTAGTGAGTGGTGGTGTTGATAATGGTATTCTTGATCAATTACATCATCATGGTGTTGGAAATTGACTTCCAAATCATTGTAATATACTCATGTAAGATTACACTCGCTCATGTGATGGGGATAATTATGTTATACTTGTTTAGAGACCACAATGGATATGCATGATGTATCATCGATGATCTCTCTACTTACATCTAATATGGGTCAAACACATAAGGATTAAAAAACATGAAATTTCATGACATCCTATAGAAAAATACATATGGCTCAATCATTAAATAGGATACATATGGAGATCATGAATTATATCAATCATTGTATCGTATTTATAGGATTTTCCATCAGTATAAGTCATCATTCATTATTTTGATTAGATGTGATTAAAGGTGAACCTTGGGATAGGCCATGTATCCACCTATGGAGAGGTTTCATTGTTAGATACATTGTTTGAATAGTCTAAAGTAAGAATTGTTTATTAGGATTACATAACCATATAACAACATAAATATACAAGGATTGATTTGAAATAAATACAACTCAATTCCTGTTTCAATGAATAGCCAGACGTTTGGGATTGGAGATCCAAGGATCTAATGCATTTGATTATGTTATTTTTCCATCATACTCATGTAGAGACATATTTATATACATATATATATATGTATGGTTTTAAACATATACTTGATGGATCATTTACTTATTGATTGTGATTATGGTCCTAGAGATCAATCACGGTTTCATGTTATTTATTTTATTTATCAATTTCAGATTCTTATTAGATATGCATTTCATATTCCAATATTATTAACTTATGATAATAGATTTATAGGTTTATCATTTGGGTGGACTACTAAGAATATTTATCACCTCTGTTTGTGAAGCTTAGTGTGCATGCGAACCTCTTGTCTACTTTCAAGGATTAGCATAGATGAATGACGTGTAGGGTTGAGTCTAAATGTTTCATAAATTAGTGGAGTAACTTTTTTGGATTTTTTTTATTAGAAAGGAGAAACTCAATAGTTACATGGGGACATAGTATGTGGTCTGGATATGAGTAAGTAATATATCCTAGTACATTATTTTAGTTTTTTTATGCACTATTATATGTATGGTCGGCCTAGTGGGTGACTGGTGTTATAAGTTTGAAATAACTTTTCAATCATAAATAAAATTTAATTTAATATTATATCATGTTTTATTTGAATTATTTTAAACTTCCATGCTCTATTAATTTCCTTCTATGATATATTGTTATTTCAAATTAGATTACATAGACATGACGGTATATTCTACCAATTGTACTACCTTTATTCCCTTATGTTATGTTTTAATCTTCCTGCGGATGTGGAGTCATTGTTTGAGCCTTATGGTGAACAATCGTATGAACCATTATGGTTGTATCTAGTTTATTATGAAACAATCACTATAAAAATTACATATATAGTCTAATACACATGAAATTTCTCTCTTATTTACCCATTAATACATGAGAATCATAATCATTTTCATTATTTTCATCTCCCACAAAAATCATAGTTTATCTTTAATTAAATTTCTTTCAAAAAAGTACAGTGTAAAAAAAAATAAAACCTTCTCTCTAAGAATATTTTTTGTTTCTTAGTTAATAATAATTTAAAAAATATAACAAATTTTTTTATGTGATATATCATAGTTGTAATCATCTTCCCCTTTAACTAATATTATCCTGAACAAAAAAACCATAAATTATACAAGAAAAAAATACATCCCTTCCATGGTGAAACAAATATCATATAATGAAAATAAAATAATTTTAGAACACTGGTATGAACCTATGTGAGTTTTGTGAAATATATGACATAAGTGTGATCATGTAAATACTCTGATAAACATTCTAAATAGAATATAATTTATACTACCATATTAACCGAGAATGTTCGTAAAGCCTATATACATATGAATTGTTTCAGATGAAATATTAATTTATGATATATACATCTTTTATTTTATAAAAAAATGGAAACCGAGGAAATCATATACCATTGATTGGGGTATATCATTATTCATGATATATATATATATCTTAGGACACTACAAACCCTATCGTACTATATTATATGGCTATATCAAAAGTCCCTATTCAAAAATATATTATGATTTATATGGAATAGTATGATTCAATGAGAAATATAAAGTTACATTTTGGTATTTAAGTACTCTTCCTCATATGGATATCAATGTGGACATTTCATATGATAAAAGTTTTGGGAGATTATAGAATGCGTTTATGAAAAAAATACAATCATCGAAACATTTATTATGTGCATACTAAAATATATTATTACTCAAAAATTATATGAAATTTGATTAATTTGTATAAAAAATCATGGAACATCCTGATGGCCTATATAAAATAATTAATGGTTATGGAAATGGTATTCATTGTTCACATGGATTCTACCTAGGAGGACGTATCTTCTCTTTTTTTCTCAATGAGGTACTTCTAAATCATTTTTTTGAGGAGGATCCAAACTAATTGTTACATAACATGCTATGTCTTGTGGATACATCATATATGAAGAATAACAATGGTTTCTTTTTAGTGATATCTATCGATGTTATTTCTTGACGATTGAATTTTTTATGAATATTCACTTATGGCCCATACATATCATTAATTTTTTATTACACACAGTTTATGAGTTATATCAAAGTAGTCATTTTATTATGGATCCCTTGACATCTTATGTTGCATGAAAGGTGATATTAGATCAATAAGAACCCATATATAGTATCAGTCCACATTAATGAATATAAATTCTCAAAATCCTGTTGATGTTAGAGAAAAATTTATAACTTGATCAATATCATTAAATATGATATTTCATTGAATTTTTCATTATTTTACTAAATATTATATTATAATTTCAGATGTATTCACCAATCATATGGTGATAAGTGATATATTATAATCCATTATCTTTTGATTGATCAAAACATAGAATATGGAGAGTTATACTCTATGAATACACTAATATTAAACGTACACTATTAAACAAACAGAGGAACATATCGTCACAATGATGTCAAGTATACATTGATACAAAAAATTATACCATGGAATGTTATATAATAGCATATTAAATCTTTTTTATTAAACAGGGTATGTTTTTTATTTACAGAGCTACATACAATGTTGAAGAAATGACAAAATATAACTAGTATTTGAATTATCTATCCCAATATTTGAGAACCAATTGTGAGATGTGATATCAGTTTTGAAATCAAACATGGAATATGATATCTTGATAATTTTCAGTATAATATATTTTAATTTTTATTATCAAAAAAATAAATATTAATTTAATGTGATAATTTTTAATATATTTATAAAATATAGAAAATTATATCTGTTGATATTTTTTATTTTAAGTTTTTTTAAAAATTAATTAGTTATAAAGTGTTTAAAATTAATTATTATGATCATAAAAAGAATTTAATAAAAAATTATTTAATATTAATTTTTAAAATTTAAAAACAATTGAATTTTATCATATTACTTATATTGTTCACATAAATTATTAATTTATAAATTATATGATTATTTATAAAATAATTCGATATGAAAAAAATATTTCAAAATATAAATGTGTTTTTATAGAAAAAATATATTTCCATAAGTATTAATTTGAAATATTCAAACTTAACATCATAATTGATTTTTATGAATATGAAAAGTTGTTTTGATAAATGATAAAATCATATTTCAAATAAATTAAATATGTCATATGATGAGTATACAATGTTTTTACGTAATAGAAATGAAATATGAAAATTTTCATTTTCAAATATCATATATTTTATTAAAATTATATATATTGACTATATAAAGGTGATCATGTTATAAATAAATATTAATTTTTTATATATACTTATACTATAAAACATATATAAAACATGGAAGAATCATAATGCATTTATGATTTTTCTATTAATTTTTTATAAATGCTTGTCTCATATTTAAATTTATGATATGTTCATTTATTTAGTTTTATTCACCTGATTTTGGATATATATAAATTTTTCATATTTTAAATGTATATAATATTTTTTAATACATTAATATAATTCTAAAAAGCATTATACATGTTTTTGAGGAGTTACCAAATCATCATGATAATTAATCTAGTATTATTCAATCATGGCTATTGATTACTGTAGTTTATCAGTTAAATGAAGATTTTATTTAATTTTTATACTTATTATGAGGTATAATTATGATTTACTTACATATAATTTCAATAAATAATAATGGGTAGATGTATTTTGGTGTAGACTTCTCATTGTCCATGTTTATTAGGACATGTTATGAAAAGTAGGGAATAGATACTTATCACTCAATGATTAAATTTATAGTGTTATTTATTTAGTATTATTATACTAATTTATTGGAACTGTTTCTATTTACATTATTCAAAGGATACATTTATCTTTTATTTTGGTCCATTAATAGATGATCTAAGATGTATAGTTTTATATATCAATATGGTTTTAAAATATTTCTTTAATGGAAGGAAATTGGATTCAAAATCAAAATAATTTAAAGTTTGGATAGGAGAAAAGGGGATACAGTATTCATAATAAGGTGTTATTGAATAACCTAAAAATACTAAGTTTTATATTACATGAACAAAGTACATGTGTCAAGACCTCGATTATCTAACTGGGATGATTCATTTTATAGTTGGGTTCTCATTTTCTATCCTGTGTAATACATGGTGAAAATGGATAACCCTAAAAGTTAGTTATATAAATACCATTGTGATATTTTTGTAACACATTACTGAAAAACCATGTGAATTATTACACCACATGATTAGGTTTGATTTTATATGTATGATGACTTTAGAATAGAGTTTTTCAGTCAACTCTACCAGAGTCATATATGATATGATTGGAAAGATGGAACACCAAAATAGATATTTTAGAAAATATAAATTAATTTCGACTCATTATATAGTAGAATTTTAATATTTTCCCACTAATGGATATTATTAATTTGAAAGGGGTCATCATATATTAGGATAACATTTTAAAAACTTCATTATTAAATTTAATGCCCAAATATTTTATAATGTATTTCTCTGGAAATAAATTTTACTTTAATTACATCTTGTGATACATGAAACCCTGACTCTAAATAAACCTGAATACAATATAATATTATATCAATGTTATGAAATTTGAGTATTGAATATATATATTTACATTTTTAATATATGAATAACGCTGTTAGATAAATAAAATTGCCTTTTAAATAAGATCCCCATTTATAGAAAAGTAATTATGAGAATAAAATTACATATTTTCTTCAAAAAAAAAATTTCCCGTAGTTTTTTTACAAAATAATATAATTAAATTCTAAAAATGTTGATTTTTTGGAATAATTCATAGAAATAATGAATTAAATTAATAATTGTTCATTCGTTACGGGATTTTACAATGACCCATTATGATTAAAATTGGTTTTAATGTTTTATTAGTTAATTTTTATTAAATATTGACCAATTAAGGTATTTGGAAGAAATTTTTTGTTGTATTTTTTCAAAGAAACCTATAATATATAGAATAATTTCCTGGGAAACTTTAATTTGTCTTGTCTTATAGGTTTAATTTTAAAATAAATTCATCCACTTATGTAATTTAATTTCATAAAATTGATTCCTTAATAGGGAATATAAATAATTCATATCATTCGATAAGTTCAACTTTTTTTTTCAATATTTAATAATAAAAAAATTAAAAATCTATAACTATAGTTTATTATAAAACTAGTATATCGAGGGTTAAACCAATATATATTGGTGAAATTTTCCAATAAACATGTTTAAATTCTATTTCTAACCATATAAAACCTTAAAATATCCCCCCATAAAATTCATGTCTATTTTTTTGAATTCGAGAGGAAGAGTATATTGTTATATTTTAATATTTTTTAAATTTAGAGCGTATCCTCTCTCACATTGATAATAGGACACTCTTCCAATCTCTTATTTACATAACATTCACCGATCTAGGTTGACCAAATACTGTAGAATTATATTCCAAATACCCTCTAAAATAATCAGTGGTTATGGTTTTTATAAAATAAAATTCAACGAGTCATTAATAATGGATTGAAAGAAAGCTTACTCGAGGATATATAATCATCCAACCCATCATATTCTAATTTGTTTCATTTTATACAACCAATGAATCTATTAAATTCATAATATATTAATAAATTACATATCCAAAATAAATAGAAATGTTTTTATAATTATATTACCACAATTACTCACCGTATTTTCCAGAAAATTGGAGTTGATAGTATCAATCATGATTATATATATATTACATCCTCCACTTATTGATTTAATTTATTTTACCTAATTCTAGTTAAGGGAGAATTATTGTGATGGTTTTAGTGATTAAAAAAATATTTATAAAATAATTAATACTCTATAATTATAATATCATATATATCTTCTTACCTTCTAATCCATTAGAAATCATTAATGTCTCTCATGTGTATAAGTGAACTATAAACATCACATGGTGATGATATTTTATTTTTATTTATTATATACAAGGATGGTAATAATGATAGATTATATATATATGATATTTATGACAAAATTATATATTTTTTGATATAATATAATATTTATCATTCTTTAATTCATTTCAATTTAAAATGAAAAAATAATCCATGTGTACATACAACATAACCTCTCCATTTGTAGCGTAAATTCTTTATCTATATCTAAATTTTAGGGAAGATTATGAATTTCTATATAATAAATATATATAAAATTTATGTCATCGATAACATTATGTGTATGATTAATCCATGATCAATGTAAAAGGACAGGATCTATGATATTCAAATATTCATAAAATCAAAATTGTTAACACACTGAAAAAAATTAATAAAAATTTGTTTATAATTGTGGGTTAAAATTTTATAATTTGATAATATATTATACTATAAAAATGTAATTTAATATGTTATGGGATTAAAATAGATCTTAAATTTATTATACACATGGTTATAGTTTGTTCAATGAAATTCAAGCATAAGGTACGCGATTTATGATTCAATCCCATTTTAATTAGTATTACTTATGTATAAATTACCATTTAGATAAATTATATGATACATATATGAAAAAAACCATCTTAATTTCTTCTACTTTGGTTATACATGTAATATTCATGTAATAGTACAATTTTCATCTCTTTGGATACTATAATGATACGATAAATGTTTTTAGGAAAAATAGAATTGATTTCCTATTTTATGTCTATATTATCTTTAAAATGTTTTCAATAATGTTTTTACTAGAATAATATGATTGTCATGTTCCTTTTTATATATGTTTCATCTTCTATTATAATAATTCAAAGGAATATTCTTGTTTATTTTACAAATGAGGAACTTTTGACTTTATACTGAAAAGGTGAAATGGATATTTTTGTTAACTTACTCTGCATGAATGGAATTTTCCACCATCATGACAGCTAAACAATTAGAATATTTAATTGCATCATTCAATAATTAATTTAAAATAAAAAAATTAAAATAAATATTATGATGTTTTTATATTCTAGTTTAGTGAATTATAAATAAAAATTTGATTTTTCTTAATAAATATTCCATATTTATTTTAAGGAAAATATTCAACTATGATAACAACTTATTATGTTTATTTTGATTTAATGGGGATATGATTCAATGATATCATACTTTGTTTTTAATTTTTATGGTTTATGATTATGATGATTAGATTATTAAAGACTGTTTATTTTCCATGGGATATATAATGAAGAAATTTTTTTAAAAACAATTTACATTACATGAGATATGAGATATTGATATGTTTAATTTTTTATTATTATAGTTAAAAAAATATTACTTTATTGTGATTATTTATATGTGGGACATTAGTTACACATCATAAGCAAGATTACATGCATAATACCTAGTAAATCACAATGATATAGAAATCATAACAATGTAGCTTACAACATTATAATCAATCGAGTTAATTATCATCTAGTGAATTACTAAATACCATTAATATTAGGTCATTATATATAAAATGGCTATAAACATACACCACATACAAGAAATAAGTGGCGAACTATGAAAATATCAAAGAACTGGAAGTTAAATGAGAAACACTAAACTAAAGTCACGCTTAATTACATCACTCTTGCGCCTACTAAATAATAAAAATTTTCTTATTAAAATAATGATGAAAAAGATAATTATAGAAATTTTATAAATACTTTTATCAATTATAATCATTTCATTATATTCCATAATTTTTTTTGTAGAAATTGATGCATTTTGAAATTATATTTTACTTAAAAATTCCCCTCCTTGAACCAATTTCACTATTTTATAAAAAGTGATTTATAAATTAGTTAAAAAAATTACAGAATGGTTAAATATATGTAATTATATTATTATATATTATATATAATCCATATTTTTCATTAATTAATGTGGTTATAATAACTGTTTTTCACAATTTCTCTGTAGGCGATTAACTAACCCTTAACGGGAAGTTGTTGTCAGAAAGGGAGTGAAAATTTTATTTATCTCATATAACATGAAGTAGGATAACATAATTTATATATTTTAAAATTAATCCATAATAAATTTTATATTATATGATTTTTAATGTAATTGTAATAGAAGTTTGAGACCAAGGAAAGAAGGAGGAGTTAATGGAGACTTACTCTTTTCTCGGGGCGACTTTGGTTGCATAAACCTATAAATCCATTTTTGATTGGATTTAGAGAATCAAGAATGTATATTTTAATTTTAATAGGATTAATAATGATGATTCTGATAGATATTTGGCTTTCTAAATGGTGGAATTAGTGGTTTTCAAAAGAATAGAGAGGGGTTCTTTATATTTGATGAGAAGAGTAACATATGAATTACTCAAATTATTAAAATATAACAAATATAATATAGAGTTTAAGACTTCAAAAATATCTTAATACTAAAGGGGTTAACATTTTATAGGGAATATTATCAATTTTGGACTTGGTCAATATTTTTTTGATTTTTAATTAGTTTAATAAATGATCTTATTCATGAAAAACTATTTTGTAAAGTTAAACACTATTCATTACCATGACATCAAACACATAAAACAATGTTTAAAGATCAAATAAAATTATTTGTAATATCATATTAATGTCATATTAATCTAGTTATTTCGTTAATTATCTTTGAAATATTATATTATATTTATTTTATAATTTTTTTTATTATTAATTTGATATATTCATTAATTAAAATAATACTACATCAACTTTGTGAAATCCATTATGGAATTTTTTTGTTGTCTAAAAATTACAAATAAACTTATTTTAAAATAATAATTATATTATATTTCCAAATAATATGATTTTTTCAAATTATCTAAAAGAAAACCTTATAATAATAATTTTATACAAACCAAACATTATAGTTTGAACACCTTCTCTTACTTTTAAATAAAATATTCTAAATTTCTTATGTTGATTCTTGTGGGTCCAAAGTGTCACTATAATGAATAAAAAAATGGTAAATGTGGAACCGTTCTTATAGAAAAGGTTTTAGCTAAAATTTTGTCATTTTTTAAAACTTATAATTTTAATAATAACTTTTTTATTTATTTTTCTCATTCTTTTACAAGAACTGCATCAACATTTCACAAGCATTAATGCTAACTATTTCATATATAAAAATTAAAAGTAAATAATTATCCTAAAAATAATATAGTTAGATTCATAATAAAATTATAAATTAATTCATTATTTATATTCACCCTTATGAAGTACATGTCGTATTCTTAAATTTTTTATTTTTTCTTTCTTTTCCATGCTCAATCATTGCACAAACATTTAGATTATACTCATGTTATATAATACTAATGTTAGAAAATAAAAATAAAAGACACCAATGATATATAATAAAAAATTAATAAGGTATTAAAATAATTTTTATCACTCAATTATTATATATAAGCTACAAATATTAACTTTGTTAGTGCTGTGCAGGCACTGTGTTGGCATTGAAATTGATTTTTACACACACCATGAAAAAATATAATTTTACTTTTATAAATTAATTCTACAAAATTTTCCACTTATAATATATATATTTAGTTACCACATTGTTTATTTAAATTTTTTATCATAATAATATCATGACGTTCTAAAGAAAAATACTATATTTTATAATAACCTGTATTATGTACTATTCACCAAAAACTAAACTATTTCATAAAAATCCGTAAAATTGTCCAAATAATTTTTTTACAAGTAAATTTCAACAATTAACATAATTTTATGAAAATATTTTATCATTTATATAATTATATTAATTATAAAAGTATAAATAAACATTTATTTTTAAAAAAAATTATTATACACAATTAATAATAATTATATTGTAAATTAATTTATTTGATGCATAAATATTATTTATACATTAATGGTTGAGTTCATTATTCATTACCGTACATTACTACTGATATGTTTCATTTTACTATTCTTAATAGTATATTACTATTTATATGGTTCAAGATAATATTCACAAAAAATTAAGTTTATTCTATCAGACTCTAAATATCATACTGAATGCTACAATGTATATCTATTTTTCATAATTCAAAAAACGGTAGTGGAAAAATTATGTTTAACATCTAGGTTATAACTATAATAATTTTTTGTTTTGTGGTGACTCGTGGTTGGGTGCATATAAGCTATCTAATGAATTGACATTATTTATGATGAAACATGCCACTAAATCTATGGCTGTTATAATAAATGTGAATATATTCATTACCTAATTTAGTATTTATCCTAAGAATTTTAATAGTAAATATATATAAGATAATTAATTGATAAAAATGAAATTTGTACAATCAAATACACATATTAAAACATTATTAATGCAAAATATTATCGTAAAATAGTATTTTTTAAAAATATTATCTAAATGTCGTAAATTTGAAATATATGTATTATTAATTAAAACTATTTTTTTAAATTAATACATTTCAAATCAGAATGTTTTTAAAATTATAAAAAAAACTACTAGGGTGTTACATCCCCCCTAACAAAATTGTGTCATGTCAATTCTTAAATGATCTTCTAAAGTAAATGGTTGATACTTGGAAATTATCTTGTGCGAATCCCACATTAGAAACAGGGTTAACAAAATATTCACTTAATATGGGGGAATGAAAAATGTATCTGTTACAAAAAATATACACATTGGAATAAGATAACATTAGTGCGATGTGAAGATATGGACAAGGAATAATATTCTAGCCATCGGGATAAAAAAAGATAAGATGAATTTTCATTACAAAAAAAACCATATACATTAATTATGAAAATGTTCATTGTTATCATTAACAAATTTCTATAATAAGACAACGTTATTTAATGTCCATTTTCTTATAGATGTGGAATTATTCCAATCTATTAGATTATAAATATACAAAAACATATCCTTTTATTACACAATGAATAATCTATTCAGAATCATTTATCATAGGTTTCACCATGTGGTGAAGTAATATATTAACCTCTAAAAGCTCCTAAAATGATCAACTTAAAGTATTCATAAATGGCCAGACATTCCATAATGATTCAACTCTTTAGAAAGAAGCTCTCTGAATTTTTATGATGATCTTGTCATTATCCCATAATCAACATGAATTAGCTCTAAATTTTAACATTCTAAACATGCGAATATCATCATCATGTATCATTTTGAAATATGGTAATAACTCTAATTACCATGAATTTTTTTTTGAAACATGCATTCTTTTGTATTGCTTAATTAAGATAAAAATTATTGAATTTATTCCTTAAAACCAAAAGTGTGGTAAACTCCTTCGATGATAGCATATAACACTTTTCTACAAATCATGAATCTATTCCATGGTAGTAATTACTTATCCAAATCATTCATTTATTCATAATTATATCTTCATCAATGATATAATTAGGGTTTTCTTTCCATCATTCGTGTATTTTATAATAAGAACTACTTTAACTGAATGTCCTTTATTGGTATCGTTAATCTTTTGGTTCCAAATCCTTAATGAAAATGCACTGTAGTATAATCCTCATATATTCAATAATTCTTATTACTAGTACAGTATAGTTAAAATATTCAAATGAAACGATTATTAACTATGCATATTAATCATTCTACATCATCTGTGGAAGAATAATAACTTGATCCTTATCTCATAAAATTATTAGTGGTATATTCCTTTGATGATCAATAAATTGATTATCACAGTATCCCATATCCTTGTAGTAGAGTCATTGTACATTGGAATAATTTTTCTTACTCATGAAATCACAAAGATGGTGTATTTTTCTCCACACATATAACAAACTCTTATTCTCTTCATGTATTGACCATTGGGGTTTTTTTCATTATTATCACATGTTTGAAAACCATTCCTTCCCTTATTTCCTTTGTTTATATTTTAATATACCAACCTATTATTCTATTTATTCCCTTCAAATCCATAGGTTTCTGAGAATTCATTACACATGTTGTTAATACCTGATATTGTTTCCTCATATGATGAAGATACCTTGGAGACTATTTCCCTTCAAAATATTGGCTTAAGGTAATAAAATATATGATCCTAATTACATTTTTCATCACATGCATTTGTGGATTACTCATTCCATATTATATGAAACATTTCTAATAATCTCTATAAAGTATATTAAATCATAAAATTTGAACATTCTATAACTCTAAACATGGTATAAAATATAACATAAATTTATGCATCCTAAATACTAAAACCATATAATTTTATTACTGTTGGGGAATAAGTACTTCATAATTATGGATAATTTAAATATAAATTTTCATAAGAACATCCCTTTGGAGTGTCAAACAAGGTGCACTGTAAGGCTTTTTATGTACCTGGTTACCCCAGGTCAAGCCCAAAACACCTTGTCATAGTTGTTACTCAAACGTATATCTCTACAAGAACCGCATCCTCCTATAGTATGTTGAAACGAATTTATTTTCTATGAAAATGCATATAATATATAACATAACAACATTCTAGGATGTTCTTGTATTATAATCATCAATTTATATCTTCAGTTTTGGTTCACTAATATACATTTTATAAATCTAATTTCCAAGGATTCTACAATACTTCCATTGATACCAACTATAACACCCTGAACTGAAACCCAGAGCTGGTACATTACTATATTAAATTGTCATGATTTCAATGAATAAAATCCTGATGTATCAATCAGTTTATAAGTCTTATAAAAATTAGATACATAGCTAGATCAAATTTTACATTGAAAAAAAGAAAACTATAAAATATATAACAAGAGCTAATAAACATCATCCAAAAATTCAATAAATGATCTATTCATCATAACAAGTGGAAGGAAAATAAATGAATGGGGTGAGAAAAAATTCTCAGTAAGGGTTACATATAGTCGGATAATGAATCAAGAATAAGTGAATCAGAATCAATTAGACATAAGAAATATTGCAGGGTGAATATTTAAAAAACTCACACACAAAATAAAATGAGAATGTAAATACATCCATAGATTTTCTCAAAATTAAAACCTCATTTAAATTAATAACTAAATACTAAATAACGAGAATTCTTATTATTTAAATGTCATGTATCTGGAATGTGAACCATCAAACAATTCATATGTTTTATATTTTTGTTTTGAAACCCATATGATTTTTGGAAAATAATTCGTAGGGTTTGTCACCAACTGATTTACATCATGAGACCTGTCTATGCATAGAGGGGGCTATAGAAGTCCCCTCCCATCACTTCTAGTATAAAGCGTTATTTATTAAAAGATATAATACTAGAAAAATATGACATTCCAATACGAGTATTGAGTATAGGATACATATTCATCAATATTTCCACAGCTAATGAATCATTCTGCAAAACACCATATGTAAATTGGTATGAAGATAATAAAATATTCATATCCATGTAATAGGTATATGTATATATTATTTTATTAAAATTTCAAATGAAATATTATCTCAAAGGGGCAGTAGTTACACCACATAAGCATGATTATGTTCACAATACCAAGTAAGTAATATTGAAATTGTAATTGAAACAAAGTCCCTTACAATAATGTAATCAATAGAGTTAACAATCATCAAGTGAATCGTTGAATACCTGATATTTTATATCATGTGGTTATAAATATAACCCACATACAATAAATGAGTTGCGAATAATGGAAATATCACAGAAATAAATATGAGATGAGAAACCCTTACCTAATGTCCCGATTAATTACGTCACAATTCTACCTCCTGAAAAAAATATTTTTATAAAAAAAATGATCCAAAAGTGAATTATAGTAATTTTATAAAAAAAATTAAAATTTATAATCATTGCATTGTATTTATTAATTTCTATTATTTAAATTGAAGTGTTTTGATATCATATTTTTATTAAAATTTCCCTACCTTGCACTAATTTCACTATTTTGATAAATGTAATTTATACAATAAATTAAATAACTACAAAATCATAAAATAAATGTAATTACATAATTATATATTATATATATTTTATTTGTCTTAAAGTGATTCATGGGGGTCCAAAGTACCCATAAATAGAATATGTAATTGATAATTGTAGAAACATACATATATAAAAACATCTATCCAAACTATAGGTAATTTTATAATTTTTATAAATTTAATAAGATATATTTTAAATATTTTTCTCATTCTTGCACAATAATTTTATTAGCGTTCCATAAGAGTTCATGTTAATAATTTCATATATAAAAATTAAAAATAAATTACTCTAATAAATATAAATTAATTATGTTCAAATTAAAATTATAAATTTAATCATTATGTCTATTCACATTATAAATAACAATAAATCTTTTTAATTTTTTTATTTTTATTTTATTTCCTTGTGCAAGAATTGCACAATAATTCAAAAAATACTCATTCTATATAACCCTAAAATTAAAAATTAACATTAAAAGACACTAATAATATATATTAAGTAATAAATAATTCATGAAAATAATTTTTATCCCTAAATTATTATGTATATGTTACCAATTTTGACTTTTTCTGTGCGTTGAAGGAACTGTGTCGACATTGAAATTGATTCATACACATATCTTGAAGGAAATATACTTTTCATTTTATAAATTAATTCTGTAAAATATTCCACTTGTAAAATAATTATTTAGTTGTAAAATAGTTTAAATAAGTTTAATATAATAATAATTTCATGATGATGTCACAAAAATACAGTACTGTATAAAAAAATATATTTTTTACAATTTAACATTAATTAAACTATTTCATAAAAATCACAAAAATCTTCGAGACCATTTTTTGACATGTAGAATTAAAAAATTAACTACATTTTAGGAATGGAAAATTTCTATTCAAAAATTATATTTATTATAAAATAAATAATAATTGATTATGTTTTTTAAATATTCTTATACATAATTAATAATAATTATATCATACTTTCATTTATAAGATGCATAAATCTTATTTATACTTTCATGGGTGAGTTTAATATTCATAAGGGTAAATTACTATTCATACGGGTCATGCTACTATTCATAAGGGTAAATTACTATTCATAAGGGTCATGTTACTATTAACCAAAAATTAAGTTAATTCTATCAAACTATAAATATATTATTTAACGCAACCATGTTTGACCATTTTTTGAAATTCAAAACACAAAAGTGGAAAAAATAAGTTTTACAACTAGGTTATAACTATAACAATGTGTGGTTTTGTAGTGACTCAGTGTTTTGTTCATATAATCTATCTTATGAATTGAAATTATTTATAAAGAAACATACCATAAATCTTGAGTGTCATAATAAATGTGAATATATTAATAACATAATTTAGTATTTGTCAAAACAATTATAATAGTCAATATATATATATATTAATTTATTGATAAAAACAGATGTTTTTAATAATAAAATACTAATAATAAAATAATACTTTACACAAAATAATGTTTTAATATAATATTTGTTTAAAAAATTAATTTGAAATATATAAATTTGATATATAATTATTATTAATTCAAAAACATAATTTTAAACTTTTATTTTTCTTAAAATAATGTATTAAAATTTTAAAAAAATTACTGGGGTGTTATAACCACATACTATATTTTTCTTCTCATTTTTATTTTTAAACTAAATGATTGTAAAAATAAATTTTTTCTGTGTTTTTTATACCATCCTAAAATTTCACAAACAGATTCTCACGTTCTTCTTAGTTATTAGTTTCTTCGACCATCATATTTCATGTGAACATTACTATTTATATTTATAATAATTAATTTGTTTTCTACTATTCCTCATTAATTTTTTGATAAGAACAACATCGAATATAGATGTTATGTCTCCACATTCGTCTATGTTATATCATTAATTCAATAACATATACCCCCCTTCTGATATATTTTTATCTTCAAACATCTTCATATAAAGATTATTTCTTCCTCTAATTGTGCTAATAATCACCTTTAAATATTGGTTTTACATGATTCATTCACATTCAGTAACAGTGAAATAATATATTAGGTTCTAGAGGCGTTTTACCAACATACTTCACAAAACCATCAATATCATTTGAACCTAAATTTTTTATGATATTGAATGTACTATTAATAAAATTATGTTTTTGAATGAATGGATTATATCTTTTGTTATTAATTTTTATTGGGATATATTCATTTCTTAGTTCATTGATATCTCTCATTATTATAGGAAAATTTCTACTATATTCAACTCCAACACCTCCTACTTGGGTTACAAATTATTTATTATTAAATAATATAATTTTAGTATCACATACATTATTAGAGATTGTTTTAACATTTTTATTATGGATAGACATCATAATAGTTTTAGTTGAATGTACTAGTATAAACTAATTTATCATTGTTTTCCCACAACATATTAAAGGTGGTTTTAGCCATTATGAAACTAGTATTGTAGCTCATTTAATTCTTATTATGTTATTTCTATATTCGATTGAGAATCCATATTCAACATATATTGTTCAAATAATATTCACCAAGAGATCACTAATTTTTTTGAAGGGTTAATTATCATTATATTATACTGGTTTTCCATATCATATTGGATTATTATAGTTTTTTGTTCTAATTATAATGTTGATATAAATATATTATTTCAGATCACAACATATACTCAGTATAGAATTTTAATTCTTCCTCATCACTATTGTATGTGTATTCATACATCATCACATGATATATAAAGGTTTTATGATTTTGAAAGATATTTCCATCTTCAAACTTAATCTCCTATGATGATTCATTTTAGTTTTCCCTTATGATAATAATTCTTCAATATTTTCTTGGGATTATCTTTTACATAAAAAATTTAACTATTACATTTTTAAAAGATCTTCATCTAAATATTTATTCTTCTTTTTCATCACATTTAGTTTCAAAATATTAATTTATTGAAATGTAAATAAAAATTTCAAATTCCCCCACTGTTAAAGAATGAATGTGTAACCAAACTATGTTATTTTTATTTCCCTCTCCTGATCTTTATAGTTATAATTTCCCTATATTTAATATACTATATAAATATATATCTTCACTTCCATATCCCCATTAATAATATAAGAATTTTTACCAATAATATAATTCAGTTATAGGTATTTAATTTAATTAAATTACTTATCTAACTTTATCATCTTCTTTAACATAATATAATTATACATATAATATAAAACAATTAGGTTTTCTAATGAATCCTAAGATAAATCATCATTATCATCATGTGTTGAAAAAAATCACATAATTTTTTTGGAAAGATCCCTCTTGAGTTTCATAAAATTTGAGTAATATTCTATGGTGTCGTAAAATCCACTAATATTAATGATGATCTTATTTACTCTGGTAAAATAACTATAAATGTTTTTGTCATTAGACATACTAAAATTTTTATATATGCTCCTCTAGATCTATATCAATTATTACATGAATTTTATATTTCATATAAAATTTATCTCCATATAATAAATTTTATTTTTTAAATATTGGATCCCTATTACATATATATATATCCACATTCAAATAGTAGAAAAACAATTGAATTTATAACTCTACTGACCCACTATATTTTCCTCTTATCACCACATTTCACATGCGAATTTCTATCCATTGGATAAAATCCCACCATGGATTTATCAACAAAATTTTCTCTATTAGATAATAGACAATTAATTGTTTTTTTTCTTCACTACCTGGTAATTCATACCATTTAATGTAGGAAATCCATTAATTTTGAAATAAATAGGATCACCATATTGATCTTTAGTCAGGGTTGGTTCTTTCAAATGGTATATGTATCCTCTCTCATATATGTTTTATCTCCAATGTACAATGAGATAAAAAAAGAGTGATATATAATGATTCAGTCATCGTTTTTTATATAATCTATTAAAAAAATCCATTTTCACATGTAAATATATCGATAATCCTATTCTAATTTTTTTAAACCATCTCCATATGAAATAATATTATATAAATGATATCACCCAAGGTGTTAAATAGTTCATCTTCAATGTTATATTCTAATATAATATGAGTTCAATTATTATCATCAGACACAAAATTATATTATAAAACTAATATTATTAAATTTATATGATAACAACTAAAATATTTAATAAAAAACATTCAAAATTACAGACCATAGGTTAACTGAGTGAATGAAATAAACTATGTTCTTTAAACTAGATCATAAAATTTGACGATATATCTAGAAAATATACTACTTATGTAGTTTTATAAATTTTTTAAATATGATCACACACAATTTTTCTTGTGTTCATCCACATAATTTAGAATTGGTCTTCAAATCCCCAAACATCTAATTTATTGGTTTATCATCCTTGTTCTCCTTAAATTATATGCATATAGGTCTTCCAAGGAATCGTTGGAATTTCTCACTTTCGTAAAATAATTATTTGAATTCATTGTCAATCACATGTTGTGGTTACTACATCAATGATTCTTCACAAAATCAACAAAATAGTAATAGAATTATATTTCTCCTCTATAATACAAACCCATGATCCCATCTAGTAGTATTTCAGTCACCTTTTTCATCAATGCACAGGGAATCCTGAATGAAAAAATTTTCATTTCCATTGATACTAGAAAATGATCACATGATAGAAGTATCAATATGGTGATAAATCAGATATGATTTTTTTATTTTGAAATAGGTGGATTTATATTCAATAATTACTGATTATATTTTCATTTTTTCTAAATATATAAACATTGATATTTGTGGAAGTGATATTTCCTCCTCTTAAAATTCATTCAAAATGTATCAAGTGATATTTTTCATCATTATAAACATGTGGTAATATCATCTTAATGTGATAATATAATATTGGGTTATAATTTTATAAATAAATTTTATTTACTAAATTATTATATAAAAATAATCTACATGTCATGAACACATATAGATTACCATTGTGTTTGGTATTACAATGTAGACTCTTTTTCATCTTCATCTTCCCATGCAGCTATTTAATCAGTCTTTTATGTGTTTCATAATTGTCCTCATCTGATTTTTCATGATATTTATGTTAGTGAATCACTAAACATGAATCATCTTAATTTTATTAATAATATGTTGGAAGAAGTGTAACCTTAATTGCAGTTCACAATTATCATATTCATTTCTTGATTTTCTCAATCCATGATGGTTTATTTTAGTATTATTAATAATAATGTAATATCTCATAGATGAGACTAATCATAAGGGATAAGATGATCAATTCAATAAAATTTAAAATATCAAATCCCATATATTAATATTTGAATAATAGAAACTATTTTTTGATCCATAAATGAAGTTTCAATATGCAAACATATTTTTTATTAAATGCATTTCTCCTCAACCAGCTAATCAAATCCAAATGTTTGAATTTCATTATGTGTCTCCATATAATCCATGAGTGATATTATATCCTATAACTAACCTATAATCCTTAAAATTTTTGCACTCCTAATACTAACCGATCATTCACCTTCTGTAAGTATTTGATACTATATTGCAATAGTAAATTTAGCTATGATGGATTACTGATGGAAATAAATGTTTTACCATTAACATTTCTTATAGAAAAATAAATTTTTGAAGACATAGTTAAATCCCAAAAAAAACATAAAATAAATAACACATTTAGTAATTATATTTGATAACTATAACTACATTTTAAAGAAACCATGTCATAAATATAAAGAGTATAGTGAATCATACAAAGATCATAAAATGATTCATACATATCTTATTAATTGATAATCAATTTTATTAAAAAATTATGATTTTGTATAGTCATATCTAAATTTTTGCATAAAAAAAAATATTCTATAATTTAATCTCTTAAAAATTCATTCCCATCTAATCAACCATGTAAATATTAATTACTTGAAACACATCCTAGAAAACATACAAATAGATTCTTATGAAAAATTTTAATTGTTGTAGATAATTTATTCTCCACTACAACATTTGATTAACATTGATGATCAGCTCAAAAAAAATAATAAACATAAAAAATTATTTTAATTTCTATCCATGTAATATTTTCATGTGGAATTCCTTATATTACATATATATTTATGATTGAAACACCTACAATTCATGTCATATCTTTTCAAACACATATTTGTAGCTTATTCGCATAGAAATAACAGTAAATGTTTAAACAGAATGAACGTAAAACTTTGTTTATACATGTTTGAAAAAATAATTAAATATATTGTAATTAAATTCCATTCAAATCATATCATAATATTTCCATCCCATAAAAAAATTCGATGTTTAATGTTTCACAAGAATTGGAAATTTCAAGGAATTTAATTTGGTTGAAATTCATTGATTAGAAATTTTTACGTAACCATTGTTAATTTTTTGAATCAATATAATGATATAAGGAATTTAAATAAGGGCCCATGATTCTTCTATTTAATTATTACCATGAATAAAAAGGTAGGGTGAACCTTTATAAATATATTTATGATAATCAATTAAACAATTCCTCATTTAAAATGGATAATTTTATTTATATATGATCATGATATCATTGGATAATTTCCAGTGATTCATTATAGGATTTTCTTTGGGAATATATTATAAACCTTTTCCATCAATAGTTGAATTTGGGAAGGTTTTATAGATAATTTTATTCAATGTTATCACTAATAGTAAACCATTAATTATTAAATTTATCTAGTTTATTTTTATTGAGTTCAATTCAATATTATTTATCCAAATGCTCAAATATTAATTGAAAATAAAATGAAAATGTGTAAAGTGGGATCACAAATTATAAGAATCAAGAACCTAACCACTAACTAATATAGTTGGAAAAAATTATAGTCCAATTTTTGCAGGGGTTATGCATACACTTTTTATGCACCTCGTTTCAATAATTTTCATTGTTTTATTAAGATCATATACATTTTTCAGAATGAAAATAATTTATAGAAATTTTTTTGGTTATTCATATTCATTCCATTATCACAATCAATTCTTCTATATTTGTTTCTTTACAACATCAATAAATTCATTATTGTTGTCTAAAAACATTAATCATTTGTCATTTTGGTTTATGGGATGTATATAATTACATCAATTTTTTATGCAACATCCCTTCACATACAATTTTCTTGATAAGAGTAATTGGTGAAACTAAGACTTATGTGACATCCCCTAGGAATCATTTGTTGGAAACAAATTCCAAGGATCAAGGTGTCAAATAATGATAAAACAATAAAATTGACCTAACAATAAATATAAAATTATTTATATTATGGATGAATATAAAAATTCATCTCAAACATAACATAACATAGAAGACCACATCAGATTATAAGAATAAATCAATATACATACTAAAATATAACTAAAATAACACAAATCTAAAAACTCCCATGTGAACATCAACTAGTTAAAACCAACCCTCTTTGATCTCCAACTCCACATTCCATTCACATCAAATAATGATGAATCACTATAATACTGAGATAACTATCTTTTAACCATGTCCATATTCATAACATTAGCAACTGATCAAAAATTCCAATGATGGGGATCATTTTATTATCAGTGAAATTTACTCATCGGATTCCCAACTCATGCCACATGATAATTATCGTTTAACACATTTTTTATAATACATTTTTATGTGGAATATTTTTTTTATATCAATGTCATTACAATTTTATAAAGAGTGAAATTAATAATCCATTTAAAAAATATCTCTATTTATTTTACATACCCACTACCATGAATCCTCCCACACAACATGCATGCCTACATGATAGGTTTGTACTCGTGAAAGGACCTTGATTGGTCCACAATGTCTTTATAAGTGACAAATATTCCTTTCAAAAATGGAACACACCCATTCCACATGATAACATCAACGAATTCTCTCATATAAAAAATTTAATCCAAATTTCATTCTAAACCATTTATCATGAGAATTACAAATAAAACTTATTAAATCATTCCACCAAATAACTTTTATGCATTAAAATATTTCAAAATTCTAAAATAGTTATTTTAAAAACATATTCATAGAGGAGTTTTTTCAAATACACTATGTTTTCCTAATTTATATATCAAAAAATAGGAATGAAATATCGACTCATTGAGTTTTATTAACACAATTTTGAGAAATACATTTAATCAAAAGTAGTTCTTCATATTATAAGTCATGTTGATAAGAAAGAAACTTTACATACCATACAATGATAAGTGTAAAAAATAATAGAACTATGTTTATCTAGATATATGTTTAGATATTATTCTATTAAAACATTAAAATCATAATCCATCATGATTACCATCATGGAATGATTATCTATCAACTAATGTCAATTTCTAAAATTTTAAGAGAGAGTATAATTCTATATCTAAAAATAATGGTGAAAAATGATGACTTATATAAGAATTAAAACCATCAATGCATTATTATATACCTAAGAATCACTTCAATAATTGAGTGGATTGTCGCTATAGATTATGGATAAAAAGGAATTAATGATATTTGAGTAGTAGGTATTTACTAGAGGTTTTGGGACTTCATTTGAATTAGATCCCCATTATTTAGGGTTTCGAACATTACGCCACACGGTTAGGAATCAAAAAGTGGAAAACCTTGTGCAATATATGTTGTTCTATTATATGAAGATAATATCATGAATGGTGGGATAAAATTGGTAGACAAACCATGCCTCTAATTTGTTTTAAACATTCCCAATGGCTAATTTATTCCACTTTCACATTTTCCTTATGGTGTTTTATGGTTTCTACTAATAAAGAACAAACCATGAACCTCCATAAAAGCCTCAAAAAAATGACAAATCTGCCCAAAACCTCTTAAAATGCAACAAAAGCATTATATTGATTCAAAATACATGAATATAAAGTTATTTACATAAAATTAGGGGTTCTATATTCATCCCACTATTGGTCATTCCATCACTGAAATGTTGAAAAATGGTGTTTCCTAGAAATTGATTGGGACTCTACTATAACATTTTCTTTTCAATCTATCGTGTCTCCTCTTGAATCCAACCATTTTTTATAAAACCTATACTAGAACGATGATTTTTTATTCAAGATCCTCTCTTGACTATCCAAAATCCACACCAACACATGTATCAATATATTTTTTTCCCTGGAAACACATGATACAATAAAATAAATAGGTTTGTAACTAGTTTTTAGTTCATTAATAGTGATAAAGGAATCACATTGTTAACTAAAATAAAACATGGTTGAAAATATAACCTATATTCTACCATAAAATCACATTTAAGTATCTCAAAAGGTACTATTTACCAATTCCACAATATTCCATATATACAAAAAATATTATTAACAAGACTATTAGAGATTCTCAAGAACACATGTTCACCCATCTCAAATATAAAATTTCATTGATGGTGTCACAAATATTATTTCCGATGACTCTATTGTATCCCCTTAACCATTCAAATAAAATAAATCTTCTATGATTTCTCAAGAATATGGATATGTCTAAATGTGGATGTCTTTTCTATTTAAACCCAATAAAGTGTATAATGAAAAGTTATTCCATAAACTAATAGAAATGGTTAATTTTTATTATTTAAAGATAAGTTTTATTTCATGATAACTCAACTCATGTTATATATTATTCCTGTGAACCACCTTAAATAATCACAAAATTACTATATATGTCCTCCAATTTTCATATTTCTTATTTAGTCAATCCTTCCATTCATTTATTATAATATATATTCATAGTAAATTATTTTATTATGGATTCTATTATATATTTTCAAAATTTTAACATAAATCTAAGGTCTTTGACTGATTCAATAAATACCAGAACTCCATGCATCATTACTATTTCTTTAATATTTATTTTGGTCTTGTATTTCACAATATTAATTTAATCAAAATGGATGATGTGATATCACATTTTTATGTGATCCCTTATCATCCCCAATGCCTCACCAACCCTAAAAATCCTTGGTGGTCGTATTGACAAGCCTCTAGAATATACTTACATTTCTTCTTGAGAATTAGTAATATTTGTAATATATTAGAAGTTCATTGATATTGTTCCATGACCTGCAGATACATGAGGCATGTAGAGGAATTATCTACAAAAGTTTTGTTCATTACAACCCACAAAAACTATGCTTTAAATTCATTATACATATGCCATAATATTAGATGAACAACCCATCTCAAATGGTGGTAGGAACTATGAATTTGTTCTTGATAAAAAAACTATTAAACAATATGGTCTCTATACTAAAATAGTAATCTTTGTATAGCTTCCATCACTCAATGGTCCCCCCACCATTGAGTTTTACCTCTTGGAAACACATTCAAGATTTTATTATTGGTCTATTATATCATTCTAATCCAAAAAAAATAACTACAGAAACTGAAATTCCAATTACTAAATCACCTTGTTATGAGTAGTCTAGATGCATATTTTCTTTATCAAAATTTTTTCCACTACACTAACTCTTCCATTTACAACTGACCATAGGAATTACTTCTCAATGAATCCACCAAATAGTTTCCATTAAATTGTTTATTCATCAAGTCTAAGTAAAAAATCGTCAGAAACACTATCCATATGTGCTAACTTATATTCAAATAACATTTTTATAAAATGTGTATAAAATTTGTATCATATGTAAACATTATAAATTTCTCAAGAAAGAGGTAATAATTTAATTACTATATATCAAGGATCAAAATTGCCAATTCCAAATCATGCGTTGGGTAGATTATCTCATTTGTGGATAACTTCTATGATCCATAAGAAATATCAATGTCTCCATACATGATAACACATAAAACCCCAAATAATGAATAATTATTATTGACTACATATCCCTATATAGACTCTATAAATTTGATGACAATTTATGATGTAATTATATCCATTTTCATGAAATAATTTCTCTAACTACCCATTCTATTATAAATGAATTGTTTCCCAGTCAAATCTATCATGGATGTTTCCAAACATGAAAAATCACATAAATATCTATATGACCGCACTAATACACCTAAAATTATTATTTCAAATACATTCTTGGTGTTTTCCATGAGATAAAAGATTTCAACTTTTTAAAATCCACATAAACTATTTTTTCAAAAAAGAAATGGCCATATAGTAACTCATATTGTATCCATAAATCCCACTTTTAAAACATGGAATAAATAAAACTATCCCACAAAATACACAGCACAATAACCAAGTCTTTCTCATGATATTATTTTGTTCTATAATATACGAGAATGTCATCAAAAATCACCACCACAATGTAATATAGATTCCAATGAATTATTCAATTCATTAATAAATAAATTTTTTCTGTTTGATTCATAAGATCAAAAGGAATACTGAAAAATTCATGATGGACATATTTTAACGTAAAAGGTGTTTTAATAATATAATCCTTCTAAACTCATATATGGATACATAATGAATGTATCTTAATCATAGTAAACCATTATGATCCCGTAAATTACTAAAAAAATAATTGATTGTTATAAACGGATAAAAATATTTTAACATGATGGTCATACTTATGATTGTCCATACAATGCCTAAGTGTTCAGTCCACCTTATTTTCAAAAAATGATTTAGTGTTTACCAATTATATTGGTTCAATAATATATAATGGAATTGGAATTATGACATGATATATCCATTATATTCATGCAATATTATAAGATGAAAGTGGAATTGAACATGTCCCTCTTATGATATCAATTGTAAACTAGACTTCTCTTTTGGGTTGAAATAGAGAAATGTTGTTCGTAAAATTTTTTAGAAATTGGATAATGATAGTTGAAAAATATCTATTTTCAATATCATCCATGTATTCATAATTATGTTCTACAATCTAAAAATATATATTTCTGACCACTATCACCAAACATGATGTACTTCTAGCATTTATTTATAGATCTCTCCTTTTGACATGCTCAATGAAATACAAAAAAATTGTAACTAAACTCTTTGGAATAATATATGAATTGTGAGTTGAATGATTTCAAAAAATCCGTACAAACATAAAATTAATATAAATCTATATCATTCATATAAAAATCCAATATCATCTCAACCATATTGAATGTTATATAAAATGTTGTACCACGATGTATTTTATGTTTTTTGGGAAAAGAAGTATGATGCTTAAAAAAAGGCATAACTCAACATTAAAAAAAGTATGGTCCTAAAAATATAATTAGTAAATTAGTGAGATTCTACCATATCAAAAAAAATATATTTTATAATGGTATAATTTTAAATAATCGCACCTATCACCATCAAAGGTCTATATTGATCATCCACAATAACCTGCTCATCTTTATACAACTTCATACTCACTAAACATTTCTCAATGTTACCTTGATGAAATATCAAATGGTGGGGATTCATGATTTTCCAAGAATCTCTTTGGATCACTCTATTCCATTGAATAGATTTATTCCACTATAATCATCTTGTCGGTGAATATGAAGCGTAAAATAATGAGGTTTATCTATAGTACTAGTACATGGAGATCTAGGAAAATAGTGATTAAAATTCATCATCTAGTTGAAATTGTGGTTGGATCATGGAGATACCATACAATCCCAATAAAAATTGTGAAAACCCAAACATTGAAAACATCAAGACATAATTTTTGATTGATGAGGAATTTTTACTGGTTCCACAATATGATTTGATGGTTTCCCCCACTCAAGAAATATGTATCCCTCTTCATATTATTACTAACATAGGAGTTCCAACATGATCCCATAAGAACTAACATACTTCTCAGAACCATATATCTGGAGATATATCATTATTCATAAATCACTATATTGATTATTTATGTATATTTAGTTAATCAATGACCTTGAATAATCGTGTGAATATCTAGTTGTATCATAGACTAATAAATGGGTTTCATCAAGGAATCACATGAATCAACATCCAAGGAAAGGTATACTAAATTAATGAATTTTTTAACATATTTATCACTATGAGGTTATATTTATTCAATAAAATGAATTCCATTTTTATAGAAATCATAAAGAAGTGACAGTAGATTTATTTTAACCAATTATTTAAAATAATCAAATATCAATACATGGTATAATTTTTCCAGAAATTATAATCCCAACCATTTTCATGGTAAAATATTCTAGCATATATGTCTCCAACATTACCTTTATCTCTCTTTGAATCACATGTATGTCAATGAATTTATTCATATAATTCAACCATATAAGAAAAATTTCATTTCGTAATCCCATTGAAGAATGGTTGTATTATGATTTTAGAAGTAAAATAAATGGTCAAATTACCAAGGATGATCATTCTAATTACCCCACTCCATGGTCTGAAAATCCAAAACAATAAATTGTTTTAGCGGTTGGTTTACCTATATTTCATCTGAAAACACATTATTAACAGTATCTTCTTGTTGATTTCTTCAACACCTACTTGGGTAAATAGACAATAACCAAAACCAAACACCATATAGGCTCACTCATTATAAACTGAATTCTTAATAATTCTCATTTATGATAGAAAAATATATCTCAAACATATAATTCCATAATTCAACCATTTTCACAATTTTATCCAATATTAGGAATTAAAAAATCCAATATTTTTAAAACTAATCAAATTTTACCATTTTAAAAATTCCACACTATTTGTCCATTAACTAAACCATTAATCACGTAATAAATAATGTAGTCTAATTTTAGTTCCTTTTTATCCATTCATGTGATGAATTTTTAATTGGCTAATCTCATTACAATGTTATGGACATACACCCAGATGTGTCTATAAGAACGTATGTACCCAAAAACCCTATTAAATTGATGTTTATCATAAAATCAATAGATACATTTTTATGCTATAAATTTCAGGTTACGATGATATTATCATTATTCTACCATCCCAGTGACTAACTGATGTCATTTACAACTCAAGAAACCAAAATTTTGATACTCTTTTCTCCAAAAGATATACCACTAGAAAACATAGATACTATTTGCTCCAAAAATATAGATAGTTCAACCAAGGCCAATTCAATTTTTAACATCTCTATATTCCACATTGGATTGATAAGAGAAATTGGTTCTAGTATGCCTTATAAGAGATACCAAAAACATAAATTTCTTGTAATAAATTCCAAGATCCTAAAGAACATTTGGGGGTTGATTTTCTCTTGAATGAAAAAACAAGAACCCCACATAAAAATAAGTATCCAACCCTCTATATGATTCATGAACATAAAAATAAAACTAAAACATAACCCATAAAATGAAACTGTATCAAAGTGAAATTGGAAACTCAAATACATACTAAAATTGAACTGAAATACCACAAGACAGATCACTCAATGAGTAAACATGAACCACTGGCTCCCAACCCACTCAATGATCCATATCCATGTTATATTCCCATAATATCGGGAAGAATCGGTCAGGAACATAGATACATTAGATTTATTTGATGCATGGTAGATGACATCTGTATATGAAAAATAGTTCACAAGCATCGTGAGAGTCAACACACTTTACTATTTCTCCAAATTAATCTAGACACATTCCACATTTACACTAACTAGTTATCATATTTCATATAACTATTTTAATTAAAATTACTTGTTTAGAAATCTATAATATTTCTCCATTTAATGGAATAAAAAATACTTTAATCCATTTCTCAATTTATTTGGCATACCCATTACCACGATTAAAAAAACACCATTCATGCCTAGGGAAAAAATCCATAATCATTAGAGGTCTCACATCGATCCACTAAGTCATCAGATTGAGACCAATACATGGTTCCCTAATTGAACACTCCCACTATTATAATGTAAGTTCTATGAATGCACTAACCCTATCTTTATATTCCAAATATCCTGAGAACCCACTTCTCATTAGAAAACATAATAATATCTTTAAATAATTCCATATAATAATGTTTTTTATTAAACAATTTAATAATTTTTTTTTAAAAATAAAATATATAACTAATGATGGTTTTTCCAAAATCCATAAAAAATTTAGAATTTCCAAATTATAAGAAAAAATGGGATTGAAATAATGAATCACATATAGATTGCACAAAAATTTTGAAAAAAAAATTAATGAAAATTATTGCATCAGGTTCTATGCGAGGTGGAGATGACAGTGAGTCCACCCACCTCACAACAATTGTGAAAAACCAAGAACAACACAATTATTCTCTAGATATGGGATTCTATGTTACCTATATTAATCAAAACAATCATAATAAATAAAAATTAGAATCATATTATTTTTACTTATCCACCGCATATTATATCTACAATTCTGAGAGAGAGTGAAGAATAATTGATCCAAGAAGGAGTATAATTAAAGATGACTTACCAATACATCCAGACATCCAATGCACTTAGATTCGACTAAGAATCACTTCTGAATTGAATTGGACTCTATAAAAATCTTATAAAATAGTTATAATTAAGTATATTGGAGTAATTGGTGACTAATGGAAGTTTTGAGAGTTAATTTTTATTAAATACACATTTTTAGAGGTTTTAACTATACACCTAATGGTTTGGCCATATGGTTTTCCAAAATTTTAACCAACTATTCACTGATACTATCACATGGTAACCTCTCACATGGTTGGATATCATGGTTATAAAAATGCGTGATATCGCTGATTTTCCCCCCATTTCAATAAGAAAATTTTCCCTTAGGAACAGGCATGATTATAAAAAAAATGTACTCTAATCATGCTCCCACCTAGTGCCCAATATCATCCATTTCAAGGTTTCCTAGAGGTGGTTCATTGTTCCTACTAACCAAGATGAAACTATAATCCTCCATAAAATCCATCAAAACATTCCAAAATTTCCCGAAACATCCCAAAATTAAACCCATACAATACATAGACTCAAAATACATTAATAAAGGGTTAGAACTTTAAATTAACTGTACTATATTTTAGGAATGTTTTTATTATTATTGATCTTTATGAATTTATTATTTAATTAATATTTAGTATATTTCTAGTTTTTTATTGTTGTAATGTTATTAGAGATTGAATCCATGGTGTAACATTATAGAATTCCCATAGTAGGTGTAATGTAGTACTTGGTGTTGGCTACCATGTATTTAGTAGAGGAGGTAGAGGATGTAGTTCCGTGAATAGTCACCAGGTATCTGGTGACTATTTACCAAATACACAAGAGTGTTTTGGGTTGTTTTCATTATGACTGAATTATAGAAATTATGTAGTCATGGAATATGGCTTCTGTATCTTATATTAATATTCAAGTGGTGTTTGATAATCATTTCTCAACATTAATTTCTCCTTTCCCGCATAAACATTGCTATGTTATTTGTACTTCATATCTTTTGGGAACTATTTCCCATTATTTGAAATTGATTTATATTAGTACATGAAATAAGGGAACCACTTTTTTGGGAAAATTAATCAGGTTTTGTTCACTATCATATTTTAATTATATCTCCTGGATTCCAGTTTCATAATTCTATCAATTATTTTTGTTAATGAAGATACTATTCCTTCCAATTTGTTTGGATTATTCATTGTATGTGGTTTTGTGTCCTCCAACAGTATTTTTTTTATCAAAATGTCTGATTTTATATAAATTTCTCCATTTACTTGTGTTTCATTAATAAATGTAAATTAAGTAACATATGTAATTAGACTTAATGTTTTAAAAATATTTCTTCATTATTTTAGAAGTTCGTTACATAATCTAAAAATAAAATACTCAAAACTATATTTTTGGAAAGTTCATTATAAATACCTCCATTAATGAAGAATGATATTGTATAAATAATTAAATTTATTTATTCATTACTGAAGATTATCTATGTGATTTCAAGGTATGAAACATAATATTTTATGTAAAAATGGTGTATTAATTTGTAATTGAGTAATAATATTGTCAATTAAATATTTCAAAAAATATAGTTGAATTATTATGTGTTAGTTAGTTGATGTTCATTATTTTTTATTATTTTTTAAAAATTATAATAAGTTTTCATTTTGTTGGGATGATATTTGTATAATCTTTCTAAACGCATCTATTAAACATAAAAGAGAATTAATATATTAATGGTGATATTATAAATAAAAAATTATTCAATGTGTACAATTTTTTCATCAAATTGTGTTTAGAATAATATATGTGCTATATTAAAGGGGAATTTAGTTACTCATTGATGATTTGATTGATTCATATATGAATATGTAATTAAATGGTAATTATGATGTGTGTTAAACATTTATAAAATGGTGTGGTAATGTTTAAAAGTTAAATTAGATTGAAATGTTTTTTATTTCCTTTGAAACAGTTAATATGTTATCCTTAATGTAAAAATAAAGGGTGAATTATGAAATTTATTAAGGAAAAATTGTTGTTCCGGATATTTTACTCTATCTATTTAGATATTAAATATTACGTGAAATATGTTACATATAAGGATAATTGGGATAGGATGGTAAATTAGAATGTACATTATACCCACATTTTTTTAATACTTGAGTAAGATTGAGATTACATGAGATTCTATGTGTTTAGATTATAATATGTCATCATCCATTTGTTTTACTATATTGTTCTTTAACTAGAATTGGATATTTAATCAGTATTGGATGAAGAACATACATGTATAATTGTAAGACCTGATACTCTTATTATGGTATTTTTGTGCTTATATTTCAGTTTATGTCCTTTATTTTTGTCAAAACATTGTTTCCCAAAGTTCATGTGAAAGCTTGGGGGTGTTAAAGTGGGTTGGGACTCGAAACTAGAGGAAAAAGGAGTTTCTTGGCATGTTGCTCGGTTTGCACACATTTAGAGAAAACTGTGTGGATCATCCCATGTAACCATGTATCCTTAGACCGCGGTCTTCACATGGTTACCACACGGTTAAGAAAACTGTGTACAATTCATAGGAAACCATATGAAAGGGGTATTTTGGGATAGTATCTCTCACATGGTTTGTGCACGGTTTGGAAAACTGTGGCGGTAAACTGTGCATCCCTGAAAAGTTCAGAAATTTATAAAAATACCATTATGGTATTTTAAAACCAAACTCATGATTTCCTATATTATCCCTCATTCAACCCTATTAATGAACCAAACCTCCAAATAGCTTCAAATGGTTATTCTCCATCAACTCTAGTTTATTTGGAGTGTCATTAGTTGCGAAATGAAGTTCCAGGTAAGGATATTTTTTCTCTTTATTTTTTTTGGTTTTGGTTTTACATATCTTCTTTATCCATATAAAATAAACTAAAACATTATTTTTCATTTAGATTTAGGTTGAGGCTTTAAAGGGTGGTTGAATCTGGATATAATGCCTCGGTTAGGGGTGTGTTCATCAATGGATTCGAAGTATGTGTTCAAGTAGTTATATCCCATAGTTTTGTTTGAGATTTGTGCATGATTGGGTTTATTTCATAGTTAAACTATATTATTATTGTTATATTTTGATTATATTTTGTGTAATGGATTTCTCTATGATGAATGGAGGTCTTCATGTTCCCCATGGGGCACATAGATTATAACATAACTTTTAGTGGTCCACCCATGGGGTGCACCGATACTTTTCTGACATAAAATATAGTTATGTATGAGCATGGTTTTATAGTAACAATGTAGAGACTTTGAAATTAATGATTAAATGTTAAATGAGAGTGGAAATGTGTTTTTGGAATGTTTATACTCTTAGTAGTGTCATTAAGGGTTGTTTGACATGGTAATAAAAATGGTTTAAATTAGTTAAATAGGGGATGTGCATTGTGGATAATGAACTAGGTTTAAAACCGAAAGAGGGTTTGTGTGTATTAAATGATGAATATGTGGAATGCATTATAAATTGTGAACTGATGAATATGCTTAGTTTGGTGGGATGTGAGAAGGGGAATTGGGACACTAGGTAATGAATTGTAAAATGGGATTGTGAATGGGCTGTGGAATAACATTGAATTTTATGATTGATTGTTGGGATACATGATTTATATTTTTTTTGTAATGGTTATAAAATGGATAAATGTGTAAAGGATAATAATCATGAGTACATGGATTGGTGGTGGGATTAAGGACTAATTCTCCCCCAACAAGTATAGTTAGACTAATGCTCTAACCTACCAAGGAATTCATAAGTTGAGGAGTCAAACTGATGCTCTATTCCCCAAAATAATTGTATTAAATGAATATACAATGAAAAAGGCTCCAAGGTAAGTGTGGTGTTTTATGTATATTGTCATCCCTAGTGATTAAGTGACTCGACATATTATCTTATGTAAAATGATTAGTTTCATGAATATTTGTTGAATAGGTAAATGCATAACCAATGGATACATGTTGATGATGATCTAAATGATGAGATGGTGTAAATTATGATCTTGGAAAAATATTCCTAATAGTAACAGAAAAGCAGTGATTCATAAATAGTGGACCCTTTTTATCTTTCACTCACTTTTCATTCATCTTTAATTTCACTCACAATCAGTTAGACTGGATATAATAAAGTCACCTTTGGTGGTGGCCTATTGAGTTGTACACACCCCCTGCTTAGGACAATGTTGTGTACCCAAGCAGATTTCATGCTTGTAAGTCCGGACAAGGGAAAGGGACATATACTATGGACTCAAGTTGTACATGGTACATGAATGAAGGAGGTTCCCTACATGAAGTCAGGATCATTTTTGGGATTCTGTTGTTGTCTTAATTTTGGGTTTTTTCACTTGGGATTTTATAATGACATGACATATTTACTATTTACTATGGTCTATACCCAGATAGAATATGTCTAGCTATGCATGTTATTAGTTATTTCATATTGTTTCCTCTAGTTATATTGTGATATACTTTTTCATACTCTAATTAACAGTGTATAGTCTCCCCATGTTACTAATATAGTTCCTCACTGCTAGTCGAAACATCTACTGTATGGGAAGGTATTCTTGTGGTCATGTGACGACCCTACTTTGCCCACTAGAATAGAGGATCCCTAGTCGGGGACATTACAAAGAGGTATTAGGGGAGTTCCTTTCACATTGACACATTTTTTGGATGGTAGAGTAGAGTTTATGAAATATTAGGGCCTTGTTAATGAGATGATGCTTCGAAGTATCTAACCCAAGAACAGAGGAAAACCCATGTCACCCAAAATGATAATTGTTTCTCTTTATTGTGTTGTTATATTTGATGATATTTCACCATCAGGTGATGCACTTGTTGTGTGATTTCATTGTTTTGTGATATTTCTTTCATATAAAGATGGGTGCGTGGTTGTGAAATCCTGAATCATTCTAGAAACCTATTTAGATAAGTGAAATACATCATGGTATGCAGACACATGGGGTGGTTTTCGTGGGATATAATGGTTAGGATGAATTTGTTTTTCTTAAAAGTAATGAAAATTTTCCTAATGAGATGGCATGTATGGTTTAAAAATTGTTGTGAAAAGGATAAGTAGTAATTATAAATTGGTGATTAATAAATAAGTGGAGGTGTTTTAACATATTTTATGAGTAACTTGTAATATGGATTTTTTTTGAATTGGTATAAAATATAAGGTTTTTAACTGCGTGAGTTAGTCACCCCATGTTAGCCATGGATTTGGGAAGGATGGTTGATGAAAGTGTTTTAGATGTAATAAAGCTTTATGGGAAGAGTATGAATTATAGTTTGATTATTTATAGTGACGAACCTTTTCTATGCCCTATAAAATTTTCATGGTTGTGTTCTAAAGAGTTTATGATTGGAATTGTCTAGTAATTCCACCATGTATGTGGGTTATAGTTTGGAAACCAGTGGATGTTGTTCATAATTCTCCCCTAGTAGTGGTGCAAGATGTCCCAGTAGTTTATGATGATAGGGATAATATTTTCCATGACAATGTTTCTCATTTTTTGTATTTTATGCAGTGGAAAATATGGTAGGTTTCATCGAGAATGATTGAGTTGACCGGGGAGTTTCAGCTACAACACCCTCCGTCTATTACAGGAGAGGGTTGTCTAGAGGCAGTTGAGCTCTGGATAGATTCTATCCATATAATTATTGAAAATATGTAGACTCCCTTCAGGATGTGATTTAATTTGGCAGCCTACCTAATGTTGGTCCATGCAAAGCGTTGGTGGGGAATATTACTTCATATCGAACATGTCAAGGTAATGATGTGTAAGAGTATTCTGGAAATGTTTCTATAACATTACTATCCAAAAATCATAAATAAAGAGAAGGATATTGAGTTTATGAGTCTGAAACAGACGTTAATAATGGATTATGTAGTCTGGTTAATGGACTTTCAACATTTTTTTCTTGTTTAGTGGGAGATGAGGTAGTTTAGGAAAGTCCCTTCCATGATGGATAATAGTAAGAGATCATATCCAAGGTAGACATATTTCAGTTCTATAGGGTTTCTAATCTACTGGATCAGGCCCTCATATCAGAAGGAAACCTCAAATGGGACACTATATGTAGATATGTAGTTGTGGTGGGGCGAACTACTGGCTGAACATATGGTAGTAGGAGGTATCATTTTGATAATTTCCACCAGGGCAGTTGTAGAAAACACAACCATAAAAAGGAACCAGTCTCTCAAGTTAGTGGTCAAGTTTACTGCTACTAGTGTGGCAGGTCAGAATAGGTGTTAAGTCATTATCCCTAACCACAATTTTTGTGCAAATCAAGTGTCATGATGATAAATGTTTCAAGGTTCTATAGCATCCAACATCATAAAAAGTGTTGGAGGGAAAGGATCGGTGTATATTTCATGTGGGGATCGATTACCCCATATAAGACAGGAAGTTGGAGCTCCACTGACTATACAGGTAGGGATGGTAGATGTGGAACTCTAGGTATAAATTATTCATACTAGTAGGGATGTGAAACGTAGGGTACTCATGCTGTATCCCAAGGTAGAGGGATGGGCCATCTGCCCGTAGTTCAGTCTACCCCTGGAGGATGTAAGGCTGGACCTTCTACCATTGGAGGTATGATTCTCATAGATTCCACTATTTAAAATTATCTATTGGACATAGGTTCAACACATTATTTTATTTTTTCATGTTTTGTAGTATTAATGGGCCAAACTGTTGAAATTTCATGTGGAGTAATGTCACCTGATACTCTGTTTGGGGAGCATATTGATAATATAAGGCTGTGTAATGGTAGTTCAATAGAGTTTGATGGATGTAATTTCCTATGGTATATTATTGTCTTTGATATTTCATGATTGGACTTACTCCTAGGTATGGATTGGTTAGTGTAGTATCAATCACGTATCGATTGATACCGACATCGGGTAATTTTTACTTCTCCAGATGGTGACACTTGTGTGTTTTATGGTGAGTGGGATGTTCGAGTAGTCCTTTGATGGGTTTTTTTTTATGATTTTGTAGAGCTCACAAACCAAGTGGCATTCCTTGTTATTAATTATGGAAAAGTGGAGAAACATGTATCTCCTGCTATGGTGGATTGGTTACAGGATCTGTTTCCTGTGGTCTTCTCAGGGATACAACCCGAGATAGATGTTGTGTTTATGATTGAGTTACTGTAAGGGGAAGAATCAGTTTCCATTCAACCATGTAAAATGGCCCTGGTAGAACTCTAGGAGCATAAGGATCAATTGGATGTGTTGGAGAAGAAGGAATTAATTCTTTCTACTATGTCTATATGGGTATTTCAAATGCTTTTTACTAAGAATGTAGATGGGTCACTGAGGTTAATTGTCGAATACAGGAAGTTAAATTAGATGATGGTTTAAAACCGACACCTTCATCATAGAATGGACGACTTTTTTCCAATAGGGGGGTTCCACAATGTTCTCCAAGATCGAATTGAGATCGTTATACCATCATTTTGGTGATGACATTCATGTTTACCAATACAGTTGTTGTGCCTATGGTGCTAATGAACCCGATATTTCACCACAATCTAGATCAGTTCATGGCTATCTTTATTGATGTCATCGTGGTGGACACACTAATTTTTGATGATCATCGCCAACACTTTGACATCGTCTTTGTTACACTAAGGAAGAATAGTCTTTACACCAAGATTTGAAAGTGCTTGTTTTGGATTAATAAAGTTTGTTTCATGGAACACATCATTTCTGAGTATGGTGAGATAGTTGATCCATATAAGGTGCATGTTGTGGTGTCTTGGGAACTACTGAAGAATATTTCTAATATCTGATGATTCCTGGGGTTGTCTGGTTATTACCAAAAGTTCATTAGGGATTTACCCCATTTGGAATCACCACTCTCAAGCATAACCAAAAAGGGTGATATGTTAGTGTGGTCATAGGCATGAAAAAAAACATTCACATAATTTAAGAAGGGGTTAACTAAACCACTTATTATAATCAAACCTGAAATTGGTAAGAATTACACATTGTTCTGTGATGTGTCATGTGAGGGAATTAGGGAAGTGGTGATGGAGGAAGATCATGTTGTTTCATACATGTCGATAAAGTTGAGACCCCATGAAAGAAACTACACTACTTGTGATCTTTTCTAGCTACTGTAATTTATGATTTAAAGTGTTGGATGTACTACTTGTTGGGGGAGATATTCATTGTATTTATTAATTAAAAGAGTTTAAAATATATCTTCTCTCAGAGGTATTTAAATCATTGGCATAGAAGGTGGGTGAAGATCCTAAAATCCTTTTATTTTGATTTTTTTTACACATCGATAAATGGGAACAGTGTTGTAGATGCTCTGATCCAGAATAATGAGAATCATGTTGTTCAGGAATGCAACTCTGAATGGAAAATGATGGCCTTGATTTTTTGAGATGCATTTGGTGGTATAGGTTGGGCCCGAGGTTGATGAACCTTGCATCAATTGCAGTTGAATACACACTTTTGATCCATGTTAAAGAGAGAAAGTTTGTGGATCTAGATTAACTGGATATAAAGGAAAGTCTTAAAGGTCCAGAATCACCTTCAAGTTGGGCATTAGATGGTGATGGAATTGACTATGTTAATGGTTTTGTTGTAGTACCCATGTGATTTCTGTAAGGGTTGATGTATTAGTCACATGAATCGAGGTGGGAATTACATTTTTGATTGACTAATATGTATTTAGATAATTGTATGCAGTATTTCTGGCCGGGGATGAATAATGATGTTGCGGGTTTCGTGGTGTGATACCTTACCTATCAATATCCGAATTCCAAGCATCAGTATCCATGTGGTTTATTACAGTCATTTTCTCTTCTAGGATGGAAGTGGAATGATGTAAATATTGAATTAGTAGTGGGGAATCAAAGGTCACCTCATTCAAATGACCCAATCTGGGTCCTTGGGGATCAATTGACTAAAGTATCTCATTTATTTCTGATCCAGGAGTCATATACATTTAAGCTTTTGGGTTAGTTGTTTGTTTAGGAAATAGTGCGTTTACATGGTGTTCTGAGAGCCATAGCTTCAGATTGTAACCCACATATTACATCACACTTCTAGAGTGGATTATATATGGTTCTTAGTAACCATTTTTTGTTGTGTATAGATTATCACCCGTAGATATATGGGCAATCTGAGCATATGATTCTGGTGTTGGGTGGAATTTTGAGATATTGTGTCTTGGATTTTGGTGGTTCATGGGAGAATCACTTATCACTCATTGAGATATCTTACAATAACAATTTCTAGTCTACGATTATCATGGAACCTTTTGAGTCACTCAATGGGTGATCATGTAGATCTCTATGATTTTGGATAGAGGTTAGTGAATTTGACCTGTTAGGACCGAGTCTCTCTTGGAAGAAGTCGTACAATGCTGGTTTGATTCAGAATCACTTGATGAAAACATTGAATCTGAATAATTCATATGTAGATCAGTGTTATAGGATTCTTGAGTTTGGGGTTGGTGATAGTGTGTTTCATCAGGTGTCTCTAGGGATGGGCCACCATTGAGTTCAGATATAGGGCATTTGGAACCTAGGTATGGGGGGCCTATCGAGATTTTGGAGAGGATCAGACTGGTGGCATACCTATTAGATATTCCCTAGAGGTATAATGGGATGCATTATTTCATTAATGCTTCATTACTTTTTTAGTATCATCTTGGTCAATCTCATGTGATAAACATTGATGACATTGAGCTTGATCCAATTGCGTCCATTGAAAAGCATCTAGTTCGTGTTATGGATCATAGTGTGACGTTATTATGGGGAAAGATTTTATATTTTGATCATATTTTATGGAAGAATGGACCCATCTATGAAGAAACATAGGATCAAGATTCAGATATATAGGCCTAGTGGCCCGATATATTTACATCATAATTTCAATGATGCTTGGGAAGAGCGGCTCGAGGATGTTCCATTAAAAGGTGGGGAGTTTTTAATATATTGAAATTTTATTAAGGAATGTTTTTTTATGTTGATCTTTATGTACTTTCTTTTGGCCAAATATTTTGTTTCTCATGGTTCATGTGAATGATTGGAAGTTTTCTAGGGGTCCAGGACTCAAAAATGGAGGAAATAGTAGTTTCTGGGAATACTGCACAGTTCATGCACACATAGTGAAAACCGTGCGGATCATCCTAGGAAACCATGTAGACTTGTACAGAGGTTTATACATGGGTTCCACATAGCCAATCTAATAGTGTGTAATTCCCATGAAACTGTGTAAAAGGGGGTTTTGGGGTAGTATCTCTCACATGGTTTCTGCATGGTTTGGATAATTTTCAAGTTAAATCATGTATCCCAAAGAAGTAGAGAAATATAAAAAAACACCATTACAGGATTTGAAACCCAACTCATGATTTCCTACATTCATCCCTCTTTCAACTAGAGTAATGAACCAATGTTCTGAAGTGCATTCAAGGGTGATTCTCCCTCAACTCTAGGTCATCTGGAGAGTTGTTGGTTTATAAAAATTGTCTATGTAAGGCTATTTCCACTCTTTCTTCTCTATGTGGTTTAGGGTTTGCATCTCTTACTTCTACCAATATGAAACTCTAAAACCATTCAGTTTCAGTGATATTTAGTATTAGTCCTATAATGGTGGTTGGATTTGTTTATAATGCCTCTATTAGGGGTGTGTTCACCAATGGATTTAATGTAGGTGATCTACGAATTATACCCATAGTTTTTTTCAGATTTGTTCATGATTTGGATTACTAATTGGTCACACCTTATTATGATTTTTATCCTTTGAAGATATTTGGTGTATTGGGTCTCTATTTCATGAATGGATACCCTCATGGTCTCCATGGGACTCATAGTGGATGACTTGACATTTATAGGCCCAACCATGGGGTGCACTGATACTTTCCGAACTTATATGTTAGCTCTGTAGGATAATGGTTGTCTTGTATCAATATAGAGCCTCTGAAAAACATGTTGAATGGTTGAATGAGAGTTTAAATGTTTTAATTGAAAGTGACTATTCATAGTATTGTCTTAAGGGGTTGTTTTTCTTGGTAGTAATAATGGTCTAAATTAGTTAAATGGGGGTTGTGACTTGTGGTTAATTAATTATGTTCAAAACACAAAGAGGGTTGGTCTATATAAAATATTGAACATGTATAATGGGTCATGGATAGTGAATTGATGAATATGGTTAATGCAGTGATACATGGGAAGGATAATTGGCCCAATGGGTTATGTATTGTTAAAGCGGATTGTGAACAGGCTATGACATAACATTTAAACCCATGATATAATTTTTGGAAACATGATTGTTATATTTATTGGTTGTAATGTATAAAATATAGATAAATGTGGTAAATGTATTAATAAAAATGTGAGCATGGCTTAGTGTTGGGATTAATGACTGATTATCCACCCATTAGTTTGGTTGAAATGTTACTCTAAACTACCTAGGACTGTACGAGTTGGGTAGTTGAACCCATGCTCTATTCCCCTGATGGTTGTATTCAATGAAAATATCTAGACTAAGGAACCAAGGTAAGTGTGGTGATTACTCAATTTTCTCATCCCTAATGAGTTAGGGACTCGACTTTTTCTCTTATGAGAAATGATGAATCTCATGAATATTTTGGGAATTAGGTAAATGTCTAAACCAATGGACACATGTTGACGATGATCTAAATGATGAGATGATGTACATTATTGATAGTGAAAAATATTATTAATATTAATAGAAAATAGTCATTCTAAAATAGTGTGACCATTTTATCTTTCTATTATATTCTACTCATATTAACATACATTCACTATATGTTATACTAGATATTTTGTAGACACTTTTGGTGGTGGCCTACTGAGTTGTACTCACACCCTACTTGGGTAGTAATTTTGTACCTAAGCATATTTCATACTTTCATGTGAGAACAAGGGCAAGGGCCCAATACTAGGGAGTTGAGTTGGGTATGGGAGACGCATGGAGGATTTTCTTGATTTAGAGTAAAGGATTTTTTGTGATTATGTAATTGTCTTCATTTTGGGACTTTTTACTTGGCATTGTAACATGGCATGACATATTTACTATTTCTTATTGTTTGTACCCAGTGGGGTGATGTTTGGATATGTCTTCTATTGGTTATTTATTATTGTTTTCCTGATTTATGTTGTGATCTGTTGTGGATTACTCTTATAATTTTGGTATAGTCTCCTTAAGTAACTAATTTTTACCCTTGGTGTTAATGGACAACCTCCAGCATACTGAGAGATATGTTGGAGGTCGTGGGATGACCCACCTCTTGGAACCAATTTAGTGGAACCTATGTTGGGGACATTACAAATATTTAGGTTATTTTGTTATAACATGATTGGGTACATAAAATGTATTGGTTATTTCATTTGAAATATTTTATATGTTTATATATTTTCATGTCAAACTCGATGGGTTTTTTGGGGATGAAGTGGTTTTAACAGATTATTCAGTCTCGCTTCAATTATATATACACAACATTTATGTACAAATTACAAGCATGCTGATATAGGTAATCCCATGTGGCCTTAGTAGTCATGAGATGCTTTTAGAACACATCATATAGCTATTTTCACATGTATTTTTTGTTCGGAGGATGGGAATTTAAAAATAATTATATATTTATAATTCCTATTTTATTTTTTTTTATTTTTTGTGGGGTTACATTACTAATTTTTGGATGTTAGGCTCATATTGAAATTCATGGGATATTGAATTCACGTTATTAATCATTTCGTTATTCATTTCTAGCTATATTTTTACTATACTTTTAATTTTACAATTCTGATGTGATAGACTATTAGATAGTATATCACACCACAAGATATATCCTTAGAACCTCAACACTAGTTACTCACCTATGGTGATTAAAGTAAAAACATGAGTTTATGTAGTGTTTCCCCTCATTGGTACAACCATATCATGGTTATATTTTATTAAATTTTATTAGTATAGTTTCTTTTATAAGTCCTTGATATTTAGAAAATGGTTAAAATATGAGTATGAGATGGCATGTTGTATAAATTGTTTTCATGTGTGCCTAAATGACACAAATTGTTTGGATATATATGTTACATGGGAATATAGAATTTCATTTTTTTTGGTTTATAGAATGTAGTTTGTGATATAAATCCATCATGATTAAGGATGTGTATAAGGATATTCTTATGTCATATTAGTGTGTTGGAACATAAAATATATGTATGTTCGTGTGTTTCTAATTGATCGGTGATATAATTTTTTTAAAAATAAATAAATTTAAAATGAACTGAATAAATATTTCAAGAATTTCTTACTAGTAATTGGTTAATAAGAAAAAATTTGAAGAATAAAATTTATTCTATAATTTTAAAAGTTTTTTTCCTAATAAAATTATTAATATATACATGAAACGGTGTGTGATGTTTTTGTTTTTTGAAAAACATGATATTGATTCCAACCTAGTTAGTTGATTTTATATATTTATGGCACCTAATAAGCAATATGATGTGACCCACAATATTAATGTTTACTATGAGAGTTACAATTAGGGACAGATATAAATGGATGAAAATATGGTTCCTTTAATTATTGATAGTGAGTGTTTAGTGGGGAATGTAATCCATGGGATTATATTAAAAGTAATTTATAATATTGTAGGGATAAGACCTTAGGATTTTGACGTGGATTCTAATATGTATTGATATTTTTATGTACAATATCTTCATATAATTTTAATGGATTTCATTTCTCTAGGAACTAAAGTCTAATGACTATATACCAAATAATAAAATGAAACTAGTATGTGCCATAACAAGACACCAAACACAACTCTAATTAACCATATTGTAACCCATATAATGGGGGTTTACTAAATATTGGGTCGGAGTTTTCTAATCATTAACAATTAAAAAAATAAAACAACTCTCTCTGAATGATTCATCACAAATCCTAGGGACCCCAAACATAAAGACAAACATGGTACCCAACCATTGAGGTACCTATAAAAAAATTTACATGCATAGTAAATGATAGAACAACTATATGTGATATACATACTCATCATATAGGCTGAATACTCAAAAATATTATAACAAGTATATGATATAAACCAAACCTGAAATTAAATAAAAATGAAAACAAAAAATTCATAATGAACAATGTATGTATTTTATGAATAAATAAACCCCATAAAAACATATAAGGATAACCTCATATAGCTTTGAGTTAGACAACAACCAGAAAATATAATAAATTAAACTATTACCTATTTTCTAGTGATACAATAATCCAACATATCTATGAATATACAATAAAAAATGAGTTCATTTAAAAGCACTAAATGAAGTATCATGTCAACCAATGTTTTCCTGCAGGGTTTGGAAATAAACCTACACTGTAAGGAAATACCAATTATTTTAAAATCTTATATGAATAGAAATTTATTTAATGTATAATATATATACATGTATTTAGGAATAATAAAATATTTTGGAAATTAGAAAAAATGTTTAGTTGAAAATTTTAAGTTATTATATCTTAGATAAACATATATTACAACTAATAACTCAGTATATCTTGATGTCTTATACATGAATACATATATTGGGCCTATTCTAAAAATATCAAACATTAACCCATGTCCATCTACACAATAATAATTCTATGTATCATTATATAGATTAAACATGTTAAAAAATCACCCCCATATATTTGTAAATGTTTTGAAAGAATTTGGTGTCCTATTGATCTTCTAATATGTATATAATTAGGCCAAGATAATTAGGGTAATATTCCAACTCATACTAGGGAAGAAATGAACAAGTGTAATTATATTGGGTGACATTATTGTCCATACATAGTATAGATAGTTTGAACATTGTGATCCCTTATAACATCATGTATAAGGAAATATAGTACCCTACCACATAGTAAATTGTATTTCAACAGTAAGAGTATATGTTTACAATTTTTATAATGAAAATACATATATATCTACCCATATTCTTCTCATTAATCCTTTCCATAGTAAGGTTATTGGGAAAATTAAAATAAAATCATCATAATCACATTATAATCTAAAAGACCATAAGTCGACCAGTTTGATTATTCATCATATAAGGAAAATATGTCTCCCCATTCCATATGATTTTAAGGTCCATCAAAATAAAAAATAATAATTTATTGGTTTTATTTTAACAATTATCATGGAAAACATAGATTGGTCTATATAGCTCATCACATTATCCACCTTGTTTGAAATCCGAAGGGTGTTGGGTTCTAAGAATCATTAATGAAATAAAAATATATACATTTCTCATATTCGACTTTTATTTTTGAATATTTATTTGTATATTTATAATCTGAATATATATAACATCATCAACCTAAATATAATGCCTCTAAAATTGAAATGGAAAATTATTTATTCCATCTTTTGAGTCATGTAATTTTTCTCAGACAATTTAAGTTAGTCTAATGTATGTGTTATCAACATATCGTTTTGTATGACCATGCATCCTAGTACCTTATTTTATAATTCACTATAGATCACAAAACCGATCTCTGTATTAGGGTAATATTATAATAGTTTAATTAAAGAACCTTCCCTTCAGTTCCATGTAATTTTCTAAATACCCATTAGTCTAAAGGAACATATATCCCTTCAAATTCAACATGGTTATTGGATTATATAAACCTAAGAAATCACTCAAAATGTATCTACAGTGTCTGCTAAACCCATGAATTCTATTGATCTATATCACTGTGTTTGGTTAGCTCCATTTATCAATAACTTCCATATTTTATGTATATTTCTATATACACTCTCATGACATTATATGACCTAGGATTGAATCAAAATATAGCTATAACCCAAAATTTCATAATTTGGAATTATTTTTAATTCATTTCCCCTAGAAATATTTTCATAATGTCGAGTGTTGGATGACCACTGACAGTCGCATTGTACCACAGATTCCAAATTTCCCAAGGCTGTTGACATCTATCACATCTTAAGGGATGTTTGCTCACTGATCGAAATAGGTTGATGCGATATCACTTCCTCATTTTGTGGATATGTCCTAGTAACTAATACCTTAATTCATGTCTCCCATAATTATTATGATGTAGTTCCTGAAACTCTTCCCTGTGTCATATCTTTTTGGACACCAATTAATTACGCTGCTTTTGTCAGGACATTCCAGGGGGTCTAAGCTGGGCCTCAACCATCAGATTAGAGTGTAGTCACACTGAGGCATCATTGGCATGTCTTGTCACTAAAAAAAATAAAACCCATATTTCCCCTTATGATAGGTATTATCAAGGTTGTGGAATCCCAAGGAATCCCACATAGAATTCGTGCAATCATATTACAGCGGCATGTCCCCAAGGTTTTTCATTTTCATCCCATGTTTGGCATAGGGAATTCCGTGTGATTAACGTCTTGAAAAGATGGGAAAGACTAATCAGAACATTGATAAGAGTGGTTTAGATTGTTATATACCTAATCAGGAGAACCTAGAATGTTTATCAGATAAGTAGATCATAGCACCCAATGAGAGAAGTCCAAGGGTTGGGTGTCCCATAAGGGGAATACATTACAGCATGAAGGTAGATCTGGCACAAAGTATGGATCAGAATAGATGAATGGACCACATGAAGGGGAAACCTAGGTTTCCCAGTGGCTGGTATTGAACCTCATAGAGGCATCCTAAATACCCTTCATAGAATATAGGGTCCAAAACTCACATAGTTCGAATGGGGTGATGAATCGGGTTGTACACAAAGGGAAACAACCTGAAGATGTGATGAGGATTATGCATAGTCAGCAGCCCATCGCAAGAGAGACAATATTTTTCGAACTATTATTGAATTGTTTAGGGGAAACAAAAGGTTATATGGATGAGGAAATAGCCTGATCACACAGAGATGTGGCAGGAAATGTATGAATTGTGATGCATGATGGATTATTTAATGAAGTGGATGAGTGAAATGGGATGGAACCGATGTGATGATGATGATGATGATGTTAGTCATGAACCTCATGGAGGATTCCTGCATATCCACATGGATTAAAATAAATGTCCACATAGTTCAGTGGGGTAATAAGACAACTTAAGAAGGTGTCTTTTGAGGATGGAGAGCATGGATGGAGACCTGAAAGAAGTAGAATCTCTGGGAAAGGCATTATCTTACTAAACACAAAGGCTTACGGGAGAGGCCAATATGGGACATGGGTGATGTTATTGAACCTAATTAAGGCTTCCAACATATATCGGTGGTAGGATGGGGCATGAGATCAGTGTGTACACAATGGAAAATGACCCAAAGACCTGCTGTAGCTTACACGTGATTTGAATCCCATCACAAAAAGGTCACTCTAGGTTGGAGGAGTGTGGATTGAGGTTGGGGCTATTCACGGTTAGCTACCCTGGAAGATTTCTATCACCACTCAGGGGTGGATAAAGGATATGGGTACCAATTAATAGGAGGCCAAATATTACTAGTGTTTAGAGTTGATCCCCAGGGAGGCTTCATAAATACCCTATCTAGAAGATATGGATCCAAACCAATTTAGTGCAAATGAATACTATTTAATGTATTGTGGGACAAAAGGGGAATACATTTTAACATCATGTAGGATGAGAGTGAAATGACATGAAGTGTTTGTGACCAATGGAAATGGGATAGAACTTTGGTGGGGTTTCCTAGGTACCTTGACTGAAAAGGGAAAAGATCAAAGTCCATATAGTTCATCAAAAGGGTAAATTGAACATACACATAATTAGCGGACCAGTAGGATTTCATGGTCGATGCCCACTCTATGCTCATGTGAGAGATGATTGGAGTAACAAATAAGAGGTATTAGGGGATGTAATGATCAAGTCACAAGAGATGTGAGCACAAGAGTTGATGTAGGGATTACAGATGGCTAGCAGCACAAAGAGGAAATATGTGATAATGTATTTTTAGTGGCCCATGAAGATATATATTGTGACTTAATTAAAGAGGGAAGACTGAGAAGGATGTCTATATGTATGAGGAGGAAATGGATCTAGGTATAGATGACACACAATCAAGGTGTTTTAGGGATTACCTGAAGACTTACTAAGACACACATGGTGAAGAAGCGCAGAGGGAGAGAGAAGGCGGATTGAAAATTAGGATAAGAAGGCTCCTAGTCCCATCACCTCTCTGATATTCCCAAGCTCTCTACACATGAAACAATTACATTTTTACTTCATGTGTTGAGGAAAAGAGTTGCATGGAAGCTTAACATCCTGAATCTCGAACAATGAGGACTTAGTCCCTGACCCTAGGACATACATAACTTGTACCAAACCGAACACGGGGAAGGGAAGGAACAAGAAAGGCCATGGTGATATTGGGTAGAGGAGTGTTCAATTGAGTATTAACTATTAGTAAGTTCATGAGTTGAAGAAATATCCACTCGCATTCATATTCATAAAAGCATGAGGTAGGGAAACACAACACGATTCACCACACATGGAACCATGATGTCACTTCATACAGGCATGGAAGGCCACACGAGAAAGGGTTTTGTAAAGTAGACGGCCTCATAGATAGGGTATTTGAGGAACATGGATGCTCCGTGGAGAGTAGGGGATTCCAAAAGGAAATGAATTCACAAAGCCTAATGAAGAGGACCCCTTCAAAGGGAGATCCTTCACAAATCATAGTGACCTAGGCGAGGTATGAATCCACAATGTAAATAGAGGATTCTTCATGAAGGTTGAATTACTCACAATGATCTGAGTACCCAATATGGACTTCTACCTTCATGATGGACATACGGCTTCATGAAGTTCCTCCCAACTTAATTTGGAGTAAAAATAGAGAATAGGGAAAGCATGTTTTCCATGCTCACGTTCCATGGGTGATTAATTTTTTTGATGGATCATTGTGAAAATGGTTATTTGTGAATCAAGATATCAATATTTGAATGTTTAGAGTGTTTATCCCTTTGATGGGGGGGTGTGTTTATAGGAACTTGGGATCACGATGCGCCAATGGCACACCACAAAGGACATTTCAGTTGATTATCAGAGGCATCTCAGTCGTAATCATAAGGCATTCATCACAGTTATCTATGGTGGCCGCAAACGTGTCTGTTATATCATTGAGGATTCCATCTTAGTTCTCTATGGTGGTGGTGGAGGACTCCATTATTTTTCCTTCACACTGTGAACTATGGAAAGGACCTTCATGATAGATCTTAGTGAGGCATACACTTTGTTGATTTTTATGCTTCCGTTGACCCATTTCAAGGCATATATTTTTGCACCAAAAAATCCCACCGCCCACAAAATGGTAGTTGAGAAGATGATGAGTGTTGGATTTTTACGGAATGATCCATAAACACATTGATTGTGAAGCTATATCACAATGAAAATTGGTGGAGCGCTGGTGGAGATCGCTACGAATATCACCACAACCAAGGGTGCCACAAGTATTGGGAGGTCATTGCCTATAAATATAGGGAGAAGAACCTTGTTTTGTCTAAATATATATACACAAACCAATTATTAAACTCTTGAATTGTGAATTATCAGCACCCCCATCAAAAATTATTTCAAACTGGGTTCAATTGATTGGTGCCTCGAGAATGCTTCTTAGAAAACTGGTGAATCATGATCCTTTCTTTCACTACAAAGCACAAAGAGTCCATAACGGATCTATGAACAAGGGGTTCATATGAAATTCTTTGAAAAGGATATCTATAATTGAGATTTGAGAACGATCTTTTCAAATATAGGTAGAATTTTAACAAAAAACCAAAGCTGAATAGCAATCCATGACGTTACTCGGGAGGTCCATGTGGATGCTGCTCATGAAGGAAGAGATGTTAAACAATCCCAAAATCAAAGAATGTGTGTGTATCCATTCTGACCACGAGTCCTTTGTGGAGATACTGTCAAATATGAAAAAGAACTATCCCCTCTATATGAGACTGTCACTGTATGGTTTGCGGTTGAAGGAAAATGTTTTGATTCCTAAACAATGTAGGGACGAACTGACATACTGCTTTAGGGGCACGCTATGATAATACCTGGGGTTCAAGGCTACCTATGTCCATACCAAGAATGACCTATCTCATGTTACCACTGAGTATCTATACAATAATTTCAATAAATTGATAGGAAAGTGAAGTATATCGAGGTATCTAATTCTCAATACCACACCATTCTGATGGTGGGATTAGGGAACCCAAGGAATGGGTGGAATAATAATTGTTACCAATGCCATGGTGCATAAATCATAGATTACTGGGCCTTGGGTTACTGGGTTTGTGCATCTTTCATCGATTTCATGGAAGAGATGAAGCATGTAGGCCTATATGAAGATGATTGTGCTTCTCAATTCCATATATACCCGCCAAAAATAGTGATATCAGAGATTCTTTGAAGGTGGTAATTGAAGAACAACACTTTAAATAGTAAATAAAGGGATATTTAAATCCACCTTTGGGACCTCCAATAGAACTCAAGGATCCCAATCCTTGGGGAAATGTATGATGAGTTCTATCTACTATATAACGCATGGGAAGACTCAGAGTAGATTCAATGGCTAGAAATGTCGCTAATGGACATGGTGTTTGGCGATGAAATAAGGTCAGTGAGGGAAATTCATTTCAAACTATGCTCATAATCTTTTTAAACTTCCCACTAAAGCTTGCTACTGATGGGGGGAGGATCTTATAAAGATAAAAATCAGGCTTCCCACTTGTCTAAAGGAATCTCAGTGTAGAAAATAAAATTTATACTTGAAAATCCTGGAGGACAACCAATGTCATCTATGGGGGTATAGTGTTAACACTGAGAAGAAAATAGGGGGTTAGGTTGGCTCTACTTCACTTATTTGTTGCTAGATAATTTTGGTCAGGGTTTGGAACATGGGCATTTGACCAAGCACATTTTTTATGGAATACATGGATGTGAAAGGGAAACATGTCAAACCTATAATCCTTTTACAATAAAACCTATTAAAGGTATTATGGCCCATTAGGCAGGGAAAGAACCCAAATTGGATATACGGGCCACTCTAATTCTTATACGGTTAGATAGTAGTGCACATAAGGGTTTACATGTTTCCAAACCCAATTTCACCTCCTGGATCATATTTTTCACCCATCCGTTGTTAATTTAGTGGGATGATTCCTGACCAAGATAACATCACTAGTGGAATAGATCAGAGTCTGGATGTTGGATTGATTATGTTTCCATCAATTACTACTACCAAAAAGAGTATTTACTGATGATGTCTAGGGAATTTAGGATCATTGATCGTTCATGCAATCATTTCAAGGTGGTGTTCTAGTGGAAAGGGTAGACAGTGAACCGATCTATAAGTAATATAACTCACACCATTCTCAAAGAAGTTTCGATGCATGTAGAGGTTGACTCAAAAATTTTACTTAAGAGTTCACCATGAGGACCACCAATGTGTGTTGAGGCAACAATGTCTCATGTTCAGACGATAAGTTGAAAAATGGAAAATGATCTACCACCACCTAACGCCATACACGGGTTGGTTGAGGAGTATGTAATGAGCTGGGAGAAAGACTACCTAGGGGAAATTCTAATGAAATGGGCTATCTGTGGTGATGACAGAGTGCCCCCTCGTCCCTAAGGTAGGGGTCAGTCAATAACAAAAACACATTGTGGTGTAGCAATGACAAGGACAATGAATTCAAGGCTATATACAAGAAAATGTGGAAGATAAATTAAATCTAATATAGCAGCTCCAATTGGGAAGAGCCTAGATGAGAGGGAGGCCACCTAGGGGATCCACATGATACCCACTTCAACTCCTAGGAAGCAGCTGCACCCAAAAGATATTCTTGAGGATTTTTTGTCCCAAGTCATGGGATATATGTGACGTCAACTTAAAATTAATCAATCCCTATGAGATTTGGCACAACATTAACCATATAGAGATGGATATTTCAGGGAATTGCTATGCTAAGGCTGGCTTCATAGTGTCTTAGGACAAAGGGGATCAATACATCACTGAGCTAGAAGACATTGTGCATTTTCAAAGAACCCCACGTCAAATGACGGATCTGGTGAGGGTAATGATCAATATAATATCCCCCACCACAAATTTTTGATGTTATACTAATGGAGAACATCCCTTTACCTGATAAATCCAATGAAAAAACTTGGAGATAAGTGGATAAGAGGGTGAACCCATTAGGGTAATGTGATATTGTGTCCTCAGAGATAGAAGAGTCCACCGAAACTCCAAAGGTAAACACAATACAATTTCTCCAACACACATACTTAGATTTTCAATGATACTCCACTGACATACAACCAGTGAAATATAGCCTCATAAGAAAGGATCCTATTAGAATAATAGAAAACATATATTTGTGTACTGGATCCAGAATGATTGTAATTGTAGAATCCAACAATGTTGCAACACCCAGGGTAACAATTCCTGAATATTCTTAGTTCTCGACCATATAAGGTGGGACAAGTCCCATGATACCAAAACTGACAACCAAATGGAGAGATTAGATATTTTACATTAGTAGGTCTTCTCACTCACTAAATCACAATTTCTATCTATCGAACGTAGCCAACTAACATTGTGTTTTTTATCTGAATAGTTCTCTGAATGACATATTACATGATTTTGGGAATGGATGGAAATCCTAGAGCACCATTCCTCAAGGGAACACTAATTTTCTAGGAATAAGACACCCATACTGAGAAGACCTCTATGATCAGAGCTATGGATAGGACTTCTGGAAGGAAAAAATATGATATTATCAAGGTGGAATCTAGTGATTAATATGAACCACATGATATGGTACCAAAAAAATATGACAAGACACCATAGGTATACCCTGGTGATGAACATCTGGAGGTGTTCCTAGAATATGAACTTTATATCCTAGAAGTGATGGAAAAGACTGCTTCCAATGAGGTGGATAAAAAGGATGTTCATCGATGTTCATGGAAACTGATCAAGTGCATCATGGATCCCACTCCACATTCAAAGTGTATAATTAGAATGGGATAAAATCTCTATCAGTTCTGTGACCTATGTTGTAGAGTGGTGGATGCAAAAAATCCTCACATGTTGATCTAGGAACACATGGTAGAGAATATATGGGAGTATAACCTTGGCCTCGGTTTCGGATGGTAGTGGTGGATGTCTGTCAACACCAAGAAAAATTATAAGGCTAAAAAATAGATACAACACATTGAAACACAGCTGAAAAATCAATCATCTTTCACTACCACCCAATCGGAATTCATATCATGATTATGGACCAAACAGGAAGAAGCTAAAGAGTAGATATGCCAATAATCCAATCATGTGTTCAACAAAAAGGCTAAGGGGTCACCCACATATTAGGTGTTATTAACTCTCCCCCCACAATAAATGAGTAATGGAGAGATCTCAAGAAACAACAGTAATTCCAATATGACATCATTCAAAGGGTGGAGGTGCTGATACGGTTCATGGAGGTGGCCAATCCATAGGGTCTGTACTCTACCGAAATCACAAATTTTTTTCCTAATTTCTTATTTAGTCAGCGTGCATGGATATCTTACTTGTTTGTTTCACTTTTTCACCTCGATCATATCTATAAAAAACTAAGGATCAATCCCTTAATCTCAGGTGGATAATGTCTGATATGAGAATTAAGGGATGATTATGTAATTTCTCACCATAGATATGAGAGATCCATTCCATCATCAATCACTTGTGGTTTGAATGACCACCAAATAGTTTTTAAATGAGAGGAGTTTTACTATATAATTGGGTTCCCTGGAAAACCAAATTTCCATTTCGCAACATTTTCAGTGCACATAAGGGATAATTCAAGGGGCATTGGTGTAACACCCTATGATTTTATGAGATGTATTATTTTTAACTTCTTTGATGTCTTCTATTGTACATGACACCAATATTAGCTTGTTCTATACACATCATCGTATTAGATTGCAGTATACACAACACTATTCTTGGCTCGTGTTACACACAATTTCATGTTCGTTTTAAAGAAATTATTCTACGCAACATTAAGTATAGATTTAGTTTAATATATTATTAAAATAATTTTTTATAATTTTATACGTAACAACAAAGGGAGATTTCACTACACGCAACCCAGACATGGCTTGCATTAAATGCAATCACGACATTCCTCAATAGCGTGTGTAGTACGCAATATCGGGTTTCACTAAACAATGATATATTGTTATAATATTATTATGAACTAGCTGTTATGAATGGTATTAACTAAATTTTAAATTTTATAACATTATTATTATTATTAAACATTTTCTAGAACATGGTATGCGAATAAAATAAATTTTTTCAGGAAAAATTAGTATTTTTCAAAAAAAGAATTTTTGCTGGCTTTTGATGGAAGACCCACTTTAAATATAGTTTTTTTGACATGTTTATAAGTTCAATTTGTCAAGATACAATTATTCTTTGGAAACAAGATATAAAAATTTACTTTGGATAATTTTTTCATGTTATTCTGATATCTTTTATATTGCAATGAATAGTAAAAACATGCTATATTTTAATTAAAAACATCGTTTTTCATTATTATAATTAATATGGTTAAATTATAATTTTTAATGGTTTTAATGTATAAATATAATATAATTTCACCACTTAATATAATTTATTTCATTATCATTTATTTTACATTGAATTCATAGGTAAAATAATTTCAATCTTTGGCAATGTTTTAACTTTCAAAACTCATTTTCATAACAACAGGATTAATTTTAAATTAATTCCTGCAACTTCTGTGATTTGAATTTGAAAAAATGGATTCCATATTTGGAATAAGTATTTCCAAATTATTTTAATAGGCTACTTTTTATTTTTGGGCACTACGAATAGTAACTACGGTAAATTTTATTTACCATAATTAAAGGTAAATCCGTTAATTAAGGGTTAATATAATATTATACAATTACACTAACACTTGTATTAATATAATTGGATGATTTAATTTCACCCTAAGGAATATTGGGATCGAAATAGAATCCAAAATAACCCACTTGGATGTGATTAATACCTTTAATTTATATTATTTTTATGAAAGTGTAATATGTCTCACTCAAACATTAATAATTAACATATTTTTAATATAAGGATTTAAATAATATAAATTAGATTATAAATACTAATTTAAAAGATAAAATGTTATTATTTGTTTTTGTAATTTATTTTTAATTTTTAAGATATTTTTAATTACATTAATATCTTATACAATAATGATGTAGAAATTATTTATTTAGTGAAAAATTGATAATAGTGTTTTTATTAAAATACTAATACCCATTAAAAGGCCCAAAAACCTAACAGAAAATTATTGGTAATATATATCTAAACCATAAACATCCAATGGTTTAATTTTTTACCATTTGGATCTTTATAAAAGCGAATATGACACTTATAATATTTTATTTTAAAGGATGTCAAAGTTTTCACCTTCATAATTTATTAAATATAACAATTTAGATGTTCTGATTTATGAAGATAAATTCAAATAAAAGTATTATTTTGAAATATATATTATAAATATAATAATCATAGTATTTTATTTTTAATATTTATGCAACTAATAAATTTATTTAATATCTATACAAAAATGATGTAGTAATGGTTTTATTAAGAGAAATATCAAATAAATGGTTTTATATGTATTAAAATAAATAATATATGAACTAATTAATGTTCTCCACAAGATATATAGATTTATAAGACATCATAGGAATATAAAAAAAATCACATATATCCTCAGTTTTGATTTTATTTAAATTCAAATAAATGAATAGTGTCAAAATTAACACTATTGTTATTTTATAAATATAACATATTATTAAATTGTTTAAAAATCTCCAAAAAATTTAAAAATTATAAATTGTAATTTATATGGTCTATAATGTTATAAATTACCCAATTATGGATAATTAACAACATATATGTTATTATTTATAACAATTTTAAATTTAGAATATTACAACAAATAGAATTAAATAGATTAAATAAGGATAAATCATGTTGATAAGGATTAAAATAAATTTCCATCGTATCTAAATTTTTTTTGTTGATTATATTAAATCCCAATATCATATAAAATTTGTATTTGAGTAATTTTTGATGTTTTTATGTGGGGTTTTAATTTATTATAAATAAATATTTTTGAGGTTTCCAAAAGTTCCCCTCACCTTTATTATAAAAGGGCACCTCCTCCCTCTCCTTTTCACAACATTTTGAGCCTTCATGATTGGCCAAACCTTGTCCATATCGTATCTCCACATCCCTTGAAACCTACTATTGGTCTTGGTCTTCTTCAAAGACCATATTTAGTTCCTAAAGAAGAGGTTAAGAAGAGGAACGTCGAGGAATAGGTAATATCCTTTAACGATTCATTCAAATTTCTTTATTCTTATACTTCTTCTTATTTATTTGTTTCATTGTAAAGTAATAAAATTAGTATCACTCATATACTTATATGTTATTATAAATATAAAACAACCATATTTCATCTTCTATCCATCCTACAAAAAATGAAATCACCGCGAGTGCGTACGTACGACTTACAGTCTCCACGTCGTGGTTTAATCTGTTTTTCCAACACCACCTTACATGGATGGGTATAACGGTGGAAATAATAACTATATATTATTATTATAACATGATAAAAATTCTGAGATATTATATCATCCACTCCAATTCTATTCAATAATTATGGGAATGGTATCTTCGCTCCTGCGTACGTACGGATTACCGTCTCCACGACGCGATGAGACTAATTCTCCATGTTAACCATTCAAGAATGATCATAGAGTAAATATAGTAAATAATCATTAAATATTTGACATAATAATTATTCTTTATTTATGTATATATATGTGTCATTTAATTACTTACATTCAATTCAATAAGGAAATGGAAACAACATTCATGCTTACGTACGACCTACCGTCTCCAAGAACGGTGTGTTTCATTTAATTTATCTATCAATTATATATATATAAATATATACTGAATATATATGATATATAAATCATGTTTTACTTTATTTATGTAATTAAATCATGATATAAGTAATAATGATATCAAGAACAACAAGTCCAAACACGTACGATAATTGAAACGAATATTACCCAAAACATTGCTTTTACATGGAATTGACAAATGAACGGGTAATATAAAGGCCTATGTGAATAATATATGATATCATATGAATAACTATGATTCCATAATAAGACAATGACATTATTTAAATCATTATACAGGAGGTTCGGATACATACAAGCATATTGGACCTAAGGTAAGGGATAATTGTGCAAATCTAAATTTTTATCCGAGATGTATATTCATAAATATTTACTTGGGTTATATTAATCATCCATGTTTGTGTTTTCTAAGAAAGTTTCCATGTATTTTTAAAGTCATTTTTACCCATTTTTTACTTTTACCACATGGTATGAATGTAATCATTCATTTTTTTACCATATGATGTACTTTAGGACTTTTCGGGAAAAAGTAGGAGAATAATGTTTTTCCTAACTTATACGTCATGAAATTATTTTTATGATTTCACAAATCCTTATTTCCATGAAGATTCCTATAAAAAATTTCATGATAATTTTCAACAAAATTATTTTCTTTTAAAATTGCATGGCATGTTGTGAAAAGAAAATTATTTTGAAGAAGAAAGGATATTTTCCTCAGGAATTCATTTCAAGTGTTTTATCAAAACTATTGTCCATCTAAGATGAAATTCATTAATATGTTTCTGTTTCAAGTATGATGTCCCTATTATTTACATGGTTTTATTTTGTTTATGCTGAAATTATATCTATTGTTTTATATGGATTATGTTATGATGGGATGTTATTAATGAAACCCATTTAATTCGTTAGGTTATGATTAATGATTTATTTTTATTTTGTGTCACATGTATGAATGGTTTCATTATGAGATGTGTGAGACCTATATCTCCCACCAATGTATTCTATGATGATTTATATCTCATGATATAGACATGGATGGAATGGCAAGTAAATCCAGTTCAGTAATATAGGGCCATAACGACATGTAAACCCGGTTATGTAATGGACTTTGTCCACAGTGATAGTCTTGGAAGCAATGCCTTGGATACTATGGAAATCATATCTTGTGCATAAGGGATTTCCACAATTCCATGTTTTATTCCCATGTATTTTATCATGATTAATGTTCCTTTATCATCTTTTCCTTATATACTACTAAGATTTATGTCATGTTCATGTTTTTACATTCAAAGGCTTATTGATTGTTTTATGTTCTCCTTGTTTACCCTTACTATGAATTTGAGCTCACCCTTTCTATGTATTCGTTTTTTCCAGGATATAAATAATGTTTTTAGGTATGAAAACAAAAGGTGAAGATATTTATGGGAGATGTTGAAGATCTTTCACCATGATTTGAAGATTATGTTCCTAGTTTCCAAAGACACTATACTAATAAGGTCATTGGGCGTCTGTATTTTTCATGTGTTATGTTTTCCGAAAAAGTAATGTAATTTCATTGTACATAAATCTTTGGGTATCTACAGTTGGTATCAGAGTGAAGGTTTACTCAACCTTTGGAAGCTATGATGAGAAAACATTCGTGAGATCACTAGAGATATTTCAAAGGTGTGTCTAGGGATGCCCCTAAGGTTAAGTATAAGTATATGTTATATTCCTATGATTATAGTAACAATCATAGAATTAAACCTCAGATGTTTGATATTGACTGTACTCCCCCGTTATTATGTTGTTTTACTAGAATGATTTTTGTCTCTTACACTATTCTTTTTTGTTTTAGACGATCGATAGAACCCGACGGAACTGTGTTGATCAATGTAATGGGAAATGAAATGATTGTCCTCCTAAACAAACAAATGTTATGGGAGATGGATTAAAAGATCTTATTATTATACTTACACAATATATGAATCATTCTACACTTTTGAATGATAAGAGAAGGGAACAATATTCTATTGATTCCTTCATGAGGCAATGCCCACCTTCTTTCAGTGGGTCTTTTGATCCACTTGTTGCTGAACAATGGATGAGTACCATTGAAAAGATATTTTCCACAATTTGATGTTTAGAACATGAACATGTAATTCTGGTTGTTTACCATTTTGATGGTGATAAATACCAGTGGTGGACTCTAATTATGAATACAAGGCCCCAAGATGAAATTGAATCAATGGAAAGGGACGAGTTCAAGAACTTGTTTTTCAATAAGAACATTCCTCATATTCTTAGAACAAATTTGGAAAAGGAGTTCCTTGAGCTTAAGAAACATGATGATGAATCAGTTGGTATATACGATGAGAATTTTACTCTACATGAAAGGTATGAATTTGGTTTTATCATCCAACCAGAAAGAAAAGTTGATCGATTCTTCAATGGTGTAAAACCAAGTCTTTTAAAGGCATTACCTATAAGAGACTTCAATAGATATGGAGAAATTGTGAGTTATTCTATCAACATAGAACTAGAAGTTGGTGTTACATATCCATCTAATTGTTTTGACAAGAAACAAATGATGTAGTTGAAGGAAAATATCAAAAAAATGGTGAATATAGGTGAATGTTTTTTTATGCTCAAACTGTGGAAAAAAGCATTGTGTGGATTGTCATAAAGGGAATATAAAATGTTATATGTGTGGAAAAGAAGTTCATTGAGCAGCTAAGTGTCGAATTAATGGAAAAATGGTAGCTAATGGTGTTAATAAATAAAAGACTACAGGGAACGCATCCCGAAAACTTCAATGCTACAAGTGCAAGGAAATGGGTCGTTACCCTAATCAATGCCCTAATCCAAGGGTTAATGATGATCGACATCAACAACCTATTAAAGAAAAGGAAAAAGGGAAGTCACATTCGATCACTATTGGAGATTTTGAAAATGAAAACGATGTGGAAAATGATGAAGTGTTTATGTAATGGGATTCCAAAATTATGTTGTAGTATCGTGGAATATTTGAATATTTCTGTATTGGTCTATTGTGGTTTTCAATAATTTTATGGTACTAGTAACCATGAAAATTGATTGAAATACTTTTTGTAAATTAGATGAAATTTCAATAATGTAGGGATAAAGAGAAAATAATATGTATGATAGTATTCATGAGATCATTCCTGATATAAGGACAAAGTGATATCATGGTTTGAGTATATCTACATTTTAGGATTTTGGTATGTGGAAAGAGTTAACTTTTGACAGAATTCATCTTTTCACTAAGGTTCTATGATAATTCATGTTTCAAGAGAAAACATGATTAAGGTATTCAAATGTTTTGAATGTTACCAACAATATATATCTTATGATATATGGGGGATAAATGATGGTATTCACATGCTTGTTATATGAACCTTCTAGTAATCATTCTCTTTATACTATGAGATGAGACAAAAGTATTTTGGATAAGCCTAATGATTGGAATGGACTAATTTGGACATCAGATAGTATTTTTTAAGGCTAGAAACTTTTTTCGATATTATTTCTGGAATGTTATAATAGTATAGTTTTATGAAAAGGGACAACCTGCAGGCTGGGCGACAACTCATCACGTCAGAAAAGGATGTGGGAATCGAACCCAAAACTGATTTGCGACATGCCTTTATCGCCTACCATTGGCTTGCAGGAAGTCCCTGGTTAGTAGAAACATGTTTTATTTTATTAAGAAAGATGATAGATGAAGTATAAGTCCATTTTTGGAACCATATACAATTAATCTCACCATAGTTGGACTTATGTATAAAACTTTTGCGAACCTTTTGTTTGACGCATATGAAATGACCTATTATTGTATCGCATGATCTTCTAACACTTCACAAAAGGCAAATTAATCTTCATTTCTTTAATTGATGATGTGTAAATTATTCAAGGAATTAGAAACGGTGAGATTGTAACAAAATCAATTAAGTAATTATTTTAGTTCATAAATTCTTCAACATTTTGGAAATGATCATAAAAACCAAAAATGTTGTCCTAGTGCCCTCATATCCGATGAATCAGATGGTACCTTAGATCACCACAAATTTATGGCTTTGTGATTATTGGATTTTTCATAGCCATGTCCTCTACCACTCTTCATCAGAAGTTGATGGTTATATTTCCCTTTCATATCCATATATTCAACTATGTTCTCCTATGTGGAAGACCGGTGATGAGTTAATTTGTGTTACCATTACGTTTCTTATATCACTTTTTAAAATTATGCTTTAATATTCATTTTTACGATGTGGGTTTCTATGAATGAAACTTTCAAGTAGTAAACGTTTTATAACCCCGACGAATTTCGAGGGCGAAATATATTTTTAGGGGGGTAGAATGAAACACCGCAATATTTTATGAGATATATTCTTTTTAATTTCATTGATTTATTCTATTTTACACTCCACCATGATTATCTTGTACTATATGCCACACCATATTAGCTTACATTATACGCAACACTATTCTTTGCTTGTGTTACACATAATTTCGAGTTTGTTTTGTAGAAATTATTCTATGAAATATTAAGTATAGATTTTTTTAATGTATAAATTAAATAAGTTTTTATTATGTTATATGCAACACCACATGGATATTTCACTACGCGTAGCCCTGACTTGGCTTTCATTACATGCAATCACGACCTTCCTCGACAGCTTCTGTAGTATGCAATATCAGGTTTCACTAAACAGCGATATATTGTTATAATATTATTATGAACTCGAAGTTATGAATTTTATTAACTAAATTTTGATTTTTATAACATTTTTATTCATCTTACACATTTTATAGAACATGGTATAAGAATAAAATAAATTTTTTGTGTAAAATAAGTATTTTTAAAAAAATGCAGTTTCGCCGCCTTTTGATGGCACACAAACATTAAATCTAGTTTTTGACATGTTTATAAGTTCAATTTGACAAAATAAAATTATTCTTTTGAAATAAGATATAAAAATTTACTGTGGATAAATTTTTCATTTTTTCTGATAACTTTCATATTTTGATGAATATTAAAAACACGCTAGATTTTAATTAAAAACAACTTTTTTCATCATAATAATTTAAATGATTAAATTATAATATTGAATGGTTTTAAAGTATAAATATAATATATTTTAACCATTTAATATAATTTATGTCATTATAATTGATTTTACATTGAATTCATATGTAAAATCATTTCAATCTTTTGCAATGATTTAACTTTTAAAACTCGTTTTCTTAACAACGAGATTAATTTTAAATTAATTTATGAAACTTCTGTGATTTGAATTTGTAAAAATGGATTCCATATTTGGAATTTGTAGTTCAATATTATGTTAAGAGGCTACTGTTTATTTTTGGGCATTATGAATAGTAACTACGGTAAATTTTATTTACCATAGTTAAAGGTAAATCATGTAATTAAGGGTAAATATAATATTATAAAATTACCATAACACTTGTCTTAATATAATTGGATGATTATAGTTCATCATAAGGCATATTTGGGTCGAAATGTAATCCTTTGGAACCCTCTTGGATGTGATTAAAACCTTTAATTTTTTTAAAGAAAGTGAAATATGTCTCACTCAAACTTTAATAATTAAAGTATTATTAATACAAGGTTATAAGGGATATAAATTCTATTATAAATACTCATTTTAAATATAAAATGTTTTTCACTGTTATGATACATTATTTTTAATTTTTAATAGATATTTAATTATTTTAATAGCTTATACATTAATGATGTAGAAATTATTTATTTGGTGAAAAATCAATAATATAGTTTTTATTAAAATAATCATACCCATTAAAAGGCCCCCATACCTGACCAAAACGTATTGGTCATATATATCTAAACCATAACCATCGAAAGGTCTAATTTATGACCTTTTCTAGCTTTATAAAAGCGATTATGACAATTATTTTATTTTATTTTAAATGATCTCAATGTTGTCATGTTCATAATTTAATAAATATAACAATTGAAATGTTGTGATTTTAAGATGATAAATTCATGTAAAAGTATTATTTTTAAATATATTATATTTATAATAATCATAGTATTCAAATTTTAATTTTTATGCAACTAATAAGTATATTAAATAATTATACAAAAAATATGTAGTAATTATTTTATTAAGAGAAATATAAAATAAAAGGTTTTCAAAATATTAAAATAAATATTATATGAACTAATTAATGTTCTCCAAAACTTTTCTAGATTAATATGACATGTTATGAATATATTAAACATTTTTTTTGAATATAACCTCTATGTGGATTTTATTTAAATTCAAATTAATGAATAGTGTCAAAATTAACACTATTGTTATTTTACAAAAATGACATATTATTAAATTGTTTAAAAATCACAAAAATATTTAAAAATAATAAAATCGAATTTATATGGTCTAAAATATAATAAAGTGACCAATTATGTATAATTAACTACACATAAGTAATTATTTCTAACAATTTAAAATTTATAATATTACCACAAATAAAATTAAATAGATTAAATAAGGATAAATCATGTTGATAAGGTTTAAAATAAATTTCCAACATGTCTAAATTTTATTTTTTGATGATATTACAACCATATCGCATCTAATAATCATATTTGAGTCATTTTTTGTATGTTTTTATGTGGGGTTTGAATTTATTATAAATAAATATTTTTGAGGTTTTCAAAAGTGTCCCTCTCCTCCATAATAAAAGGGCACCCTCTCCCTCTCCTCTTCACAACATTTCGAGCCTTCATTCTCTACCAAACCCTATCTATTTCTCTTCAAAAATTCCCTAGAAACCTACTAGAGGTCTTTGTTATCTTCAAAGACCATATTTAGTTCCCTAAGAAGAGGATATGAAGAGGCACGTCGAGGAAAAGGTAATATCCTTTACCGATTCTTTCAAATTTATTTCTTCTTCTACATCATATTTTTTTTCATTGTAAAGTAATAACTTCAGTATAAATCATATACTGATATGTTATTATAAATATGAAACAACCCTATTTCACCATCTATCCATCCTACGAAAAATGAAATCACTGCGCGTGCGTACGTATGACTTACGGTCTCCATGTCGTGGTGTAATCTCTTTTTCCAACACCACATTATATGGATGGGTATATTGGCGGAAATAATAAATATATATGATTATTATAACATGATACTAATTCTGAGATATTATATCATCCACTCCTATTCTATTCAATAATTATGGGAACAGTATCATCGCTCGTGCGTACGTATGAATTAACGTCTCCACGATGCGATATGATTCAATCTCCATGTTAACCATTAAAGAATTATTGTAGAGTATATATAATAAATAATCATGAAATATATGAAATAATAATTCTACTAGATTTATGTATATATATGTGTCATTTAGTTACTTCGATTCAATTCAATAAGGAAATGAAAACAACATTCATGTGTACGTACGGATTACCGTCTCTATGAATAGAGTGTTTCATTTCATTTATCTTTCTATTATATATATATATACTGAATATATATGATATATAAATCATATTTGACATTCTGGAGGTATGTAAATCATGATATAAGTAATAATAATATCAATAACAACTAGTCCAAACATGTACGATAAATGAAATGAATATTACCCGAAACTTTGCTTTCACATGGTATTGACAAATGAACTAGTAATATAAAGACCTATGTGAATAATATATGATATCATAAAAATTAATATGATTCTAGAATAAGTCAAAAGGCATTATTTAAATAATTATAAAAGAGTTTTGGATACATACAAAGCATATTGGACCTAAGGTAAGTGATAATTGGGAAAATCTCATTTTTTAGCCGAGATTGTTTACTCGTAAGTATTTACATGGGTTATATTTATCATCAATGTCCATTTTTTCTAATTTTTGTCATTTATGTTTCAATTCTTGTTTACCCTTTACAGAAATTTACCACATGGTATGGAATGAATCTTTCTTTTGTTTACCATACGATGTACTTTTTGTCTTTTCTGGAAAAAGTACGATAAGAATTTTTTTTATTTTATATGGAATGAAAGTATTTTTATGGCTTCATAACTCCTTGTTTCCATGATGATTAATATAAAATATTTCATGATAATTTTCAACAAAATTATTTTCTTTTAAAATTGCATGGCATGTTGAGAAAAGAAAATGATTTTGAAGAAGAAAGTATATTTTCCTCAGGAATCCATTTCAAGTGTTTTGCCAAAACTATTGTCCATCTAAGATGTAATTCATTGATATGTTTATGATTGAAGTATGATGTCCCTATTATTTACATTTTTTGATTTTGTTTATGGTGAAATTTTATCTATTGTTTTATATGGATTATGTTATGATGGGATGACGTTTTTGAAAAGAATTTTAGTCATTAGGTTATGATGAATGATTTATGTTTATTTTGTGGAACACATAAGAATGGTTTCATTATGATATGGGTGGGACCTATATCTCCCTCCAATGAATTGGTTAAAGATTTATATCTCATGATATAGAAATTGATGTAATAGAAAGTAAATCCGGTTCAGTAATACAGGGCTGGAATGACAAGTAAACCCGGTTTAGTAATGGACTTTATCCATAATGATGGTATTGGAAGCAATGCCTTCGCTTATATGGTAATCATACCACATGCTTAATGGTTTCCCACAATTCCATGTTATATTATTGTGCTATTGTATCATGATTAATGTTCCTTTATGATCTATGCCTTATGTACTGCTATGTTTTATGTCATGTTCATTTTTTTACATACAAATGTTTATGGATTGTTTTATTTTCTCCATGTTTACCCTTAATGAGCATTTTAGATCACCCTTTGTATGTTTTCTTTTCCCTAGGATATAAATAAAATTTTTAGGAAAGAAAACAAAAGGTGATGATCTTTATGGGAGATGTTGAAGATCTTTCACCATGATCAGAAGATTATGTTCCAAGTTTCCAAATAAACTAAACTAATATAGTCATTGTGCGTGCATTTTTGTCATGTTTTATATTTTCCACAAAAGTAATGTAATGTCCATATACGTCAAGCTTTGGGTCTCTACAGTTGGAATCAATCCTAACAATGATACATGAGAAGATTGAATTATGATAAATAAAATTTGGAATATAATAAGTGTGGAATAATGATTGGGGATAACAACTAAAGATGTTCTCAACCAATTATCCATATCATATTAACCATAAATGGGGACAAAAAATTGAGGGCCAACACCTGACCGTATTCGAAAACTTGGGGCTATACTCAAAGTGTCATCTGATGTCTGCTGGTATGATGACCCAACAAAGTAAGTGAGAACTAAATTCAAGCATCCATACCATTAGGGGGTTTCTTCATACATGAAAGGAAACGATGAACCAAAATAGAATGCACACAACGTTTAGTGGTGGGATGTTTGGTTGTTTGAATGATGTCTAAAACTCTTGAAAGTATGCCATTGTGTCAAAAGTATATTGGGAGAGTGTATCAGTCTGAATTGAGATCAAACCGATTTCATAGAAAACATTTTAAAGTCATGTTACATAGAATAATGGATCCTCGTTTATGGTCATAGAGTTCTTACTTTAGTTATAAGCAAAGGGACTAGAATGTTGGTAAGCATGGGGCTAGAACCATTGACTAAATGTTTGGGTATTATTACCTATCCCATAAGAATGGGAATAAAGGCACAATTTGTTCCTGAAACTTCATGGAGTTTAACATCATGTGGTAAGGATGATTAGTGGCATCATAGTTTAGTGTCATGCATCTAAGACATGGGCATTCCATAGGATAAATGTGTGGCATGGCACATAACCTGACGTGAATGAGTATAGAGAAGTCTGCACCACACCACACACTGTAAATAGGGGAACCGAAGCAAAATAAGGCCGAAATGGGGAGTTTACAATTCCAGGGAAAATTCTGGGTATGAGATGTCTAGATGTCACTACGTATCCTTATAAGAAAGGAATCAATTCAAACATAGTTCTGAAGATGGCATTGAAGATGACCAATACCAAAAGGTGTGATATTGCCTTAGGTGGGAACCATTGAATATTTAATACATTTTAATGTAATACAAACTTAAATAGTAAAAATATTAGTTTAAGGTCATGGTTCTTAGACCATAAGTGACTTTTTTTTAATGTCATGTTCATGGGAAATGCTTGTGCAATTTATCCTAATATGGTATGGATTACATATTGGAGTTATTTTGGGAGCATTATACAGTGGAGTCAGTGTAAACCCAACATGAATGATGGAAAAATAATCCCACACAACACAACATAATATTGGTAGCACTAATTCCAAGTTGAGGAAAAATTGTTCAGGATGTTGCGGCTAGACCTGAGGAAATATCTTTCTGGGTGTTACTACAAATCCCACAAGGGTGAAAATCAAGACACACATAGCTCATGAGGGTGGCACGACTGGTGTTCAATGCGAAGGGGGAAATTTCTACTCAAATGAAAACACAATGTTTTTAATGTTTTCATGACTTATTATATACTCACTTTAATTATTTTATATGAAATGTGCATAATATGTGTGAAATATTAATGTTTTAATACTAAGTATAATTTTTTATCATTTTTAGAAATAGTCCAATTGAGTCAGTTTACTATTTTACATATAAATATCACCATAACGATCCAAATTGTGTGGTACTTTCTTTTTAGGATTCCTAGTATTATATAAAACATTTCATTTTAAGGGATCATGAGACAATTCTATCATTTGAATGGTTATATGGAGCACACAAGAATGCCCAATGAATCTGTGAAAAAAATGGAACAGCCTTGAAGCTTGATTTACTGGGATCAATCAAGATGTCCAAAAATATTAATCCTCCTCCATAATTCTGGGGACACTAAATTTCATCTTGGATAAAAATACCAAGGTCCAAATCCAAGTACAAGGGGCCCGACTGATTCATTTAAACTCAGCCCACCATTCTGGTTGGGAATTGAAATCTGCACACAAATGTTGACTTTTCTCCTGATGTAGAAATCCATGAAAGCTGAGATTTTTCAGTGTGAAATCCAAGATATATCCGGCCATCATTGTTGGAGAAATTATTTTTATTTTAGGGCATCTTACTATAAAAAAACCCATTCACATTTTGGTCGTTGAAAAGTCTGGATTGAAATAGACATAATGATATTATTTATTAAAACCGAATTAACATTGGCTACAAAAGTCTATATGTGGCACAATTTTGAGGGTGGATAGAAGAAATACATATATACATATTTTAAGAAGACACAAGCTCATGATTCATCTTTATATATTGGTAAATCTGCAGTACAATTGGAAGGACAGTTTTTGAATGCAAACGGCCCACAACCGTGGTGTATAAATACACCCCCTCATCTCATTCCAAGAGGTTAGAACTTCAGCACTTAAAGAGCAGGTTTGGAATTAATAGAGCCTTGAAAAGGTTTTGGTAGGATATTCTTTGATCTCGTTTAAACAAGAGAGACATCTCCTCCACATCCCTTTCATTTTTTTATGTTTGCTTTCAATTGTAATTGTGTAACTTTGTTTTCATTTCAATCAAATTTTAGTGCTTGTTTCTTCTTCAATATCTCTTATTCTTCTCCAACTTATGTAGTATAATATTAATGGTCTTATAATAGTTTGAATCATTGTAAATTACAATCCCTTATTTTTATTCCTCAGTCAATCAAAATTCTATTTTTGATTCTCAAAATATATCGTGTGTGTGTTCGGCACACTACTCTTTTCTTGTCCCTTTCTTTTTCTAATCTTTTTTAAATCGTCAGCATAAACATTAAAACCGGATTATCAAAAATCCCAATGGATTAGAATATCTACCATTGGGGTGTGTTATAATTCTGGGATGTTAAGTGAATAAGATTTTTTTCTCTATGAGTATTCTTTTAATAAATATTGTGTATGTTAAACTTAATATGTCATGGATTAATGATATGTTTTGTTTATCAAGTGGTTTCAATGGATCATTGGAACCATTAATACACTACCATAAATAATTTTTGATTGAGATTATAACCCTAAATTAAGTTAATCCTTGGATAAATGTCTTAACACTTAGGAATTCCAATCAACGTCAGCTTATGACTTTGGTGTTAATTTAGTGCAATACAAAGCAAGTCTCAAGGATATCACAAGCTTAACTCTCCATTAATGAACTCACCCCAATCGTGAAATATTTTTTAAATAAAGAATCAAACATCAATAATTTAAATTTATCACTGCAAATAAACCCCACCAATCAAAATACAATCAACTAAAAACAAACGACTATTACAAAGTATCATTGCCAAGGATTCAACCCGGGTGCTGCTATACACATTATCAGAGCACAAAAACCTTGACTGGTCGATAGGTGACAATCAGCCGCACATTTGAAATGGCGCCATTGCAGGGGATGATGCTTTAATTAGTCATTAGTTTCTGGTTATTGTAAAAAAACCAAAAAAAACCAAAATTTAAAAAAATTACAAAAATACAAAGAAAAACCCATCTTCATCTTTCTTCAAAAATCTCTTTGAATGCCCCGTATCCTTACAAACAATCCCTCAGATTTGTTTGACCCTGAAATTGAGCGAACACTTCGCAAAATTGGGATGAACATAAGATATAATCAAATAATTCAAGAACCAATCCTTGTCCAAACAATTGAATTAGTTATAGCCAATCCTAGGGATTAAACACTTAAATAACTCGCTGCCCCTGATATGAATTACCAACCTCTTGGTATTCAATATCCAAATATAAAGGATGACTTCCAACTCAAATCGGCTTTGACTCATCTTCTTCCTCATTTCCACAGGCTAGTAGGTGAGGATCCACATCTCTGCCTTAAAGAGTTACAAGTAGTGTGCACTACCATGAATCCTCAAGGGGTTTCTGAAAAAGAAATAAAACTACGAGCATTCCCTTTCTCCCGAGCTGACACTAGTGAGTCCTTGCTTTACTACCTACCTCCTGGTTCCATAACAACATGAAATGACATGAAGAAACTAGAGAAATTCATTCCTGATTCTCATACTACTTCTATTAGAAAGGAAATAAGTGGTATACATCAATTCCAAAGTGAATCTGTCCATGAGTACTGGGAGTGGTTCAAAAAGCATTTGGAAACCTGTCCACACCATCAAATCCCTGACTAACTCTTGATCTAATAATTCTATGAGGGGTTATTGGCTATGGAGAGAACTCTCATAGATGCCGCAAGTTGTGGTGCTCTTGTTGATAAAACTCCTTCACCTGCAAGAGATCTCATAAGTAATATGGCTGCAAACACACAATAATTCCTTACTCGAGCACATTCTCAAGTCAAACAAGCCCACGATAATCAATCAATTGATCCGAACAAGATGACCGAGTGGATGAGTGAACTTATGGGTCTTGAGCGGCAACTAGATGTGGCTACCAAATCCCCAGCCTTGTCTTCTCCAAAATCAATGTTTCCTGGACCTGTCAAAAACTGTCGAATATATAACTCTCCATCTCATCCAACGAACACATGCCGACAACATCATGAGGATCAATCCGATTCATCTAGACCAATGGAGCTCAATGCATTATATGCTCAGCGAAACACAAATCATAAACTATCAGGTCAGTTTGTTAGAAACTTCAATCAGCCTCACTCTCAGTCCTTCTCTTCTTCCTATAACCAAGGCTATAGGTATGGTAATCCCATATCTCATCCTCCTCAATTACCTCCTCAAAACCCAAACTAGTTACAATATGGTCTAGGTGTTTGTAACATCCAACATCCTTATCCTTTTATACCTCAACCTCAAAGGTACAATCCTCCTCCTGGATTCCTTTATCCTAGTGAGCCTTCCCAATTCCAAAACCAATACAATCACTTTCCCAAGAACCAAAATCCAGGTAATCCCAATCCGGGACAAGCCTCTTCTTCCATGAAACAATGGGAATGTGTAGTAGAAAATCATGCCTCCATCACCCATTCAATCCTCAAGAACATTGAAACCCAAATTGGTCAACTTGCATCCCACCTCAGCCAGCAGAAACCATCCAACTCTTCCCAACTCCAAGCTCAACCATTACCCAACCCCAAGGGTAATGTAATTGCAATTTCACTTAGATCGGGAAAGCAAATTTCTATGCCTCAAGATAAGTCCTCCAACCCTCCTCTGAATGTTGACCTAGAAAATGAAATGAAAAAGAAACTTGAAAAGGAAACTGAAACCATTCCCTCAGATCTTTCAATTCCACATAAAAATCCAATTCATTTTCCTCAAGCTGTTTCTAAACCAAGTAAGTCCTTTGAACCTGATTCTGAAATGCTCAAAATGTTTAGACGTGTTGAAGTCAACATTCCCCTCTTAGATGACATAAAACAAATTCCTAATTATGCCATGTTTCTCAAGGAGTTGTGTACCCACAAGAGGCAATTAGGACCTTTGAAAATGTTTCAACCCAAGAGTCCATAACCATTAAGTGCAAAGATCCAGGGACCTTTACGGTTCCATTTCTAATTGGATGTTCTAACTTTGATGATGCACTAATAGACCTTGGAGCCTCAATTAATGTCATGCACAAATCCATATTCTCCAACCTTGGTCTAGGTCCCTTACAACCAACGTGTGGTGTCATTCAACTGGACAATTGAAGCACAACTAGTCTCGAGGGAATAATTGAGGATGTCCTTGTCCGAGTCAATGATCTTATCTTCCCTGATGATTTCTATGTCCTTGACATGGAAGGTGAGATGAACTCTTCTCGATCTCCCCCAATTATAGGAAGACCATTACTCATGACTATGATAACCAATATTGATGTCCATTCAGGCATCTTATCCATGAAATTCGGTGATCAACTGGTCATGTTCGACATTTTCCAAGCCATGCGATACACATCTGAGGATCACTCTACATTCCCAATCAATTATTCCGAGGGAACTTCTAAGAGTCAATTAAACCCCATTCCATCATGTTCATCCTGTTCTGAAGAGATATGATCTTGTGAAATCTACATTAGGATTAACCAAGTCATAAATAGTGATGTTGATGTGGAACTTTCATTCATAGACTCCATCAATTTAGAGGATCTGGAAAACTTTCTTGAATCCCATCTCAACATTGATCAAAACTATTCTACCTTGGAAAATATTGGGAAAATGAATCTTAAGCAACTGAAGTACCATCCTCAATTTCTGTGTTTCCTAACCAAAAAATGAATGATGAGACTAATCTGAAACCCCTTCCTACACACCTGAAATATGAATTCCTCTTCCATGATCACTCGTATCTTGTCATTATCTCTGCCACACTTACTGAAATCGGGGAGTCCAAACTTGTTCAAGTGTTAGATGAAAACAAAAAGGCCTTAGCTTGAACCCTATATGACATACAAGAAATCAACCCTTCCCTTTGCATGCATCACATCCATCTTGAGGATTTATCTAAACCAATTAGACAACCACAAAGAAGACTCAATCCATTCCTACATGAGGTAGTTAGGGAAGAGATAACCAAGCTTCTTCTTGCTGGTATTGTCTACCCAATTTCTGATAGTGAATGGGTTAGTCCAATTCATGGTGTACCTAAGAAGGGTGGGATAATTGTTGTCACAAATGAACATGGGGAGGTAGTCACAACTCGAGTGAAGAACAAATGTCGTGTGTGCATCGACTATAGAAAATTGAATGCTGAAACCCAAAAAGATCACTACCCTCTTCCATTCCTTTATCAAATTATAGAACGGTTAGCTGGAAAGTCACACTATTGCTTTCTTGATGGATACACCAACTACTTTTAAATCCTAATAGTACCATAGCACTAATAAAAGACTACTTTCACATTATAATTTGGAACATATGCATATAAAATAATGAATTTTGGCTTTGTAATGCCCCTGCAACATTCCAAAGGTGTATAATGAGTATCTTTTCATAATTCTTGAACACTGTATGGAAGTCTTAATGGTTGACTTCAACATTTATGCTGATTCATTTGAGTCGTTCTTGCATTCACTCTCTCAAGTCCTTCAAATGTGTTTCAAGTGTAACCTTGTGTTAAATTTTGAAAAATGTCACTTCATGGTTGAAAATGGGATTTTTTCTAGGGAACATAGTTTCAAAAGATGACATTGAAGTTGATCCTACCAAAATTGAAGTAATCCAATAACTTCCAAAAAACAACTCTATTTGAGACAATAGTTCATTCCTCAGTCATACTGGTTTCTATCGGCGATCCATTGATAACTTTAGTAAAATTTCCCTCACACTAACTTATTTTCTCTAAAATGATGTCAATTTCCATTTTTGTGTGGTTTTCAAAGGAGATTTCATTGAACTCAAAACTGATCTTACATCTGCCCCAATAATCCAACCCCCAGATTGGTCCGTACCATTTGAATTGATGTTTGATGCTTCTGATAGAGATATTGGGACTGTTCTTGGTCAATGAAGAGAAAATATTCCAGATGTCATATATTTTTTCTCAAAAACATTGGATGAAACTCAATCTCACTACAATGTCACTGAAAAAGAACTTTTAGTAGTTGTTTTTTCCTTATATAAATTCCGGCCCTATCTCTCAGGTTCCAAAATCATCATCTTCATAGACCATTCTGCTATAAAGTTTACACTCATGAAATGTGATTCCAAACCAAGGCTAATAAGATGTATCCTAATGATCCAATATTTTTACAGTGAAATAAAAGATAGACTAGGAAAAGAAAACCCTGTGGATGATCACTTGAGTATAATTTCTAATTCTTCTCATTCTGAAATCGTTGATCCTAAATTCCCCACTGAGCACCATTAATCTCTCACTCCAAAGTTACTATCGTATGACCCAATTGTAAATTACTTTTTTTCTGGTGTTTTTCCGAAAAAGTTTTCAAAAGAACAGAAAATGAAGTTGAAAAGTGATTCAAAACACTATTTTTGGGAAGAAAATAAACTTTGGAAAACTGGGGAAGACATGTTAATTAAGAGATGTGTTGATAAATATGAACATTCCTCTATTTTAGAATTCTATCACTCAATTCCTAGTGGTGTCTAATTTGGACCACAAAGGACCTCTCGAAAGTTCCTAGACTCTGGATTCATATGGCCTTCATTCTTCAAGGAATCACATGAGTTATTTAAATCATGTCCCACTTGCCGATTTTTTGGCAAAATTTCCAAGAGAAATGAAATCCCCAAAAATCCTTTAATTTTCTGCAAGATATTTGATGTTTGGGGAATCGATTCCATGGGACCAGTTCCCCCTTCCAATGGATTCTCATACATAATTCTTGCGGTTGATTATGTGTCTAGGTGGGTCAAGGCCAAACCCACATAAAATGATGATTCACATAATGTTAGTGAGTTCCTAAATACACACATCTTCCATAGATTTGGAACACCTCATGCCTTGATAAGTGACTTTGGAACACATATTTGTAATAAAATAGTGGAATCTTTTTTGAAAAAGAATGGGGTTGTTCATAAAAATTCAACTGCATATCACCCTCAAACAAATGGAATGGCTGAAATTTCTAATAGAGAAGTGAAAAGAGTGCTTGAGAGAATAGTAAAACCCACTAGGAAAACACTGGCCAGAAAGACATGGTGAATCATTATGGGCTTATCAAACATCCTATAAAACACCCATTGGGATGTCTCCTTTTAGGCTAGTTTTTGGTAAAGAAAGTCATCTACCAGTTGAAATCCAACATAAGCATTTTTGGGCTGTGAAAACCTGTAATATTGATTGTGAAAAAATTGGTGATGAAATATTGTTGTAATTGGCTGAACTGGAGGATCTTCAACTTGAATCCTATGATAATTTAAATCTGTACAAAGAGAAGGCTAAGGTAATCCATGACAAACATATCCTAATAAAGGTATTTCATGAAAGTGAAAAGGTAATGATCTTCAATTATCGATTTCGGCATCAACCAGGTAAGCTTGATTCTCATTGGGAAGGTCCTTTTGTTATTACTAATGTTTATCCATTTGGTGTAGTGCAAGTCCAAGACCCCTCTTCCAAAAGGACATTCACGGTTAATGGACATCAGTTAAAGCATCACCGTGAGAGGATGCACAATCCAGGATCAACATCGACTTCCACTGGATCCCCAACTTCTCTAGCCGAGCTACCACTAGATGGAGATGGCGACCCGCCAAATCTAAACCAGGGGCACCTCTTTCCCTTTACCTCTCTCTTTATCTCTTCCTCTCTCCACATCTTTCTTCTTATTCATATCTCTTTAATTTTTTTACCACTTTCTTTATCAAAAACTTTATTTTTCAGTTTATCTTTTGTGTGGGTTTGTATTATAAAGAACACTAAAAACTTAAAAAAATCAAAAAAAATCAAAAAAAAACCAAAAGATTCATACTTACTCACTTTAAATTTTCAAATTTTTTCCAACCATTTTGGCGAGTCAAAAGACAAGGTTTCATCTCAAAATTGTTTTATTTTTATCATGACTTTGGATAAATAATTTTGTGCCAAAATTAAAATATTTTGATTGCCAAATTTTTTATTTGGAAAATTCTTTTCCCAAAGAATGACGAACAACATTTTCTTTAATTCCAAGGCCACCTATGGCTATATTTTCAAAATGTGTGTTTTCACCCCCATTTGTGAGTCTTGATTTTGTGGACCTTCAAGCTGAATTTCCTACTTTAGTGTGCATTAATATGATATAGGCATTTTTCTGAACCATGTGAGAATTATAATAGCCAAATAGCCTCCCATTAACCATACATTAATCCTCCTTTTGAAAGCCCCTTCAATCCTATGAAATATTTTTCTTGATAGCCACATTACAAGAACAATACCTTTTCCACCAAATATCTACAAGGATTTTCATTGTATAATGTTTTTTGAAATTTAGGTGTGGGGGGAATAGATTTCATTGTTTGGGTACCATGTTATTGATTTTCAACGAGTTATCATCTGTTTAAGGGAAAGCATCCATTTATGTGTGGGGGATAGGTTGTCATTAACTGTGCTTTGGGGAATGTAATGTACTTTTATTTATGTAATTTTGTAAATTTTATTGACAAGTGTTAAAAAAATAAAAGATGATAAAAAAAATTGCAAAAATGGGTTATGTCTTGGGTAGGTAAAAAATCACTCTTACTCAACCTTTTATCTTCTTATAACTATTACAATTAGTGTCGTGAGGAGATCAATCATGGGTTGGGATATGAGTGTGAGATCTTTTTTAATGTCAAATTTCGAAAAAACAAAGAAAAAAAGGAAAATAAAAAAAGAACACTTGAATTATATTCTTTTTGGGAGTAGTTTTGTGTTTAGTAAATATTCAATCTTCTCATTACCTTCATATTTTCTTCCTCTATTGTGTCTTTTTTCACACAATCATTTCCTTATAAATATGTGTTTTCAATTCCTTCCATGTTTTATTTCACAAAAATGTGCGTTGATTTTTCTATGTAGGTGTTTTACCCCTCTTATTATATCTCTTGGACATTATATTCCTACCATCCGATAGCCACAAAAAACCCCTTAATAAGACATCTTGATTCTTGTGAACTTTGTATAGGGATTGGAAGCTGACATCTCTTTCAAAGTCTAAGATTTTCACTTTTGGTTGGTGAAAGAGTGAACCTCCACAAATGAATTTTATCATCTTGAGAGGTGTGGGTTTTGAGTGTCCACATTTTCCATTCCAAAAATTGAGCATGAAAAAATGAATTATATTTGGAAAATTGTTTCTTTAACAACATGTGGTAGAATTCAAAATGGATGAGTGAAAAAGTCTAAACCTCCACGGATTGGAGAAAAAAATATTAATTTTTGTTGGTTAGTGAAAATGATTTTGTCATGTTTTTATATTTTTTTCACCTGAGGACATGCACAAAACTAAGTGTGGGAGAGTTGATGTTGTTAATATTTTCTTGACTTATTATATATTCCCTTTACTTATTTTATATGAAATGTGAATAATTTGTGTGAAATATTAATGTTTTAATACTAAAGAGAATTTTTTAGCATTTTTAGAAATAGTCCAATTGAGTCAGTTTACTATTTTATTTATAACTATCACCATAATGATCCGAATTGTGTGCTTCTTGTTTTATAGGATTCCTGGTACAATATTAAAAAATTCATTAGAAGGGATCATGAGACAATTCTTCAATTTTAAGGGTCATATGGACTACACAAGAAGGCCCAATGAATCTGTGAACAAACTAGACCAGCCTTGAAGATTGATTTACTGAGCTCAGTAACGAATTCCAAAAACATTAATTCACCCCCATAATTCGAGGGACACTACATGTCATCTTGGATAAAAATTTCATGGCCCAAATCCTTGTAAATGGAGCCCAACCGATTCATTTAAACTCAGCCCACCATTCTGTCCGAGAATTGAAATTAGCACACAAATATTGACTTTGATCTTGATTTAGACATCCATGATACCTGAGATTTGTCAGTGTGAAATCCAATATATAGGCGTCCAACATTGTTGAAGAAATTTTTTTTATTTGTGGGAATCTTACTTTGCAAAAAACCCATTCACATTTCTATCATTAAATATTCTGGATTGAAATAGACAAAATGACATTATTTGTTAAAACCACCATAACATTGGATACAAAAGTCTATAGGTGGCCAAATTTTGAGGGTGGACATAAGACATCCGTAGATATATCTTTGAATAATACACAATCTTGTGATTTATATGTATATATTTGTAACTCTTCAGTTCAAGTGGAGGGATATTTTTGGAATGCAAACAGTCCACAACCTTGGGCTATAAATACACCCCTCCTCTCATTACAAGAGGATGACACTTCAGCACATAAGGAGTAGGTTTGGCATTACAAGATCCCTGAAACGGTTATGGGAGAAAATTCTTTGGTCTTGTTTCAACAAGAGAGACTTCTCCTCCACTTCTCTCTAATATTTGTTTATTTTTGCATTCAATTGTAATTGTTTAACTTTGTTTTCATTTCTATCAAATTTTAGTTCTTGTTTCTTCTTCAATACCTCTTATTAATCTCCACCTTCTGTATTATAATATTAATGGTATTAAAATAGTTTGAATCATTTTATATTACAGTCCCTTATTTTTCTTCCTCATTCAACCAAAATTCCATTTTTGATTCTCAAAATCTTTCATGTGTGTGTTCAGCACACTACTCTTTTCTGGTCCCTTTGTTTTTCTAATATTTTTAAATCATCACCATAAACATGAATCCCAGATTATCAAAAATCCTAATGGATGAGTAAATATACCATTGGGGTGAGTTATAATTGGAGGATGTTAAGTGATTGAGTGTAACACCCCCGAGATTTTATGAAAAATATTCTTTTTAATTTCATTAATGTCTTGTGTTGTATGCTACAACAAAAGGAGCTTGCACAACACACATCCTTGACTTGCCTTGCATTACACGCAATCACGACCTTCCTCGATAGCGTGTGTAGTACGCAATAACGAGTGTCACTAAACAACAATGTTCTATTAAAATATTGTAAAACTAGCCGTTATGAATAGTAATAACCACTTTTTGAAATTTTGTAAATTTTATTTTTCAAAATGGACTTCATTTTTGGATTTTTAATATCGAAATTAGCTTAGGGTAAAATTTTGGTACTTTTCGGATAACTTTCATTTTCTGATGAATAGTGATAATTACTGAATTTTAATTAAAAACAACCTTTTTAATAGAAATAATTAATAGTGATAAATTATTAATTTTAGTGGTTTTAAAGTATATTTAGAATATATTTTTACAATTTAATACAATGTTAGTCATTGGATGTAATTTCACATTTAAACCAGACATAAACAAGTGTCAATCTTTTGATAGTTATTATCTCTTAAGAACACGCTATTTGTCTTGACGATGGGAATTAATTTTTAAATTAAGTAATGCAACTGATATGTTTTAAATTTGGTAAAATAGACATCATTTTTGAGTTCATAATATCAAATATTGCTTATGCCTAATTTTTGGTATTTTTCAGGAAACTTTCATTTTTTGATGAATAGTGAAACCACTAAGTAGTAGTTAAAAAAATGATTTTTTCATAAAACATAATTTTACCACTTCTGTGAATGAAATTTTAAAAATCTGAGAGACACGGTTGATGTCAGTAAGTAAAATGTGGTTCAATGAGATGAAAATAATTTTTGGTGAATAGTAACTTTTTACTTTTTTTTACCATGGTTAAAAGTAAATATGGTAATTAAGGGTAAAAATGTTATTATTATTACCCTAACACATGTACTAATTCTATTGGATAAGTGTAATTCGTCCAAAAACAACCTTCTGAATAAAATATGACCATTTAGGCCCACTTGGATTAGATTAGGACATTTATTATTATTTAATTCAAAGAAGAGTTAAAAGAGTTAAAATCAAAGATTATTTACTAAAACATTTTTAATATAGGGTTATACATAAGATAAATTCGATTGTAAAAATTAATTAGAAAGATAATAAGATTTACTACATAATTATATTTTATTTATATTTTTTAGACATTAAATAAATTAATTAATTTATGACACAATGATGATGCAGTAATTACCATAATAGTGAAAAATTAAAATAATTGATATTATAAATATCCAAATAAATATAATTTGACACATTTTATGAATTAAACTAATTTTCAAGGTTAATATGACATGTTAGTATTGATTTAATTAACTTTTTTTGAACTAATCATTCTTTTATGATTTTCACAAAAATCAATTAGTAAATAGTGTCAAAATTGACATAAAATAGTTTTTAAAACAAATATTATATTAGTAATTGTTATTTTATTCCTATAAATCTAAGGTTCGGAAAAATGACTTATATAAGGTTATATATATTAATAATAAACAACTTGGGGTTCATTTGGCTGCTTATAGTAAGTTTATTAACCTTATAGTATAAGAACACAAGAAGACACTGTAAAAGTAAAATTATTTTACTTAATGTTAAATCTAAATGATAAGGTGAAAATAGGAACCTAAACTTGTATAAATTATATTGGATGAGAGTATTTCGACCCATCCCCACCTTATCTTCGAAATAAATCAATTTGGAGCTATTTAAAACCGAATTTGTCTTTATAATAAAATAATATTTTTAGTTTTTCCAAAGGATCCCCTCTCCTCCCTTATAAAAGGGCACCTCCTCCCTCTCTTCCTCACACCACTATGAGCCTTCAAGATCGTCCAAACCCTACCAAATTACATTACCCACTTCCCTAGAAACATCCTAGAGGTTCTGGTCTTCCTCAAAGACCAATTTTAGTGCCCTAACAGGAGATCTCAAAGAGGCGCTTCAAAGAAGAGGTAATGTCCATTACCGATTCTTCCAACTTTATTTCTTCTTCCACTTCTTATTCTTATTTTGTTTCATTATGAAGTAATAACATCAGTATCACTCATATAATGATATGTTATAATAAGTATGAAACAACCCCATTTCACCATCTATCCATCCTATGGAAAATGAAATCACCGCGTGTGCGTACGTACGGAATACCGTCTCCACGCCGTGGTCTAATCTATTTTCCACCACCACCTTACTTGGATGGGTATAATGGTGTACCTAATAACTATATATGATTATTGTAAAGTGATATTGATTCTGATATAGTATATAGACACTCCAATACAATTCCATGATCATGATAACGATATCATCGCTCGTGCATACGTACGGACTACCGTCTCCACGATGCGATGAGATACATTCTCCACGTTAACCATTCATGAATGATTATAAAGTATATATAATAAGTAATCATGAAATATATGACATAATAATGATACTATATTTATGTGTATATATATGTATGTCATCTACTTAATTCCATTCAACTCAATAAGGAAACGAAAACAGCGTTCATGCATACGTACAGCCTACCGTCTCCAGGAACAATGTATTTCATTCCATTTATTGATCTATTATATATATGTATATTCTGAATATATATTATATATAAATCATGTTTTATATTCTGTAATTAAGTAATCACGATAAATGTAATCATATGAATAATTACAAGTCAAAACACGGACGACAAATAAAACGATTTTACCCAAAACGCTTTTTAACATGGAATTTACAAAAGAATGGGTAAAATAAAGTCATAAGTGAACCATATATGATATAATAACAATGAGTATGATTCTGGAATAAGAAAATGACATTATTTAAATCATTATACAGGAGGTTCGAACACTTACGAATCAAATCAGACCTAAGGTAAGGGAAAATATCACAATCTCGTTTTTATCCGAGATTGTTTATGTTTTGGTATTTACTGGGGTGTATTTTATCATCCACATCCATGTTTCCTCAATATGTAATATTTATTTTCTTCTACAATAGTTTATATCCAATTTTACCCTTCAATGAGTTTTTAGTAAACGATATGAAAGGAATCTTTTGTCGTTTTTCTTACGAGGTACTTTTTGACTTTTCTGACAAAAGTACGAGAAGAATATTATTTTTAACTTATACGGCATGAATGGATTTTTAAAAAATTATTTCCAAGAAGCTTCCTTTACAAGTTTTCATGTTTATTTTTAATCAACTTCTTTTAGTTTAGAATTGTATGACATGTTAAGAAAGGAAATCTGTTTTTAAAGTAGAAAGGATATTTTCCTCTAGAATGGAGTTCAAGTGTTTTATCAAAATTATTTTCCATCTAAGATAATAAAGGTTTCTATTTATATCCCTATTATTACATGGATTTGATTATGTTGTGATTGAAATATTTTTATGAATTCCTTTACCTTATATGAATTGTTTTATGATGTCACGATGTTTAAGATTCCCATTTTTATTAAATGGGTTATGCTATGACGTATGGTTTATGATTTTGTGCCACACATAAGAATGGAATCATTATGAGATGGGTGGGACCTATATCTCCCTCCAATTCATTGGGTAAATATTTTATATCTCATGAGATAGACATGGATGGAACGGTAGGTTAAACTTATTCAGTGAAACAGAACTGAAACGAGGAGTGAACTCGGTTCAGAAAGGGACTTTGTCCACTAAGATATTCATGGAATTGATACTTGACTAAAAAGTAATGATTCTCTATGATTATGTGTATATGACACAATGTTTCATGTTTTATGTTATGATTATTGGGATTACATTTCACTACTATGATTTATCCCATGTTATGAAATTATTATTTCTTTTGCAGGTTAAGATTTCGAAGAGTTATGTTCTTATGAATATGATGTGATTGATATTTCTTTTTTTTACCCTTACTGAGCATTTGAGATCACCCTTTTATGTTTTATTTTCCCCAGGATATAAAGAAAGGTTTTTGGTAAAAAAAGGGAAGATCTTCATGGGAGGTGTTGAATATCTTTCACCCCGATTAGAATATTATATTCCGAGATTCCAAAGACACTAAACTATTACAGTCCTTGTGTGTGTGTTTTTGTTATGTTATAATTATTCCGCAAAAGTAATGTAATGTCCCTATATGTTAAGCTTCGGGTCTCTACAGTTGGTATCAGAGGAAAGGTTTAGTCAACATTTGGAAACTAGAATGTGAAAACGTTAGTGAGATCCCTAGAGATATTTCTAAGGTATATCTAGGGATGTCCCTAAGGATAAGTATACGTTATAGTCCTAGAATTGCGCTGACCATCTTATAATTAAAACTAAGATGTTAGATATTGAAGTTACACCCCCTTTATTATATTGTTTTCCCTAGCGTGATTTTTGCCTCTCACATTGTTCTTTTTGGGTTTTAGACGATCGCTAGAACCCGAAGGAACCGTGTTGATCAATGTAATGGAAAATGCAATGATTGTCCTCCTGAACAAACAAATGTTATGGGAGTTGGAGTGAAAAATCTTATTACTATACTTACACAAGCTATGAATCATTCTGGACTTCTAAATGAGCAGAGAAGGGAACAATATTCTATTGATTGCTTCATGAAGAAACGTCCACCTTATTTCAGTGGGTCTTCTAATCCACTTGTTTCTGAACAATGGATCAGTACTAATGAAAAGATATTTTCAGTCCTACAATGTTCTGAACATGATAAAGTCATCTTAGCAGTGTATAGTTTGGACGATGATGGTGATCAATGGTGGAATCTTATCAAGAATACGAGGCCAAGAGATGAAATTGAGTCCATAGAATGGGATGAGTTCAAGAACTTATTTTTCAATAAGTACATCCCTCGTATTCTTCGAACAATGATGGAGAAGGAGTTTCTTGAACTAAAGCAAAAGGATGATGAATCTGTTGGTGTATACGAAGAAAATTTTACAAGGCTTGCAAGGTATGCATCTGGATTTATCATCCAACCTAAAAGTAAAGTTGATCGATTCTTCAATGGTTTAAAACTAAATCTTTGAAGGGCATTATCTATAAGATACTTCAGTAGCTATGAAGAAATTTTTCATTGTGCTATCAAGGTAGAAATGGAAGTTGGTGTTACTTATCCATCTCATAGTTTTGACAAGAAACAAAAGTTGGATTTCAAGGAGAAATCTCAGAATAATGGTGAAAAGAAGATGAATGTTTCCTCATGCTCAAAGTGTGGAAAGAATCATGGTGGTGATTGTCTTAAAGGGACTAAAAAATGTTTTAAATGTAGAAAACAAGGTCATCGAGCAGCTGAGTGTCGAAGTAATGGAAAAAGGGTTTCAAATGATGTGAATAATGAAAAGACTGCAGAAAACACACCACCAACACTTCAATGCTTCAAGTGCAAGGAAATGGGGCATTATGCTAATAAATTCCCTAATCCAAGGGTTAGTGATGATCGACATGAGAAACCACATAAGGAAAAGGACAAAGGGAAGTCACATGAGATCACTATTGGTGATGTTGAATATGACAACAATGTGGTGGAATGATTATGTAATGAGATTCCAAAATAATGTTGTATGTAGTATCATGGAATATTGGAATATTTATGTTTTGATCTATTGTGGTTTTCAATAATTTTATGGTACCGGTAACCATGGAAAGTGATTGAGATACTTTTTGTAAGCAGATGATATGCACATAATGAAGTGATAAGAAGATAATTAGATGTTTGATTGTATTCATGAGCTCATGATTGATATAAGGACTAAGTGATATCATGGTTTGAGTATAAAGAATTTTGAGGATTTTGGTTTGTGGAAAGTGTTAACTTTTAACTGCATTCATGTTTCACTAAGGTTCAATGGGTATTAATTCTTCAAGAGAATACATGATTAAGGTATTCACATGTTTCTAATTTGACCAACAAGATATATCATATGATATATGGGGGATAAATGATGGCATTCATGTGATTGTTATGTGACATTTCAAGCAATCATTTTCTTTGTACTATGAGCTTGGACCGAAGTATTTTAGATAAGCCTAAAGATTGGAATGGATTATGTTGGACATAATTTAGGATAGAACATTTTTCGATGTTATTGATGGGATGTTATAGTAATATAGATTTAGAAAAAGGACAACCTGTAGGACGGGCGACAGCCCATCGCGTCGGACAAGGCTATGGGAATCGAACCCAGAACCGAAGTGCGACTGGCCTTTATCACCTACCACTGGCCTACATGAAGTCCCTGTTTAGTAGAAACTAGTTTTATTATATTAAGCAGTATTATATATGAAGTATGAGTCCATTTTAGGAACCATATATGATTAATCTCACTATAGATGGACTTAAGTATTTTTGAAAGCTTTTATAACCTTTTGTTTGAGACAGATGGAATGAACCATCATTCTATCACATGATTTTCTAACACATCACGAATAACAAATTCAACTTCATTTCATTAAGGGATGAAGTGGAAATTGTTCAATTAACGAAAAACAGTTAGATTGTACCAAAATCAAGTAAGTATTTCTTTTAATTCATCAACATTAGGGAAATGATCTTGAAAAACAAAAATGTTGTCCTAGTGTCCTTATATCCGATGAATCAGATGGTACCTTAGATCATTACAAATTTATGGCTTCGTGATTGCTGGCTTTTCCATAGCCATGTTCTCCACCACTCTCCATCAGAACATGATGGTTAGATTTCTCTTCCATGTCCATATTTTCACCTATGTGGAAACCCAGTGATTAGTTTATTTGGGTAACCATTACGTTTCATACTTTTGTTTTTAAAGATTGGTTATGGTATTCCTTTTTACGATGTGGGTTTCTATTAAAGAACCTATCGAATAGTAAACCATTTATAACCCCGATGAATTTCGAGGGAGAAATTCATTTTAAGGGGGGTAGAATGTAACACCCCGAGATTTTATGAAAAATATTATTTTTAATTTCATTAATGTCTTGTGTTGTACGCTACACCAAAAAGAGCTTGCACAACATGCATCCCTGACATTCGTTGCATTACACGCAATCACGACCTTCCTCGATAGCGTGTGTATTACGCAATAACGAGTTTCACTAAACAACAATATGCTATTAAAATATTGTTAAAACTAGCCATTATGAATAGTAATAACCAGTTTTGGAAATTTTGTAAATTTAATTTTTCAAAATGGACTTCAGTTTTGGATTCGTAATATCGAAATTAGCTTAGGGTGAAATTTTGGTACTTTTCGGATAAATTTCATTTTCTCATGAATAGTGAAAATTACTAAATTTTAATTATAAACAACCTTTTTAATCGAAATAATTAATAGTGATAAATTATTAATTTGAGTGGTTTTAAAGTATATTTAGAATATATTTTTACAATTTAATACAATGTTGGTCATTGGATTTAATTTCACATTTAAAACAGACATAAACAAATGTCAATCTTTTGATAGTTATTATCTCTTAAGAACACGCTATTTGTTTTGATGATGGGAATTAATATTTAAATTAAGTAATTCAATTGATATGTTTTTAATTTGGTAAAATAGACATCATTTTTGAGTTCATAATATCAAATATAGCTTAGGCCTAATTTTTGGTATTTTTCTGGAAACTTTCATTTTTTGTGAATAGTGAAACCACTAAGTAGTAGTTAAAAAAATGAATTTTTCATAAAAATTAATTTTACCGCTTCTGTGAATGGAATATAAAAAATCCGAGAGACATGGTTGATGTCATTAATTAAAATGTGGTTCAATGAGATGAAAATAATTTTTGGTGAATAGTAACTTTTTACTTTTTTTTACCACGGTTAAAAGTAAATATGGTAATTAAGGGTAAAAATGTTATTATTATTACCCTAAGACATGTCCTAATTCTATTGGATAAGTTTAATTCGACCAAAAACAACCTTAGGAATAAAATATGACCTTTTAGGCCCACTTGGATTAGATTAGGACATTTATTATTATTTAATTAAAGAAGAGTTAAGAGAGTTAAAATCAAAGTTTATTTACTACAACATTTTTAATATAGGGTTATAGATAATATTAATTAGATTGTAAATATTCATTATAAATATAATAATTTTTCCTACATAATGATATTTTATTTATAATTTTTAGACATTAAATAAATTAATTTATTTATGACACAAGGATGATGCAGTAAATACCATAATAGTTAAAAATTAGAATAATTGATATTATAAATACCCAGATAAATATAATTTGATACTTTTTATGAATTACACTAATTTTATAGGTTAATATTACATGTTATTATTGATTTAATTAACTTTTTTCGAACTAATAATTCTGTTATGATTTTCACAAAAATCAATTACTAAATAGTGTCAAAATTGACATAAAAGAGTTTTTAAAACAAATAATATATTAGTAATTGTTATTTTATTCCTAAAAATCTAAGGTTTGTCCAAATGACTTATATAAGGTTATATATATTAATAATAAACAACTTGGGGTTCGTTTGGCTGATTATAGTAAGTTTATTAGCCTTATAGTATAAGAACACAAGAAGACACGGTAAATGTAAAATTATTTTACTTAATGTTAAATCTAAATGATAAGGTTAAAATAGGAACCTAAACTAGTCTAAATTCTATTGGATGTGAGGATTTCTACCTATCCACACATTAGATTCTAAATAAATCAATTTGGAGCTATCTAAAACCGAATTTGTCTTTATAATAAAATAATATTTTTAGTTTTTTCAAAGGAGACCCTCTCCTCCCTTATAAAAGGGCACCTCCTCCCTCTCTTCCTCACACCACATTGAGCCTTCACGCTCGGCCAACCCCTGCCACATTACATTCTCCACTTCCATAGAAGCATCCTAGAGGTTCCGGTCTTCCTCAAAGACCAATTTTAGTTCCCTAAAAGGAGATCTCAAAGAGGCGCTTCAAAGAAGAGGTAAGGTCCGTTACCGATTCTTTCAACTTTATTTCTTCTTCCACTTCTTCTTCATAGGATGTTTCATTATGACGTAATAACATCAGTATCAATCATATACTGATAGGTTATTATAAGTATTAAACAACCCTATTTCACCATCTATCCATCCTACAGAGAACGAAATCACCGCGCGTGCGTACGTACGGAATACCATCTCCACGCCGTGGTGTAATCTATTTTGCACCACCACCTTACTTGTATGGGTATAATGGTGTACCTAATAACTATATATTATTATTTTAAAGTGATATTGATTATGATATAGTATACATACACTCCAATACAGTCCCACGATCATGATAACGATATCATCGCTCGTGCGTACGTACGGACTACCGTTTCCACGACGCGAGAAGATACATTCTCCACGTTAACCATTCATGAATGATTATAAAGTATATATAATAAGTAATCAGGAAATATATGGCATAATAATGATACTGGATTTATATGTATATATATGTATGTCATCTACTTAATTCCATTCAACTCAATAAGGAAACAAAAACAACGTTCTTGCTTACATACGACCTACCGTCTCCATGAATGGTGTATTTCTTTCCATTTACTGATCTATTATATATATGTATATTATGAATATATATTATATATAAATCATGTTTTATATTCTATAATTAAGTAATCATGATCTATGTAATCATATGAATAATTAGAAGTCAAAACACAGACGACAAATAAAACGATTTTACCCAAAACGCTCTTTAACATGGAATTCACAAAAGAACGGGTAACCTAAAGTCATATGTGAACCATATATGATATCATAACAATTAGTATGATTCTATAATAAGTCAATGACATTATTTAAATCATTATACAGGAGTTTCAGACACTTACGAAGAAAATCGGACCTAAGGTAAGGGAAAATATCACAATCTCGTTTTTATCCGAGATTGTTTATGCTTTGGTATTTACTGGGGTGTATTTTATCATCCACATCCATGTTTCCTCAATATGTAATATTTATATCCTTATACAATATTTTATATCCAATTTTACCCTTTGTTGAGTTTTTAGTAAAAGATATGAAAGGAATCTTTTGTCGTTTTTCGTACGAGGTACTTTTTGACTTTTCTGACAAAAGTACGAGAAGAATGTTTTTTCTAACTTATACGGAAAGAATAGATTTTAGAAAAATTATTTCCAAGAAGCTTCCTTTACAAGTTTTCAAGTTTATTTTTAATCAACTTATTTTATTTTAGAATTGTATGACATGTTAAGAAAGGAAAAGTGTTTTTAAAGTATAAAGGATATTTTCCTCTAGAATGGAGTTCAAGTGTTTTATCAAAATTATTTTCCATCTAATATAATAAAGGGTTCTATTTCTATCCCTATTATTACATGGATTTGATTATGTTATGATGGAAATATTTTTATGAATTCCTTTACCTTATATGAATTGTTTTATGATGTCACGATGCTTAAGATTCCCATTTTTATTACATGGTTTATGCTATGATGTATGGTTTATGATTTTGTGCCACACATAAGAATGGTATCATTATGAGATGGGTGGGACCTATATCTCTCTCCAATGCATTGGGTAAAGATTTTATATCTCATGAGATAGACATGGCTGGAACAGCAGGTTAAACAGGTTTAGTGAAACGAGACTGAAATAAGGAGTGAACTCGGTTCAGAAAGGGACTTTGTCCACTAAGATAGTCTTGGCATTGAGTCTTGACTAAAAAGAAATGATTATCTATGATTATGTGTGCATAACACAAAGTTTCATGTTTTATGTTATGATTATTGGGATTACATTTCACTACTATGATTTATTCCATGTTATGAAATTATGATTTCTTTTGCTGGTTAAGATTTCCAAGAGTTATGTTCTTATGAATATGATGTGATTGATATTTCTTTTGTTTACACTTACTATGCATTTGAGCTCACCCTTTTATGTTTTCTTTTCCCCAGGATATAAGGAAATGTTTTAGGTAAAAAAAGGGAAGATCTTTATGGGAGATGTTGAAGATCTTTACCACGATTAAGAGATTATATTCCGAGTTTCAAAAGACACAAAACTATTACAGTCCTTGTGTGTGTGTTTTTGTTATGTACTATGTATTTTGTAAAAGTAATGTAAAGTCCATGTATGTTAATCTTTGGGTCTCTACATTGAGAGTTTTTTCTCGATGAGTATTCTTTCAATTAATATTGTTTATGTTAAACTTAATTTGTCATGGATTAATGATATGTTTTGTTTGACATGTGGTTTTCATGGATTATTGGAACCATAAATAAACTACCATAAATAATTTTCGATTGATATTATAACCCTAAGTTATGTTAATCCTTGGAATAAAGTCATAACACTTAGTAATTCCAATCAATGTCAACTTGTAACAGGTGTGTTAATTTAATGCAATACAAAGAAAGGCTCAAGGATATCACAAGATTAACTCCCCAATAATGAGATCACCCCAATATTCATATATTTGTTAAATAAAAAATCAAACATCAATCATTTCAATTTAGCTCTAAAAACAAACCCCACCAATCAAAATACAGTCAACTAAAAAATGACTATTACAAAGTATCATCGCCGAATACTCGACCTGAGTGCTGCTAGACAGATTAGCAGAGCACCGGAACCTTGACCGGTCGATAGGCATCAATCGGCCTCATGTTTCAAGAAATAACATGTTTGGGTAGTTTATAATCATAAAAATAGGATGAAAAAGACATAATTATAAAATCAAATGACAATGATGAATGATTTTAGTTTACAGGCATAGAGCTCAGAGAATAAGAATGAAATTCTCAAAGCGAAATAATGTGACACGATGCCATAAATCAACCCAAAGTGAGTGATGATTGGAGAAGTCGACACAACATCACATATTTCCAATGGAGCACACCCAACTTGAAGTCATTATAATTTCAATTAGGGTCCTAAACTCTTAGTTTATGGTTGCATAGATTAAACCATAATGATTTGAAACTCTTCCATGATCGCATAAATTATATCAAAACCCGTGATTCCACATAAGACATGCTTTGTGTGTGAAACAAGGTAAAATAAGATCATACAAAAAATGGAAAAAAATAAGTAGTTGAACAAGGTTTGGATCCATGGATAATCTATCAATGCTATCTCAAGAAATAAAGGCGCACCAAGGGATAACAGCGAAGGTGTTGAAGTTCCATATAGAAATATGGAGGTGTCAAAAGATGTGAATCATAAGACCAATTAATGGGTGTACAATGGGGTTGGATATAAATATTGATGATATATTTTTACCATTCTTTCAATATAGTATCAATATCGCATTACATGGAATGAAAAAAATCAGGATCGACTGATGAACATATTCACTTTTCGGGGCTTGTATCAAATTGTTGTTCAAAATCTTATGGGTTGTTGACTCGGGATTGTAAGAGATCGTTAAAAAAGAACCAAAATACCATTAGAGGGTTCTTTTATATGTCAGAGATGATGGGGGCCCAAATTAACAGACATATAAATCATGAACAGGGTTTGAAAACATGTCCATGATGAATCTGACTCTCTAGATCCTAAACCATAGTGCTTTTAAAGCACATTGATGTAGTTGGACTAAAGTTGAGGAGCCCAACATGGGGAGGATAAATCAAGGAGATGAGCCAAATAAAGGGGTAAAATAGGTTGTTAAACAAGATGATGAACACAAGGTTTGAATATGGGATCATTCCAATGTATCCCATAAGAATGGGAGTCATGATATACACAGTTCATGAAAAAATGTGAAGTTTAACGTCATGCGATAAGGAAAAAAAGCAACCGACGTAGTTTATCATGATGAAAGTAGGACCATGGGGAATGGTAATGTCTGAAAAAGGGATTTTAATATCATAGAAACAACCCCGATGTGAAAGAGGACCTGAGGGGCCTCATACCACACCATTAACTCCCAAGTGGGGACATAGGCCAAGGGTCCAAAAAAGGTAGAGGGGATCAGGGATGGGCTCGAAGAAAAATACCCAAGGTGTTCCTACGTATCCATTGAGGATGGGAATAAATCTATAAATTGATCCTGAAAGATCCATTTAGTATAACATCCTACCAGAAGGATGACTATCGATGGACCTGAAGCATAATTCATGGGTGTTCATATATATCCGATGAGGATGGGAATCAATCCATATGTAGTTCTTGAAATTCCATGATGTTTAACATCATGTGGTAATGATGGGGAGATACTAAATCTTAGAAGGGAACACATGATATTGTAGTTATTATCCCAATGTGAATGAGGATAGGAGGATTCCATAAGACACCAAGCACCCATAGGAAGGGACTCAGTCCAAGGGGCCTGAAAAGGTCAGGGGACCTAGGGCTAGTCCTAAGGTGAAATGGCTAGGAGTTCCAATACAACCCATAAGTAGGGGAATGAATCCATACATATTTACTTACGGTTACATACTATTAACCGTCAAGATTCAGAGAATAAATGGTCGTAAATGGAGCTTGTAGTTGGTCGTTATGTATGATGCAAATGCTGGGCAGTTTCATGTCTTACATCTCGAACAGATCATGCAGTAAAACGTCATGCCACAAGGATAGATGAGATCTTATTTTATAGTAATAAATCTTAAAACATCGGTGTATTAACCATTTTCATTTTATCAGCAGGCATGAAAATGATACATACTCATTAAAAATATTACATAAGGAATTAATCATTGTTCGGTGGGGTGATACGCTCACCATCAATGCTAAACAGAGAGTATGCATTGTTGGAGAAAACATTGTGCATAATATATGGCCCATCCAATTTGGGCTCCATCATTGGTGGATTGATACTGAGTATCATCAACATCCTTAGAACCAATACCGTGTCACCTTGGAAGATTAATTAGATGGAAACATTCTTATTTAGATAACTAGTTATCTTGTTCTAGTGTCTCTTTAGGTTGTGCCAATGATGAATACTATTTTCATCAAGAGATTCCAGTTCATCTAGACAAGCATCTTATACTTTTTATGAAATATTATTATCATAAATAACTATTTAGAGTGATGAATATTGAATCTCAATAATTAGAAATTCCTATATTCCATACACCATGGAGTATGGGGTCACCTAGGTGGAAATTGTGTGTTTTTATCTAGAAAGCCCAAAGAGTGTTGGGGATCAAATATGGACAACTGGTATTGTTATCCTAAGAATATTTTGAATAATTTTAGAGAGAATCTTATTGAATTCCTCTATCTTTCTATTCTATTTCACATTCTAACAGGATATATGGTTGGACTATATAATATAGTTGGTGTACAATTTATTCAACTATGATTCACGGAATTTGGTGTTGTTATTGGTGAGGATGGCACGAGGGACTCTAAAAATGTGGATTATGTTTGATATCACACACTAAGTGATAGAATGGTCCTTGAATTACTTGAGAGGGATTATCTTTTCAAACTTAGAAAATAAGTATGTGGCAGTCATTGTTAACCTACCTTGGTGAGTTGTTTCCAGTAGATATGGTCCAATGACCTTGAGTCTCTAGACCGAAAAGGGCCAAGAGTACCTGGTAGTATAGAGAGGCTATGGGGGATAATGCCCAAAATTTTAACTGACCTATCCCTCATTAAACATCTTTTCAAACATGATACTATCATGGAACATGGTTGGCCAGAAGTATCCAATCATCCGGATCTAGTGAGGGAGCTTTAGCCAAAACTGATGAGCTCCATAAAAACCGGATGGATCGTCCATCATAATATTGGGAAACATGACTCATTGAATGAAATGGAGTATAACTCCATCAACCCCATGTCTATAGAGGGTCATCTCATTACTGGGTCCACTCTGGAGAGTGAATTGTATTTCAAACTGATGGATTCTCTTGTGCTCGGCTATGTATGTTCCGATATTTTGGTGCAGGAGGTACTCATCAAATGATGTTGTCCATTCAGGTGTCTCTACTACTGAAAAGGGTGACCTATTGGTCCTGATGTGGGTGAACTGATGGTAATATGACTTACCTATGTGCTATTATCATAATTAGGTGTGATAGGAGTGATGACCATTTGGTGTGCCACATGGATAATTTGACATCCTGGTAAGCCTCTACAAGGGAAGTAAGAAGAATGGACAAGGCCTTGGATCAACTGTTTTACAACTGGGGGACATGTCTATCCTTTGAAAGGGAAGGTAACTGGGCCATTAACGTGAGGGAATGTTCTAAAAAGTGCATGAGCTCTACGTTTTGGAAGACATAGTCACAATTGATCTGATTTCTGAATAACTTGGACTCCTCTTTCTCATGTATGTTAGGGACATAAATCTCAAAGTAAAACATGAGACCGGTGATGAGATCCTGGTTCTCGACCTTATTCTTGGAGTATAATTCTAAAAAAAATTATGATTAGGGAATCCCATCCTGTGTCAGTTTGATGAAGGTGATACCCATGCCTACTCTATTGATTTTAGGTCCATTGAGCCTTTGGGAGATTAGACATTATGAAGAATCATCGATGTGAATTTTCCATCGTGACATGGATTGATATACTAAGACTATAGACTCAACTGAGAAGTAGGGATTTTGATATTTCTCTGGATGGTCCTGATGGGCGGTAAGGAAGTCTGATAGTGTGTGACCCTTAACAGCTTTCTATGGAAAAACTTGATATTGAACTACATAATGATTATTTCCAAATGATATAGATGACCTATTAACATGGGGATGTTTAGAATATTCATAAGGGGTTACAAATGGGAAACCATATCTATTTCATGGGGATGCAAATAACGTCAAAACTTTAACACTGTGAATACCTGTACAAGGTAACTCTTCTCAATAAAAGAATATATGGTCTCTGTATTGAATAACATGTGAATTGGATAGTATAAATTATTATATGTCAACTCATTAATATTAAGGGTGAGAAGGGTGTTGAGGGGCCATTTCACGGTAGTCACATAATGTACTATAGACTTTCCATTAATTGTTGGCATACAATTAGAATATTGTAGAAGGTTATTCTCGATTTCTTCAAAAGTGTCCTGACACTCTTCTACCCACTGGTAAACGAAACCTTTTATTATGAATCATATAAAGGAAATACAATTTATATCTATTTTCTCAATGAATCAATGTATATAGGCTATGTGGCATTGAAGTCATTGGATCTCTAATAAACTGCTCAAGGGAGACATATGAATGAAGGCTTTGATCATCACTAGATTGATCATGATGCCTATATATCTAATGACAATGTCGAGAATACTTCAAGTGGTAACCCTGACGGAACACATCAAGTGGTTCATCTTTAGATGGTTGGAGTGGAGGATGCTAGACCCTTTCTTAAGATCTATGAGATGTTGGAGGGATTTAACAACCATGTAATCTACATATCATTCCACCATTGTCCAGAGGATTAACTTGAATATGTGGTGCATGGCATGCTGATAGGTGGCTCCGAGATTATCTAAGATGAAATGCACTACCAACTAATAGAAATTACCTTGTGAAGCTCTAAAGGGGGTAGAATATTCATCCTCTAGGACCATTCATATCTGGTTGTATCTAAAATACCCATCCACGAAGGAGGGATTCTAGTATCTGGAAGTGGAATCGATCAAAAATTCTATCACATGAAGAGTAGAATCATCCTTTGCAATGTGATGATTGAGATCCGGAAAATTGATGCAGACATTGATCATTCCATTCATCTTCCTAAATGGTACAATTTTAGCTAACCATATGATGTAATATAATTCTCTGACGATTTTGGATTTAATAAGCTTATAAAATTCTTCCTCGATCAAGGCATTGTTAGAGGCGTACGTTTTCCTGGGAGGCTATTTGATCATGAAATGTCTATCATGAGACCAAGGAGGTGGACGATGACTTAAGGATCTATCCCTAGCATCTCATCATACACCCATGAAAATACATCTCGATGATGCTTCAAGAAATCCATGTACTGATGCAGATCTTCTACAAACCTGGTTCTGCTGTCAAGTGTTGGTTTCAATTATGGCTCGATGTCGAGGTTCACCTAAACAAATTCATCAATGTTTGTGGAGACCCCTTCCATAAGTAAGGGAGGATACAATTATAAGTCTTATACATTATCCATGATGATATGATCATCGATTGCAGGAAAATATTATGAATATGATTATCATTATGAAACACTGGTGACGGATTGAGTGACAATTGAATCCCCACTTGGAGAAACCAGTGCTACTTAAACCATGGTGAATAAAGCTGTTGATCTGATTACATTTGGTCTCTATCCCAATGGACCATGCTTGATAATATCAATGTAATAGTGGTGTATCATGTTGAGTCAGTTCAACCTGACCTGATGGAACAAGAATGTATGGTGTATTGGTGTTGCCATGTAGTGAACATCCTGATACCTTATTGGGGAAAAAGGTCATTGGAATCACTCAAGTACAATTTGTGTAGGAATAAAAAGTTATTTTCTACATTCTTTATACCTGGTATCTTTTTTTACTCATGTCCTAGAGATGAAAAAGCAATGTCCTTTGTCTAGGGTCATGTAATACAACTGTTGTATTGGGAGGAAGAAGGAATCATCCATGTATAACAATGGATCGACCAAAACAATGGTGTGCTCAAACCAAATGGCATGCAATTTCTTTTCTTTACTCTAGAAATAGATAACATCTATGTAGCAGGTGTAATAAGAGTAAAATGGTAATGTGACACACTAGATTATTCCTACTCAATAATTAAGGGAGTATGTGAGGCACTGGTGATGGGATAAAAGGATCTGTCATGTGCAGGTGGATCCAAAGTCAACCCCTCAATGCGTTATTGGTGGTGTCATACGGTACAACCATAAACTTAGTGATGGTGACCACGCCAAAGAATTGTTTCTTCAGATGTATTTTTTCAAATTTTTTACTTCTCCATCCTATAATAACATTTAATATTCATGTCATAGTGATACATGTCTTCTTTGGAGAGTCCCAATTTATTGGATATATGGTTCGGGAGGAGAGGAATCCCAGAACCTGTGTCGAAAAGACAACAATGGACTTCTACTCCTTTAAACTGGTCAATGATGTACAACAGGAAGTTGTGCCCCTAAATAAAAGAATCATCATCTTCTATATAGAATGAAATGATGTCCTGAATTTATTATTTCTCGACTTCCTCATCATGGAAGGCTCTTGCAGCCTCTACCACTATCTTAAACTGGAGGGGGATTCTCATTGACTTTGCAATGGATTCATTCATGTCTATAGATAAAAGGAGAGAATTGAGTATTGAGATCCTTGGAAGTATATGGAAGATATGTTTGATTACATCATACATCAGTTCTAGGTGAAAATATATATTGATAGGGGGTTTCTCTATGGCAGGAAGTATGACATTCGCTACTGGATGAACCAGGGGATTCTGGCTAGCGCTGGGGATATCCCGCTGCTAGCTTGTCATGAAATGAAAAATGCCTTTTGTCTTAAAACTGGATGACTAAGGTATATCGACTATAGTTATCTACTGATCATAAAAAGTTCAAGGAACCTCTTCCTAGTCGACCATTATGAACTATAGTTGGAGTGATTTGGATGGGGAAGAAAGAGAGGGATGGATGTGGTGATCTATAAGATGATCCATCTATTTGGTCTTAGGGGCATGTATGAATCAGTCATAGGAACTATCCATTTCATTCTATCGATTCACCTATCTAAAAATTCATCGGCATTGGCCTCAAAAATGGATATTTGGAGGGTCCGCATGATGTTCCTTTTTGTCAGAAACCATATAATGGTCCACCAAATCAATAGTTTTTAACAAGAAATACTCCAGATCATCGAATAAAAACCCTCCATTACAAGGAAGACCCTGGGGAAATTCTCATATTGATAATAATTAAATCAAAAAATCTAGGAGATTATGTGGGAACTGGTCAAAGACATTTCATTCCATTATTTTTCCTGTACTTTCCCTTACGAGAAGATAAAAGCTATGATGTGGATTCAATATTAGAAATAGGGGATGGTGTAGTGACCTTCGAATGCTCATGTTGGTAAAATTGGGAATTTATAATACCATGATTCAAGGATGAATACCTCTTGAACTATCAATTCGTTGTACTTATAAGATCCATGTCTAGAGACCTACTTCCATTCACATTAAAAATCGCTATCAGGCTTACCAGAAATGCACACTACATATGACAGCGTCGAACCCAACCTAACTATGTTTTTTATTGACATAGTCATAGATCCAATCCTTGAAAACATAACACTTTTGATAGTATTCCTAGGTAACTTCTAAGTGGGAAATAGTTTTTGTTACCAATAAGATTTGCCTCTTCAGGCCTCCTACACTCTAGAAATCGAAGCATTCCCTAATCCATGACACTCTGGAAGTTTCTTGGGGACATGAGCCTCTACAAATGATTTGTTATGATTCCTATTATATGAAAAAGAGACTCTAGGATCCTAGCCTTGATAATAGGATGGAGCCTGGTGATGAGGTCGAACCTATTTGTCACACCTAAATGACAGTGTTTGATGGGGTTAGACATATTGATTCGAAGGTGGGCACTGCTGACCTTATGGCTGAAGATGCAGCAGAGTTCCTTGATGAAGTTATAGAGGCTACTCTACTGGAAATAAATCCAATGACCCATGGGCCTCTACATATGCGATGTTCACTCTTTCAACTATTAAACCCATTCATACAAGAGTTGTGTGGGGAAATATATATTCGTGTTTGTCATGTTTCAATGATTCCTCAAGAATTTTCTCATTGTTATAGAAATCAGAAAATCCACTTGGTATTTTATGAGTGATGAGGGATGGAAAAAATTCATTCTTCATACTAACCATGCACATAGTTAGAAAATACTCTTGAGTCAGTGACATTTCAAGTGAGTACCTGAGGCCCTTCCCTATAGTGACAAAGTCCGCGACTTTCTCATACGGACTCTTCTTGCACTTAATGATGTTTCAAATACTTGTCTTGATGGTAGTGAACCTGAAATGAAACAAAATTGCATTCATAGATCTTCCCAACTATCTCTAGACATAATGATAAACTTGATGTACTAGGAGAATTCGGGAACATCTAGTGTCTGTACAAAGTAATAGAGCTTGGAGGCCTCCTGTTGCATTGGAGTCCTTATTATAGGTCCACACCTTGAGAGAAGTATTCCAGGTGTTTATGTGGATTTCCCACACAACTAATGGGGAGAATATAGGGTTCCCAAAATACAGTGGTGCCATAATTTCGAATATCTATGCTAGATACTGTTTACCGTCAGGTGGGATTGCCACCTGTTGAGTCTCAATAGAATAGAGATAGAAAACTAATAGAAACCAACAGATTGTCCAAAGGAGGGGTCTTATGATGATGATGGTTCCTAATAACTAATTTGTTAGAAATCAATTAAAAATGGTTGGCGGCTGCCGAGACTTATGGAGTGGCTGGCGGAATAACCCATTGAGATTCATGAGGGTCGACCTATGGAGTAGCTAGGGGTAGAAATAATAAAGCCACCAGAGGGGCTACTGGGGGACAGATCTCAGATATCCCAAGAATATTTCGAGACACATACAATTCTCACATTATATATACTCTAGCCTCTACCCTATCTTGAAGGTATGGTTTATTGAGGTCACCAGTACATAGCTCCCTAGTAAAGAGTTCTACTATCTCCTACTACCCTGATTGAGGATCACTATAATCTGCACATTTCTGTATGGAACATTCTGCAAGGATATCATCAATGATCATCCTCTGATACACAAGATGTTGGAACAACATGACCTTTTAGATATCATCCATTGCCATCATAATTGAACTAGAAGGACCATAACATATATAATTTATGAGGTCTATTTCCCTTGTTGGGGTATCAAATAAATTAAAATGATTCATTGGGGATATAGAGGCCAAGAAAATACATTTTTCGATTAGTGAAAATTATTGGGGGATCCCAAAAATGTGTAACTGCCCCATGGGGTAGGTTCTCTTCAAGGATTCTTACATCAGATTCCTTCACCTTGAATTTCATCCATATTCATGGAGGCTAAACCTTGAGGTATGTCCCCTATATCACTAGTTATTTCAAGATGATGAAAGATCAAACTGAAATCATGGGATGCCTACTACTTCTAACCACATATTACATCATATGGGGATGCCTCAACCATAATTATACGGAGCATCGTGAAACACCATACAAATCGTTGTTGAAGGATCTGATGATAACTTGAGGATGGAGGATGTTAATCCATTGGGAGCATGTCCAACTCAACTATGTGGGATTGTTGTTTGAAGATGGCATATTACTATTGTCTTTGTGGATAATACAAACAATGATTGAAGAGGTAGAAAAACATCACCCAGAGCATCCAAAAGAAGCATGTGATATCCTCATGGGTGAGGGACTGTAGAATGCTGATGTGTGTAGTCACGGTTCAGAATAATATTTAAGGGAATTGATCTATTATAAGAATGTCCCATAAGATAATTCGCTATGTAATATGATCAGGTGTCTGATTTCTCCAATTATCAACTGGAGGTTGGTGGGGATCCTATATTGTCATTGACATGGATCATTGCATAATTGGACTAGTTAGTGGGTAGTATGGTGCACGAACTGAAAAACCACTACATACTGGTTTGTCATCCAAGGGCTATATTGATTGCATCCACACATCCCTATGGGATATGATGTTGACCACTACATCCTGTACCATGTCGATGGTTGTTGGTTGTGGGTTAGGATATCGTTCATCATCTACCAAACCCCAGATTGACACTATGTGATCTTGTGTAGAGTTAGAAAGAGAATATTATGATTTTAGGGAACATTTCATGAAAATATCAGGGAATGGAGCTAGATAATCCTCCTCCTATATATATAGGCATAAAGAATATATGATATGGTGCATCTAACATTTTTTAGGAAGAAGATGACGCGATTAGTTATACCCAAAACCCAGAAATACAGGATCAAGGTTATGTCTCCATCATTGAGTCTCACTTTACTTTAGAATGTGAAAATACGACTATGTTGACTTTAACATGGAGCTTCTTGCAGATCTTCCTTCAGTTTAGATGGTTCTTCCTCCTACATTGGTATGTATCTTTGAAGAAAGCTGAATCTTAGACATGGGGAGGACCTCCACATGGATTGGTTCTTGGGCAGAGAGGACCTCTACCTCAGTTAGACGGGATATGAGGAGAGCCTTCATATTGATTGTCATTGGAGAGAACAGAACCTCATATTTGATGGGATGGGGTACGAAGAGAATTGGGAGAATATTTCTAATGGTACACATGGTGGAACGTCATGTTAGAGAATTGAAGGACAAGGATAAACTTTTCAATGATGTCTGTACATATGGGAGAAACTTCCATCCATGAGATGATGATCATGGGGTGTACCTCTGTGCTGGGTACCAATGAGGTGGGGGGGACCTCTACATTAATCTACAACGTTAGAATGGGGGGACCTCCATACTGAACGTGAGAGTGGTAATGGCCTTCACAGTAGCTGGTGTTAGTATATAGATGGTCTATGTAGTGAACAACATTGTCATGGGTCGGCCCATGATGGGTGATGCTTTCGCTAGCGACTAGTAGTGTCAAATGAGACTGCCATAGGGGTGGTAGGGTCCTCAATATCAATCAAGCATATAAATTACTCTTCGTTGCATCTATAGGGGATTGATAGTGAGCATTGATAGTGGATAGAGCCTCTGAGGCTATGGAAGGTGACATTCCCTGGCCGGTGTCCTTCTAAGCCTGTGCTCGATGTTTGTGCCAGGATAGCTGACTAAGAGCCTACTAGGTAGGCGTGATGTCATGCTCCCCGATCCGTGGGGACGGGTAGCAATATTTATGCAGCCTAGTGGGAGCCCTCCATGGAGAGTCCCTAGATGATTTCATAGCCAGGATGACCCGAACATCCATCACCTCATCATCAAATTATTTCATATCTTATTTCCATTATTCTTCATCTTATTTAACATTTTATTCAATTTATTTTTCTTCTTATTCTCTAGATTATATCTCAATATCTTCTTATAATTATCTTGTTATTATTAAAATTTTCAATACATCTTTTATCGATACAAATTCTTTCCCAGGTACATTTGAAGCTGATTCGTCAATAAATAATTTTTATTTTAACTTATGGACTACTAATTGGACTACTAATGTTACATAAAAAATGTCTAGCATTTGGAATGACCAAATCAATATGAGAGACAAGAAGGATATGATTGTTAGAAAATATTTCAACATTTTTCAATAGGATTTTTAATATTATATATTAAAATATACATTTAATTTTTTTCATTTCCTTTATATTATTATTATAACTTGTTTTAATTTCATATTTTCAATGCCTTAACAAAATTTGATAAAGAAAAAAAATTTGGATCCCACTGTTTCTTTTGATATTTCGGTAACATGTGTTTTTTAAACACATCGTTAAAAATATTAATTATTTTTTTGTTCACGGAAATTGTCGATTAAACCTTTCCCTTAATTTTTTCCTCAACATTCTTCAGTGGTTGCGCCTCCAACGTAGCTTCATCAACCTTTTCGACCAAATTTAATTATTTAATATAAAAAAAATTCATTCCAGAAATGGCATGTTCATGAATGAATGAATTATTCTCGTAGACCGGGTTATTGTTGTTATCATCCTTAAAAATATCTGTAAACATAAAAAACATCTTACTGATGAAGTCTAGAAACATATTAACCTATGATTTTTTGAAGGAATAATTAATATATTCCACCATAATGAAGTTAAATTTCATCAAGTGTATTTCTCTCTTGTAGGTAATGTACTCTAAAATGAATAAATCAAAAACTATTAGTTTATCTATATCAACCTTAATATCGATAATATTTCCTAAAATCTGAAATGTTATAACTCTATTATCTAGAGAAATATGTGAATATGTTGCTACATAATCATAAAATGAGAATAAATAATCATCACCCATATTCATTTCAAAAGTTCCATTCATTTTTGGTAACATGTGATAAGGTAAATAAACATATCCCTTTGAAAGAACCACATTATGGTTCCATACAATTTTATTTTAAAAAATATATCTCATTCAATACATGGAAATGGAAAAAATTTCCTTTCCATATTCTTTCTCACACTGAACAAATGAATAAAATTCATGAACCATATAAGGATAATATTAATCATAATCATAATCACCATTCACTTCCTAACACATTCCCAAAATTAAAATGATATTATCCTTTTGAGGCTAGTATCAAATATATCAATCCATAATATCTGAATATGTATTTCCTTGAAAGAAAACTATTTTTTTATCTTCATTTTTCATCATCGTAATGAGAAATGAAACCAATAATCTTACAGAAAAAAGTAATCCAATAGAAAAAATAAATCGGTGGAAAGGGGAAGCAATGAAATCCATGAAAATTAATGTGGGATAGGGGTAGTCCCATTATTATATAGGCATTAGGAGAAACATGTATTCAAAATTATTGAATGAAATTGTTGATATTAAATCCCTTTTTGATCTGAAGACCATGATTTAATCAAATAATTTTTTTAAATGTTCATTCAGACTCTCAATGTTTTAAAAAATTCTTACAAAATTTTGGAATCATTCAGATTTGGGAAACAATAAAATTGTTCAATTTTTTTTATTTTAAAAAATATAACAAAATAATTTTAATGATATAATGTTTAGAAATATTTAATAAAATAAAAGAATATAGGACTTTATTTTGGAGTGGAAAGACTCATCGATATGATTATCATATTATTCTTGGTTTTTTAATTAAATAAATTACAATAAATTTTTTTTCAAATAATTGAATACTATATTATTATTATGAAAACGTATTATGATAGAAATATAGTAATTCAGAAAAGTATATAAAAATATTTTAGTTTGTAAATTTTATAAAAAAATTTGAGTCTGGAAAGCAATTTAATAATTAGGAATCTAAAAATATTAAAAACATTTGAGTCTAGAGACACACATTATGATGAAATCTTTTTATGAAAACTAATAATTTATAAAGCATAATTTTTTTAAGAAAACTAATTTTTTTTAAAAAAATTAACCTATTTACCACCTCTATTACAGTGTGTATATTGATATATAGAGATAGGTTATAGAGAAGTAAATATGAATGATGATATATTATTTACCATAAAACAAATCTGTTCGATTTTTTTCAAATCTACATGAATTAATGTGTTTTGTAAAAATATCATCTTGTTTTTCATGTTATTTGATGAATTGTAAATTATATCCTCTTTCAGTGTGTTATCCAAAAGGAAATGAGTTCTTATATATATTTTTTATCCTGTGAGTAATGTTATGGGTTTTAAGTAAAGCAACATAATATTTATTATCATAATGTATTTGAGATATAGTAAAAAAAAATTTATTTTCTATGAGTGTGTGTTGCATCAAAAAAAATTGGGCACAATAACTTCTTGTTTCCATATATTTATCTTCTTAAGTTGAAAGTTGCATACAGTATTATCTCTTATATGACCAAGAATCTAAAGAATTTCCTAATAAATAAAATATTTCATATGTAATTTTTAAATCTATTCAACATCCACCAAAGTAAGAATTTGAATGAAATTATAGTTAAAAAACATTTTTAGAAGAATATATTATGCCAAAATCCATAGTTCACTTAAGATAACAAATTTTTATAGGATTAAAATGGGATTATTTTAGATTTACTTGATATCATTCACATAAGACCACCGAAATCATTAAATCTTGATGTCCAACTATTATTTAAATTAATCATCCAATCATACCTATAAAAATATTTTAATCAAATGGTTTCCCAAACACATCAAGATCTAATATATTTGATGTACCAAAAGGATTACTAATAATATTACTATTTAAATGTCAAAATTACGTAAGAAGATCTTTTAGGTAATTATGATGAGATATAAAAGTTCCTTCTTTTTATGGTAATATTTTAAAACTATAAAAATATGTTAAATCACACATCATACTTATTTCAAACTTAGTCTTCGTGATATTTGCAAAGGAATCATTTAATGATATATGAAATGAAAAAAATATAATGTCATCAATATAAAATTTTAAAATATTAATTTTTATAAACATCTTCTATAAAAATAGTTGGATCCATAGATCCCATAATATATTTTTTTTATCAAAAATAAAATTAATCTATCGTACCATCTTCTATGGGAATTCTTAAGCCTATAAAGTATCTCAGTATGTTTATAAACATATTCTAAATTTTTATATGTTGAAAACATGATAATTTTTTGACATAAATTTCATCCTAAACATATTTGATAAGAAAATAACACATCACATCCATTTGGAATAGTTTTTAATTATAGAATACTAAAAATTCTAAATGTATTTGAAAAGATTATTTCTTCCAACGATAGAATAAGTTTCTTCACAATCTATTCCATATAGTAGATTATATCCATTAGAAACATGTTTACTTATATTTCTAATTATTTTTACATTTACATCACATTTTTTCAGAAATATATATATTAATCCAATTATAGAAGTTTCTTCATCCGTTTAACTAATGTCTAGATTTTGTTCCTTTCAAACACATTGAGTTCATATTGTGTTTATTTTATCCAATCCTCATCACCTAAACCTCATTAAGATTCATATATTCAAATTATGATAAAAATTATTGATGTTTAATTTAATTTATAAAAGAATATATTGTAATAATCATTTTATCATCATTATCAATGATAATTTCAATAGGATGAATCATACAAAACAATTGACTTCTTGGATTTTCAAAATATTCTTCTTAAACAATAGGGATAACATATTTATGAGGAATAACATGAAAATAATATTAATATTTTTCATTGTGATAAGAACTTTACAACAAAGTTATAAAATTATTTTTTTGAATAACTTCCACGGGTGTAGGTTGAGGATGTTTGAAAACAATGGGAGTAGTTTCATAAAAAAAATGCACAGTTTCGTGAATAATAATTTTTGTTCAAAAACACTATAAGATATATTAGTAGGGGAATAACATAAAAACACCTTTATAAGATTTGGGAGAAATATAATATATATTACCTTTTTATTCATAATGAATAATTTTTATCCAAATAAATTGTTGAATGAAAATTATGTTTTTCTTCTGATCTACAACTCATAAAGTAGTGTTATTATAAAAATGACAACTTAAAACTAGATTTAGAGTATTATAGGATGTAATAATTTCATTATCTGAAAAATAATTTTCAATAGAGTATTAAATCATCATGTTTATAATAATATCTTGAATATTACTATTTCTTATTTCAACAACCCCATTTTTTTGTGGGGTTATAAGTGATGAAATGTTATATTTAAAATCGTTCTTGCTAAATAATGTTTAAATGTTTTTTCATATTATCGATAACGATCACTAGGATTTTTTATCCTAGAGGTGTTTTATAATTTCTAACTCTAGGATCAAAATATTTAAAATAACTATGGGCTTTAGATTAATTTTTATGAAAATAATCCCATGTGTGTCTAGTGTAATTATCAACTAAGAAAGGAACATAGTATTTTCCACCAGTTAATCCAGTTTTTTAAGACCAAATAAGACCATGTTACCTCACTATAAAGAATCATAATTTTATATCTCACTAATATATTTAATAAAAGACATATTTCTCATAACAAATAAACTAGCATAACAAACTTTTGAAATATAACAACAATTTTCTAGTAAATCCTTAATAAGTCATTTTGTTTCCAACTTATCTAAGATCGTAATGTTACAATGGAATAACCATTTGATGGCCTAGTGTTTTATCAATATAAATTAACTTCTTATATATATGTCATGTAATCACATGAAATCACAAAAGAATGATGTAAAAAGTACTATTTGACCTTTGAACATAATTTTACCAATTTTATGTATTTAAATTTGATAATCAGACATACAAGGTTGCGATCAATAAGATTTTTGGAGTCCGGTAAGACAATCATATTTGTTGGTGATTAGTAACCGACCATTATGAATTGAAATGCTTCACATATGAATATTAATATGACCTTTTGAAAAGTAGATCGAGAAAATGAATATTAACCTCACACTTGAATGTATAAATGAAATTTATGAATCATATAAGATATAGTATGCCCATATTAAATGTATTTCTATTTTTATAAGTAATAAATAAATAAATTAAATTAATTTATTATTTAAAAAAATGTATTTTCATAAAAATTTATTCATAAATTAATAGATGTATGTATTCTGGTTTTAAAATAATTTTATAAGACCTTAATTATTTTTTAAAAGCATTATAGAATAATTCATTGGGTTAAAAGCTATATTATTCAAGTAAATTATTAATTTAATTAATAATTAAATTAATCAAATGTAGAAAATTATTTTTTTGAAAAATGGATTTCATTTTTCGATTCTGAAAATAAAAAAATAGTTATGGTTAATTTAATGAATTTTTGAAAAATACATAAATTTTTTATAAATAGTGAAATACGGTTATTTAGTTTATATATATATATATACATTATAAGATAATTGGATTGTTTCTAGAATCATGGATGATGTAATAACCTTAGGTTTGAACTTAAATAATCATATTACTATTTTTGGTCACCATGAATCATAACTATTGCATGTCTTTTGGAAAAATAATGGACTAATGACTAAAATAATAAAAAACTGGCCCCTCTATTAAAAAACCACCCACACTCCCTTATTATCTTCACTACTCTAAAGCATTGTAGAATCTATAAATTCAATCCATAAAACTCAAAAAGATCCTACCCCATGTACAGAAGCCTTTTTTCTCTTCTAGAGTTCAAAATAATTTCTCCTTTAGAAGCTCTCGAGGAAGATTAAATCAAGAGGTAAATTCTTCTTTTCTTTTCATTAATTTTCCTTTCATGTTCCATCATTCCATTTTCTTTCCTAACCTATCCTCATAAAAATGGTATGAAAACACCATTATAATAAATGTACTATAATATTGTTATGATAATCGGATAATTCATTATCATATCTCTTTTCCCCTCCTTTTATACGAATGAAATGAAACCCCCATCTGAGATGTGTTAATTTAAAACATTCATGGATGACAAGTTATCAATTTATATTACCATATTCAGTTCTGGTCATGAAAACATTTTTATAGTTGAACTAGACTATTAAAATTTAATTTTATCTTATTTTATGTTCTAGATTCTTTTTTAGACTTGATGAAAAATAATTATACAAAACAAGTTAATTGTGATAAAAATCACTAAATTAATCAAAAAGATTATCATTAATGTTTTATATAATGATTAATCGTCACTCCATATTACCAAATGAATTTTATAACCATGTAATGTTATTGATGTTAAATAATTAAATATAACATAAATTCTAGAAAACTATTGGCATCATACATGTTTATCCGAACAGTTATATAAGTAAACTGATCATTAAAGAAAGGAAGAAAATGCTCCCAAATAATGAAATTCAATGTCTTAAGAAAAAAAGAACATTAATGAACAAAATAAAGTTATAATAAATCAATAACATGTATTGGAGGTTCTGTAATTATTAATTAATGAACCTAATTTTATTATTCAGGTGAATAATTTCAAGATAAGAACACCATCACATCTTAGGTAAGGAATCCTCTCTTTCTTATGATTATTCTAGAATATTCTCTATGTTATGTACATTTATGTGTAGTCCCTAATTATGGAATAATACTTCATAACTACCACATACATAACTCATGATTTATAAATTAATATAAAGTCTTTTCTCTCTCATTAATCCCTCCTAAGTACACTGGATACCATGTCCATCCTCTATAAAGGACTCAACATGAATCTCCATTATTTCTTCGGGTTTTGATTATATCCTTTTACCCAAATGAAATACAATGTTATATTTAAATAAATATTTTCATTTATATTTATATTTACAAACTCTTTTATCAAGATCCATTAGCCAATTTCTTTCGGTGATATGCATGCTTTTAAGTAATTCCCTTCTCAATACTTCTCGATAAGAAAATTCATTTTAAGGGAACATCCCAAATTTTAACACAATTTCTTGTGACATATACCGAATGTTTGAGGGAAAATATTTATTATAAAACCAATGTTTTTCTTATAAAAAACCTATTGGATCACTTGTGGTATTATATATAATATTATTCCATTTTCGATTTTAACTGTTCGTTATTATTTTCTTTAAAATCCACACTAAATATTTTTAATATTAAAATTAATTAAATACTCTTCGATAATGTTGTAAAATATTTTTGACATAACTTACCATGATATATTATTATTTTACCTTCTGAATTTATTTTTATGTTTAATTCATTTCTTTCATGGACCCTTATATGATACACCCATTCATTATTCTTTATTACCTAATTTTGATACCCATTTCCTTCCATGGTTAACTTTATGTTTATATATTATAACGACCCATACTTTACATACATTGTTATTACTTAAAAATTGAAAAACACTTATTAAAACATATAACAAAACTAAGAAAGGACCATATAGGTATAGTGTCTTTAGGAACTGGAAAGCATAAACAACTAGTTCATAAAGATTCTACTTTGCCTCCCATTTATTCCATCATATCTAGAGTCCCTTTTTGGAATATTCTACTTAATAACCTTCTTCCTGACCTGGGGAAATAAAACATACAAAAGGGTGAGCTCAAATGCTTAGTAAGGGTAAACAAAAGAAATATCCATCACATCATATACATAAGCACCTAACTTTCGAAAATCTTAACCTGCAAAAGAGATCATAATCTCATAACATGGGATAAATCATAGTAGTGTAATGTAATCCCAATAATCATAACTTAAAACATGAAAATTTGTGGCATACACACATAATCATAGAGAATCATTTCTTATTAGTCAAGACTCACTGCCAAGACTATCTTAGTGGAAAAAGTCCATTTCGGAACCCAGTTCACTCCTCATTTCAGTCCTGTTTCACTGAACTGGTATAACCTACCGTTCCAGCCATGTCTATCTCATGAGATATAATATCTTTACCCAATGCATTGGAGGGAGATATAGGTCCCACCCATCTCATAATGATTCCATTCTTATGTGTGCCACAAAATCATAAACCATACATCATAGCATAACCCAATTAATAAAAATGGGAATCTTAAACATCATGACATCATAAAAAAATTCATATAAGATAAATGAATTCATAAAAATATTTCCATCACAACATAATCAAATCAATGTAATAATAGGGATAGAAACAGAACCCTACATTATCTTAGATGGAAAATAATTTTGATAAAACGCTTGAACTCCATTCTTGAAGAAAATATGCTTTCTACTTCAAAAATATTTTCCTTTCTTAACATGTCATACAATTTTAAACTAAAAGAAGTTGATTAAAAATGAACATGAAAACTTTTAAAGGAAGCTTCTTGAAAATAATTTTTTAAAAATCCATTCATGCCGTATTAGTTAAAAAAACATTCTTCGTACTTTTGTCAGAAAAGTCAAAAAGTACCTCGTACGAAAAACGACAAAAGATTCCTTTCATATCCTTTACTAAAAACTCACCAAAGGGTAAAATTGGATTTAAAAAATTGTATTTGGATGGAAATAATATTACATATTGAGGAAAAATGGATTTGGATGATAAAATACACCCCAGTAAATACTAAAGTATAAACAATCTCGGATAAAAATGAGATTGTGATATTTCCCTTACCTTAGGTCCGATATGCTTTGTACGTGTCCGAACCTCCTGTATAATGATTTAAATAATGTTATTGACTTAATCCAGAATCATATTTATTTTTATGATATCATATATGGTCATATTCTTATCTTCTTTGTAGTAATATTTCATTGCTACTTGTTATTCGGGTGTTTATAACTTTTTGTTCTTATGCGTGTTTTGTCAAATAAATTCTCATTTATCTCTTTAAGATATAGATAACTAATTTCCAGAATGGTATTAGTGTAATATATATCATATTCATTCATTCAATTCATTTATATAATCATTATTAAATGAATATCATGTAGAACGAGTCGCATCACATCGTGGAGACGGTATTTGGTACGTACGCACGAGTGATGATATCGTTCTTATGATCGTGGAATTGTATTAGAGTGTATGTATACTATTTCAGAATCCGTATCACTTTATAATAGTCACATATAGTCATTATTTACACCATTATACCCATCTAAGTAAGGTGGTGGTGGAAAATAGATTACACTACGGCGTGGAGACAGTATTCCGTACGTACGCACGCTCAGTGATTTCTTTTTCCGTAGGATGGATAGATGGTGAAATAGGGTTGTTTCATACTTATAATAATATATCAGTATATGATTGATACTGATGTTATTACTTCATAATGAAACAACTAAAGAAGGGGAAGTGGAAGAAGAAATAAAGATGAAAGAATCGGTAACGGGCATTACCTTTTCTTTGAAGTGCTTCTTTGAGACCTCTTTTTAGGGCACTAAAATAGGTCTTTGAAGAAGATAAGAACCACTAGTATGTTTCTAGGGAAGTTTAGAGAAAAAATTGGCAGGGTTTGTCCAAGCTTGAAGGCTCAAAGTGGTGTGAGGAATAGGGGGAGGATGTGCCCTTTTATAAGGGAGGAGAGGGGCTCCTCTGGAAAAACTAAAACTATTATTTTATTATAAAGTCATGTTCGGTTTTAAATAGCTCCAAATTGATATATTTAGTAGCTAAGGTGGGTATGGGTCGAAAAAATCTCATCCAATAGAATTTAGACAAGTTTAGGTTCCGATTTTAACCTTATCATTTAGATTTAACATTAAGAAAAATAATTTTAATTTTACCGTGTCTTCTTGTGTTCTTATACTATAAGGTTAATAAACTTACTATAAGCAGCCAAAAGAACCCCAAGTTGTTTATTATTAATATATATAACCGTATCTATGTCATTTGTTCGAACCTTATATTTTTATGAATAAAATAACAATTAATAATATAATATTTGTTTTAAAATCTATTTTATGTCAATTTGGACACTATTTAGTAATTGATTTTTGTGAAAATCATAACAGAATGGTTAGTTCAAAAAAAGTTAATTAAATCAATAATAACATGTCATATTAACCTAAAAAATTAGTTTAATTTATAAAAAGTCTCAAATTACATTTATTTGGGTATTTATAACATCAATTATGTCAATATTTCATTAATAAGATAATTACTGCATCATCGTTGTGTCATAAATAAATTAAATTATTTAATGTCTAAAAATTACAAATAAAATACCATTTTGTAGGAAATCTTTTTATATTTATAATGAATATTTATAGTAGAATTTATCTTATGTATAACTCTATATTAAAAATGATTTACTTATTAAACATTGATTTTAACTATTTTAACCCTTCTTTAAATAAATTAATAATAAATGTCCAAATCTAATCCAAGTGGGCCTAAATGGTCATATATTATTCCTAAGGTTGTTTTTGGTTGAATTAAACTTGTCCAATAGAATTAGGACATGTGTTAGGATAATAATAATATCATTTTTACCCTTAATTATCCTATTTACTTTTAACCGTGATAAAAAAAGGAAAAAGTTACTATTCACCAAAAAAATTACTTTCATCTCATTGAACCACATTTTACTTACTGAAATCAACCGTGTCTCTGAGATTTTTGAAATTCCACTCACAGAAGCGGTAAAATTATGTTTTATGAAAAATTCTGTTTTTTAACTATCACTTAGTGGTTTCACTATTCATCAAAAAATGAAAGTTTTCATAAAAACACCAAAATTTCACCCTAGGCTAATTTCGATATTCCGAATCCAAAAATGATGTCCATTTTGAAAAATAAAATTTATAAAATTTCAAAAAGTGGTTATTACTATTCATAACGACTATTTTTAATAATATTTTATTAGCATATCATTGTTTAGTGAAACTCGGTATTGCGTACGACGCGAGCTATCAAGGAAGGTCGCGATTTCGTGTAAATCAAGCCAAGTAAGTGTTGTGTGTAGAAAAAGATTCCTTTGATGATTTATATAACATAAAAGTCTCGGGTGTTACATTATACCCCCCTTAAAATGAATTTCGCCCTCGAAATTCGTCACTTTGTAACAAACAGATGAGGATACCTCTCCCTCGTCATATCCTAAAGCTCCCATGTAGCTTCTTCTAATTGGTGGTTCCTCCATAAAACATTCACCAATCGAGTGGTCTTGTTTCATAAGACTTTTTGCTACGATCCAGAATCTCTATCGGTTGATCTTCATAAGAAAGATCCTGCTCCAACGGTACAACTTCTGAGCTGAGTACATGTGAAGGATTAGGTATGTACTTTCTCAGGAGAGATACATGGAACACATCGTGAACTTGAGAGAGATTTAGTGGAAGTTCCAATCGGTAAGCTACCTTCCCAACATGATCCAGTCTTTCGAAAAGACCGATATATCTAGGGCTCAACTTCCCCTTCTTTCCAAATCTCATAACCCTCTTCCAGGGAGATATTCGTAAGAACACTTTATCACCCACTTCAAACTCTAGGTCTTTTCTTCGGTTGTCGACATAACTTTTCTATCGACTCTGAGCTACTCTTATGTGTTGTTGAATAGATCTGACCTTTTCTGCCATTTCATCAATAAGATCAGGTCCTAATAGATTTCTTTCCCAACTTCATCCCAGCAAGTTGGAGCCCTGCATTTCATTCCATAGAGAGCTTCATAAGGAGCCATCTGAATACTGGAGTGAAAGCTATTATTATAAGAAAATTACACCAAAGGTAGGTGTTGATCCCAACCACCTTTGAAATCCATAGAGCAAGCTCTCAACATATCTTCTAGAGTTTGAATTGTTCTCTCAGACTAACCGTCTGTCTGAGGATGATAAGCAGTGATGAAACTCAACTCCATATCCAGAGTATGCTGAAGACTTCGCCAGAACTTCGAGGTAAATCTCGGATCCTGATCAGATATAATAGAAAGTGGTACTCCATGAAATCTTACCACTTCCTTTACATATATCATGGTAAGCTGATCCAGAGCGAAATCCTCTCTAACAGTAGTGAAGTGTGTAGATTTTGTAAGACGATCAAATATGACCCAGATAGCATTATTGCCTTTGGATGTTTTAGGAAGTCCTGTGGCAAAGTCCATAGTGATGTTTTCCCATTTCCATTTGGGTATGAGTAATGGTTGTAACATCCCATTAGACTTCTGTCTCTCAGCTTTAAATTGTTGACAAACCAAGCATCAAGAGACATATTCAGCAACATCTCTTTTCATGCCATCCCACCAGAAGTACTCTTTCAGGTCCCTATACATCTTGGTGCTTCCAGGATGAATAGAGAGTGAAGAACTATGAGCCTCATCCAACAGCTCCATCTTTAATTCGGGGATGGGAGGAACAAAAACATGATTCCTGAACTTTATTATCCCATCACAATCAAGGTTGAATTCAGGAACATTTCTCACCTTCTTTTGTAACTCGACATCTTCTTTCTGTGCCTCTTTAATCTTCACATGTATAGATGGTTGAACATTCATTTGAGAAAGATACGATTTTTCCCCTTTCATTATAATTCCAAGATCCATCCTTCGTAAATCCATAAATATTGGATCTTTTGTGATCCTCATCATGGATAAACTAGCATGGTCTTGTTGACTTAATGCATCTTCCACCTTGTCTGCTTTCCCATGGTGGTAATGAATTGAGCAGTCAAAATCTTTAATCAGCTCCAACCATCTTCTTTGGTGCATATTCAGCTCCTTTTGTGTGAAAATATACTTTAAACATTTATGATCAGCATAAATATCACACCTTTCACCATAAAGGTAATGCCTCCAAATTTTCAATGCAAAGATTACCGCAGCTAACTCCAAATCATGAGTTGGGTAATTTTGCTCTTGTATTTTCAACTGTCGTGAGGCATAAGCTATAACCATATCATTTTGCATAAGAACACACTCCAATCCCTTCTTGGATGCATCACTATAGATCAGAAACCTTTCTCCACTACAAGGCAGTGTGAGCACAGGTGCACTGGATAACCTTCTTTTCCACTCCTTGAAATTCTCTTCACATTCTTCCATCCAAACAAACTTAACTTTTTTCCGAGTCAACTTGGTGAGTGGATTAGATAATCGTGAAAAATCTTTCACAAAACGTCGATAATATCCAGTCAAACCAAGAAAAATTCGGATCACGGTTACTGTTGTTGGTCTCGACCATCTTTCGATAACCTCTATTTTTGCTGGATCCACAGATATCCCCTCTTTTGAGAGTATGTGACCCAAAAATGCAACTTTTTGATGCCAAAATTCAAACTTGGTAAATTTGGAATAAAGCATATCCTTTCTCAGGGTCTTCAATATAATTCTCATGTGATCTTCATGTTCTTCCTTGCTCTTTGAATAGAGAAGAATATCATCTATAAAGGCTACCACAAACTGATCAAGATAGTCTTTAAAGACTCTATTCATTAGATCCATGAAGATAGAATGCGAATTAGTAAGACCAAATGGCATCACTATAAATTCATATTGTCCATACCTTGTACGGAAATCTGTCTTTAGTATATCCTCTGTTTTGACCCTTAATTGATGATACCCTGAACAAAGATCAATCTTGGAAAAGTATTTAGCTCCTCTTAGTTTGTCAAATAAGTCATCCATGCGTGGGAGAGGATATTTGTTCATGATAGTGATATTGTTAAGTTCTCGATAATCAATGCAGAGTCTCATTGATCCATATTTCTTCTTAACAAACAGAATAGGTGCCCCCTAAGGTGACACACTAGGGCGTATGAACCCCTTATTAAGATTCTCTTGGAGTTGCTTCTTGAATTCCTGCAACTTAATTGGGGCCATTCTATAAGGTGTCTTTGAAATAGGCAAAGCACCCGGTATGAGTTCTATTGAAAACTCAACTTCATGATTTGGTGGGAGACCCGGTAATTCCTCCGGAAAGACATCATCAAACTCCCATACAATGGGAATATTCTTAATCGTGAATTTCTCACCAACCATTTGAGATAAATAACCTTCATTTAGTGGAATCAATACCCAAAAAACGGAAGAAATTTCCAATGGAAGGTTATTTTCATCCTTGCATCGATAGATGATCATAGATTGATCTGGAATATGAAATGTGACTTCCCTTCTTTGGTAATTGATATGAGCTCCATGTAGAGAAAGCCAATCCATGCCAAGAATCACATCAAATTCCACTATAGGAAGGATCACAAGATTTGTAGGAATAAATTTCCCCCAAACTTCAATCAGAGAAGAATTATAAACTTTTGATGCGACTATTGTGCCATTAGGTGTTGTCACAACTAAATCAACATCTAATTGTTGAGGTAATATGGTGATACCCTTAGAAAATTCTTCAGAAATAAAAGAGTGGGTGGATCCAGAATCAAATAAAAAATTTTCTACTTTAGAGTGGATGGTAAGTGTACCTTTCACCACATCGTTATTGTACTCCACATCACTGATAGAAATTTCATGTGACTTTCCTTTTTCTTTAGCCTTAACAGTTTGTTGATGTCGACCATCATCATCAACCCTTGGATTAGGGCATTTATTGGCATAATGTCCCATCTCCTAGAACTTGAAACATTGAAGTGTAGTAGGTTCATTCTGTGTATCCCTTTCTTTGTTTGCATCATTAGACATCTTCTTCCCATCATCGCGACATTAAAATTCCCGATGACATTCTTTTCCACATTTGAAACATTTACTTGTCCCTTTAAGACAACTCCCTACATGTTTCTTTCCACACTTTGAGCTTAAGGGAAAGCTCATCTTCTTTTCAGTGTTCTCTTTAGATTTTCCTTTGAAATCCATTTTCCTCTTCTTATCAAACCCATATGACTGATGGGTTACTCCAATCTCCATCTCAAATTTGAGAGCACATCAAACGATTTCCTCGTATCTATTAAAGTCCCTTATGGCTAAGGCCCTTCTAAGACTTGGTTTTAAGCCACTAAAGAATCGATCGATCTAACTCTCAGGTTGGATAATAATACCAGAAGCGTACCTTGCATGTCTTGTAAAATTTGCTTCATAGGTACCAACAGATTCATCATCCTTTTGGTTCAGTTCAAGAAACTCTTTCTCCATCTTTGTTCGGAGAATACGAGGGAAGTACTTATTGAAAAATAAGTTCTTGAACTCATCCCATTCCATGGACTCAATTTCATCCCTTTGCCTTGTATTATTATTAAGATTCCACCATTGATCAACATCACCTTCCAAACGATACACTGCTAAGATGACTTTATCATGCTCAAAACATTGAAAAACTGAAAATATCTTTTCAGTAGTACTAATCCATTGTTCAGAAACTAATGGATCAGTATACCCACTGAATGAAGGTGGACGCTATCTCATGAAGGATTCAACAGAATGTTACTCCTTTATTTGCTCGTTTGGAAGTCCTGCATGACTCATAGCTTGAGAATGTTATGTGATCATGGCAACAAGATTTTGCATTCCAGCTCCCATAACGTTTGGTTGCTCATGGAGACAATCATTTCATTTCTCGTCGGATTCCGCATTAACATGGTTCCTTTGGGTTCCAGCCATTGACTAAAACCAAGAAGAATAGTGTGAGCAACACTAATTATAATAGGAAAACCACATAATCAAGAATAAAATTTCACACTTAAGGTCTTATCCTAGGTTATTCATGGCCATTTCTAAAACACTAAGATTGTGTTCTGTGCTTAGACTTATCCTTAGGATTCTTACTAAGGCTTTCACATCGTAATTTCCAAAGGTTGACTATACCTTTCCTCTGAAACCAACTATACCGACCCATACATTACATACATTGTTATTACTTCAAAATTGAATCACACTTATTACAACATATAACAAAACCACGAAATGACCGTATAGGTATAATGTCTTTAGAAACTGGAAAGCATAAACAACTGGTTCATAAAGCATCTACTTTGCCTCCCATTTATTTCATCATATCTAGAGTCCCTTTTTGGAATATTCTACTTAATAACCTTCTTCCTGACCTGGGTAAATAAAACATTCAAAAGGGTGAGCTCAAATTCTCAGTAAGGGTAAACAAAAGAAATATCCATCACATCATATACATAAGCACATAACATTTGAAAATTTTAACCTGAAAAAGAGATCATAATCTCATAACATGGAATAAATCATAGTAGTGAAATGTAATCACAATAATCATAACATAAAAGATGAAACTTTGTGGCATACACACATAATCATAGAGAATCATTTCTTATTAGTCAATACTCATTTCCAAGACTATCTTAGTGGACAAAGTCCATTTCTGAACCGAGTTCACTCCTCGTTTCAGTCCTGTTTCACTGAACCGGTATAACCTACCATTCCAGCCATGTCTATCTCATGATATATAAAATATTTACCCAATGAATTGGAGGGATATATAGGTCCCATCCATCTCATAATGATACCATTCTTATGTGTGGCACAAAATCATAAACCATACATCATAGCATAACCCATGTAATAAAAATGGGAATCTTAAACATCATGACATCATAAAACAATTCATATAAGATAAAGGAATTCATAAAAATATTTCCATCACAACATAATCAAATCAGTGTAATAATAAGGATAGAAACAGAACCCTATATTATCTTAGATGGAAATAATTTTGATAAAATGCTTGAACTTCATTTTTGAGGAAAATATCCATTCTACATCAAAAACATTTTTCCTTTATTAACATGTAATACAATTTTAAACTAAAATAAGTTGATTAAAAATAAACTTGAAAACTTATAAAGTAATATTCTTGGAAATAATGTTTTAAAAATCCATTCATGCCATATAAGTTAAAAAAACATTCTTCGTACTTTTGTCGGAAAAGTCAAAAAGTACCTCGTACGAAAAACGACAAAATATTTCTTTCATATCCTTTACCAAAAACTCACCGAAGGGTTAAATTGGATTTAAAAAATTGTAGGTTGATGGAAATAATATTATATATTGAGGAAACATGAATTTGGATGATAAAATAAACCCCAGTAAATATTAAAGTATAAACTATCTCGGATAAAAATGAGATTGTGATATTTCCCCTACCTTAGGTACAATATGATTTGTACGTGTCCGAAAATCCTGTATAATGATTTAAATAATGTTATTGACTTATTCCAGAATCATACTTATTTTTATGATATCATATATGGTCATATTCTTAGCTTCTTAGTAGTAATATTTCATTGTTACTTGTTATTCGAATGTTTATAACTTTTTGTTCTTATGCGTGTTTTGTAAAATAAATTCTTATTTATCTCTTTAGGTTATAGATACCTCATTTCCAGAATGGTATTAGTGTAATATATATCATATTAATTCATAAAATTAATTTATATAATCATTATGAAATGAAGATCATGTAGAACGAGTCACATCACATCGCAGAGACAGTATTCCGTACGTACGCACGGGTGATGATATCATTCCTATGATCATGGAATTGTATTGGAGTGTTTTTATACTATTTCAGAATCAGTATCACTTTATAATAGTCATATATAGTCATTATTTACACCATTATACCCATCCAAGTAAGGTGGTGGTGGAAAATATATTACACCACGGCGTGGAGACGGTATTCCGTACGTACACACGCGCGGTGATTTCTTTTTCCGTAGGATGGATAGATGGTGAAATATGGTTGTTTCATACATATAATAACATATCAGTATATGAGTGATACTGATGTTATTACTTCATAATGAAACAACCAAATAAGAAGAAGTGGAAGAAGAAATAAAGATGAAAGAATCGGTAACAGCCATTACCTCTTCTTTGAAGTGCTTCTTTGAGACCTCCTTTTAGGGCACTAAAATAGGTCATTGAAGAAGATCAGAAACTATAGGATGTTTCTAGGGAAGTGGAGAGAAGAAATTGGCTGGGTTTGGCCATGCTTTAAGGCTCAAAGCGGTGTGAGGAAGAGGGGGAGGAGGTGCCCTTTTATAAGGGATGAGAGGGGCTCCTTTGGAAAAACTAAAAATATTATTTTATTATAAAGTCAAGTTCGGTTTTAAATAGCTCCATATTGATTTATTTCTAAGCTAAGGTGGGGATGGGTCTAAATAATCTCATCCAATACAATTTAGACATGTTTAGGTTCCTATTTTAACCTTATCATTTAGATTTAACATTAAGTTAAATAATTTTACTTTTACCGTGTCTTCTTGTGTTCTTATACTATAAGGTTAATAAACAAACTATAAGCAGCCAAACGAACCCCAAGTTGTTTATTATTAATATATATAACCTTATTTAAGTCATTTTGCTGATCCTTTTATTTTTAGGAATAAAAAAACAATTAATAATATAATATTAGTTTTAAAAACTATTTTATGTCAATTTTTAAACTATTTAGTAATTTATTTTTGTGAAAATCATAACAGAATGATAATTTCGAAAAAAGTTAATTAAATCAATAATAAGTGTCATATTAACCTATAAAATTACTTTAATTCATATAAAGTCTCAAATTACATTTATTTTGGTTTTTACAACATCAATTATGTCAATATTTCATTAATAAGATAATTACTGCATCATCTTTGTATCATAAATAAATTAAATTATTTAATGTCTAAGTATTACAAATAAAATACCATTATGTAGGAAATCTTTTTATCTTTCTAATGAATATTTTTAGTAGAATTTATCTTATGATTAACCCCATATTAAAAATTATTTACTTATTAAAATTTGATTTTAACTATTTTAACCCTTCATTAAATAAATTAATAATAAATGTCCTAATCTAAACCAAGTGGGCCTAACTGGTCATATCTTATTCATAAGGTTGATTTTGGTCAAATTACACTTGTCCAATAGAATTAGGACATGTTTTAGGGTAATAATAATATCATTTTTACCCTTAATTACCCTATTTACTTTTAACCGTGGTAAAAAAAAGTAAAAAGTTACTATTCACCATAAATTTATTTTCATCTCATTGAACCACATTTTACTTACTGACATCAACCGTGTCTCTCAGATTTTCGAAATCCCACTCACAGAAGTGGTAAAATTAAGTTTTATGAAAAATTCAGTTTTTTAACTACCACTTAGTAGTTTCACTATTCATCAAAAATTGAATGTTTTTAGAAAAATAACAAAATTTCACCCTAGGCTAATTTCGATATTCTGAATCCAAAAATGAAGTCCATTTTGAAAAATAAAATTTATAAAATTTAAAAAAGTGGTTATTACTATTCATAACGGCTAGTTTTAATAATATTTTATTAGCATATCATTATTTAGTGAAACTCGGTATTGCGTACGACGCAAGCTATCGAGGAAGGTCGCGATTTCGTGTAAAGCAAGCCAAGCAAGTGTTGTGTGTAGAAAAAGATTCCTTTGATGATTTATATAACATAAAATTCTCGGGTGTTACATATATGATTTATTATGTGTGATTCATGACATGGGAAACATATTCATGAAGCTGTTATAAAAGGGTTCTCTAAATAGTTCACCAATTCATTGGTTAACGGTGAGTCTCATGATACATTATGTGCAACGGTCTCAAGTTTAGCCTAGAGTCGTGCTACAAAGTTTAATGGTCATCGTTGTTAACCATTACTAGTGATCTTCTGTGTGCGACGAGCCTTGAATCATGCTAATGTCATGTTTTCTGTTTCTTCCACATTATTATTAATCCATTTTAATATGAACACATGTTTATATGTTATTATTTCTCATGCTCCATGCGTTTTTGTATCATTATGCCATGCCTTCTAAACCATGTGATAATGCATTATTACTACTCTGTTTTACCTTACCGGGCTCTTAGCTTATCCCTTTTTTTCATGTTATCCCAATTTTACTCTTTTAAAATGAACGAGTATAATGGAATATAGGAACTCATTATTATGATTAAATAAATAAATGTATTTTTGTTCCATGTTTTTAGTTTTATGTACCTACTCTTTTAAGACACTAGATATCACGATGCTTGGAATTTTTTTCAGATGTATAGTTATGATAAAAATCATATAATGTTATGTGTAAAATTATAGCATCACTATAAACCATATATTCCATTACATATGTTTAGATTTCATCACAATAACACATGGTAATTTGTTTATCCTAAGGTCATGAATGATTTGTGTATAAATATTATCATGCTGATTTGTTGAATGAATTAATTAATCCTTAGAACCGTGTAAAAAAGATTTCATTCCAAAAGTTCACAAGGTAAATATAATAAAAAAATGACATATTCATACATTATTGTTCTTATGTACTACAATAAATAAAAAATTTAAATAACCTATTTTCCATGAAATATTATGTTACCTATAAAAATTATTTCTCATTTACCATTATCTTTGAATGTTACTTCTCCATCTTTCATATTGAATATTATTTTGAAGAAATATTTATTTCCTGCCATGTTCATAGAATATCCAATATCCATTTACAAAATATTATAATTGTTGGTACATTCATTGCTTTCCTAAAAAAATTATATATTCGAAACCCAATCCTTATTGGGTCCGATATTATCTGAAAATATAACTTTTGGTAACAACATTTGTTTACTGATAATATTATTGGAAAATGAAAATAGTTTTGAAAATTTTTACTTATGAAATACTAAATGTTTTACGGTATTCGATGAATTATTTTTGTTTTAGTGGCCACATATTAGGATCTTATTGAAAAAAATTTCACTTATAGGAACAAAGTATTTCTTAATAAAAATAATATTAATATTGGTAAAACCAATTATATAATTATCACTATAAGGTAATAATTTAATAGAAATTTCTTAATGATTTTAATACCACTGGTAAAAATTGATAAATGTATCTAAAAAATTAATTTTATATTTTAGTATGACAACTAATTTCTTATCCTCAATGGTAATATTTTTGTAACTATGTTTTTCAAAGTAAGTCTGTATATTATTTTTCATAGAAACATGTTCTTCAAAATCTATTGAAATAGATTATTTTTCAAGATTATTTTTATCTTTTACTTTTTAATGGTTTGATATTTCATATGATAAATGATTTATTCTATAATTTCATTTATTAAGTTTAGATTATTCATTTTCTTGTTTGAAAAAAATATTTACATTTTAATATTTTACATGTTTTTCAAATATCGAATCTTTAATAGGACTTTGTAATGTATAACTTTCTGCTATGGAATATTATTCTTTATAAGATTTATAATTTTTTTAATTATATATTACATTATTATAAGTATTTAAAGATAAAATTTTATGGGATTCATATTTTTGTACCATTTCCATGAGAATTTATTTACCATAGATAATTTGAAAAAAGGTCTATTGTTACATTTTCCAGAAACATCATTATCATAATAATTTTATGAACAAGATCCACTATGAAATTAATGTGTGTCATATTCTTTCAAAATAATATTTATTTTAGGAATATAATTTTTATTTGCATTTATGTTAAAATTTATTTCATTCTTTTCATTCTGTTTCAAAATTAGATAATTATTAAAGATATTTCATACTCTATTACATTCATAACAAGTGACCTCAAAATCATGATTATCACATTAATCCTTATGAATCTTTCAATATCCCTATTGAATATCATTCATTCCAAAAATAATTTTTATACATCTATCTAGATTTTCAAAATCGCATTATGAATGTGTTGATAATCTTTTATTAGATTTGAAAAAGACATTCTTCTTTATATAAATTTTCACTACATTCTCTACAAATTGAACATTAGTAGACATAGTTGATGTAGTACAAAATTAAATCCTTCTGTTTTTATTTTTCTCCTTCTAAACATTTATTTGTACTATTCCTTCATATTTCAGGGTTGTACCTGTCATATCATCTAATGTAATATGATTAATATTTCATGTATCATCCACTATAGTTCTTTTTGATTCAACATAATGGGAATTATATTAATAATGTTTTACCAAATTTTTTTTTCATAAAGATAATATTAACCAATGGAATTTAAACTATTTATAATTTTTATAAACCACTGGTCTGTCCTCGTAAATATCCTACTTTTTATAATATTAAAAACATGGTAATCAACCCTAATAGTTTCACTTGTTTTTCCCATAACATTGGATGTACCAAAATGTGTTTCTTAAAATTCACTCTAATTACTATTAGCATATTCGCAATATGATATTTAAATATACATATTCCTCATCATAGATAACACGAAAGTTATTATGACATTATAATTCATATAATATTCCAATTTCAATACATTTACAAAAAAAGAAACACAATTATATGAAATCTTATATTTTCTAAAAATCATTAAGATATTATCAAATCTAGTCTTGATCAATAAAGTTTCCATTAATTATATATTACACTCATATTAATTCCCATAAAATATAGGCAGCTTAATATGAATCATTTTATTAAGTCAACCAATATTCATCACACCCATATTAAAATAATAGAAACCAAATTCTACAAATACATGTTTTTTTTAAAATAGTTTATAAACATAATGTTTATTATAAAACATAAAAAACATGAATTTTGTAAATAGATTAAAAACTCAAAAATTATATAATTATTAGAAGAAATATCTAATTACAAATTGTTAGATCGTTAGAGTATCTTAGATGGATAAACATAAAAGAGTTGGGGTAATTATAATTTGAAATTTTTAACCAATCAAAATAAAATATGTCTTAATGAAATATTATCGGACTCACAGATCATATGATAATCGGAGTGAATAAACTAGAATTAAAGTTGATCTAATTTTATAAAAGTATGTTTTTATCATAGTAAAACATAAATTGATAAAAGAAATATTATAGAAACATACGAATGAAGAGAATCTTTATATTAATTGTATAAAGTAAATGACTTGTAAAAAAAATTATACAATAATTTGTAAATGTAATGATTACATATAAGATATATCAAATGAATACAATATTTTAATATTAATAGTAATGGTGGTCAAAAACCCAAACTAAGGGTTTCCAGTGTTTTATACTTATAGTAAAAGTACCTATCCTTTCAATGAAATCCCTTGATATGATAATCAGAATAATCTTTCACTCACAATCCTTTGAATCACTTGATATGAACAATTCTAAAAGTTTGTATTCAAATCCCTATAAGCCCTAAAAATGATAGATTAAATTCACTGTATTCTTATCCCTGAAATACCATAATTTAAAAAATGATTAGAGACCTGATTAAAATAAATCATTCAAAAGGAAACGACCCTAATAAGGATTCCGTTGAAATTAAAATTTCAAAAGTACAAATATATCTTGGGTATTAGATTTTTAGGTAGACAAAACATTAGAAATATTGAGTTTCAAATGTGATCAAACAAAAACAATTCAATTGAATGGATTTTTAGGTGAATCATCAATAATGATATTTTAAATATTGTTGCAATGAACTCAGATAGCTTTCTCTTGATAGAATACAATGTTAAAGGATAACTGAATATCTGACATCAAATTTTTAACCGTATTATAATTCTAAATGTATCCATTATGCATATAGAAGTTCTTATTTTTTTAAACATTTTTCTATACGACGTAATTCCATATTGACTATCAAACTAATGAACTAAATAATGGTATTTAAAATATATCAATAGCATGGTTAGTCTGATAGGAATTTCTTTTGTCATCCAGGATTACACCAAAAAATTCAAACCACTGGTTGGAACTAATTTCATTATGATACATCAAATGCTCCTTCAGTATGATGGATCACAATGAGTAATGAAATGTTTATATTAATAATAAATTATAAATAAATTCCATGTATAGTATGATTTAATGTTTTCTATACAAACATTATAAAAACATATGAAATAAAATGTTAATAAACATATTTTTACAAAGCTGTTTTTGATTTCCAAAAATAATTTAATGATCAAGACAGAAGTAAAAAATCTTTCTCAATAAGATAAAAAAATATATTTAAGGTTTTATTAAATCATTTTTTCAAAAAAATTTATGAAAAATATATTCATTTGATAAAATTATGAAAATAAAATTCCATGAATAATGAGAAATCATTTTAATTTAATAAATAAATTGAAATATGTCAATAAATCTTTATTTATTGTAATATTTATGATGTTAGGGAAATAGAATAGTGTCCTATACATTTAATGTCAAATTTTTAGAGATTTTTTAAATTCTAAAAAATAACATGTTTGGAAAACTATTTTAAAATTATTTTATTTTAGCAATTATAAATAAAGTTAGAGGTAGTAAAAATACACATTTATAAATAATTAAATTATAGGTAAAAATATCTATAAAACTATTTTGAAGAGTCTGTTCGTTGAATATAATATTCTTTGATAAAAGGATATAATGTAGAATTTTATTAAAAAATATTTTATTGATCATTTTTAGTAATAAATATTGGGAAAAGCTACCATTACATGAATATTCTAGTAATAAATAGTGGAGAATATTATCTAAATGGGTTAATAGATATGTTCAATATAATTTAATTGATTTTATATTCTGAATTGATAATCTCTAAAAGAAATATTCTTTACTATAAACTCTATGCTCAAGTCTCAACATGCTCCCTACTTCTTGAAATGTATTATATAGTAATATGTTCATAAATTCTATTAAAAAATCATTTCAACACATATCAGATTACATATCATTCCTTTAAACATTCCAATTATATTTTTATTAACCATTACCCATTAAAATTATCATTCTAGTGAAAACTGGCTTGTTTTCCCTGGATGTTTTAGCTTAATAGTTGTGGTCCTTTCACTATGGTCATGGTTTCATCCTATATTCAGAATTATTCATTTAATATTTATCATATTGAATATTTATGAACTAATTAATAGCCATTCATTTATTTTTTCCTGAAAAATTAATGAAATCATTTCTTAGACAAGGTTGTCCATACATATGCATAGGTGTTGTTTTCGCATTATGATCGATAGAATAAAAAGATAAAAAAACATGACATTATAGAGTCATAATTACAAAATAAATATAATATATATTCATATAATATATCATTCTCAAATCCCTTTTAAATATGATATTGAAAATGAATCTCATTGTTTCATGGAGGTGGTTGTCCACATGTACTCTTGAGTGACAATATCATTTTCCATTAAATTTTAGGGATAAAATAAATAGATAAAAAAATAATTTAAAAACATATAATTGTAATAAAGATAAGTTTTATATCATATTAATATGGTTATATAACATATGGAGGATTTTTATAATTATATAAATATAATATTATCAGTCATTACATATACCACCTCATTAGGTATCCCCATTGAACAATACCATAATGATTCATTCATTGGATTATTTGGAAGAACAGAACACGAATTTCCAAGAAAAGGATGTTCATAGAGTATTTGGGTAGTTTTTTTTATAATATTGGATCATGTCTTGTGAAGAAGATATGGGTGTAGATTCTGTTTTGTAAGTGAGGTAGGTGCCAAACATGTATATACATTAAACATTATTAATAAACATGTATTAATATTGTAACGTTTCTAAAAAATTATAATTATACAAAAATAATATGGATAATGTATAAATACCGTCAAAAATTAAATTTAAAGAAAATATTTTGAGTTATTTTTCACATATATCTTATATTAAGCCCTCCTTTAACCCTTTCAACCCTTAGGACGGTACTTGATTTTTACAATGATAACTATTCATAATAGCCAAAAACTATGTTAACAAAATTAAATTATATGGATTATTATAATTTTAATTATGTTATAAATTTTCATGTATCAACTTATATTTTTGGATGAAATTCATTTTAATATTTTTTATCAAAACACTATTAAAAATAATTTATAAAATTGAATTTTAAGAAAAGTATCGAAAGTTTTTATATTATATTCATATTAAAACCATTAGATTAATGATAAAATGTTTGAAAAAATAAATTATTTAGAAATTTAATAAAAATAATTCACCTATATTATTTTATTTTATTTATTAACAAAAAAACAATGTTCCTAAAATATTGTTTTTATAAAAACATATCATATTACCTCTAAAGGGTCTTATTTTCATTCATAACAAATTTATAGGAAATAAATATATTTTATACAAGTGTAGAAAAAAATTCAAAATTTATTTATTCATACTCAATTGATCTAACACAAATTCAATGTTATAATAGAAATAATTGATAAAAATATATCAATATTGTATCAATATTCTTTTATGTTTGGGTTTCCATGTAAAGTAAGCCATCGAAAATGAAAAATTAATATAAAAACAAATATATCATAAAATTTATAGGTTTTACATTTCTCATTAATAATTTAATTTTTTAATAAGTCTTTTCTCAAGGAAAAAAATTACACTTCTCTCATGTTATATATGTCATGAAATGGGTGAATAAATAATTTGTTAGAACTAGAGTGGAGTGGAGGAATATTCATATCTGAAAAATTAATTATAGGAGTTAATATTATCAGTTAAATTTAACATTGAAGTTATTATTAACATATTTCAGAGAGAAAAAAATAGATTTAAAAGTTATTTGGGAATGGATTATAAATATATAATGGGTGACTTAATAGACAAATGGATTCATATAGTTTATGTGTTTTTTTAAATATTGTTGGGGGATGTAATTCCAATATATTATTTACTTGGTAGTTATTGGTAGATACCAATAATGAAATTGAAGATTTCACTATTTAGTTATTTTATTCTTTATTTTTATTAAATTGAAAACAATGATATGTGATACATGATTAATTTTCTACTATAAAAAATAGATTATGGAGTAGGAGAGATGGTTTTTTTCGATCATGCAAAATTACTTATAATGTGGTGATTATAGAATATAGTGAAGGTATTATATGGTTTTGAAAAAATATGGATAAATTATAGAAATAAAATTTAAGGAGTACCAAGAATAGAGGATAAAAATTTATGTTATGATTATGTATATATTTAATTTTTGTAGAATCTGTTTTTAAGTGGTATTAAAAGGGAATTAAATGTTCCAAAAAATTATCAAAGATGTGTTTGAGACTAGTAAAAAGATTTAAAAATTTATTTGATAATTTTTAGATATTTTTGTATAATTTTCATTGTTATTTTTATGGTTATCGAGTTACTAGGATTTCATTGAGATTAATTAATATAAATCCAAAAATTCTGAAAAAATAATAGAACTTTGGATTTATAGATGAGAAATTATACTATCAAAAGGATTTAGTAAGAACAATTTTGACACACTAGAGTTGCTTGCTGGAAAACTGACTATTCTATGAATATTCTGCAATAGTCATTAGAACTATAAGAGTAATTTTGAATTCCTATAAGTATTAAATTATTTTATTAGAACCAATTTAATTATGTAAGGATTGTCAAAATTATGTAAGGACCATATGAGATCCATATATGTCATTAAAGACTCCATAATAGAAATTTTAGAATACATATGATATATTTAGATATTCATATAACATTTTGTTTATATTTACCAAAAAATTCATTAATAGAATAATTTTCTTGGATAATAACTTCAAGTCACATAAGAATAATCATTTTACCCTTATGAAATAGTATATAAATAGATATTTATATGAGTTAGTGATTTTAAATTTTTTTTCCTAAATGGAAAAATATATGAATTTTATTGAGTAGATATTATACATAAATAAATTGGTGAATGATAACTCATAACAGAAATGAACTAAAAACCAAAAAAAAAAGATTTTTCATTCATGATGAATGATTTATTATTAAATATTCACAGTGAAAAGAACAAGAACAATTAATGATAATTTATAATAATAAAAATAAAATTTGGAGGTCATAGTTAAAATTCAAATAATTACTTTTCTATAAAGGATTCATAAATTATGAAACATATAATTATTATATTATTAACATAAAATTATTGAGACTGAATATTTGGGGATTTATTCTGGGATATTTAGAGAAAGATAAATATGAGATAATTTTCAAAACTAAACAATGCTTTGTATGTTTCAGATTATATGAGTTTAATGTACCAAGATGATAGAAATGTATTCAAGAAATTTATTGCTTGGATTAGGTTTATGAAAATGGAATAATTGAATATTATGATGAAAAACACAGATGCTTAATGTTGTCAAAATGAGAGGATATAATGGTATCACAACCACATTTTTAGATGAATAAATATTTTTCTGATCATACTACAAATATTGATAAATGGTTTTTCAAAATTAATGATATAAATAATATATTTTTCACCTTGAATATAAAATATGTAAATAGAAAAGGAAAATATATGTATAATATATTTGGAAGAGACGAACCAGATAGAGTAAACAGGAATAATAACATACATGGTTGTGGAAGAAGGAAAAGATGGAGAGAATTTACTGAAGATAATCTAGTTCATAAAAGTTGAAAAGAAATATTTGAATAGAAAATTGATTTTGAGATATTCCATGTGATACATAGTATTGGAGAGGTTAAAAATAAGAACAATTATTGATATTAAATATGCCACAATTGTTTTGGTTCATGATCTATGTGTTGAAGGACATGAAAAATATTAGGGAGGTGTTAGTTTATTATAGATCATGGGTACTCATATTGAGGGAATCTGAAAATTGATTTTTCTGATTGATTAGTGCAATTTCCAATTTGTAGATATTGGGTTTCATGTTATTAGAAGATTATTTATTGAAATTTATAGTTTCTATACTTGGAATCAAATTTTTTCATATATTAAAATTGTGACACTTGAAATAGATTTGAAAACATATTCAGTAGAGGAATAGTTAATCTAAACTGGAGCGAGTCAGTATAAATAACTCAAGAGAAGTACTACCTATTAACCGATGAAATACAACAAATATTCATTTTTAATATATTGAAGATATGTTTCGAGATGATATTTGACCAAGTGTAACCCATATGTGAAATATGGTATAAATATGTGACATGTTCTTAACCAGATCACAAAAATAATTTGGTTCCCAACATTGTGATTGAATAATGTAAAATAAATGTCAATGATATTTATTTCTGAGTCAATTTTTATGTAGTTTTTTAATTCATCAAAGGATACAAAATAACCCTTAAATATCAAAAAATGTAACATAGTATAATATATATTAAGGGGATTTTAATATTACTATAAATTAATTTTTTTTAAATAAAATTCCTCTCACTTTACACCCACTATATGATGATAGAATGATCCATTAGAATCCCAATTAAATATTTAAAATTCACTTATATATTATTAAAAAAGGAGAGTTTATCTGTAACACCCGAGACTTATATGTTATATAAATCATCAAAGGAATCTTTTTCTACAAAAACACTTGCTTGGTTTGATTTACACGAAATCGCGACCTTCCTTGATAGCTTGCGTCGTATGCAATACCGAGTTTCACTAAACAATGATATGCTAATAAAATATTATTAAAACTAGCCATTATGAATAGTAATAACCACTTTTTGAAATTTTATAAATTTTATTTTTCAAAATGGACTTCATTTTTGGATTCGGAATATTGAAATTATCCTAGGGTGAAATTTTGGCATTTTTCTGAAAACTTTCAATTTTTGATGAATAGTGAAACCACTATGTGGTAGTTAAAAAACTTAATTTTTCATAAAACATAATTTTACCACTTCTGTGAGTGGAATTTCTAAAATCCGAGAGACACAGTTGATGTCAATAAGTAAAATGTGGTACAATGAGAGAAAAATAATTTTTTGGTAAATAGTAACTTTTTACTTTTTTTACCACGGTTAAAAGTAAATAGTGTAATTAAGGGTACAAATGATATTATTATTACCCTAACACATGTCCTAATTCTATTGGACAAGTGTAATTAGACCAAAAGAAACCTTAGGAATAAAATATGACCATTTAGGCCCACTTGGATTAGATTAGGACATTTATTATTAATTTATTTAAAGAAGGGTTAAAATAGTTAAAATCAAATTTTAATAAGTAAATAATTTTTAATATGGGGTTATTTATAAGATAAATTCGACTAAAAAAATTCATTAGAAAGATAAAACGATTTTCTACATAATGGTATTTTATTTGAAATTTTTAGACATTACATAATTTAATTTATTTATGACACAATGATGATGCAGTAATTATCTTATTAATGAAATATTGACATAATTGATGTTGTAAACACCAAAATAAATGTAATTTGAGACTTTTTATGAATTAAATTAATTTTATAGGTTAATATTACATGTTATTATATATTTAATTAACTTTTTTCGAACTAATCATTCTTTTATGATTTTCACAAAAAACAATTACTAAATAGTGTCAAAATTGACATAAAATAGTTTTTAAAGCAAATATTATATTATTAATTGTTATTTTATTCCTAAAAATATAAGGTTCGGCCAAATGACTTTGAAAAGGTTATATATATTATTAATAAACAACTTGGGGTTCATTTGGCTGCTTATAGTATGTTTATTAACCTTATAGTATAAGAACACAAGAAGACACGGTAAAAGTAAAATTATTTAACTTAATGTTAAATCTAAATGATAAGGTTAAAATAGGAACCTAAACTTGTCTAAATTCTATTTTATGAGATTATTTAGACCCATACCTACCTTAGCTTCGAAATAAATCATTTTGGAGATATTTAAAACCGAACATGACTTTATAATAAAATAATATTTTTAGTTTTTCCAAAGGAGCCCCTCTCCTCCTTTATAAAAGGGCACCTCCTCCCCCTCTTCCTCACACCACATTGAGCCATCATGCTCGGCCAACCCCTGCCACTCTCTTCTCTCCACTTTCCTAGAGACATCCTAGAGGTCCTGGTCTTCTTCAAATACCAATTTTAGTGCCCTAAAAGGAGGTCTCAAAGAAGCACTTCAAAGAAGAGGTAATGTCCATTACCGATTCTTTCATCTTTATTTCTTCTTCCACTTCTTCTTCTTTAGTTGTTTCATTATGAAGTAATAACATCAGTATCACTAATATACTGATATGTTATTATAAGTATGAAACAACCCTATTTCACCATCTATCCATCCTACGGAAAGAGAAATCACCGCACGTGCGTACGTACGGAATACCATCTCCACGTCGTGGTGTAATCTATTTTCCATGACCACCTTACTTGGATGGGTATAATGGTGTAAATAATGACTATATATGAATATTGTAAAGTGATATTGATTTTGAAATAGTATACATACACTCTAATACTATTCCACGATCATGGGAATGATATCAACGCTCGTGCGTACGTACGGAATACCGTCTCAACGACGTGATGCGAGTCGTTCTACATGATTTTCATTGCATAATGATTAAATAAATGAATTGAGTGAATAAATATGATATATATTTCACTAATACCATTCTGGAAATGAGGTATCTATAAACTAAAAAGAAAAATAAGAATTTATTCGACAAGACATGCATAAGAACAAAAAGTAATAAACACCCGAATAACAAGTAGTAATGAAATATTACTAAAAAGAAGATAAGAATATGACCATATATGATATCATAAAAATAAGTATGATTATTTAATAAGTCAATAACATTATTTAAATCATTATACAGGATGTTCGGACATGTACAAAGAATATCGGACCTAAGGTAAGGGAAATATCACAATCTCATTTTTATCCGAGATTGTTTATACTTTGGCATTTACTGGGGTGTATTTTATCATCCACATAAAAGTTTCCTCAATATTTAATATTATTTCCATCCACCTACAATTGTTTAAATCCAATTTTACCCTTCGGTGAGTTTTTAGTAAAATATATGAAAGGAATCTTTGGTCATTTTTTGTACGAGGTACTTTTTTGACTTTTCCGACAAAGGTCTGAGAAGAATGTTTTTTTAACTTATAAGGAATGAATGGATTTTTAAAACATTATTTCCAAGAAGCTTCCTTTACAAGTTTTCATGTTTATTTTTAATCCACTTCATTTAGTTTAAAATTGTATGACATGTTAATAAAGGAAAAATGTTTTTGAATTAGAAAGGATATTTTCCTCAAGAATGGAGTTCAAGCATTTTATCAAAATTATTTTCCATCAAAGATAATATATGGTTTGGTTTCTATCCCTATTATTACATTGATTTGATTATGTTGTGATGGAAATATTTTTATGAATTCCTTTATCTTATATGAATTGTTGAATGATGCCATGATGATTAAGATTCCCATTTTTATTACAGGGGTTATGCTATGATGTATGGTTTTTGATTTTGTGGCACACATAAGAATTGTATCATTATGAGATGGGTGGGACCTATATCTACCTCCAATGAATTGGGTAAAGATTTTATATCTCATGAGATAGACATGGCTGGAACGGTAGGTTATACCGGTTCAGTGAAACAGGACTGAAACGAGGATTGAACTCGGTTCAGAAATGGACTTTGTCCACTTAGATAGTTTTGGAAATGAGTCATGACTAATAAGAAATTATTCTCTATGATTATGTGTTTATGACACAAGGTTTCATGTTTTAAGTTATGATTATTGGGAATAAATTTCACTACTATGATTTATCCCATGTTATGTGATTATGATATCTTTTGCAGGTTAAGATTTTCAAAAGTTATGTGCTTATGTATATGATGTGATGGATATTTCTTTTGTTTACCCTTACTAAGAATTTGAGCTCACCCTTTGTATGTTTTATTTCCCCAGGTCAGGAAAAAGGTTATTAAGTAGAATATGCCAAAAAGGGACTCTAGATATGATGAAATAAATGGGAGGAAAAGTAGATGCTTTATGAACCAGTTGTTTATGCTTTCCAGTTTCTAAAGACACTCTACCTATACGGTCCTTTATTGGTTTTGTTATACGTGTAATAAGTGTGCTTCAATTTTTAAGTAATAACAATGTATGTAAAGTATGGGTCGTTATAGTTGGTATCAAAGGAAAGGTATAGGCAACCTTTGGAAACTAGGATGTGAAAGCCTTAGTAAGAATCCTAAAGATAAGTCTATGAATAGAACACAATCATAGTGTTTTAGAAATGGCCATGAATAACCAAGGATAAGACCTTAAGTGTGAAATTTTATTCTTGATGATGTGTTTTTCCAATTATAATTAGTGTTTCTCACACTATTCTTCTTGGTTTTAGTTAATGGATGGATCCTGAAGGAACTGTGTTAATGCGGAATGCGATGGGCAATGCAATGATTGTCCCCCTGAGCAACCAAACGTTATGGGAGCTAGAATGAAAAATCTTTTATCCATGTTCACACAACTTTCTCAAGCTATGAATCTTGCAGGACTTCCAAATGAGCAAAGGAAGGAGCAACATTCTGTTGAATCCATCATGAGACAGCATCCACCTTCATTCAGCGCGTCTACTGATCTACTAGTTGCTGAACAATGGCTTAGTACTACTAAAAAGATATTTTCAGTTCTTTAATGTTCTGAGCATGATAAAGTCATCTTAGCAGTGTATCGTTTTGAAGGTGATGCTGATCAATGGTGGAATCTTATTAAGAATAGGAGGCAAAGGGAGGAAATTGAGTCCATGGAATGGGATGAGTTCAAAAACTTATTTTTCAATAAGTACTTCCCTCGTATTCTCCGAACAAAGATGGAGAAAGAGTTTCTTGAACTGAAGCAAAAAGATGATGAATCTGTTGGTATCTATGAAGAAAATTTTACAAGACTTGCAATGTACGCTTCTGGTATTATTATCCAACTTGAGAGTAGGATCGATCGATTCTTTAGTGGCTTAAAACCAAGTCTTCGAAGGGCCTTATCCATAAGGGACTTCAATAGCTACGAGGATATCGTTCGATGTTCTCTCAAAGTTGAGATGGAGATTGGAGTAACCCATCAGTCATATGGGTTTGATAAGAAGAGGAAAATGGATTTCAAAGGAAAATCTAAAGAGCACACTGGAAAGAAGATGAGCTTTCCCTTATGCTCATTGTGTGGAAAGAAACATGGAGGGAGTTGTCTTAAAGGGACAAGTAAATGTTTCAAATGTGGAAAAGAAGTTCATAGGCCATTTTAATGCCGCGATGATGGGAAGAAGATGTCTAATGATGCAAAAAAATGAAGGGATACACAGAATGAACCTACTACACTTCAATTTTTCAAGTGCAAGGAGATGGGACATTATGCTAATAAATGCCCTAATCCAAGGGTTGATGATGATGGTCGACGTCAACAAACTCTTAAGGCTAAAGACAAAGGAATGTTACATGCAATTTCTATCAGAGATGTGGAGTACGATAACGATGTGGCGAAAGGTACACTTACCATCCACTCTAAAGTAGGAAATGTTTTATTTGATTCTGTATCCACCCACTCTTTTATTTCTGAAGAATTTTCTAAGGGTATCACCGTATTACCTCAACAATTAGATGTTGAGTTAGCTGTGACAACACCTAATGGCACAACAGTCACATCAAAAGTTTATAATTCTTCTCTGATTGAAGTTTGTGGAAAAGTGCTTCCTGCAAATCTTGTGATCCTTTCTATAGTGGAATTTGATGTTATTCTTGGCATGGATTGGCTTTCAGTACATGGAGATCATATCAATTTCCAAAGAAGGGAAGTCACATTTCATATTCCAGATCAATCTATGATCGTCTATCAATGAAAGGATGAACATAACCTTCCAGTGGAAATTTCTTCCATTTTTTGGGTAGTGATTCCACTAAATGAAAGTTATTTATCTCAAATGGTTAGTGAGAAACTCACGATTAAGAATATGCCCATTGTACGGGAGTTTGATGATGTCTTTCCGGAGTAATTTCCAGGTCTTCCACCGAATCGTGAAGTTGAGTTTTCAAGAGAACTCGTACTGGGTGCTTTGCCTGTTTCAAAGACACCTTATAGAATGGCCCCAATTGAGTTGCAGGAATTGAAGAAGCAACTCCAAGAGAATCTTGATAAGGGGTTCATACGCCCTAGTGTGTCACCTTGGGGAGCACCTGTTCTGTTTGTTAAGAAGAAAGATGGATCAATGAGACTCTGCATTGATTATCGAGAACATAACAAGGTCACTATCATGAACAAATATCCTCTCCCACGCATTAATGACTTATTTGACCGACTACGAGGAGCTCAATACTTTTCCAAGATTGATCTTCGTTCAGGGTATCATCAATTAAGGGTCAAAATGGAGGATAGACCAAAGATAGCTTTCCATACAAGGTATGGACACTATTAATTTATAGTGATGCCATTTGGTCTTACTAATTCCCCTGCTATCTTCATGGATCTAATGAATAGAGTCTTTAGAGACTATCTTGATCAGTTTGTGGTAGTCTTTATAGAATATATTCTTGTAAATTCAAGGAGTAAGGAAGAACATGAAGATCACTTGAGAATTATATTGAAGACCCTGAGAAAGGAGAAGCTTTATGCGAAATTTACCGAGTGTGAATTTTGGCTTCAAAAAGTTGCATTTTTGGGTCACATAATCTCAAAATAGGGGATATCTGTGGATCCACCCAAAATATAGGTTATCGAAAGATGGTCAAGACCAACAACAGTAACTGAGATCTGAAGTTTTCTTGGTTTGGCTGGATATTATCGACGTTTTGTGAAAGCTTTTTCACGATTATCTAATCCACTCACCAAGTTGACTCGGAAAGGGGTTAAGTTTGTTTGGATGAAAGAATGTGAAGAGAATTTCAAGGAGTTGAAAATAAGGTTATCTAGTGCACCTATGCTCACACTGCCTTGTAGTGGAGAAAGGTTTGTGATCTATAGTGATGCATCCAAGAAGGGATTGGGGTGTGTTCTTATGAAAAATGATATGGTTATAGCTTATGCCTCAACACAGTTGAAAATATATGAGCAAAATTACCCAACTCATGATTTGGAATTAGTTGCAGTAATCTTTGCATTGATGATTTGGAGGCATTTCCTCTATGGTAAAAGGTGTGATATTTATGCTGATCATAAAAGTTTAAAGTATATTTTCACACAAAAGGAGCTGAATATGCACCAAAGAAGATGGTTGGAGCTGATTAAGGATTACTACTGCTCAATTCATTACCACCCCGGGAAAGCAAATAGGGTGGTAGATGCATTAAGTTGACAAGACCATGCTAGTTTATCCATGATGAGGATCACAAAAGATCCAATATTTATTGATTTACGAAGGATGGATCTTGGAATTATAATGAAAGGGGAAAATCATATCTTTCTCAAATGAATGTTCAACCATCTATACATGTGTATATTAAAGAGGCACAAAAAGAAGATGTCGAATTACAAAAGAATGTGAGAAATGTTCCTGAATTCAACCTTGATTGTGATGGGATAATAAAGTTCAGGAATCGGGTTTGTATTCCTCCCATCCCCGAATTAAAGATGGAGCTGGTAGATGAGGCTCATAGTTCTTCATTCTATATTCATCCTGGAAGCACGATGATGTATAGGGACCTGAAAGAGTACTTTTCGTGGGATGGAATGAAAAAGAGATGTTGCTGTATATGTCTCTCGATTCTTGGTTTGTCAACAAGTTAAAGCTGAGAGACAGAAGTCTAAGGGGATGTTACAACCATTACCCATACCTGAATTGAAATGGGAAAACATCACTCTAGACTTTTTCACAAGACTTCCTAAAACATCTAAAGGCAATAATGCTATCTGGGTCATAGTTGATCGTCTTACAAAGTCTGCACACATCAGTGCTATTAGAGAGGATTTCTCTCTGGATCAGCTGGCCAGGATATATGAAAAGGAAGTGGTAAGATTGCATGGAGTACCACTTTCTATTATATCTGATCGGGATCCAAGATTTACCTCGACGTTCTGGCGAAGTCTTCAGCATACTCTAGATATAGAGTTGAGTTTCAGCACTGCTTATCATCCTCAGACAGACGGTCAGTCTGAGAGAACAATTCAAACTCTAGAAGATATGTTGAGAGCTTGCTCTATGGATTTCAAAGGTGGTTGGGATAAAAACCTACCTTTGGTGGAATTTTCTTATAATAATAGCTTTCATTCTAGTATTCAGATGGCTCCTTATGAAGCTCTCTATGGAAATAAATGCAGGACTCCAACTTGCTGGGATGAAGTTGGGGAAACAAAGCTATTAGGACCTGATCTCATTGATGAAATGGAAGAAAAGGTTAGATCTATTCAACAACACATAAGAGAAGCTCAGAGTCGACAGAAAAGTTATGCCGACAACCGAAGAAAAGACCTAGAATTTGAAGTGGGTGATAAAGTGTTCTTACGAATATCTCTGTGGAAGAGGGTTATGAGATTTGGAAAGAAGGGGAAGTTGAGACCTAGATATATCAGTCCTTTCGAAACATTGGATCGTGTTGGGAAGGTAGCTTACCGATTGGCGCTTCCACCGAATCTCTCTCAAGTTCACGATGTGTTCCATGTATCTCTCCTGAGTAAGTACATACCTGATCGTTCACATGTACTCAGCTCAGATGTTGACCTGCCGGAGCATGATCTTTCTTTGAAGAATAGCCGATAGAGATCCTGGATCGTAGTGAAAAAGTCTTACGAAACAAGACCACTCGATTGGTGAATGTTTTATAGAGGAACCACCAATTAGAAGAAGCTACATGGGAGCTTGAGGATATGATGAGGGAGAGGTATCCTCATCTGTTTGTTACAAAGTGACGAATTTCAAGGGAGAAATTCATCTTAAGGGGGGTAGAATGTAACACTCGAGACTTTTATGTTATACAAATCATCAAAGGAATATTTTTCTACACACAACACATTCTTGGCTTGCTTTACAAGAAATCACGACCTTCCTAGATAGCTTGCGTCATACGTAATACCGAGTTTCACTAAACAATGATATGCTAATAAAATATTATTAAAACTAGCCGTTATGAATAGTAATAACCACTTTTTTAAATTTTATAAATTTTATTTTTTAAAATGGACTTCATTTTTGGATTCGAAATATCGAAATTAGCATAGGGTGAAATTTCGGTATTTTTCTAAAAACATTCAATTTTTGATGAATAGTGAAACCACTAAGTGGTAGTTAAAAAATTGAATTTTTCATAAAACTTAATTTTACCGCTTCTGTGAGTGGAATTTCGAAAATTCGAGAGAAACGGTTGATTTCAGTAAGTAAAATGTGGTTCAATGAGATGAAAATAATTTTTTGGTGAATAGTATCTTTTTACTTTTTTTACCACGGTTAAAAGTAAATAGGGTAATTAAGTGTAAAAATGATATTATTATTACCCTAACACATGTCCTAATTCTATTGGACAAGTGTAATTCGACCAAAAGCAACCTTAGGAATAAAATATGACCAGTTAGGCCCACTTGGAATAGATTAGGACATTTATTATTAATTTATTTAAAGAAGGGTTAAAATAGATAAAATCAAAGTTTAATAAGTAAATAATTTTTAATATGGAGTTATACATAAGATAAATTCGACTACAAATATTCATTAGAAAGATAAAAGGATTTCCAACATAATGTAATTTTATTTTTAATTTTTAGAGATTAAATAATTTAATTTATTTATGACACAATGATGATACAGTAATTATCTTATTAATGAAATATTGACATAATTGATGTTGTAAACACCAAAATAAATGTAATTTGAGACTTTTTAGGAATTCCACTAATTTTCTAGGTTAATATGACATGTTAGAATTGATTTAATTAACTTTTTTATAACTAATAATTCTGTTATGAGTTTCACAAAAATAAATTACTAAATAGTGTCAAAATTGACATAAAATAGTTTTTAAAAAAAATATTATATTATTAATTGTTATTTTAATCCTAAAAATATAAGTCTTGGCCAAATGACTTAGATAATGTTATATATATTAATAATAAACAACTTTGGGTTCAGTTCGCTGCTTATAGTATGTTTATTAACCGTATAGTATAAGAACACAAGAAGACACGGTAAAAGTAAAATTATTTAACTTAATGTTAAATCTAAATGATAAGGTTAAAATAGGAACCTAAACTTGTCTAAATTCTATTGGATGAGATTATTGCGACCCATCCCCACCTTAGCTTCGAAATAAATCAATTTGGAGCAATTTAAAACCGATCTTGACTTTATAATAAAATAATATTTTTAGTTTTTCCAAAGGAGCCCCTCTCCACCCTTATAAAAGGGCACCTCCTCCCCCTCTTCCTCACACCACGTTGAGCCTTCAAGCTCGGACAACCCCTGCCACTTTCTCCTCTCCACTTCTATAGAGACATCCTTGAGGTCCTGGTCTTCTTCAAAGACCAATTTTTAGTGCCCTAAAAGGAGTTCTCAAAAAAGCACTTCAAAGAAGAGGTAATGTCCGTTACCGATTCTTTCATCTTTATTTCTTCTTCCACTTATTCTTCTTTAGTTGTTTCATTATAAAGTAATAACGTCAGTATAAATAATATACTGATATGTTATTATAAGTATGAAACAACCCTATTTCACCATCTATCCATCCTACGGAAAAAGAAATCACCGCGCGTGCGTACGTACGGAATACTGTTTCCATGTCGTGGTGTAATCTATTTTCCACCGCCACCTTACTTGGATGGGTATAATGGTGTAAATAATTACTATATATGACTATTGTTTAGTTATATTGATTCTGAAATAGTATACATACACTCCAATACAATTTCACGATCATGGGAACAATATCATCGCTCGTACGTACGTACGGAATACCCTCTCCACGATGTGATGCGACTCGTTCTACATGATTTTCATTGCATAATGATTACATATATGAATTGAGTGAATAAATATGATATATATTACACTAATACCATTCTTTAAATGAGATATCTATAAACTAAAATGAAAAATAAGAATTTATTCGACCAGACATGCATAAGAACAAAAAGTAATAAACTCCCGAATAACAAGTAGTAATGAAATATCACTAATAAGAAGCTAAGCATATGACCATATATGATATCATAAAAATAAGTATGATTCTGTAATAAGTCATTAACATTATTTAAATCATTATACAGGAGGTTTGGACACGTACAAAGCATATCAGACCTAAGGTAAGGGAAATATCACAATCTCATTTTTATCTGAGATTGTTTATACTTTGGCATTTACTAGGATGTATTTTATCATCCACATCCAAGTTTCCTCAATATTTAATATTATTTCCATCCACCTACAATTTTTTATATCCAATTTTACCCTTCAGTGAGTTTTTAGTAAAAGATATGAATGGAATATTTTGTCGTTTTTCGTACGAGGTACTTTTTTGATTGTTCCAACAAAGGTACGAGAAGAATGTTTTTTTAACTTATACGGCATGAATGGATTTTTAAAACATTATTTCCAAGAAGTTTCCTTTACATGTTTTCAATTTTATTTTTAATCAACTTATTTTAGTTTAAAATTGTATGACATGTTAAGAAAGGAAAAATGTTTTTGAAGTAGAAAGGATATTTTCCTCAAGAATGGAGTTCATGCGTTTTATCAAAATTATTTTCCATCTAAGATAATATAGGTTTTTGTTTCTATACCTATTATTACATTTATTTGATTATGTTGTGATGGAAATATTTTTATGAATTCCTTTATCTTATATGAATTGTTTTATGAAGTCATGATGTTTAAGATTCCCATTTTTATTACAAGGGTTATGCTATGATCTATGGTTTATGATTTTGTGGCACACATAAGAATGGTATCATTATGAGATGGGTGGGACCTATATCTCCCTCCAATGCATTGCATAAAGATATTATATCTCATGAGATAGACATGGCTGGAATGGTAGGTTATACCGGTTCAGTGAAACATGACTAAAACGAGGAGTGAACTCGGTTCAGAAATGGACTTCGTCCACTAAGATAGTCTTGGAAATGAGTCTTGACTAATAGGAAATGATTCTCTATGATTAAGTGTTTATGCCACAATGTTTCATGTTTTAAGTTATGATTATTGGGATTAAATTTCACTACAATGATTTATCCCATGTTATGAGATTATGATCTCTTTTGCAGGTTAAGATTTTCAAAAGTTATGTGCTTATGTATATGATGTGATGGAAATTTCTTTTTTTTATCCTTACTGAGCATTTGAGCTCACCCTTTTGTATGTTTTATTTCCCTAGCTCAGGAAGAAGGTTTTTAAGTAGAATATGCCAAAAAGGGACTCTAGATATGATGAAATAAATGGGAGGCAAAGTAGATGCTTTATGAACCAGTTGTTTATGCTTTCCAGTTTCTAAAGACACTATACCTATACGGTCCTTTCGTGGTTTTGTTATATGTTGTAATAAGTGTTCTTCAATTTTGAAGTAATAACAATGTATGTAAAGTATGGGTCGTTATATTATCGAATTCAAAATATGTATTTAGTATTAATTTTTATTAAATGAAGTTTTTTTGTATATTTTGGTTATATTGTTTGTAAATATATTGGGGGGATATGTTATCAAGGAATATGATTTTTTAATGTAATGAAAATCAATTTTGCGGTCATATTTCATGGATACATTCATTTCATATAGTTTTCATACATATATTAATTGTATTATGATAGGATGATTTTTAATTAAAATATATTATAAATAAGTTATTCAGAAACATTCTATGTGTATATATTCTATTTTCATTTATAGAATAATAATGTATCTGGAATTATTTTTTATATATATTTCTTATATATACTACATGGACATATGTTATATATTTATTGATATAAATATATGTTTCCTATAATGAATATTTTTTTATTATAGTGTTTTATAATAAGTGATTTTTTCCATTGAAATGAAATATATTCTATATAAATTTTATATTAAAACGATTTTTGGATATATATTTCTGGGATATATTTTCTTTTTATATATTTTTTAATGAAAATAATTTATATCCACTGAGACATTTTTATTGGTTATACTAATGTTAATTGATAAATATTTTAAATGGTATTCCAAAATAGTAAAATTTGATATGGTAAAATAAATGTTTATTTTTGTTTAAGAAAATTTTATGTGGATAAGAATAAATATTTAATGTGAATAGAAGAAAGATATTTAGTAATTTAATTATGATTTTCATAAGATGATGTCGAATATTCTACTGAAAAAATTTCAAAAGATCGTAATAATTATTTTATAGTTATGGTGAAGATAAATATTTTATTTTAATTGAAAATGTTTTTTGATAGAATAAAGTGTTTTAAGAAGATATATGTATTTTACAAGAATTAAAATAATTGTTTTATTATTAAAATTTGGAATCTAGATATTGTAGAAAATGTATTAAAAATTTTATATTATCCAATTTATTAGTGAACAACATTAAATTCATGAAATCTAATAAATAATATTATTACATTCTAAAAATCCCAATAATACCATGTATTATTTTTCATATAAGCCTATGATAATAACTCATACTCTATAATCAAGACATCGATATTTCCTTAATCTTGTGCATAGGACACATAGAATATCCAAACATGGTTATAATTCAATATTACCTTGATATTTCATGAATCATACACATAAAAAAACGTTTTCATACACTATTCACTTATTGATGTAATTTGACTTCCATTTCATGTGTGTCAAGTTTCCCACATTCAACTGCATACATCATAGCACAATTTTCCATGAATTATCTCCACTATTGTATTATATCCATGATCACGTGTGTATGATTCCCCTAATGTATCTAGTTACTTGATTTCTTAATTCATTATCAATGACATCAATGAATAATATTACTTCCAATAATTTATTTACTATTATTTTTATTCATTAATTAAAAATTTATAGTATTCTTAAACACTACGATCTCATATTCACAATGGAAGGATAGAAATTTTAATTTTAATAAAATTAGTTGTTTTTGGTGAATGAAATATTAGAATTCTATATGAGAGAGACATGGACTCAATAATATAAATAGGGTACTATTGAATTTTAATTTCAATATATATATGTGTGTATTTTTTTTGAAATAGTAGTAATCATATATTAGTAAAATTATTTAGATATACACCTGTAATAACATATGTATATAAAAAACAAAAAAATACATATTACAATAACATAATTTAAAAAAAAAATTGACTAAAAAAGAGTAAAATCATAATGCATTAAATTCAATTTTTTTAATTCTAAATAGTTCCCCATTTCTTAAATATTAAAATGTTTCAAAGAAATAAATGTTTTTATTGATGGAAATTACAAGATTAAAACGTTTTAAATCATTCCATTTTAGTCTATAAATCCGTGTTATGATATAGATAAATACGTGGTTGGCTTCTTCCACTCCCAGCAACTATCTTGTCTCCATGTGGTATATAACATCATTGAATACAATACTAACTACTTGTTGTGGATCTATTACTTGTGCATTGTGATCATGTTTCATGCAATAACTTGTCCTCTATTCCTACATATTCTAGGACCACATGTTAAATACTCCTAAATAAGATGAGGGGTAATCTGTGTTTTGTAGAATTTTTTAATTCCAACTTTTATGAATTTATCTCTTTTGAATTTTATGATATTGATTCTATTGTTGTCTCTTCCTTATTTTTTAAAATCACAAAAATAATAGAGAATAAAGAACAAGATATTTTTACATGTATCACTAATCATAAACAGTATCTGTCAATTAAATGTGTGGTGAAGATTGATACATATGATTTCAACTATAATTTGGAACTAATTAATGTGGTTTACCACAGAAACAATCATGAACCATGGTGTCATTCCCTACACTTTATTAAGTGGCCAAAAACATTCATGATTTTTAAAATAGGTGATAACAAGGTCCACATATATCTCTTTCTATAATATTATACTCTCTATAAGGAAAATATATATCTTTTTTGATTTCATTGATACAACATGAATGTCCTCTAGCAGTTGAGACATCAATTGAATGTTGTGGTGATTCCTTGTATATTATGTTCTCTTAAATTCACAACAACATACATGGAACTCGTCTTATTAATCCATTTTATATATGATAGAGGATAAAAAAGTTCTTCCTCTTCACATTAGTAGACTAGAATAATTAATTACATGAATTAGTCAAAGACTTATTCATCTCATATTATTCTTTTGTTCTGTTAGTTACACGACCTATCGTCTATTTGTCCATCCTATAATGGAAAACATATTCCTCATATATCCTTACATCTAACTGGACTAATTAATGTTCTTATTCATTTGACTAAATATATGTACATAACTTTATTATTATCATCACATTCTTCTGGTTTTTTAGTGCACACAAATCAAATTGGATATTAAATAATATAATTTTATTTGATACTCAATAATTCTTAACAATATCATGATTTATGGTCTTATATTCCTTGGAAGAAATAGAATATTCTATATAGAATAATTCTATTGAATAAAAACTCATGTATTATTGTTATTCAAATTGATTTATATATAATAATATCAAGTGGATTGAACAACGTATTTCAATTCTTCCATATCATTGACCTCCAAAACACTGTCTGAATTGATCAATATTAATTAAAAATATTTTTTAAATTAAAAAAATCCTAAAATAATTCTTCTTCAATATTTCCACTTTCATCAATGTTTCCAGTATTTTATATATTTTTAGAATTCTTGGGAAACTCTGAAAAATAATATATTCTTCCTTCTAAATTTTTTACATGATAGATGGAATTATTTCTCAATCATAAATCCATAAAATACTATTGATACAGATGTATATTCACTCATATATATATATATATATAAACATTTTTCATTTTTATATATTTACAAGTGAATTAGATTGGGCCACTGATCTTCATGATACACTACTCATTATTGTTGTTTACTTTTTTGTAAATTTCATGCATCACAATAACATATATCATTATATATGTTTCATTCATTGTATAGAATATCTACAATCACCCAATTCTTTGTTTAATATTCAATTATAATGGATCAATTAATAATAATCATACAATAAACATCACAAGTCTTTAATTCATAATACATCATCTTAATAATTCTTATCATCACATAGATAATCTCAAGGAACTACATATATATTTCATCATCATACTGAATTGTAAACCCCATTTCATATGTGATTCAATTTATAGGAATTTCCAATTAACATATACTATGATTTTTGTACAAATTTATATATATATATAATTCTATTATATTTATCATTTGTATATGGGGTTCATTCCCATGGGAAAAAAACATTTTTTATGAATTATTTCCTATGTGACCCATCACTTATCATAATTATTAACATGTAAACTATTTACCAGAGAGGTCAAACAAATATCCATATCACCTATATGAATATTCACGTATCCAAATTCATTATTGGTGGAGAGCTTATTTAGATAACATTCAGATACATTGAAATTAATTCAACAATATATATTTTACAACATATGAAAAACCCATATAAAGATATTCCAATATGTGAAGTGTTTATAAAAATTCATATACATGGTTTTTTATATCTTTAATAAATAACATGTCCTCTATCCTCTCACTGTTTTTCATACCCCCTTATATTACTCTTAATTGAAGAGTCATATTGAAATAATAATGATAACAATTTTCAGGATAGTAATTTTTTTGATAAACCCTATACATTACATTGGATGAATTAAATATTCTTCCCTATAAGTCATTCTCTCTGAATGATTTTATCCATATCAAATAACCATTTTATCCAACATTGTCTTCTACAACCCATTAGGGGTTCATGATGTAAAAATAATATATGTTCTACCATCACATTCTTCGTGTGGTTGATTTCTATAAAATGAATATCCTAGAGCCACTCTATCTACCATAATACTCATGGTCAATTCCTTCCAAATCTCATTAACACCAAATCCATCCAATATATATGGACGAATAATTGACTAATACAACACAATTGAATTTCATACCATATATAATTAATCCATCATCATCACTATCTTCATTCAATATTTAATATACCTCTTCTTCATTAATATTTTAAAATTCTATGATAATCATTCCCAAAAAATATAATTCCAAAATAGAGGGACCCATTATATATTCCAATATTATACATAATGTTCTCAATAATTAAAAGGGTTTGATCATTGTAGAACATAAAAAATTGTTTTTTATGTACCAAAATTTTAATAATAAATATATAGATAAACATGACATATTTCGTCTGAATAAATGAAAATCTATAATATAAAAACATAAAATACATATTTTTCTAGTTAAAAATCATTTTTTTACATTATCATAGTACAATATTTAGAAATTGAGAATTAAATTAAATGTATAAATCTTGGATAGTGCTACTAAACACATAAAAAAATTAGAAATCCCCATATTCATGAGTTTGAGAGGAACTTAATCATAAAATGATTGAGAAACAAAAATGACACATTGTTTTTAATAATAAAATAATGAAAAATTAATATATTTTCCTTTGGATCATTGAGATGATATCTATAAATTTAGAAGTTAAAATTAAGATTATTTATTTGGGGTAATATGAAAATTTAAAGGGTATGGTGAAAATTAGAATTGTAACATTACAATATAATTTTTTTAATACTATTGTCACTATTATATTTTCTATTATTTCTAGTAAAATGAAATATACTATTTAGTAAAAATATAAATAATAACAATTAAAATTTTATATTAACAAAATTTATATTATATAATCAACAAATGTCTTTTAAAACTATATATATATTTTAAAAATTGAAAAAAATTTGACATTAAACATATGAAATTTTAAAACGTTAAGTGTTTTATTTAATTTATAAATTTATCAGAAAATTGAAATTATTATCTCAAAAAGGAATATAAATATCGAAGTATGAGGTCAAAATTATATTATAGTGATTTTTTTTAAAAAATTTAATGGAGTAATATTTTCTGGTATATATTAAAAACTATTTTGGAAATTTGGTAACTACATTGATGTAATTATGATGTAAAAAAGAATTTATAATTAATATAAATAAATTAATTACTAGTTAAAATATAATTTTTAATATGATATTTTTTAAAAATAAAATTCATTTTAAACGCCTATAATTTACTTTATAATTTCCAAAACTAAAATCATGGTTTAAAAAATGTATTTTATGAAAAAATTTAATTTATAAAGGTGATGCAATATAACCAAATATAGTTCAGTTCGGTAACATAAAAAGTATAAAAATGATGACATTAATGATACATTACATTAATTAGTTCCATGGAAAATCAATGGTTTTAAATTTTAATCATCCAATATTTCCAAAGACTGAATTACCAAAATAATAACCCATGATCCCTTATTTAAAATAAAAACCCACAAATCATTACATTCCCCTCACTCTCAAATTAGCAAGCATGGTTATCCTCTAAATCTCCATCTCAAGATTCCCCTCATTGAGTTATTAAATATCCATGGTATTCTTTCATAACAATTTCAAGGTAATGGTCCTTAAACTTCTTTCATCATTATTCATTTACATTCATTTTAGTTCTTTAACATTTCGAAAAATATTGTTTTCCTGATTTGTTATTATAAATCCATTATTGTATTATAAATGAAAGACTACTCTTCTCTATCATCATTAAATTTTCATAAGTCATATTATTACTCACAAAATTTCATATACATATCCTATATAATACAAATTCCATTATATGTTATGTATTTTTTTTATTGTGGATGTATTATTTATAAGGAGTTGAAATTTCCCTAAAATTGGTAAACATGATATATATATTTGATAATAAATTTGGTCATAAGTGGATTAATCCCGTTTTTTGAATAATGTTACACCTTCCATGTCATTGGGGAATTTATATATAATATTTTTATTTATATATTTTATTTTTTGGTATCAAATGTCTCTTAGATGTTTTAGCCTGAAAACATAAAAATGAATCCTTTTTCATTCTATGTATTGTTTTTACACACAGTTTATTGTAAACCATGTAGTCACCCTTACATAATGATATCAACATGTTCATTTTCTATTTCCCATGTGTTTTTTTGGTTTTTACATAGTTTTGTCGACACCATACGGACACAATGAGATTCGATGAAGGACTATTGGTGTGGAAGGACACTAGAACACAACTTGTGAACTATTGGTGAAAACCAAGTGACAAGTGTGTTATCAAAATTGAAATTTTGAAATGCAATTGGGAATTGTTGAAATATTATTTTTCAACCAATTATGCTTCATGTTTTTAAGCATATAACATGGGTTGTCCTTGGGAGTGTCCCTAATACAAATGGTTGATGGATTTAAAAACCATGAAACCAAACCATAAAAAAATCTTATTTTAACTAAAATATGAAATTCTTATTATTTATGTATGAGCATCAGTTTCCATTATGTGACAATTAATTTATGTATTATATGATTATAAAGTGTTTAGGTGATTTTAAATAGGGTTTGAAAAACGTTTTTAATGTTTTGGGAACTTTTATGATGGTAAAAGGGAGGTGCATGATTTATGAAAACCATGAAACTCTAGAAAGAGACCATGAACAATGAGATATGGGATAAAAGTATAGTTAATGGTTTAGAGCATAGTTTTTCCAAAACAATGAAGCCACTAAGGAAAATCTATGAAATGTTGGACAATGGTATTTTTCAGAGTTGGTGAATGACTTGTATAACTGTTTAGGCCAATTTTGTGAGGTTCCAATCCCTCTTAAGGTATATGATGTCTTATGGTTCCCACATTGTATTACATACTATGAAAATGACCATGCATAGTTCAAACCCTATATCCTATAAATTTGAACCCTTCCTCGCAATTTGAATGCAATCCATAGGTGTTTCATGTTGCTTTGAAGCTCAATTCCAATGGAAAAGTCATCATTTACGGTGGATTTGGGTGGATTTTCATAGATATACGTCCCTCTCCATCTCTCTATCTCAGTTTATAGATCTAACCCACCATTGGATAGATATAAGGTGTTTTATGCCAATCATAGTAATATTTTTCCTTTTCATTGATAGGGGAAGAGATATAAATATGGTTTTTGGAGATTCAACCCAGTTTCGTGGGTGGTAATGTGTTGTTTGTCATTTTCACCATAATTTTTGATATAGGTGGCTTCACTAGTGACTCTTGTTGCTATAACAAGAAGGAATAATTTAAAATTTATTGTTTTTCGTGATATTTATTGTTATTTTTTTTGTGAAATAATTAATGGGATCCCTCTCTTTTGATTATTAGTGTAATTGTAAAAATGGGGTGTTTTGGTGGATAGTGAAAATGGAATCTTGATTTTAAAATGATGATTTAAAATGGTTATTTAGTTATGATATATGGAATATAATTTGTGATAATTAGAAATCATTTATATATTTTAATATCATTTACTTATTTATTTTTGATTATTTATTCGATACAGGGGTTGGTATATGATCAATTTTTTAGGAATGTGGATTTACATGATTCAAAGGACGAAATGCAGAAAAACTGAAAAATTCACTTATTACACATCTCAAATCTGCATTGCACGTAGTGTAGTGAGAGATCATAGTGTGTTACAAGTCATGAGACAATCTATGAACCAAAACATTATGTGAGTAGATAAATCACCAAGTACATGTAATGTTTCTACTACATAAGTCATGAATTCAGTCAATGAAGTTACACGAGAAATTTTCTATAGTACATATCATGAATCTGATGTGCACAACAAGTAATCAATCAAAACTCATTATTGGTAATGATATGCATGAGGCATGTGGGAGATCCAAAAATCACAGAGATCTATGCAGATTATTGATACATGAAATGTACCTCTAGTACAGGTTATGACAAAATTCACTTATATAAGAAACATCTCAGTAGTGCATTTAACAAAATTCTAAGATGGTATTTCTCTCCCTTTATAATCCTATTCATGTTCCTTCATACTTTATCTCTATTAAAACAAATATTTCCTTAGGTTTTACATTTATTTTCAATTCATGATTGTGGATCCTGTTTCCTTCAACACTTCCAAATTATCATTGAATTAGTTTCCAATGATCATCTTCTCTTACCAATGAACAACTTCTAGATTCACATCCCCATTATATTTCAAGGTAAAATTTCGTTATATTTTCTATTAATCTTTAATAGAACCCCAATTTCAAGTTTACTTCCCTTTTTAGTAAACCCAAATCATAGTATCATTAGAAACTACTCCCATTCAAACTCCAGTAGCATTTTAACAATGAATATATTTATTTTTTTAATGGCATCACAACCCACTTTTAGTAGTTAACATATTTTGGTTATGTATCCTAAGAAGATATATTTTAAACCATAATCAATACTTAAATAATATATTTGAAACCATAATGAATTAGTAATTATGATAAATAACTGATTTCTACCCAATTAGGTTGAACGTACCTGACCACGAGATATTCAATCAGAAGACCCTATCCTGATTAATATAGAATATGCTACAATCTATAGCCTATGAAACCTTTGGACAAAGAATCCAAACATAATTCACCTAGGAATATAATACCTACCAATCTCAAAATAGTAACTTCTTAGGTAGAACTAGGTGACTATAATATTGTCAACTATTGACTGCTGTTTTCATCAGAGCCTAAGCCTTAAGACCCTGCCTAGATTATAATTAATGTCATTATTTCTCCCGATACATGAAATTTATCATGAACCCTACTTAAATATTTGATGTGACATCCTCCCATAGAATTAGTTCATTCTAAAAAATTTTGAAATTTTAAAAGACTTCAACCTAAGTGCCTCCATCCAGTGGTCTTCTGTAGAGAAAGCTCTCAACTTGGGGGATCAACACTACACTTCTACTATACTACATGTATGTATAATGTATCATTTGGGACCCAATAAATTTAATATAATGACATCCTATATGGAATCCAATGATGCATTCCAGTGCATCAAATTTTAGTGTCTTTGCTAGGGAATCAATGTCATGCTCTTTGAAGAACCATGATACATGACCTAGTGTAACCTTTCCCTTACCCCTTTTATTTTCAATTCATTCAATTGACACCCTTGCATCCACATTTTTCCATAGTAGTGAGTGTAACTAGGTACCTTGACTCATTCCTGAAACTATGAGTCTCACAATCCTCTGGCCTTCAATCCTGAGATCGAATGGTATTTGATTGTGCATCACCAGTCCACAATGGCAAAGCAACATTATAAAGAGACACACAGCCCGAAAAACCATAATGAAATAATCTTAGGAGACCACCAGATGCACCATGAAAATACCATCATGTATTATGGATTGCAAAAAATCCATGTTGAGTATGTCCCCCAATACAAGGTCATGCATTCAAGATCAAACCTCGAATCATTCACATGATTCATAATAGAGGAAAATTCAGTGGTCTGTAGAGTGAAAACCCACATGATCACATTTCCTAATACTTGGAATTCATCAACAGATTTATTAACCAGAGAGTCTCTTTTAATGCGGTTGGACTACACATTATCATATTCTCCCTAAGAGATAGAGCTAAGGACTGTATGAAAATTACAGATCTTGAGTTGATAATTTCATGGGACTATTTAGCCAATAATTTTATAGAAAAATACATTCCTTCGATCCACACCAGGAAGCTCCGGAATGACATCCAAAACAATTCTCAAACTAAAGGACAATATGTGTGGGAAGTGTGGGAGTCATTTGTAGAGCTCTTAATAAAGTTTCCACATCATAGACTAGATACATAGATCTAATTAAATGCATTTTATCATGGACACCTGCCATCCGCACAAAATCTGGTCAATGTTGTCGTTGATGGGGGAATGATATTTAAGACACAAGATTATGGATTCAAGATTCTTGATGAAGAGACACACAATTCTATCCTATGGAAAATTGATTATGGGACACCATGTCGTGGTGTCCACCTGGTTGATGAGAACACTAGATTAGGAGTAGACGTGGAATCACTCATAATAATGCTTGAATCATTTCAAATTCCACCTACACAACCTCAACCCCAACCCCTTCCTATTCCTATAATGGAAATTCAATCTTGCAGGATGGGAAGTGGGAATCTTTTTACCAAACCTACAATGAAATATATTAATAACAAAAATATTGTAATTAGGTTAATTAAAATCAATGTAACTAGCAGTTTCAATAGTATTAATAATACCAACAGAGGCCTGCTAAATAGAATCCTCTAAGAAGTCGTGTCTATTTTCAACCATGATGTGGTCAAGAATAATTTTGCAATCCAAGACTACTAGATTATTATCTTATGAACCATTTTGAAAGACCATAGAAACAAGTGCAACAAAAAAACTTCCAGAAAAGTCATCAGAAAAAATTCCAACCCGCTAAGCCAAAACCTCATCAACTAACTCCCCCACATTCATGTTACTTTGAACAATTCCTGGATTCACACTTCTTGTAGTCAAATCAGAGAATGAAATCCATGTAAATAGAAATTCAAAACCAAAGAGCGTCTTAGAGGAATCTGAAGATTCAAATTGATCATGTCTCGACGACCTTATCTAATGTACTACCATATACATTAACTAGTAACAATGAGAAGTACCCTATAGTGGAAGCAAAGTCAGTAGTGCTAAGAATTGGGAATCTATTGAACATTCAACAAACATGCTGTAAAATTTAAAAGTAAATATGAATACCCTATGAAAAAACTAAAAGATGATGAATATGGTGATAAGTCTACATTAGTAACCCATTATGAGGATGTACTAGCAAAAAATAACCAAACACCTAATTAGGAAAAGGAACAAATTTAGGAGGTCCCACCTCCATCCAAGAAACTTATTACTATTACAAAGAGAGAATGACAAGATAAACAAGAGGCCCAACACATGAAGTTCCTAGTGATGTTCAAGATGATGCAAAGCAACATACCATTTGAAATATTTATTGTTTAGATTCCAGTTCATAAAAATTTCACCATGATCTAATATCCATAAAAAGAAGTACAAAATATATTGGGGTCATCTATTTAAATGAGGAATATTATTTTGTGGTATAATAGAAAATCCCCCAAAAAATGAGAGATCTGTGATGTTTTTACCTTCTGAATGTTATAGGGGAATACATGTTTGGAATAGCCCTGTGCGATCTTGGGGTCCCCAATAAATTAATACCAATTAGTGTTTTCAGAAACCTCATACTAAAATAACTCAATATAATTAGAGTAGCACCAGAAATTGTAGACCAATAAGTTAATTTCCACATATGTGTTCTTGGAGGTGTTTTGGTTAATGTTAGAAAATTCACATTTCCAGCCACGTTTTAGTCCAAGACATTGAAGATGAAGGTGATATCCCAATCATTCATGTAAGGTCATTCCTAAAAATAAGAAAAGATTTGATAGAAATAAATCAATGATGTATGATCTTCATTGTTAGAGAATAACAAGTGGTGTTCAACCAAATCAATGATATCCTTCAACCTGAAAATATTTTGGATTTGAATGAAATCTTTATCTCCCAAATAAAAGATGAGTACATGTCCATTGTGGAGGAAAGGAAATATTTACAGTAAGAGATGGAAGAAGAATATAACTTTGAGGAAGTAATATTCAGTGAAGAACTCACAAGGGACACCATTCCACCATTCACCTCCACCATCATTCAACCACCTGGTTGAAACATAAAGCTCTATCCAGTACAGAAATGTATTCATTTTTAGTAGTGTCATCCTATCTTCCAGTAATTATCATCTATGAACTATCATAAACATAAGAATAGATGAAAGTTGATATTATGAAGAGGAAAAATAATTCAATTTCATAGGGAGTTGTAGACATTGATGGTTTAAACCCCACAAAATGCACTCACAAAAACCTTCTTCTATGAATGTACAAAGCCGAAATCAAAAACTCAAAGGTAGCTCACACCACAGAGAAATGAATTATTCAAAAATGAAGTGATGGAGTTCATGTATGAAAAATATTTCATTATTATATCAAATATTGAATGTGTGAGGCCCCTCCATGATGTGACTATGAATGGGGGACTCGTAGTAGAACGCACGGATGAAAACAATCTGATTTCAACATGTAATATTACTTGATAGAGAGTCTGTGTAGATTACATATGTATGAATTTAACTACCCAGAGGATAATTTTTCCATAACATTCATGGTTCAGATGCAGGAAATACTTTCTAGGTATGAATTATACTATTTTTAGATGGATATTCAAGATAAAATCAAACAATAGTCACCCACACTGATGGGCCGAAGATTACCATTAAATTCACATTTGATACCATTATACTCAAGAGAATATCTTTTGGAATATAAAAAGATCCAGATACATCTCAAAGATATATGACGCATATTTTCCATGACATGGATGAAGAATTATTAGAAATATTCATGGATGAATTCTCATTCTATGGGAGATTATTTGTAGTCTGTTTTAGAAAACTGGAATTGGTATTATTACACTACAATGAAAAGTACATAATCTTGGATTTGGAGAAATTCCCATTCATGTTACATAGAGGAACAATACTAGGAAAAAATCTCAAATGAAGGTATCATATATTATCTAGTAAATATTGTTGTCATCAAAGATATTCCACAACACTCAACTATTAAGGGTATCATATATTTTCTAGGACTTGGTGGATTTTAGAGACGATTCATAAAGGATATTGCTAATGTTGATCATCTCATAACACATATATTGTCAAAATAAATCTCTCTTACATTCAATGAAGACTTATGGAAAGATTTAAAAACATTGAATAAGAATCTAATAGTAATACCAATAATCATTTGACTCAATTTGGATAATGGATTTGAGTTAATGTGTGATTCCAATGACCTTTCTATAGGTGCTGTATATATAACATAACATTAGAAAAATATTCTGTCCATTTATTAAGAAAGCCACACACTGAGTGAATCTCGAGTAAAAAACATGACTATAGAGGAATAAATCATTGCTACTGGACATTTATTTTAATGATTTTCATTATATCTTGTTGTATCCAATGTCAATGTACACACTGATATCGTATCCCTTAGAGACATTGTGTGCAAGAAGGACACCAAACATAGGATAATACATTTGATCCTTCTACTTTAGGAATTCAATATAAAGATAAAGGATAGAAAAGGGATTGAGAATGTTATTGCAGACCATCTATCCATGTTCCTTATACCCATCATCATGCAAGGTGAGGAAGATGAAATTGAAGTGTATTTTCTAAGTGAATCAATGTGTATTATTAATGTTAAATTGTGGTTCTCAAATATTTCCAATTATCATTCTAGGATATATCTACATCAATACCTCTCTTACCAATAAAGAAAAAAATTTATTAGATTTGAAGAGATATTATTGGGATGAGCCTCTATTGTTCTAGAATTGTGTTGATGGCATATTATTATGTTGTATCCCTAGAGAGGAAACACACAATTTGATTTTGATGTGTCCCAGATCACCAACTTAAGGACATCATGGATCCAAGTGTAAAGTATACAAAATACTATAAAGTTTAATTTTGTGGCCCAAATTACACCAAGATGTGTGAAATTTTCTCCAAAGATGTGATAGATTCATGAGGATCAATTATATTGGAAAAAGAAATGAGATGTCAAAAAATGGAATTTTGGAAGTCAAAATCTTCTATGATTCAGTAATATACTTTGTGGGACCATTTTCCATGTCACATGGATAGTCGTAAATTTTTGATGTTGCTATCTATATTTCAAAACGGGTTGAATTTGAATCTATATTATATCACATAGAAAATGATTTCATGAAATTTCTAAGATAGAATGTGTTTTAAAGATTTAGATGTTCAAGATTACTCATTAGTGATTGAGGAAGACCCATCACAAATAGAGAAGTGAGAGGAATTCATGAATGGTATAGCGTCAAATAAAATACTGGAACTACCTACCACCCACAAAAGAATGGGAATGTAGAATTATCTAAAATATATTTTAAATTTTTTTGACAAGATTTTGAATAGAAACTTATGTGATTGGGTCCTCATGCTAACCGATACAATATGGTCATTCCAATCTACCTACAAAACACCCATAGAAGCAACACCATTTAGATTAGATAATTTGGAACCATATCATCTCATGGATGAGGTGGAGAATCAGTCACATTGGGCAATCAAGATATTGAATATGGATTCTATAAAGGCTAGAGATTCAAGAATGCTATAATTGACAACTTTAGAAGATATCAGATGAGACACATTATTACAATGAAATAATCTAAATGATAAACATTGGCATGATCAACATATTTTAAGGCATACCTTTATACATGGGAATAATGTTCTGTTATTCAACATGAGATAGAAACTATTCCCAGGTAAAATGAAGTCTTGATGGTAAAGCCCATTCAAATTCTCTCATATCTCCCTTTATAGTTCCATCGAAATCGCAACAGAAGTTAGGCCACCATTCAATTTGAATGGTCAAATACATATAAATTTTCATGTACACTTCTAGGAATGTCGTGTCATCACCCATTAATTCACTTAAGCTTTAATGGTGTTATGATCCCAACTAAAAAGGGAGAATTGTCAGGGAGGCAACCTATGGTAGGAAATATTATACTTTGATAGATTAGGATTATATTAGGAATGTTTCTAGTTGGTCAGGAGGTGAATACAAAGAAGTATAATTTTGTTTTGGCTAAAACAGCTCAATACACATTATGTGTTGTGGTTCACGATGTGTGCCCATTATTCCGGAAAATGGTTTTATAATTTTTTAATAACATAAAGTGATCAATTAGTAAAACTTATGTACTGTGTCAGATATGTTTTAAAAAATACATGTCATGAACACTGCCACTAATCTCCCCCCTTAATCCAACACCCCATTGTCCCTATTCATCCCCTCCATCAGCACACCTCCTTCCTGTCCATAAAATACCAAAACCCATGCTCCCCTAAAATCCATTGATCCTAACGAGGACCCAATACCTCTTCTTGTTCATCATACTCCTTCTCAGCCTCAGCCTTATAGTGAGAAACCACCATCCAAGAGCCCCCTTGATGCACCTATTGATCCTTCACCACCACCTGCTCCGCGCTCTACACTTTCTCTTCATGATCAGTCAAACTCAACCTCCACTTATAGGGATTGTGACATCCACCTACCTTAAATTATTTGTTTTTATAACCTGAATCACTGGTAAATAACCAATATTTTTTTGGAAATCCCATGTATATAAACAAGACAATAGATATTCTCATCCCATCCTAGCTAAACATCGCTGACATTGTCCTTGACCTTATGGAGATGCTTCACATTGACAACATTCTTGATGTTCATGAGGAGACATTTAGTGAGTTGTTTTTGATGTATTTATTCACTTTTGAGTTGGCTGTGTATAGCATTAAATTCCATCTCGGTGGACATCCCCATGAGACCCCCTTTGTAGGGTTTGGTCTCAGGCTGAGTATTTAAACAGCGTAGTTTATCACATCATAAATATTTCCTACACATAAGTTATAGGCACATGAAAAATATTTCCCACATTTCTAGAGTATGATAGCTCGTTACCGCCAGTCAAATCACCACCCTCGTACCACAATGTATACTCTGTTGTAGGGTCCCACACTGGGAATCTTTCACTGATCCATCACTGATGGATGGTTTTCAAGAGCATAATTTTATGGTAGTGTCCTCCAAGTGGACATGATGATTCTTATAGCATCCTTAGGTGGCCCATCCATTGTCATAGATACCCAGTTTTCCCTTTACTTCAAGACACAATGCCGGTGAGAGCACAATACATTGAAGGGAAAACCCTTCATTACACATTTGGCCTAACACCTGGATGTTTTGGATGCATCACTACCCCTTAACTAATTAGGACATATTGATATTATCGATCTGTTGATAATACATAAGATTCATATACTAGATATGGGGAATGATGCTTTATTTTGGGCACCCGGTGTCTAGGAGGCAGCACCACAGGAGCCACCACTACTAGAAGAAACAACTATAGTTCCACCCATTCATCCACACCCTACACCAACACCAATACCACCCATTCCTCCTCCATCCTCAACCTATTCTCAATCTACCCTTTATATATCATCCCATCCATCAGAGATAGAGATGTGGTCCACCCAAAACTATATCTTGTTGATCCTAAATAGGATATCCAGTCACCTTCATATCCCATTAATTATTTCCATGCAATTTACCCCTCATTACCAATCCCTCATTTTCAAACCTTCCCCCACCCCCTAATGTATGCCCTGACATTCATCCAAACTTAATCGATCCTCCTGGATAGTGGGAGTAATTAGTAGAGTAGGCCCGATAGGGAAAGGGGTGACCACTGACTTCACCCCAGAGATACATTTTTTGGATCCAGTTTCTTGAACCACAGCCTTATTATGGATCTGAATTGCTCTATCACGCACCCCAACCCATTTACCTACATCCACGATCCCACAATCCACTATTGCCATCGCTCTACCTACTCATGTTGCTGTTGTAAATGCTGAAAAAACTGGAAAACTTTTATCACCACCTGATGGTGGGATTCCATTGGAAGAAATATTTATCCCGAACACCTGATCTGTCCATTTTATTTCACTTAGGGCTTTTGGACCATTTTTTGATTTGTCTGGGTGAATATTTTTTTTTCAGTTTTTCATAACAACTTCATTATTGATTTTTGATATGCATATATGAGGATTAATTTTATCATTATTTTTTATTTTGATTTTCAATTCATTCTTATGTTACATAGAAATGTATAGTTCCTCTAAGTCATCCAAATTTCTCGATGATCCAACAACACCATCTATTTTGGAACAAGGAGTACTCCATGACATCATTGAAATCGCGTGTCAACATCAAGGCCATTCCATGGAAATCTATGCATAACAACAGATTCCGAGACCTATAATCTATTTAATACCTCATCTCATTCAGGTAATTGTTGAACTAGTAGAATTCATAATACTTCTAAAGTGACCATGTTACCTGGAAGACAATGAAACTAGTAACTACAAGAGGAAAAGGGGAAACTGATCCAATAGACCTAGTACATTATATCATGGTCCATATATCTTGATGAAGATGTCCAAATAGTGCATTATGGGAGGGAACACATATTTTATCATTTTTCTATATATAGTTTTCATCATTTAGTCATTTTCATTTTTCATTTTCAGTCTATATTTAAACCATTCTATCAATATTTTATTAAAATTGAATTAAATAAAAATTGGGTACCGCTAATTGTTATTCCCTTTACCTGTATATTATTATGATATTAAAATGATTTTACATGTGGAGTAATATTTTATCCAGTGTAGGATAATCTTTGTAACCCATTTTGTAGATGTCCAGACATAGCATCCTGAAAAAAATTCTCTCATGGAACACCGTTTATTTAGGGATCTCTCGATTACATCCTTTAAATTTTTTCAAAACATAAATTTCACATTCTACACCACACAAACACATTTTTCTAGGATAGTGGGGGCACTATCACTTTCTATGTGTGTGTGTGTGGGGGGGGGGGGTCACATGATTTTCACTACAAATGAACCTGAATTTTTATTTTTTGACCATATGTTTGGAATTTTAGGGTGATTGATGAGTTTATGAATTTGATTCAAATTCAAAATTTCTGAAATTAAGATTAATTTACCCATTACTTATTTTTATACCGATTGTAATTATCAGTTTCAGTTTTATTATCATTACACAAGAAGATTTTAATCCTTTATTTACAAATTATTTTCTAAGAAACTTTCTTGAGAGATACATGGGGCATGTCAACCAATCAGAACAAGCATTGAGATCTTATCAAAGTGATGAATAAAAAAGTTCAAATTTTAAATGATTGATTAAATTTGTTATCCATTTTATTATGAGACCCACATTACATATTTTCATTATTTATCCCATAGTTTTCATGAATGACCTTATAGGATAAAGATATTTTAAGATAATTTTTCTTTCTTACGATGCTCCTTTTGTAATGCATGAATTGATTTTAAACATGTGTGTGGAATGAATATAGATATAATGGGATTATACTATTTTAAAATATGTCTTGTGTTCTCATAAAACTATTGGGTTGTGATCCATACATTCATTATAGCATTTCACATTTATTCTGTTCCTTTTCAAAATTCTAAATAATGAAAAAATATATGGTTTGTTTATTTCGATAATCAAAAAACACCATTTCTAGACTAATGAATCCTTTGAATGATCAGATGTGGTCAGGGTATGGATTTGAGATATGGACTAGACATTAATTTTGGAAAATTGAAATGAAAAAGAAGATGGAAAGGAACTAAATACTCATTTTGTACTTGTCATAAATGGACCCAACCAGAGCTGCTGTAATATTGACATGAATAGATGCAATGAGGAATTATATTACAGTTATATTGACATTCAAACATTATACTTCAGATGCTAACATCCTTATGAGGCTTGAATTTCACTTTTTTACTTACTTACCTAAAGCCTGAGAGTCATTTAACAAATGATTGATTGTGGTTAAAAACATGTACATCAAGTAGGATCATTACTCCAATTTCATTTTACCCTGAGTGATGAGATAAAAATCATTGAGAGGTAAATACCGAATTGGTGTAGAATTTATTGAATAGTTTAATGGTTTTAATTAAAATTTTTGATTTTTTTTAAAAGAAAAAAAACAATGAAACATGATAAATTTTATATACTGGGATGATTCTATAGGATAAAAATTTTCTCAGACACATTGTTTTTCTTTCTTGGACATGATGATTATTTCATATTTTAGAAATTTCTTATATCTTTTTGAATATATTAGTGAGACCTTTTTAATTGAGATCATGAAAATTTTCATGTGCTAGGGAATTTGTTAAGATGAATTAGTATATACATTTTCCTATCATTTACTTATTTATTATCGTTGATTTATTAGATAATGTTATTTTTATATGTTCAAATTTTCTGGAATAAGGATTCAATGTATTCAAAATATGAATTGAAAAAAAAGTTTAGAATTCACCTATAACATGTTGTGACTCAACATTAGATGTCGTGTAGTAAGTGTTCATATTTTGTGGCAAGTCGTGATCCATGTTGTGAACCAATACATGCTGTGAGTAGAGAAAGCATACAACACACCTCATGAGTCCACAACACATGATGTGACATAAGTCAAAGCATTTACATGAGAAATTCTATCTAGTACATGTCAAGAGTCCAAAACACATGACCTGATATCTGTCAAAAAATTACATGAGAAATCTACTCTAGTACACATCATGAATCTAATGTACATGATGTGTAAGTATTCAAACGTCATTATTAGGACAGATACACACAATGTATGCTAGAGATCCAAAAACCACATAGATCTACATGGTTTAATGATACACAAAGTGTGCCTCTGGTACATGTCATGACTAAATTATCCTATATAAACATCAACTCAACGTCGCATTTGACAATAGTGTAGGATGATATATCTCTATGTTTTATATATAATTTGAGATTCTTCTACCTTTATATCTCTGAAACTTAATATTTCTTCTTTTTTTAATTGTATTTCAATTCAAGTGTAGTAGATTTTATTTCCATCAATGCATTCAAATACCCGTTGAATTAGTTTCTGAAGTTTTTCTCCACATACCATCAAACAGATGCCAGATTCATTATCAATTTTTATTTCAAGTAATAAATTAAATAAAATTGTGTTTCATCTTTCGTGAAAGTCTTATTTATTTTTTATTTACCTTTATTTTGTAAATCCAACTCATTTCTGGATTAAAAAATGTACCCTAACAAACACAAATAGAAAGTCATGGGTGAATGTATTTATTTATTTAATTCCATATCTAACCACTAGACGTAACTAACCCTATAAAGGGTACAGATCGTGAGTATATGTATCTGAAACCATAATAAATACTTAATAATAATTTCTTCTATCCATAATTAATTAGTAATCAGGATAAATAAATAATGTATACCCAATTCATGTGAACATCCCGGACCACATTATATTCAAATGGAAGACCATGTACTAATTAAACTAGACTAGGATATGATCACTAGACTAGGATTATTTCTGATAAAGAATCCAAACATAATAAACCTTGGCTTACACTATCTTATAAACACATAATAGTTACTTCCTAGGTAGAAATAGGTGACTAAACCAAATTCAACTTCAGACTTTTGTTTTCCTCACAATTTATTCCTAAGGACCCTACTTAGATTAGAGTTAATGTAATAATTTCTCCATATACATGAAATTTTCCATGAAACCTCCTTAGATTATAGATGCCACATCTAGCCATAAAATTAATATAATCCCAAACAACTTTCCAATTTGAAAGGACTCATTCTTAAGGGTCTGAAGACAGTGATCCTATGTAGTAAAAGAATTATCCTCATGGTATTGACCCCACACTTCTACTATATTAAGCCTACATAATATAAAAAGTTTGGGACATAATAAATTAAATCTAACTGCATCCCATATAGAAACCAACATCGCATTCGAGAACATCAATTTTCAATAAAAAAATATTTGTTTTATTGGAATTTATTTTTGGAAATGTTTTTTTCATTATTTTTATAGATTTATTAGAATGGATGTTAGAAAATAATTTTCAATAAATATTTGGTTTTATTTTAATGGTTTTTTTGTATTTGGTTCTAATAAAATTGATTGTTTATTTAAAATATTTAATTTGATAGAAAATGACGTACTGCAATGTGGTTGTCATAAATTGTTGTGCGTATAATAATATGATTTATAATGGTTGTAATGTACCACCATCAAAGTGATCAGTCATGGACGTGAAGTTCCCCCATCAAAGGTAACACCAAGTTTGATTTTGTGGTTGATTTTGTGTGTGAGATTTGTGTAATGATATGGTTTATGCAAAAATTAATGTGAATATAGTTTTTATGTGTTGTTATGCTTATTTCCTTGGGAATTTTTTTTGTCTGTGAATTTTTTTAGGGACATAGTATTATATTATTGTAAAAACTATTATCAATTTTTTATAAAAATTATTACATATAAATTGAGCTAACATTATCTACACTTTTTGAATGAGTAGGGATTTCATTTGGGGAAGGCCTATTGAGTTTCATTACACTCCACTTCTTAGGAACTACACTGATTTTGTAGACATCTTGTTTTATCACATAGTAAAATATAATTTATCCCACATATTTGTGGTTCAACATGATACATGGGATATTTTGTGTAGTTAGAGAATACAATAGGTTGGAGAATTGGATTTATGTGGTTTTCATTATGTTTTGTGGGTTTTGAATTTTGTGGTGTACATAGATGTTCGTTTTATTCTGCTGTGTAACTCTATTATAGTTTGGTTTTGATATCAATGGTTTTATATTGGGGTTTTTACATTTTTATAAGGCATCATATTGTGTTAATTTATTTATTGCATGTTTTATTATGTTGTTTTATTTTCAAATGGAAAATCGGGCACAATATATTAATGAATCCCTTAGCATTTATTTCTATCCATTGGTGTATTGGGTAGGCCTCTTCCACTGCCTTTTCAAACCAATGAGGATGGGCCGGATGTTACAAGTGGTATCGGTATTTTCATGACTTTCCTAATAAATGTATTCATTTATCCTTGTCATTGGTTTGGAATTAATTCTGGTCTATTCTTTATGATGGTTTGGTATAAATGAGTACAATTTTTGGTACTTGAAATGCTAAGAATAAAAATTCATAATTACCATTTTTATGTTAAAATTCATGTTATCGGGGAGTTGGTCACTTTAGTGTTTTGGATATACATATTGGAATTTGAATGTTATTTTTATGTGTTTATAAAATGAGATGATCATGAAATTACTTAGAAAAATGTCTTCTGTCTAGTAGTATATATTTCAGTTTGAGTAATAATTTTGGTTTCATATTTTGATTATTGAAAATTGTTATGTTGTTTTCAAATGTTAAATTTTGAAAGGGTATGAAATCATGATTTTGAATATGGTTTTATTTTCCAAGTCTTAGTTGAATTTCAAAAAATGGTCAAACATAGAAAATGTTGAATTTTTGAATGTGCGGTGGTAGTAGTTGTGATATGGATGAATTTTAAATTCTTAAGCCTTTAGTTTCTAGGGAGAGAGAGTTATGGAAAACGTTATGGTTATATAAAATGTCACTTGGAAGTTGGCATAGAAACCAACAAGATGATGCTACTAAAAATGTGGTTGCACCTAAGCCATAGGTGAGCCAACATATGGGTAATAGTACAATCAATTAATTTTAGTCTATGGATGTAGTAAATAGAAGAGATGAACAACAATATGTGGAACATTCCATCTAGTAACTAAAACAGAACCCACCTATCTTTCAGGGTAATTCGTTACCATTGATAAAATCGGTGTGATAAAATATGATGAATCATAACCCTGATTTCCTTAGCACATCAATATGAATGAAAGTATTTATGATGACATATATTACGGATGGTCTTGTATGCCAATGGATGGATATAGTGGTTCAGGCTAAAATCGAACAAGGCCTTGAAGGGGATGATTCCGAAAACATTGTGGAAAAATCAATTATATTCCCACAAATTCATAATTCAAAGAATGATTGATTTCATCATCTTGATGTAGGAATGGCTTTTTTAATGGTGTCTACAACTATATTAATGAATTTAGTTCACTTTTCATCTGATGTTTCTCCTTGTGTGTCCATGAAGGCATATATCTATAAATCAATGATGAGGACGAAGACTCATTAGAAGATTTTTGTGATCAATATAACAAATTATATAGAGATGGGAAATCAAGAGATGTGGGTTGAAAGGGACATACCATGAGCAACATGATTATGATTTAACTCAATTACCATGAGAAACTGGGGGTAATCTACATATAGGAACAAGTTGAAGAGGGAAATCTATTTCAAAGGTGGGAGGATTACTCAGAAGGAGATGGATGGGTTGGTAAATCTTCCTCAAAGGCCCAAGTGAGAGTCAAAAGGTTCCTAATTTGGCTCTCATAGTCACATTAAATGAGAGTGTATGGAACCACCTATAGGATGCCACAATTGTAATAATATCTTATGTTCTATTATCACAGTGCTCCCAGGTCGAGTGTTCGAGACACTTATCAGGTGTCACAAACGTCATATACTTCGATGGGACAAAGGTAGTAGAACACTCCTCATTAGTAAAAGTGATATATCCATGGTGATTCTAGGAATTCCATGACTCCTATGAATGGAAAATCCCCATACAAAAATAAGAAACAGTGTGCATAGAGAATGTAAATATATGAAGGTGAGTAGGTTATTTTGAATAATCAGTCATGGATATCAACATTTATAGGAACAATTATTTTGAGTTAAACAGTTATGCATGTTTTTATTAATAAGGGTACATCAAGTTACATTATTTCTTCTCATCTTTTTTAATTTATAAGTAAAATATTTGTGGTTATGCCTCTTGTGTTGAAATTGAAAACCCTTCTTGGTCAAATAGAATGTCAATCCTTTATGTGAATAACATGGTTTTATAATTTTTTATGGTGGTTAGATGATATAAGATTTCAATGTGTTTCATTTGAATTTTTATGACACAATACAATGTAAGTATTTTCCGATAATATTCAAGGCTCACATCGACCATTATACAATATGGGTTAGTTTCATGACCGATGACGGCATCAGGCATATATTTAAATGAGAATGAAAGGTGAATACTAGTGGAACATGATTGTTTTATCTTGATGTGGGAATTATCATGAACCATTTACAATAATTGACATTTGAATCAATGTGACAGATTAAAAATAATAGTTTCCCCACTATAGATGATCAGTTCTTGGATGTTTTTTCTAATAATTTATCAGGGTTTCCAACCATAATAGAAGCGGGATATATGATGGATATCCTTCTAGGGTTTATTCCAATATCACATCTATCTCTTGTAATGCACCCAAAAATTAATGTAATTGAACGTGTAGTTGTAACAGCTAGAATGAATAATGTTAATTTGGATGAGCATGTCTCAATGTAAAACACCTATCTTATTTTTCCGAAAGGCATATTGAATTTTTTTTATGTTTGGATTGTTGTATAACTAACCAAGATAGGATAATGAATAGGTATCCACATCAATTATTGATGATCTATTTGATCAAGTAAAGTGAGCTCATTAGTTCTTAAAATTTAACTTATGATCAGTATATCACTATTTACTGGTTTGGAAGGAGGATATTCCAAAATAGCTTTCAAGAGTTGCTATGAGCATTATAGTTATGTGATAATGCCATCCAATCTAATGAATGCACTCAAATCCTTTATAGAATTGACTAATTAGATATTTCAGAGATATATGGATTTTTGGGTAGTGGATTTTGGGATGAAATGTTTACATATTCATGGAAAATGGATTATTATGAAAAACACTTGGATATATTGTTGGAAATCTTGAGGGATCACCATCTATATGTCAAACTATCAAAGTGATATTTTTGGATATAAGAGGTACATTTACTTGGCCATATAATCTCTATAAAAATGATTTTATATGGATGTAGAGAAGATATACTGTATTTTCTATTGGAATCTGCTAATGAATGGCTTCGAGATATGTATTTTTCATGGTCATGTTGGTTTTTACCAACAATTTGTTCATGATTCTTGATGACTGGACACACCTAGAAAAAATTTGACAAGAAATAATGTTCCATTAAAATGGAGATTGGAATGTTTTAATACTCTTCAAGAGCATAATTTATTCCATACATTAGCTCAAATAAATATTTTTCAGGAATCAAGAAAAGAATATATGGTTTATTAGGATGATTCAGGATTAATTTTGGGATGTGTTATCATGTAGGTAGATCATTTATATCTTATGAATCTAGTAATTATTTGTTTCATTAAAATAACTAACCAAACAAATATTTGGAGTTAGTTTTAGTGGTCCATGATTTGAAGACATGTTTCCATTACATATTCGGTGTGAAATTTACTCTATTTATGGATCATAATATCTTGAAACATAATTTTTCTAAAAGGACCATGATCCTGATGAAAGAAAAGATGGATAAAGTATCTACAATTGTTAATATTTGACATTATTGATACACTAGGTAATGGTAATTTGGTGGCAGATGCATTAAGAATAAAGTTATATTCTTAGTTGAAAAACTAAGATACATTAATTCATGATTTGGTTGTGATAGATAAATAGTATCATATGTATAATTCTTATTTCATTGCTAAGTGGAAAAATATCAAAGGTGGGGATACCATGAGGGATATAGGTAGGATGGGAATTCTTTCTTATGGTTCTAAAATCGAATGGTCGTACATATTTCTTGTCATAAAAAACATCATTATTCATACCAACATTTGATATTGGATATTCATATAAGAAACAATATGTATAATTTACTGAAAGCATTGTTTTGTTGGATTATATGAAAAGTAATTTGGCTATGTTTTTTTAGATGCTAAGTTTGTCGTCAATTAAAGGCAATGAATCAGAGATAAGCATCTATTTTAATGTTTTTACCAATTATTGTTTGAAATGGGATTTTATAGCTATGCAGTTTTTAATTGGGGGACTAAGAATAGTTTGGAAACATGATTATATATGTGTGATAATGGGCCATCTCATGAAGTCAACTCATTTAATCCCTATTCATAAATCTCATACAATGGTAGACTTTTTAAAAATATAATTTTGTTAATTTTTAATGAGGCATTGCATACCAATATCAACAGTATCAGATTGATATATGAGATTTACCTCTCTTTTCTAAAAATCATTATAGAATGACATGGATAATCAGTTGACTATTAGTATGGTGTATCATCCTCAGATGGATGACCACTCTGAAAGGCTGATAAACCCAATGTAATAATTTTTTCATCACTGTGTAATGTATTTTGGTTTCCAATTGTTAGAGAAAAAACATTTTGTGGAGTTATCTAATAAAAAAATTTATCTGGCATTGATACAAATGGACCATTTTGAAAAATTGAAAAGGATTATTTATCATTCTACACATTGTTGATTTGAATCATGGGAGAAATCACTAGTTGGTATCAATATTTTCCATGAAACAATAGAGAAGATTCAATTGATCAGTAAGAGAACATAGGTGACTTAGAGTTGTGTGAAATCATAATAAGATAATATTCAATGGTCATTTTTTAGGTATGAAAAAATATCTTCATGAGGATATCTCAAAGGATAGGATATCATCTTTTTGGAAATAATATCATGATAACTCATAAATAGATAGTCTGTTTTGAGATAATTGATGTGATTATTGAGGTTTCATATCAATAGTATTTTCCACCAAGGATCAAGGATGTACATAATGTGTATCCTATATCTCATTTTGAAAAATATTTGCCTTGTCCTAAACATGTGATTAGATTGGATCAAATTGACCAAGCTATAGATGATTTTTTTGAGCATATGTTAGTGAAGAATGTATAAAGGATACATGATATCTTATGTTGAAAAATAAGCAGTCCGGTGTGGGTTTTGTTGAATCATGTTCAGATTCAGGAAGACACTTTGGAAAGGGATATAAAGATAGTAGAGAAATGGACAAACTCTTTCGGGATGATTGTGGTTTTCTACATTATGATGATATAATGGAAAATGGTGGGGAAAATGTATCACCCCAATTTTATAATTACGGGATCCATAATTTATTTAATTTTAATACATTATTTTTTGGATAAATTTTTAGAGGTTTTGGAAAACATTTAGAAAGTTTTTGGAGGTTTCCAAAAGATGAACCTTCGGTAAAATATTTATGAAAGTTGTGCCGCTCTTACAGGAAACTGTGTACAATGAGAAAATGTATAATGTTAAGAATCATGGGTAGGTTCATGCTTTTTATAACCATATTTCTATTAGGGAGATACTATGAGAAGTGGTATTGTGGTATTTTTCATGGTGTGTGAATAGTTTTTTACTATGCAGGCCAACTATTAGAGGTCCCACATGAGGTAAATGCTGATGAATGGGATTCCTAACCATGTGAATAATGAGATAATTTTTTAAAAACTTGATCATAAATAAGTGGATCAAGGAGAAGATTATGTTTTAACCACTCATTTTTTATGCATTTTGTATATAACTCTATATTCCTTCACCCCATGTCTATGTACCCCTTCTCAACCAAATTGGACTCGATGGGATGAATATATTGGTTCATTAAAGATTTATTCACACAGTAATTCATCTTTTATGGTTGATTTTATATGATATAGTTCTCTCTCTCTCATTTTCTTTTATTATATGTAGTCCCACTATGGATAAATCTAATTCTATTTAAAGAAAATCATGAAAGGATTTGGGATTTTAGACATGGAAAGAGATCCAAGATCGGTTTTTGGAGATTTAATTCAGTTTCATCGGCGTTTCTATTTCTTTCATCATTTTTCCATTATTGTTGATGTATGTGGATTCACTGTTGACTCGTCTCATTAAAAATAAAAGTTTTAATTTTAAATTGATTTTTTATTGTGAGATTTGTTTTGATATTTTTGTGCAATGATTTATAGAATGACTCCCATGATGATTTATGAAATTGTGAAAATGGGTTATTTTGGTAGAATTTTAAAAAGGTATAAGGATTTTATAATAATTATTTTAAAATGGTTATTTATGTTTTATGTATAGAAAAGGGATAACCCTAAAAATAATTGGTTTCATTGGAATGGTTTGATCGAAAAGGGTTTTCAATTAATATGTTGGTTTTATTTGAATGGTGTTTTGAAAATTATCTTCAATAAAATATTGGTTTTAATTAAATGGATTGGTATTATGGTTTTTAATAATTGTGTGGTTCTATTTATATGTTTGAATTGGTTTGGAAATTGGTGTATTGTCATGTGGATGAATTAAATGGTTAATCATGTGTGTAATGGGATGGATAGAGGTGATGAAGCACAACAATTTAAGGGATGAGTTTGGGATGTGATGTTCCACCATCAAAGGTAACACCAAACATATGTGTATGAACTATGTTGAATGAGATGTATCATGTGAAAAATGAATGTGTATTATGTTTTTATATATTGTTCAGTTTCATTCCTTGAAAATTAGTTATGTTTAGAACACAATTTTTCTGTTGAAATTGTTTTATAGTCTGATATAAACTATTTTCAATTATTTTATTTATATCATTTAGTATATAATTTTATAATGTGTTCTATCATAGTGGTGTGAGTAATTAAGTCATTTTGGGTAAAGCCTCTTGAGATTCAATACTCACCCCTTCTTGGGAAATTGTTTTCTTTTGCAGGTATCGTGTATCAAGACAAGGAAAAGTTAATGTTTGTCATTTTTTACTATATCCTCCTTGTATTTGAATTTCATTTTTCAATTATAGCATATAGATGTATTGAGCATTAGAGTTAGGTTTTTTTCATTGTGTTTTATTAATTTTTCTTCTAATATCAACTTTAATGTTAGTTATTATCTATGTGGGACTCTATTATACTTTATATTTGATATCAATGGATTTACAGTGAGTTATTTTACATTTTCATCATTTTTCAGGTTAGGGTTATTTAGAAATGACATGTTTTGTTTTGGTTTTTTATTTTTAAAGGGGAAATCATAACCTATATGTTTATAAAGCATGTGTAATTTATTTTCATCCTTTGGCATCTTGGGGGTCTCACATAAAGAAATACAACGTTCCACCACCTTCTTAACCAATGATTTTGGTGGGATGTTATAATTTTATGACTATATTTAAACCCTCTTACACTACCCCATTTCATATCCCTCTCATTTAGATGAACCAATTATTAAAAGGGAGTTCTCTCCCATTCTTTAGCATCCAATTTTTTTCCATTATATCATTGTTTCTTACAGAACCATCATTGGTAGGTTCGAGTAAATCCCACAATTCTATCCATTAATCTATTTCCCATTGATTTGGTTCCCTCTCATATAATCTAAGGGATATGTTATCTGATTTTAGTTTTTATGGTCGACCTAATCATGAATCTCTGTTCATGTATTGTTTATAGAGGGAATGCTATGTCTTATTTGATCATTCACAACTAAAGGAAATTCATTTTATATAATTTGACACAAAATAAGTCAATAATTTATATTTTGTATGTTTATATTCCACTACATCCAATTATTGAATGTTTTAAATGGATTGTCATTAATGGTATGTCTATATATGTGACCTCTGAGTGATGAAATATATTATCCAGTTGTTGTATCCCATACCAAGGAAAGAGTTTGTTTTTATGTGTTTATGTAAAATACTAAATTTTATTAAAAATTTTAATATGGTTTTATATGTGTAGGAGAGAAAGAACTTGGTGGTTTAAAATGTTACAATAACATGAATTAGTTTTAAAGAAATGTGTTTCAGAGTTTATTGGGTTTGATGTGTATTAATTAGGGTTTTATTCAAAATGGGTTTGTTAAAACATGACAGGGATATTATGAAAACTTTTTAAATAATAGAATTGTTTAAAAGGTATTTATAATAGAAGTGTGAGTACCAACATGCTTTTCAAAAACTGTTTAAATAAATACTTTCTTGGGGAATGATTGAAATTTGTTTTAAAATAGTGAGTATTTTATTAGAATTCCATACAGTTTTTTTAAAAAAAGTTATGTTTTGATATTTTTATAATTTTTAAAATGAAATACATTTGACCCACATAGTCATCATTGTATTTTGTTCCATTTTATGGGCGGTTCTCTATTTATTGTCTTGAGGTCGGTATGATATGGGATATTTTTTGGGTGTTCAATGGTTGTTAGGTGAGAATTTATTTATATATTTAGAGAATATAAATGAAACTTGTTTCAATATTAAACATTATTTACCAATTACATGATTTGATTTATGGGAGTACTAGGATTAGAGTATGTGACTTGTATATATTGAAGGCCTTCTATAGGTTTTTCTGCATTGGATTGGGATTCAATTCAATAGAGTGATCGCACATTAATCTTTTCATCTTCATAAAATCTATTAGTGGGTTATAGGTATTCCTTTTTATATACTAAATCCTTATATATCTAAGGTCCTAATACAATAGAATAGTGATATGAAAGGTTTTGTGGTTCCAATGTAGTTTCCTCATCACCAGTTTGGGTCTTTATTACTAGACTCTAATAGAGTATACCATGGTCCTAAGATTATATTTTAGAACATTTGAGTATTAATTATTAGTATTTTCATTTAGACGGTATATATTGTGTGATTTCATGGAACATATTTTTTGTATATTTATTTTCCTTTTTGACGAACCCATATTGATTAATTTTGATTATTTACATTTCCATTGGTTGTTTTGGTACTTTTCTATAATATTATAGAATTGATTTATTCATGATTTTATAACTTGATGGTGAAATGATGTTTTTATTCAAAGGATTTTTTTAGAAATTATGTTAAAAGGGATTGAATGGTTTTTTTGTAAATAAATAATGTTTTAGAGGTTTTTAAAAGTTGTATTTGGCATATGTTCCATGTGTATTTGTAATTTTATTGTCGTTTTCGATAAAAAAATTTAAATTGTAGATATGTATTTTGGGTTTTAGAAAATATATATTCAATGTGGTTATTATAGTTTTTTATGTGTAACTTTCTATTTATGTCTTGTTAAAAGATGATTTATCAGTGAGAATGTATTTTTGAATATGTTGTTTTCAATTAATATTAAATAAAAAAATTTTGTTTAGAAATAAATCTGATGTAATTCTAGTTTTATCATATAATATATTATATGGATTATATATTTTTCATATATAATAAAATTTTTAATTATTATTTATTTTAATATGAACATTGTTTCGCAGAATCAATGAGTGGAGACATACTAGGATATTATATCACGCAAACATTTTTCATGTCTGTGATTTACCTATATTGAATCATTTCTGAGTGTCTATCCAGGGATTGATAATAGTTTTTGATCGTGCATGTGGGTCATGTAGAAGAAAAAATTATAGCATTGGGGTTTTGTTATGGTTTTTGGAATTTTATTAGCCACATTGGCTAGGTGAATTTTTATCCAAATATTTTTTTTATGCATCATCTATTGATTTTTTCACTGATTCATTTATTTATATGGAATGGATTTTTATATAATATATGATTCATGGATATGTTATTATTTTGATTATTATAATAATTTAAAAAGTTTTAATGATGAAATCATTTCCAATATTCATCTCGTGGTTTCCATAAACTAGTTTCCAACCCTTAGAGATTGGGAAGGCCCTTCAAGAAAAGTGTTGTCAAGGTTATGATCCCTATTAAATGAAACCCTAGAATAATTCACAAAAAATACTATTTCATATTAGGTTATCATGGAGTCTTAGGTTTTAATTCACTCATATATTATTTGAAGAGTTTTAGTATAGATTATTTGAATAACCAGACTAAAGAGGAATATATGTGGACATTTTCGTGTTATCATTCTTTCTCTGAGACTTGAGTTTCCATTGGTGGTTTCAAATTTGACCTTATTATTTTTCTCTATCTGATTGTTATTTTGTTGTATCAATCTATTTATATGAGGGTGTGATCCTTCAATCCTAATTGGAATATATTTTTAATGGGGGGAATATTTGGAGTTTTCTCAATAGTGGAAAAAGTGATTTATGGTGTAAGGATTGCTAACATTTCATGAAATACCATAATTAAATGGAACACATGAGTAAATACCCATATTACAGAAATTAACATTACTATAACATGGATATCAACCATATTTTGATGTTGATAATAGTTCAATACATGGTTATTTTTAATATTGAGACTATGGGGCACATTTATTTTGAGGTGTGATATGGGAAATAAAATAATGGTCAAGGGGTTCATAGGATATATTTTAATTATTGGGTTGAATGTTGGTATATAATTTTTACATGACATTATTAATGTAATTTATAGTGTGATGTTAATATAGATTTTTTTCTGTGAAAATATAAATTTCATGAGTTTTTTTTAAATGAGAGAATACCGTATTTGTTATTCATTTAATGAATTTTCCATGAAATTTATTGATTAGATTAATTTCATTTTTAATTATACATATTGATTTTGTGTCAAAGAATATAATTAATTTTAAATTTTATTATTTTATATAGATTTATAACTAAAATATTAATTTTTTTTAATTTGTGGGTATCATCTAATGTGAATGTGATGAATTTTGAAACTGTATTATTTTCCATGTTTGGGTTTTCATACAAATTTTATTTTATTAAAAATGTTATAATATTTTAAATTAATAAAAAAATGTATTTTATTTATTATGAAATTTTGACGGTATTTTCCTATCTCAGATTTTTTGTGGTCATTTTTAATGATGTTTTATAAAATTTATGAATCATCCATGTTAGTTTTTAGAATAGGGTGGAAATGTAAAAAGAATTTACATTTGGATTACAAATGTTTCTGACTCATTTCTATGAAGTATGTAGTTTTTAAGAGGTATGTTTCAAATTTATTTTTCATATATTCCTTAATTGTGTATTTGGAGGCCTCTTTTTTTAGGGAATATTTTATGTGAATTATGAGGTATTATCAATTTGAGTTCATATCTTATGTAGTTATGGATAATTCTCTTAGAATGTTTTAGTTAATATTTAGAGTTTTTATCATTGGGGGTCTTTAATTCATCATGTTTTAACACCTACCATGCCCTAAATAAGTTTTAGATGTTTTATCCTTATCTTGGGAGTGTTTCTTGAAGTATTCTAGGCATTCCCATTAGTGGGTAGATTGGAATGAGTTTTTTTGTACAACAATGATGCATATATTTAGATTAATATTTAATAAAATTGAGTGTGATCCTCGCAAGAAAAATAAAGTATTATATTCCTTAAATACTAGATATAAAATATTCTTATTTTATTAATTATATTTATCACCCGCATGAATTTATTAATTCATTTAACACTTCATATAAATATCCTACTAAAAAAATATTCACAATTTTGGGAAAAGAAACCTAAATAAATAGTGACGGTAGATGCTAATAAGGGTAAAGAAGGGGGATTTCAATCAATTATCATATAAAAGAATAAGATAATAATAATGGTATGTTATAATTTCCATAATGTAGAAGATTATACCCAATCAAAAAATGATCTAATGTATATTTTGTATAATAATAACCTAGTATTTAGAAACACATAAATCATAAAAAAAGATCCCAACATAACTCTATCATGGATAATATTGTAAAGGTATCTACATGGATGCCACATAAATGCGCCTCGAGTATCTTTGTCCATGTGGAATCAAGTGTATCTCCTACAATCCTAGAGGTTGATGACTTCATGTGAGGACCTAGGTGTGTCTGTGTAGAGATATTACCCCATCACCAGATTGTAGCATAATAGATATTATACATAAATTATGTATGAATTAAACCAAATATATATAATAAAAAACATCCCTGATACAGATAAATAATCAATATATGAAGGAATATCATATTTAGATTAGGATGATACATGTCATGTGTATGTAAAATCCACCAAAACATGTCTACTTTACATTAGTAAAATAAATGTAAAAAATGTAAATAAATGAAAAAAATATAACCAACTAGCATCATGAGATTCATCTCAGTCCCGTGCACCCCTGATCACCAGAATAAATAAATATCTTATAGCATGGATAATTCCCATATCTATTACATCCGTAATATATTCTATATGGTAACCATCAGGGAACCAAATAGGGTGTGAGATATTATCATAGTAAGAAACTACCAAATTGTGTTGTTCTATCTAGTAAGTGAATATTAAATAATAAAATTGTTCTTGTTCTATAGAAATGTAAAGGTATTATTGAAAGTAAATATCCTATAATATTCAGATTCTCATTTAATAATAAAACTAATTTAATAAAAAAATTCAATTTCAAAAATATTTTTTGCGGCCTAAAATAATTCCTAGTATCCCCTTGAAAATAAATCATCATTGGATACCTAAATAATCCATCCATAATGTGTAAGTCACTGACCAAATCCATGATTTACAGTAACATTGGAAGAAACATCATACAACTCATTTTATTTATTTTTCATTTAATAACATGATCCCATACTTTCCATTTATAATATTGAATCAACGTATTGCTCTAAGTATAACATGATCCAAACACCCAGAAGCCCATCATAGGAATTATTCATTGGAATCCTAGTATCAATTTATGTCTGGTATAAGATCATTTCCATTCAAGTCTATCCTTGGCAATCTACTATGGGATCCCATGTGTCACCCAGGGTTTATATAATTAACTGACCTCTATTTCCAATATTTGAAATGAATAATGAGTCCAAGATTCACCCAACAAATAACAATAATCCCATGTGAGTCTATCCAGGGAAATATATATAAGGAGTCCATTTGTTAATTATGTGGAAGCAAGTAAGATGCCAGATGAGTCCATCCATGGCATTCATATATGGTCCCTTGTGTCACCCAATGCATATAAAAATTCAATTAGTAAATACCATATAATATTTTCATGGTCCCTACCATGTCAATTTCACTTAAATCTCACCTCATACGGTGACTCAATTCATAGGATAAACATTGGAGGCTTCCCACTAATTTACTCCTGTGGTGAATTTATTTTAAAAGGTAACTCATTCATAAACATGATATTATAGGAAATTGTTATTGATTATGGTCATTTAATTCATCACCATCTTTCAATTCATTTAAAATTACAATCACAATTAAATTACATTACAATTAAAAATTCAATATTAAAAATCCCATAGAAATGTATAAAAGGCACTCCAAAAGCGTATTGAAAAAAACCACCCATGGTGGCCCAATTAATTATGAAACAAACCCAAGGGGTTATTCCATATAAGGTTTTTAACCTCTTTATATTTTCTAAAAGGTTCAAAAAATTACATATACCACACCAATAAATTCAATTAATAGATTAAATAAATTTCAAGGGTTTCTCTTTGATTTGGGCATGCAACACAACATCTTATATATTCAAACATCAAAATTAATGAAAAATCATGAATTCACTTATCAAAAGTTTATAGATTATATCTCATCTAGTATCATATCCTAATTCAACTCATATTAGGTGGAAAATTAATAACTTATGGAGAACCTAAAATAGAGCATATTAGCTACCACCTAAATAGTGAAGAAGCTGAAAATAAGTAATAATAATGGATTAAAATGAATTGAGATCTTACTAGATTGGATCCAATAACAAAAACAAGTTATGATTCTGAACTCAGATGGATATTCAATGCGAAATTATAAAAAATTCAACACAAAAATCTCATAAATAGTGAGATTTATGTCCTTATAAGGAATTAGAAGTTAATGTTTAAAATATAATATTAATTAATGTAATTTTGGTAATTTCCCATGAATTATTATTTTATATTTGTTGGTCCCACAGTTGGACAACCTGTGTACCAACCATATACCCTTTACTAGAGGAAAGGGGAACCCCACAATGTTCGTATGCATGGTTTGATCAACCATGAATAAAACATATTTCATCCCACATTCCAAATTAGAGACATTAATTCACGATCAAGAATCTCAAATCACATGAGTTTTATAATTGTATGTCATTTATCACCACTCTTTCCATCCTATCATGGATTCATCTAACTGGGTGACCTTCCATACATTGTTTTTATTAACAATGAAACAAGGCATTTTCAACCAAAAAGTTGTGTTACAAGATCCGAACCATCCCTATACACCAACAATACATCCATTACATTAATTAGAATTCATATTAATCCATATTTAATTATTTAAACCGAAAAAATTCCAATATTAAATGATTTATACATCACGAAATAACCATGTTATTAAAAACATCGTCCTCAAATAAAATTTTCATTGAATAGAGTTCTAAAATGTGGTAATGAATAACAAGATAATAACTCAATCCATTATTATTGTACATCAGTCTCATGAAATGAAGCCTCATCCTCCACTCAACAGTGCTTACATTGAACCCATAATAGAGTAATTGATTGGCCTTAGAAAACCTTCATACTATAATCAACAATAAAAATCTTATGTTATTCAAAGGATGCATCTTCATGTAACTTAGGCTCCCAAGGATAAAAAAAATATATGGGTCAGAATGATAGTGGAACATCTATGATATCAGAAAGTCATCATGCATGGATTTCAACATTTGATATTACTACAACTGATAGGCTATCGACTGAATTCCCTCCATAATCTCGAATAGAAATAAAAATCTTGGTGACAGTTTATTGTGTCTTATTATCCTCCCATGTACATGCCTTGAAAAGAAATTTAATATGACATAATACTTGACCTCATACAGTAGAGGCCATGGGTGGTGATCATCATATTATTTATTTGGGGAATTAGTAGTTTCCATCCCTTTCCAAATCAAATGAACTTACTATATGGTTTCCTAAACAATAAAGGGGTGATCTATATGATCTACCATACAAATCCTCATAATGAAAAATATGTATATAATCCCGAATACTATTGTTGTAAGAGATTTAAACTAGGGGTATATGCCTCTCCCATGATCGCCCAATGTCTTTGATGCATGACCACATCATGTCAACAAACAATTGTATCATGGGCTCTGACAGACAATTTATTTAGCGGTGGTATCTATAATATAAAGCACCCATGTACCTAACTCCCTCTAAAACCATTTTCGTGAACCATATGGTACAATAGGAATCCAAATGAGAAAAAATATTATTGGGGATCCTGTGGTAGGGTACTATCTCACATATATAAAAAACACCAAGATCATCTACACTAATGGTTTCCTTGATTGTAAGGAAATGTGAAATCATTATGAGCCTAAAAAAATTACCCATATGAAATAATTAATTTGTGGAGAACTCAGTAAACCTATCATAAAATCTATAATAGATTCATTACATTGCCACTCTAAAATGGATATCTACTATAAAAGTTTAGTTGGACATTAGGGTTCCACCTTCACATGCTGATAGGGGGAACAACTAATGAATGAAATAGCTAGACAAATTTTTATACCCGTACACTAGTATTATTGTTGTAAATCATGAAAAAGCATATTTATTCCACAGTGAACTTACTAAGATGAATCATCAATGCCCTACATAATCTCCTCACACTTGTCTAATGAATCCCACACATGACCATGAACTCATAAAAAATTATCATCCCTTGCTATAAAACTAGGAGGATCATCTTCACCATGCACACTCTCCCATTGAACTGTGACCTCATAAAAATATAGATTCCTTGTCCTCACTCTATCCAGAGGGGTAGAGGTGACAAATGAATATGATATATAATTATATCGCTGACCATCCTTCACCAACATGATATTCTCAGAGATCAATGATTTAAGATGATACTTGATACGAGTATTCTAAAATATTTGTATCTGAGTCCTCCTGGTCATCATATTAGGCACTAGGTTTTTTGTACCAGTCATTTAGTCAAAATCGAAGTCGAAAGACTATTGGTATTCTTATCATGCTTTGAAAATGTGTACTTGAGTTTTTTTGGATTGTGTGCACCCCAAAACACTATCCATGCATGTAATATCCCCAACAACATTATGTGTGAATAGGTGCAATGAACTAGAGTTAAACGATCATGTAATTCCTCTCGGGAAACCTAATGTTCTGAGACTCATAATCCATGAATATATAACCCCTCATAAAAACATCTCCAATATTAAAACCCTATGCAAAGTTGTAAAATTCATAACTCCTTCCTAGATCCTACAAAATCTATATTGGCACTGAAGTCAAACACTATTACTGCTTCTGAAAGGTGGAATCATGTTCATATGATCATACAAACAAGATACCCTTCTTAGTAATTCCCATTTGTGGGGACTCTATGCTTGAGAACACTTATATAAAACTCTTATAATACCTAGATAGTCTCAATAAACATCATACCTCAATGATGCTCTTCGTATGATCAAATAAAACTACATATCTCACTAGATATAGGTCAACTGATACCCTAATCTATTAGATTGTGTGATATATGAACTGATTCAGATCTATCCACAAGTGTTCCTTTGAAATAATAACATATAACTGGTTTTATATCTGTGTATTCAATAAAATCTCATGATCTTGTGCATGGTCATCTCGTGTGTGAGAATAAACCAAGATATCATCTACCAAAACATTAAAAAAAATAAATCCATATAAGGATGTAAAATTCATTTTAGCAGTTCAATGATTGCCATTGGCATGTTCATGAGAACAATGTGCATAGTCAAATACTCATATAGGCGATACCTTTTATGAAAGGTTGTAGGAGGTATGTTTGATGATCTAAGAGAAAGTTGATTATAACTAGTTCACAAATTAATATTTGAGAAATCCCAAGATCTTTGATGATGGTTGAAAAGATCATCTCTGTATACAAGATGATACTAGTTATAAACCATCAACGTGTTCAATTTCATGTAATCCACACGTAGCATGAGAGTTTCTGCTACATTTTTCATAAAATGGACCAGCGAACCCCACAAATAATTTCTGTTTAGGATAAAACAATTCACATTTAAATCTTATAGACACTTATTGATACCCCCAATATCTATAGTATCCATTTTAAATGGAATAATGGTTATATGTAATGCTCATAACACTATAATGATAGGGAAATATACATATCACACTAGAGGTAATCCTAAAAAATCATCCTAGAAAAAACCCTAAAATGATTGACCACTTGAGTGACATCATCGCAACATGTTCCCTAATGAACAAAATATAAACATGAAATATAGGGTATCGTCCCACCCATACCTATATGTTAGTTCAGGTTTGACTCTCCCAGTAATCCCATTAATCCTTGGGAATGAACTCTCCACCCTATGGTGATTTGAAGGTCAAACTTCAGTGATATAATTTAATGAAAACATGAAATGGAACCAACAAGTTCATCCCAAGAATGATGTCAAAACCTATCATTTTGTGGAAAAGATGTCCCATATGATGTGAATCATTCCAATTCCAATGGGGAACTACATGCACTGTCATGCAACCTTTTTTGTAATCCTCAACTGAGGGTTGATCATTATAACACTACCAGAAAAGTAAATTATGATCCCATGTCTATGTGCAAGAGGAATAGATATAAATCATTGTGAAGCACATGTATCAAAAAATATTATATTTTTATTAAGAAGATAAAAGAAAATTACCTCTCCCTATATAATGGTTGGGATCCTACTTTTCATGAGTCTATTTTACTGCTTAAATCATTCATGATTCATGGCCCTATGATATCGTCTATCTACACTAACTAGATGTTATCTGTTAACACTGTAACACCAGAGCTATCTACTATGACTATACCCACCACCTCATCATTATCAGCCATTTGGACCCTATATCCCTTCTTGATGAGAAGAAACCAACCCTTCTCATGTTTGTGGAGTTGGTACATACACTATCTCACACGATTCTAAAAGAAAAATTTATACAATAGAGTTTTAGATCACCCATATTATTTTCAGATCGACAGTAATATGGGTCTCTAAATCATTGAGGCCATGAATGTATCAGTCTTCTATACGGTGGCACTTCCCTAGGAGACCTGAGTATGTGGCCTTACAGTTAATTTCTCCGCACATAAGCTCCAGAATATTCTTCCTACTATTAGATGATTCAACACAAGATCTACCTAATGCCTATCGTAGATCACACCACCATCCTCTAATAGGTTATGCTCAATGATAATCACATGATTCACAATTCAAAATACGATAGTTGGAAGAATGACATTTACCTGTGATATGATGTTGTTCTTATGATGATCATAAAATCTCCAAGATTTATGTAACTCATCACCCATAATAATAGGTGTGAAGCTATGTAGATCTCTATAATTGTCCAAATAATCCATAACAAATAATGTAACCTGGTCAAGGTGCATAAACTCCCCATATTTATCAGTAATCACCATTTTCTGATAGAATAAATCATAAATGAAAGTAGAAAAATTACTCTAGAATATATCCCGATGAGGATCTGCTAGACTAATGACTTCTCACAATCTCTTAGTGGAATCATGCAGCACAAACATAGAAAGTATTTCCCACCCCTTAATATGTGTCTCTAAAGTGATGATGATATATAGAAAGGCCTATACAGAAGACATTTTAGCCTGTGATTCACCATCCACTGAAAATGTTTGTGGATCCTACTACAAGAAATCAAGCATCAAATCTTCCATTTTTAGGGTAGTTCTTAGTACTCCATGAACTATCTATATGAAACACATAAAGACTTTATGAAAGTATACCTCATCTCCAGTATTAGAGAAAATTTCTCATGCAACCCGAGGAACTATATGAGGATTTATTGGTAAACCATGGTTGACCACCTTAGATGTGTGGTCATCACCACCATCCCAACATATGAATGGGTGAAATCATGGTGGAATACATCAATATATTCCAAGCAAGCATCTGTTATTATGATCATTATCAATGTTCATAGATCCAAGTGTATATATTGAAATCGGTTAGGTAGAAACCTTCCTATATAAAAATATAACCCTCTTCCGGCTCCATGGGACAAGTCTAGGAATCATACAAATAATATATAAGTAAGTGATACTACCTTATTCACACTACTATGGTGGTGTCTATTTCGTGTTATCCCCAATAAAAAATGTTTGTTTCCATTTTATTCCCTTTCAGTTCAATTATATGAAAATTAATTTTAAAATTTGTAACAAACTATTTGAGAGAATTAGGATTTAAAAGGTCCCATAATCCTCATAAAATGAGTTAAGGCATCCACCTAATCCATATAATAACAAATCATAGAATTCCACTCACAAATCAAATGTATAACAATCACACCACCTATCAAAATAGCATTCTAAAATTGATGCATCCTAAATGGCCATGAACAATTCAAATAATGTGATTCATATAATTTTCGTAAATTCTTGAATGAGATTTCATTCACTAAACTCACCAAGTTACAAAAAAATCGAACCCATAATTTTATCAATCACACATTCACAATTTAATTACATCACCCAATGGTAGAATCACATAAAATGTAATTTTTTAAAATCTAGAAATAGTATATTCATTTGATGGAATATTGATTCTTTCTATATGTGGGTTACCTATGAACTGTCACATCTCATTTCCAAACTAAAATCCCTTACCATACCTGATTATTGTATCAAAATAGTAGGGTCAACCATAACTAAACCACTCTGATACAACTTTGTAATGTCCCATACTCAGATTCCATAGATAGGTTCCATGATCCCAGTTGAATACAAGACTCAAGAGCATTATTCTAAATGTTAGAGGATACTAATGAGGAGTGAGGGACTGGGTGTGTAAGTGGGGAGATCATTCCATCATCAAAATTTTATAGCACAAGGATTATATAATAATGGATAATTAGTGGAATCAATAAAGAAATAATAGAATAGACAACATTGATGATAGATATAAATAATCGATAATAGAAGGGATCTCATATATATATGATGATGATACAAGTAATGTGTCTAATAATGCATCCAAAATAGGTTTACATGGAATCTATACAATATAATTTTAAAATGATTATAATTTTCAAAATCTAAACATCTAGAATCAAAATAGTTATCTCAGTCCCATGATCCCTTACTCCAAAGAATCAAATAAGATCCAATGACAACCATGTTCATTATTAAGCAATAAATCAAGATTTATTACATAAAATTCCCTTCATACAAAAAATAAGACTGGGATTTCTGGTGTCATTGTGGCATAGGATTATTACATAATAACTTAAAACATGAAATACAACATCTTTATTGAAAACAACCTTTACATGACCACTACATTACCTTGTACTTATCATTGCATGTGATAACCACGGGACATGCATAAAAAAAGGGGATCTATAAAGCCCAGTAAGGAAATAAAAAGGAATTAAATGACGAATAAAATACATGTTATAAAATAGGAATATCAAGGGAGAACAAGAGAAAAATGAACATAAAGGCATGGTAATTCATGATAATCATAACATGGAAATGTGGAAACAACACGTAACATAGAATTAGCTTGAGCCAAGGCTCATTGCACATGAAGCATGTGTAAACCATCATTGCACATGAAGCATGAGTAAAACCTCGATGCACATGAATTAGCATGAGTAATCACTCATTTCACTTGATTTATCATGGTACTATACTTTTACCAATGCATTGGAGCACTATCTGGGTGCACCCTACTTAATAATTTCATTTCATGCATAAGTGTGCCACATGGATCATACAACATGAAATCAACTATAATCATTTATTCCATGATAAAGGTTTGAGGAATACATAAATGTAGATTTTCAATCAAAAAGTAAATGTGCATAATTGTGAATACCCTTGATAGATAAATGGTAATGGTATTCACTACACTATGACATTGGCATGGAAAATCAAAGTGTAATTTCGGTAGCATAACGTTGTGAAATAAGAACTCACAAAAAAAGGATGATGAGAGGGAAAGAAGTGTGTATCCATATTTACATGAAATATACTGTAAGTGGGTAATATAGATACACGTCATAACAAAAAAAATGGAATTTTGATGCATAATACAGAAGAATTACTTTTATGTAAAATATGAGAGAGAAATCCCTCACAGAATTTTTGCACGGTAACAGGTGTACATGGGACACATTAATGGGAGAAAAAGGGTATCCCTTCATCCAAAAATAAATAGGGAAGTATGGGGGAGGTGAAAAATCATACCCCAGAATTATAATTATAATTTAATGGGTTTAACAACTTAAATAAAATTTGAAAAAAAATGAAAAATGAATAAATCCCTTACTTGGATGTGTGATCCCAAAGGCTTGGGAGAGTCTTAGGACAGGATTCATGGGAGCTTGAGGCACCTTGGGTGGATTATAGAGAGATGAGGTCATAGGTTGGACATACTCCAATGTATTTGAGTGAAGTGGAAGTGGGAACTTGGGTGGTTTTATATAGGAATGGAAAGGGAATTCATTATTATTTAGGTTTGGGTCACCACACATTAAACTTATCAATCCCACAAACCTGCCCATAGAATATTCCCATGGTTTTTATCCAATAGGGAGTAGAAAAAATATTTTACAATTAAAATGGCCAAACATCATAATATAATAGGTTTGCTTATATAGAGGTGGGTCACACTCTCAAGGAAAACAATTTAAAAAGGCAAAATGTTTTATAAGCTTTGAAGGGTCCACAAAAGCTATATAAAATTAGTCAAACAAACCCAAAATCACATTATATTAATTTAATAACATATATTTGCCAAAAATATGGTTTATAGTATTTTATTACATTACTATTAGATCATTATGATGTCACAAAGAAAATTATATATTTAAACAGAATTTAATTTTTACCCACTAATTCGGCTGTCTTAAAAAATTATGAAAAATTCACAACTGGATAACTTCGACATTCTGATTCAAAAAATAATATTCATTTTATCTAAATAATTTCCTAAATAATGGAATTAATTATTTTAAAATAATAACTGATATTTATTGAAAAATAGAGGGTTTTGACAAAAACAACATTCAAACCTTAATAAATATTATAATTATATTCATTAAAATTGTATGATCATTTATATTTAATAAAAATTAATTTATTAGTAATATTTTATTAAAATATTATTTAATTAAAAAATCTATTAATTCATCAAAATGAATTTCTTAGTCGAAAAAATATGATTTGTTCTTAATAAACTATTTACAAAGTAACTATAATAAAATGAACGCACATTCTTTGTACAAACATAATGTACATAGTCATAGTGTCTAGGTATTGTTAATAACACCTTATAACATAGGCATAAGACTGAAGGGTAAGGTGTGTGACAGTGACAGACTCTTGGGGTGGCTCAGATAACATTGATCGTGTGGTAATTTCTATTAACTTACACTTCTCCCGTAGTCATTCCGGCTCAAGTGAAACATTTTCAAGCTCGGCATGGGCTTGGTAATGATAGAATCCCAATGATTCCATATCTTTTCCAAGCTCAAAAAAATGGGCTTCGTATGAGGGAAGTCTACTGGATGAGGACCTCGCTTCAATTTGTTTGAGTAAATTGGATTTGTTAAAGCACTATATTTATACTAATCATGTGATCCCTGTTCAATAGCTATATTATCAATGATCAAAATTTTTAATAGTATTTTAAAATCTATAAATATAAAAACCATGAAGTTGACATTTTATAAAACCATAAAAAGGCATTTAATTATAGTAAGAGGAATTTTCATTAATGAATGTTTGGGTCATCACAATCTTCCCCCTTATGAAATTTCTCCGTAGAAATTTCTTTTTCAAACACTAAACCAGATGTGGGTAACATTTCTCTATCACTTAATCTAATTCTCATATCATTTCTTTGAACTTTTGGATTCAACATAACACCTTGATGAATGTCATTGTATTATTTTGTAGAACTTTTTCTCTATGATCTATGATATTCACATGTTGATCCTAGTAAGAAAGATCAACCTCTAACTGTAATACCTATGAAGAGAGTACATGTTAAAGTTCAGTTATATAATTCCTTAAGAGGGATACATGAAAGACAATATGTACTTTGGCCATGGTAGGATGATGTTCTATTCAATAGGACACAACCCTAGCATAATGAAGAGTCTCAAAGGGTCCAATGTACCTAGGACATAACTTCTATTTATTTCTAAACCTCATAACCTTCTTCTATGGAGATATGCATATAAATACCATGTCTCCAACTTTAATCACAATGTCTCATCAATGGTTATCTTTATAACTCCTCTATCGACTATGGGCTTCCACGATATGTTGTTGAATGGATTTCACCCTCACCACCATTTCTTCGACCATTTCTGGTCCTAGCATCTTACGCTCACCGAAGTCATCCCAACATGATGGTGTTTGAAACATCGTTCCATATAGGGATAAATAAGGTTCCCTTTGGATGCATGAGTGGAAAATGTTATTTTAGGAGAATTCAACTAGTGGATGATGTTGGTCCCACCCTCATTTGAAGTCCATAGAACATGATCATAACATATCCTTCAATTTCTGAATAGTTTGCTAATATTTTTCATCTTTTTGAGGATGATATACCAAACTGATGTTCAGTTCAGTATCCAAAGCATGTTGAAGACCCTTCCAAATCATAGAACTGAATCTTGGATATCGATTTGATACAATTGATATTGGTACTCCAATATTCCTTACCCCATCCCAAATATATATCTGTTTTAGTTGATCCGATGAGAAAACCTTTGGAATTTCTATGAGTGTGAAAAATTAGTAAGACGATCCAAAACAAACCATATTGCATTGATGCCATTTGATGTATTCGGATGTCTGGTGACAATTTACATGGTGATGTTCTCCCATTTCCATGCTTTGAGGGGAAATGGTTTCATCATCCCCTTATACTTCTGCCTCGCTGCCTTCACTTGAAGACACACCATGCACATTGATGTATACTCAACGATCTACTTCGTCATTTTATCCCACCAATATTTCTCTTAGAGACCTGGATACTTCTTTGTGTTTCATGGGTGAATAAAGAAATTTTAACTATGTAAATCAATGAAATGATCATTCTTCAGCTCTATAATTGATGGAACACATAGTATTTTCCAAAATCTCAAAATTATTTCTCCATTAACAATGAACTCCAAGGATTTATTTTTTCTGATTTCTTCTACTTTTTTCTGAATTCCCACATAATCCTTTTGAGCATTGATTAAAATTTCCAAAAGAGATAGTTGAGAAATAATTTGTGAAAATATTGATGATGTTCCCTTATTTATGATTCCCATGTCCATCTTCATCAAATCTAAAAATATTGGATCCTTATCAATTCACATCAATGATAGAATCACTAGGTCGTTTCTACATAGAGAATATGCCACCTTGTTTTAATTACGGGGGTGGTAATTGATTGAGAAGTCATAGTCATTGATCAGCTCTAACCATCTTAGTTGCCCCATGTTCAAATCATTCTATGTGAATATATACTTGAGGCTTTGGTGGTATGTATATATTTCACACTTATCCCCAAATAAATTATGCCTCAAAATTTCTATGATGAAGATCACCATAGCCAAATCTAGATCATGTGCTGGATAATTCTTCTCATGAAAATTCAATTGCCTTAAATCATAGGCAACTACTTTTTCATTTTTCATTTACACACACCAATCCTTTGGATCAGGTAGCATCTTGAACAATGTTGTACTGAAATGCCTCGTTAACTCCTACAATTCATTCTCACATTCTCTATACCACTAAAACATAACTCCATTCTCGGTAAATATAAAAATTTATACTACAATGTGGTCAAAGACCTGGATGAACCTTTGATATTACCTCATGGAACCTAAAAATCAATGGATATAGAAAACATTATTGGGATTCTCCCGATAAACAACTACATACACCTTCTATGGGTCCACTGACAAACCATCCTTCAAGATGATGTGGCCCATGAAATATACATGATCAATCCATAAATGACACTTTGATAGATATTAATATATATGATCTTATCTCAATGCACTCAAGATGATGTTAAGATGATTTGAATGATCAAAATGAGTCATAGATTACACTAAGATTTCATCCAAGAAAACAACTATAAACTAATCCTTGTGTGGGTGGAATATTGGGTTCATCAAGTCCATAAACAATACCAGAGTGTTCCTAATCCAATTAGACATCACAATTAAATTAATATAGGCCATAAATGCTTCAATAAGAAATATATTGTATAAGAAAAAGTCATCATCTAAGATGATGATAACCCAATCCACATTAATAATGGATGAAACACAATCTCCTCTCAACTGGAAAAAAATACAATTTTAATACCTAAAAAATAATACTCATTCATTACTATCGTTTGGTTTAGATTCTGATATTCTACTCATACACATCAATTCAGATCAAGATTTTTGTCAAACATTATGGGAGAACCAAATGGTGGTGTACTCGGATAGATAAATACATTATCCATAAACCCTTCAAGTAAAGTATTAATCCCCTAAAGCATTGCTGTTCTATTCTATTATGTGGATTAGAAATTTTCTCAGATCTAACCATGAGATCAATCTTAAACTCCACATATCTCTCCATTGGTATCCCAGAGAATTCCTCATGAAGCATTTCTGTGAATCAATATATTATAATTGGAATGAATACATGTTTCTCACCCCCATAAACTATCAAAATACATTCAACCTTGGTGGTTATTGTCCAATTTTTCTATTGTACTAGACCTGCATGACACTCATAGATATCCCACTCTCCATGATGTACCAAATTGTTACCCTATCAAGACGTAAATTTCACTCACCAAAGGTAAAAATCTATGTGGGTTTGGTATTATAATAACCATATCATATCCTAAATCAATTTAAATATTAACATGTCATGGATTTAAGGATCCAATAGAAAATGACACTCCCCAACCTCTATAAAACACCCATTGTAGAAGAATATGACTCTTGAATTTACTCCCAATGGTGTACCGATTATCATAAACCCGATGAAAAACTCCACTTCCAAGATCAAACCATTAAAATTTGAGAAAATATACATGTATACGAGTAAAAAGTATCAAATAATGATCAAGAAAGTTTATAAGTTAAAAAATAGTTACTTTAACTAACTATGTTCCATCCTCTCTATCAACAAATAAAGAATAAACTACATGTAACTATCAAGAACTACTTCTTTGTGTGATAGTCTAATTTCCCAGAGTAGCACAATGTTTTGTTACATGTACTATTTTCATAATGTACAGTTTCCAATACCATGACCACAATTTCTAGTAGAAATTCAACTTCTAGACTGATGTGGGTAGAAGACCCCCCTCCAACACACTAATTCAACCTCGATCCACCATAATTTCTCTCAATCAATGGGTTACTATATAATTTTTAATGACTCTCCATCCATACACAATATTTGAACTCTACATGTGGTTTGAGGAACTGGATACATAAGTGAACTGGCCTCTGACATTGCTGGCAGAGCACTCTAGTCATGTCATAAGAAACTGACATTTCACTATGGCCAACCCACATTCCAATACTCAAGTTATCATTATCATAATTTCGATCCCTAATATTAGAATACAGACCACACGATGTTCTAGAATAAAACACCTATCGTTCAGTAGAATTTTTATATAGGTTACCATAAGATATGACATCCATATTCACCACATCTGAAAAAAGTCTTCATCCTAATGATTGTAACATGGTACTTAGTATCACATTTATGTACATCCTAAAAGAAATTTTCTACAGAATATCCAACCCCTTACATTGTAGGAACAAAATGATACATATTATATAAGTGGCCATCATATTCAAACATGGACATACTCCCCTAGGAAAACCTCATGAACTATGTTTCCCTCTCATAGGTCAATGATTCAAGGTAAAAGTACTCCATGGGAATTTCCGAAAAGTCCTCCCACTCCATATTTTCTAACTATCCATCCCATTTCTAGATTTCCCATTTGAATTTCACCTAGACACACCACATATAAGAATACATTCTGAGTATTTCTCAATATGATTCTCTTTGTGGACAAGTACTTCCTGGTAGAATGCATCCCTAACTCAGCTACAATATGTCCACCCTCTCTTGTAAATGTCATCAGTTAATAAAACTAGAACACTAATGTCAGTTAATACATAATATTCACAACCCATACCAGTTTTCTATCCATAAACTTCTTATACAGAATGAATTTGACATTTTTATTTTCATTGGATTTCATAACCAAAAATATTGGTCCCTTTAGTTCTGTTATTGGAGGGACAATTCAAGTAATGTCTTTCTTTCATAAAATCAACATGTTTATTCGTGGTGGGATGTAACTAGAATTCCAAACACACATATTACAAAACATAACACATCATTGAAATTTTATAGAAGTTTTATTCATAAAAATACATAACAAGTCCTCCCCCAAAACCCACCACATGGTAAAAACAGACAAGCAATCACTGCCCTATAACATCCCTCATCATGTACTTGACTAACATTTGGTAAAAATTTTCACAATTCATATTTTTTATCAACTCATTTTACAAAATTATTTAACACATTTAACATAGGTTTTTTTACAAATTTTATTTACATATCATTTTCTATTTTCATTTAATATCACATATAATGAAAATCACATTTATTTCATCAAAACACATCTATACATACTTTTCCATGTGATATTAAAATTATTTATATTACAATAATTATTTAGCGACAAGGATGATGAATTTGTACTCAATATTCATGATATAAGTGGCCACAAAAATAGTAACATCACAAAAAAGGTGCATCACCAAAGGTAAAATGAAAACAAACTATAATAATAATCATCAATAACATTAATTCCACCCTATTTACTTGGGTTTTCACACATATATTTTTTAATAAATACCATTACTGATCACTTAAATTAGTATTAACTAATTATAGTCTTCTATCTGCCTAATTTAATAGTAATAAAATACATAAAATATGATGAACCATTGTGGATAAATTTTGTAACAATTTGTTTTTTATTTGTTCCCAACTAAATTTTTTATAATAATGTTTTTGATTCCGAAGAATCAAACCCATTCCATTATTATGATAATTTTTAAGAAATTAATATGTTACAAAACCTATTATATCTATCTGAATCATATTCATATCATCAGATCCAAATAAATTAGAGTCATAAATTATTATTTTTTGTTTGTTTTCCTTTTTCATAATCAGATAATAAAAGAAGTTATGGATTTAATAATTAATATTGGCGGAGAATAATTATTTGATAATATTTTAAAGTAAAAGATAAATGTTTTAATACTTTAAAACCACATCATAAAATGATTTGATGATCAATTAGTTCTCACAAATAATGAAAACATTCATGATAAATGATTTTTAACAAATGGTATAGATGTTTGGTGAATTTTAATGCTGCAGTATAGATATTACATCGTAATGGGAAATTTATCAAAATGGGATTTCCATCGTAAAAGGAAACCATCACAAGATGATGAAGAACAATATAGATATAATAATGATATAAATAAGGATATATAAATCATAATGTTAGGAATAAGGAATCAGAAATCATAATGAGATGAAGATGATCCCATAATTTCGTAATGAGATGATGAAATAAAACTAAATCAGAATGAGATGAATATTGGAACAAAAATTCTAACGAGATTTAGATGAAAATAATAATAATTTGATGAAGGGGAAAAGTAAATTTTAATGAGATGATAAAAAACTGTAATGAGTTTAGAAAGAAACGTCTCAAAAAGGGTTGGGAAGGAAACCAAATCATAATGTGATGATTATGATGAAGACACAAAAGAATATTCTTAATGTTTTATGAAGGGTTTATGAGGTAAAACATGAAATTAATTTGTTTTCAAATCGTATAAAAATATAATGTTATTTTAAGAAGTAAATATTTATGTTTAAATGTGATATTTCTTTTGATTTTTTTAAAATTGCATATGCGGGAAAATTTTCATGTTTCCTATTTTTTTCTAGGTATCCTATAATTACATTCTTTTATCATTTGTTCATTTTATTAATTTTTCACACAAATGGTAAATGAGGAGCACTGAAGAAATCAAGTGTAATTCATTTCCGGCCAGAGATCTCATAAGGAGAATACAATATTTGGATGTTTATTTACCAAATTATACATGATCATATTGGGAATATTGTATTGATTCAATCATATATAATCAATAATATTAATGAAGATCATATTGAGTATATGGATAACATTTAAATTTTGAATATTTTGAATGGGTTTATAAAATTGTGTCCATCGTATAGATATAATCACATTTAGAAAAATCATGAGAATATGACCCGGACTTGTCATATTGTGATAATAAAATCTATACTCATTAGATTGAGAAAATCAGATGCAACCAATTAAGAATGAGGATTCATATTGGAAAAATTTGGACCAGATTCAACAAAGTTATTACTCTTTTATCATAATCAATTTTTTGTACCAGATGTTTTTTTAAATTGATTAGAGTTATTATAATAATTCATATTGTGAGTATAAGGTGTCTAGTAGGAGTATTCACATGTTTTATTGGCATCTTCTTAATTGTAGATTTCCATAGACCCACGAGAGTGGATATTTAATGTTAGTAGCATCGCGTACTAAGGATGAACCTTTAAAATCTTGTGTGATTTACGATATTTCATAAAATTTCATGCTTGGGTATTTACTAAATGTTGATGTGAATATAAATTGTAATTGATTTTAGGGGTTATGTTTCTAAAATTTTAGAATATTATAAAAAATCTAACAACTAATTCAACACTCCTCTTAGTTGTTATTCGATTATTTGGAACATAAAATGGAATTAGAGGAAATGATCTATTGTTTAATCCTTACCGTGGATAATATAAATTGTATCAATAGTATTATAATTTAAACATTTGGTGGAAAAATTAATAGGGATGGAAAAATATTATGATTTCATAACTCATATATCATGGCTATGAATTTAATGATTATGCTACTGTCTATTTTCCACTTATTGAGAAAGATACTACTATAATGCTTGATGATAATAGAAATATATAAATTTATGTAAAGGATACCAAATTAATCTTTAATTCTTATCAGAGAATGTTTATCATAAGGTTACGGGTATAATTACTTCAAAAATTAAGTGGGATAATCATGGATTTGTTTTCAGATGGAATAATAATGATAAGTAATAAATGATAGAAATATGATGTAGTTTGTATGAATACATCAGAGTGATAGATGAAAAAATATTGATGAATACATAACCAGAGAAAATTAAATTATTTTAAACATCATAGGATTTAGAGATGTCTAAGAGGATTATACAGTTGTGATGAATCTTATGAGATGATATCGAGACTTGATTAAATATAAAATTTCTTCTTGAGAAATTATTTATGATTTATATCCTTATGAATTGCATAACAACCATGTTTCTTAGTAAATGAAGAAATATCCAATGTTTAAAAATAATATAAAAGATGAAATGATTTTTGATGTTATGAGAATGATTAAAATTCAAATTGATAATTATGTTTATCCTTAGGATAGTGAAGATAAATTGTATTATGAGATGTATGAAAATATTATGACCCTTATATAAAAGAACAATCAAAGAGGACAAAGAATATATTTATATAAAATTCCTCCCAAATTTTATGAGTGTGGTGGAATTAGAAACATTGGTATGAATTTCTACAAGAATAAAGTTGTAGAATATCATGATTATTCTGATAGAAAACCTCTATTGAAGAAGTGTAATAAACATGAAAAATATGAATTTTCTTCCATTTGATAAAATAATAGTTTTACATGAATGAAAATAAGTATATTGAGTAATAATGTGGAATCATACACAACTGAAAAAAATTCTTCTAAAACTTATTTTTCATAAAAATTCATAACCTTTATTTAAAATGTTGAGAAAACTAAACAATCCTCAGAGAGTTTTGAAGATGGTGAAGAATATTATATTGAGTGTCATATCAGAACAAAAAAAATTGCATGTATTTAGAAAAATAAAACTATCAATAAAGAAATTAGAGTAATGATGAATGATTTTGAAGAAGTTTCTAATGGATGAAAATATGTCATCAAGATCAAAGATGAAAACATTTAGGGGATTTTAAGTCAAAAAATCTGTATTAGTGAATAGGGAAATATGATTGATGATCTCAATAAGAAGATGAAATCTAAGAGGGAATAGGTTATCAAATTTTCATAAAAACTAGTTTAATACTACTGTAAAATGTGGAATATTAGTAAAAATATAAACAAAGCTTGGGAATTAAATGTTAATTGCTATAAAGATGTTGAGAAGGATCAATACGAGAATCATGTGAAATATTCTTTCGCCAAAAATAATGTTTTATATGATTATTTATACATTTCAGGTTTAAAAAATGTATTGGAAATGCTTGGTTAGATAAAGTATGTGAGAAAACTATAAAATATACAAAAGTGTAAATATCAATCAAAATAAAATATGTTTTTTATCATGAGAATGATAGATTTGAAAGAAATTACCTACCTAAATAATGCTTCTACAAAGAAGATCATTCATAAATAGAAAATCTACATTTGATAACTATTTTTGGTGTTGTGGAATCCATGAGAACATTGAATATAATTTTTGGAAATACAGATATATACATGTATGAATATTTTAGAAAAGTGTATTATAAAATAGAAGTATAATGAATATCTTTCTAAGCCAATTGAATGTTGAAAAAGATAATTCCAAGATGTTATAAACTTTCTGACAGAAAATCAATTTTAATTTAATGGACATGTTTTTTTAATATGTGATCAAGTTGTTCATCATGCCAAAAAGATGTATGAAACTCCATAAGAAACATGTTTATTATGATAAAAATGGAAAGCAATATGAAATAAATACTGTTGAGGAAATAACGTTTTTTGTTGAAATAGTTTTGAAAAAATGTAAAAGGAAACAACTAAGGATACATAATAGTTGTTCATATTCACATATGATAGTTGATATAAAAATATTGATACATTTATTAAGACATGATATAGGAGTAGTTACGTTTGTTAATGGCAGTTCCTTTAAAATAAGAGGAATCATAACGGTTGATATTGAAGCCTTAATGTTGAAATCTAAGGTAGCATTATTTTTTAATGGTATAAAACATGACTTACATAGTTTATGTCAAAATTATGCAGATGGAAAAGATGTTTTTTTAGAAAAAATGTTCTATCATCAAAAGTGTTATATATAGAAAATTCATTACAAAAGGAGAACGAACTAGTGGGAATCTCTTCAAAATAAGAGAATTCAATTACTCTTATTTCTTGGGTAACGATGATGAAAACTAATCCATGAACTAATGAATTAGGAAACGCGTACATAAAAGAACGAACAAACATTATATAGTTATTTCAATTATAATATTCTAGAATTGAAAATAAAATAAGAATATATTTGTGTAGCATGTAAGGAATGGATGATGACTATCAAAAGACATAAATGATTTGAGATTCAATATATAATGCCACCTCATCTTATTCATTCAAATTTATGTGGACTAATGATATTACAATCAACAAAAGGATATTTTTTTACTTTATCACTTTTATTTATTATTTCATGTGGAATAAAATCATCATGTTTATAAATCCCAAGGTATATGATATTTAAATATTTTATTTTTTCAAAAAATGTTATTGAGAAAGATTGGGGGTTTCTATAATGAAGTTGAGAACATATAATAGTACAAAATTCACAAAAAACATTGAAAAATTATTTGAGAAGGAATGGTATCAAAAAATAATACTGTGATCCCTATAGTCCACAATAAATGGAGTAGTAGAATGAAAAATAAATATTTTTGGGAAATGAATAGAATTGTGATAGAAGAATACATGTTTTCAAAAATCTATTGAATAAAAGATGTTAGTACTACTAGACATGTTCAAAATATAAGGCTGTTAAGACCAAAAACTCTCAGGCATCCTTATGAAACATGGTATAACAAAATACATTAATTGAAATAATTAAATGTTTTATGAAATCCATGTTGGATAAAAAAACTAATTTTTGAATGTTTTGATATAATTTTGAGGATGGAACTTTTATGGGTTATTCACCAAATGGGAGAAGTTATATATGTTGGAAGATACATTAAAAAATTTTGGTGGACTCATAGGATGTGACAATAATTTAGAATGAAGTTTACTTAAGATAAAGTTGTTGAAAATGCTGAGGAGGATGAAATGGTGAATTCTAAATATATTAAATGTAAATAAAAAAAACCTTCAAAAATTATTAAGAAACTCTTTGTGAGATAATTTTAGTGGGGAATAAAAAATGAAATTTCATACATTACAAAAACATGTTGAATATGAAAAAAACAATTGGAAGTCAATTGGCTCATGTTCATATAAGATGGAATTTGAGATTATAATATTTGACTTTAGTTATCTCAAACAATTAACAAGAATATGTTTTAGAGTCTAATCAATACATACAATTGGTGGATTATAGGAATGAAGAGTTGCACTAGATTGAGAATAATCATAAATTGGAACTTCTTTCATGGTTAGAAAGTAAAAATGTTATCGAAACCAAGTGGGATTATATAAAAAAGATAAAGCAACATGGATAACATTAAATAAAAAAAATACAACCTTCTATATAAATGATATGTACTGGTGTAAGGTGTGTATTTTGAAGAAAATTTTTCCACAGAGAAAAAATAGAAACCGTTTAATTATTTCTCTCAGTGGATATACATCAAAATTTAATATTTTATCATATTGATGTGAAGTGAAAATTCATTAATGATGATACTGGGGAAGAAGTTTACATTGAACAATATTGTGAGTTTTTACATGATGAGATTAAAAAAAATATTGTAAATTGAATAAATATTTGTATGGTCTGAATAATGGTATATGTAATTGGTATTGTAATCATGACTATTTTTTGACAATTTTGAAATTTTCCAAATTAAATGTTGATAGAAACATATTTGTGAAATTTTTTTGATCCATAGAACTATTAGTAATTGTTTATGTGGATGTTATAATTTTTGTTGTGGATAGTGATGATTTTTGTAAAACATTTTCTAAAGAAATGAAGATGAATTTTGAAATGTCTATGTTTAGAGAATTAACATTCTTTCTTGGCATAAAACTTCAAAAGAAAAAGAAAATGTACCTTTTTTTATCTCAATAAATCTATTCCAATGAATTATTGAAGATGTTTTTGATGTAGGAATACAATAATGTTTCAAGTCATATGTTTGTGAGAACAATGTTTTGTAAACATGAATCAATAATAAGTTTTAATTAAAATGTCTATTGGATTTGGACAGGAAGTGCAATTTACCTTTCAACCTCAAGGCCTACTATTTTCTATACTGTGAATTATTGTGCTGGGTATCAAAGTAATCTGAATCAATCAAAAATATTGGTAAAAAAAATTTTATGATATGTCAACAGAACAACTAGTTAGAGGAATTTTTACGGTTCTACTAATACCGATTGGGATGGAGATTGTAATGATAGAATCCCAGCCTCGAAAAGATCATTTTACATTGGGGAATTTTGTATGAGTTTGAATAGTAATAAAAAATATTCAGTAACATTGAGCATTGTTGAATCGAAATATGTTTTTTCAACTCATAATTTTACTCAATTGTTACGGATACATGTTCAACTATAATTTTTGGAAGTAAAATTTTGCAACCCATTATAGATAATTTTTTATAATCACAGGGAAATAAATATTTCTATTTATCTTTTCTTATATTCATGATAATAACACATTAATATAATGTCTCACATTATAAAAGTGAATTTTGTGTAATGAGATGTTTTGCTTGAATACATTTTAACAATGTATCAAATTGCTGATATAATTACAAAATCAATGTATAATGAAAGCCTTATTGAATTTAGGCTGAAAATTCATGTTCAACCTCATATAATTTCTTTGTAAACGTCGTATGGATGTACCCCTAACATGTATTGGATTATTTTGACAGAAGGAGAGAGAAAGTAAAAAACATTTACTTTATAAGACGTATTTATTTAACTTTATTTTATGAATCTAAAGATATGGTTATCATAGAATTTGATAGAGGTTAAAAAAATTGATAACAAATGAAAAGCGCGAGAAAACGAAAAATGATCGAGTAAATGACAAAATTATGGGGGAGTTTATATTTACATGGAATCAAAATTTTCTTGTAACCAAGGGATGATATTCTATAAAGAACATCACATCCTCCAGTATTTTTGTTTCAAAACATAATATTTTTTGAAAGTCATTTTATTTATAAAATCTAAAAAAAATATGAGTTATGGAAAAACATTTGAGACTTGAAATGTTTTTTAACAAGATTTTTTTTAAAAATCTAAAGGGGTATTGAATAACAATATTGGTTAAATTGATTTAATAACATTTTTTATTGGTTGAAAACTAAAATTTCGGGATAAATTTTTTTCGTCATCTATGAAAAAGATATAGTACATCATAATGAAATTTTATAATACCGTTAAAATTTTGTTGAATGAATTGGATCCACCTGAATCATATTCAGATCATCGAATCCAAATAAATCATATGTAGATATTTTTTATTGGTGTATGATTTCCTTTTTAATAATTATAGAATGAATGAATTTACTGAGTGATGATGTCTTATTATTGTTGAACTATTTTGTAATATTATTTTTAAGCCAGAAGTTATAATTTTTTAATACATTTTATAGCACAATATATGATTATTTTTAGATATGTAAGTTATCATAGGTTCGGTAACCATTCATGAAAAAACATATTTTGATGAAATGGTGGATATGTTTGATAAATTTAAATGTCGCAATATAGATATTCCATCGTAATTAGGATTTCATCATAATTGTATTTCTATTTTAATTGTAATTCCATCACGACGAGCTGATGAAGAAAACATAAATCATAATGTACTGAAGACCAAAACATAAATCGTAATTAGATAATGAAAGAAGAAGATATCGTAATGAGATGATGATGGAAACATAATAAATAATAAGATAAATAAAGAAACGATAATTATAATGAGATAAAGTAGGAAATAGAAATAATAATGACATGTAGAGGAAATTAAATAATAATAAGACTAAAGGGGCCACTGAATAACCTTATTTGTTTTTCAATATTATTCTATCTAGTAGTGGGGGTAAAATAAAAAACATCGTGAGATTACATTACTCATTTATTATCTTAAAAATAAAATATAATTAATTATTGATTTTGATACTCAAAAATCAACATCTTCATTTAACTAATGATATTACATTATGTATTTTTCAGGAAATTATTTTTAATTTTTTTACTTATTGTGTAGTTTTATTCATTCATATAAATTTCTCAGAATATTTTTATATTTGTTCGTAATGCTCTAAAGTGTATTGTAATAGATTATTATAAGAATGAAATCATATTATGCAATTTTATTAAATATTTTACTCAAAAATCATTACACCATAATAGATTATTGAGATACTAGAGACTTAGACATCAGAAATAAGAGATGAGTATGATAACAATTCTAAAGAGTTGAATGCTATTATTTACGATGTTGGACTATATGAGTTTAATTATCTATCACAGTGTACAAATGCCTGTAAGGTTTGGAAAACCATAAAAGTTTCTTATTAATGAATTGACAATGTCAGAAAGATGAGGTATCATACTACTAAGATAATGTTCATCACATTTAGAATGTTTGATTGTGAAGGAATTAAAAAATGAATAGAAAGCTTACAAAAACTATCAGAAATAATAATACCTTAGGTGATACCATCAAACAATCTGATCAAGAGTAGAAATTACTAAGAGTGCAGCCCTAAAAAGAATGATATATTTGATGGTATTTTCCAACCATCTCCTATAAAAGATATGAAAATGAAAAAACTAACTGGTACATTGATGTTGTATGAATAAAAAAATGAAGGATGAAGCTGAAGATCAAATGATTATAGTGATGTTGGAAAATAATACTTTGAAGGTTACATCACAGAAGCATAAAAAATGAACGAAACATGAATTCAATGAATAGATAATAATGATTCCTTAAATTTTGAAATAGAACTAGATAACATAGAAATACAATTATGAAAATTCTATAATAAGAAATGTGGTTTCAGAAAATTATTACAGAGATATGAGAATGAACTAAGTGAATTTTTATAATATAAATTCTAGAAATTTGGTCATATTAAACCTGTTATTCCTCAACTAAAAGGTGAAATGAATATTCCTGAAAAGAAATATAATATGACTATTGGTTATGATCACAAAGGAAAAAAATGAAATTAATTCTATATAGAGTGCTTCTAAATACTCCAACAGCTCTTGCAAATCTAATTCTAAAACAAAGAAATAAAATCTCCAAGATAATATGTGATTTATGTTCAAGGAAGTAGAATAAATGTGACAGTCTTATTATTCATCTAATTCTAATACTAGTAGTTTATCAAATAAAACATAGCTTCTTATTATTCAATGTTCGATGAAAAATACGATTCTCTTATTAAGATGAACAAGTCATTGAATAATATTCATAATGATGTTTTAAGGTAGATACACACTCAATTAAAACAATATAATGAAATAGTTGATAAATTCAACTCATATGGAATAATCTACATTGATCATGGTAAAATTAATAAATAATTACAAGATGTTGTTGAACCTTATAAAAGTTATACAATCATATTTACCAATGGTGAAAAGTTTTAAATGAATTTATCATAAATAATTTCATTCAAAGATTATTTTTCGGAATATGAATAAAGGATGAGATATAAATTTTATACAAAAATTAAATTTTTCCAAAATAAAAAAATACTACCCCATATTTTTTAGAACAGAAGTTCATTTCAATAATAATTTTGGATTAAAAATCCACAAATATGTGGTATTACAAGATACTTTTAACATTAATTATTTTTTTTGAAGAAAGTAATTTGAATTATGGAAACAATAAAACAAATTTCGATTCCCAGTTCACCGCTGGATAACACTAGATGATCCAAGAAGATATGGGTACCAAAACAAACACATTTTTAAATACATTTAGAGGAAACATGCCACATAGAAAAAATTTGAATGGTATAATGATAGTTGTTGTTCCAGGAATATGATCTAAGACTCAATAACGTTTCATACATTAAATAAAATTAATAGAGGTTTAATAAACTTTGGTGATAATGAAAAAAGAAAGACTATTGGGGTTGGAACTATTGGAGATCTAAAGACTATATCAATTAATAAAGTGTTGAATGTGCACGGTCTAAAACAAAATCTTATAATTATCTATTAACTTAGTGAGTTTAACATAGTGATTATTGTTTTTACTTTTTTTTAAAAAAATTTCTACCCATTTTTAACATATAATCTACAAAATTTCACTTCTCCAATAACTGATAATGATTATACTTTTGATTTAAATTTCTTATGTAAATAGAATTTAAATTATTTATCTATTATGAAAAATCATTAATGGATTAGGCATAGGAGACCTGATCATTGTAATATTTATGATTTTTATAATTATTATAATAAATAGTTAGATTTTGATATTCCCAGTGTTAAATTTGATAATGAAATATTCTGCGAAGAATGTGAAATTGGTAAATAACATAATTCCACATTAAAATAGAATAGGAAAATTCAACATCTAATTCCAGAGAACATATGCATATGGATCTATGTGGACCATCCAAAGTAGAAAGTATGGATGTTAAATTATATTTTTACATTTTAGTTGATGATTATTCTATAATTAATTTGGTATATTATCTAAAATTAAAAGTGATTATTTCACTATTTTTGAATGTTTTTTGGAAAATTATTCAAAATGAATAAGGTTTTAAAATAATTCCATTATGAAAATATCATGGTGGATAATTTTAGAATCAAGAATTTAATTCTTTTTTCTAAAATAGAGGAATTAAACAATCATTTTATACACCAATAAGAACTAAAAAATTGTAATAATTAAAAGTAAAAATAGAACTATTTAATAAATTGAAAGGACTATTCTATGTGAATATAGATTTCCTACTTATTAATGGGTATAAGCAATAAGATGAACCTTAAATATCATGAAGATTCTTTCAAAAAATCCATTTTTCAAAATAACATCCTTTGCATATTAGAATAATAGAAAACCGAAAGTAAATTACATAAATGTTTTTGTTAAAATGTTTAAATCATTGATACTAAGGAAAACAATGGTATATTGGAACCAAAAGCTGATGAATGAATACACATTAGATATCATACTACTTGAAAATCTTATATATTTTTTGATAAAAAATCAAGGTTTATTGAATAATCAATTTTTATGAATTTTTATGAAACTAAATCCTTTATTAAATAGAAAGATCAAACTGATGAAGTTACTAATTCGTTTGAAAACATGAGACTTGAAACCCTGAAAATGGATTTTTAAAATGATAATAATATCATTTAGTCCAGTTCAGAGGAACATGAAACTAAAGAACATTAAGGTTTTCTACCAACAAAATCTATAACACAAAAGAATCATCCATTATAAACTATTGTTAGAGACTTAGATATTACAATTAGAACTCATAGAAATTTTTAAAACCTAGAAAAATTATAGTCCATTCAATCTCATTTAAAACTATTTTATATGGGAGAACCCTTATATGATGATATTTGGATAGTTTCAATGCATGAAAACTACCATTTTAGAAGAAATAATGTTTGGAATCTATTAGAAAGGCCAACCAATTATCCTGTAATTGAAACTAAGTTGGTCTTTAGAAATATATAGTATGATCAAGAGATTCATACTATAAATAAATTTAGATTTTTAGTTAATAGATATAACCATGAATAATGTATAGATAATGATGAAACCTTTTCCCCTATACCTAGGTTACAATGCATAAAATTATTCATAGCATATGCATCTCATATAAATTTTAAATTATATCATATATAAGTTTGTTTTATATATCATAGTATGGTTATTTAATGGATGAAGGGTATGTTAACCAAAATTTTGGTTTTGAAAATCCTATAAAATTAAATTCTACTTATAAAAATTCTAAAGCACTCTATGTCCTTAAGCTAGCACTAAGTGATTGGTATGAATTATTGAGTTATTTTAATTAAAAAATTGATATTCAGTTTGATTGGTTGAACCAACACTCTTAAATAAAATGTTTTGTTCAAATTTTTTAGTATGTCAATATATATGATCATAATTTTTTTTTCAACTAATAAAATTCGTTGTATTGATTTCAAAAATGTAATGAAAAAAATATGAAATGAGTATTAAGGGAGTAATGAATTTATTTTTATGTTTTCAAATTTATCAAGGATATTATGAAAATGATTTGAATCATTATAAATATTTTATAAATATAATGAAAATTTATGGACATGAGAATAAAAAGACACACAAAACTCTTATGTGTACCAATATAAATCATGATTTGGATGAAGCTTGAAAACTAGTAGACAACATGTTAAATATAGGTATTATTGGTATATATTATTTCTTAACACATATAGACAATATATAATGTTTTTTTGTATATTTATGTTCTATATTTTTGTCAATTCCAAAAGAATCCTATATTATTTTTATTAAAATAATTTTTAGGTATCTAAAAGAAACTATTTTTCAATCTATCCTTTAACCCATAAACCATTAATTTTAATTTAATTTCATATTCTGGTGATTTATTTGGAGGATGTAGATTATATAGAAAACGTTCTTCATGAATATATTAGTTTTTATGAAAATCATTAGTTTCATAGTCTATTAATTAACAAACCTCAATTTCAATTTCAATAGATAAAATAGAATATGTTTTGAGTAAAAGTTGTTGGGAATAAGTATTGTGGATAAAAAAAACACTACAGAACATTGGGCTAAATTTTGATAGTATACAAATTTTATGTAATAATAAAAATGCAATAATTATTTCAAAAAAATCTTATATGTCATTCTAGGACTAGGAACATCGATATAATGAATATTTTTCTATGCGATCATGCTCTTGAAATGGATATATCATTACAATTTAGTAATACCCAATATCAATTTTCTTATATATTCACTAAACCATATGCTACTAAAAGTTGTGATTTTATTAAATGGGAGTTGTGTTTATTTAATTTCAAATAACTAATTTTTAGTTTATTACAATGAATATTAATTAATTAATTTTTTATTTATTTATATTATTTTTCGTCTCAAATAGAGTTTTATATTATTTGACTAAATAATTTTTTTTCACTTTTCAATTTCAAATCGCATGTTTTCGAAATAGAAAAACTAATTATTACCTTATGTAATTAGCACCAGAAATAATATTTTATGATTACGTTTCAAAAAACCCCTCCACATGTCATACTGTTTTGTGATCGTATTGCTTTTCCTTCCATAACCCATGTCTTTCTGCTAAACCCTATAATATGAAAACATGTAAAAATTTGATTCTCCAAAATGGCGATGACTAAGTGAATAGATAAAGGAGAACCTAGTGACCCCTTTTGATATTATGTTCCGTCATGAATGATTTTTCAATGAATGGTTATGGACCTTGATTTTTTGTATGAGACAACCCTTATACTGAAGAAAGTGATATCAATTCAAGGTTTGGAATTTATGATCAATGAGAAAAATACATAGATTCATTATGAAGAACAACTAAAGAATTTATATAGTGGTCTTCAGTTTATTTTTTGTGAAATAAATGATATTGTATCAACTACAATAGAATATAATGAATTTTTTATTTCTTCAATTGAAATAGATCAAATTTTGAAATGTCCTTATGATGGTTTACTTCATTTTGAACTTCAATATATTTGAAATCAAGATCATAAATGTGAAGATATTATTTCCTATCATTTTGGAACAAAATTATATAGAAGATGTATGTTAAGTATTTGGAGGTATTTTATAGTGTTTTAGTTATGTTTATTCAAACATCAATTTCCCCAAGATTTGTTGTGATGGGGAAAATACTATACCCAGATATGTATGTCATTTTTTTATCATCAATGATATAAAGATCAATTTTCTATGATACATGATCAAGTTTCTACAATATTATTTCCAAGATGATGAATGAATTTCATTTTATCATTATGAAAGGGTACTTTCTCTAATTATATTTAGGAAGAACATGATTCTTCTTTTTGAAACAAGAGTGAATGTCATCATAATAATGTTCTGAATATAACAACTCTATGAATGTTTGGATTTTATTGTCATACAGTGAAATAAATTATCATGATAGTCAGTGTAGATGACCAATAGAAATATTGATCATTTTTTCAAGAGTGAAAAATTATTTAAGTAATGAAGGAGTTAGATAATCTAACATATATGGTGTAGTTGAATCAACAGAGATAAAATTACTATTTAATGATACAAAAAAACCTTTTTGAGGAAGAAGAAGAATAAGTTCAAGATGGCCTAGATTTAAAAACAATAAATACAGAAGAAAAATAGATTGATGAAAATTTGTTAGGTTCTTTAGAAACCACTCTCTTATTTCATTTGGAAGAATCATATCATGTTTATGATGAATAGGAAAAGAGCCAACCCCAAGAAATTTAGGTTGTTGTGAAACTAATTGTTCCGGAAGAACCTTTTCTAGTTGAACAAAAAGTACATATAACAATAAATAATTCCATAGATATTATTGATCATTATTCTATCTCTTCCATTGATCAATAATTAAAGAGACTATCATTATTTTCTGGAGAAGGATCATAAGTTAAAATGGTATATCTTGTTTGATTGAGAAGTCACTTGTGAAATATTATGAAAATACCATAGAAATTGTTGAAGTTTTTGATTAGCTGGAGTACCTCGATGAATGATCATATGATTTCATGAATAATCAGATTAATGATATTATAATCATGTTTAATAATGCTTATGAATAAAATTTTAATATTAGATAATAGATGGAAGCAGCAAAACAATCTTTTATTGAGTTGAAAAATTATTCTGGTCCAATCGTAGATTTTGAATCTACCCAGAATCAGCTTCAAGAGCTTAAATATAACTCAATGTCAAAAATATAATTTTATTACTTAAATAGAGATATATGGGATCATATTGAGAAGATAAAATATGAATCTATTTCTATGAAATATTTTTCAGACCTGAGATGGTATTTTCGAAGCCAGTTCGAATATGTCAAGGGATGTGTCAGTCAGGACAGTGCTTATAAATCTACACCTCTAATCTCTCCTGATCTGATTAGAATATTTTAGGCTATCACATATGTCATGGATGATATGAATTTCCATATTCATAATAATCAGTGCAATAGTCCACATTTTTTTGTGATATAAGTCAATTAGTATTTTCTTTTTGAGAAAATTAAATAAAGTGAACATGGTATTATGATACTGATAAAAAAGTACAGTGATATGTTTTATTAGTTTATGGAAATAAAATAAAATTCTCAATACTTTTTGAAAGTCAACATGATTGATAATTATAAATTTAGTCATGTTTTGTGAATTTTGATAAGGATCTTGTGAGATAATATTGCATAACCATTACAGGCTTAGATGGAATAACTGAAAGAAGTTTCTGGAGAGGCTTAGTCTCCTACTAAACCAGAACCAGCAAACAGATCTTACCAAAACCATTAACATTAAAATTAAACAAACATTAACCATTATTCTCTTATCCCAAAACATTATTAATGTATTTGTACAATGTTTATAATAAAATACATTCATTCTATTTATTATTTGTTCATTATCAGTATTTTTATATGTTTATCTCTATTTCCAGAATCAATTTTTTATTTTTCCAAGAAGTATGCTCTAAACATTAATTTATTATTCTGTGAAAAATAAAAATATTTTTAATAATTTTTACTTTCTTTTTTATATCACAAAAAGGGTGAGAAAAATGGATGAACACAACATTTAATTTTAGATCGAAATAGTTCTATGAAATCAAAAAAATATTAAATAATATCATTAGGTATGTTTACAATATTCTATAATGTGTTCTAAAATGTGTTAATTATTTTATGGGTTTTGTGATCATAAAAATGGGGGATATTTTTTGTCATGTATTTTCTTAAGAATACTCTGTAATTTATTATAGATTTGGATGCTCAATATTTTATTTTTTGGTTTACTAATGATATTACTTAAAATGTATTTTTGGATATTATTATTACTTGTAGTATTTATTTTACAATTATATTCGATAGTTTAATTTTCTCGGAATATATTCTTAAGTGTAGAAAACACTCTTATGTGTAATATGTAAACAATGTTCATAACCTATGTTCAATGCGTAACATAAAGATCAAACCCTACGCTTGAGACACCAAATATTGATGTTGAAATATATGTTTGTATTAGACCTTTTTTAAATTAAGGTTTGTATTGATCAAAAAATCAATAATTGATGGAATTAATTGATAAATAACATAACATTTGTATGGAACCTTATTTCTGAGAAGAGACGAATGTATTGTTAATGAAAACTATGTTAGTAAAAACCCAGCATTTGAAGATAGAAATGTAGAGTTTATCAACCTTGATTTTATGATCAACGTTATGTTTTCAATCTTATGTTTGTATAATGAATGATATTTAGTTGATCACTACATTTGGTATTTTTTAATTTTGTGAAGGATCCCAATGCTTGACTTTTCAATATTCGAGATTTAATTTCGTGATTTTATCAATGATTACTAAAATAGTCTTTAAAGAGTTACATGCTTCTTTAAGTTCATTTTTGATCGATTCAATGCTCAATATATGTTATTCAATGAACTGTATTCAATGGAAAAAATAAACCCTATTCTCAATGTATATTATGACTCCCATGGTCAATTATGATTTTATTTTCTGTAATCTATCATGTGACTCTTGGGGATCTAAAACTCTGGAAAATAGAATATATGTTGTATATATTCTACCAGTGTATCATTTCTCAATATAGGATATGAAAGAAAATAATTTTTATATATGATTTCATTCTCATTGAGATATATTAAAGTATACTTCAATGAACAAGAAACTCTGAAAGAAGATACACATTGGAGACATAAATATTCGATTTTTTTCTGTTATGAGATTACTAATACTATGTGATACTGTTATCGCTAAAGATATTTTTGCAACTTAGATGGCTTCAGATATACAATTTCAAAATGGATTTCTTTTATGATTAATAAGATCCATTTACTATCAATTTCTGTGGCTGATATTTTGATGTTCAACCCGATCCATCTGTAAATAAATCTCTTTTAATGTGTTTTATTTTCAACTACATGGAATCAGTTGTGGTGGAGTATTAGCTAATCTATCTAATATTTGTATAACTGGTTCCTTATTCAATAACCAAAAAACTCTATATAGCCATAATTTGTAATGGTGTCAACATTCTATACCCCATTATAGATTTATTGTCTTATGATTAGGTGACTATGCTAGTAAAATTTACCCAGCTCTCGAAGAGAGTGATTGGTGGAGTGGATTATGGGATCATTGTCCCTAAATCACTATGAAAATTAGTTTTCTTCCTTTTTTGTTTATCCACTGCTCATTTTCATTCATTATAGAATGATTCATATCCATCTAAATTACATAGGGTGTTAAAATACAGAAATGAGGATGATATTTGAAAATACACAATTCACCAACCATTAGTGTTACTTTGTATTATTCTTACATGACAAATTATGACATAAATATCAATGTAGAACAATATAGAACATAAATAAATATTAACCAAATGATATAACCAATTACCAGAATAATACTATAACAAATTCTTACCAGTATCACATATAAAAAAAACATGAGGGAATCAATATCCATAGAAATTTCGTAGTTATTTCTATTAATATATTTTTCATGTGTCAATAAGAAAACCCCAAATTAAATACATAGAAAAATTTCAAAATAGGGGCCAAAAATGATGTCTGGTTACCTTATCCATGCTCCATCTAAAACAATCCATATATCATTGTAACTGTTACCTTATATTGTCCTCTAAACATGAAATTAATTATGAGACTGATTTGGCATCCCTTGTAGGTTGTGAGTACAACTCGCAAGTATACATCCAATGGGGTATAATAAATTAACCGTTTTATTACATTTAATTTTTTTAAAGGAAAAAAGTACAATAATATAGGTAACCATATTTAAAAAATTATTTTTCATTAATTAACCACATGACTATATAAGTTCATGAGGATAGATTAAAAATCAGTGCCTTCTCTCTCTCATGATGGAATCTAAAACATATATAAACTAGAATCAAAATTCATTATATTATGAACATTCACCATTAATTTACCTTATATATCCAATAAAGGATACATGGAACTCTTGTCTAATGATAATATATTCGTCTTATAACTTCATGTCTTGCATCCCGTGCATATTAGTAAAATCAATTCCTATCACACTCTATATTGTTATCACTTTTGGGTATTTGGATAATCAGTCCCTATCCAACATTTGTTTTCACATTAAATCCTTTGGTGACATGTCCCCATTTCATTCACCCTAAGGGTATTGGGATCATTATACCATTCCCAAAAAAACCATTTATCAATTAATAACATATATAATATATCAGATATATTAGAATTTTCAAGGATTATTACAATTAAAACTATTCTTAATTATTAACATAAAACTGACCCTTTTAAATTAATAAAATTAGTCATGGTTAATCACTTCAATCACATTGAAATAATATGGACATATCATCATTAATCAATTTATCAACATTTAATTATATAAACCGTTTACCCTTTAATGTTAAGACTACCATCCCTTAATTCCTATAATAATTCAAATCATAATCACATTATTCAACCAAATTTACAATCTCCTTAATTACCAAATTTATCCATCCCATTAATTGAATAATTTCATTATACCATTTTTTAATTAACTAATTATCTTATTAATTCAATATTTAACTAAAAAACATTGAATTTGAAATTATAAAATTACATACATGATAATAAAATTCAGGACAATGGGAACTAACATTTAGAACACCGACCAAAAGGTTGTTAGAAAGAATAATCTAAAAAATACCCAAATTGAAGCTGAATGATAATGTTCACAACAGTGTGGAATATGTAGTACCATATCATAGAATAAATATAAAATAGAATAATATACCTCAGAACCAAGATCTAAACCATATCCAATGAAATATAGATCATTACTCATTATCTAAATATAGGGATGGGATAGATAGAAATACAAATGGGAAGAAAACCATTACCAATTGGAATATGATACATCAATTTTATCCTAGATTCATTATGAATAGGGTTTGAGGAGGAGAGGAATTCTCCTTGGAGTTTCCAAATTCAATTGAAATTGTATTAGAACGAAATAGGGAATTAAGGGGTAATAATTATGTGATTTATTATTTAAAAATAATTAATATAAATAAAACATACACACATGATTTACTGGGGGAAGTTGCACAGTTTACCAAACCATGAACCCGAATAGTGTTGGTCATTTTATAAGTAACATTTAGTGTTTTTGTGAAATATGTTACTTAAAATTAATTTAAATACTAATATATTATGTAACTTAAAATACATATATCATCTTAACTGAATATTTAAATCATTGTACTCTATTATTTCATGTAACATCGAGTTCTTTTAATAACATATGTACACCACATGATAGAGTTATATTGAACTATAATATATTATTAACTTTATTACTTATGATTTCACTTTTTCCTCATTTTAATTGATGAAAATCATTACATATAAATATATTAACATTTATAAATATTACATGAAAAAAATCATTTTTGGATGAAGAATATAAAAATTTACATTTGGTGAATATTTTAAATTATTCAGAGATGTTTCATTTTCTAATGAATAGTGAAGCCACATAATTTTAATTGAAAACAACTTTTTCATCAAATATATTAAAATAGTTAAATAATATTTTAAATTGGTTTTAATTAATAATTTGTTAGATTATTAAAAAATCAATCCACTTTTGGATAAGTGATTTAAATTTAATTGAAATTGAATATGAAAACATTTCAATTGTTTGAAATTTTCTCATTGAGAACCCATTGTCACACAACATATGATTGATTTATTTTAAGTTAAATTTATGCTCATTTAGTAATTAAATTTTTTAAAAAGTGTATAAATATTTTCAATCATTATTCAAATTTTTTTCTAATAATATGAAATTTTATTTTCTTACTAGTCTGATTATTGAAAATAGTTAAAATGAATTACTCTTAATAAGGTGAGAACGAACATAATTAATGATGAAACATAGAGTATATGGTGCATAAATGTCCCAAAACACGTCCAATACTAATTTTATGTAAATATTTAAACCCCAAAAATTTCATCCAAGATTATGAGTTATTGGGTTACTATTCCAGGATAGGGACAAATATATTATGTTAAGTAAGGAAAAAGATCAAAAAAAGAAAATTTCATGCATTTCACACATATAAAACATTTATGTATTGAATAATCTATATAAAATAGTTATAAATATTATTTTGGAATATAAATTAGTTGTTTTTACCATAAAAAATAATATTTAGTTGTTATATATGATGTAATTAACTTAAATTCTTATAAAACACAAACACATGGAATATTATGAAATAATTAAACAGAATAAATATTATTTAAATAAATGCCTTAGAATTACTACAAATAATATCTTATGAAATGTGTTTTTTATCTGTTGAAAAATATAAAATATGGTCCATCAATGTGACAAATTTATTTTAAATAATGAACATTGTATCCCATAAATAGAAAAAACATTGTTAACACAGTTAGGGTTAAAGTAGTGTTTTTCACATTACATGCATTTAAGTTAAAATTAATTTCCAATTCATACTATATCATTATTTTATATATTATATATAATATTTTATAATAAGTGGTTATAAATTTTATATTATATATGTCAATAATTTAATTTTAATTAATTAATTAAATAAGCTATAAAAGTATAAACATAAATGAAAAAATGGGAAAAAATATTATAAACTAAAGGCTAAGGAATAAATGATAATAATGATTTAATTTCATTGTCATGTGAGCCGGGATTTAAAATAAATCCCCTTTAATGTATTATTTATTAATTTCGAATCAAATTATATAAGGGAGATCTCCTAGTTATATCTACCTTTTTCAATTTACAAGAATACCACTACCTATATACTATTAAAAGAAACAAACCCTACCCACATATTCAAACCTATAAAGAACCTTGGAACATAAAAATCAAAGAAAAATTAGATTCCAAAAATCCATTATATAATCATAGAATACTTTAATAGGGAATGATTCAATGAGACTAAGACATAGGCTAAACCGAAAATGTGTTACTTGAAAATAGGGTAACATTCTTCATCGATCACTTTTGTTTTATTTCATTCATAAAAGAATTAAATTATTATTATTCCATGATAATATATGTACTTATAATCCCAAATTCCATAATATTGTTTTAAGTTAAGGGTTCTTCACACACCTTCACAAACATCCATCAAATGGGATCCACAATCATCATTCTTATGAAGGGTTGTCTACCACCATGGGAACTGATGTCATTATTCCTTACACAAACATCTCTCAAGGATGAGAATAATCTTGGAAATACTATTTTCATATCATATTTATGTTATTTATAATGTTATTATGATTTTATAATTTTTATGTAGCCCATAAATACATACATACCATTTTTGTCAAGACAATGACATTGTTTCCGAATGTGTGGACAATCGACTCCTCAAACCTATTTGACTAATTCACCCATTTCATGGAATGTATTAAGGATGGGTTTAATAAAAATATATGATATAAATATAATATATATGAAATTAATAAATGAAATTTTCTATCTAGAAAAAAATATCATTTTCTTCATTCCATTTCACACACTGAATAACTGATATTATGGTCTATGAATGTCTGGACTACCGCCTCCTCGAAGCAATGTGATTCATCCTTTTCCAAAACCACATTAGAATAATGATATATATATATATATCTATTAATATAATTAAAAAATATCATATTTATTATATAATTATAATTTTGTAAATATTAATGTTACAAACCTTATTTCCATACTAATCGATGAAAAATTAGTGTGTTACTCATACGTGTGCACGACCTACCATCTCCAGGATTGAATAATTGGGTCATTATTCATAACCATATTTATTTTTTGATTTTAAAATTATAATTGAAATAAAAATTCGATTTTTTTTATTTTTACTAATTTCAGGTTGTATAAATAATTACATCATAGACCATAAATGTCCTATCATTGTCAGTTTGGACACAAAAGCTGAATATAGTCAAACCATCTGACTCAAATATTATATATTCTGTAATTCTATATAACATATTTATATGTCAAACAAAAATAATAATATACATGTAGAAGTTTTTAATGAAATTTAGTAATTATTAAATGCTTATTATTTAGGATGATACATAAGAAACATGGAAAATGGGACTCAAGGAAATGAATTTTGTCTCAATTTCTTTTCATTGAGGCATATTTTAATTTTATGTTTCTAATTTATTTTTTTGGTGAATATACTGAATTTATTATAATATATATCATTAATATAATTTATTTCATGATATTTAAGGTTTTAAATGATTTTATTTTTTCACAGATCTTATGATTCAAATGTTAATCAAGTAGTACGGTGTTTATTGACATAATTTTCATTCATTTTATTTGAACTTCTAGGTCTTTGTTCTTATTATGAAAATATTTTTTGTGAAATTAAATATATTTATTTTATACTTTATTAATAGTATTATTTTTTGGGTATAATATTTTCACACATAATTAACTCATTTATTTATTCTCACACTAATGATACGGCCTTTAAAATGGTTTTATCCATCGAAACAGTATTTCTATGAAATATATTCTATATTCCCCAATTATTAATTTTTTGTGGTGTATATATTTTAATTTAATGTAATTTATGACTCGGATAATTATATTTATGGGAGGTTTCATATCATTTTGATGATATCCCTTTCATTGGTTTTATAGTTTCCAAGTTACCAACGTGGTAATAGTTTTTTGGTCACAATTTTACATCCTTAATAAATTTATTTTTTTATAGATAGCTTTTTTATTGTGTATATATTCCCCCATTGATTTGTTATATCATGAATCTCTTTACTTTAATGCTCTGTTTCATTTAATTTTAATAAATTAATGGGGTTATTGATTCAAAATTTTCATATTTTCATGGTAATCATTGTATTATTTAATGATTTTTTCCATCATGAATCTTTTAAAGATATTTAAATGTAATGTCCATACATAAAAATAAAAAAATATTGTTTTTACATAGAATACACTTGGGATACGTTTTGTTAATACCATAATTATACTATTTTGGATGCATTGAAATTTTTTTAAATAGAATATTTTGTAACCAATTTATTTTCCATAGGTTAATCTTTTTTTAAAGAGATTTATATTGAAACAATTTCTTTTTAATGAGTTAATTATTTCACAAAGAGATTTTTATGGAACCCATTTCTTTTCTATGGTTTAATCATGTTTCAAAGAGATTTTTATTGAACCTAAACCTTTTCCATTGGTTAATATTCTTTCAAATATATTTTTATTTAAACTATTTCTTTTCTATGGGTAAATCATGATTCAAAGAGACTATTATGAAACACTTTTTTTCAATGGGTTGATTATGTACTAAAAATATTGTTATGGAAATCAGTTCACTAACCGAAGGTTATATATATTTTAAATGGTTATTTTTTAAACAATTTAATATCTAAAGGTTATACAGGTTATGAAATTATTAATGGTTGTATTTTATGTGTTATCATTAAATAAATTCTATTTTGGATTTATTAATTATTAGTTTTTTGTTATTTATAATTTATTGGTGTGGCCAGATAGCATTGGGAATTCCCATTACAGGTAATCATGGGGTGACCATGATAGCATTGGGAATGTCCATTAAAACATAACATTGGTTGTACTAGATAGAATCAGGTGTGCCCGAAATATCTATATGATGCAATGGGTGTTGATACTATTGGAATTCGATTGCATGGATATTAAAATATTTAAGGGTTCTACACGGGTTAATTAAGTGTTTTATAAGGAATCAATTTGATGATTTTGAAGGATCCCAATATATTTTATTTATGCATATAAGCGGTTTATAATGTTTCAAATGATCATTATTGGAATCTCTAGTCTTTTTATTGTTGATTTCGATAAATCATTCATTATACATGTTTTCTTATTTTGTGATCAAGGTATTGGTGTTTATCAGTTCTTTTATTACTCTTTCACGCACCATGTTTATGTCATAATCAAAAAGAATTCACAGTGGAAAAAAAGTTAATGTCACTAAGTGCATTCCAAATTAAACATTCCTTTTGTCATTTGTGAAAATATTCCATATAAAATACATAAATTAATTCCATTTGAATAAAATATACAATCTCAAAAAATAAACATAATATGTAATTTATAAATCCTTTATTTAAAAATAATTTTTTTAAAAATCATTTTCAAAAACACGGACATCGAAAGAAACTAAAAGGGAGAAAACCATTAAATAATTTTTTAAAAGAAATGTACCTATTAACATTGGAAAATTGGAATAATAATAACCATTTAATAATATAAATAAAAAACTATAAATAACATTAGTGTATACATTTTCATGGTATAAAATTTGAAAGGGGCTTTATCTACACCTTATAAAATAGTATATGTTTATAATATAAATATATCCCTCAATTAAATGTTATTCAGATGAAGTCCCATAATATTATTCATATTTATAACATGTGTCTTTATCACCATGAAAAATAAATATATGTTAATATTTAATTTATTGAGATAACATTTTTTGTTTATTATTACATTTATTCCACTTATTTCTGTGTTCTATACAATTACATAGTCAATCATGTTTATGTCGGTTTCTTTGAAATTTTTGGATTATGTGTCAAAAATAGAACTATTAGACTGACTACGGTCAATGTTTCCATTATTTAGACAAATATAGAATAATAATAATTAAATATTTATCATATTTGTATATAAATTATACTTTTGAGGCCAAATACGGAATTCAAAAATGAGTTATGGTGCGATCACAGATATGGTTGATCATACATACGCATGAGTAACATTTCCAGTTTTCAATTATCATTATGGAAGGAAGATGTTTCTTCATTTATATTTACATTATAATATTAATATAAAAAACTTCAAAGTATTTCCTTATATAAAATTACATATATCATCCATGTTGTGTTGTGATGAAAAGAGTTCCACATCACATCATGTAGCTGGTAGTCTACACATTCCTGAACGACATTATCATTTCTCACTAACATAGAATGAAAAAATTAGAAAATATATTACAAATATGAATAATTAATATTTCCCAAATATAACAATTATATCATTTATATCAAATATAATATTTATAATTACATTTTTAACATTATAAGTAAATCATTTGTGAAAATGAATCAAAACACTTCATCAGTCGTTAGTCCTCTTTACAGATGAACAACATTATTGTATCCCCTATTGAATTGAAATTGAAAACTTATGTATTATATAATGATTATTTAGGTATAATAATTTTAAAAATATAATATATATAGATTATATCAATTCATCATTACCTACCTTGATATATGGTAATTGAAAAAATAATGTCCTCATTTTGGGACCTCGTAGTCTATCGTACAAAAGAATCATAATTTTGTAACCCTGTTGATAGATGTCGTAATGGTTTTATGTCATGAAAATATTATAAAAACAATCCATTATATGTTTTATATGTTTTATATTATATAATCAAGTTTTAAAAATAATGTAAGGTGTTGGAGAAAGAAATAATATAATGACACTCGTTGAAGATGATGACCTATTCTTCGGGTATCCTTCATACTATTTCATTAAATACTTCATATGATGGATTTATTATGAAACTAAAGATACTAGGATGAGAGTAGGTAATCTGAGATGTTATTTTTTAAGGTGTTTGAAAATCCAAGTAAGTTTCATGGTTTAAATAATATCAGAGATGTGGTGCCCTTTTAGAAGTGAGGTGAGTGGAATACATGTAGTATTTTGAAAAGATTCAATCATTATTATATTTTCTTTAGGAAAAAAAATTCCAAAATGAGTAATTACATAACATAGAAGATATTATGTTGAAATATGTCCATAAAATGGTCTTTCTATATATTTGTAGGTCTTTTTTAACCATTCTCTTCTTAGTTGAACAATTGATAAATCCATATCTACATTAAATATAGTAAATAATTTTTACTATTTTCACAATTCATTTTGGTAAAAATTTATGTTAACATAATTTGATAACATTAATTATGTTGATTCAAAATAATTATTCCATTCTAAAAAATTGATTTTAATGAACTTGAAAATTTTATTTTTAAAATTAATCCCAAACATGAGTTGAGAAAGTAGGTTTTTATGGAGAAAACATTCTAATGATTAAAATGTTTATATATCAAAATAAAATATTAAAAATATTGATATAACATAAATTGGATTAGTATATAATAAATTTCACAAATTATACATTAATAACAAATAAAATAATTATTAAAATTTATAAATACATAAAAAAATTTAGTTTTCAATTAAAAATCAATATTTTTTAGTATTCATCGGTGAAACGGATCGGTGAGACCGGCCGACGTCGGCCGGCCTTGCCAAGTTGTTCCAGTAACGTTCCTTTTTTCGCAAATAGGGTTTTAAACCCTATTCTGCCTTGTTAAAAATGTCTTGGGAATCCGAAACGCGCACAAAGGTTTTAATTAAATGCTTCATTAATTCATGGGTCGGTTAAAACCACCCAGTGCCATTAATGATGAGTCAAGCCACGTGGTCAACCCACGACTCCCTCGTCTTCCGTGGTTTTGTGTTTCATCTCAACCGTCCCCAGCTCTTATAATTAAGGGTTAGGCCGTGGTTTTCCCCCTTCTTCGATCGTGGCTCTTCTGGTGCATCGGGACCGCCGCGTCGTTATCCGTAAAGTTCCGCGCCCCCGGCCTAAACGTCGATCATCTATCAACAAGTAGGGAATTTCTCTCGTCTCTCACTTTTGTGTATCATGCGGGGTGGGCGTTACTTTTGTTCCTATGGAATTGGTTGAACCAAACCCTAATGAAGATAATAAACGAAGTCCTAAAGGAAGAAGGGGAAGGGGTTGTGATCGTTGTTATGCTCTATCTTGTGATCATCCCTTTTATTGTACTGGTTTATGTTTTCTGAAAATTGAGGTCGTTGGTGGTCGTGTGTGTGCACTTGAATCCCCTCATGATGTTTTAAATGGGTTGCTGAAATTGTGAACTCCTGCTGTGAAATTGGTTAACCACGTATATCCGGCTGAATAATTGAAAGCACCAGGATCGGCCCTTCTGTGATAACTCCCGGTTAGAACACACGGAATTTGAAACCATGGAGTGTGTTAAATCGTTTAAATCTGAAAATCCCTGACTTGTGTTGGTAGTGGTTAGTGGTTTTTTTCCCTTCGGGCCGTTTGCTGGAAATGTGGGAGGGGATGGTATCCCCTGTTCTTTTTATACTCTCGGTGGCTGTGTGAATTTGGGGGATGGGATCTCCTGTTGGCATGGTTTCAGTGGTTGTGAGTTTTTATCACAAATTGGGGAGAGATCCTCTGTTGGCAGAACCGGGTGTGAGTGTTTTGGTTGATCTATTCTTTGACGTTTTCCTTGGTTATGCTTATGGTAGTTGCCCAGTAGTGCTTAAAATTAATTGAACATTTTGACTGAAAGTGAAACAAGAATGGGACAAATGGTTTTGTGGGCAAGGGTCGTGAATTGTGACTCGGACGCTGTGGTATTGTGTTCTGTAGGTTGGCTAGGAAAACCTAAGTTTTGGGTGAGTGTTTGTTACCTATATCTATACTTGTAGCTTTGTGTTTCTTATTCGCGCCCCACCCAAGTTGAGCTCTTAGTGCCAAACACCCCCATTTATGGGGGAAGGGTGTTTTTCCCAACACTATACTTAGTGGCTGGTTATTAGCTCCTTTTCTGCTCCCTTTCCCGGATAGCCCAAGTACCTTCGGGCAGGCTGTGATGGCCTGAAGTCCATTATTAGCCCGAGAACCATCGGGCAGGGTGTTGTGGTGGTTGGTCAGGTGTGTGCGGCAGGTGGTTTCCCAAGTGTCTTCGGGATGAGGACCAGGTGTTTTCGGGCGTGGCAGTGGATCCTTTAGCCCAGGTGTCTTCGGGCGTAGCGGTGGTTGTTCTGGCCTAGGTGTTTGCAGGCATGGTTACTTGTGACAGTTGAGGCCCAGGTGTGTGCGGGCGGGATTTGGCAGTGGGACTGCGTGTGGTGGTGGCCCAGGTGTGTGCGGGCGGGTGTGGCAGTGGGACTGCGGTGAGAATGGCGGGATTGGTCCGATGCGTAGGATGTCTCAATAACCAGTGGGGAAGTGGCGCGGGGTACCCAAACATCGATGTGCTCTTATTATATATATTACTTGACTTGCGTTATTTGGGGAGTGAGCCTTGGTGAGGCCTAGGATGGATAGTTTGCCTTGTTAGTTGTTTGGTTCACTCTTTTCTCACGGGACTTTAGTACGTTCCCCCACTTGTGCACGAGAGTCTTGGTTTTCCCTACTGAGTGTACTTGTATGCTCACCCTACGTTTACTTTCAGGTTTCCAGGAGGACTACCAGGGCTGCGCGGGACCCTATTAGTCGGATAGTTGGAGTTGTCGCTGTTGTCGTACCTTTGTTTTCTTTTGGTATTGTACTTGAGAGCTTTCTTTTTCTTTTGTACTTGTACCTTGTTTTAAACTGTTTAAACATGCATGGGGACTTTATTTGGGTTCATTTATATAAACTTGTTTCTTTTCCTTTTTGGGAGGTCGACTTTTCCTTTTTCCCGATCCTAAATAATAAAAAGGGTAATGCCTTCTATTTGCGAAAATTTTCTATACCCTTGGTGCTAGTCGCCACTCCGGGACCTATTGAAGGCGGGTTTCGGGGGTCATTATCTCTCCTTCAACTTAAAGAAGGAAGGGCCTGGCAATCCGCTGACTCTTCCCTCCTTTTGGTGAAGGCGGGTCGTGACAGAATGGTATCAAAGGAGGATGAGAGATAGGACGGAGTCTGGAGTTAGGCACAGTAAGGATTTCATGGGATGGTAAGGCAACATCGTTGGGTGACCTTGGTGCGTGAATTAGGCCAGGGATGACCGGCTAGGACACGGGATTTTAGGGCCCCCCGTGATCCGATGCAAGGACTCTGGACCTACCGAACGACCAAGTGAGGCCACACTGATTGCAGGGTAGAGACCCTAGGAAAGGTACATGCATCATAAATGACTTGTGTTATTGTGTTTCTGGGATGTCTTGGGAAATTAAGAATAAATTAAATCTTAACAAGTTTTGAGAACGGTTTTCTTTGCACTACTGGGCTTAGGCATTCCTTGTTTACCTTGCAGCTATGTCACCTGGAAGGCGACCACGTGTGGTACGGGTGGTCAAGACTCCTGAGACTACTTTGGCCAATCGGCAGAGAGCTGATCGGGAGGAAGAGGACGACCAGTGGCAGAAGACTCTTCGAGCCTTTCAGCGACAGGCCCTCGAGAAATATGAGGGCAGCACCTCCGACATGAAGACGGAAGGCTGGCTGGAGGAGCTAGTCATAGCCTTCGGCCTGATTCGGGCCCCGACGGAGTACTGGGTTCCTCTGGCTGTTAGCCAGATGCGAGGAGCGGCACGTCAGTGGTGGATGCTTCACCTGGGGAGTAGGAAGGAGTCTGAGGTTGCTTGGGCGGACTTCGAGAGGGAGTTCCGGGCGAAGTTCCTCTCCTCGACAATGAAGGCAGAGAAGAGGCAGGAGCTACTCTCCCTCCAGCAGGGGAGCATGTCCGTGAGGGAACTTGGAATCAAGTTCAAGGACCTCCTGCGTTTTGCCCCGGACCTCTTTCCCGATGAGGAGTCTCGGGCAAGACGTTTGGAGGAGGCGCTCCGACCCTCCCTCCAGTATGCTGTTACCCCCTTTACCCTTCCGACATACTTAGAGGTTCAGAAGAAGGCCGAAGTGGTGGAAAGGATGCACGCTCTAGGCGGACTGTCACGAGAAGGGATCCAGCTGGGACCATCGAAGGGGAAGGCCGTCAGCACCAGGCCTCCGGCATCGGGACCCTCCAGGTTCCGACCCGCAGGGAGCAGGCCGCAGCAGTTTCAGTTTCGATCCCCTGGCCCACATTCTTTTCCTTCAGGCTCGGGACCACGGTGCTTCATCTGCGGGAGCCCTGGACATCTTCGGAGTCAGTGCCCCGATCGGGTGCAGTACAGCAGTGGCAGTCATCCCCAGCGTCCGCCGCAGCAGCAGTTCCCAGCCAGACCCTTCCAGCAGCAGCAGCAGGGACAGCGAGCTCCCGCTCCTCCGCAGACAGACATAGGAGGGGGAGGCCGACCTCAGGGCGCTCCCCAGGGACCTCGACCAGGGCGTGGTCGGGGAGGTGGCCGACAGCCGAGGGGCAGGGGAGCTGGGCGTGGACAATTACACGCCGCAGAAGCAACAGTTCCAGCAGGGCCAGAGGTTGTTCGAGGTACGATCAGTGTGTTTAGCACTCTTGCTTATTCTTTGTTCGATACCGGAGCTTCGCACTCCTTTGTTACACCCAGTCTAGCCCGCGCCTTGGGTCTAGATGCCGAGAGACTTCCAGTGCCCCTGGTGTTGAGCACACAGTTGGAGGTCAGACCGACTTTCTGTTCGTTTGTCGGGGTTGTAGACTGATGTTGGGGCCACATCAGTCGGTTAAGGATCTCCTTCTGCTACAGATTCGGCCGTACGATGTCATCCTAGGCATCGACTGGCTATTTTCTGTGTGCGCCGTCATCGACTGTTTCCAAGGGAGGGTGGTGTTCTCCGGTTTGGACGGCCAGCGTGTTACTTTCACCGGCGAGTGGAGCTGTCCGAAGGGAAACAGGAGGGAGGAACCTCTCCTCTCCTTGTTGACCGAACTGACGATAGAATCAACAGATGAGGAAATGGTGGAAGTACCAGAGATCGTTCGTGAATTTGTGGACGTCTTTCCTGAGGAGGTGACGACTCTACCCCCTCGACGTGACATCGAGTTCGGGATAGACCTGCAGCCCGGCTCTCGACCAATCTCGATGGCTCCTTACCGGATGGCACCTTCGGAGATACGGGAGTTGCGGATACAGATTGACGATCTGATAAAGAGGGGTTATGTTCGTCCAAGTGCATCACCGTGGGGTGCCCCAGTCTTGTTCGCAAAGAAGGCAGATGGTGGCCTCAGGTTGTGCATCGATTACAGGAGGCTGAATCAGGTAACGATCAAGAACTGCTACCCTCTTCCGAGGATAGATGATCTTTTCGACCAGCTGAAGGGGGCAGGATGGTTCTCGAAGATCGACCTGCGATCCGGGTACCACCAGCTGAGGGTGAAGGATAGCGACGTCCCGAAGACGGCGTTGAGGTGCAGGTATGGGCACTTCGAGTTCGTGGTCATGCCCTTTGGTGTTACGAATGCCCCGGCCGTGTTCATGGGGCTTATGAACTCCATCTTTCGGGAGTACCTGGATCGGTTTGTGGTGGTGTTCATCGACGATATCCTGATCTATTCAAAGTCAGAAGAGGACCATGCAGAGCACCTGAGGACGGTTTTGGAGGTCCTCCGACAGCACCAGCTCTATGGGAAGTTGTCAAAGTGCAAGTTCTGGGCACGAGAAGTGCACTTCCTCGGACATGTAGTGTCTGAGCAGGGAGTAGCAGTCGACCCATCAAAGGTTGAGGCAATTGTTTCTTGGGCAGCACCCAAGAATGTGGCGGAAGTTCGGAGTTTCCTCGGACTGGCGGGCTACTACCGGAGATTCGTACCCAACTTCTCCCGGGTAGCAGCCCCTTTGACGGCTTTGACCAAGAAGGACCAGGTTTTCATGTGGAGCGAGCAGTGTGAGTCGTCCTTCAGCTACCTAAAAGAAAAACTGGTTAGTGCCCCAGTGTTGAGATTTCCAGAAGAAGGGATGGCCTATGAGGTATTCTGTGATGCTTCGGGACAGGGCCTGGGGTGCGTATTGATGCAGCGACAAGGGGTGATCTCTTACGGGTCCAGGCAGCTACGCCCCCATGAGCGGAACTATGCCACCCATGACCTGGAGCTTGCAGCGGTAGTGTTCGCATTAAAGCTGTGGCGACATTACCTCTTTGGGGAGCGCTTTGTGGTCTTCACCGATCACAAAAGCTTGCGCTATATCTTCTCCCAGCGTGACTTGAACTTGCGACAGCGGAGGTGGGTCGAGTTTCTCCAGGACTACGACTTTGAGATCTCATACACTGAAGGTAAGGGAAACGTTGTGGCTGATGCCCTGAGCAGGAAGCCGCTTCAGGAGGTGGTTCGGGAATCTGCTGATGCTTGGAGGGCGATGGGGGAATTGGCTGCCTTGCACTTGGATGCAAGGGTGGAAGGTACTAGAGGCTGTTTGTTTCAGATGACGGTACAGTCCTCTTTGTTGCAGCAAGTGGAAGAGTCTCAGTGGGGAGATCTTGAGGTGGAAGTGTTGCGGGATCGTATCGATCAGGGGAATGCCCCGGAAGGATGGTCGGAGGACAGCCGACGTCGGATGCTCTTTCATCGGAGGTTGTTTGTTCCAGAGGTGATGCGTGATGAAGTCCTTCGTGAGTTCCATAGCTCAGCCTTGGCAGTACATCCGGGTGTTTCGAAAATGTACCAAGGCCCGAGGGGACAGTTTTGGTGGCCCGGGGTGAAACGGGCAGTGGCAGAGTTCGTGGCTAAATTCCTGGTGTGTCAGCAGGTGAAGGCTGAACACCGTGTTCCTGGTAGTCTGTTGCATCCTCTAGATGTTCCCGAGTGGAAGTGGGACGACGTCTCGATGGACTTCGTCACGGGACTACCCAGAGCTCAGGGCGGGCATGATGCTATCTGGGTAGTGGTGGATCGATTGAAAAAATCTGCTCACTTCTTGGCTATCAAGGAGTCAGGACCCGTGAGTACCTTAGCACAGAGGTACGTGGATGAGGTGGTGCGTTTGCATGGAGTTCCGAAAACGATTGTCTCAGATCGGGACACTCGATTCACCTCACGAGTCTGGAAGGGGATACAGCATGCTTTTGGCACCCAACTACGCCTTAGCACTGCTTTTCACCCTCAGACTGATGGGCAGACAGAGCGGACTATCCATACCTTGGAGGACATGCTGCGAGCATGTGTTCTGGATTTCGGAGGATCATGGGTACGACACTTTCCTTTAGTAGAGTTTGCCTACAACAACAGTTTTCACTCTACTATTGGCATGGCTCCTTTTGAGGCTTTGTATGGAAGACCATGTCGTTCACCCTTATGCTGGGCAGAGGTTGGTGAGACTGGTACTCTTGGACCAGAAGTAGTGCAGAGCACCACGGAGAAAGTCCAGCTATTGCGGGAGAGGATGAAAGCAGCTCAGGATCGGCAGAAATCTTATGCTGATCGTCGGAGGAGGCCCCTGAAGTTCGAGGTGGGAGATCATGTGTTTTTGAAGGTTTCCCCTCGACAGGGGCAGCGGAGGTTCGGAAAGGGGAGTAAGCTCTCCCCTAGGTTCATCGGACCTTTCGAGGTGCTGAGGCGAGTTGGCGAGGTAGCATATCAGCTGGCCCTACCACCTCAGTTGGAGAGGGTCCATGACGTCTTCCATGTCTCCCAGCTTCGTCAGTACTTACATGATGACTCTCATGTCATCAACTGGGGAGAGCTAGATGTGGGAGGAGACGCGACCTTCGAGGAACGGCCAATCAGAATCGAGGATCGCAAGGAGAAAGTGCTCCGTGGACGAACCGTCGGCCTGGTTCGTGTGTTGTGGAGACATGGCGGCCTCGAAGAGAGCACGTGGGAGAGGGAAGCACAGATGCGTGCCCAATACCCCGAGTTGTTCTGAGCTTTGAACGTTTGGTGCCTGTTGTGACAGAACGTTTGACCTTTTTGTCTATGAAATGTGCTAGTTCCTTTCCTCTGTTATGTGTGGAAATCCCCGGCTAAAGGGAAGGGGAAACCCGACCCCTAATCAGGACGCATTAAGGTGGATGCGATTAAACCCGTGCGGGCGAGTCAGTGCCGCCCAAAGCGGATAATATCTTGACATGGGGGAGGGGAACTCCCCAAACCCACATGACCGGGCGGTTTGGCGTGGTATGTTGCTTGGTTCTTGACAGGGAGTGTTTTCAATTAGCGGGGGTCCACTCCTAAGAGGTATCTTCGAAGATGGTTGTTCGGATCCTCTCTTTCCTTCTGGTTTGTTTTGATTCTCGGGGACGAGAATCGTTTAAGAGGTATCTGATGTGATGACCCAGACCCCCCTTGGTCCCTTCCTTTGCCAAAAATCCGGTTTTCTTGCGGGGTACCGACCGGTGAGACCGATCGGTGAGACCGATCGGTGAGACCGATCGGAGAGACCGATCGGAGAGACCGATCGGTGATACCGATCGGTGACACCGATCGGAGAGACCGATCGGTGAGACCGATCGGTGACACCGATCGGAGAGACCGATCGGTGAGACCGATCGGTGAGACCGATCGGTGAGACCGATCGGTGCGACCGATCGGTGAGACGGATCGGTGAGACCGGCCGACGTCGGCCGGCCTTGCCAAGTTGTTCCAGTAACGTTCCTTTTTCGCAAATAGGGTTTTAAACCCTATTCTGCCTTGTTAAAAATGTCTTGGGAATCCGAAACACGCACAAAGGTTTTAATTAAATGCTTCATTAATTCATGGGTCGGTTAAAACCACCCAGTGCCATTAATGATGAGTCAAGCCACGTGGTCAACCCACGACTCCCTCGTCTTCCGTGGTTTTGTGTTTCATCTCAACCGTCCCCAGCTCTTATAATTAAGGGTTAGGCCGTGGTTTTCCCCCTTCTTCGATCGTGGCTCTTCTGGTGCATCGGGACCGCCGCGTCGTTATCCGTAAAGTTCCGCGCCCCCGGCCTAAACGTCGATCATCTATCAACAAGTAGGGAATTTCTCTCGTCTCTCACTTTTGTGTATCATGCGGGGTGGGCGTTACTTTTGTTCCTATGGAATTGGTTGAACCAAACCCTAATGAAGATAATAAACGAAGTCCTAAAGGAAGAAGGGGAAGGGGTTGTTATCGTTGTTATGCTCTATCTTGTGATCATCCCTTTTGTTGTACTGGTTTATGTTTTCTGAAAATTGAGGCCGTTGGTGGTCGTGTGTGTGCACTTGAATCCCCTCATGATGTTTTAAATGGGTTGCTGAAATTGTGAACTCCTGCTGTGAAATTGGTTAACCACGTATATCCGGCTGAATAATTGAAAGCACCAGGATCGGCCCTTCTGTGATAACTCCCGGTTAGAACACACGGAATTTGAAACCATGGAGTGTGTTAAATCGTTTAAATCTGAAAATCCCTGACTTGTGTTGGTAGTGGTTAGTGGTTGTTTTCCCTTCGGGCCGTTTGCTGGAAATGTGGGAGGGGATGGGATCCCCTGTTCTTTTTATACTCTCGGTGGCTGTGTGAATTTGGGGGATGGGATCTCCTGTTGGCATGGTTTCAGTGGTTGTGAGTTTTTATCACAAATTGGGGAGAGATCCTCTGTTGGCAGAACCGGGTGTGAGTGTTTTGGTTGATCTATGCTTTGACGTTTTCCTTGGTTATGCTTATGGTAGTTGCCCAGTAGTGCTTAAAATTAATTGAACATTTTGACTGAACGTGAAACAAGAATGGGACAAATGGTTTTGTGGGCAAGGGTCGTGAATTGTGACTCGGACGCTGTGGTATTGTGTTCTGTAGGTTGGCTAGGAAAACCTAAGTTTTGGGTGAGTGTTTGTTACCTATATCTATACTTGTAGCTTTGTGTTTCTTATTCGCGCCCCACCCAAGTTGAGATCTTAGTGCCGAACACCCCCATTTATGGGGGAAGGGTGTTTTTCCCAACACTATACTTAGTGGCTGGTTATTATCTCCTTTTCTTCTCCCTTTCCCGGATAGCCCAAGTACCTTCGGGCAGGCTGTGATGGCCTGAAGTCCATTATTAGCCCAAGAACCATCGGGCAGGGTGTTGTGGTGGTTGGTCAGGTGTGTGCGGCAGGTGGTTTCCCAAGTGTCTTCGGGATGAGGCCCAGGTGTTTTCGGGCGTGGCAGTGGATCCTTTAGCCCAGGTGTCTTCGGGCGTAGCGGTGGTTGTTCTGGCCTAGGTGTTTGCAGGCATGGTTACTTGTGACAGTTGAGGCCCAGGTGTGTGCGGGCGGGATTTGGCAGTGGGACTGCGTGTGGTGGTGGCCCAGGTGTGTGCGGGCGGGTGTGGCAGTGGGACTGCGGTGAGAATGGCGGGATTGGTCCGATGCGTAGGATGTCTCAATAACCAGTGGGGAAGTGGCGCGGGGTACCCAAACATCGATGTGCTCTTATTATATATATTACTTGACTTGCGTTATTTGGAGAGTGAGCCTTGGTGAGGCCTGGGATGGATAGTTTGCCTTGTTAGTTGTTTGGTTCACTCTTTTCTCACGGGACTTTAGTACGTTCCCCCACTTGTGCACGAGAGTCTTGGTTTTCCCTACTGAGTGTACTTGTATGCTCACCCTACGTTTACTTTCAGGTTTCCAGGAGGACTACGAGGGCTGCGCGGGACCCTATTAGTCGGATAGTTGGAGTTGTCGCTGTTGTCGTACCTTTGTTTTCTTTTGGTATTGTACTTGAGAGATTTCTTTTTCTTTTGTACTTGTACCTTGTTGTAAACTGTTTAAACATGCATGGGGAATTTATTTGGGTTCATTTATATAAACTTGTTTCTTTTCCTTTTTGGGAGGTCGACTTGTCCTTTTTCCCGATCCTAAATAATAAAAAGGCTAATGCCTTCCATTTGCGAAAATTTTCTATACCCTTGGTGCTAGTCCCCACTCCGGGACCTATTGAAGGCGGGTTTCGGGGGTCATTATCTCTCCTTCAACTTAAAGAAGGAAGGGCCTGGCAATCCGCTGACTCTTCCCTCCTTTTGGTGAAGGCGGGTCATGACATCATCATAAGAAGAATATTTCTTAAAAAATAACAAATAGTCACCCAAGGATAATTTATATATGATTATTTCAAAAAATATATTTATTTTTTCAAATAAAATTTTTTAACGAGGAAAAAATTAATTTTAAATTTTGTGCACAAAGAATTAATAATATGTTTTTTTGAACACCGTTGGACCACATGCCGTCCTGTGCACGCCCCACAAGAGTCCCTGAGACGGCCCCATCCTGGAATCTCGGCCGAGCCGGCGTCCTGGCTACCTCGTGTACACCCGACTAAGCTGGTGTCCAGCCCCCTCACGGTGCCCTGGCCAAACCATCCCCGGCCGCGGCATTCGGCCAGACCTCCCTTGCAGCCGGCTGGGCATGGCCAAACGGGTCTGGTCAGAACAGACTAAGTCGGGTTGGGCTGGTCTGATTGGGTCGGACTGGACCCAGGCCCACTACTAACCCTTTACTTTCATTGGAAATATATTTGGCACTACATGACCATTTGACGAACCGTAGGTGGCACTGGTTTTCTTGGAGCGTGATAGTCCCTTTTAGTATACCCCACTAGAGTTTAGGGTAATTATGAGATACGGTCAGGTTAGATCGTACACAAATCCAACTGGGCACCGGGGAGTTAAAGTTTAATGACTCACAGACTGGGCATCTGATTAACGCGCCCTCTATTGAATTGAGACACCTATGACATAGTGGTCATTTGAGATACTTCTTTGTGGTACATCATATATGTTGGAGCATTGACTAGTACCTTGTGGAGAAGATCTTCTAGAGACGAGTGAGATTTTGTGCCGGAACCTAGTAGCTGGATGGGACTTGATGACTACTGATCATTTGACTCAGAGTGATTCTACTAGTCCATCAGGGAGTGTCATGGTGTAGTAGAATACCTGCAGTGGGGAGAGCCATGCTGTCACAGAAGACCCTTGGTACTCTACAGGATAAGTACCTAAGAAAACTACGAGGGGGCGCGTCTCTGTGTGACGTGGCAGACCCATGGTTGTGAGCGCCTCTCTGGGATGTAGTATACCCATGGTACTTGACAGGAGGAGTACCTCAACAGTCCAAGGTAAGGGGGAAGTGCCTTTGAGTGATGCGGAAGGCCCACTGTACTCGATAAAGGAGGAGATCTCCAGCAGCTGATGGTTCAGATTTATACTAACCCTAGAATAAAATCTTGGTTGAGCTGAGTCAGTAACTATTGTGTTTAACTTATGATTGAGATGGATTACTTGATATCATAGGTATATGTATGGGAACATACCGAAGTTGGGATATTTGTTGATTTCGTACTATTTATTTTATTCTTGTTAGATTTTTTGAGACCTTGAGGGTCTTGGTGTCCTTAATGAGTATCGTTATACTCACCCCTACAAAGTCTACGCATTCACCTCATTATGTTGGTTGCATATGATAGACAGTGCTGACTGTGGCTGAGAGTAGCAGGACTGGACGATACCTGGAGGAGGACCACACGGCGTGACGGTACACGGAGAAGTCGGACGGATTTGGAGTCCTGTGGAGGCTATATATACCTACCCTTTAAGTAGGATTTCACGGATGACGTTCTAGCAACTATTTTACATTTCTTCAGTTGTAACTATAATATCTTGTTGGGCTTGTATCCTGGACCCTCTACATTCAACAGTCTTTTTCATACAGTTTTTATTAGTGTTTTTCCTCCAACTCATAATCTGTTGTGAAATATTACTCTTTATAAAGAAAATGCCTTCCCAGTTTTAGGGAAATATGCCTTTGCTGCTAGTCTCTAGCCCCTGGCCTCTAGAAAGCTAGTTTGGGGTAGTCATGGAACATGCCCCAAGGGACAGGTCGTGATAAATTGGTATCAGAGGAGTCAGTTCTACCGCATAACATAGGACTCCGATATTTTCTTTGAAGCAATAGTTTTAATGGAGCATAGAGTGGTTTTCAGCTCCGAGAGTCTAGTGTTGGTGCAGCGGTCGGCGTATCAATACACAAGGACCCTAAATACTGATCCCCGACTCAGTGCCCGAAAACACTGATTGTGTGTGTGTTTGAAAAACTTTTTCCTGAACTCAACTCAACCAAGTCAGCTCACTAGGTATAGTCTTTGGATAGTGTTACTTCTGATTCATTCCGGATGCATCCCCGCAGACAAACTTCTAGAGTCCTGCGAGTTGTATGCATAGATATCAGACCAGGCGATGAGGCCTCGGTGCAAGGCCCTTTTCCAGCTGTCGCTCAAGCGGTACAACTTCCCGTTGGGCCACCGATGCCACGAGCCCCAGCAGCAGACGATTCATGCCACATGGGCATGTTTCATGAGTTCTAGCATCAGAGTACACCTAGGTTCAGTGGAGAGACGAACCCGCATGCGTCTTAGGATTGGATGGAAGCTGTGGTGAGATTCACCATATTGGTAGGGACACTAGCTGACTTCATGGAGATTCATGGTGCAAGCCTTCTACAGGCAGTAACAGGGAAATGGTGGATCCTGATGCTCCAGGTGTATGACAAGGAGACACTACTCTGGGAAGACTTTGAGAGCCTATTTTGCGTGTAGTTTGTCCCAGCCACCCTACGTGATGTACAGATATAGGAGCTACAACATCTACAGCAGGGTAGCATGACCTTGGAAAAATACTCACTGAGGTTGACCGACCTCTCGCGCAACTACACAGATATGGTACATGACCCATTCTTCAGGGATCGATCCTTCGATCAGGGGCTCAGGTGAGAGATTAGGGCTTTTATGATTTCCCTTAACATCCAAATGCAGGTAGGGGTGTTGGAGAAAGCCCACTTAGCGGAGAGTTTCCTTGTTGATAAGTCTCCAGCAGCGAGACCCACCACTAATTGACATGTAGCGGAGTCTTATGCAGCTGGAAATAGATATATGTCGCAGAGGTCCAAGGGAACCAGACCCACGGATGGATGACAGCATGACTCAAGATCAGTTGTAAGGGGAACCTAGGGCAGAGACACACATGCCAGGAGAGAAAAGTGTTACTAATGCGGTGGGCATAGTCACATGTCTCATGATTGTAAGACCCGCCATTCAGATGATCAGTAGACGGTCGATGAACTACCCTAGCATAGATAGATATTTGATCAAGGAGGTCCGAAGGATGCATGCGGATGTGGCAGAGGAACTGGTAATGCAACTGGTGGTGGGTGACGTCTCGATGTGTTACCACCACAATCAAAATGAGGTCCACCCTGATCACATGGAGTAGGTAGAAATATGAGATCTCTGCTTCAGGAAGATGTGGCTTATGATCAAGGCGCTCAGGAGATGATTCATGGTACGATCTATGTCCACTCCACCTTAAATTTAGTTCTTATAAACATAGGTTCCAGTCACTCTTTCATTTACACTGCCCTCATTCGGAGCTCGGATATTCTTATGGATTCGTTGGCTCGATCCGTACGGCTAAAGACTTTTATGGGAGAAGATTCTACAATTATGTAGTAGTGACGACAGTGTGAGCTTACCGTAGGAGGCCAGATCTTCAGCTGGGATATTCTGTTAGTGGTGTTGAGGCCTTACGACGTCATCTTGGGTATGGACTGGTTATCTAGAGTCCATGCTCAGATCGACTTTATTAGGAACAACATGCATTCTGTCCGCACGGATAGAACTCGGTTCACCTTCACCGGTGATAACGTTGCCTTTTCAGCAATGGACAGACTTACTCAGAGAGTGCAGCCGATCACTCATCTGTTGGATTTCCTTACCCTCGGAGCAGATGATGTGGAGAGTCTGAATTATCCTATAGAGGTGGACCAGTACATGTGTGTTTTTCTTGGTGAAGTCCCACATCTACCTCCTCATAGAGAGAATGACTTTTACATTGACATGTACCCTTGGACAACACCGATATCTTCACCAGCATATTGGATAGATCCTGTAGAGCTTCGCAAGCTGCGGGTAGAGCCAGAGGTCTTACAAGGGATGTGATTCATCTGGCCCAGTGTTTCTCCCTAGGCAGCCCCAATTCTGTTCACCAAGAAGGTGGATGGGAGCATGAGGCTTTTTTTCGACTACCGTCGCCTAAATTAGGTGATCACGAAGAACAAGTACTGACTCCCGAGTATTGAAAACCACTTTGATCAGTTGAAGGAAGCACGATGGTTCTCAAATATAGACCTCGTATTAGGCTATCACTAGCACAAAGTTTGAGACGAGGATGTGCAGATGATGGCCATCAGATGTCGGTATGGCCACTACGAGTTCTTGGTTATGTCATTCGGTGTAACCAATTCTCCAGAAATATTCAAGGGACTCATTAACAATATTTTCCATCCATTCCTCGATCGCTTTTCCATAGTCTCCATCGACGACATTATGATCTACTCGACTACTGAGGAGGATAATTCCTACCATTTTCATGTTGTACTGGACACACTCCGAGAGCACAAGATTGATGGTAAGCTATTGAAGTGTGAGTTTTGTATCTAAGAGGTTTAAATTTTGGGACATATCTTCTTGATGGATGGAGTTGCAGTGGATCCAGTAATAGGTGAGGCGATACTTTCTTGGGATCCACCCAACAGTGTGACAGAGGTATGATGTTTCCAGGGTTTTTCTAGTTATTTTCAGAGAGTAGTTCCAGACTTCTCTAGAGTTGAAACACTACTATCATCCTTCCTGAACAAATGGAAAACCTTTGTGTGGTCCGAAATATGCCATCAATTTTTTTGGAGATGATGTAGAGGCGGACTAGTGCCCCCATCTTGAGGCTTCTAGAGGAAGGCGTAGGGTACCTAGTCTATTGTGACACATCAGGGACAAGACTTGGGTGTGTTCTAAAGTTGGAGTGAGTAGTGATCGAATATGGTTCTCAGCAGCTAAGACAACATGAGTAGTACTACGCTACACATGACCTGGAGTTAGCAGCAGTGGTCTTCATCTTGAAGATTTGGTGACACTATTTTATGGGACAACATTTTACTGTGTACTCTAATCACAAGAGTTTCAGGTATATATTCTCTCAGAAGGACCTGAACCTGAGACAAAAACGATGTCATGAGTTCATCTCGGACTATGACTTCGAGATACTCCATACTCATGGAAAAGGGAACATTGTAGAAGATGCAATCAGAAAAAGGTCTAGTATACAGCTGTTAGGAGAGGCGATAGATCAGCTGGCTGCCTTATAGATATCCTTTGTAGATTAGGATGGAGCAGCGTTTCTACAGTATCTTACAGTCACTCCCCCACTAATTTAGCGAGTCAGGGAGGTGCAACATTGGGATGCTGACTGCAAAACCTGACGTGCTCAGATATCCACAGGGCAGGCACATGATGAATTTTCTAAAGGTAGGGAGCACGTCATCCTCTTCAGAGGACGTACCATGGTACCTGTGTCCCTAAAGGAAGAAGTGTTAAAGGAGTTCCTCACATACCATCTAGTTGTACATCCAAGAGTGGATAATATGTACCAGGACATTCGACGACAACATTGGTGGTTAGGTATGAAGAATTCAGTTGCAGAGTTTGTCTCTCGATGCCTCACTTGTTAGTAAGTGAAGGTGGAGCACCAGGTACAAATAGGTTTGGTTCAGCCTTTAGAGGTCCTAGAGTGGATGTGGAATGAGATATCCATGTACATCTTGATAGTACTTCCACGTACATATAGGGGTCATGACTCAATTTGGGCGATCTTCGATCGACTCACCAAGTCATCCCACTTCCTATTGATCAGAGAGCATGGTTCATTAGAGAGCATGGGACGCCTCTGTGTGCAAGCGATTGTGTGGATACATGGAGTACCCTCATCTATAGTCTCTGATCATGATGCACGTTTTACTTCTTGGCTATAGAAGGGGTTACATGATGCTTTCGGGACAGATCTTCATTTGAGCACCGCCTTCCAACTTCAGACGGATGGTCATACAGAGCAGGCCATTCAGACCCTCGAGGACATGCAACATGCTTGTGTCCTCGACTATGGTCAAAGCTGGGAGGATCACTTACCTTTGGTAGAGTTTGCAAACAGAAACAGATATTACTCCACCATATGTATTGCACCTTTTGAGGCATTATACGTGTGACCTTACAAATCAACCTTATGCTGGAAAGACCCAGGGGAGTCAACACTGGTGGGACTAGAGATGGTATGGTCTATCACATAGAAGTTTCATGTTATCTAGGAGTGGATGAAGAATGAAAAAAGCAGGAAGAAGTCCTATGCTGACATGATATGGAGACCTTTTGAGTTCTTGGATGGCAACCACATCTTTCTACGGCTCTCACCTTGTCGAAGATTATAGTTATTTTGCTGAGGCGGCATGTTATCTCCGAAAATCGTCAGACCATTGCAGGTCCTCAACAGAGTAGGTGAGGTGGATTACCGTTTGTCTCTTTGTGCTCCGTTGCACTGGGTGCACAATTTCATCCACATATCTCAGCTAAGGATATATTTCCATGACTCTTCTCACATTATCTCCCATGGAGAGCTGGGTGTCGACGATGGGGAGACTTTTAAGGAGGTTCTATTGGAGATTGAGGATCAAAAAGAGTGGGTCCAATGTGGACAGTCGATACCTATGGTGCACATTCTCCGACAGGACGATAACCTCTTGGAGAGCACATGGGAGTGGAGGCTCAGATGCATGCTCAATACCTCCACTTGTTCTGTTAGTTCGAGTTTCAGTTTACAGGGATGTATATCCCTGAGGTCGGGAAAGTGCAAAGATCTGAAAATTCCATGGAATTTTTATTAAATACTTGTGAACTTTACGAGTCCACGAAAAGTGATGGTGCTTGATTCTGAGCTCGGTGTTCCCGGAATCAATTTATGAATTTTTGTTCGAGTACATTTAGTAAACATACGAGCGTGATTTTATAACTTTTGAACCGCTGCTCAGAATTGATATCTGAGGGTACCATTGAACATGAAACACCTGTACTCTCTTTAAAATACATTAACATCGATGGCAGTGAGTCGTTAATTGATGATAGTTTTTGGGTTTTCGTAGAGGATAATAAAATAAAGTGAGCCTCACAATATTCTTTTGATCTCCCAAGTGGTTGTTTGGTGGTTAAAACCTCCTCATAGAAGTTTTAGGTGGTACCACGACACCTTAACCTCCCATGGGAGGTTATGGTGGTGGGTACCACCCGAACATAACCTCCCGCGAGAGGTTAGGATGAGGGGACCACACAGTGCTTAACCCCTATTGATGGAGGAGAGTAAAACATCCTCAACTCTCCCTCATTAACGAGGGAGAACCTCTTCATCTCCCCAAATTAATTCCTTATGCCAACCCCTTGAATTAATTACGGGGTCCTACCTAATTAGATAGTACAATTTGAATATCATGCCAAATAATTAATAGGATATTTCAATCTATTATTTCATTGGAATTTTCATTTTGTTGGATTCTTTTAGAAGATGATTATTGGGAGAATGCTCCAAATGAAGAACCTCGTCTCCCAATGAAGAACGAAGAACGAAGAACTCCGAAATTCTTCGAATTCATCTTCGAAGCATCAACCATCGTTTGACATCTTCGAAGACCTACTTCCACATCATCGTCAACGAGATGACGTAGCTCAGGTTTGGAAGTGCATGATGGATACGACGAATGAAAATCTTCTTCATCTACATTCTTTGACTCTGTCAACTAACGATGTACAACTATCAAAGGTAGGGGGTCTATTTTGTGTCATATTCCTTTTCTTTTTTCTTCGAATTGGAAAGGAATCAATGTGTGGTTGTAAAACAATAGATGTTCATCTTCCTTATTCTCTAATGAACCAATTGATACCACCCTAAATGCGGAGGGTGCTGGCGAAACCAACATGGCCCGACCCCTCTGCTGATCTTGATTATGATGAACATCGGCAAGTCTATGAGGTGATAAAGTGAAGAATGTGGCCACAATAAAGGACACACTACTCATGGCCTCCACGAACCTTGCCTCCCTTGCGGTGCTCCGGTGCTCCCGGCCATCCACCGTCGGCCCACGCTAGCCCGATCTGTGGCGAACCGGCTGGCCCAGCCTCCTACTGGCCGTCGGCCAGCCTAGTCATGCCCTTCCCTTCCAAACACCATCACCCCACCCTCCAGCCTAATGGTGCGCCCCATACACCTCCCTAAATGCCGCTGGACCTCCTTTCGGCCTCCGTGTGCCCCGCAGGCCACCGCGAGTCTGCCCCGCGGGCCCCCGCGGGCCTGCCCAGTGGGCCACCGCCAGCCTGGCCCCTCTCGTCTTCCCGGCTGAGCTGAAGTCCTGTCACCCTCACGGCCACCTGGCTGAGACGATGTTGCGACCCCATCCCGACCTCCATGCTGAGCCGGTGTCCCGACCCCCTCATGGTGCCCTTGCTGAACCGGCCCCAGCCACGCCCTCCAGGCCGAGCCATGCCGGGCCGCACCCTCGTGGTGCACTGGGCCGAACCGGTATCGATCCCGGGCCAGACCACCCTTGCAGCCTGCTGGGCTGAGCCCAGTGGGCCGGAAAAAACCCAATGGACCGGACCACCCAACGGGCCAGGTCGGACCCTTCAAGAAAGCGCGGGTCGACCCGAACCTGTTCAGCCCAGACTTAGTCGTTCTGGGTTGGTCCGAGTGGGTCAGATAGTACACGGGCCCACTACGGACCCATTACATTCATTGGCCATATCCTTGGCACTGGACGACCGTTTGACGAATCGCCAGTGGCGCTGGTTTTCATGGAGCGCAACTGTCCCTTTGAGTATACCCCACCAGAGATTGGGGTAATGTTGAGATATGGTCAGGTAGGATCGTACACGAATCAAACTAGGCCCCCAAGACTAAAAGGCTATTAAATCACAGACCGACCATCTGATTTCCGCACCGTCTACTGAATTGAGACACCTATGACAAGGCAGAACTTTGAGATACCTCTTCATTGGACTTCGTGGAAGTTGGTGCATCGAATAGTAGCTTGTGGTATCAATATTCCTGAGACGAGTGAGATTTTTTGTGGGAACCTAGTAGCTGGCTCAGACCTGACCACGGTTGACTGTTTGACTCAGAGTGATTCTACTAGCCCAGCGCGGAGTGCCATGGTGACGAGGCAGACCCGCTGTGGGGAGCGCCCTAGTGTCGTAGCAGACCCAAGGTACTCGATAGGAGGAGTAACTCAGCAGTCTATGAGGGGGAGCGCCTCTATGTGATGCGGCAGACCCACGGTGGGGAGCGCCTCTATGTGACGTGACAGACCCAAGGTACTCGACTGGAGGAGTATCTCAACAGTCCATGGTTAGTGGGAAGCTCCTCTGTGTGATGCGGCATGCCAACTGTACTCGATTGAGGAGGTGTTCTTCAGCCGCCAAGGGTTCAGATTGATACTACCCATAGAATAAAATCCAGGTTGAGCTGAGTCAATAACATTTGTACTTACCTCAAGATTCAGATGGATTACTTGATAAAATTGGTATATATATGGGCATATACCTAAGTGGGGTTATCTGTTGATTTCATAATTTTTATTTTATCCATGTGTTATTTTGTAAGACTTTGAGGGTCTCGAGGTCCCTACGGAGTATCGTTATACTCACACCTACACGGGCTATGCCCGCACCTTGTTGTGTTGGTTGTAGATGATGGACATTGCTGACTAAAGCAGAGAGTACCAGGACTGGACGGTACCCGGAGGTGGACCGCACGACCTGACGGTACACGGAGGAGACAGATGGACATGGAGCGTTGTGGCGGCTATCTATACCTACCATTCAGGTAGGATTTCCCGAAGGGAAATCCCACATAAATTTTACTTTTCTTCATTTGAACTTGTACTTTTTTGTTGGGATTGTATTCTAGCCCCTCTACATTCAACACTCTTTTGTATACAGTTTTACATAGTGTTTTGCTCTCAGATCATACTCTATTGTGTGTGATTACTCTTTATAAAGGCGATACCTACCCAGTTTTAGGAAAATACATCTTTGGTGCTTATCTCAAGCCCCTAGCCTATGGAAGGCAGGCCTGGGGTAGTCATGGCATGGGCCCAGGGGGGACGGGTCGTGACACAACTAATTATTTATAGAAATGTAGTTATCAATAAATTAAAGCATGTGATCTTAATTGGAAATAATGGGATATGTGATATAATTAGCCATCCAAAATATGAGTGAAGACACCCTCTTAACAGTTTATCTAGAATTTTATATTCATTTAGTAAATGAATATTTGATGGACCTCTAAATAGAGGAATCCATATAGTACATGTTTCCTTTCTTCAAAATGTGAATAAAAGTTTCTCCATAGATGTATGGAAACATCTTATTATCTTCAAAATATTCATTTTATAAATTACCTATAAAGAATCATTAAATAATTTGAGATTCCCAAATCCAAGGGCACAATTAGAAAGGCTCTATAAAATTAAATTAAAATGAATGGTAATTAGTTTCCTTTCAATACTTATTCTACTCTGAACAACACTTTTTTATCCAGAAATTATTATTTTTAATAATACTAATTGGCCGTTTTTAATCATAATGGAATAAACCAATATACAAAAAATAGTAGATATAAAATATAAATCCCCGAAATACATAGAAATATATTAACAATTTAAAGAAGAGAGTTTATTCTTTATTTGATAAACTATATTGGAAATTTAATTATAAATAGCCATCCCAATTATTAAGGAATCAATTATATGTTAATGGAAAAGACTCCTCATTGATTTTTTAGTAATTCATGATACGATTTTTTAAGAAAATATAATAAAATCTCCAAGAAAATAAAGGATTTATTATATCAGGTAGATTAACCTAAAATACATCATAATGGGACTAATATTCTTTATGGATATGAATATTATTTTCTCCCTTTGTAAATTAAAAAAAATATTATATTCTTAAAGAATATTTTAAGGAACATAATTACTTATTGAAGAAATTATGTGCTTATGTTTTCCATGATCTACAAAGTGAATTTGATGATTTCTTAAATATTCATGAAAAATTTAGAATATGATGGTGGATATGTGATCACCCAATATATGCCTATTTTGGAATTTAAAATATTCTTTCAGAGAGACATTTATATGAATTAGGATGTGTTATAAGTAAAAAAGAGTTCCAATTTTAATGAAGAAAAATATCATTGAATCAAAATCCCTAACATACCATATATATAAAGATCAATTAAAAATTATCAAAATCCTTTATAATATATTGTTTAATAGAAATGATACATCTTATGTTTGATTTTTTTATAATATGAATCATTAAAAATCCAAGTAGATTCAATCCTGAATATTTCTTCCATTAAAAAAAATAATCAAATTTCAGGTGACAACATTGTTTAAAATTGTTTAAATTCTATTGGCAAGAATCTTGATATTGATCTAGTATAGTGTGGTAATAAAAGGTATAATTATGAATAGTTGTATCTCAGAGGCTTTATAATCTTTTAGAATCATGAATAGGAAGATGGAATTAGGGCCATGGGGAAAAATTATATTCCATAAATATAATTTGAGCTAATTACAAACGACTATATGTATAAAAACACAATAGTGATGAAAAATGGAGTTACTAAATAACATAGGTCCTACAGAACTATATCAATTCATAAAAAACATCATAATTGACTTAAAAAAATAAGAACCAATGTAAAATTTTTTCCTCATTAATAACAATGGATAGATTCATTTCTAGTCTTAAATCCATATTTAACTAAATTACATTAATGATATTTCTATAATAATAATCAATATGATCATCGAGTCTCTCCTCATTATAAATAATATTGTTTCAATCCTTAATAATGTTATATGTTCTATAATTATTCCTAGACCAATGACTTTTGTTTTAAAAATTTGTGTTTATATCAACATATTTGATCCTTTTGACATTGAAAGTATTATTTTAATGATTATCCTTTATAGATGAAGGGTAATTAAACATGGTAGTTTGTTATATTTATTACTAACAATGTGAAGAAAAGTCATCATTTTTAGAATATTCAAACATATGATTAGTTTAATCGTAAAATGATTAAATTCCATTGTTAATGTTGTATGATGTGATTCTACACAAACCCTTGTGTTTATGCTTCTAATTATTTTACATCACGATACAAGAAAATGCATAATTTTCATAATTCACAGATTTTGAATCATCCTTTACAGTTTCACCAGAATCAGGAATGGATGGCCATGAATTATTAAATAAATAAAGGGTAAGCCTATTTAGATATTATTATAGAGAGGATTAACAAAACAATATGGTGACCATAGTTTAATATTGAAAGGGTACTATGGAGAAAAATATAATTCTTATAAAGGGATTGTTCATTTGAGAAGGCTTAGACGTGCTTATTGGCCACGATTCTATTTTTTTCTTATATACCATGTATATTCGGATCCATCAGAATTTATATTATTAATATTAATATTTTAAATGCATTCATTAAACACTCCTTTCAGGATAATTGAATTATATGGGCCAATGTTCTCCATATAATATTGAATATCATTGAAATAACCAATAATAATATAGGGTACATTTATTATGCTACTTAAATAAGCTATATCCTCAAGGGGAAACTTCTAAAATGTATTTTTTATCATAAATTAAAGAATAAAACATGTAGTAATTATGAGATATTACCCCAAAAATTATCATCTAGTACACAATGTTAAAAGCACAAATACTATTCTAAGATGAATAAATAGAAAACCCTAATGGAGTTAATAAATTAATTATTAATTTCAACACAAATAAATATATATAAATTTTGGTGAAAATTTGAAAAATAGAAGATTAATTAATATTAGCTTCAGAAATTGAAATAATCATTGGTTTATGTGTATGAAGAAATTTTTTTAATTACTTTTGTGTATGAGGGCATGCCACCCCCTAACAATTTCTATACAGCATATTCATTTAGAAGTTTGTTTGGCATTAGCAAAAAAATAATTTCTACATTTAGATATCTTATTCCACTCATATTTTCTGGTTTTGAAATAATTTTTTCAATATGGTTATTAAAATACTGGTGGTTGTTAAAAATTAATAAACATTAATAATATCGGGATGAACAGATTCCTCACATTTTTTGGAAAAAACATTTTATATAAACTCAATTCCTTAATGGTGTTGTATTTTTACTAGAACAATACAAATAAGACATTAGGGAATATTTGGAGTGTATTTGGTCAGGTATTTGTTAAAATAAGAATATCATGTAGTGTAGTTGATAGAATAGTGAGGGATCCCTTTTACAAGTTAACTTGATGGAAAATATGTAAATACATGGAACATTGTTATATAATATACATCTTACTCTTTAAAAGTGTATCCAAATGGTAAAAACATCTGATATTTTAAGTGTACTATTGTAATAAAATAATCCAGTTAAGTTTAAGATTGTGTTTTTATTTTATTGAAGCCTCATCTATCTTTTTTAACACTTTTAACTAATTTTTGTCTAAATTAGAGTGATCAATATTTACCAAGGTTAGTATTCATTATAAACAATGTTTCTGATCCCATTTCATAATTAAAAATATTCATATTCCAAATATGTAAAAAAACTACCATATTAAATTTTTTATATGTGGAAATATACTTTAATATACATTTGTAAAATATAATGAAAATCATTTTTATAAAAATATTTATTTTGATCATAATAATTATTTAACAAAAAAATAATTATAATATTTATTTTAATATAAATAATTATTTGTTTTTAAGTTTTAATATGATTAATTTCAATTAAATAAAAACAAAGGAAAAATGAAACCATGTTTATACTTGATTAAGACACAATAAAGAACCATTTAACAATAACATTACATAGATTTCTGAAATTTTAAGACTCTAATTCTATGTTCAACATTATTTAGTTATATAAATTATATCAATTAATAAATATTTTTTTACATTAAAATTATGATTCATAAACATTAAATTCATTCTTATATCTTTATAATTTCATAAAAGTGTAAATTTTTTTAGAAATACATATTTCTCACTCTTAACAAAAAAATAATCTAAATATGAAAATATCAAACAATCATCGTTTGTTAATATTTATGAATTAAATTATTAAATTTCAATGTTTTTATTTTTGATTACATTTTTACATATTTTTAATATGTGGTTCAATTTTTTTTATAGGTATCATTTTGTTTTTTCCAATATGAATTATAACCATTATAATTTTTCTTAGAACACAAAATAGTATATCAGGAAATTCATGGTTAATAAACTTTATATGAAGTAGAAAATGACCCAAAAAATTACATTAAATTTATATGATGAGTATTGAATTTCCATAATATTCTATGATAATTTTATATGGTGTTTGTTTCATTTGGGAATGATTATTAACTTTATAATATTTTATGTGATGAAAAGTAAAAAATATCACACTCTCATATTTAATAACTGTAATATTTTTAACATTCATTTTAACAAAAGATATATTTATATAAAAGTATTTATCTGAAAGATTAATTATTTATATACATATTTATAATGTATTTTTAATTTTTAGTTAATAAGTAATTATGTTAAAATGCCTACAAATTCCTTAAGACTTTATTATTTCATTATTGTTATCATAAAATAAAGGAAATTAATGTTTTTGAAATATATATAATTTGAGATAATTAATGTGATTCATTTTATAGTAGATTTTAATAAAAATGGGATATAATAAAATAGTTTTCCCTAATTTCAATTATTATCATTATTATATTAATGTCTATGTAATGCATCATTCTAAAATTGACATTAATGATATCATATAATAAGTAATAATTAATTAAATGATATATAATTTATAAAAATTTTTGTTTATAACATTGGATCTTTATATGGTTAATAATATCAACCATGGTCCACATATGAGCATTTTTTGCTATTATATTAACTACCTTGACCTTAAAGAGTAAAAATCCTTATTATCCTGCTAAGTGTGAAAGAGGTTCACAATGGTTTAAAACCAAATTATTAAGGTAAAAAAAGTTTCCAAACTTGTATAATATTTATTTTTTGACATTATTTGGAAAGATACACCAAAAATCATATAAACAATGATTTTTATTGCCTTTTAAATAGTATATCAAGTTATTTTATCTAAATTGTTTGACATATTCCAAGAGTGCCCCTCTCCAATTTTATAATGGGGAACATTTAAGCATCATTTCATCACTCCTCAATATTGATTTTGTTCGGTAATTACCATAACATATACCTTCATAAAATCCCTCACCACAATCTATGATCCTTATTATTGGTGGGCTACCAACCTTTAAGGGATTAAGGGTGTCATAAGAATGAGGTTGCTTGAAAAAGATTTAGAAGTCTTAACCGAGCATTTTAAATTTCTTTATTATTACCCAAATAGAAAATATCACCAAGATATAATTAATTAATAAAATATGTATAAAACTTATAATGAGATTTTATTATGTAAGTTTCATTATTTATATACATCTCCAACTTCTATGAAATTTTAATTGAATCCATTGTTCGTGGGTACTATAGACTACCACCACACGAACCTATGTAATTTTAATTCCATTAAATCCTACCATGACTTGTTATAATGATTTAATTATTATCTATACATGTTATACAATATTTTCTATTATTCTCTACATATAATTTATCATTTACGGTTTACCTCTTGATTTACAAAATAATAATAATCTCATTCTTGCATTGGTGTTGACTGCCAGAACCATAAAACAATGAATTTTTATTCATCATAAATAACATGGAATATATATATAAGTAAATTTAGATAAATGACATTGTATTTAAAATAGTATTGTCACTATGTAATTATATTTAATACATACCATCTTTCCATAATGATAATTGAAAATTAGAAACAATACCTATGTGTCCATACGACCTAACTTCTAAATTATTGTAATATAGTTAATTATTAATAAAAATAATAAATAATTGTTTTTAAAAGTATAGAAGATGATGGAAAATAAATATTATATATTTAATATTTTCAGGGATATGATCTGATAAGGTATTATTTTACCATAGTCATCCTACCACTGTCATGAAGGACTTATGAACCAAATATTAGCCAAACATAAATGTGAACATAATTGATTGTGTAATTGTATATAACATCATAAAATATATAATAAAAGGTGTAATAAAATTTAAAAAGGATCCTAATAATGTAAATAATTATTAAAATTTTGTTACTCTAGATAATAATGAGCTTATGTGCCAACTCAGGCTCAAGATAAGAGATTTCATCTCGTTTTCCTTTTATTAGGGAATATTTTATTATTATGAAAATAATATATTTTATATGTTATATATAATCCCACTATTATATTTTAAATCATTAATATTAGATAATTTATAATATTTTATGTTTCAATTTGATTTATTTTATCCATATAGATTTTCGTTGATTGTTACCATGTGGAAGACGATTTTGTAATTCATACTCCATGCACTGGGTTATAAATATTATTTATGGAGATTTTGATTGCACTATTATTTTTGAATATATCTATACAATTTCTTATTAAAAATTTAATTTATTTATTTTTATTGGTTATTCATAATTTTTTAATTGATTAACTATAAATTAAATGATATAATCTCTATAAGGGTTATTTTTTAAAAATTGATTTTCCTTCGGACATACATTTAATTATATACTCTAATATTTTTTAGGATGTTGGTTTATAGCCCCATTGACATGTGATAACATGAATAAAATATTTTCTTGATATATATTGATTCATTTATTTTTATTCTTTCCTATTTCTTATGATGGAAATGTTACCATATGGAAATGTATTTCTGTTACAATCTCATTTATTTTCGGGTCAGTTTATATTCAAGGTTCCATTTGATGAAATAATATTATCATATTTTATTAAACCAAATTTATTTATACTCTTATATTGTTGAAATTGGCTTATATATTTAATTTCCATATCATTCCATATTGATAAGGAAAAATCAATATAAATTTTTTTCAGTGATATCTTTCTCATATCTTCTTTTAGATTGAGAACCTTTCCTTTACATATCATTTCTCTCTAGAATGTTTTCATAAATTATCATTTATAAAATTTAAATATTGTTTAAATATATTTTACATGATACATATTACATCTAAAAAATGAAAATGATATTTCCTAATGTTTTTACAAATATGTCAATTTAGACTCCTTTAATAAAATTATTAAAAATAATATTTATATTAAATATATACAACATGAATAGATTTTACCACCACTATGTCAAATATTTTCTTCCAAAAAATTATATTTATCCATGCTTATTATTAAATACATGTTTTTTCTCAAAATTTGGTTTGGTTTCATTTTTTAAATGTATATTAAAAGTGATATGTATAGTTTCCTCCAGAATGTTTCTAATGATCTATTAATGTCATTTCCATTGAAAAAGTTGAACAATTCATGATGTTAATTATTATAAACTATGTATATTTTGAATCATATAATCCCGTTTCCTTATCATTATGGGTTACGATTCTTTAAAATATATTTTCATGGAACTCATTTATTTTTTTCGGTTAATGTTGTTAGGAATGAAATGATCTATTATAATGTATATAGAGGCAATGAATGTTCTCTCAACCATAAACGTTATACGATATTTGGTTTCCCTTATAATATTTCTACTCTTAAATAAAGAAAACCATTATTCACTAATTATGGCTGATTTAATATTAGAATATTATTTTTAAAAGAAAATGTTATTTTGATATATGAATGTGTTTTGAGCATGGTTTTATATTTTTTTAAATAGATTAATTTATGTTATGATAATAGGAAATTATTTATGAAGGGTTATTCTATATTATTTCTTAGGATTTATTTAAATATAGCTTTTATGTTGGTTGAACTATGATAGTACACTAATGAATTGGGTAATTACTGTGTTCTCTAGAGAATTATATAGGAAGTCTTATATACAGTTATATTATTTTAAAGGGTTCTACAATGATTATGTCCCAAGGATCAAACACATTTTCTTTATGATTTATATTGGTTATAAATGTTTCCATTAATCAATTTTAGAATCACATTGGACATTTTTACTGATTATAATCAGTCTTTCTCTATGATAATTATTTTTGAACTGTTTCATGATTGATTATCAGGGAATTGACTAGAAATAATTATATTGTGTTATGTTCATTAACTTTAATAATTTCATCACTCCCTTATTCTCATAATAACTTATTTTAAAAAATATAATTCTCAATTTTTACGTTTACCCTATCAGAGAATTTGAGTTCAACCATATTATGTTTCAATTTCCACTAGATATAATTAAAGGAAAAAAAATTTCTGTGTCTTAATGGATTTTATAATGTGAGAATGTAATGGGACATATTGACGACATAATATGTAATACTAAATGATATATAAAGTGGGAGAAATAATCTATTGAAGAAATGTGTTTTGATTTGCTATGGATTTTTCTTAATTTTGTAAATAATTAAACATAAAAGGTCATTGAGTCTAAAAGTTACCCATATTTTATTTTGACGGTGTACAGATTTGATGGAAAAAATGTGGTTTCATTTATCAGTAACAATTATAGATATCTAAATATTATTTTTTTGAACAAGATCACAGATACTGGGTGTTGGATATTACTATTGGGATCATAGTAGGGTATATATACATTTTTAGATTATGAATTTTTTCTTATGAGGTTATTTTAAGAGTCATGGATACCATAATGCATTTCGAGTATTGAGTTTGATACTATGTTTAATGTCATAGATACCCATTCAAGATCTGAAGTTAGGAATTTGGAGGTCATTAATGATATTTTTGGAGATGTTTTAAAAGTTGAGGTATGTGATAAACTTATGACTTACAAGATGTTTTATTTGAAGAATAATGCAATTAAATTTTATCGACAAACATTTTAATGATATTTATAACCATTATGGTTTATATTAACTTTTATGATTAATGTTAAATTTTTTGGAATATTAAAATATCAATATAGTTTCCAAAAATGGACAACACCTAGTCAGTGAGAAAAAAACATAGTATCGTGAAAGGCTATGTGGTTGTATCCCAATCTATAGGATGAAATTGGAATAACTCTTACCACTAACCTCTTTTAATTCATGGTTATATTTACATTTTTTTATATATAACTATCATGTAAAGTAATGATTTATTTGATATTATGAACTTATATTTTATCTTATAGATAACCATGGGATTCAAAAGTTATATTGTGATTATGTGATTAATTCTATTTTAAAAACATATCACTAATTTGAAAGTCATATATGATGAAGCTAAATATAATATTAATGGATATTATTTGAGGAATAATGTATTTATCTTGATGAAAAATCGAATTTTATCTGATTGTTTATTTATGGGGATTCAAATAACTTATTGAAATGATTAACATATCCTTCATATTATGTGATTATGGAATATACATTTTTTTAGAGACTTGATGAATGATTTAAAATATTTTGAGATAAATTTTACAATTACCATTGAATAATATGTTAAATGGTACTTTTACATTTAGTCTTTGGTCCTGTATTAAAATATATTTAAGAATTATGAGGATATATTTATATTAAACATGTAGTTTTATTAATGATGCTTTTTTAGATAATGTATCTTTTCATCATACAAATGATTATTATTTTCAAAATTATCTCAATTTTATCTAACCATACTGGTTTTGGTTAATTTCCAATGATAGAATAAATATCTTGTTAGTATATTATTGTTAAATATGATCTTATATTTTTTAAAATAATTCTCATAAATACTCATCATTTGGATACAAAGATGATATTGTTAATGATATTTATTAAACTATGAAATTATAATAATAATTTAATTATTTGTTCTTATGTTCTCATTTTATATGGTGGAGAATAACTCAAATGATGGAAACAATATCGTACAAAAAAATGATATAAAATTACATTATCCGCCAAATAATTTATGGCCTTTTTCATACACCAATTGTTTAGGATATTGTGGTCATTCAAATTTTCATTATCATTCCATATATTCTGATCAATTATCTATATCACTCTCCATAATTATTTAGAAATTATTCCTTTTTTAAATGTTAATATTTTAACATCCAATTAATTTCACCTTGTGTGGATACCTAGATATATGTTACAGAGATGAACTTCATATTTACCTTTAACTCTTTTCATGTGGAATTTTTATCATCCAATTTTAGGATTTTGGATTTCAAAAAAAAAAGTATTTCAAAATAAAAATACTTGATAATTAATATTTTGTTTAAAAATGAGAGGATTCAATTTTTTAAGGTGGGATAAATTCATATCCGGATATTTTAAAATAAAGACATTATATAAAATAACATGTATGTAACATGACACATATCACAATTAAATGATGAAATATATTCATTCAGATGCAACCATTATAAAATGAAAGTTAAATTTGATATTATAAATATGATTAATAACATATTAAATACATATAATAGAACTAAGAAAACTATATTGATTAATTATTTGTAAATAATAACTCAATTTTTATTAATGCCATTTTATTCATCAATGATTTATTTTCCAAAAAAATGGTTATTATAGAGTGAATATAAAATTAATTTTTTGAATATTTTTATCCGGAGAAATAAATATTATTTTTGAAATCAGAATATCAATATTGTCATATGGTGATATTTTGAAATTCTTAAGAAATGTTACGTTATTATTTGAATTATGAAACTAATGGTGTTTTATTAAAAAATGGATTAGTTTTAAAATATAATTACCAATATTTCTATTTATTATAATCAAAATATGGTTTTAATAAATAATTTTTTACAAGAATTTAGAATGAAAACATATTACATTGGAAAATTTAATTATCTGAAAAATAAATTTTCAACACAATTTTTCAAATCAATTGTACATTAGAATCATCCAATTCTTTTCTTTAAATTATGAAAAATAGATTCCATATTTGGAATTTGTAGGTTTTTTATGGAGTTCCCTTTTATTTTTGGTCAATATGAATTGTAATATTAGTAATTTTTGTTACCATAGTAAAGTGTAAATGGGGTAATTATGGGATAAAATTAAAATGATAAGGACAATAAAATGGATCTAAAAGTTTAATTAATTTTTTTTATGATTCCATTTCATACACACTAGTCCATGGTTCAAACAGATGGTCTCTTTCACCAGGGTGTGATTTTGACCATTATAATAACTTATTTAACGAAAAGTAAGCAATTTCACACATTTATTTTTAGTAACTATAATATATTTGACAAGATTATTAAAAGAATATATATTGAGTTAAAAATATTCAATTCAAATATAAATTATTTTTTATTTAGATAATATTTTTTTAATTTTTAGTTTAGATATAGATACCTTAAATTAATATAAAATGTGGACATAATAATTATTCAATTAAAGGAAATATGATATAAATTAAATTTAAAATATTAAAATAAGTATAATTATAGATATTTAATAATTTGCTTCAATTAAATATATTATTTTAATGGTATAGGATTGTAGCGAAATATTTCTAATAAATTTTATTTGTTTATTAATTTTATTAATGTTAATGTAATGTATAGATTTAGAAATTTCATTGATGGTTTTTTATATTGAAATGAATTATATTAAAAGTTATGAAATTAAAAAAAATATTATATTAATAATAATAATATTGTTATTATTTTTAATATTATCCATGGTCTATTTAATATGTTTTTGAATATTTAGAAACTATCACTCCCCTTAGAGTAAAAAATCACTGGTTTCTTTATAAGTGTGAAAACGGTTAAAGAGGGGTAAAATACTATTTAGGGTAAAAGAATTACCAAAATGAATCATATTTTTATTTTATGAGGTTAATGAAACCAATTAGTATCCTATGTTATAAAAAATTCTATTTGACTCCACTTTTAATTGAATATTAATTTATATAAATTCACTTTTTTGAGGTATTTGAAGAGTGACCCTCACCTCTCTTATAAAAGAGAACCAGTTCTTCAATATTAATCATACCATAAAAACCAATTATTTGGAGAAATACCTATTCAAATAATATAATAAAATGCAAACCCAAATACTAAAGATATTTAGTACTTAATAATACCAATCAAAGAGGTATTGTAGTGTATAAAAAAAGAGGATATCCAAAGAAGTAGAATATATCATAATAGAGTGTTTTAATTTTATTTTTCTCTTCCACATTATTATTATATTCTTCAAGTATGATGATATAATAAAATTAATATATTCCTTACGCTAAGATTTTATTATGTTATATTTATAACATATATCAGTCTCCATCCTCCATCAAATGGGAAAGGAACCCATCCATCATGTGTATGGCAAACAACCACATCATGAACCGACGTAATTACATTTCCATCAACACATACAAAGACTGGTTATAATAATTGTAATGACCAACCAATTATCATTGTCTTGAGATCCCAATGAGTCATTACTAGGCCTTATGAAAAATCCCCAAGATTCCAAAGGCTAGCAATAAATGCCGAAGGGCATCAAATACATGTTCAGGGGACTATTTTCCCTTTAAGAAATAACCAATAAACCAACCAAGCATAACCAAAAATTCACTACAAGATGCATGAACAAATTAATGACAAATAAACAACATTATTCATGTCAAACCACATCAAGTACATAACAGCAGAAGACCAAACCACGAATCAAAGACCACAACGGATGAAAGACTTAGGACTCTTAAAAGACACCACGACTCTGTGCTCCACAAGCACCAAGATCCACAACATCTCCCAATAATCACCACAATCCACTAGCAATACGATTCTTTACCTTTACCTATATCTTGGAACACAACATCTGCAAAAGCACCAAATTGACAACGCAAGGGTGAGTATAAATCTCAGTAGGTTTCCCCAATGACAACTTTACTCACACCACTAGGGTAGAAGAGTTAGCAAGATTTATATAAAAAACAGTTTATATAAAACATTTTCTCTAACATGGTTTATAACTAAATATAAACTAGTTTCCAAAACCATTCATAACCATGGACATTCCAATAGCAATTGAAACCAATTTTTCAGCAAGATATTTTTCTAGAAAAATAACCAAAGAAGCTTTATACCCATTTAACAGCCATTCCTTTTTGGCATACACAGCCATTTCACAACCATTCTACCACCCATGCATGCTTCATTATGATAGTTCTATAATCATGAGTGGTATCTCATCGATCTACCAAGTCATCATAGGGTAATTGTTTCCCATTATCCATTACACCTTTAGCACCGAGAATAAGGTCATATTTCATCCATTCCTCGTACAAGTAGTTACCATGGGCCATTAATCGTTTGGCACCGAGGAAAATGTCATATTTCAACCAAGCGTCATACATTCAATAAGAACACACACCACATATTCCGAATGATCATTCCAAAACACCCTTTTAATAAAAACCCCTTTTTATTGAAAACCATTTCCATCAAAACCATTTCAATTCCAAACTTTATAAAAAAATCCCCCTTTTTATTGAAAACCAAATCCATCAATGTAATCTCAGTCTCAAACCATTTAAAAAAACATGCTTTTTATTGAAAACCAATTTTTCATCAATCCATTTACAAATTCAGTAATCATAATTTGAAATAACCTTTTTAAATCTAACAAGACAGATCACATTACACAACAATTCACCAAGATTTCACAATTTCATCAAAACCATAAATCATCACCAAATAAAATTTATTCCATGATTTTAACATTCAAATCCATTCTAATAAACCATTTTGAATCTAATCCAATAAATTCTAACAAGAGGAGATGAAATTGAATCCTCCAAACTCAATGGTTTTGACAAAACTCTAAAACATAGAGAACACACAAGAACATGGGGTTGATTCTTCAAAAATTCACTTTAGATCTATTCTCCTAGATATATCAAGACCAAATCTCATCATATTTGGCATCCACATACATAGATCTACCCATAAAGGGTGTAGATCTAAGACACCAAGAGAAGAGGAGAAGTAGATCTAAGTAGATCTAAAAAACTAATCATGAACCATGAAGAATGATAACATATCCCAAAAATCCATCTTAGATATGACAAGAGAAGCCTTCCGATCACCTTCAAAATGATGGGATAACCTTATCTAACATTAGGAGATGCAAAATCTTGAGTTAGGGCCCCATAATAGAAAAAACAAGCCCCTTAGATCCAAAAACGCATGAGATCTGCCTTTATAGGATCTCGTTTAAGTGGTCGCACGATTTTCTCACTCGGCTAAAAAAACAGTGTACTAACCGTGTGTTAGCCACACTCTCAAAAGACCCTCTATTCAAGGTTTGGCTACATAGTTAGACAAACCGTGCACTGCCTGTGTGGAAGCTACAGCCCCCAAGACCAACTACGCACGGTTTAGCTGCACGGTTTAGACCAACTGTGCGAGGTCCGTGCAACTTCCCCTTTCCCTCAAAACATCATTCAAAGTTCTCTTGACTCTCCCTATCATCACCATTAACATTAAAACCCTTAAAATCATCACTAAAGGGTTATATACCAAAAACCGCGGGTACTACATTCTCACCACCATGGGAATATCCGTCCTTGGAAAGTATAAAACCTTCATCCAATTGAAAGAGTTGTGACAACTGCTCTTTCAATTGTTTTTCACTTTCACAAGTCTCTTCCTTAATTTGACCATGATGCCATAAAACACGCACTAGACTGATGATTTTTTCACACAAGACATTCTATTTCCTATCCACAATCCGTATCAAGATATGTATCAACGAAGCATCCGACTTTGGGTCAACATGATCTCATCTGATCACATGGTCCGGATCAGGCTGATACTTTTTCAACTGAGACACATAGAACACATTATTCGCCAATCTAAACCATGGTGTTAATGCCAACCAATATTCCACCTCTCTAACCAGTTCTAGTACCTCAAAAGGGCCAATGTATTTTGGAGATAACTTTCCCTACTACTTGATGTGATGATGTTCAATCCTTGGGGAGATCCTGAAGAAGATATGATCACCCCCAACGAATGACAACGGTCATAAATTGTGATCTGTATTAGATTTCTGACGACTCTAAGCCGTCTCCATCCTTTTTCTAATCAACTGGATCTTCTCTTTTGTTTCATTGACAATTCTTGTCCCGATTAGTGATTTTTCATCTGTTTCCACCCAGTATTATGGAGAACGAAAAGAACGCCCATACAATGCTTCAAACAGAGCAATGTGTATCGAGGCTTGATAGTGGTTATTGTATAAGAACTCCAATAAGGGTATATAATCCTCCCATGAGCCCCCAAAATCCATTACACAATCCTGAAACATATCCTCCAACGTTTGTATTGTGTGCTTGGATTGCCCATCCATCTAAGGATGATACGATGTGCTCATTGTCAACTGAGTTCGAAGGGCTTGCTGTAATGATTTCTAGAAACGAGATGTGATCCTCAGATCTCTATCTGAGACTATAGACATGGGTACACCATGTCTCTTCACCACCTCTCAGATAGAGATTTTTTAATGTTCTTCCACCGTATGAGTTTCACGAATAGGGTTGAAATGGGACGAATTGGTTAGATGATATACTATCACACAAATTGCATCGTGTTTCTGAACCGTTCTTGGAAGAATAGTAACAAATTCAATTTCCATATAATCCAATTTCCACTCTGGGATGGACAAAAATTGTAACATACCAGCTAGTCTCTAATTATCTACTTTATCTTGCTAAAAAGTTAGGCACTGTGAGATGAACTCGGTCACCTTCTTTTTCAGGTCGCTCCACCAAAACTACTCATTCAACACCTTATACATCTTCTGTGTACCTGGGTGTACAACCCATCTTAAATTGTGGTAAGCATGAAGGAGTTGTTACTCACTAACCATAGGTATAAGCATCTGATCTCTGAAACACAAAACTGGACCACCATCATGTTTCCATCCATCAATGTTCTCCCCACAATTGAGCTTTGAACATACAACCTGACATTCTGCATCAGATGTTTGTGTTTCATTGATCATCATTACTAAATCAGGAACCAGCGTAGCTGAAGAGAAAACAGAAACATCACCTCAGTCTTCACATTCTATATTCATGTTGGCTAAGACCGGCATTAACTGCAATTCATCTAAAGATTCTTTCGCTAACTGACCATATGACTTTCTACTCAATGCATCCGCCACCGAATTTCCATTCCCGGGTTTGTAAATCCATTCAAATTCAAACATTTAGAGATACTCTATCAACCTGAATTTCCTCAAATTAAAATCTTTTTGTCATAAAATGTGTTTCAAGCATTTTTGATCTGTAAACATAGTGAATTTCTAACCAATGAGAAAATGTCTCCATGTTTTCAATGCATGGATGACTGCAGCTAACTTCAAATCATGTGTTGGGTGATTCTTCTCATGCACACTCAACTACCTTGAGCGATAAGCAACCACTTGATATCATTGCATGAGAACTCATCCCAACCCTGATCCTAAAGAATCAAAATACACCACATACCCTATCTTGATTCTGGAAAGATCAAGATAGGTTTCTTTTTAAGACAAACCTTCAGTTCCTAAAATAATTTCTAACATTCTTCCTTCCATTGGAAGAAGGAATTCTTCTTTGTCAGAGCTGTCATCGGTGATGTTAGTCATGAGAAATCACGTAAAAAGCGTCAGTAGTAACCACCTTGACCGATAAAAATTCTTATCTAGAACACAATCTTTAGTGGTTTCTGTGAGATAATGGCTTATATCTTTTCAAGATCAATAAAAACACCCTTCTCATCAATGAAATGTCCAAGGAAACGTACATCCTATATCCAAAAGTCACACTTTGAAAATTTGGCAAACAAATGATGATATCTCCCGATTTGTAACATTTTTTCTAGGTGCACTTCGTGATCTAACCTTGTCTTTGAATACACTAAAATTTCATCCACAAAAAACACAATAAAAGAATCCAGATATTGTTGAAATATGTGATTCAAGAAATCCATGAAGACTACTGGTGCATTTGTTAGACTGAAGGAATGACTATATATTTGTAGTGTTCATATCTACTTCTGAAAGCTGTATTTGTAAAATCCTCATTCTGAACTCACAATTAGTGATATCCTGATCACAATTCAATCTTGGAGAACCTATGAGATCCCCTTAATTGATCTAATATATCATCAATTCTTGGAAGTGGATATATATTCGTCATCGTATCTTGGTTAAGATTATGATAATTAACACACTGCCAAAATTTTCCATATTCCTTCATCACAAACAACACTTGTGCAACCCATGGAGAAGTACTTGATCAAATGAGGCCCTTGCTTTCTATCTCCTCTAACTACACTTTCAATTCTCGTAACTCTATTGGTTCCAAACTATAATATAGAAGGGAAAGAGGACTGTTCCTCGGAAGGAGATCAATCGTAAACTCCACTTCCCTTAGAGGTGGTAACCCTGGGATGTTCTTGGGAAAGACATCTGGAAATTGATTCACAATAGCTGGAAAACTATTTTCCTCGATCTCTTCAATTGAATAAAAATTCAATGCTTCCTATTGGTAAGAGACCATTCCCACCATTTGTTCCAACAAGCTCTTTGCACATTTCTTTTTCATCCTCTCTCCTCTGAAGATATGGTCTATGTTGTCCTTAGTAGTTAAACTAAATTTTCTCATATAACAATCTATGTGAGCCTTAAACAATATCAACCAATCCATACCTAGGATTATATCATAGACATCAATATATAACATGGATAAGTCCCATTCCAACTCATATCCATCAACAGTTATATAACATACTCTACACATAATGGCTTGACATTCTCTTTCACCAAGAGGAGTTTTTAGTTTCAAAACAGAAGGCATCATTTCCAGTTTTAAACATAGCTTGTCAACAGCACGAGAAGCAATGAAGGAATTTGATTCACCAGTATCAAACAAAACATTCACAAGGTATAATTAAAAATAGTCATACCTCTTACTGTAGATTTTAGAGACGGATCGTCGACCATCATCTTCTCAGATCCCTCAAATTGCTTCGTCGCTGCACTGTTCCCCTTGTTGCCTTGCGGAGATTGCGCTGGTTGAGGATTCATGGTATTTTTAGAATCACCATGCCTAGCTCAATGATGCTGATGAGACTGACTCTTCTGCCCTCGTCCTGTCGAATCATACCATTCTTTCGATGCATGGGAAGTGTCACACACACTCGACCTCAGAGAATTCATACAATAGTGTTGTAGATTCCCCATTTTCAGGAAACTGTGACATGATCTAGGTTTCTCCATACAATCTTGCTATATGTTGTCAGTCGAACCACGTTGAAATCATCCTTCTTTTCTCTGGGGTCATCGAGGAAGCTTCACTGATCCAGTCGTCCGGTTCTAAATTAAACTCGCACTATGGAAATACGTTTTGATTTTCCTATGGATCCCAGTGGTTGAGTTCCCACCGTTTCCAATAGGTATCATCATACCTCCTCCTATTGATCCTGAGATATCAAATTCAACAACAATTACTTTGTTCACCATCTCTGTATAATCCGTAATATAGGGAACCACAATATTCGATCAAATGTCCAACCTTATCCCCAATTGGAAGATGCATTCCTTCAACGATGCACTTGCCACGACCTATAGTGCAAAACGGACTAAATTCATGAATATAGCTGCATAATTTGTGATAGAGAGGGACTCTTGTTGCATGATGAAGAAGTCCGTCATTTTATGGATCTTGAACGTGTGAGGATAGATTTTTTTTGACCAATTCTTCAAAATCCTCCCATGTATGACCTTCATCCTATTTAGCATTCACTGCTAAATCCCACATTGATGTGAAAGATCATCGAGCATATACGTCGCCAATATAACCTTATGCTCCGATGGTGTGTCGGTGTAATAAAATATACAATTTATCCTACTAAGCCACACCTCCTCCTTTTTGGGTTCATCATCTGCCCAAATGTTATGTGAATTCTGCTTCATGAACTAGATGGTATGATCCACAAGACTTGGTTCATTCCTCTGGTTCCCCGTATCCACAACATGAAAATCCTAGACAATACTCTGAACAATATCTTTTTTCACAAGTGGTTCTCATGAAACAACATTCTCTAAAGCCCCTTCACATTGGTTCTGATGATGTCTATCATCTGCCATTATCTAAACCAACAACAAACTCTGTCAATCTCACTCTCTTTCAACTGATGGATTAGCATTTCAAATTTTGACACATCATCAATCACAAAATTGTTTTCAAAAAGAAATTTTTCCCATGTTCAACAATTTTTGAAAACATTTCTCTTGCCTTTTGAAAATCTACCCATTTTCGAAATACACCAAATATCTTATTTGTAAAATCGTTCATTGAAAACAATTTATGATTTTTTTTTGGAAATTCGCACCATGCACAAAAGCACAAATCATTCATCACATCGAGATATGAAATCCTAGTTGGAAGTCATTAATCTACAATGCATTTCATGATTCTTTCATTGTCTAAGACCATGATAATGAGACTTCCCAATATTCTAGAAGTGTATCCAAAAAACATATGTATCGAACACCCTAGTAACTTGAAGTTCACCATAAAAGGGTTATCTAAATTCTTTTATGTTATACATTTCATGTTCTGACAATCCTACTCATGTCTAAGATTTCGACCTAAGAAATAGACAAGAAGGAATTTCAACTCCCATAGTAGGAAAAATAATGACTACTTGTTATGCCAGGACCATACAAGATGATACCATTTTAATGACCCTCCAATTCTCATTGGCTTGAGAGCCCAATGAGTCATTACTAGGCTTTAAGCGAAAACCCCAAGATGCCAAAGGCTGTAAATAAATGCTGAAGGGATTCAAATAAAAGTTGGGGGACAATTTAACCTTTAAGAAATAACCCATAAACCAACCAAGCATAACCAAACATTCACTACATGATTCATGAACAAATGAATGAAAAATAAAAAACTTCATTCATGTCAAACCACATCATGTACACAACAGCAGCAGACCAATCCACGCATCAATGTAAACAACAGATGAATGACTCAAGACTCTCAAATGTCCCCACGACTCCATGCTCCACAAGCTCCCAACTCCACAGCATCTCACAAGCATCACCACGGTCCACTAGTAATAAGTTCCTTTGCCGTTACCAGTATCCTGGAACACGACATCTTCAAAAGCACCAAAGTGCCAACCCATGGGAGAGCATAAAACTCATTAGGTTTCCCCAATGACATCCCCACTCATGCCACCAGTATAGAACAGTTAGAAACATTTATATAAAATCAGTTTAAATAAAATATTTTCTCAAAAGAAGTTTACAAATAAATATAAACATGTTTCCAAAAACATTCATAACAAAAGGCATTCCAAGAGAAATTGAAACCAATTTTCTAGCAAGTTATTTTTCTAGAAAAGAATCCAAAAAATCATTTGAACCATTTCACAGCCATTACTTTTAGTAAACCCAACCTTTTCCAACCCATACTACCAACCATGCATGCTTAGTTTTGATAGTTCCATACTCATTAGAGGTCTCTCGTCGATCTACTAGGACCTCACAAGGTTATTTTTTCCAGTGTTCATTACATATTTGGCACCGAACACAAGGTAATATTTCAACCAAACCTCGTACAAGTAGTTACCATGTGCCATTAAACATTTGGAACAGTAAAAAATGTCATATTTCAAAAATGCCTCATACATGGAACATGAAAACAAACCACATATTCCCAGCAGTCATGCTAAAACACCCTTTCAATAATAACACCTTTTTATTAAAACCCAATTCCATTAAAACCATTTCAATTCCAAACCATTTCAATAAAATTCAATTTTTATTGAAAACCAAATCCATCTAAGTCATTTAAATCTCAAACTAATTCAATTAGAACACCATTTTTATTGAATACACAATATTCATCAAATGATTTATTATTTCAGCAATCATAATTTAAAAATAAACATTTTAAATTGAAGAAGTCAAATCACATTGCACAACAATTCACCACAATTTCACAATTTCATCAAAACCATAAATCATCACAAAAGAAGATTTATTCCATGTTTTTCACAAACAAATCCATTCAAATACACTAATTTGAAACTATGCCAATCAATTCTAACAAGAGGATACGAGATTGATGACTACTACCTCAAAGGTTTTGATAAAAACCCTACCAAATAGAGAACGCACAAGAAAACCGCATTGATTCTTCAAAAACTCGCTTTAGATCTCTTCTCCTAGAAACAGAAAGACCAAATCTCATCATATTTGGAAACCACGCAATTAGAACTACCCATAACAAGCCTAGATCTAGGAAACTGACAACCTAGGATAAGTAGATCTTTGTAGATCTATGAAACTGATCAAGAACGATGAAGAACAATCACTTACCTCAATAATTCGGCTTCGATTCACCCTGAGAAGCCTTTGGATCACCTTATAAACAATGGGGGAACCTTGTCTGACCTTAAGAGAAGAAAAATCCGGAGTTAGGCCCCCTTAGGTGAAAAAACGAGCAACTTAGAAGAAAAAATATGTGAGATCCACCATTATTGGATCTCGTTTAAGTGGATGCACTGTTTGGTCGCACACTTAGACAAACCGTGCATTGACCATGCATTAACCACTATCTCGGAAGACCCTTCATGCAAGGTTTGGCTGCACGATTAGACAAATAGTGCTCCACCCATGCGGAAGCTACTACCTACATGACCAACTACGCACGGTTTTGCTGCACGGTTTAGAAAAACTGTGCGTCATCCGTGAGACTTCCCCTTTGCCTCAAAATTTCATTCAATGTTCTCTTGATTCTCCACATCAACATATATAATATTAAAACCATTAAAATCATCATAATAGGGTTACATACAAAAAACCGGGGGTACTAAAATAATGGTATTAATTTTTATTTATTATATATTTGTCATATATATAATTCTAATAGATTATTTATAACTATAATTATTTTTTTATCGTTCACCGAAATATTATATAGTTATCAATGAAAACGTTGGGACTACTACCTCCACGATGCGATGTGATTCATTTTTCATCACAAAAAAATGGATAATATTTATTTTTTATTATTATAGAATTAATATTTCTTGACTTTTAATATTAAAATTATGGAAAGGTAATATAGAATATACATTATTTCCAGAATGAAAATTTTAAAATAGAATGTCTTCTCAAGTGTACTTACACCACAGTAAATCCATTACTATAAAATAAATCATTTTTCATAACTATATTTCATGATTTATTTAATAACTATTGTTTAATTATAAAAATAATAATTTATTCTTGATAATTATCCATGATTTTATCTGACAATAAATATTTTTATCATATTCAACCTCCCAAAGTCATTTTGGAATGGTGAACATGATATTGTTAAAAATTATGACATGTAATTAATTTATTAGGAAATTTTATATAATAAGGTAATGTATAAAATAAAATGGATAATTAACATGAAAATATTTTTTAAAATTGAAATAATTAGAATCTTGTTATTATTCAGGAAGATAAGAAACATACATTATGAGTGAGACTCAAGGTAATGGATTTAATGTCAATTTACCATTGTTTAGGAAATATTTTTTTATTATTCAGCTAATTACATTTATAGAGTGTATTTACTAACAATTTTAAATTATATATCATGGAACCAATATATAAAGGTATAATTTATGTTGAAAATTGAATTAGATTTTCCAAATGGTTATTTATTGAAGTTTATTAAGTGGAAAATGGAATTTTTAACTCAATTTAGTTTTATTAGGTTATAAGTCTCCTTAATTGACATTGTTATTCCATTATTATATATTAGTTTACCAAAAAAATAATTCATTCTAATATTAATTAAATATTGTTTTGGGTTTTATTTTTTAAACCTTATAATTTTACTTATTAACTCTTGATTCAATGATGCAGTCTTTATGATGTTTTTGTCTGAAATTCCCATTATGTGGGACATACAATTAATTATATGAAGAAATATTTAATTATGTGGTTTATATACAACCCCATATCAATTTAATAACCTGAGATAACTTATGTTAATAATATTTAAATTTTTAGATACAATTATACATTCATGGGGATTATTGTTGAAAAGATACAAAGTCGTAAAGGATTATTATTTCAATGTCCTTTATTTTATGATTATTATATTAAAGGTTATGTTGGGGAAAATCATATACAACTGGTTTTTTAAAAAGAATATGTTTTATTCTCCTATAGATATTAATGTTGTTTAGAGGTTTCATTTTAATATGATTTAGTTTTGATAAGTTGAACCTCAAGAATTTCATTTATAAGGAATAATGTCCATGTATGTTGTTTTAGATGAAGAATATTTAACATCCACAATTATGTTTTTTTAAATGTACTTTTTCTAAAAATATCATTTTCTAGTTATAGATGACATCCCTTTTTTACTTCTTAAAATTTATATTAAAAACAATATTTTTTAATTTTTTTTATAATAGTTACTATAGACTCATTTTATAAAATGTTTGAAAATAATATTTAGTTTGGAATTCTAAAACATTAATAAAATTTACCATTATCCTAAAAACTATTTCAATTTTTGATTACATAATATGTTTATAGGATATTTTTCAAATAAATGTTTCTTAATTTTTTAATTATTACTTTTTATAACTGGAATTTAATTTGAAGATGATATATTCCTCAAGAATTGTTATTGATATTTCAATGACAATTCTATTCATCAATGACAAAAAAATGTGATGCTACATGTGATTTAATGTAGATATTTGGTGATGATCCCTTTCTAATTCATTATCTAGATGAATTATTACTTTATAAAAGATATTTTCATGGATATAATTTTTTCACTAGATAATATAATTACGAAAGTAATTACCAGATTTAATAAATAGTGACAATGAATTATCACACGTCTATTTCCTTTTATTTATATATGTATTATCTTATATGATATAATTTATTCTGTAAATAATTTCCCCCTATCACATGATCCTAGTGATTTTTGTTTTCAAAATGTGTTTTACAATGTGAATGGTATTTTTATAACCATTTTAATTTTTTCATATGAGATTAAAATAGTTTTTCACTTGTTTTACTCGTGATATGATCCATAGATATTTCATACAAATAATTGTTCCCAATTATAGAGAGCATGTTATCATGATTTATCTTTTATAATGAGTTCTCCTAGATAGTCTTCTAATGTAGTGGATAATGATTATATTCTCTAGATATTAAATTGGAATACATCTGTATGCTTAATAAAATGTTATGGATTCTAGTTGGGTTTTTTTGATGAAAATTTCCTTAGGTAAAAACATGAATTATATATTCATTCTATCGGTTATAAATAAATAATTCGATCAAGGATGACATCATGTTTCTCATAGGTGTTGATTCTTATCATAAATATCCTATTGAAAATCTTTATGCCATGTTTCATGACGACTAATCCATGTATTGGTTTTTATGAATCCTCTTGCCTTAACCTCATGAACATTGTCTTTATCAACATACCCTTATGATCATATAAATCACAGTAATTTAGTTAAATTGTAATTAATAATGTTTACCCTATCTTGGAATTTTTCATCAAACTTCTTTAATTTTTTTCCCTAGGTTATGAAGAATAATGAAAAATTATTATTTTTAATAAATATTTCATATGTGCATAATTTTATGGGGTTTTTTTATTAATATTGAATATAAAAACATATGTATTATGGGAGCAATTCTATATTGTATTCATAATTTTTGTCTATGATTAGTTCCATCATATTTATATAAATATCCATTCTTAAAAGTTCCATGGGTATCTAAGTGATAAAATATTTAATGTTCCTATTGTAAGGATTTGATGGGAAATAATTTGGTTGCCTTTATTTGTATAAAAATGATAAATTTAATTATTCTGTTTTTGGAAATTGATCAGGATGTGTGTGTTTGTGTATGTTACACATTGAGGTGATAAAATATGTATGATCATGATATAAAACCATTATTTAAATTTTTTAAATGATAGTAATTAGTAACCATCAATCCTGTAATGATTATAAATAAATAGTTAACTGAATTTAATTATATTTAAAATAAAAATAAAAATAAAATTAACATGAATTGTTTATACAAATGATGAACTTAACCATACATAATTAATCGAATATATGCCATCCCAATTAAGTCATAGTTGAAATGATGTAATCCAAATGGATCTAATGATTTTATAAGCTATCCTTCAATAAGTAACATTTCAATCACTAAAAAAAGATTCTATTATACCATATTACAATATAACACTATTAGGGTATAATGAAAGATTTTATAACTATTCATACCTAGAATCATTAATATTCAAAACAAAAATTCCCATCCTAAGACTAATGAATAGAATCTTAACCATCTATTAAATATCATATTAAAATTGTTCATCCACGTGTACCATAATTCAATACATATGACCATCAATCTAGTCACCCAGGAAATAAGATGCATCCCAATTCAATTTAAAACACAAAATTGTATGTTTCGGGTATAGTGGAAGCATGTTGGTGGGTTTTCACAACTTCAATTTTAGTGTTGAACAACGTTCAATCAGAGATCCATCACGATAATAAAATGTCGGATCTTCAAAATTGAACAAAGAACAAAAAATGAAAAAGGAGTCTTGGAATAATAGACAAAATATCATCATATTTTGGTTATAATTAATTTAATTAATTGAGAAAAAATACCTTGAAGGAATTATTTCTTCGTCAATGTCTCGAGTCACGATCCAATGTGATTCGTCATTCCTTCACATAAGCCAAGTCGATACATCCTCTAGTAGTGATCCACACATTCACCACATATATCTGGACGTCGTTAAAATAATCTCTTGGTTAAAGCATGGAAAAGCCATTTCTTTTGTTTTCCACCTTATATTGCCTTGATCCAATGGAGGAGTATCTCTCTCAGACATGAGAGAGTTCTTGGAGGAAGGAGTTCTTTAGGTCTTGATAGAATTCTCTACAATTTTTGTGCACAATGATTCTCCCTAGAAAAGTGTTGGGGTTGTGAGGATATTTATAATAGGGTATGAGGTTATAGAGTTATGACAATAAATAAATGATTTATGAATTTTATTTATTTCATTAACTCATATTGAATCCCCCCATGTCGAATGATAAATTCCTTGACATACACCCACAGTGATTATAATAAATATCATTTAATAAAATGATATAATTTCCTCAAAATCCTGACTAGAAAAACTACACGGCGTGTAATCATTAATTCAGGGCGTGTACTCATTTTCCATGAAAACTACATGGCGTTTACATTCAATGTACATAGCATGTTTATCATGTTTTCATTTTTCTTTATTTCCTCCACCACATTTATTAGACCATCAGTAATGGATTTTTAATCCTTAAATAAATGTAACTGTATTACTCGCTAGTAAAAATATATTATTTCTTCCACAATATATTCTTTTGAATAACCACTGTTGAAATAAATGATACTTGGAATCATTAAATAATTATTACATCACAGTGAGGAATGATATTTCTTTAACATGTTAAATGAATATTTAACTGAGATACATGGACAAAAATTATGTGTGACCCTCTAGGCCTCTTTCTCAGTGGCATTAGGCAGAGCTTGACTAAAATACATGGTTAGAATCTACCAACACGCCAAGGCACCCATAGAGAAATCAGTTAATGCCAAAATGATGTGGCAGCACATACGAACACTTACCATGTAATACAATCCCTTTTTAATGATATCTCGAATCAACCGGGTTTCATGCTACTGAAATCAACACATGTGCTCGATTATTCTTTCTTTGACATTCCAGAATTGGGATCTCATATTCCTTACCATGGCCATGGATTTAGTAAGGCTATATCAATTCCCTAAATGGGCCTAAAATATCTACTTCAATTATGGAACAGAAGAGAGAAATCATTTCTCGCATTTTCTATTAATGCAGTATTACTCATGACACACCCATCATATCCTACCTCGCTGTGAACAGTGTGGCATCCTAGTTTTCTTCTATAAATCTAAATGCATGAGTTGTAATTCCCATTAATATTAATCATAATTTATAGGGAACAATACAGATGTCTGCATATAGGAACATCGAATGACACTATGAAATGTGGATTTCCTACTGGCGGGTCTTATTCTAATAATATCCTCCTAAATATTACAATGGGCACACACCATTAGAAGGTGCCTCAATGTTTTATGAGTCCTCACCCCTAATGGCCTATATTTATTACGTCCCTCAAATAACATCATCTGACCATAGAACATATATTCATGGACTGTGTTATGGGACTTCTGGGTTCTCATCATAGTAGTGATCTCCTACAACCCTTTAATGCAATAGCTGTCCTTGGGTAATTATTACATGAATTTTAACACAGATGAACATTCAATATGTGATAAAATGTTTATTTAATGAATAATGTACAATGTAGTTGGTTCTAGGCCACCAACTCCAACACAAATATCTATTAAAAAGGATTAAATATAAAATAACTAGATATATTTAAACATTTTAATCTAATTCTATTGAAGGCCCCAAAATATTACAGTTCAGTTCTAAATAATCATTTTCCAAATGTAATGTTTCACACATGTCAAAAAACGAACCAGTTCCTTCCTGTTAATATAAAAATAAAAAACATAACCTTCAAACCAAACATAACCAAATTACATAATAACTAATAAAATACTAACAACTAATAAGGAAACTGTTAAAAGAATTTGTAGAAATTAAAATATAATTTAATACAAAAATCATCAATGTAGAGGAATTAAAACAATGATTATAACCACTCAAAGAACAACATATCATATAATTTATATTAATTTATCTAAAATAATATAAAAAATATAAATCTAGAAAACAAAAATTATTCTAAATAAAAATATTTATTTTTAATTCACAAAATAATTTAAAATTCATAAAATTAAAATTTTAATACTTTTAATTTGAAATCCAAATTTTCTAAATATTATATACAAATATTTTATTTCACCCAATTTATTTTAAAAACCCTTCATGATATAAATTTAATAATATCTCATTAATTTTATTACAGTTAAAATGTTTTTATAAAATTCACAAATCTAAACGCACCCATAAACAGAAATATTTATTTTAATGAATATATATATATGAAATAAAACACATTCACTAAACTTATCTAATTAAAAGAAACAAATGTATATAAGTTAGAAAAAATGATCATAAAAAATAAATTTTCCTATAAAATAATTTTTTATTAGTCTTCATAACAATATGGAATTTCCCATTTTAATATCATTCTAGTAATTAATAAAACTAATAAAATTAATTTAGATGTTTTCAATGAAATATGTACAATTAATTTCAATTTAATACCATTATTAAAAAAACAACCATCCTTTAAGACATCACCAATACTAAATAAAATCACTAGCTCATATTGATTCACTTCTTTCCAACAAATAGTCCATTTAAATTAACCCACACTCAAATGAATGAAAAAAATTTATGTTTTTTTTCACAAGTAAAATAAATAATCAATACAATTATATTTAATAATGTCTTATTACATTCAAATTTCATTAAACTAGTAAATATTAGACATAAAATAAAATTCTCCTCATGGAATGAATTTTTTTTTAAGAAATAGCAGAAAAACATGTGTGCTATATATAAAAACAAGTAAGGAATGTTTTCATATTTTATTATCCAGGATTGAAATTTAAATAGATCTTTTCTTCTATAAGTCTCATTGATATTTTCAATAGTGTAATTTGGGGTCACTTAATGATCATTATAAGTATATATATTATCCATAAGGTCCTTTTTGAATGATATTAGGTCATAAAATTGGGAGAGTTAATTATTGACTATTGAATAGTATCATCCTCACTAGGTATTGGTCCCATCGATTTACTCATAGTTAATGTGGCACTATTTTTATGGTACCTATGAAAAGGAAACCTAGACTTATAAAATGGTGACCTTTTCTATTTTATCTGGAATATATATAATGATCAGCCATACAGAGACAACAAAATGGGTGAATGAGAACTTTTCAGTCTATTTTTTTTATCTTGTGAATGAGATTCCACACTTCATTAACTTCATATCTGGATCACCATTTTTGATTCATTAAGAAATGATCTACTAATCACTCATGTGGTTTGGAAAAAAGGCCCAATAGGAACTGGGTATACAATTAATTTTTTGTGTGAAGGAAATTCCACAGTTAAATGACAAGAAGATGGGTTCACTATATTTGTTTCATTAGGAAAAGTTATTATGATAAACCATGTGGAGAGAACCAAATAGTACAATGAGAGTAAATTATTCCATCCTTTTTATCTTGTGAATGATATCCCATAGTTAAGTGGCTTAATATCAGGATCACCATTTTTTTAAATTAGGAAATGACAACATGCATAGTTGGGAGAAATGATCTGAGTTTTTGATTGTTGGGGGGTTTGTTATAGGTAAAATAATTCACCTTGGTATAAACATTATGATTAATATAAATAGAAACTCAAAAAGGTTCCCAAATCTATAACTTGTTATAGACATCATTTCTATCGACAGGTGGTTAATTGTGGTTTCAAACCAAAAAAACATAATAATTTTCATTGGATGAGAGGAATGAACATTGGGATCATCACACCATTTTAGGGGAAATTTTTTCCTAATTCATAACTCTCTTATATATTTATGATATGTTTGAGAATATATTCTTAATACATATATAATAATACATACCCTAACAAAATGATAAAGAATTGAATATTTCTATGTGTAATGAAGGTCCTACTAATGAGTCCATATGTATCTATCTATCGTTCTTAATCCATTTCCCCTTAATAAAAAAATACATATATTTTTAATCAATATAACATAGAACTCAAGTGTTTATTATTAGGTATAGAAGAGATTAATTTTTAAGAGATATGATCGATTATTTATGATATTTCTTATGAATATTTTTTATAAAATGAATCTTGAAAAAAAAATTCTCTAAAACCAAGTGTTTTTAACATCACGTTGAAAGGACACCTGTGAGGTGAGTAGGCGTTAGGTGTTACAATCGACCATCAATGTGGCATCCTATTTATCATTTTTATATAATTATTTTCATTCAGTATTGTTTAGTCACTACCTTATGAATTACCTAAGGGGGATTCCCTTCATAGGGGAGTCATGTCATGACACTTATCATGGTATAGACACTAAGGTTTACCTAGCTAGTCGATATTCATTAATCTAATTATTTGATCATATAAAATCATTAAGGAAACATGATCCATGAAGAATTTGAGAAATAAGTGATCGATTGTATCATGTATTATTACATGTTGTTGTTGGAATTATTTTATGTGACCACCCTTTGTCTTTTTAATATAGATATCATACCCTAGGATGGTGCACTACATATTTAGGTTTTGGATGGAATTAGATTCTTCATAATTTTGATCATGGATTACACATTAAGATTTACCTCTCAATACTCTAGTGGATGAGGAATAATCATCATATAATGGGAGAAATTGGGTCACAATAGATTAAATGTCAGATAAATGGAAGTAAATACACTATGTTGGATTCCGATTTGATCTTGGGATTTAGTATGCCATCCTATATATCCTTTTTATGGTAGGAATTAGATTTCTATTAATTCATTTTACATCATGATCTTTAAGTGGATGAGAATGAATGATCTACCCACGAGAGATAGCGTGTATCAGTGGTTGTTGTGTCAATGAAATTGTAGGACATAGACACTATTGGATTCATTTTTAAACTCCGACTGTTGGAAAGAATCTTACTTTACTTGGTTATGACATGAAATAATGTTATCATTTTTCAGTTGGTTAGGGATTACCCATTGATCTCCCCCAATATTGGGGTAGTAAAATCATGCCACTGATCAAGGTTTACATGGTATGGTTTCCCTAATATACCCACTATATAAGGTTATCATTCCATGGGGAACCTACATCGCACATTCTAATTTTCTACTTGACAAGTTCTGAATATCTTCTTGATATATTATGTTTGTCTCCCTGACATGTCTGTGGATATCTTGATGTGTAGTTGATTCTAACGATAAATGCCTAAATAGAATCTCATTATCTAGTTTACATGAATATTGGATGTCTCATGACATGAATTAATTATCTAGATGGTTCCACATGGTCTTTTTTACTTTTCCAAAGGACATCACATGACCCAAGATAACATGGATAAATGGTGTTGAACAACCTTTATAAATTTACCATAAGATATCATATGATCAATTATAAATGTTCTAGAGAGTGATGCAAGACTAGGTTGACTTTCCATGGTTTCAATTCAAGACATATCTATCATTTCATGGTTTCATATCATAAATAGATAGACAATAATAGAGGAAATCAATATATATTGTGGGAAGGACTAGAGATCAATGCAAGACATGGTTGGTTTTATTAGAGCATGTCATGTGACTTTCTTTATCATGTACAAGGTCCATCGAATAATCCAAATATTATGTAGATAGAGAATAAAATGACTTTTTGTACATGTCATGTTTTTGTCTCATGATTTTTGACGAGTCGTGTGAAAAACATAAGGATCAATGTATACATTATTTTACTAATACTACCATCCTTTAGTATTATTTCGGACATTATTGCTTGTGTGACACATTTTTTTGATTGTTAAATAATTTTTTTCCACATGACCCATCTATCATGTAATACGTCCTTTATATAATATGACTAATACTCATGGAGCACTTCATGTGGAATCAAATGGTCACGTGATGGGACTATTCATTCAATGTGACACCTAAGGTTTTCTATAGATATTACCTCGAAGGTAACCATTCACATTGTGTGATATGGATCTTTGAGAGGTATCCTTCTATATTCCCTTGAACTATCAATCACGTATAAATTTTTTATTTTTATTTTTGATTATTTTATAGTTATTTCCACCCAAGTTATGTACCTCCTTTCATTGGATATATATTGAAAATGTATGATGAAGTCATTGTAGGGAATTTGGTGTCTTATTATTCGTAGTATCCTATCATGGGTTGTTAATGGTTCCCCCTAGAATTTAGCGACAATGATAATTTTATAACATTTCCAAAAAAAATTCCATGATGATAAAAGGAATTTTTGTTGAACATTAATAAATATAATCGAGAATCCACAAGGTCATGTTGGAATTTTTTGTGGTCTTCATGAAATTTATATTCCTATGAATAGGTTCTCAAATTACATAAGGTGAATTGAATTAGATCTTTTGAAATATATTTGAATCCTATCAAGAGTGGTTCAATGAGATCAATGATGATCTCCCAAGGTGCATAATTCATCTTGCATGATGTTAAATGTATCATTTCTCCACAAAAATATTATGTATTTCCCAATTTTTATTTTATTTTTAATTTTACACGGGAAGGAGATATAGAAAGGTTGTGTGATTATTATCGATGAATATCACCCTCCTTTTAGGTAATGCATCTCGTGTCCAATAATGTGTCTTGTAATGATTCCTAAGAATTTCCATGGAGAATGATTCTATTTTTTATGGAGCTAAAGGGGCAGCTCATAATTGATTTTGACATGGTTAAGAACCTTTTCATAATAAAGATGATATGCCATTAGGCATTGAAGAGACCAGGAAGTCATGTCACAAAAGAATTCACATGATGAAGGATGTATGAGTACGTCTTCTGAAGATAAATGACCACAAAAGTTCTCCAACTTCATTATATTATTCATATTTATCATATAAGGGCTATGAAAGATTTTAGGGTTCCCTATGGTTGAAAATTCACATGAATTAGAATAAATTAGTATGTAGCATTCACAAGATTATAGAGTGTATTGGATACTGTCATAATGATAGTATGTTTATCAAAGGGGATCCACAAGATCTTAAGAAGATCATGCACCACACTTAACCCCTTCTCATGACTATCTAAAGGTCATTTCATCACATTTCCTTGTGAATGTTATGCGATCTATCTATTTTAACCACCCTCTCTTGTTTTTTACAATGGTAATAACACTAATTATTTGGGTATTTCATTCCTTATAGAATTTTTTATTCTAGTTTGGAAATATTTATCAAATTACATTTCTTTAGAGTGACATCATGAAGGGATAGTCCATGAATATAAGGAATTTAAATGCCCACCACACGTCATTGTGGATTACACCAATAAGTTTCTCTCGTGATGTTTGATCATCTGGGTGACTTTTGGTTTTCTGTAGAATGACATCAAAATATTGGAACACAGGGAATATCATTCTCAAAATACTTCAAACATTTAGAGCTCTTACATCCTTCCTCTTTTGCATGGACCATCCAAAATACCTCATCATAGTATCCCCCAAAAAAGTATCTGTTTGCAGAACTACTTCACAATGGATGTTTGTGAGAATTATTTTAAAGGACTACCTCTAGATATCTTTTAATTATATCAGTTCACAAGAACTTATATTACCCTACAATTATTCAAGAAACCCATGAGTATATCTTCATTATTTGTTTTAACCTTTGCAATATGTCTATCTTTTAGGTTTCATAGAATCTTCTAGTTTAGTTGCATGATTTCTCAACCATCATACTATTCTAGTAACATGCGAGGGTCATGCGATCAAAAGTCATAAGTTAGGTCATGACATATCATGTGGATTATGTCGTCCATGATATATCCCTAGGTTATGAAATTTTATAGAATTGTATCAGTAATTGAAATTGTGTACCCCCACAAGGTTGTTGAAATTCTGATGATTCATTCGAGTGATTATTCTCTCTTGATGTGAATTTGTTTTTCTCTTAACAGATTCCAAATACTTTTGGTTATATGAATTCTATCTCCCATAAATCACCCATTTTGGATAGCCATATGTACAATATTTCTAGGAACTATATTATTGACCATTGATATCATGATAATTTTGATAGTGATTTCTTGAAAATGCTTTTTTATCCAAAAATTGAAATTTCCAATTATTGACATAGGCTTCCCCTTTATAGATTTGAAAATTGAGATGAAATTTCCATTCCCTATCATGACTATAATCATCCATGATGGTGATATCAAAATCCCTAAATTTAATTAATTGATGGTATTTGATGATTTCAAACTGGTAGTTTCACAGTCCAAGGGGTAGTCATATATGCTGGATAACACCCATATAGGTCCTGAAAGTTTCAATTTCTCCCACCCTTCATTGCTCAAAGATTCTCATTTATGTTTTTATCTTACATAAAATATCTTCACAATATTCGGAGCATGAATTGGATCATGAATCCTATTGAAAATATTTTATATTAATGGGAATGGTTATTCATGGTTAGACAATTTTGTTTTGAAATTTATAGTCTGAAACTCTCTATCTATATTTATGAGGCTGTTTCAGTTTCCCAATTCATCATCTACCATTAGTCAGATCCTCTTATTGAACCAATTATAAATTGGTTCCTTGGTACCAACTCATTCCATCTATCCCACTACATTATAGAAATCAACCCTTGGTATATCTTTTAATTGTACAAGATACACCCCATTGGGGAAATTTAAAATGAGTTCCTTCTTATACATAGACAATTAGGATATCCCCCAAAATAATTAAATTTTATAAAGGGATTTGCCAAGAAAATTTTAGTACATGTTAATAATGGAGAATAATATGAACTCACTCATCTCTTTTATAGACTATATCATAATTTTCCCCTTTAATAGCCGATCTTGACCAACCATTATACACCCTCTCTGGTTCCCCTCTCTATATGTCATTGATATTGCTGAATCATTTTGGGGAATCCTAGAATCTGAAGAATATTCCACATGGAAATGTTGTGTGAGGCCAAATATATCCCCATCATAAGGAATGTACAATCCATAGAAATATCTTTGAACATGGGTATTTTTATAGAATTGGGGGCACAACATGGGAATCCTAGTCAGCATGCTGGTGATGGTAGTTCAGTTAGCAAAGAGGGGGCCTCTCAATATACCTAAATTGAATTATTCACTAAATTAATGTATTTTGGTCCATATTAAACACGGATACATTCCGTATATAATTTATGGTCCTTTCCTGTTGTTATTTTTCTGGATAGGGGAGTATATACATTGAAAAAGATGTCACAATACCACTAGGATCCCTTATTCATTATTTCACCACATGATTATGGAGATATCTGGTGTTGAAGAGATTCTATTACGCTCTGATGAGGTTTCAGACTTGTTGATATACTCTGATCACTTCAATTTAATGCCTTATCCAGCACCGGTACACCCCCTTATTGATACTGGAGGTGGCTCTCATGATGGGTTTTCATAAAAGACCATCCTTCAAAATTGGGTTCTCATTCCTAGAATTGATGAACAAGTCATTTTTTTATCACTATAATAATTATAGATTCTCTCTCATGTTAAGATGTATCCAATGGGGTTTTTCTCTTCCCACAGCTGGAATGAATGTAGAGTGACATCTCTTCATTTTCTACATATTTTGGATTATTCTGGTACAAGAGGATACCAATACTGATATTACACCCTCTTTTGTTGTTTTAGTTGACATTCAAGCTCATTATTATTCCAAAACAAGGATTAAATCCAATATAAGTTGTTTGTTAACATAATTTCCCTTCATGTTGATAGACCATGTGCCTCACCGACTCATTTTTCCACATAAACAATCCACCAGATTAAAGATTCAATAGGCGTTAATGAAGCCAAGTCATCCTATAAATGGCCACCCCATTATTGGGGAATAATATTTCATTGAAGATATTCAATAATATAATGCATCATATAATATTAGAGTATATAGGGATTCCCATTTTTCTACTTCATCACCTCATCTGATTATTCCCCATTTTTGTGTACCTGGTCTAAGGGTTTCATAGGATTAGATCTAGAGTTGAATAATCTAGATACATATGAACAATATGATAACTAGTATTCTCCTGGAAACATTTCATGATTAATAAGAACATATTTACTATATGATTCATGATTTTGGGGTTGTTAGATTTGGCGGCTGAGCATTATTTAAAATCATTTGAGAAATCATTCTACTATAGAAAAAAGTTGATAAAAGATGAAGGAGATTGCAAGAAATTAATGGGAATCCATTATATGAACTAATGAGGGAATGCTCGAATGGTTTGGAATAGTTCCCTCATGTCATATCTGAGATTAAAACCCAAATAGATGACTTGACATCATAGATAATCATGCACGCGGATATAATAGCTCCCTCAATGTTTTACCATTCAATATCATCATCCTCATTATAAAGTACTCATATAAGTGATCATGAGCTACCTACTCTCATCAAGACGCTTTACCATTAGGTATAATAAGATTAAGTGAGGTAGGAATAACATAAGTATTAAATCAACACATCTCTTTAGACTTTCGCCAACTTTTCTAGCATAGTCATTCAAATCATTTTTTAATTTGATAAATAGTCTATAAGTTTTTAATTGAATCATTAGATATACATTAAAATATGGATATCCCTCCTTTTTAATTTTATCCCTGGACATATATTTAAAAAATTCTATTTATTTTTCTAGTTTAATTTTCATTTATTATTTACCTGATATTTCATTAATATTTTGTTATGTTTACAATCAATGATACCTATACATTACATAGTACAAATTAATCATGAATGAATATATTTTATTGTTGAAAACATTAGAGGATTATTTGAGAAACAATAAATAATTCCACCTAAGATGGGATTCCACATTGATTTATTTTCTCTAGTTATCATTAGATTAATTGAATCAATAAGGGGTAAATTGAGTAGAGTAAATATCATAGTGGGATAATGCACTATCTTTTGTATATGTCAATGGACATATAAATCAAAGCTTGATTTATTTTAAGGCCATATACTCATAAATATAATAATTATATACTTTTATTTATATTAACATAATATTAATCTATGAATCATATTGGGTAAGGATTATCAGTCTTGGAATCACAATATTTTCAGCCCACCATTTTACAAATCTCTAGCCCATTTGACTTTGTGACTTTTTTTAGACTCAATAATAAAATCATTCATGTGATGTAGTTTAAATTCTTCTATATAAAAACATTAATTTATATATTTTATCTTATTTTAGATCTGATATTATTTAAATTATAATATAAAATTTTTGACGCCTTATTCTCTATGTATGTTAACATCCTGATAAAATGAAATTTGTGAAGAAGTTAAATATCATGTGTTGAGAAAATAAAATAGGTTATGAAGTTTAAATTCAGGCAATAAAAACAAGAAATATTATTGAGTTAAATTTCTTTATATCATGGCTTCAAATAATATTTAGTTTAATGGCTTGAGGAATGGACATATTTTTGGCGGTTTAATACTACTTGGTAATAAATTATTTGTTGGTGTTTAGAATCATATGGTATGGATGTATTCTAGGCAGTTTAGTGTCTTGTGGTAATGAAATATATCATATGTTCAATTTAATTTATTGTAGCTAGGAATCCAAATTTTGTGAAATTTAAATTCTCAATTATAGGAATTCATTAGTGAATGTAAAATATGGGGAAGACATTCAAGGATGAATTACAACACACATGGGTGCTAAGAACCACCAATTTTTTTATGGTGATCGTGAGGATTATTATTTTCCCTACAAAGAGGATATGCATTTGGTTGGTATTCTAATGTCCTTATGCTTTGATAATATGGACAAACAGTGTTTTACCCACTCTTTTCAAAGGGTAAAAAAGTTTTTTGTGTGGTAATATTTGATGAGGGTAACATATTTGGGATTCTAGGACCACCTAGATCATTATAATATGGGTGATGTAACCAATAACCCAAAATAATGATTCTATGAATATGGAATGGGGAAAAATTCTCGGAAATGACCCATAACTCTATAAGTTTTTGGTTTCATCATTGGTGTTATAAGAGCTAACTTGGATTAGAGTTCATTTCCTAAAAAGAAGGTATTTCTTTAGTGAGTAGGACAATGCCAAAAAGAAATGATATAATGGTCAGACCAAGAAGTCCCCACTATTTTATAACTTCCATGAATGATATTTTATGACTTAATCATCTAGACGTTAATGATGGGTATTTAGGAAAGGATACCTAGGATGGTTTCTAGAACTACTGGTTTGTTTATATTTTTAACTTTAGAGCTTGATCCCTTAACTATTATGTTTCTATTGATGAGGTGTGGGACAATAAAATGAATTTGAATAGAGTTTTTTATTCTTGATTTGATAAAGTATAAATAACATTGTGATGTAATGTTGTTTATGTTATATATTTCGGAATATTTTGGATATCGTGATTATAAATCGCGGTACAAATTTCATGCGTTATGGGGATGGTATGGGGAAATCATTTCAAGAATGGATTGAAACATGTGAAGGTGATGAGTTCTTCTATAGTGTCATCAGTCTCAGAAGGATTAGAAATTTCATCTAACAAGGAAAAAATGTATTTTTAGATAACCATATGTGAATATTTAGGATCCATAGATATATATGCATATTCAAAGAATATATCCTATATAACCGGTAATATTTTTTTTAAGGTCCATGGAATGTTTATAATGATCCAAGGAGATCAAATCATGATCTGTGACTTATTGAATCAACAATACAAAAGAATGTATTGTGAACTCAAATTGTTTTTTCGCCATCATGCGAATGAGTTATCATAAAAATGAGATGTGAAAACCCATTAATCAAACTTTTTCCTCAACCAGGTGGTCTAATGAGCCTGGGTAGGAATTTACTATGTCTAAAATGTAGGTGCTATGATAATTTTTCTCATTTATTTTACCAGTAGTTTTTCCAACACTATGGAGATAAAGAGTTTATTGAGTGATGAATTGAATCTTAATTAGGCCGCTGTTTTTTGGAGATCATGCTAAAAACAATTTGTCTTTTTTTCTACATATATATGTTCATGTGATTTGGAATAATAATGGATAATTTTTATGGTCATACAATCTTGATTAAAATGAATGCAGTTTCAAGTTTGTTGTAAATAGATTGCACATAACACACTACAGTGTTGTAATCATACATGGTGACATTAGGATAAAAAAAATTATATATACATTATTTTATGGACAAACTTTCTCTAGTGTGTAGGTTTAAATTACTATACATTGATATCATGGTCACACATATAGATATTCATTCATGTCCAAGGATCATGAAATTTTTGTGAAAACCCAAGGCGCTCATGATAAGATATTAGTCTTACGGATTGTGGTTCAAGAAATGTGGAAGAAGCAAGCTATGCAATGGTCGACATGGGGAAGGAAATTGTTATTGATTGATAGGTAATAATGATTGGTGAAAAACATAAAATTTAAATGTCATGTAGTGGGGAGATATTTTTCATGTAGTTTTATTATCATTTAACTGTATCATTCCCTTGAATTTTAACAAAATTTTGTAAGTATGTTTAATTTTTTCCATTCCATTTAATATAATGAGGAAAGGGATTTGTGTAAAAATATAGAGAACATATACAGTTATTGGTTTATTTTCATTGTTTATATATTGCAGCTAAATGCTTCTGTGGTAGACCTGACCATGTGTAGGGATGAGGCACATGTTTTTTATCACGATGAAACCGAAGAATCAATGATTTGGGAATCACTATGTATCATATAGTAATATGAATCAAGCCAAAAATATTTATTGAATAATAAAAACTCGAAGAATATATGAACCATATGTTGATGGGGAATTTTTCTCAATGATTGTTGTAGATGGGTCAAGGATTTGAGATCCTTCCACCATAACATATATTGTGATGACACGAATAAAACCACATATAGTACTTTAGAATCCAAGTTTTATTCATATTTTGGAATGAATTTAGGTTCCCTGATTTGAAATGGGAATATTGTAGTTTGTCACAAGAATTGGTGGTCGGGGCATCCCAACATATCTGATGATATTATCAAGTAAGACCTGTGTAGTTCTTGAAGGGGAAACAATCTATGTGGTTTTGACCCATACAAATCAATTTGTGATTTTATTTCATTTTGATTATTATAATTGGACTAAGGATTTGAGATTTCGGAATTATTACATATATTGTTAACATTGAATTCATAGAAGACACATCTCTTGAATGGAGATGTGGTGGGAGATAACAAATAAAGGTTGTTTTCATCTCAATAAAGGATTACATCAATGTGTAGTCTTGTGTCATCTGGAGCCATCAACCTTGCAGTATCACATCTTAGTTAAAAGACTTGTCATGTTCTATTTATTGAAACTCATTTAAGACCATGAAATCCATTTAGTGAGATGATATGCATCAAACATTATGGGAATACCTTACCATAATTCCTAAGCCGAGTTGAGTAATGATAAGAGTGAGAATTAAGGAATTTTAATGGTTACAAACATGACATGGCTGAAATTATAGATGAAAATGAGAATATGGTATCATAATGTGGCTAGGAAAAGATGTATGATCTAGGTGTCTCTAGGTATCCCATTGGTATTGGAATCAAGATGTACAATTTCTTTGATACTTTTATTGTTTAGTTTAATGCAATGCTGAAATTAGGCATATATTTAAATATCATGAGGTAATGATGGTGGTGAATCATTCTAATGGAAGATGAATGTTGGGGATAAGTTTTTTTTATGTCATGCGGTGAGGAGGAAGGTTACCAGATGAAAAAAATAAATTATACATCGGGATCCATGATTAGAGGCTTGGGTATCACTGTGCATTTTTTAGTGTCATGATTCAAGTCAAAAATATCTCTTTTACATGGAGGTTCCCTATGAGGATATGACTCGCACAATGTGATGTGGAACATTATTTATATTTTTCATAGATTTAGTTCATGTGAATTTAATTTTTTGTTATATGTTTCCACCACTATAGATTAATTTCATGTGGTAAGAACACATCCCATGTAGTTTAATATCATACGATCATGAACATTTCTATATAGTTTAGTGTCATTTTCTTATGATGATTTTGTGTAGTTTAATGTCATGTGACCATTATGATTGGTTCTATGTTATTTAAATTCATTCTATGTATACTAATTTCATAAAATTTAACATATTGTGGTTTGGATTTCATCCATATTGTTTAATGTCATGAGTTCAAGACATCATTTGTATAGTTTAACATCATGTGGTAAGGATGACAATAATGCATGATAGTAGCCATAAAATGTAATTTTTAAGAAACAATGAATTATATGGGTGTGTAACGTGTTCACCATCTATCATACACAATGAGTAAGCTCATTTGTTTATAGACCTCATGTAAAATATAAATCCAACCCCATTTGGGTTCCATCTTCAGAAGAATCAATCCAATTTTTATTATGGTTATATGATCAAATACTAGTTCCCCAATGATGAAATTAATAGAGGTAATCATTTTTTAAGGCATGTGAAATATGATTCTAATTTACATTAATGTTGTGAAATGTATGAATACTTTTCTAATTAAAATGCTTGAATTAATCAAAACAATTTTTTGATTCATAATAATCATTTAGTATATTTTTGATAGTTGTTCAATGTGAGTGAAATTGGACATCTATGTGCAATACTGTCTTGGTTATGTATAATATTGAATACAAATTTTCATGTATAGCACCACCTGAGGTGGTATGATAGGCCCCTAAATAATGGTGGATCTTGTCTAACTAGGAATTATTGTCTATGTTCACCATATACTTGATTATATTTTACATATTATAAATTTACAACCTCTATCTACCTATTTTACATGTCATTATAGTAGGATGAATAATAATACTCAATGTTTTCTCTTTTTACAATTTCTTCTACATTGTAGAATATATGTTTTTGTCGTTTTCATTGAATATCGTGTGAGAGACTCTAAATATGGTGATGATGTGGGACTTCATGATATTTATGCTACACATTATCTCGACATGTGGGAGGGGTATTTCCTTATAACACATGTAAACAATTTCAATAGAAGTAAGGATGTTCATAAATTACTTGTCTATCACTAGGGGATATGGACCCACAAAATCCATTTCCCGTATGGAATATGGACAAGAATATTAAATTTTTTGTATAAATTTATGGGGTTGATTGACGACATTTTCATTAAGATAGAATGAATTAAATTTATGGATTTGTATATTGAGTTATAATGATTAGAATAAAATCAATATTTTCTCTATGGATCTAATAAAATAGAGGGTGAATTGAATTTTATGTTTTGTTAGAATAAATGATATTAAACAAAAAAAACTCACAGACCTCTTCATGCAAAAACAATTTGATTTGGACTCGACACGTAGTCCAATTAATTGTTTTCCTTAGAAATGATTGATTTAGATGTATCAATTTTATAGATTTTTAATTAGAGTCAATATGATTTAATCAATGTAAAATATCGATTTCAATTTGGATTTGAATAATCGGAATAAAAGAATCGCAATCAGATTAAATATGATAAATAATATGTAAATAAATATGAATATTATGTTTAACCTTCTTTTATATAAATATTGTCTAAATTTAACCTTGTAAGAAATAATTAATATAATAGAAATGTATTATACTAATGAATTGAATCTATTATTGAAATAATTCACTTATTTTATCCCTAAAAGGATTTTTTTCATTAAACAAGACTAATGTTTTCCATTTTTTTTTCTTAAATGAAATTATACCTTCCCTAACAGGGAATCCCTCCACATGGTGATTATCAGTGTTTTCTTATCCTCATAATCCCTTGATCTGATTGATCTGATTCTCTATATTACAATCCCTAGGATAAAACGATCAATATGATCATATTAATCATCTTCTTAAACCTATAAGCACTCGATCAAAATCACATCAATCATATTACTGATTAAAATGCTAAAAGATCATTAAGAGTTAAACTAACATGATTTCCATAGAGCTAATAAACTCATTATAATTAAAAATACTGTTAACATGATTTTGACATATATAAAATATTTAGATCACACTCAAAAAAATATAAATAATAATGAAATCATCAATTAAATTGCTTCAAACTCGTTTAAATTACTGGGTATTTATATACATCTTCCAAACAATCATATTTTCTCTAAGTCTATCACAATTAATTGGACTCATGGGACTGTAATGAATTCATTGTAACTTATTTCTTGATGTTTTAGTGTTTTAAACCATTACTATAAAAAATTTATTCCATACATTAGAAATAAATCTTATAAATATTATTATAAATATTATTTGAGTCTGATGAACTTACTTATAAATATCATTATGATAAACCTTATAAGTACTAGTCTAATGTTATCAATACCAGTATTAGTATGATTATTATGAATTTTTCATTATTATCATAATGATACAAGGTCTAACCTATGATTTAATGTGTGTGATTTCAATTAAAAAGACACATTCTCGTTATGATAATTATATTGATGAATTTTATTTTTATTTATTTTTGTTTATGAGAACATATTCAATGTATGGTAAATCAATATCCTCTCTAACAAATCTTTCTAAAAAAATTTGTACATAAAATGAATAGTAAATATGTTTTAATAATGTGTTTGTGATTTCAAGAACTAATGGAAATGGAAAGTGAGAAATTTATTTTCTTACTCAAAAATCACTCCCTTTTGGAAAGTGAAAACTACAACACATAAATTAAAAATAAAATTGAAATAAATAAAATCCTTTGTGCTTTAAGTACATAGTATAATAATTTACTTATTAAATAATAAACCCTTACATTATAAACATCATGAATATGATTGGGAGAGTAACACTAAATATGATTAACTCACCCTTAGGATAAAAACTTCTCATATGGATTGTATTCACACCCTTAATCATAGATTCCCCCCCCTTTAAATAAGAACCATCTTATGATAATTCTCTCTCACAATTTATGTGCTTCTCCTTCATATTCTGATTTCAACACCTTAATAAAATCTATTTCACCTATTTTATTTAAAATATTAATAGGAAATTTAATGAGCTTCATAAAATGTTAGTGAATGGAATAATATATGAATCAATACAATGGATTAACTAAACATGCATAAAAATATGAATGAATATTCAAACAACCAGAACTGGAAAAACATTAACAGAAATTTTAATATGATGAAATTAAGTTCATTGAAATATTGAAAATGATTTTAATAATTAAATGAAATAAAATTATAGTTTTTTTTTAAATAATTTATTCTTACTCAATGTTTTAATGTAATACTTCAACTCCATAAACTCTTTTATGATTGAATCTACATATTCTATTTTCCCTAATGAGTTTGAATATTCTCTTATTGAATACAATTATTATAATACATATATATTTTATCATTATTTAAAACATTTATTAAATCATGAGTGGATTTCAGTCTTTTTAACTCCAACTACATGTATAGTAAGATCCCATTAAGAATTTTTACTTCTTCACCCTGATCATGATTATTATGTCAAAATATTTCCAAAAACATTAGAATTTATTATATATATATTTTAAACAGGTTATAGGATTTAGCAGACTAAATCATTAATTTCATTACATATTCATAATTATAATCCTATATCTTGATATTGGAGTCAAATTAGAGCGATCATTTTAAAATCATATTTCATTGATTTTTCTGAATATGATAACATTCTTGTAAAACCATTATGTCTTCTTGATTCCCAATTACCCGCTCTATTAACATATTCAAATATTGCAATTTGTGATCAATATTTTCGGGTATCATTTTCACACTCACTTATTGTTTGCGATAAAGGAATTATTCGTTAATGAATCTTCAATTCATCGATAATATAACCAACTCCTTGAGGATTCTGGTCATCAACATAATCTAATTTATCAATCTCAATTTCAGGAAGTGGAACATGAGTGGTTCGAATTTACATTTCTTTTTTTTCTTTTCAGTCTGTGAAATCCATTTTTCGACTTTCTTTGAGACTTTTTTTTAATATTCTTTTGAACCATTTTCATTTATTTACATATGATCAAAAATTTCAATGATATCTATATCATTTGTGTTATTTTTATCCTTGGACATTGTCATTGAATTATAATAAAAATATCTATTAGATGGAATCTCACCTTCCTCTTTATAATATGAATGTTTACCAACCTTATCAAGATTGGAAGGAAAATTCAATGATGAAGAATTTAATGATTCTTTATTTGATTTGATTTTAAAAATTGTATAATCCTCTTAATTGTTAAAATAATTATTCAGTTCATCTTCATCAACATCACCATCATTATCATATACATTTTCTTTGTCATCATCTTCTTATTCATCTTCAGTAAATTCTTTAATTAATTCATATTTACTTTTTTATATTGCCTTATATTACTTACCTCTCAAAATATCCATTCCTTAAACCTCTTCATATATTTCTTTTTGAAACTATTCTTCAAGGAAGTTTTATTTTCTTAATGCACTTTTCCCAAATTGTACTGATTTTGATTCGTTTTTTGATCAATATGAACTTATTCATATTCAAGAAATATTATTTTTTTCATTTTTTATGACATTGGGTATTTTGACTTGTACAATATAGGTTACTTGAAAACCTTACCGTTCATTTAGGATAATGTGATGGTATCAGAAATTATTATGATGATATTTTCTGAATCTATCTCAACTCCCATCGATAAAATTTAAAAATTTCATTTATCTTCTAATATTTTCTGATACATTCTTTTATACTATTCGTTTCCATGAGTATCAACATTGTGAAATTTTAGATCATAAGCTTCTTCAATAAGATATTTAATAATTAGTTCCCCCAATATCCTTTATTCATTCCACTAAATCCACTAATTATATACTTTATCAGGATCATTCATCTGATCTAATATAAATACAATTCTAAAAAAATCATATAGTCATGCATCATTTAACTAATCAATAGTGGAAACATGATAATCTGCGATTTTATAGAACTGGTCTCGGCTGTGTAGATTGTATGGAATTTATACCTGATAAGACCTATATTCCTTATCATAACATGACAATCTAATATCATAAAAATTGAGACCTTTAGTGTTTTCATATCTCCATTTCTTGATATTATTAATTCATGCATCCAAATTGTTAATACATTATTATTTGGGGACTTGTGTAAATCATTCCAGTATTTTTTTAATGGAAGAACAATTAATTTTTTGATGTTATCATATTAAATGAACAATGATCCTTATGATACTTTTGAGATTTTAAAAATATTACCCTTCCTATGATAATTTTACTAAACTCAAGGTATTATTATATGATATCTTTTAACCTTTTCAATATAATGAGAAATAATATTTTTTCATATCCTCTTTTATTTTTTAACTAAGTCATATAAATGACATTCATGTTTAGGATTAAAAAAATCAAATCCATTTTATAATTTTTCATCAGAAACAGCTTCCCAACATTCTAATTCTCTTACCTGCATATTGGTTGAATCGTACATCTCCTAAAAATATATTTCTATTAACCATTCCACAAAGACAAACCAATTCCAATAAACATTACGAGCTTCCATCATAATTTGAAATGAAACTATGAATCGGTTGAAAATGAAACATTATCTAACATTCACATATAAAGGTAGCAGTATCTCAGTAGCACAAAGAGATGAAACTGATGTCAGTAATAGGGGGTCCCTCTTTATAAATGAGATCATGGTGTTGATGAACATTATGAAGGAGGATGACAACTGAAATGAATATCATTCGGATTAAATGACCATGATTGTTTTTGAGAATGTTTTAGAATATTTTTTAACTATTGAGGTTTAAAAAACATTTTATTTTATATAGAATGAATAAAATATTGGGGAAAAAATTGGATAAACATTTCTTTTTTATAAAAACCATTTTTATTACATTGTCAAAGATAAAAAATGGTTACAAAATAGTTTTAAACATAAAACTAATTAAAGAGTACCGTTTCAGATTTAATTCATCCATCAGTTCAAATAATTTGTTATTCATGATTTTTTAAAGAAATTGATTATATTATTTTTCAAAATAAGTACAAAATATGAAAAAAATATTTTAATAACTTATTATTATATGGGTTTAATTTTTTTTTTTACAAAAACTCATTACAATAAATTTTTGAATCCAGTGATTTTTTAAGAAAAAATGTGTGTTGAAATTTTTTTAAAACCTTTTTAGTTTTAGTGAATAAATTTGAGATTTATGTGTTCATAATATTTGTGAAAAAACCATATTGTGGGAAACCCGTTCTGATTAAAATTTTTAGAAAACCAATGGTTTTTAAAAACAAAAAAAATGTGTACTCCAAATATGAAAATTATCTACATAATTTATGAATGGGTAAATATGAAGTAAAAATTAACGATTTCATTACATTGATCATTCCTTGATTGTGTTTAATGTATTCAAATATATCTGACGGAAGAGGTTTTCTGAAATTATCTTCAGGTTTATCTTGTGATCTAATGAATTTTATAATTATATAAACATTATGTGTGTGATACCTAAATAATTGATGTGTTGTATCTATGTACATAGAACATGTGTGATAGATGATGTTTCTACTTATTGTAATGAAACATGGGATATCAAAAATATTTTTTTTTATAAAACTAAATCTATAGTCAATGAGTGTGTGTTGTATCCCTAACACATGAGAATAACAACTTCTAACCACCACATATTCAGCATTAGTAGTGGAATGTTCTACTGATTTTTGTTTCCTACAAGATGAAGAAACTAATGAATCTCCTAATAAATTATAATTACCATATTATCATTTCTTATCCATTATACAACCACTATAGTGAGCATTTTAAAACACTCAAGATCAAAAAAATTTCTTGATGAAAAAAATGTCCTAAATCCATAGTTCCCCTATGTATTATTTTTAATTTTGTATCATATTGATGGGATTACATTGGATTTCCATGATATCATTCAAATAATAAAAAATATATATTAGTATTTCTAGATATTATATATTGAAAAAATCACATCATACCTCTAAAAGTATTTTGTTGAGCTGGTTTCCTAGTATCATCAAGATCAAGCATATTGGAGGTACAAAAATGATTTAAAATAATGTTAGTAATGTCGTATATAATCATTTTACGATTTAATTTTATATACTTATGTTGAAATATTATAATAACTTTTGGTTTTTGTTGGATTTAAAAACTATGTAAATATGTTAAATCGCCCATAATACACATTTCAGGCTTAGATTTCATAAGATCCACAATGAAATCTGTTAAATATTATCGAGTTGATATGAATATAGTTTCATCAACATTGATTTGAAAAATAATTATAATTTATTAAACTTATTTTATAAAATGGATAAGATTCTCATATCCCTTAAAAATTAATTTTGTGTCATAATTTTAGTTAACATATCATACCAAGCTCTAAAGGCATGTTTATGTCAGTGTTAATATTTTTTATGTTTAAAAATGTTTTTAGGATGTTTTTTGTTTTCAAAACTGTGGGATAGTTCAAAATAAAATTCCTCTAGAACATATATATTAATAAAATCACATATCTCATCCATTTGAAATATTTAAAATTATTTAATTCTATGAACGCTATTGGAATATGAATAGTTTCATTTCTTGGAACTGGAGAAAATGATTCATCATTTTCTATTATATATTTTCTATTTTATCCATTAGCAATATGTCTTCTTTTATTATAAAATATAATTCAACTTCTATCACATTTTATTCTAATAAACCAATTTACTACAAATACCTATGTTACTTTAGGTCTCTCAATTATTTTCTAGACATTTTTTCTCTAAGAATTATTAAGATGAACTTGCATAGCCTTAATACAATCCTCATAAAATAAATCCTCATTTTGATTCTTATGATTAAATTGGGTTAAGAAATATATATTTTCAATTTTATTTATTAATGAAGTTCTAGTCCTAATAGGTGGATCAACATCACCAATGATAATATCACTATGCAGATTCCTAATAAATAGATGACTAATTGGGTTTTATTAAGATTGTTATTAAATATTAGGTATAAAATATTAATTAGAAATATCTTCCAAAAAATATTATGTTTTAAACTTATGAGAAGAACATTATAACATGGTATTAAAATCTGTTATAGAAAACACCTCTGAATATTATTGTTGGGGTTGATTGAAAAAAATGTCTAGTTTTTCCGAACATAACATATACTACATCCTCAACAGTACAAGTGCTTTTACAATAATATATATAGCTCTTAGAACTAGTGTAATAAGATAAAAGTATTCATTATTCATATTTGGGAAACAATTTATGTAAGTTATCTTTTGAAATCATGATTAATACATTTCATCCAAAAAATATGATTTTAGACACTTTTGGTCTTTTTCCTATAAAAATAAAATAAATTATTTTATTATGAGAGTGTCTAATTAAAAATTGATTTATTGTATAGTATGCAGTACTAAGTACTTCATCCCAAGAATATTTATCAAATGAATATTTAGTCAACTTGGTTTATGTTATTTCATGATGAATTATATTTCTTCTATCAATAACACCATTTTTGTGAGGTGTCTTAGGTGTTTAAATATTATGTTCAATACCTATTTTACTGAATAAATATTCAAAATTATAATTTAAAATTTATCCATCATGATTACTTAGAATATTTTTCAAGAGAATGTTTTACTAATTTTTAACATTAAACAACAAATTTTTAATATAATGAAAATCGTCAAATTTAATTATGAGAAAATAAACCAATGTATATCCACTAGAATCCTCAATAATGAATGAAATATAATAATTTCTACCAATACTCCCAATTTGTGTAGGACTGAATAAATATATGTGAACTAACTATAATGAATCATAAGTTATGAATTATCTGATAGATTTCATGTGTGACTTATGTTTCATAACATATTGACAAGGTTCACATACTATTGAAGAATCAAATCTACAATATGGTAGATCCCTAAAAGTTCATTTCTTAGTCATCAAACATATAATTATAAGTTTATAGAATCCTAAATATATATAGAAAAACCAATAATGATCTTCCATTTCACTAAGGATAGGTATGTCTTATCCTCTAAGGTCTTCTAGGTTATGTGTATAATCATTATCATGCTGATTGGTAGAAATAATGATTTCATCCTTGGCAATATGTACTAAACACTTATCATTATTAATGTTCACAAGGTCACATTCATCAAATAATTGAATTATTATTATAAGGATTTTCTTAATACCATAAACAAACAAAGCATTTGATATAATAAATTTAACATTAATTTTTCCTATACTAATAATTTCTCTTTAGAATTTATATTTTGAATTTTTTATCCATAATTCATTTAAATAATATATTCCTGAAAATCATCATTACCACTAATATGGCTTGAAGTGTCACTATCCATGAACAATGTGTTTTTGTTTCTTCTGCATTCATTATATTCCTGAAATTTATAGTTAGTGTATTATCATATCTTAAACTCTCATTGGTATTATATTTTTCAAAAAAAATTAATCACATCTGTCCGATTTTTTTTCCGGAAAATTCCATTTCATTAGAAAATAAAGATTTATGAAATCCTAGAGATTAAACATTTTTTGATAAATAATTATTCTTCTAATGTCCACACTTTGAAACATAGTGAAAAGGGGTTTAAGGTTTGGAAAAAATAAAATTTTTATTCAATGAAGGTTTCTTGTTAGAATAACCCAATCTAGAACATATTCCTAGAGGATGAATTAGTATGTACATTTAATCAAGGTTTTCATTACTAGTGGTAAACATTGATTAAAGTTTCATTAAATAATTAATTTTATACTTTAGTGTAATATCATAATTCAATTCCTCATTATTAATTGGGTTGTATCAAAGATTATTAGATCTTGTTTCTAAACTATTATTCTTAGAAAATAATTATACCATATCTTTAGAAATATACTATTTCTAAAAAATATTATCATTTTTAATTTTTGAATGATTTGATATGTAACATGTTAAAAAAATATTCATATGTATCAATAAGGATTTTTTTTTTATATTTATCATGTTATTTTACAAATGTTACAATTTTAATAAGTAGGTAGTGTATTCTCATACCTCAATAAAGAAGATACATCATCGAATATATAGATTACCTATCATTAAGATACTTCAATCTTAAATAAATAATAGAACTAATTTCAAATTTTAATACATTTTCCATATAAAATTCGATATACCATTGATATGATTTCAATGGGTCGTATAATTATCTTTCAAGAAGTTTCTTTATCTAAAGAACATTCTGAATATCACCATCACTAGCACTCCAAGTGTCAGTAGCTTTTAAAAAAATTGTATACATAGATTTATAACACTACATGGAATTTAATTTAAAAGTCATATTTTTTATATATTTTCTCTTTTCCGTTGGTCAATCCGAACTGATTTCACCAGCTTTCACACACTGATAAAAGGTTACATTATCATCATTATTATCATTTCTTCCTTGTAACATTCCTTGAACCTGTATTGAAAATATTCTTTTCAAATATTTATTCATTATATTTGATTGATTTTCTAATTTATTATACAAGTTTTTAGAACACTTGAATCTTATTTAATAACATAATTATATTTTCATGAGGATTTAACTATGTTTTGAGGATTTTGACGTTAATTTGGGATTATAGTTATGGAGAAAACACATTCCCACTTTTTCTGTTTATCCGCATATTTTTAGCCTTCCCTTATAGTGTCTAAGGTTTTCAATCAAATTGTTAGGAGTACGATTAGATAACATCCTTTTATAATTAAACAATTTCCTCTTAGACAACTATTCAATGGGAATGATAACTATTATCTTATCCACAAGACTTTCATTATATAATCCATTTTATCCAAGATATTGTAAACTATTCACAATATATATAATTCATTGATAAATTTTGGATTTTTATTCTACAGGTAGTAACTACAAATCTTGATTATATTATCTTAACATAGCCCTCGTAGTCTCATCATCATTGGATGTTTCAAATTGTAAAACCTCATGCTTTTTAAAGATACTATTTTCAGCTTCACAAGAAGATGTTTTACTATAGATACTTCTCTTCATGGATCATAACATTATAATATTATCATTCTAGATTAGAGGGAACTCATGATTTTCTTTTTTATTATATACATTTACTTGGTTATTAGTAATGTTTTTATATCCATTCAACGTAACAAAATTATCAACTCCAATGTCTATAAATACATTCTTTATCTTATCCTTCCAAAACTCACAGTTGGAACCATCAATGTTAGGTGGTCTATTGATTTTAAGGATATATAGTGAAAAATTATTAATTAATTCCATATTTAAAATAAAGATATATTTTTCCAAAATTCATGTCAGTTTACAAACTATTTATAAACAAATAGTTTATCACCAAAATGAAAAAAATTTGTCCATATTAATGAAACAAAATCTCAGAATTTATTTTAGTATTGGAATCCTTTTCTAATAACTATTATTGGAACAGTATATAGAGATATACTAATTAGTAATAGATTAATATGTTCTTTATTAAACTATTACAAGATTGGATTTGGATAATTGTTGATTAAAAATATTAGTTTAATATATTTTAAAATAAATAAAGTTCTTAAACCATTTTTAATAGAACTAACTGATTCTATCTCAAACCTCATCTCGATTAATATATTATCATAATCAATATCAATTTTTTTATGTTAGAGTTATAGAATTTTATTTAGTGTAAGTATTATTTAATTAGAGTAAATGATTAGAGTTTCCAGGGATAAAATTAATTATAATAAAAGAATCATAATCGAAGTAATTGTGATAAAAAAACAACAAATAAAAATGTATACGATTTTCTAATTTCTATTTTATAAAGAAGTAGAAAATAAAACTTATTAGTAATAAGTAATAAAATATCAATGTAATGTAAGAATTAACCCCTTATATTATTGAAATAATACCCCTCTTCTTTCATTCTGATTAATTTATTTTATATCATGGAATAAAAGTATCCATTGTTTTTTACTTACAAGCATGTTTGTATTCCCTTACACATAAACCCTTGATATTATAATCAATTCTATATTCCTATCCTCAGAATACATATATCTAAAAGGTAAAATTATGTGTATCACTATCAATGTTAACTATTTATTAATATTATCATATTATCCATATTATAAACCATGAAATCCATAGATCATAATCAAAATAATTTGACACATTATTAGATTGAAAAACAATTTTAAGATACAAGATGAAAAAGAATCATTAGAAGTAAAAAGCAGAAGAAAATTAAAAAGACTAGGAACAAGATTTTAAATCTTATGACATATCTAGATCTCTCACATGATTAGATAATGATAATGAATCCAGTAATTCATATCCACCAAACATGTTGGATAACTAGGTTGGTTATGCATCTTCCAAATGTCCATATTTCCTTCCCAACAATAATATAGTTTCTATGATTGTTAGAATTACTCGGAAAACTAGAACATTAATGGATCTATCTTAACTAATCTCATAATTTTTTATTTGTTTAAACCACCATTGTATAATAAAATTTCATATATTATAATTAAATCATTAGAATAAAAATATAAATTTTTAAGTAACACTGATGTACATAGTTATAAATATCCATATGATAAACCATATGAGTATTAGATCGATCTTATTAGTCTCGTGTTGGACTAGTGGTTAATAATATGTTATTATGATTGTTATGTTAGAAATTCAAACATCTGATTATATTAAGGGTGAGTCCGATTATTGGACACATACTCATTATGAAAATCATAATGAAGAATTATATATTTATATACATGATTCATTAGAACATGTTTTTAGTATATTAAATGAATATATTCACTATTAAAACATTCTAAAAACATTTGAAATAAAATAAATAGTAAATAAGTTTTAATAACATTCATGTACTTTTGAAAAAAAACAATGTAAATGTGGGAAATATAATTTCCAACTCAATAGAAATTTACATACGAAATCCATGAAGTCCATTGTCATGGTTTTATATTAGTAACACAACATCCTAATTTGTTGGGAGAACTTGGTCATATAACGATGAACACTGTAGGAACCTCAATTAACTTCTGCTATGATAGAGGGAATATCTCTTTCCACTTTGTATATGAGGAGGATTCTATTGAGGCCTCTCTTATAGAAAGATTTTTTTTTAAAATTTAGACCATCTTGGAGGGTAATGATTGATGCTCGTGTTCGAATCTTCATCTTTATAGATCAGTCTATCAGGAGGACCTCATTTTGGATATAGTAAATTATGGGCTATATCCATCTAGGGGTGGAGATTAGTTCATCACACCCTAGGGCAGTTTTACACTGATTGATTTTTTCCATGTCAAATAATATGATTCATGAGACCATATTTCTGTGCATGATGTAGAATATTACATTCTCATAATCTTGGTCAACCAAGAATGTTCTTGTATTAGCCAATACATGTACATGGGTATTGGGTGATCAGGGAACATGAAGAAACATGGTCTTAAAATGGATTCATTCTTTCAGTCCTCTGAGGTGGCTATTATGTGGGGGGAGGATTCTTCATTTTTTATAGAATCTTTTCCATTTATATTCTTTATCACATGCTATAAATATCCATGGATATTCATGTAGGATATCTACAGTTGAAATAATAATACCTATCTAGTTATAAGGGTTTATTATTCTTTCCTATTATTATGGTATCATTAGTATAATGATTTATAGTAGGAAAAAATTCCATTTTGTAGAGAAACAAATACAATCTATAGACCACCCTGACTGAGATTTAGTTATCCATTGTTATTATAATAGTTTGATGGTTTGTGTCATCACAATACATCCTCCATGTCCCGAGATAGTCACAGGTATTAAAAACTGCATCATTTGTATGCTCAGTATCCACTAGTGTACATTCAATGGTGTGATGTGTAGTGTGGGGATTATCTAGGTCATCCCGTTCACTAAAAATAATTACATGAAAAAACATACTATTAAAAAATCAACTCCCATTGTACCAAATGATGAGTAATCATGGGAAGGTCATGAATGTACATGATATGGTCAATATGAGACTGTAGGATGAATTGATGGCGATTTAATTAATTCCACATCCTATTTACTGTAACGATTAGTATGAGAGAATCCTTATCTATATTCGAATATCAGTTCTCAGTTCCTATTAACATTTGGATGAGATAGTAGAATCTGTTATAATTCCCAAAAATATTATTCATTTTCATGAGTGTGCCAAGTGATTGTTTCATGGAAGGAAAAAATAATATTTGTGGTTTTCTTCCACCAGTAGAATAAGCACCATTGGTTGTAGCGAGAACTTCAAAAGACTCACCAAGGATTCATAGAAGTCGAATTCACATCGATATGAATTTACCTTCCTTATCAAATTGTATAATATGATTATGTCATGGATAAAAATGAAACACTAAATAGAGGAGAGGTTCCCTTATAGACCCATTAGATCATTTCAATTCCACGTGTTGATGTCCCAAAGATTGCACAAGTATTTCCACGTTAAACCTCAATGTTGTGGTGGAATAACACGAATTCAAGAAACATCCATCATGTTTTTTTTGAATTCAAAATTCAGATGATTCATCGTTATACTATGATGTCGGAATTATCAAATATTATTTGATGATCTGTTATTTGATCACTTCATTATCGAGATATGACCACTATATCATTGATGTAACATTCAGCTATACCTAGTAAGAAATGATTAAATACATGATGTATGATTCATGTATTTTTATTTCAATTTTATTTAATCCAATGGGTATGGACTATTAAAAAATATCCTAGTGGTTCTCTGAAGGTGGTGGCTTCCTCTTCCTTAGGGGTATTCTTTACCAAATTTTACCATGAATACCCTTCCCTTAAGGAAACATCTTGGATGCTGGAACATTTATTGATAAAAAGTTATGTGATCAACATTGGGGAGTAATCCATTAGCATAAATTGATTGAGGATTCTAGAATTGATGATGACAATAATCCGATAATTCTTTTACATATCATTGATGTTTTTGGTGATCCATATTGGTTATTTCACTTTTCAAACACATTTTCCATTGATTAAATTGTCGACTTCTACCACTACATTAATTTTATGAGAAGGGTGAATCCTCATAGGAAACATTCTATAACATAGATGGTCATTGGGTGTGAAAATATAGTGTGTAGCAACATCCGAGTTCAGTAGTTGAATTTTTTCATAATTTTGAGAAAACACATATCAATATTTTTTTATAATTGAAACATACAACTCTTTCTCTTTGAGACACTAGGAAGAATTGATATGTGAAGGATTTTTATCTTATTATGTTCATAAATTTAACTACTTGATGACATAATTTATGGAAGTGATTCCATCATCAAATTTAGGAGGGGCAATCATAAGGACATAATCTTCCACTTATTACACCTTTGAGTATATGGAGGTGATTTTAAGAATAATTTGAATATGTGATGGAATTGATCTCATTTTCAGGGTGAGAGAGGACATGGTAAGAGAAAATATCTTCCCCTACTTCCATATTCATTAACTTAATATTAAATATTGAAATTTGTTTTATACTATCTATTGGGATATAAGGGTGTTGGAAATTTCGGATAAGGTTATAACCTCAATCTGATTTATGTATATCACATAATCACAGTCGAGTATACTATAGGGATTTAAGGGGACGTCCCTATGTCATTGGGATCTTGGACCTGTATATTTTCCCCCACTATTGGTTTTTGGACAGAACTTTTATATAATATTACCTCATCATATGTGTATTCACAAGACTCGATAATGTTTTTTCCATGAAAAATGTTTAAATTTCTATTTTTAGGGTATAAAAAAATACCGATGAAATGTTAAATGCACCATAATTTGGATGTTTATATAAGGCCTTTATATAATGAAATTTAATGTGGTGTCTTTCTAGACTACCCAAAACTATGGTGTAGATATAAGATCCCCAAATTGAGCATTGAATATGTTACTCTTGAGAGGTATTTTATCACGCTTATTATACACTATAATGTGTATCACTTTGGGAGATATATCACCTCCCCCATACCCAAATATTATAACGGGTCAAATATGGATGAGGTTGATCTCAAATCTATTGACAATAAAATACCTTTGGATTTCAACATTATCAAATCATCCTAAAAAACTAAGGGTCTAATGTGTCCTTGAATGACCTCTTTCAAATCATGTTCCTTGAACAAGATTGTGATTTTGAATATTGATGGAATGCTATTAACTTCATAATTATTGGATTAATTAATATCTATTTCAAAATCTTATGTGATATAGATGGATTCAATACGTTCCTATATGATTTATTTTAATTGATGGAGTGCTTATACGATTGAGGGATGAGATAGACCATCCAACAGCTATTTCAAAGTTTCATACTTTTGGGATAGAGTCTGGAACTTCCTAACATGTGGTTCCTCATTAATATGTTCATAAAAATATCAAAAATATTATGTATATGAGACTAATACTTGGGTAGAGTTCATGGGGGTAATCTTATACTAATTTAAATGGTCATTCCACTATTCCCTATTGTTTGGGTTGATCAAACAATCACATCGTCTCTAGAATGTTGTATAAGACAACTGGGTGAAAATGAACAGTTGATGGTTCTGGGATACCTAAATATATTTGATGGTGTGTATGTAGTTCGTTAACATGGGTATTAGTTGCATATATTTATTATCTGGGAATGTACTCTAAATATTGGTTTTGAACACACTCACAATGTTTCTTGTATCCTCAGTTCCTGTGTATGTAGCCTCTACTTAAATGGTTAGGTATGGGGAACTCATATATAGAAGAATGATTGTCATTAGAGAAAGGTTCTTCCATTTGTATCATATTAAAATAACCAAACATTATCTCTTTATCTAATTAGGGTTATCCTTAGTGGGTCAGTTTCCATTCATTAGATATTGTTCGGATGGAATTGTCATGAGTAAGAGATTGCATCGAAGATGAAAATGACTCTACCTATTATTTATATAATTTTGAATGATTATTAAATATAACATTTAGAGGTATGTTTTATGTCAACTACCTAGGAAACATAAACCACTATGGGGTTTCCATTCTATAATATTTGGGGGCCATATCTCTGTCAACTATCTTTCGAGGCATCCAGTTGTGGGACTTTTATATGACTAGCCATAACTTTTTGCAAAACATATTATTATATTAACTAATAAAAATTTATATAGGTCACTTATGCTGCATTGTTATCCAGAAATCACATATCCATAATCAACCATTCTTTGGACGAATTATTAGAATATGATGATGTCCAAGATGATGTGACCTAGCAATATATGGGAAGGATATTAGTGAGGATGATTAGTGAGGATAAACTCATTGGGATTCCTGAGCTACGGCAGCATGAGTAGGTAATTATCTATCAATGTAAATATATAGATAGTGACATTTTAAATTTATATGTAGTATTATATATTCATCTGATCCTCAAATATAGGGTTCCCAGATATCCTTTTAACATTCAGATGAGGGACATAGTGTTGTTTCTAGAACTCAATAAGAGGTGTTGGGTGTCTTAGGACATGTCTAGGTTCTTAACTGGGAACTGCTGATTGATGGACTATAACAATGGTAGTTTAAAACATTCTGAGAATTTTCCCCTGTATTGAAGAAATTGTGTAATACATATCTCTTGTCCTCTGAATAGATTCTTCCAAGAATTGTTCTATTTCTATATAGTCGTGCAATACACAGGGTTATTTCATCTAGATCAAACAGGACTACAAATAATCCCACATTGTTTATCAAATAGTTATATTAATTGATCCAGTGACTACCGGATGATGAATGGGTTGGATTAACCACTCTATCTGGTTATGACATTAAAAAACATATCTGTTTCCAAATGAATATAATTCTTGAGGTTGAATATTAATGTTTTCTTCAGTGTGGAGATAAAATGGTAATGCAATTAACAATGAAGTTCTTCCCATCCTTAAACATACCCAATTGGAAGACATATTTACCAAAAAAGGCTTACCATAACATATTTTTCCTAATACACCAACTCATAGTCAGTTCATTTTGATTTTGAGGGCCCATCATGAGGCTGCATGGGGATAAGATGTACATCATATGTTTTTATGGGTCCATCACACCGTCATGGGTGGATAAGGTATGATTATTTAAATTCGGTGGGGGAAAAGTGTCATCCAACCAATAGGAATAATTATTTATCGTTCAATTTCAATGAGTATGTCTCTCATCAATGGATTTCATTTGAGTATTTAGGGACTCAATGAATTTAGAATTTCTGGTGGTAATGTTATTCGATCCACATAAAATCAATAGGGAATGAGATATGTGTGATGTAGACAATTATTATCCATATCATCATTATTGTATATCCATGAAAGGGCTGAATGATATCTACGTTGAGGGATATTCTATCATCATAATAGAGTGAGTTCTATGTCATTTTTTACATCCACACTTATGATGACTAGCATCCAAGATTTAAAGTTTTTCTGATGCTATGACGCTGCTCTTATATGCATATAATCTCATAACTCATGTGTGTTATGAGGAATAATCACCTCTATATGAAAATAATACATAGTGTTAATGATTCCCTGGTGTAGACACTCATTGGGTTTTCTTATATTTTTTTATCTCATCCTCATAATATTCAAATTTCTCCTCTGTGGATGTAATATCGACTTTTATAGGTTAATAATGGGGTATAAACATTTATTTCCCCATATTGATATTTTTTTACACAATAGACGTGTCAATTTGATATGTGGAGGTACTCGTTTGGTAATTCTCTTGTTGTTCTAGGTATGTGTGGCTTCAGTTGGTGCATCTTGATCCTCCACAGCATGTATATTTTTGGTATTTCATACCTATGAATATCCATCTTCAACTAAGTAATCTTTTTTTATCAATGAAGAAAACATTCATAGAAGTCTATCCATTAGTTTTATTTGCCCACCTTCATTAAACATAACTATATGATTCTTCATCCCTTTGGTTAAAATCATTAAGAAAAATCTTGTCCATGTTAGACTATTTTTCCTTTCTACCCCAGTCGGGTAGGATTAGCTTTTGCATGAATTCCTACCATATTATATGGTGAATGGATACCATGAGGGGGTTTATTTTGTCCTTTTTGAATTGTCCCAAAATATCAAAGGATTCACATGTTGTAGGAGGAACATATGGGATGATGACAATCAATATTTTCCTCCACTCATAGAGAAGACTTATTCTCTCTATGGGAATATTGGTGATGAAATACAACTAGATAAGAGCTTTGGTGATTATTTATAGAAATAGTTTTCTGATCCTCTTATTGACGACTAGATCATTCTAATTGAGGGATTTATGATTCTTTGGAGGGTCAGAGTGATATAAATTCTCCCAACACATCTGGATGGGGATGATCTACAACCAATGTGGATTTCACAATGACCCTCTTAGGGGATGATGAATCTGGTGATAGAGATAGAGAATAAAATATCCACAACCTAGTGGGATGGGTTTTATTTATTGATGTAGTTGATATGTTTTGAATCCAATCAATAATTTAAATTCTAATGGGTTGAGGTCAGGGTAGATATTCCTTCATACAATTTGGTATGGTTCACTCTAGGACGGCAATTATAGTATCTTCTACTAGGATTCCTTCATTTTAGTGAAGTTATTGTCACATATGATATGGGTGAAATGTTATCCCATGAATAGATTAATTCTTTATCAGATGTTAATTGGATTATTTTAACATGAGTATCCATGTATGAAATTTATTTTCACTACATTAAGGGATGATGTTCAAATATCAATTTGTTTTATAACTCTATATTCATGATGTCTTTGTAGCATTGATGTGTGGTATTTCCATTATATTGAACTAATAGATCAACCATTACGTAGTCCCCTAACTATACTATATGTAATGAAATTACCAGAAATCATATCTGTAGGTTCAACTATTCTAGGTGTGCGGTGAAGTGAAATTCTATATAAATTCTCAATCACAAATAAGGATACATGAAAATATATTCAATGATTTGTTTTCGTAGAGTTGGGATTCCATGGAGTAATCCATGTTTATATTTGTACTATTCATTTCTAGTTTTGGACCAAGTCCATAAAGATAATATGTAGGTTTAGATTAAAATAGAGTATCAATAGGTCTATAGGTGACCCTCTTATCTCTGATAGGGTATGTGTCATGAATTATATCATTGAGGTGTTTCCCACAAATTTGTGAATCAATAATGCAATAAAAACATCACTAGATCATCTAGGATCTCATTGTTAGATGTTTATTGGTTCCAAAAGAAGTTGGGATGTTTTTTTCAACTATCTCTCTCCATATATCTATTTTGGATTCCTTTTCATCATACTAAAATGCATTTATCTTGTTAGACAATTGAAAATCCTTCGCAGGTCACCTAGTGATCTAGCATGGAATATTGCTAAAAATATATTGGGAAATATATGTGGTGGAAGTATATTTTTCATCCACCTCGGTATTAGAAGGAATCTATGATCTTATCACCTCTATATATAGAAGTGTTTTCCCAAGGAAATGATTTCCAACTAAGTGAGAGATATTACCATGGAGAGTTTTACCAGCGAGGATGTCATGAGAAGAATCCCTATGATCTATATCCTCACTAAGATGAAGAAAAGTTTTGTGGTATTTAACACCTTATGCTTTTAATGAATAGACAATAAACACTCTGGATATTTATAATGTGTAATGAATAACCTCAAAGACACTAGAATTCAGATTATTTTGGATCTGAACATCATTCTATGTCATGGTGGAATATGCATAAATTCATTTCGAGATGATGTAGGGATATGATCATGATGTATAATGGATTTTATAATATATTGATAAATTTCTTGTTCAAAGGGAGTATTATCAGCCTTATGAGAGACCGTCTGATTATTCTAATGAGTATCTCTAACATAAATATTATAATTTATCAAGTCCCATTATTCTATTAATTGATGAGCCTAGGTATGAATGGTGATATGATCCTAATCCGGATCCTTATGAGTATGATGTCAGGGATTTTTTATAGGAACATGATCATATCCCAATATAAGATCCCCACTCACTTGGTGAGCCTCATTTAGAACTGGTGTATATGCCCAGTCTGAATATACATTCCCCATTGTAATATATATACGTAACATCAAAATTGTAGAATGGATCTGATCATCATTCTCTATATCCTATAAATTATGAAATTGTAGTTGTTCATTATTATATGTAGGGATGAACACCATTATTCAATGAGATACTAGAATATTCAAAGAATCTTCCAAAATTGGAATTTATCCTTTCCCAAAGTGTGTTCCACTATCACATGGATGGACTCATACATAACAAGGATATGAGCCATATTTATAGTATTCCACTGGTGTTTTATGACTAGAATATGAGCATGTCATGATATATATGCCTCTCTCACATAGGGATCCCCATACCGAATGATGATATGATCTTAATCCTTTGGATTTGTATTATTTTTTTAGTATTGTCAAAAGGGATGTTCCTGTATCCTATGGAACATTAAACTATCACTTTTTGGGCCTCAGTTGGATTAAGAATACGAGACTGGTCAGGTGCCTCACCATTTATCAGAATATGTCATTAATCCTCTTAAATGGGTATAATAGTCTGTACATAAACTAGGGAAATGAAGTCGTCATGTTGATCATAGTGTTGTTATACCATGGATATATTGATTGGAATAATGGAATATCCTTGTAATAGTACTAGTGTAAGACTATTCCAATGGATTTATTTAGCTATTTATATGATGTAGTTTTACATTAGAAAAGTGTATGCAGTAATGTATTCATGAACATTATTTTCTATAAAATATATTGGAAGAATTAATTATTTTATAGAGTAATATTAAACCTCTTATATTATCATTATAACATCAAAATATGCCAATGGAATTCATCCATAGGGGTCGGGATACATTCCTCTCAGATGTTTTCAGAATGTGTATTCCCACTTACGTCATCTGAATGAGCACTTATATAAGCCTAAAACATTCATTCTTTTAGAATATATAGGAAAACATCATCATCAGGAGAAAAGATATGATCATGGTAATGTTTATCCTAATATTTCTATTCTTTATGTGTCATACATATTTCACTTTAAATAGTTTCATAGGTATACAAGTGTCAAGGGTACCCTCATCCAGAGACTGAGGGGACCAATGGGATAGCTTAAGTTACAATGGTTGTTAAGAGACATCCATGGAAATTCATGAATAGAATGGGATAAATTATAAACTCCATTATCCACTATTATAATATATTGAAATATGGTATTGAAAATATTTGGAGATAGACTTCTTATGCAGTTGGTGGTAGAAATAATCACCATTGTCTTTACTGCATCTATCTTCTGACGAGGAGGAGTCGTTTGTTTCAGTGTTTGGAATTCCTCACTTGTATCCCCAAGTGATTGGACCATATAATGATGATGGTTTTCCCTAACCATTTCACTCTCCCCACACAATTGACAGTTTTAGGTGGGTAAGGTCATTCTGTGTCCTATGGGGGTTGTAGTTGTAGATGATTTTCTAGAACAATCACTTGATTAAGACATGATCTCTTATCATTTGTTGTTTATGAGATATGTGTCTATATTAATTAAGAAATTATAGAACAAGGTCCCCAATTAGTGAAACATATTAGGCATGATATTTTCTCAATCATATATGCCTGGATAAAACAATTTTCCTATAAGAACATTGATTTTTCATGTATTTTTTTATAATATTATATGGATTGTTTTCAATTAATGGTACAAAGAAAACATGAGATGCTATGTCCCGATGTACTTAAATTTAATTTTTGAAATATATTAAATATATTACATTAAAGGATGCATAGATTTTATGAGAAAATGGAATAAATTCTAAACAGAGGTTTAGATCAAAAATTTGATTCCATCATTGTGATCAAGGAATGGGTTTTACCCATGGTGCGACATAACCTAGGGTTAGAAACTCATTTTGGGTGTGGTCATGGCAGAAAAATTATATTAATTTATTAGTTTAAATTAATTTTATCTTTGAATAAAAAAATTTTCATTTATTATGTGAAAAGGTTTTCTATGAATACCCATTTCTATATAGACATCAGTGTTGACTACTAACCCCTGTAGATCATGAAAATGATTTGAGTGAGTCTTGGAGGATATTTCTTAGATAAAAAACCACCATATTATGGATCATTGATCGATGTGTAGAATAACCTGTCTATCTCTCCAAATAATGTGTTTTGAAATCGTTCTTCACTTGTAACTGACCCAATTCTGGAAAGATTTTGATTTTCTTGGATTTAACTGCATTTTATTATTCCAAAAAAATTTGAATCGATCAACAAACAAATTGATTCTTGGATCGTACATATTTCAAGTATGAGTTCGATTTATCTGAGAATTAGATATTTATATTTCATTATTTTCTTATATAATCATTTACCATTATAATGATAAATAAACGAGTCAAACATGAACATTAAATGATATTTTTTTCACATTTTTTATTATTAATTTTCTTTAACTTTATTAATTCATAATGGGAATGTTTTTGGTTTGCAATTTGACAAATACAAGAAAATTTTTCATTGCAATCATGTTCATGGTGCAAAACAAATCTATCAAAAACCCATTATTAGAAAAATGAAAAAATCAAGATACAAATATATTGGTGATAAATTGGGAGATTTTAAATTATTATTGTTAATTCTTGATTGATAGAGTTACTACGGAAGGAAGAACCAGGCGATTCTGGAAAAATTTCAGAAGCCCTTTTTTGGGAGAGATGATGGTGTGTCTCGGCCAAAGTAGATAAATATATTATGGAATGGTGTGTAGTTGGATTGGTGACTGGAGGAGTGGATGATGAAACGAGACTGAGTTATGTAATATAAGAAAATCTCATAGAACACGGCATGTAATTGAGTATTACACCAAGTTTGGGGATCGGGCTACATCGGTTGGGATTCCATGGAGAATATATAAATCACCTGGTGTGTGACCACTATCACATGGAATGTGAATTGAACTGGTAGTTCAGTGTGTACATGGAATGGTACATGGGAAAGAGCATGGCTAGCTGTATACGAAAAAACCAACCAGAAATAGATACATTCAAGAGTACACATTCACGAACACATTGTTTACACTAATCTATACATGGACATTTTCACGATACATAATACATGGGTAGGACTGGATGATGAAGGGGAATGGTATATACAACTAGTGCATTCCACATACCCCTTAAAAGAATACATAAATCTGTTTTTAATCATTATTATGGACATGGTTTTTAGGTAGTGTCCCCTTGATCTATTCTATCACGTTTAACAAGGAATCACATCCTACAAAATGGATAGTAATCCATTTTGTGGGAATTCATGGATAGAGTTTTTTGGAATCCTAAAATTAGGCATATATATAGATCATCTATCATATTCCTTCCCTAGGACTAGTTCTTGGTATTGTTGTGACCAATACATTATGGACACTGATCCTCTGCATAGTGCGTAATTCAGGATTCAGTTGTTGGTATACCACAGTCCCTTTTTTATCCTTATTTATGTACTGTTCTATTTATAAATCAGGAGTATAAATATTATGGAGATACCTGATGAGCCATATATATTAGAGATACTCCATCATTCCTATCTAACCCAAAGAGTGTGTTCTCCTGGAAGAGTGATATGTAAAACCAATGAGTATGTTCCCTCAACTGGTATTGCGAATGATACATTATATTGGAAAAAATGTTTATATCATGAGTATATCATGATATTTTAGTTATATATGATTTAAAAATATATAAATTATTACTTTTTTGATATATTCATATTATTTTTAGGCCATCCCACAAGGTACTGTTATAATTTTAAATGAAGAGTTCTCCCATGCATTTCCTTCATTAAATAAATGATCGACCTTTTGACATAGTCCTATAGGGAGCATGAATAGATAGATACTAGTGATATTGACCAACTTAGGTTTATTCCAATGGTTACCTTGAGATTCATCCCGTTATAAACTTTCTGGTTGGACTTGTTGTTAGACTCTTTATGGTGGGATTGTATTTAACCCTTTTTTCCTTAAGTACTTGTTTCAATATTTTTATAATGGGATTATGCTATTTCTATGAATTTTTTATTATTTTTTCATAAAATTAATCATTTTATGGGTATGATGATATTTGTTTTGTACATTTATCTTAGTATAATACATCCATTATGTGTGATTTACCAAGTTGTTACTAGTCACAAGGCCACAACCTATTAGAGGTGGGAATAGGGTAGTCGTATGATGGTTTGCTTAGGGTTGGGTCCAGAGAGATTAGTATCAGAGAAATTTGGTTATATATTATGACCATAGTATATGATAGTGTTTTTGAGATAAAAAGTTATTTTTTTGAGTTCAGATTTTAGTTTAGGGACTCTAGTGTTGGTGTGATGACCAGTATATCCATACACAAAATCTTGGATAACATACTTTTAAACTTGGTACATAGGGAATATAGTTTTAGCGAAAAATAGTACATTAATAATAATGAATAGGATTGTGGAATTCATGTCCTTCTTAAGTTAGGTATCCAGATATACTTACTGAATATGGTATATCTTGTCTATTTCAAGATACCTTTGTGATATACTATGTCTAGTATTCACCATCAGGATGATGGGGATGATACCCTCAATGTTAGGGATTCAATGATGGTTCACATTCCACTGGGGGTTCATCTACAAGGAGAACCAGTTGTAGCACCTTATTTTGAGCACTAGATAGTACTTGTAGAACCAGAATATAAAGTGTGATAAATTATTACAGTTCATGTGTTTTAGAAATAGGTATCCATTTGGTTTTATGGTGATCTCAATACATCAGTAGCTGAGGACAACCTTGAGAAACTGACATTAATTTTTCATATCTTCAAGAAACCATAAGATCACTTTATGGTTAGGGTAGCAATCATTATCCTTGGTTATGTAATATGTGGTGGGGCTGGTAACTCTTCCATATAACGTGGAGACTTCAAAAATGTTATAATTCAAGTGAAATTTTAGATAATATTTCTATATATCTTTGATGAGGGTCGTGTGAATCCACAAGATTATAAATAATTATAATGGTAGTATGATAGTGGATAAGTCTTCATCTAGGTTCAAAATCAACTTTAGTTACCTAATTTATATGGTTTGTGGTCAGTTATTTTATTCCTAGAAAATAAAAAAGACAGAGAAGATACTTCTGTGAAATCATTATACATCTATGAAGGCCTATATATGTTGGTGTTATAGAGCTTTGCATGGTGGTTGAGTGTTTATTGGATGATTAGAATAAAAAATTTGTTTTACCACTATGAACATAGTAGAAGAGACATATTCAGTAGGGAATCAACATCATTCATAGGGACCTAAACATCTGATGTATTTTAGAAGGAAATACAAGGATATAGGTTTATGGGTTTAGTGGAAATTAGATGGATCATGTTAGACCATGGGTAAGCAGTTCTAATCTTATTTTGGAAGGGTACAACTTTAATAAGGTTTTTGGCCTCATCATACGGTTGAAATGTAAACATTGGATGTGTCGCCTTGGTAGAGGAAGATGAATGCTAAGATAGGTATGCGAGAAGTAGAAATGGAAGAGGATATGGGATAGAATATTAAGGTGTCATATGTTTTGACATGGTAACAACAACACCCCCAGGTTGTCCACATCAGTTTCAGGGAGCTTGATGACATGGGGGAGGCTAGCTGTAGGTGGACCATTATTATGACCAAGAGGCTCTTGGAATGATAAAATGAATAAAAATTTAATATCATCCATAGTTTTCGTACTGAAAGACATAGTTTTGAGAGATTCCTTAATTCCACTTATATGGTTTGAGCCTAAGAGATTTTAGCTGACACCTTATCTTGACCCTTTCACTTTGAGACTCCCATAAGAGTTTTCTTAGTGATAACACACCTCTGGGGGAAATGTTACCTTAATCGCAGAGGTGACCATTTATATTGGAATATCATTTTTTCAATAATGAGCCACTATGATCTTATCTTAGTTATGGAATTGAAATATACAGGTCGTGCCTAGATAGAATATTTCATGCAGAGGATTTAGTGTGTCAGGAGTGATGGGTCCATATTTTCATTCTTCTGTAAAAATAAATCATTGGAAGTGCTGGATGGACTCATTCATAGATGGTGGTATCATATTACCCATTCATTTTATATAATAACCCTTGGGGTGGTATATACTATGGTTTTAATGTCCTTTTTTGACGTACGAGATTATGAGGTTGCCTTTTCTTAGGAAGATCCTTGATTAACTAAAAAATAAAGGATATAATTTTCATTGAACTAAACCCAAGAATGACCCCAATATTAATGAAAATATATCTGATGGATCATATATATCTTCACAATATGTGAGTTCATTTTCTAGAATTTATTAAGAAGGGATTTGTTACAACCAATTTTTCACCTTGGGATGCATTAGTGTTGTTTTCCATGAATATAGTTAGAATATTGAAGTTATTTGCGTACTACCTTCACTTAAACTATGTTTTCAAATTCATGAATAAATTTGTGGCATTAATGTATAAAAAATGAATATATTTCATGATGGTATATAAAACCACTAAAAAACTAACCATGTATCAATAACAGTTAACAACAAGAATCATTTATATTTAAGGGCACATATGAGTATTTGGGACTATTTAAATTTTAGTACATAAAGTAATTATATTTAATTTCACTTCATCAATTTTAGTTCCATTTGAAAATAAGGTTAATAATTTTCAACTAGTAATTTGACTATATAAAAATGAAAAAAATGATCTCATAACACATTTTAGGCATCATATCTCCGAGAAATATTTATAAATAAACTTAAAAAATTTATGATAAAAAATATATTGTTATAAATGTTTATGAATTAAATGATTAATGAAATTAATTTTACAATTCAAGACATTAAGAGCATGTGATAAAGATTCTATAATGTTATGAAAGAGATATTTATGACAACCTTATCTTATGGTTATGATATTTCTATCTACAACTTAGTTTACCTCTCCCTTTGAATTAATTAAATTATTTAATGTTTTATTTATATATCTATTAAATTTATACATATCCCATTATATGTTTATTAGATGGGTTAGTTCATTCCTTAAGTTAAATTATCAATTTCTTGAAGATTTTAAAATATGATTATGTCATATGATTATTTCACATTCCTGGAACACATAATTATATACATGAAATGATGGGTGAACATGGTTATAACTCTATTGCACAAGATATTTTTTTTATATTATGAGATATCATTTATTGTATTTGGGAGTGAACCTAATGCATGATGGTATATTTTGAACAATATAATGTTGTATTTTCATTTACCCTTGACATATTCTTAAGAAATGTTTTAGTTTAACTTCACATTCATATTTTTCCTTGATCTTATAAAATCATGATATTTATGTTATGATCCCATGTGATTATTCATGATCATTCTCTTTTTAGTTATAATTGTTTTTATTTTGAAAAACAAGTTATTGTTTTTTATCATGTTTATTCTATAACTATTATTTTTTTTCTCACCCCATTATGTATGTATTTTACAATGTCATACTATATTGTATTAAGAGATTAATTGGATTTTCAACATACATAATGAGATTAAAATAAATATGTTATGTATCTTTTCATTTTTATATATTATGAACCAGTATTCCTAATAAACATAGAATAATGATCTCTCTGTAGAAGTATTTGGATATTTATGTAAAAACTAAGTAATAATATTGTTAAATGTACTAGTTCATTATACATGGTATCAGGTAAATATGTTATATTTTTTTATTAAGAGTAGACTGCATTATTGTGTACCGTATGGTTAAGGATAAATATATAAATGTATAATCAATTTCTTTAATGTATAGAATGAGTATTATTTATGAAATTTCATCTATGTAGGGATACTCTAAGTGGATATGGATCTAGAATAGTTGTGCATTGGGTTAATAACCCTATGAAGGGTGAATTGGTATCAAATTTATCATAACATATTTCACAATAAAGATGCCTTGTGGAACATGTGGTTTGGAACTCCATTTGGACATTCATTTCAAAATTCACAAACTCTCTATGAAATAGTATGTATGAAATATATAAATTAATATATTAGAAAAAATAACATAGAACATTATCATGTATAAACTAGATTTATTCATAGAGACGTACAAGTTAATATATAACTTTAATTTAAAATTTATTAGTTCTTTGTTCATAATATACCTTTTATATCTTAGTTAATTATAGTATTCTAATTTTGTTATTCAATTTTAATGGTAAAAAATAGGACGACCTGTTCCAATAAAATACATGATTAGTAATGTGATGATTTCCCAAATGTTTCACATAAAAATATGGGAGTTAGTGCAATGAAAATTATTGAATTTCTAGTTTAGCTAATTCATTCAATAAAAAATCAAATGAATCTAGTGGAATAATAACCTTATTAAATGAAATAGAATTATTTTTCAAATCCTTTATGTGATAATGTACACTAACAATTATTGGATATTTTGATCCCCGCGTCATAGGATAATGTATTTACTCCATTAAAATGATATTATCTATCATAAAATGCATAGAATAAGTTGAATCAATGTTTTATGTATATCATTTTTACTGGTATTTTGATTAGTGTCAGACACTTATCATGAACATGCACTCATAAGATAAAATTTCATTCATTGAGTTAGATGGATTCATGAATTTTTTTATTAAATATTTTCCTTTAACTCTCCATATTAAAATAAAGATTGATTTACTCATTAGAAAATATAAGGAATATACTATTATCATGTTATAAGGGGAAACATAAAAATCCTTGCATAGTAAGACTTCAGTTTTTTCATGAACATTAAAAGATTGTGGGAAGAATCAATAGAGTATGAAACATGAGTCTTTGAAAATATTTTTTGATTCATGATTTTAATTTTTATGAAGATATATTTCATTATTTTCTTAATATCATGATGGATATTAGTAAATTTCATTTGTAATTTATGGATATAGATAAAAATAATAAAATGGAGCTTCATTTTAGAGTACCTACATATAGATACCATTTTGGAGAGAAATCCCATCATCACACATGTCATACATGTGGTATAAGATTTCTGCAAACTATCTAATGGGACATGGGAGATTTTTCGTGTGTGGATTAATGGATTTTTTTTCAAATGGGAGATTTTTTCATGTGTGAATAAGATTAATAATTTCTAAAGGGAAATGAAGATACCCACTAATTTGGAAGAAGAAGGACCCGATTAACATTCATCATGTGTGACATTATTTATTGTCAATTTAAAAAAAATGTCTATATAGGTTTTACAAAATGATTTTATTAATATTGGTTTTAATATGTATGAAAATAATGGATTTTACCTCCACAATGAAAATTATTTTCATTTAATATTACTTTTTATGTTTTCAAAGATATATTAAAAGAAAATTATTTTGAAAATGATTTTTTTAGAAAAATTATTTTCCATAATTTAATAGATATTATAAAAAATAAATTATATATTATTTTTCAATGAATATTTTTAATGTTTCAAATATTATTTTCAAATAATATAATTTATAGATTATTTAATGAATTTTTTTTAATAATTGATTTTAATAGAAAATTTATCATCCTTACAAAATGATCCACGTGATTTATCATTGTAAAGTTTTCTCTAGATAAAATGAAACCATTTGATGTATCATATGATTTTTTGGGATGTTAACCAATTATACAATTATTATTCTTTCCCTGAATGGTTTATGTTTGTTATTTAATGATGTTTATGAAACCTCATTATCATCAGTAAGTTATAACATGAAAAAATTACAATAGCACCAACTTCATTTAATATGGGTTATGCTATGATGAATTGATTATGAAACATATATATTTTTCCAAAAGTTATGATATTAAATTTATATTAAATAAATTTCATATTAGGGGTTATCATATGATAAATGGTTTATAACATTATATTGGACATAGATATTATTTTTATTATGTGATGAGGTGGACCAATATCTCCCACCATTGTACTGGGTAGGGATTTATAACTCATGAAAAAGATAGGAATCGAATGAGGACTGGACATTCTTTAGTGATGGATTATTTCATTTATATGGTTTTGGGGGTAAACAGTGTCCACTATGATATTTTGGGGAATGAAACTATTCCAAAATGATGTCTTTGGAAGAGAGACTAGAAATATATGGAAATAATTTTCTAAAATTATATGTATCGAATAATTTTATTTTTTATGCTAATTTAATGCTCTCATGGATGATATTAGTTAATCTTATCATGAATAATTTCATAAAAAATACAAATCATTAGACCATGACCCATATTTATGATCTTTGATATGAATATTATTGTTTTCAAACTTTATGAACAATTCTTAATACACTTATTTTAATGTTTTGATTTGGTATATCCCTTATTTATTATCCATGAGTATCTTGTATCATCCGTTTATATATATTTCCTTTGACGATGTTATGATTAATGATTTATGTCACATATTTTGGTATAAATTACTAAATAGTAATATATTTATTGGATATATTGATATTATTTCACAAAAATATATGATGGTTTACCTGGAATCCGATGACACTAAACTATTATAGTCCACATACATGTGACTGTTTAATGTGTTGAATATTATTTTAAAAATAAGTAAAATCTTATTATAAGAATCATGATTCACTATAATAAGGTTAATGAATATATGGTAAATAATTATGATATTAATGACATATTATTAGGGCTTTAAAGATAATATATTAGTTTCATTCATACTTTTCCACTCTCTAAAAAATGAAAATGTATTTCGTGCATAGTTGTGGACTACGACCTCTAAAAAGTGATGTAATTATTTTTTCATACCCCATAACATGGATGATATATACATGTATGTATATTTAATTATTTAATATTTTATTTTTTATATTATTATCATTCTATAAATATATAATATCACATACATTTTTTCTATATTGATAAATGAAAATTTAAAATGGTTCTCATTTTTATGTATGTTGTACCATCTCCATTATAATAACATAGATCATTTTTTGTAGATAAAAGTCATGATTTGTTTTAATAGTCTAATATATTTATAAAAATAATTATTTTATAAATATTTTTATTCAATGGAAGATAAATTAATTACATATTTTACCATAGTAAACCAACTGATGTCATGTTTTGACATATAAGTCAAATACTGTCAAAAACTTTTATGTGAACATAAATTATTAAATAATTGTATATATATTGTGAGAGATACAGTAAAAAATAATATTATAATTTTAAAATTTTCAAATAGATGCAAATTATTAACAATTTTTTTATTCATGATGAAAAATAATGTACTTGATGAGTCATACTCAAGGTAAGAGACTTCATCTGAATTTCCATTAATTGTGTAATATTTTGATGCTATTATATTGTAATAGTTTATGAGGTTTACATACCTCCCCTTAAACATGTTATATAATTAATTTCACAATTATTATGATATTTATATCTTATAATAATTATTTTTTCATGGGGATTATGATTTAAAATCCAAAAAAGGGGTATAGGGAATTTTATTTTAAAATACACTTTTAATTTATTAATCCAAAATTTATTTCTCTTCATTGTCCATGTTTTAAAAAATGATTTTAATAATATATTTATATATATATATGGGTGTTTTATATTGTTATATTTATTTATTTATTTTAAATTTTGTTAAAAACTAATATTTGAATGAATTGTTTGGATTTATTTACAAATGAAAGACGGAATTTTATATTTTAATGTATACGTCAAGGATGACTTTTCCATCAACCATAACCATTATTTAATGTTTACATATTGTAAAAATTTTAATTTTTTCTTAAATAAAAACCCCAATAACCATTTCTATATGTTCTTGGTACTAAATACATTTTTACTAAAGAAAATATTATTGTGTTATTGGAAATGTGTTTTTAAAAAAACATATTTTTCTTATATACAAAAGATATTTACATACCAGTTTTAAAGAGTGTTTAATTTTTTTGTTATGGAAAGTTACTATAATAAATTATTTTATTAATTAAAAGGAAGATAAGAAGATTATGATAGATTACTGTTCCTGATATATGTTAAAATATGGGTACATGAAAATAGCACTGGGTAAGTCTAATATATCTTATATGATTGGTCCTCCAAATGAGCTCTTGGTGAGCCCAATATAGATTATATGATGGGTGAACCATATAAAACTCATATTCATTAGGTAATGTAACTTTTTTAATATGAATTAAATAGTGATTAACTAAATGGTTTCTGATATGTACTAAATTGTTCTCTAATTATATCAGACACGAGTTTTGAATAGGTTATGACTGTGATTCACTAGGTTTCCAAAAAGGTATTTTGATTTTATTTCATTGGGTATTTTTAAATTTTATTGGACAAAAAGTGTGTATTTTATTAATGAAAAATGTAATTATTTATCCCTCACTAAAAGAAAATTGTGATAAAGCTAAAATATATAATTCATTTTCATGTTTTTCAATATAGTAATGTTATAAATTTCTTTATATGTCATATTTTTTGATTTCAATTATCAACCCTTGTTTTGAAAATTATTTTCACATTTTTTAAGGATGGGTATGGGAAAATAAATTTCAAGTATAATTTAGTAAATATATTTCATAAAAAGAAATCTTGTTTTGTTTTTAATGTCTTGTTTTTTGGAAAAAGGATACTTATTGCAAGTGAATATATTTTATTTTATTGTTTTGGTATATATGATTTGTTACCCAATTCTCCTAAACTATAAACATGAAAAGTTTATCAAATATAAGTGTGTGAATCTGTGAATTGAAACTCAATATTATATAATTTCTAATGTAAGTAACTTAAAATTGTTATTAATGAAATTTTTCAGATAACTTTATAATTGAATATAATGTTACTAGAATTCCAGTGAAAAATTTTACATTTTGATTTTTTTGAAAAAATATAGAATATTGAGATTATCATGTTGGTTCATCTAAAATATGTCTGTTTAGAATGGTTTTCCACATATTATATGCATAAAAATTAGTGGGATGGCTTCAAGAATAAAATATCTTTCCTAATCAATATTCAGATATGGTTGTAATTGGAATATAATAGTTTTCATTAATGATAGGTGAGTTTACATATGACCAAAAAGTTTATAGAATATTTCCTATAGATTATCCATATATTCCAATGATGATAAAACTGGTAGTGTATTATTTCATGAGACAATATACCCAATAATTCAGTGGATCATTTACCTTGTCTTATATGAGGGTTATATAATTGCACTATAGAAGGTATTTGATATCATGGGGTTTTTTGAATAGCAAATTTTTACTAATTATTTAAATCATTTTGAAGTTGAAGTAAATTGATGATTAGATTATTTATTTTATTACTAGAGAGTAATATAAAACTAATTCCATTGAATGAGACACATTCAATATTATTTATCATTATAAATATTTCCTTATTGTTTTTTAGATAAGAATAGTGAAGAAATTATTATAAGTGAGGAAAAGTATAAAGTTAATATTGATGAATTAGATGAAAAAATCGCAATATGGGACATGTATGTGATAATATTTATTAGGGAAATAAATACTTATTTTTTTTAATTTAAATTAGTGTAAGACCCATGTTAATTGTGAGATTTGGTGTCAGGATAATTTATATTTTGTTGAAAACTCATACATTCTGAAGAGAACATTGAAACAATGTTTTCTTACACATACATTCCATGAGATAGACACAATAATAAATTGGGAAAAAGATAGGAAAAAAGATAAAATAATATATGATGTCCAATGGTAATGCCACAAAATGATCATTATGTAGTGAATGAAATTTCACAGATTATTTGACTTGATTTGGAATGTGTTTCTTGTGTGGTCAGTTTTGACACATGTATCATGACTATAATGAAATGAGTCTTATACAATTAATGAATGGAGTAATGAAAATCCATCCAATAGTGGAGTCTTTCAGTTTCAAATAGTTTCATATTATAAAAGTAATTATGTATGGAAACCAAAATGTTTAGTGAAGTCATTTGATACTACCATAATTGATATTGGGCCATAAAACAATGAGGTGATAAGTATGCAAATTATTTATCTGATTTATGACCATTACCTACTTGACTCTGGAATATAGAGTTATTTAATTTTATATAATTTTAAATGAAAAATATTTTTATCACCACTAGTGAAAAATATACGGGGAATACTAAGAAAAGAAAGATATATTGAAATAACCCTTTTTTTAATAGTGGAATGGGTATTACCAGAAAACATAATTAGAATATCATCGTAGTGTTTTATATCATTATTTTTATGGACTGGATTATACATTTTCATGGTACGAATTATTATGTATATAATAAAGTAATATTCATGGAATTTATACCTTTGATAACTTGCTGAAAAGATGTTAAATTTAATCCAAATTGATGGGGGTGTAACCATGCTCATATTATTGAAAATGATGAAAATGTTGATATTAGGGATTTCATAGAAGTGGATTAATACATGGATGTATTTCATGAATATTTTCCTAGGGTTATGATTGACTTGGAGAATGAGTTTGTTTTTATATTAGTTGATGATGATAAGCCTATATCAAAACCCACAATTCATATGTATGAAGTGTAACTTTTAAAAATGAAAAAAAGTATTATATGAACTATAAGATAAAGGTTTCATTCATCCATGAAATTCACCATAGGATTCTCTTGTTTTCTTCATCAGTATGGTACAATGATTCAATATATTTCTTATAGTTCTACAATTAACATTACTTGTAAGGAATGAATCATTTTAATCATATTGATGATTGGATTGATCATATTTACGTAGATCAGTATATTTCAATCGTTCATCAACAGCTCAAGTACTATAAAATAAAGGTGGTTTAGAATGGAATTAAAAAGATATAATTTCGATCAAATTATGTGAATTATTATTTTGTGTTTATAGCCTTTTGGTTGTCTCATGCACCTAATATATTTATAGACTGTGTGATTAAATTTTTCCTTGATTCCATGAATAATTTTATGGTTGTTTCTATTGATAATATTTTGGTATATTCTTTCATATAGGTTAAATATCAATGAAAATATGGATTATTTATAAAACCTATAAACAAAAGAAAACATACGGAATATTCAATATGTGTGAATTATGTTTAAAAAAAATTTCATTCCTTCATTATATTTTTTATTATGAGGGAATAATTATCAACCCTACTCAAAAAATTATCAAAGGCATCTCTAGAACTGATAAAATCATATATATTTAAAGTTTTTTTGGATTAAAGGCTTACAATTTATGTTTTCATGAAATAATTCTATTATTTTCTCACATACTAACTAATTTATCTCGAAAAGGTAATGAATTTATTTGAAAAAAATGTGATGAATTATTTTGGAACTAAAAAGAAGATTAGATTATGCTACAATTTAACCTAGACTAATAGAAACAGATAATTTTTCATCTATACCATTTACTCATTGATTGTACATGGTTATGTCCTGATATATAATGATCAACTTAATCTTATGCATCACGTTAGTCGAAAATTCTTGAATAAAATTACCAAACACACAATCTGAAGCTAGCTACTTAAATTATTTATTTAAATACATGGAGGAATCATTTTTAATGAGTAAATTGTGACATAAATAATTATAATAAAATTTTGATGTGATGGCTTCGTTTTGGAAATGAAATACTTGGTAATAATTCTAAGAATATTAGTAGAACGTAGAATGAAGACACAATGTGTTTTTTGGCCTGGTGAGCTTGGAATTGATATTTGAAAAATATTAAATATATTAATATCACACAAGTGAAATTTTCCAAAAAAAATATGTGTAACCCCATAAAAATTTTAAAATTTAAAATCAGATACCGACATTGAGTTCATTATTTTGGGTTTACCCTAAACCTTACATAATATTTTTCATGGTGAAGCAATTTAGAAATGTTATAGGGAAAGATTGAATCGACACAATGAACTAGAATACCCGCTTTCAAACATATATATGATAATCCATAGGATTATTTGTATAACCTATTGATTTTTAGGATTTTGAGGAGAGGATACAATAGATTATTATTGGAAAGAGACATCAGAATGAGATCAGTTCAAGGATCACGTGCCAATGAATCTTTTCAAGATGATCAATGCCAGTGAAGTTTGATCCTTTATCATCAAAAATCGATCCAAATTGTTGTTGTAAAATTATCTTGTCAGTTTTTCCACATATTTTATCCCATGAAGAATTTGAATCAATTGACTAAGACATTAATTCATAGATCGGTCATTTGGAAGGTCGATTTTTTTATCCTGAATTTTTGGATTTTTATTAATTTTTTACATTTTTGGATATTCATTCATAATTAAAATGGAAATAGTTCATGGAAAATAAAAAAATTCTATAGGTTCATTAATCATATTTTTTTTGGTTTCATCCCCCATTTTACTCATAGTTATTGTTGTCATTTCTTTTGGCAGGCAGTTCGATGAAAACCCGAAAACTAATTGTTTCATGTTCTTTCATTGGAATAAATATATAATTCATGTGGATGCAATTTTGGGATCAATGATGGACTCCGGGTACATGAATATTCTAGTCAATCAAGGTAAGATGGGAGACCCCCAGTTCATGTATGGCATGTGGTAGTAGTAATCACAACAACGATTGTTTCCCCACTAGCGAGAAATGCTAGAATCCATTTAATGATGATGTAAATGATTGGATGGATTGAGATCAATGTTATTCAGATATTTCATTGTTTGATTTGTGTAATTTGGAAGGTGTGGGAGAAGAAAAATAAATAATCCAAAAAAAATTATGAAAATCCATACTAATTGATGTGTATCCTAGAAGAACACATGTACTGTAGACCCCTATGTGATTTAATATGGATTAAAAGTAGATATAGGTATCACATACCAAGTGACACATGTTTGATTCCATGTGTCACATGGACATCTAGATTAGCATGTTCAGGGTGTACACACCTGGGTGGTGATGTTCCCCTACACAATATTTACACAGAAAGTACACAATTAGTCCAGTGTTTATTGGATGATTAGTGGACTCTAAAACAATAAAGTACATGAGAATGACCCCGTGTAAATTGGAATGGTATGAATGGAACACTAGGTCCATGGATAAATAATTCATGTCCTGTACCCTTGGGAAATGCCGTATAAAGTTGGAATGTTTATGTTTTGTGAGTTCCTTAGATAGATGTTTCATATAACCATTAGGACACATCATGTATTTCATTTAGGATAGTTTGGAGTCCACATTCTACCTAAATATTCTTACTTGAGATATTTTGTGAGATTAAATGGTCTAATATTTGTTTAATATGATCCATTTAGCCCATTCATATCTGTTTTATGTGCAGCATCCCATTATTATCATAGAGGTTGGCCTCTACAAAGGATCTTATAGATCAATGTATTGTGGGAATGGTCCCATATTCTAGAGTGATTTGTCTTGGTTTTCTTTTAAAGATATATCAATGGAATATGTAATATTTCCCTCTAATAGGACCTTAATGAACCTCATTTCCTTCATAATTTCAAAGGATGTGTTTCTTGAATTGGCGTGAGCCACATTACATGGTAGATGATCCACTATATAGGTGGATATTTCTAGTTCGGTGTGGTGTCCCCCTAGTGAGCCCTCTCCATTGACACCATAGCTATGTATTGAGATCTGATATTTCAGATCATGTATTAATAGGATGGAGTGTGTATCATGAATGAAACCTCTAAGTTTCTTATGTTATTTTTCTTGGAGAGTCTGGATGAGTGGGAGCTCTGGGATGTGCCTCATCAGTATTTGTCTCGCTCGTGGAGTGAGATAAACAAGATGAGCTTCACCATAGATCCACACAGTTGTTCTATGTCTGGATGTGTTTGAAACCATTGAGACTAAATTTCATTTATGAATTTATATAGATGTTTTATTTTTATGTTACATATACTGTTTGCAAAATATGTGTCTGATAAGATAATTACTCTTGATGCTTTACACTTAGTAATTTCAGAGTCCCTTACTAGATATTATTATACTCACCCATGCATGATCACAACCTACACATTAAATTCATTATGATGATGATCTACCATTTTATGGAATCCATAGATGAAAAGGTGTGTGTGATTCTTAGTTTTGTCTAGAGAGGTTGAGTTGTATACCGGTCTTTCAGTGGACAATAGTTCCCTCCTTCCGTGTAGTTCAGACATTAATTTCTAATTCACGGGTGTTCTAGAATTTTCCACATTTATGATTTCTATTAAATTGTGTCATTCTATTATTTTTTTATTATATATGTTTGAATTACCTGTTTTCAGTTATTTAAATTTCATCATTGTATGGGATTAGTGGTGTGTTTTTTACAGGTTGGTTATGATAATTCCATCATTTTAAGAGATATACCAACATGGTGTCGGTCGCTAACCCCTATCATATTAGATGTGGGCATGTCAAAGTTTTTTCTAATGCCTCATTGGGTCTGGTTATGAAATTTAATGTATATATTTACATATAATGAATTATAAATGCATCATATATAATGGGTGGAACTGATGAAGGGTTATATTTACATAATTCAATACCATCCTATAAAGGAAAATTAATTAGATAGTTATTTTAGTCAAATTAAAAAATAATGCTTCATTAACCATGTTATATTTGGAAAATGACACATTGGTTTTGATTTGATTAATTTTTTCCTAAAATATTTGGATATAGGGACATCCTTTATTTTGATTCATGTTTTAGTGTAGTCAACTTTGTCAAAAATAAAAAAGTCTCAAATGGAAGATCACGATTTATAGAAAATGGAAGAATCTATTATGAAGATTAATTTTCGTGATTCTAATATTGATGAGGTTACTGTAAAAAATTTTAGAATATGATTATGTGTTCCTTGTGATTCTGAATAGAAAAGAGAGTTGTTGAGAGAAACACATAGTTCACCATTTTCCATTCATCATGGAAGCACTAAAATGTACCGTGACCATCAGGAGTATTATTAGTGGGATGGAATTAAAATATTTTTGGTGGAATTTTCCATGAAATTTTTATAGGTGAATATTTAAATAATGATGAAAATTACTAAAGAGAATGCTCCAAAATTTTCCATCGCATTAGAGTAATCAGAAAAAATATCAAATGGATTTAAATATGGTAATAAATAAAATATCATGGTAAAAAATTAGATTTGGGTTATTATTGAAGGATTAAAAAATTCTATGAAATTCCTTTCAATTTAATAAAATATTTTCTTAGATCATATTTCCTAACTATATGTCAAGGTTGTAATTAGGTTACATGGTGTTTGACTATCAATAATATGAAATCATGATCTATGGTTCACATATAATATTTGGAAAGGACATTAGATGTAATTGGGTAGTGAATTTTAATTTCAGTATAACTATTCATCCTAAATATGATTAATAGTCTAAGATAATGATTCAAATGAGAAAAGATATTCTTCATTATTGTTAAATGAATTACCAGGGATGTCTATATTGTCATATTTCATTGCCTGTGATTTCCTATAAAAACCTTTTTTATTCCAATACACAAATGGATCTGTTTGATACATTATATGGAATGTATTTTCATATACCAAACTAATATCATGATGTGTGATAAAGGAAGTTGATGGTAATAGGGTTTATAGTGGAAATGGAAATGAATTTTCATTTGATTTTGCAGCATTTTAGGATGGCTCTTAGAAGGTAGAAAAGTTATACAGGTAAACGGTGGAAAGGTCTTTATTTTTAAGGTATATGGTCATTTCATTCTAAATCTACCTCCAAGGAATGATTTTTCTATTTCCGAAAAAAATGGAAGATGATCCTCTGGTTCATTGGACCATATAAATTAATGGATAAATTTGTATTAGTTTATTACTCAGGTTATTTACCTAGGATTTTATCATAACTACAAAATTCATTTCATGTTTCAATGTTAAATAAATATGTTCCAAATTCATCTCATGTTTTGAGCCCTAATACAGATCAGTTAGAATAGAATATTTGTTATCAGGAATGAACTATTTATATTTGTGATCAAAGAGAGCAGGATTAGTGGAATAAGGTGACTCACCATGTAATGTTTTAGGGAGAAACCATATGTTAAAAGAAATAGCTTGGGAATCTGAAAATACTATGAGGGAATGAAATTCTTACTTGATTAATAGTTGAATAAAATTATGGTGAAAAAATTATAAAAATGGGGTAAGAATATAAAAAAACCTAGTTATTTGTATAATAAATCACATTCATTTTTATTAATATGAATTAGTTTGTTATATTTGTTATAAATATATGATGTAATTTAAAATCAAGAAAATTGTTTTCATTAAACATTTTAATTAAAATTATTTATATAAAAGATTAATTTTTCATATTTATAATTACAATTTAAAAATAATTTTTTAAATAAAGATATCACAATTAACTTATGGTTAATTTTTTATTTCTCCGATAATATTGGTTTTTTCACAGAATAGTGAAAAATACTATTTTTTGTAATGATTTCATTTTTTAATAAATTAAGTAATTTAAAATCCTAAATATTATATAAATAAGACTTGAATTAACGTAAATATAATTTAGTTATATCGAATCAACTAAATTATATTTTAATATATATTATATTCTTTTGTATAAGTTCACTTTTGTGTTTAAAAACCAGATTTTCATAAAATCCCTATAAAAGTGCCTAATGATTCTATAATTGAATTAATTATAAAACTACTATTATGAAATTCTCTTAGTGACATTAGAACATTATAATTCAATAAATATGAATTTAAATTCATACATTGAATATTACAATTCATAAAATCAAAATAAAATAAAATTTTTCTAGAAAAATACACTTCTTAAAAAGACAAGTTTTCCATAGCATTCGTGTATATAATTTTAATTTTTAATTTTCCACTTCTATGAGTTGTATTTGGTTGAATGTATTCACTGTTAATATAATAGAAATTAATAATATTCAATAATCAAAAATTGGTTTTTATCGGAATTAATAGATAAAATGATATAAATTTATTATCACGGTTTTGGTAAAAATAGATTTATGAGGGAATAAACTTATAATATAAGGATTAAATGGACCTAAAAACATGTATATAATAACTTTTATTCCTATATTAAGTATATATAATATCTAATTATCTATTATGGTTCACCTTTTTTATTTTATATTGTGAAAAATGTGGGAAATCCTTTATCTTCTCAATATTTAAATGTTTTCCACTCACCTAATGGATAGAAGGTATCCACCTATCATATTCTATTAACACCATATAATATATAATCACCAAAACATAATATCCAAATGACATAATTAAATTCCTACCCACATCCTAGATTTCTTTTTTTCTTAAATCCATCAAAAGAAGAATTTTTCTTCTTACTTAAAGAGGTTCTCTGATGAAGAGGAATTGTTTTTAACCAAGTGTGATTATTTAATTTCGTCTTTAACCTCTTTAAAATATTCTATAATTATAATCATAAAATAAAAAATATATAAAAAATATATTAATATTTTATAATTTTTGTTTTATAACCTTAATCTGTATACTCTTATATCAAATTGGAATCATAATCATTATAAGTGTGGACAGTGGAACACCACCTTACAGACCGATGCCATTTGATCTTCATCATTTACCTTCACATATTGTGATAAAGAAATATTTAGTATATATATATATATAATATTTTTTACATAATTATAATATTCAAATTATTATATCATATATACTTTCTTACATTCCAACCCATGGAGTATATGAGAATGCCACTTGTGCATACAGAGGACTACCACCTCATGAAGTGATATGATAAATTTAACACAAACAATATTCATGGAAAGTACAAAAAAAATATAATGAATATATGTTACATAATTAGGATATTTATATCATATTTATCCCTCTTATATTATAAGATATCATGTTTACTCTTTCATATCCCCTCAGTGAAAATGATAATGTCGCCCATGTGTATGTGTGGACAACCACCTCCACAATGAGATGAGATTATTTTGTCACGGCAAAATTACATTATATATATATATATGTATATATATATATATATATATTATTTTAATAATATAAAATAGTATTTATTATATTATTATCATTCAGGAAGGATAAAATATTACATGCCTCCATTCCATAATGATTGACGAGAAATAGAAATGTTACTCAATTATAAGTACAACCTACCATCTCGATGATTGTAATGTTGTCCATTTTTAAAAACCATCATTTATTATTAGCTTGAAATGAAATATTGCTTTAAAATAATGATAATCATTTCATATTAAATATTTTTTTTATATTTATGTAATGACCTCTTTGACCATATCCAACCTATCAAAGACTTTTTTCACATATAAGATGAATACCATCAAAACTCTCATGGTTAAGATAATTGGTTAACTAATTATATATTGCATGGAAAGAGATAAAATAAAACGAACAATAATAGTCAAAAAAGTTTTAATAAATTTAATAATTAAAAATTCTTATTAATTAGTATGATAAAAACATGTTTGATGAGTCAGACTAAAAGTAATGGACTTCACATTAGTTTATTTTCGACGATGCATATTTTTTATGCACCTACATAATTTTATAATGTGTATATATATACCCTTTGAAATGTTATATCACAAATTTATATATTTCCATGAAATTTAATTTTTTAATTAATATTATTTTTTCGGTTCTTAGGATTTTAATATTTCCAATATTGTAGGGGATATTTCTTAAAATATCATATTTTAACATTTACCTTCAAAATCAATTTATATTCCAATATAGTGATTTTAAAAAGATTTTATAATTCTAATTAAATGGAAATAAAAATTTTATAAAATTAATTTTATGTCGTTATTTAAAAAAAAAATTTATATAATGTTTTACATTCATTACAAATGAATAAATTATTGTTCTATTATAATGTATACAGTCAAAACAACTACCTCCGCAAGAGTGACCATTTTTTTTATTTTTGGAATCTTTTACTAAATTTCATTTCGTTCTTTAAATAAATAAAAATTACCATTTTTTTATATTAAAATTGTAAATAGGGTTTTAAAATAATATTATATTTTGATATTGAAAATGGGATTTAAAATAAAAGGGTATTATGATATCTAAAAGAGATTTACATACATATTTGAAATAGATTTTTAAATTTTCATTATAAAATTGTTCATGAATAAAATAATTTATTTTTAATATGGAACAAAATAATTATATGAAAAATAAATGTTCTCGATATATCTTATTTGATGGATTTTCCCTTATAGCTCCATGTTATGGAAAAATTACTATTTTGATTAGAGATACGAGATAGCATGTGAGTAACCCTGATATAGATTATATGATGTGTGCATTTAGGATAGTAGTTGGAGATCCTGACATATATAATACAATGGGTTCTCCCAAATATCTTACTAATTCATTGTTTAAATTAATGTGTCTTAATAGGAAATAATGTTGGAGTTACTATAGGGTTTCTCCAATGGATTTATCTAGGTTGTAGTTTTTAATCACCTTGTTTAAAAAAGGTTATGAATGTGATTCTCAAAGATTCTAAAAAGGGGGATTTGTTTTCATTCCATAGGATTTAATGAATTTCATTTAGAAAAATCTATTTCTATTTTTATATGAAAATGATTTATTTCTGTAACACAACGAAATTTTATATAAATGTAAAACCTTTCATGGATATTATTGTTTTTTAATTTATATTGATCATTCTATTTTTATGTCCCTTATAAGTTTTTTGTGATCATCCATGATATTTTATTGAAATTCCATATGTTTTAAGGATGCGTAAGGGTATGTATGAATTCCAGTTTAAATTAATGAATATTTTTCCTGTATGAAAATCATGTTTTATCATAGATGTGTTATATGGTTGAAATAATGGATACACATCTTAAGTAACCACCACATATTATATATTTTAGTTATATATGATATATGACTTAACTATTTAATAGTTATTCCTAAAATTTTCCCCAAATGTATGATAAGAAATATTTATATAAAATTTATGATTATGTAATTTAATTGTATGTTCCATATATCATTCAATCCAGATGATACATTATGAAACACATTCACTCTATTATCATTTTCATAATAATCACCATATATTACAATAGTAACATATTATTTTTAGTTTCATTTTCCATCAAACAATCACACATCCAATATACTTATTTCAACCAAATTATTATTCCTATGGAATATTTAGTAACAAAATGATATTATGTTATTGTGATTAGGGTTATCTATACAATTAAAAAAACTATGGGATTAATATATCATGTTCTATAAATCATTATACGGATAAAAGGTGTATGATGATTATTAAAGAACTAAATTATTAAGATGATGAACAATATTATGATCCATGTAGGGTGATAATATATAGTTTGAATCAGTTATAATTCAATGAATTTTATTAAAATGATAATTAATTAAAATTTATAAAAATAATTAAATTAGATTGAGGATTCATCATTATTTATTTTGCACATATACATTTGAGGAATTTATTTTCTAATCTAATGAGAAAGTTTTTATTGAAATTTAGAGAGGTCCCTATTAGTAGTGATATGTCACAAACCAGGCTGGGTCTCCATTTGACCAGACGCCCGACCCAGTCCGTGACATGGCCTGAAGGGCGTTCCGGATCCCCACGGGTTGGAATAAGTTCCCGGGTATCAAAACTAACACATGGGAACGATTTACTTGTAATATTAAACACAAAACAACTGATAAAATAAAGGAAATTAAACTAAAAATAGACAACATAACAAGGCCTTAAACTAAAAACAAATTTAGAGGTTTACAACATGAAACAACATCCAAAATAAATGATAACTAAAGAAACTAAAACTCTCACTTAAACCTCCATGAAACAAGAGAGGTGCAACATCCACACACCCAAACACCAACCTGCACGAGAAGACCATCAACGACCGGAACCCCCATCGGTGTGCATGATGCCTCAACCTGGAATACACAGAGAACAAGACCTACATACACCCTAAGGTGTATGTACGGTGTGAGCCAAGAGCCTAGTAGGACGTCACCCAATAAAAAGGTTCCAGACAAAATTATCAGATGGAAAATACATTGGAAAATTTAATTAATGAAAATAAGTAAATTCTGGAATAGTATTAAAGAAAACAAGATTAGGGAAATAAGTTTCAAATGGAACAACTTAAACTAAAACACACAACCCCTTACTTTTTAAAATAACCAATGTGTCACACGGAAGAGTGTAAAGTAACCAAAGAGAACCAAATATGAGAGAGGTCTAGGGGGTATTAGTGAGATTGGGCCCCTAGATCATTGTGTCTTAGTGAAACGTAGATTAGAAGGTGGCGACCCTCAGAAAACGTGGATTAGAAGGACACGAACCTCAAAAAATGTGGCTTAGAAATCCATAACCCTATGAAAATCATAAGTTTAGATAGTGTTCCAATCTTCAGTCCTGGTAGTGAAACTGGGTCGAGTCACCTCTAGAACTAGAGAACACATGTACAGTCCACCATCATAGCTACCGGGCTTCCCAGTTTGTGCTCATACAAGTTTCAAGTTCATGTCACATGTCACAGTAATACATAAAATCCAAACATGGTACTTACAAATGAAATATCACAGTTTGAACACCCAACCCTCTTTTAAAACCATACGCACACCAAAATATTTTCAATACATAATCTGCATAGGTTATATTCTCAATTAGAAAAATTTGGTAATAAAAAAACATTTATCATTAAACAAACCACCACATACACATATAAATACCATTTTGAAATAAGATGCACACTAAATCATTTTTTTCAAAACGTTTCACACCATGGTTATGATTTAATAAACCATTTCAAAAGTTCATAAAACAATAGAAACAGAGTGTTGCATGCCTTTACACACACTAATGTGACCATTTCTACAGTCAAAACACATTCAAACATCACAAACACTCAAATACAAGTTTAAAGTGTGACCTGCACCACACTGATAGTTTGATGGAAGACCTTACACCATATGTAAAACATCTTTGCATAAATCATATAATTAAATAATCCAAAAATAAAAGCATAAAAAATAACATAAAATAATTACATGGGGTTACTAAATAAACAGACACCAAAAATTTCTTTGCCAACCAGACACAAACGACGCCATGTCAAAGATATATTTCACACAACTTGCAGAGATCAATAATATAACCGTACAATAAACAAACACCAACAACTAAATAGACATGATTTTCGAAGTAGAATGAACACACATAAAATAGACATGCTATTAAACAGTTCAAATGCATATCAATCATCAAAGAAAAAAACTTCTCAATACAAAAATCAACTAAATGATATAATAAACAGACTAAACTTGAAAATTAATTTATCAAATAATAAATTAGACATGGAACCACATACCTCGACGTTGAACCCCAAAAATTGATGTCAAATCTTCAAATTCTAGCATGAATCCTCATTCGCATGCCATTTTCACCACAAGGAACTAGTGGCGAGGCTGCGGGAGGCTGTCTGGAGAATAGAGGAGGCCATCAAGGGTGTGTCGTTCTGGAGAAACCAGTTGGAATGGCTGAATGAGGGTTCTGGCCGAGCGGGGGGTGCACCGGATAGGCTGGGTAGGAGGGACCCGGAGGGAAAATAGCGGAAAATGGGAGGAATTGTTCTTGTAGAAAGTGGGATAGGTACCAGAGGTTTTTCTGACCCAAAAGAGGAGGATGCAACTCTCCAGTAGATAGAGGGTGGTCCGGAGGCTAGACCTAGGTGCGTCGCGATGAGGTGTATCTGGAGAGCAGGTCGGGCATGGCGAGGAGGTCACCGTGGCTGCTAGCCATGACATGAAGGAGGGGGTCAACAGTCATAGGGTGTGGTAGACCGAGGAGAGGCCTTCGCGCGACGGTAAGGGGAATCTGGAAAGGGAGGTCTCTTGCGATGGTTTGGGTGGTTCTGAGTGGGGGAGAGGGTGCGAGGGAGATGGGAACCGAACGGATCCAGATATGTGACGGGGTTCACCGGATAAAAGGAGAGTCGTCACCACGAGGTGGAGCTGCCAATGCGGGAGTGATCAGAACTGGGGAGAGGGGGAAGAACCTACAGCGTGATGCAAGGGGTAGGGGAGAGGGCTTCAATGAACAGAAACCCTAAAAAAAGAATACGATATAAATAAAAGTAAAAAAACAAACTAAGAAAAATATATTCATAATAATAGTCATATTCATAATAATAATATTCTCAAATTAAGAACATTATAATAATAACCTAATAATGTAAATGATGACCATATTAATAATTTAATTAAAACATCAGTAATAATAATAATAAACAAGAAAGAAGTGATAACAAATAACTTATTATTCATCCCTAATATAAATAATAATAAAACTCAATAATAATTAATATTATCCTCAAATAATAATAATAATAATAATATCCATAAAACAATTCATTAAATTTTTATCACTCTCTATATGTTATTTTAATTTCATTTTACCACTCATTTAATTTTATTTCTTCATTGATAAATCATTTTATTTAATTAATTGATCAACGGTAGGTCACCCAATGTACCAGGTGAGGCCGTGCGGTTTCAAAATTGTCCCTCGCCCAAGGTCTCGCGGTCTCAATTTTTTTTCATTCTGTTATCTTTTTATTATTCCCCACATAATTTTTTCATCTTCCTTGATCATCGAGCAGGTCTTCCGGTGAACCGGGCGAGGTCGCACGACGACCCAAGCAAGGTCACATGACTTTGACCAAAGTGCATTTGATGTAGTAAAGTCCAATACCAGCATTTTTAAATAAAAACCTCAAAATTTTAGTCGGGCTTAACCCCGGACTACCCGACGTAGAGAAAATCAATGAAATAACTTATTTAAAGATGATGGGTGTTACAATTCTACCCACCATAAAGATTTCTGTCCTTGGAAATCCAAAACTAAGGCTGAGACCAAAAGAAAGAAACGACACCCCCTTGGTGTTCAGAAGGTACCCCCATGAAAAGAAAGTGAAAAGTGGAAACACACCGGGATCAGAGATAGTGACTCAAAATAAAACCTCAAGGAACCCGTAAAACACATTTTGCTAAGTGTCACCTGCCCCAGAGTGCTAGAACACCTACAATTAATTTATTAAGGAAATGAACTCTCACACCCATAAAAACCAGCTTCCCAAACAAAAAAAACCACAAGAATTATTGAATAAAAAAACCATTTTACTAGATTAAAGAATCAAGACCCACCCACATCCAAGGAATACTCTAATAACCTACCACTTCACCATATCTAAGAACAAAACTGAAAGGTACAACATGGGAAAGACCTATGGGGCTCCACACCATTAAAAAATTTCTGATGCCTAAGATGAGACTAGAAAAATGACAAGGGGAGGTTAGATCGGACTCCCTGCCATCAAAGAAATGTCCATCACCAATTCATTCTCGAGACATTTTTGAGAGAGCCAATGTGGGTCTCCACATCATTAGGACAGATAGAGGGTAAAAACATTGAAAATTCACCAACGGTGACCAAACACCGCACCACAAGGGGCGGGGAAGGAGGGACCCCAACTACCTGGGTGTTAAAACCACAACCCAAAACAAACTAGCATCTTCACGTCCCTAGATGAACACCACTCAAATTCGAGACCGCTTAACCCAACATAACCCATAAAGACCACTAGAAGCAATAAATTTGGTAGGAAGCAACCCTTGGGAAATTAAGGTGATGAGATGATCACGCCTCCTCATAACCACGAGAAAACCCCATGCACCCAAACTGGTTGTTCGGAAAGGAACAATCATAGAAAACAATTTTACCCTCCTTCACCTTCAATAATAATGATAGAAAAAAAGGGTGGGGTCCCGTACACTCCTGGGGTTCCTGAAAACACGCCAACTTCACTTCGAGGACTTTAGTTGGAGCCCTGATGTTTGATGCATCTCACGCCTCGCAGTCAAGTATTGAAGACTCCCGATCAGAGCTTCTCCTTTTGGTGTCACATGCAACCACACTTCAAACGAGACAACACCATCAAATAAAACACATTACGACATCCAACTTATCATACACGGAACATTCACCAACACATGAGCTGAAATGGTGCATGTACATCACCCTTCGTCACACTGAATGAGAACACGACACCATGAATTTTCACCTGAACATGACCATTGTTGTTGAGAGGAACATTATATGGAGAGGGACTTGAAACTGAGTCTTAAAAAATACACGATTCCTGCAATCGATGGTAACATCCCCATGTGACTGGTTCTACCACACTAGTGGCCTAACAGAAACCCTTTCATAAAAGATACCAATTAAGGTCCAATGATCATTTAGAATAGTTGCCCGCACCGACCACACTAGGCTGCTTCCTCCGTTCCCCATTGGAATATCCTTCACCGTTTCTAAACACAACATTCAAATTAATGAGGTCAAGCTTGGCCCTTGACTATCAAAGAGAACCCACACTGAAAGATGTCACCAAACATGACCCTTGAATCTGATGAATGTACTACGAATCCCTTCAAGACACTGGTCAAAACTGATAATTCTAAACTGCCTTCACCCTTCCCCACTGGAATTCCTTTCGCTGTTTCGAGGGGGAACCTTCAAACACGACAGTGTCATACTTCATACCCGACAAATCAGAGACTCAAATGTCCAAAACTCCCTTCAACTCGACTTGCATATGTCATCCCGCTGAAAGTGGATCCACTTATTTGTAAAAAGGATATGTGGGTTAAAGTCTAGAATTAATGAAGTGATTCCTCTGATCAATTGGAAGGCCAACCAATGGTGAATTACCTGGGGCCACACATCAATTGCATGTTAAAGCTCTATGGGGGTGTACATTAGTCAAGAGAGAGAACCGCAGACCTAATCAAACTAGTCCAACGGTCAAGACATACCACAAGAGAACAACAAACGTGCATGGGGAACCACTAAAAAGGGCTCCCTGATGTACATTTCAATAGAATTAACTATCTACATGCTTCCATACCAACTTACAAATATGAAATCAAACTCAGGACACCAATCATTCGAAAAGGATTCTTGGCTCGAAACGCCTCACATCCAACCTTTCAAAAATACAAGGACACCGCACACAATCATCGGTTATATAAAAAAGCCAAATTTTATTTAAAAAAAACATTTGGAAAATAAGCAAAGCCAATGGGACCCACAAACACCAATTTTGTCCCATGGGCCTCACACATGCATGTTCACGTGCCACACCTGCACCCACCTCATCTCCATCCAGGATCTCATCCACTTGTTCCATTAACCCTTTCTCTTTCCATATAAAATCATGCATGTGGCTTCCCACGAGAACACCAAGGCTCAAAACCAACCCTTTCCATTTTTCAAAACCAAATCATCCACGCCACACTTTTTAAACCTCAAACCTCATTTTCTTTTTAAATTGATTTATTTCAAACCATTTTCCAAAACCAAATCATTATTAATTAAAAAGAAAATTTCCACAATTCCAAAACAATGAAACGAGGAATGGGGCAAGAGAAAAATCATGTCAGTGGGTGACTGGAACATATGGTTGGAAGCCATATGAAAATCATGCCATTTCCATGGATGTTATTCTATGACAGCATCCCCGAGTATACATGGCTTACCTGACCATATGAGCTCATTGGGACAACTGACCCCACACCTTTTTCAATTCCCCTAGGCAAGATTTATCACGGGGACCAAAGACTCAACAGACCTCAACATACCCTAGTAACTCGAGTCCCTCCACGTGGTGTGCTGGCCAGGAACCTTACTCGTAGCCAGGATGTTGGATTCCAGTAACATTAACTCCAATCTTTACTAACCCTATCCCAAAAGAAAACGACCCAAGGAGTAAGCCTCCCCTGATACCATTTTGTCACGATCCAGGTCGTGTCACCATTCGACCAGGTGCCCGACCTAGTCTGTGACATGACCCGAAGGGTGTTCCTGATCCCCATGGGTTGGAAAAAGTGCTCACGTTTCAAAACTAACACATGGGAACGATTTACCAGGAAAAGTAATCACAAAACACCTGATAAGATAATGAAAGTAAAACTAAAAATAGACAACCAAAAATGGACCTAAACTAAAAACAAATTCAGAGGTTGACAACTTGAACCAACATCCAAAATATACGACAACCAAAGAAACTTAAACTCTCACTGAAACCACTACGAAACAAAAGAGGATCAACATCCACATGCCATAACACCAACCTGCATGGGAAGACCATCAACGACCAGAACCACCAACGCTGAGCACAATGCCTCAACCTGGAATACATATAGAACATGGTTTACAAACACCCGAAGGTGTATTTAGGGTGTGAGACAAGATCCCAGTAGGACATCAACCAATAAAAAGGTCACCCGACCCAGTCTGCGACATGGCCTGATGGGCATTCCTGATCCCCACGAGTTGGCACAAGTCCTCGGGTCAAAACTAACACATGGGAACGATTTGCCCGAAATAGTAAACATAAAACAGCTGATAAGATAAAACAACTGAAACTAAAAATAGACAACCAAACAAGGACATAAACTAAATAAAAATTTAGAGGTTTATAACTTTACCAAACATCCAAAATAAACAATAACAAAATAAACTAAAACTCTCACTCAAACCTCCATGCAACAAGGGATGTGCAACATCCACATGCCACATCACCAACCTCAATGAGAATACCATCAACGACTAGAGCCACCATCACTGAGAATGATGCCTCAACTTGGAATACACATAGAACAAGGTCTACAAACACCCAAAGGTGTATGTAGGGTGTGATCCAAGATCACAGTAAGATGTCACCCAATAAAAATGTTCCACACAAAATTATCCAATGAAAAATACATTTTGAATTTTTATTAAAGAAGAGAAGTAAATGATGGAATAGTTTTAATGAAATCGAGATTAAGGAAAATAGTTTCAAATGGAAAAACATAAATTAAAACCCACAAACCGTTAGTTTTAGAAATAACAAAAGTGTCACACCAACGAGCATAAAGTAACCAAAGAGCACCAAATATGGGAGAGGCCTTGTGGGTATTAGCTAGCTTGGGCCCCTAGATCTTCGTTTCTCAGTGAAACGTTGCTTAGATGGCCACGACCCTCAAAAAAAGTGGCTTAGAAGGCCAGGACCCTCAGAAAACATGTCTTAGAAGGCCACGACCCTCAAAAAAGCATAGGTTTAGTTAGTGTTTCAATCGTCATTCCTACAAGTGAAAATGGGTCAATTCACCTTTGGAACAATATCGCACTAGTCCAGTCCACCCTCCTTGCTACCAGGGCTTCCCAGTTTGTGCTCATACAAGTTTCATGTTCATGTCACATGTCAAACTAATACATAAAAGGCAAACAATTTACTTACACAAGAAAAATCACAGTTTGAACACCCATCCCACTTTTAAAACCATACACACACAAAAATCTATTCAAAACATAATCTACATAGGTTATATAATCAATTAGACAATTGAGAAATAAAAAACACTTATCATTAAACAAACCACCACTTTGACATATAAATACCATTTTGAAATAAGAATCTCACTAAATCATTTTTCTTTTCAAAACATTTCACACCATGGTTATGATTTAATAAATCATTTCCGAATTTCATAAACCAATAGAAAAAGAGTGTCACATGCGTTTACACACACTACAGTAACTAGTTCTAAATTCAAAACACATTCTAACATCACACACACTCAAATAACATTTTAAATTGTGACCTGTACCACACTAACAGTTTTATGGAAGACCATACACCATATGTAAATCACCTTTTCAAAAATCACCTAATTAAATAATCCAAAAATAAAAGCATACAAAATAACTTAAAAGAATCACTTGGCATTACTGAATAAACCCACACCAAAAACATCTTTTCCTACCAGACACAAACAATGCCATTTCAATGATATATTTTTCACCACTTTTACAGATCAATAATCTAACCGCACAATAAAAAAACACCAACAACTAAATGGACATGAGTTTTTAAGCATAGATAACACACATAAAATACATATTCTATTAAACAGTTCAAATGCTTATCAAGCATCAAAGAAAAACCACTTTGCGATTCACAAATAATCTAAATGATATACTAAACAAAATAAACTTGAGAATTAATCTATCAAATAGAAACATAGATGTGGAACCACCTACCTCGACGTAGAACCCCAAAAATTGATGTGAAATCATCAAATTCTAGCGTGAAATCTCAATCATGTGCCGTTTTCACCTTAAGGAACCAGTGGTGAAGCTGCGGGAGGCTGGCCGGAGAATAGTGGAGGCCATAGGAGGTGTAACGTACTGGAGAAATCGGTTGGAATGGATGAATGAGGGTTCCATCCGAGAGGGGAGGCCACCCGGACAGGCTTGGTCGGAGGTATCTAGTGGGATAATTGGAGAAAACAGGAAGAGTTATTCATGAAGAAAGTGGGAAAGTTACCAGAGGTTTTGCTGGCCAGAAAGAGGAGGATGCGACTCTCCAGTTGATGAAGGTTGGTCGTGTGGCTGGACCAAGGTGTGTCGTGAAAAGGTGTATTCAAATAGTAGGTTGGGAATGGCGAGGAAGTCATTGTGGCAACTGGACGGGACATGAAGGAGGGGGTCGATGGTCATAGGGTGCAGCGGACCGAGGAGAGGCCTTCACGCGACGGGAAGGGGAAGATGGAAACGAAGGTCTCCAGTGAGGGTTGGGTGGTTCCGAGTGGGGGACAAGGTGTGAGGGAGATGGGAACCGGACAGAGCATGATATACGATGGAGTTTTCCTGATAGAAGGAGGTCCATCACTGGGAGGTGGAGCGGCCAATGCGGGGCATGAGAAGAACCGGGGAGAGGGGGCGGAACCTTCAGCGCGACCCAAGGGGTAGGGGAGAGGACTTCTTTTCATAGAAACCCTAAAAAAATAAGATAAAAATAAAAGTAAAAAAACAAACTAAGAAAATAATAGTCATAATAATAGTCATATTAATAATAATAATATTCTCAAATTAAAAACTTTTAAGATAATAACCTAATAATGTAAATGATGTCCATATTAATAACTTAAATAAAACATCCTCAATAATAATAATTAACTAGATTGAAGTGATAAAAAAATAACTTATTTTTCATCCCTAATATAAATAATAATTATACTCAATAATAATTAATATTATCCTAAAATACTAATAATAATATTATCCATAAAACAATTCATTAAATTATTATCACTCTCCGTATTTTATTTTATTTTTATTTTACGACTCATTTAATTTTATTTCTTCATTGTTAATTCTTTTTATTTAATTAATTGAACATCGGTAGGTCACCCAATATACCAGGTGACACCATGCAGTTTCAAAATAGTGCCTCGCCCGGGGCTGTGCGGTGTCAATTTTTTATCATTATATTCTCATTTTATTATTCGCCACATAATTTTTCAACTTCCTTGAACATCGAGCAGGTCGTGCGGTGAACTGGACGAGGTCGCGTGGCGACCCAAGAAAGGTTGCATGGCTTTGACCGCAATGCATTGGATGTAGACAAATCCAATACCATCATTTTTAAATAAAACCCTCAAATATTAATTTGGGCTTAACCCCGGACTACCCGACGCGGAGAAAATTAATGAAATACATTATTCAAAGATGAGAGGTGGTACATGATATAAGGGATATTATTAGTCTATATAGTACTTTTTAAATAATTGAAATTAGGTGTAGAGGTACCTTCCAAAAAACCCATGTATATAAGTGATTTAGTGATTTCTATATGTTATTATTTTTTTTAAAATTTATTTTTTAGAATAATCCTTTACCTTGGATTTGAAATAAGTAAATTGAAATAATCACTATAAATTGTTTATTTTTACAAATTTTCGAAAAAAATTAATGTGAAAATTTCCAAATAATTCATAATGAATTTTTAAATTTAAATTTCATCTCATGATAATTCATAAACCCTTTTAGTGAGATTCATAATTTATTATGTCAAAAAGATGTGTTGGTAAATGGGGATAAAAATATATATCAAGTAATATCTATTAACATGATTTTTGTATGTTTCTATAAAATTGATATTAGGTTGATCACTGAATTACATTAGAATGGTAAGACTTTATGTTGATGGTTTGAACATTATGCTTTTTTTTCAAATAAATATCTGACCTAATGAATTAAGTCATAAAGAATTCATTAATTTCAAATTGTTTTTATAATTTATATGTTGAAGCCATTAATAAACACATAGACTTTGTAGATCAATAACATAATGATGAAATTTTATAAGATGGATCATATATTTATTTTTTAAATGAATAAATAAGGTAAATATCTTGAATTATTTTATTGGAATTAATTATAGAGTAATTTGATCCTTGGAATAATATTATATAATTTAGTGAAATTCATCACCACTCATTTTCATTATTATATGTTTATAATAGTTCTATATTAAACCCTTTTCATTAAAAAATGAATTTTAATAAAAAATAGAATAAAAAATATCATTTGAAAATATTAGTAAAATATGTATATACATGGTATATTATTTTATGACATTATTCATGTATAACATATTAAATATTTAATAATTTAATTTTATGAATGAAGAATTATCTCTTAAATTATATATGAATAAATTTTTTCCTAACTAAATTAAATGATTTTATTTTATTAAGTACGGTCATGAGGTGGTGACTATTTTATTATTAACAGAATCTTAATGATGTTACATTGAAGGATCAATTTTCTTTTTCATTCATTGAATAATATTCAAAATTGTTAAAATATAATTATTAGTAATGATTTATTATTAATAATATTATAAAGAAATTATGTTTTCTAAATAAATATCAATATATGATCAATTTAACAATATTTTATGATATTTTTTCATTTTTTTGAATGTAGGTTTAGTTATGTAATAATCAAGAATATTATAAGCATTATATTATTTCAATTTTTTATAATATTATAATTTATTTATAAAAACAATTAATTGATGATTTATCAATTTTTTTCTTTTAAATGATTTAATTATAAAAGTTTTATCTGAGTTTTTTAGTAGTGTTAACATAAAAACATTGTTTTATTTTTTGAATTTTTTACATTATAGTACCCTTGGATAATTTGAGAGTATATAATAGAAATATATGTAATGGAATTTAATTTATTATGGGTAATTTTGTTTTTGAAATTACAAGTTCCTACTTTTATTCTGTATTTTTTTTTGTTTTTTTTTGATAATGTTTCTTCAATCATTTTTTGTTACTAAATATTTCTAATATAACTTAAAAAATAGACATGTATTTTAATTTTAATAATCATTCATTAAGATAATAATTTGTTTATATACATCAACATATTAAAATGATGATTATCTAATGTTCCTGTAATTGTAATCATAAATTTCAGTGTTCCTTTTGATATGATATGTGATGCTAGTGGTCTGGTATTTAGAGATGATATTGGGGAATGGTTGTACACTCAAGTTTATCATATTTAATTTTCAAAATAGAAATTAAATATTGGTCATATTGAATGTAAAATAATTTAATATAAATTATATTACTGGTAATTTGTTCAATAACATTGTTCCATTGATTAGTTTTTCAATTGACAATAATATTGAAGTTCTATTGGATTGTAAAAACAGCTAAGAAGGGAAGTTTTATTCAATATTGACCTTTTATAAATTCAATTCTATTGATTTTATCTCCAAGAAACTTGTAAGAGTTATTTTCCGTATATAAAATTACATAATAAGATCACAAAATTGCAATGATAGAAATGTAATGTAAGGAAAACAATATTTATAATTTTATCCCCTAGTCGGGTTCACTGCATCCTTTTCATCATGAATCCTTTATATTCATGGAATTAACTATAACATACAAGAGAACACAATGATCAAACCCACATTATACTCATTATTTTTCATATTTGGAAATATTATACAGACTCATGTATCTTACCGAAATTTTCTTCTAAAATATGCATCATTATAAATATAAGAAACTCTATACAAAACTCCATGAAAGTTCATCCAAATTTCCTCCATCAAATATATTCATCTAGTATGAATCGTTCCAACATCTAGAATTCTTCATATGTTGATCCTAAAAAATAATAACATCTGATTTAGGATAAATATGATGAAAACAACCCATGAACCTATAATGTATTTGGATAACTTTTTGGTTATATGTATGAAATTACAACTTATTAGGACAATTCTAAGAAAATATAAACAGATAGTTTATCTCTATGTCAATGAACTAAATCAAGTTATGATGTCCCATATTTAAAAACATCACAAGGTTTCCCAGATCTAAAATAGTTTTATTTATTCTAACTTGAATTTTATTATATTACAAACAACTAAATTAAAAAATATTCCTAAAAAAAAAAATATTCTGGTTTTTCACAGATGAACTACGATATAATTTTTATACATGCACCCCAATTATAGGTTTATGTACAAGTTATAAATAATAGAACCAAGTTAATTTCTCATTCTCACTAAAAACTCAAATATCAAAAATCTCTCTCACATAATATCTGATTGGTGCTTCTAAATAATATTTTCCCATATTTAATATTCATTAAGGATCAGGAAATATAAGAATATAAAACTTTCCTCAAATTTCCTTCTCCTTATTCTTAATGAAATTTTAAATTATTTTAAATATAATTTAAATAAGTAAACTTTGATAGATCACTATATAATGATCCATGTAAAGTGAATTTAAAAAATTATATAAAGCTCCATGAGAACACATTCTATTATATTTCTATCTGATGCATGAAATAAGTGATTCCATCCAGAACTTATCATTATTCCTTCTATCCATTCATAAAAATTCAACTCAAACTCTAAAAAACATTTATGAAAATTAAATATCTGATGAAATCATGAAATTATTTCCAATTTTGTTTTTTGATGAATAATTTCCCAATTGATCTTTTAAATTTTGAATCAATATAATACAATGTCTATAGACGCATAATCAGTCTATTTAAAATAATGAACATAATATATCTTGTAACACAATATCATCCAATTGGAAGATATAAATGTTTTTTTGGAATCTTCATAAATCAAAATCTAATAAACATGATTCATTGTATCTTGTAAAAATTTATTTCAACATATAATGTATTTTGACATTGAATACATCTTTTTTTGGTTCCCTATATTCATTTCATCAATATTTTATCTTTGAAAATATTTCCTCAAAATCATTATATATGTTTTGTATATCATAGATAAAATATACATAGCATTAGGAATATATCTTTACAAAAATATTCTATTAAATTTATATAGGTAATTAAAAATCTGATTTATGTTTACATACAATTCATAAATTGTCATTATCTCTTACATTACTGATATTATACCTTTACTCAACTCTTTTAATGTCAAAAAAGCATTACCTTCCTATAAAATCTCTACCTCATAACGTAATCTCTAGATCATCAGGTGAAACTGTGAATTTTTCAATAGGAGACCTATGTATAGTGGTTTTCAATATGACCATCTTCTAGTGGCCTTTATTTCTGCACATGCATCGGGTAAATTTTTCATTGTTAATATTTATTTTCATATAGAAACATCATTCTTTCATAGTATTTTATATGATTTTAATTAACTTCCTTTATAAAAATTTTAAAAATATAATATTCGATAATGAGATTCTTTATGATGTTTAAAATATGATAGTTGATTTGCATCATTTGGAAAAATAATGATTTTAAAAACAATGTTAAGGTAAAAAATCCATCACATCCCCCAATTCCTTCCTAAAAAATGATATTAAATAATCTAGAAAATCATTCTTAGATAAATAATCTATAACAATGTATATTTTAAAAAATTACAAACATTTTTACAAAACAAATCAAAAAGGATGATTAATAAAACCCTTTATTTTAGTTTTTATAACATATGAGAGATTTTACAAATTGAAAATATATTTTTATTTTAAAAAATATACAAAAATCTGTATGAGGGAATTTTACAACTATTTATTTAAAATACATGAATCACATCATTGGATATCACATTGGATAATGTGAGCTACTACTAGATCACCCATTTATTTACACAAACATGTGAATGATAATTCACTACTCGAAGAACATGAGTAATTAGAAAAATCATATTTGATAGAGTATCCATTAATTTTATCCCTTGAAAAGTAATATTCTTTTACTAATAAAATTACTATCCTTGATTATCTATAAATCATAAGTACAATTTCACTAATAAAATATTGTGTTATATCCTCACTTCCTTTGGATAACATCCAAAAATTTAATGTAATATATTATTTGAAATTAATAATTTGTTGATATATTGTGTTATAATTAATGAATTTTTTATCTTGAATCACATATAACACCAATTTTATTTGGTATTCGATGAAACATTGAGTTACATTGATTTCACAAGTTACACATAATCCCAAGACTTATCCAAAAATAATATACAATTAATATTATTTACATATCATAACTTTTATTACATAGCCATTGGAATGGGGGAATTCATATGATTAAATAGATTATTAATATATATTTTAAACATGTTTTTATAATTAATTAGTTGGTTAATACTAAATTTTAAATGAAAATATAACCGAAATGAATATAAATGATGAGTTTTTATGAAAAACTATATTTATGTCCAAAATAGAGTTTATCTTAATAATTAAATTAATCATAATTAGTGAAATATATTAATGAAATTAAAATGGTATATATTTAACAATTTTTTTTATAAATTCATCGAATACATTTTTTATGATTATGATAATAATATAATTAAATTTAAACATAAAAAATTTTATATTTTTAAATGGACGTTTTATAACCTTTTAATGGAATTCTTGTTTTAAACTAAATTTTGAAATTTTGTTGATTAGTGAATGACAGATAATTTTAATTTAAAATATAATTTCCTTCTATATGTTTTTATAGATAAGATTTATTTTTAATTAACTATTAAGTTGAAATTGGACAATTTTATATAATTTCATTATATTTTGTTTCTTTATAATACTTTTCATCGTGATAATAGATATAAAAACGTTGAATCCTTTTGAACCTTTTCAGTTTAAAAAACATTTTTATCGGCCCTTCTGTGGGATTGGTTTTAAATTAAATTATTCCTCTTTTGTGATGTGGAATTTTAAAAATTGACTCAGTATTGTAAATAAAAATAATTTATAATATCTATTATAGTAATCATATTTTGTAAAAAATGAATATATTGAAAGAAGTTATAATTAATTAGAATAATTAAGGTAAAAACAAGATTACATAGTTTTTTAACATTAACATAAGTGACCAAATGACCTAGAAAATAATTCCCCACATTTAAACATTAAAAAATTATCAGTTTTGATCAAGAATTTGCTTTCACTCACATTTAGGATCTTATCAGTTTTTTATTTTTAGAAAATTAATATATTACAATATCATTAAATCTCAAAAATTACAAATTAGATACTTCTAATGAATCCATTTTTTCACAAAAATAAAACATTTCAAATAAAAGAAGATTTTTTTCTTTATTAAATTATTCTTTAATTATTCATTTCTCTTAAATCCATTATAACCAATGAAAAACCTATAAAAAACATGGGATGAGCATAAGATGCTCAGTAAGGGATATAAAATAAAGAAAGAAAACATTAGTCCATTAATACAATAAAATCAATGAAATCATACTTTTAAATGATAAATCAAAAGAATTTTCACATACCTCAAGAAATCATAACATTTATGGATAACACCTAGAAATTAAAATTCATAAATATAACTTATGGCATCTATAAGATACCTAATTTTTAGCATTCCATGCTACACATGGAGTAAGATTCGTAGTTACGTTTGAAATATAAGTCATAGTATATTCACTAAATCTATTAGGAGAACCAATAATGTGTACCTCCGTCACATTATGAAATTTATTGGAGAGCTATCAAGGGTTCAACCACCATCTATTTATCATGAAACCCCCCATATACATACATAATTCTTAAAAACAATACCAGGATCAAAACCCATATAAAAAGCATAAAGTAAAGATAACATTTCCACATTCCAATCACAATATATCATTTCAATATTTGATAAAATAAATTAATTCTAAAAAAATTCATTAATAAAAAATTTAAATAGTGTAAATGGTATTTATTTTACCTTTATAAATATTATGACGTGCTAAGGGTGCCAAATATCAAATATTTCTCACAATAGTGGAAAAGTCATTGTTGCCACATATGTTAAAAAGAAACATTCATTTTCTCATTTTGTAATCTTTTTTGTATAAAATAATTCCTTGTGAAACACATTAAATTAAATAAAAAGAAAAATGGTATAATTATACAATGTATAACAAAAGGTCATCTATAAAACAAAATGTGCCTCAATGAAATGACATTGAGACAATGCCCCTAACCTTGAGTCTGACATGTCTTGTTCATACATTATCTCCCTGAATAATAATATTAATTTAATTTATTTATAATTAGAACCTTATTACATTTTATTATTCCCAATACATCACGTATGACAATGTTATAATAATTAGTAAATTATTTGAGTGCATGTCAGTTTTCTTTCAATATTTGGTACCTGAGTCAAAAAATGAACTTATTTAGATGTAAATAGTCCATTTAATCAAAATTACATCAGCTCCATAATGATATAAATGATTTAAATAACATATATATCTAGTATATTTTTATTTTTAATAATCCATTATTTTTGTAGATAAGAAATTAAATGCGCCGTTATTGGAGACAGTAAGTTGTTCGTACAGATGAACGTCACTATTATTTTTTCATATTTAAATGATTGGAAAATAAATCATACATTGGTATGATATAATTATATTAAAATATCTATATTATATATGTTAGATATGTTCAATAATTCAACCCTTTATATGTTCCATGTATGGCATGAACAAATCATATAACTGTTAGGGGGGTGGTAGTCCACACTACCTTAAATAAAAGTATTATATTTTACACATTATGGAAATTATAAATATTTATATACATATAAAATACATAGGAATAGATAAAACATAAATATAATCTATATTGTATATAAATACTTTTCAATAATAATTTCCACCATGAATGGTTGTAGGAGAATATTGAATAATTGTCATTTTCTGAGGTAGTAGTTTTTCATATATAGAAATAGTATGTTCATATCCATTAGATGTAGGTGCGTGTATGTTTAGTTCAAATAATTATCATAAAAACATTCTAGTATATTATGGATACTGGTGTTTTTATAAATTCAGGGGATACAAATATCATAGGGTGTTTAGAATGAAAATAAATGATAAGAGCTTGAGGAAAGACATTACCTCTAAATCGAGTAGCTTCTTTTGATTTGAGTTGAAGTACATTCCTCAAATTCCTTCATCCCAAGATAAGGATTCTTAGTGGAATTTAGGTTATTTGGGAGATTATTATTGTATAAATTGGATGAACCAAGGGGATTGAGATCTGTGAGTTAGTGAGTAGAATGGGTTTCCATTTATAAGAGGTAGGAGGGACACTTTAGGAAGGTCTTCAAATATTATTTTATTATCAAATTATTTTTGATTTATAATAGTTTTAGAGTGATATATTTATGGTATAATGTGATAATGGATGTAAATACTCTCAATAAATAGGTTTTATACACGTTTAGTTCACACAATTAACCATATCTTTGTGCATTAACCCTTAGTAAAAAACATTAACTATTACCATGTCTTCTTGTATTTTAATAATATATAGTTAATATAGTTATAATAAATTTGAAAATGAATAAAAAGTATATAATTAATGATATTTTCAACATTATATAATTAATTTTACTTAATCATATATATTTAGGACTATTATATCATTAAATATAATATTATTCATTTTGAAAACTCATTTATACCCATTTTGACACAATTTTATAATTGAATTTTGTTAAAGTCATTACAACATGATTACTTCAAAAGATAGAATTATGTAAAATAAAATATTACAATAGAATCCCTATGATTTTTTCATTGAATAAATATAATCAAATTACATTTATTTATATATTTATTATATCATTTATTTGAATACATTATTAATGAAGCATACACTACTTCATTATTGTGTTATAATTAAATTTATTTATTTAATCTATAAATATTTTAAATAAAAAACTATAATTTAGTAAATATTTTTACATTTCTAATATCCATTTAAATTCAAATAGATCAGTTATTTAACTGTACCTTAGAATGGTTTTAGTAAAAGATACTTGTTTATGTTATATTTCTATTTAGATTTAATTTATTTTATAACAAGTTATTATCACACCCAAGTGGCTCCATGGGGTCCTAAAATATACCCAAGGATTTCTGTGGTCGTAAATATAACATCTAATTGGATTATAAAATATTTTATTATTGATTTATAATATTGTAATATTATTCTTTTACCCTGATTTACAATATTTTACCTTTAACGATGGTAAATAAAACAATTATTATGTTTCTATTCATAATGTCAAAAAATAAAATGAAATTATTTAAACAGTTTGGAAATTTTGACTCCAAATTCAAAATCCATTTTTCAAAATTCAAAACACTTAAATTGGAGGAATTAAATATAAATTAATTCTCATAGTTAAAACAAAAAATTCTATTTTTAAGAAGTAAAAACTACCAAATGATTTATATGTGTCTATAACTAATTTCAATGTGAAATAGCTTACAATGACCAATAAAAAATTAAATTATAAAAAATAATCCAATTATACATTAAAACCAAATAAAATGTCAATCTATTGGCATAAAAAATATGATGAAAATGTAGTTTTGAATTAAAATGCAATACTTTTCACTATTTATTAAAAAATGAACATTATCAGAAAAATACCAAAAATTGATGAAAAGTAAATTATGATGTCTTGATTCTATAGGGAAAGATTATTTTTACAAATAGAATAGATTAAAGTGACAAATACAAGATTTATATTGGGTTCTCCATCAAAACGTTTTAAACCATTGTTTTAAAAATATTAGAGTATTGGACGCTTAAAATAGGATTTATCCTCATGTTAAGCCTCTAAAATATATTAGTTAAATGTAAAAGTAGATAACAAACATGTATAATTATATTTTAGTATGTTATATTCATTTCTTCCTAGACAACGACTATGCATTTACTGCCATTTAAAATAATAATAATATTATATTGTTTTTGGTATAACTAAATGTTTTCTGCAAGGTAATATTTCCGAGATACCCATTGTTGTGTGTCGAGTACTATAATGAACAAAGTATCCTATTTAACATATAATTAATATCTTAATCAAAAATATTAATATATATGAAAAGGAATTATTTTATAAATATTTGGGATTCTACATCATTCCCTATTTTGGAAATTTCATCCCCACTAATTTTTTTACATATATAATAATTTAGGTCACTTATTCCTCATAGAATTTTCATATTCACACGATGCCTCTTCAACCATATATTTTTTTCACAAAACATTTCCCTAATGAATTACCTTATTCTGCAACACTTGCACTATATGGTCAAAAATCTGTACTTGGTGTTTTACATAAGAATGATTCTCTTCCTATTAAACTACCTTTGAACTCAAAACATGAGATGGATTTGACATATACATTCTCCACATTGAAACAAGATAACATTGTGTACCTGGGATAAACGTGGATGTAAAGAAACTCTGTAGGAAACTGATCCAACATCCTCTAGGATTTTATAGGGTCCAATGACCTTCAGAATCAGTTTTCCCTTCATACCAAAACTTATCAAACGTTTACCTGGAGAAACTTTAACAAACACATGATCATCTACCTGGAAAGAAAGATCCTTCCCCTGGTTATCTACATTTCTCTTCTTCTTGGTTTGAGCTATTCTCATTTTCTTCTAAATCAACATATCTTCTCCACCATCTCTTTTATCAATTATGTTCTCATCAACTTTAATTCACCTAAAATAACCAAAAAAGGTGGATTTCAACACAAATTTCCATATAATTCTTCAAATGGTTCCATTTGAATACTGGAATAAAAATTGTTATTATAAGAGAACTCAACTAAATAAATATGTGGGTCCTAAAATCCTTTGTAATCCGTTGAAAAAGAATGTAACATATCTTCAAATTTATTTATTGTTCAATCTTGAATACCCATCTGATTATGGATGATAAGTTGTGCTAAAATTTAATTTAGTACCCAATGAATTATGAAGGCCCTTCCAAATGGTAGAAGTGATACTGGCATCATGATCTTAAACAATGGATATGGTAACTCCATGTAACATGAATATATCTTTCATATACAATTGAGAAATTTTATCTAGAGATAGAGTTCCCTGAATAGAAATAAAATGATTAGATTTGGTCAATCGATCAACAATTACCTAGATTTCATTGTTATCTCGTTATGTCTATTGTTATCCCACTATGAAATCCATGGAAACTTTTACACATTTCCACTTTTGCACTAGAAATATCTATAGCATCATTTTCAGTTACTTCCACTCTACATATACATGTAAATAAATAAAACATCTTAGGGTAAAGTTAGAAATATCACTATTTATTCCATCCAACATGTAATACAATCAATGATCTATATACATCTCAGTACTTATAAAATGTACTAAAAATGGAGAATTATGAGTTTCACATAATAAGTCTCTCTTCAACTGTAAATCACAAGGAACCAATAATATCATTCCAAAACCCAAAACAAGGTTTTTATCAATGTAAAAATCCTGAAACATACCTTTCTAAACAGATTGTACCTTTTCCAGTAACTCACCATATTTTTTTTTTGCACTTGCGTAATTCAGTCTGATAGATATGATTTAACTTCCGCCTAAAACAAAAAAATATGAATTCCCAATACCAAAAACATCCTATCCAAAATTAATCAAATAGATAACCAAAGTTTATTATTTTAAAAATAGCATGGATAATATAGAATTACTCTATTAACTCAAATCATTATCCACTTCATTTTCCTTTCCTGTATTGTAATGAATCATGCAATCATATTCCTTGATTAATTCCAGCCATCATATTTGTATCATATTCAATTAACTCTATGTGAATATATACCTCAAAATTTTTGTGATCAGAATATATTTCACACATTACGACATACAAATGATTCCTCCAAATTTTGATGATCAGAATATTTTCCACAGTTTACACTATACAAATGATTCCTCGAAAAATTGTCTTCCATCCTAAGTCAAACCAATATAGAAAAAATATATATTAGGAAACATACCTTTTAATGAATCCAAATCAAGAGAACATATCTCGTCATTCTATCTGATATTATTATTCATCAAAACCCATTGATAAGATTCACCATAAAAATGGTAAACTGTAAGACTAATCTTTTAATGTTCTATATAGAACATGACAACCAACATCGTATCCTGTAATTTAATCCACATATCAGATAGAACGAGGTCAGATAATCCTTTGAATGATTGGTGGTGTTTCCTCATGAAATAATCCACTACCGACATGTTCTTTTGGGGTTGATATGGATATTCTCATTCATGGATAACATCACCATATATAGTCTGAGTGAACTATTCCATCACTGCAATAAACTTTTCTGTTATTATTTTGACCGTTTCTGGTTACTGCTTTGGTAGGCTGTTTTCCACTTGATATTATCCAATTATTCTTTCATTATTTTCTTTGCAGAAAACCATTCAGAATACAGACATATTTTATAGGATGCAACATGGTAATTAAATTCATTTATCATTTAAATCTTAACATAATGTAATATTAATTTACGGATATTCATTTATCAATATCGTAACTACTAAATTTATCTAAACCGACATCTAATACAAAATATAATGAATCATCCTTAAACATTACATAATCATGAGTTTTTATCATTAATTTACATTCATTTATTTTAAGAATCTTCATCTCGGTTATATTTCTTTAATAATTGCTCCATAACATTTAAATAACATCCAAAATATTACAATGTATACACTTAAACTCTATAATTTTTTTCACAAAAATTAAAACTACTTAAATAAAACCAAAATTATTTTTTTGTTAAATATATTCTTGAATAATTCATTTCACTTACCATTTCTTATGCCTTGTGAAAAACATTTTCAAAAAAACATCGAATAAGCATAAAAAGCTCAGTAGAGGATATAAAATAAGGAAATAAAACATTATTCCATGAATAAATACAAATAATTGATATCATACTTTTCAATAATAATGAATAATAACGTAAACATTTCTTATGAAATAATAATATTTATAAATAATTCATATAAATCATAAATTATAAAGGCCAATATGGCACAAAGGCATTAATTTTTTTATTATTTTTGATAATCCACCTTTCAAGGGGTCTGGTGGAACCCTTACAATGCCCGAAGTCTAAGAGACAATTACATTACCTGTAGGGCATAGAGGGAATCACCCAGGCATGACTACTTAGAATTTCTCCTCTCCAGCATATGTCAGTATATCATCACTCCACATTCATAGGGAGGGCTGGCTATTTGTCCTATGCAAAGCTGCACAAGCCTCGTACCGACGGAAATGTCATACCTTCTCATTCATCCAAATCTGGTTAGCTCTGATTTAGTGAATGTGCCTACCCTAAATCCTCATCTGAATCCTTTTTTCCTTGAAGTCAAACCAGTACATTTAAATTTTAGGTGGCCCAAAGGCCTTGGGGTGGCCCTAAGTCATTAATGTGGACTGAAGGCCTTGAGAATCTAATTGCCCGAAGGCCTTGGGTGGCCCGAATTCCATGCAGGACCTGAGACCCAGACCGATGGCCTAAAGGCCCAAAAGAATGACTAGTTATGGCTGCAACAATACAGAATAGTACCTACTACAGGGCCTGCAATAGTACCTTCTACATTAGATTTCACTGGTACATAGGGAGTAACCTTTAGGGTTACATTCGGAATACCCATTATTGTATATTACATAAATATCATAAAAGAAACCATAACATTTTCCTCTCTATGACATGAAATTCATTAGAGATAGATCATGAGCTCACCCTCCCTTATTTTTTCACGGAACCACCCACATACAAAAAAAATTCCCAAAAACCATAACATAATAATTAAAAATAATACAATCATAAAGGAATGATAACATTTCAACATAGAAATCACAATACATCATTTCAAGATAATGATATAATCACTGCTTTCTCAAAACCATTTTCAATACAAAATATGTAAAAGTGTATATGGTTTTTTCCTCTTGAAGACATTATAACACGTTAAGGAATCGAAATATTAAATAATTCCCGCAGCGGTAGAAAGGTCATTGTCAACATGTATATTAAAAAGAAACGTTCCTTTTTATTTTAGTAAAAAAATTCATAGAAAAAGTTTCTTTTTTAAAAACATATATTTAAATTAAAAAAAATATTTTTTAATCATACCCCATGTAATATATGGTTATGTATAAACGAAAATATTCCTCATGAAAGGAGATTGAGATGAAGTCCCTTGACTTGAGTCTAACTTGTCCTGTTCATTCATTATCTCCCTGAATAAAAAAAAAACGATTAATTTTTATATGATTCAGAACCTTATTCATGTTTATTATTTCCATAACATCAGTAATTACCATGATAAAATAATTAGTTATTTATATGAGTTCATTTCTAATGATTTGTTGATATTCAGTACTTGAGTCCAAAAATGAACTTGTTTCAATGTAAATTGTCTATTTAGTAAAAATTACATCATCTCTATAATGATATTCATGATCATAATATAATATATATCTAGTATATTTTTATTTTTAATAGTCCATTACATTTCTAGTTATGAAATGAAATACAACATTCATGGAGATGGTTGGTCATATGTACACAAGAATTCCACTTTCACTTCATTAATATATTTAAAGGAATGAAAATCAAATGATACTAAATTATGATATAATTAAATTATAATATCTATGTAATATATGTAAAATAATTTCATTAATACGATTCTTTAGGCATTCCATGAATTTCATGAACAATTCAAATCACTTTTATGGGGTTTTAGTATGCACTTCCTCAAATGAAAGTATCTTATTTTGCACATTATGAAAACAATAACAGTATTATTTAAATAAAATATACAGAAGAAAAGAGAAAATATAAATATAATAAATATAATATATAAATATAATTCCATCATAATATCTACCATGAGAGGTGTTTGGATAAAATTGTACATTCATCTTTTAATGAGGCAATAGTTCTCTATAAACAGAAACATTATGTTTGTTTATACTTGATGGAGGTGAGTGTAACTATAGTTCGAATCCATATAATAAAAACGTCATAATATATTTCAGATAATTTTATTGTTATTAAATCATGGTATATAAATGGGTTACTAGTGGAGAAGGAAAATAAATGAAAGGAGCATGATAGAAGACATTACCTCTAAATCAGGTAACTTCTTTTGATTTCTGCCAAAATGATTCTTGGAATTTCATTATTCCATTTTAAGGGCTTCTATGATGAAGGAATGTATGTGGGGATATTTTTTTAGTACAATTTGTAAAATTAAATTTTCATCAGTGGTGTGAGTAAGTATGTATAGGTGGTGGTATTTTATATGAGAAAGGAGGGGGACTTTAGGAAGGTCTATAAATATAATTTTATTATTAAATTATCTTCTAATTATAATAGTTCCAAAGAGATATATTTCTTTTATAATATGATAATGGGTCGATATACTCTAAAACAATATTTTTATAAACGTTTAGGTCAGAAAAATAACCTTACCTTTTACCATTAACCATTAAATAAAAACATTAACTCACACCATGTCTTCTTTTATTTTCATAATATATGGTTTCTAAAGTTTCTTAAAAATGACAAGAGAATAAAAATTGGATAATTAATGAAATATTTATAATTATATAATTATTTTGGATGATTCATATATTTTTAGGACTATTATAACATTTAAATAAATATTATTTGTTTTTAAAACTCATTTATACCAATGTTTACATTATTTAGTAATTGATTTTTTTCTAAAGTCATAACAAATTGATTACAATAATATAAAGGCATTAAATAAAATATAATAAGTCAATGTCATCCCTAAAATTCTTATATGGTATTAAAATAAGAAATTACATTTATTATAATATTTATAGTATCATTTTTTTGAATCCATTATTAATAAAGTAATCATAGCATCAACATTGTGTCACAATTAAATTTATTTATCTAATCTGTAGAAATTATAAAATACCATGATGTATACTTTTATTATTTTTAATGAAAAATTGTATTCAGATATTTTATTTATATAACCAAATAAATTTTTTTTAATAAAAGATAAATGGTTTTTTATATTTCCAATCACTATAAATTAAATCTTACAACATGTCATTATTACACCCAAGTGGATCCATGGGGTCTAAAATCATCCCAATGGTTCCAATGGTTGAAAATATCTCATCCCATAGTAATATATCATTTTTAGGGTTGTTTTATATTATTTAATATTATTTTTCCCTAATTTACCAGATTTACCCCTTAACTATGGTAAAAATAATAATTACGGAAGTTATTATTCATAATATAAAAACCTAAAATGCACTTATCTATAAAATTTTTTCCATATGATTCTAAATTTTGATTCCTTTTTTTCAAATTCAAAACACAAAATTTTCAAAATTAATTAAAAATTAATTCCCGTTCTCAAAACGAAAAATATTGTTTTTAAGAAGTAAAAAAATACATAAAGATTGACAAATATTTATGTCCAATTTCAATGCGAAATTACATCCAATTAAAAATGATAGATTAAATGATAAAAACATAATCAAATTATACCTTAATACAAAATAAAATGACAAAATATCAATATTAATAAATTATATGAAAAAGGGACTTTTCAATTAAAAGGTAGTATTTTCCCGTATTCATTAAAAATGTACATTATCAGATAATTAAAAAAATTATCCAAAGTAAATTTAGATGTCCTGAATCAATAGAATAATTATATTTTTTAAAGTATATCATATAAAAGTGATAAAAAACATGATTTAAAATGATTTATCCAACAAAAGGTGGTGAACCGACCTGTTAAAAATGTTAGATATTTTATACTTAGAATTTGATTTATTCTCATTTTAAACCTCTAATTTTTTTGATCAAATGTATAAATAATTAAGAAAAATGTATTATAATAATTTCGTTAGTTTTATTATTTCATCTAATACAATGGTTAGGCTTTATCTACCATTTAATATAACTATATTATTATATTATTTTTCGGGATAACTAAAATTTGTGTACAACGATAGATTTCAGAGGAACTCATTATTGCATATCGAGTACACTTTAAAAAAAGAAACATTTTTAATGTTAAATTAATATCATAATTATAAATAATAATAGATTTGAAAATTTATTATTTTATAAATACATGGTATCCAACTTAGAGTGTTGTGTAATAGTTATTGAATGGACATATTTTGACAATATTCCAACTTTAATATAATTTTTCCATTATTTGAGGATCCTTATGTATGGGAGACCTTGGAATAGTGTTTACCATTTTATATTTACTAGAATTTCATTCCCCCTCTATAAAAATGAACAACCCCCCCCCCCACTTATTCATACCTATAAAGCCCTTATTAACTATAAAAAATTGAACAAATAATCTCCATGAGTCTGTCGCCCAATAATATTGTCCTCAACATGGGAAGAAATCAAACCAAGGCATTCCTTTGGTGAAAAATTAATGGACTTATCTGAAAGGATGTAACATTATTCAACGAGAACATTTGATTTACTTGGTTCAATACCTCTTATATTATTCTTATTGAATTTTTATATAATGACATAAATATAAGGAATATAATAAAAATGTTTTTCTTAAGAGTTCTTACTACACCTGCACATAATTTCTTCAAATTGGTAATGAAATCATTGTTATTGTGTATGGTGTATTGCCACCTCACAAAACTATGTTGTTCGTTTTTCATTAGCACATATTTTGGTTGGGAATTATGATTTACATACTATTTTTATATGATATATAAAATTTATTATTTATTCAAAAATTATTTTGCAAATCATACCTTTTTGCTTTATATTTTTTTAGAATATGATTACATCATTTGTGGACTTATGGACAATCTCCTCCTCATCACAATGTGATATGTTAACAATTTACATAGAATGAATGAAATATTGGAATAATAAAAATATATGATAAAAATAAACTATATTTGATATTAATTACATAGAAATATATCTATTAAATTAACATATCATTTTCTTCTTTCCATTTCCCACATTGAGAGACTGATAAAATTGTACATGGATGGTGGACTACCGCCTGCTCAAAGAAATTTGATTCTTACCTTTAAATCATCTCATCCAATCAATGATACATAAACCTATATATATTACAATATTATTGCATTTATCGTATAATTATTATTCTTTAATGATAATCATTTGATATCATCTTTCCATAATGATCATTGAAAACTGGGAATGTTACTCATGCATACATACGGACTTCTATCTCCATGATCAAAACATTTGTTCATTTTTCTTATCAATATTTCATTTTTTTATTTTAAACATATAAGGGGTGTTAATATGAGATAATTTTTTAATGTTTATTATTTGGGATTTGTTTATATAAATTCCCCATTGATCGTGGTCTGCCTATGAGTGTCAATTTTGACATGTAAGAGAAAACAAATCAAAATAAGAAACTTAAATTTTGATTTAGTACTTGTATATATAATGTTTATAACTAGAATAAATGTAATAATAAACAATTAATATGTTATTAATTAGTTAAATATTTACCATAAGTTTATTATATAAAAATATATAGGAAAAATATTACAAATTAGACTCAATAAAATGAATTTCTTTTCTCAATATCCATTCATTATGTTAAACATCTATTCCAATGGTTAGGTTACTGAAATTCATATATATGAGATTATCTATTATTGTTTAATACTATATTTACACATTTATTTTTTAATTTTTATTTTTCACTCGTAATTACTTTCTGATTTATTCTCCCTCCCATTATATGACTGTTTATGGAATTATCATCTCTCTTTTTACATCTGTTAGATAATTTTCATATTCTCCACACATTTTTGTTGTGCAGTGTATATAAAATAGGTGAATGTATTTTATGATTATTATACTTAAAATAATGGGGATTCAAATTTCCATTTGGTGATCTATCTTTTAGGGGGTTCATGGTTCCCATGCAACCTAAGTGGTAATGGATTTTGAACATAATATTTATTTTGACATTTCTGATAATATAAAACTATTTTATTTTATTTTTTGTATATAATTACCCTTTTACTTGTTATATCACAAATCTCATTTTTTCATGATATTATATGTTTTATTTAATTTCATTACATTAATCGGTTTTTTATTCAAATTGTTCAATGTGTTCTGAGAAACTTCGGAATGTTTAATGATTATTTTTGTTAGTAATATTTGTAATTAGTTTTTAAGGTAATTCCATTTTAACACATCATAATCCATTGTATTTAATTATACTCCATTGGAGAAATTTTTCATTGATATCAGACATAATATTTTTTTGATAGATTATTACTATTCAAGTGACATCATTATTGAACCCATTTTTCATTGGGATTATCTGGTGTCAAGGAGTTAGTTTTGATCCCCAATTCATTTACAAATGGTTAATTTTAATTCAATGTGATTTTTCTGATACCCATTAAATTTTTATGGGTTAATCATGTTTCAATGATTTTTTTTGAAATGCACTTATTTTAAATTTGATAATCATAATACAAATAGATTGACTTGAAACACATTTCATTACCATGTGTTAATCATGTTTAGAAAATAGTAAAGGTTGTTTCAATATGTTTTTATTTATTCTCTATGTATATGATTCATGTAAATTTTAAATGATGGTTGTTCCTAGATAGCACTGTCTAAGATTATGATAGATTAACATGTGTTGGAATAGATATTACTAGGAAAACCCTTTACATCATAATAATGGGTATCCCAGGTAGCACTGGCGAATCCCATTACACCATAACATGGGGTAGCCCATACATTTTTAGGTGATCCAGTTATTGCTCCCCAATACATTTGGTAATTTTATTATAATATGTTGAATGTATGGTTATTATAATTAAAAGGGTTTAGAAAGGGTTTTATGAAATTCATTCTCCATTTTAACAAAAAGAGGTTTAATTGCTTATTATGAGTTTATAATGTTTATAATGATCATGATTTTTATCACAAGGATCATTATTCTTAATTCTGATGTATTTTACTATTCCATGGTTTCATATAAAATGATCTACTTAATTATGTGTATGAGTTCCTTTATTACTTTCTTGTTCACTTAGATTAGGTCATCATACCCATATTCTCTAATTATGGTCAATTATAAATATCAATTGTGATTTCTTATGTTTAAACTTACTGATAATTTGATATGACACTTATTTTGTTTCATTATTCTTATGTTATAAATAAATGATTTTTAAAGAGTTATTTTTAAAAGGTATTAAATATGGATGATGATAATGTATTAATGAGAAAAATAATGTAAGTGTTATATGGGATAAATGATCATTTAATGTCAAGTTAATTATTTATGTTGGAGTTTTTCCTAATAATTGTTAACTATAAACCAAAAATTCCATTTATAGTACATGTTATCCATGTTATCCATTGTATGTATCATGGTTTTTATGGAAATACATTTTGTCACAATTAATATCATCATCGCTAGAAATGTAAATCTATGGATTTTAGATGATGATCTGGGAGGATGGTTTTGGGATTGTTTTTGACACCTTCATCAGGGCGCATGAATCCGTCACATTTGGGGGATGGTGGTGCTATTTGATGACCCGTATTCCCACTTTCCAAAGGTGGGCGACATACATTCATTTTTTAGGGACTTTTTTTCATAGATTGAAATAGGATGATGGGATGTCAGTTCATCCTTTTGTGGATTCCTCCTCAGAACTCGTCACATAGTCCGGGTCTACCTTATAGACTTATGAAGGTTTTCTTGAAACTCATCCAAGTTCCATGTTTTCATGGACACCAGTTAATTACACAGCGTCTCTCGGGACATTCCAAAGGATTCGGTCATGGAAGCAACCTTCGGTCAGGGTAGTAGTCACATTGGTCATCACTGGGGTGTTCGGACGTTGGGACACTGGCACATCTGGATTTCTTCCCCTTATTATAGTGATTCTAAAGGTCATGGAAGACCGAGGAACCCACATATAACATGGGGAATTTCATTCTATGGGCATGTATCAGAGGTTTTCCACAGCTTCCCATGTTTAACACAGGGTATGCAATGAATTTAACATCTATAGGAGACAGATTGGATTAATTAGAACACTGATTAGAGTCTATCAGATGGGTTCAAACACTAGAGGGAACACTGATGTTGGGGCTATCATGTGGTTACCATTCTAATTGTTATTAAGCAGAATGGGGAATGAGGTGTCATGATCCCACCAGGATGTGGTGGACCGGGTAAATATTAGGATGGATGAGGGATGTTTGAATGACGTTAATGGTGAATGGGATGGAAACTCCATGAGGATGATAGTAGTGTTGGGCTTGAGGCTCAATGAGACATCCAACATATCCCTGTGGTAGTGAATCAAAGTCAACATAGTTCATCTAACGATGGATTACCGTCTATTGAGGGTTTCAATGGATTACTGCTAGATAGGGTCACAACGTCTTACCACCGGATAGGGATTTCAACGACTTACTGCAGAATGGGGTCACAATGGCTTACCACTGGATAGGGATGTTAGCAGATTACCACTGGACTGGTTCACAATGGCTTACCGCAAGATATGGATGTCAACTACTTACCGCTGAATGGGGTCACAACCGCTTACCGCTGGATAGGGATGTCTGCGTATTACCACTGAATGGGTTCACAATGGTTTAATGTCATTTAGGATGGGGGTGAACTGACCTCATGGGGGTCTGAGAGACCGAGTGTTAGACTTGAACCTTAGGGAGGCTTCATACATTCCTTTCCATGGAAAGGATCAAAGACCTTGCAGTTCTTGGGGTGTTTCTTGAACTAACATAAAGATGGTCGGGACCAATGGGTGGTAGGATTGACCCACATTGAAGCTTCCTATATAACTCTCCATTGCATGGATCAAATAACATGTATATCAGGTGTGGGAACTGATGAAAATGGGGGTTGGAACCAATGTATGGTGGCCGTGAACCTCATGGAGGCATCCTGCATACATTTCCTTGGCAAGGATCAAAGACCTTGATGTTCAGAAAGGTTTGGTGAATGGATGTAATGATGGTCGGGACCAATGTGTGTTGGGATTGAACCTCAGGGAGGCTTCCTCCATACCTTTACATGGGTATTATCAAAGACCACATAGATTAGATGAGTTTGGGGATTACACTCTAGGTTTCCCTGAGAGGATTTCATGGTTGATGCTTGCTCTATGCCCACGTGATTCATGCTCAGTGTGAGAAACGATAGACAGAAAAGAACAGACGAGTAATGTTCTAGTTCCCATCCCCTCCTTTGGTCCTTGGGCCCAAAGAATAAAGGAGGATCAAAGATGATTCCTCCTGCAAGAATGTCTAGGGGATTACACCAAGCTGGTTTCCCTTTCCTTGCGGACTGACTCTGCTCCAATAAAGAGGATCTCATTCCATGTGGGGGGAAAGATCTCACTCCTATGGAGGCTAGTGGGCATGCAGAATGTCCATGGTGGGGTACCCCGTGTATGATGCATGGGGAGATGTCATATTTTATCATCATGTGCTGAGGATGAAGGCAAATGGCAGTTTAACATCATGTAGCTCGAATGATGTGGGTGCGCTCTGCACCCCTAGGAATTACATAACTGGAACCTGCTACACCTTGGTGAAGTGAAGGGACATGAAACGCCATGGATAGGGGGTGTTATGGAGAGAACCATTAGGGGTCCATGTTAGTGTGGATATGTGAAGATGCAATAGACATTAGCATGCCAATGGAACAGGTAGTATCGTCTAAAGGACTTTGAATTTGCATCGTGCAAACCTAAAGGAACACACGAGAAAAGGAGTTGTAGAGAAAAGGGGTTTGTAGAATTCATTGTAAAGATCTGGCGCTGCATGAAGTAGAGGGTCTTCATGAAGTGGTGTTCTTCGTGAAGTGAAGATTCCAATGATAGTCATAGAGAATAGGTTCATATAGGAGGAGATTCATGATGTGGAAATGAATTCGAGAAGCAATGCCTCATGAAGTAGTGATGATTCACGAAGTAGGGTGTCGTGAAGCAATGTGCTTCACGAAGCAGAGTGACCGTGCCATAGAATGTGGATCATGTGGGTGTGGTGGGTGTTTCGCGATGCATAAATGCTTCGCGACAACCCGGGTCACCGTGGGGATATCCTTCCTTTGAAAAGTCCCATGGGATTCAAGAAAGGCTTCCCTCATGGAAGATGGGTTCAATTAAGGCCAAGGGGGAGGTACTTCATGGAGAATATGTACCTTGAGGAGCTCATGGTTCGCATAGCAGGATGTGCTTCACGATATGAGAGAACAAAAGGTGAATTTTCCAATTATCCATCCATTAGGCTCAAGGGGAGCCCTGTATTTATAGGCAAGAGGCATCGTGAAGTAGAGCTCGCTTGGGGTGAAGAGAGATTAGCTCTGTGGCGCTCCGTGAATGTCAAATTTTGTCGTGGAGTGTTACTTCGTCCATGCTCTGCAGCTTTCCGTGAATGTCAAAATGGGTCGTAGAGTGCTACCGCCTTTTTGCTCCACATCGGGCGTAGTGCCATGGGGCTCTGCAAAATGGCTCCACGGTACAGACCGGGTGGCGACCCTCTAGTTCTTTATATTCCCCATTTTTTGGCATCATAAAATGCCTCCCCTTAGACTTGGAGCCGAGGATAAATAAAAGTTTCAAAGATAGATGGTAAATCACTAATACCTATCGTTGTTCACAATGTGTTTCTGCAAATAGGTCTCTTAAATCGGATAATGATGTGTCGGATGGGCACGTCGTGATGGTCGGTTCAGCATATATGCACTTGGAAGATCTAAAGGTTGTCGTCTATAAATAAGAGAACTGACCCCTATTTTGTCCTTTCTTTCCTTCGCGTATTTGGCTCTTAGATATCTCTATTCACGAAGATCCTCATACTCCATGCATGCTCTCCACATATCAGTGCTTCTTCTTCACGACGCATAGCCATTCTCCAACTCCATAACAAAACCTATAGAATTTTTTTGGAAGGTCTGGGCAGGGCTCCGTGAAATTTTTTCTGAACGAGCTTCATTACCTTGCTCTGCGAAAGGGCTTCACGAACCAGACATCAGAAACAATCAAAATGATTGTCTCATCAAGAGGATTCCAGGGGGTCCACGTGGATGCTACCCGAATGGAGGAGATGTCAAATAGTTTGGGCCTAAGCGAGTAAATACGGATCCATTCCAACCAAGATTTGTTGGTGGAGATGCTATCAGAGATCCAGGGGAGCTATCCACTATGATAGAGGTTTCCATTGTACAAATTTTGGATGAGGGATGACGTATTCATTTATGTAGCAAGTAGGGACGATCTAGCTAATCAGTTCAGGAGTACATCTTGTCAACGTCAATGGTTTCGTGCTACTGATGACCATGGTTGAGAAGACTCCAAGCCCGTCAATGCTGACTACCTTTATAACCACCTGAACAACATGGATGGGTAGGCATTGCTATCAGAGACGTCCCCCCCCCCCGCTCTGTACCATAAAATCTTGAAGGACTCCCTTAGGATCCCGAGGATGGGATGGTCTAAATAGCGGAACATTTGCTGTGGGATCAATTTCACATATGATTGGGCTTTGGACTACAGTTTATGAGCCTCAAGTGAAGTGTTTGGGGCAGAGCTGAGGAGAGTGGTCCTATATGAGATAGCTTGGGCTTCCCAATTTCACATCTTTCAGCTGAAGCAGTTGATGCTGGAGTTGCTGAGTAGGTGGCAATCAAGGACCAACTCCATCCACCTACACCACAGGGAGGTTGGTATGAGTATATGAGGTGTGCACCAGATCTCGAGGGTCCCAATATTGGGGGTGATGTATGATGAATTCAAAAACTTCATGAGTGTCTGGGAGGACCAGATCAAATACCATGGCTGGTGATGGCATTGATGGAGCGAGTACATGGAAAGGACAAAGAATTCGTAAGGGATGTCCATTTCCGGAGGTGTTTAAAGAAGTTTATGAAAATCCCAGAAGACATGCAATTTCCGGTGAGGCCTTGTAATTTCCCAAAAGGGGCTCAGTGAGGCAATTAGCACTCAAACATTTGGCTCTTGGAGGACAGCCAATGGAAAAACTAGGGGTTCAACGTCAGCACCGAGCAACAGTCGATAGTCAGGATGGAGGCATTCATCGTGGATCTCATTTTTCATTTGTATTCTTCTGGTGAGGGATATAAACATGGGTGTACAACATAGAACATTTATCATGTCATCCCTGAGGGAGACCAAAAAGAGAATCAATCTCAGGATCTTGATTCTCTCCTAGGTATTTAAGATGTTGTGGAACATCAATGAGGGGAAGAGGCCACAGAGAATATCCAGGCCATTCCACCTCTTGTATGGGTGGATAACGGAGCATGTTAGGGGGGGTTTATGAGTACCCTCACCCCATATCGCCTCCTAAACTGAACATTCACCCCTCTATTCCGAAAGATGTGGTAATCATTCTAGCTAAGCTGACCGCAACGTTGGTACTGAACGACCTGTGGAAGGTGGAGGAATTTAACTTTCCGCTGTTTTCATTGCCAACAGGTAAATTTTATGACAAAGGACAAGGAATGGAAGATCAAAAATCCTATATCATGTCCTTTTGAGGGGGAGTCCTAGTGGAAATGGTGGACCTTGGGCCCCTTTATGATCCATACACCATGCACCGATTTTCCCATCAATTCGGTGCATGCAGTTAGTGACCCCGAGGGTCTATCTATGGGTGCACTACGAGTAACACCCATGCGTGATGAGGCAGATGTGTCTCATCATTACATGGGAAGATGAGAAAATTTAGAATGATCTATCTCTGCCAACTGCTGCCTTCTGGTTGGTAAAAGAGTATGCCCAATGCTGGGAGGTGGCCTACCCAGGGGAGATGCTGAAGAACCCAACCGTTCGGGCCGGTGACAGTGAGTCTCCCCAACCTCAAGGTCAGGGCTGGAAGGTGTCAATGGAATATCACAGTGGCGGTGCTGCCTTGGTGGCAAGAACCACACCATTTGAGGGTGAGGTAGCAGCGATAGATCTAGCAGTGGTAGTGAACGCATTGGTTCGAAAAGAACTGAGTCATCCACAGTGGAGGTCGCTGAGAGGATTCCATGGGATAACCACCATGTATTTGGGAATGCAGTTGCACCATATATACAAGACAATTAATGATATCTTCCTGGAGTCCATGGAAATTTGGGAAGTCAACTAGAAATTCCTCAGCCCGTCTGAGATGTGGAACCACTTGAACCGTCTCGGGATGGATTTTTCGTGGATATGCCCTATTAGGGTCGGCTTTGTGGTGTCCCGGGTGGAGGCAGAGAAATAACATCTAGAGATGGAGGCATTTTTTCATTGTTGGGGTGACCCACATCCAATGATAGACCATCTCAAGGTGATGCTCGATAACACAATCCCTCTGTAATTGTGTGCCGCTAAACTGAGAGAAAATGTCCCTCAGCGAGAGGAATCGTTCGATTCCTCTAGGGGGCATGAGGCTTGTAGAGGGAGTCAATTGGAGGAGGGGGAAGTCAGCTGTCAGGACCCAGACCTTGAAAACTTTTCAGAGGTCCTTGAGGTAAAATCCCAATCCCCCTCCTCAGGTCCTTCTACTAGGTCGTTTTGTACTCCATTCTAATACATGACCTTTGCATGCAAGTCTCATACACCGAACTCATTCTCGTCCCTCAGTGGATAATGATACGGGGCCTTCAGGATCCACACTTGTGGCTGCATCAATTTCCACCTCCAGTAGAGCTACGACACCTAGGATGACCCCTCCAGAACTTTCAGATCTTCCAAAAAATATAAAGGGGCCACGCCTTGGGGTCCCAATAGCGTAGACCCAAGAACAAGACCAAGAATTTAATATTTGTATGTTTCTTATAACGATTTCATGGGGGTCTCCAATTGACCAGTTCAAATAAATCCCAAGCACCTTTTTGTTGCACACAGTTCATCAAATGGCATGGGTTTCCTTAGAGAGATTGTTCGGGGATTCTGGTGGTGTCTTTCCCAGATGAATGTCACTGATCATGGAGGAGGATATCCAAACAGACTGAACTGTGGTGCTCCCGATCGTTTTTAGGACCGCTAGTGGGTCTATTACTGATATAATTGAGGTGGGATCCAATTATAGGGATCGATTAGATGGCCTAGGTCCCATCTTTCCTGATCAAACGCCTGATGCGGACCCTGCTCTCGAGTTATTATGGGAGTTCCCTACATAGGTTTCTGACAATCGCGCTGACTGGGTTGAGATGGCCTCTGATGAAGAGGAAATCAAAATATTCAACCACTGAACGTGGAATCTGATCAAGATCTCCATTGATGACACCCCCAAGGAAAATGGTTGGATGATATGTGTAGACTTCGCTCATGAATGTGGAGACTATGTGTTGGGGGAATAGACGCCCAACATCATCACATTCTTTTCCATGATATTATGGTGATGAATATTCGTGATTATGATTGTGGAATTGGTGTGGGATGGTAGTGGAGGAAATAGTTGAACACCAAGAAGCTCTAGGAGGATGACAAAAAAGTTCAGCAGCTGCAAGTCTAGGTATATGAGCACTCAGCCACCCTCAATGCACAATCAGAGCTAATATTGCATCTGAAGGCCCAGCTGGAAGAGGCCGACGAGGGAATGAAGCGAGCCTCTGAATAAAAGACCATCATCCGCATTGAAATAGAGCAGGCCCATATTGCAACCGAGGAATTTCACCCTATCGCTGTTGAGGAGGAGGAATTACGGAATAGGATACTACAAATCATGAATGCCACAAGCCAGAGAGTGGCATAGTTGCAGTTTTCTTTTAACGGGATAATCCCATCCATGGGTGGGGTAGACCCTCGGGAGCTGTAAAGATCAAAAAACCTCTAATGAACTATCATGATTTGATTTTTTCGATGCCATATCGATCATGAGTCCCATTATTAGTACTGGTTTTTCACACATATGTTATATTCACGAAATGCCCAATGATCGATCCCTAAGCTCATGTGGGTCGAGCCCAATGTGAGAAACAAGGGATGATTGCTATGTTATTCTGCATGAACATAAGAGTGATAACCAAGATCTGGGTATTTGGGGTCTGAAAAAATAATCTGAATTACTCAGAAGATAAGGGAGAGACCTGACTGGATAATGAAACTCTCAGAACAATCAAATTACCATTTTCCCATTGTGCCCTTGTGCACGAATGGGGTAACGCCAGGGGAGCTAGAATAAACCCAAACAGGGGGGATGGAATGTTTGAATCCTAATACCCATTATATGGAACATTCTATTGATGGAAGGACAATTAAGAATTATTTTTGACCAGGTTCAAAACATAGCATCTTTATTGCGTTAGACTAAAATGGGGATAAAAAATTAGGGCCAACTACTAACCATTTTAGAGACACGGGGCCTAACTCAAAATTTTATCCACTAGACTTCCATAATGTTAGCCAAGGATAGTAGGTGAGCCATAGGATGAACATCCATATTTTTAGGGTGTTATTTTATATGTGAAAGAGAACGAGGATCCGAATAATGGGCACACAATGCGTGAAGAGTGAAGTGAGAGGTTTTCCAACGGGAGTCCAACACTCTTGTAATTACACCACCATGGTGGAAACACATTAGGTGGGTACATTGGTGTAATTAGGGATCAAAAATTCTACAAAAATGACCTTTTTGACGAGGAAACTGTCACCTCCCAACGTTATCATGGGGCATCCCGAAATTGTTCATTGTAAAGTTTCAATTTCAGGGTTACCCAAAAGTTCTCAGGTCAAGGGACCGAAAAAAGAGGGGAGAATGAGAATTATGATTAGTGGGGCTGGACCTAGAGACATGGTGTCTGGGGGTTCCTACATATCCCATGAAAATGGGAATCCAGCCCAATGTAGTTCTTGGCCAACAGTGTGGTCAGAGACAAACACTGGTAGGGAGAATCCATTCTAGGAAGAAACCTGGCACATCCCATGATTAACATAGGGCATCCAGATCATGTTTAGGGTAGAACCACAATTTTGTGTCATGTGTGGAGGACATATGGACTCAATAATTTTAACGTCATACAATAGGACATGGAGTGAAAGGGAAGATCCCAGGAAGGGAGTATGTGGTGGGTATCTATAAACCCGACATGAATGAGGACATGGAGGCTGGAACACACCACATATCCCGGGAGGAAACTCTTCAGGTCAAGGGACCAAAAGTGCAAATTTTGCTGGGCCCAAATCCATGGGTCTGGGCATTCCTAAGTACCCCATGATAATGGTAATGAAGCCAAACATAGTTTTGAGAGTGCAGTTTAATGTCATGCTGGATGAGGAAAGTTATTCATGGCATGTATACACCAGTACACATCCAACAAGAACTACTAAGACCACGTGAGTTGTGCTTGATGTGGGAAACAAGAAGTAGTGATGAAAAATTTCTTGCACATGGAGTCAAATGTTAGGGATGATGGGACACTAGGTGAATGACATCTCCATGATACTGACTTGCCTATATAACACATCTAGATGAATTGAAGAGTAAAGCTGAGTTTTTTGAAATTCCAATTGAACATAAGGGAGTGGAAATATGTGATTTATGATGCTCGAGATCTGTACCACTATGATGGTTGCATGTCGATATTGGATATCTATTGACCATGTTTGAAACACAGTATTCATATCGCATTAGTCTGAAATAGGGAAAAACAAATGAGGGCCGACTTTTGACCAAGTTTGTAACACAGGATCTGTCATAAATGTCGTATGAGAACATTAGGGATATTGACCTAGGAGAGTAGGTAAGCCAATGTGGCATTAGACCAAGCCGTAAAGGGGGTCCCTTCGGACGTGGAAAAAGATGAGGATACAAATTACAGGCTCACGAATCTTGGACATGGAATGAGGGAAATGTCCCAATGACAATTCCATACATCGGGATCTTTGTCGAAACCCATCTGAATATGACCATAAGACATATCAGATAAAGGGAGTCGAGTCTCATCCCAAGGACAAGGGTCCTTGGGTCGCACACTTTCAAATTAAGGTCTCATGGATGACCATTAACAGGGCATTATTTAATGGACTATGAGCATGGCCACGAATAGCCAAACATGACATGAAGATCCCATTGAGAGATCATAGTTCTGGGTCATAGAACTCAGACCACACTGTGAAATGATCTGTGAAGAACATGGTGTGGAAATTGAAAAATCTGATGTGAAAAAGGAACTATGAGGTACTATCCACACCCCATGTTCCCAAACAAGTTTGGGTCAAGGGTCCAAAAAATAAGGGACATGATTTTGGATTACTAGGGCTAGACCTGGAGAAAAAAATTCCTGGGCATTCCTACAGATCCCATGAGGATGGAAATCAAGCCAAACATAGTTCTGGAAGATGTCGTGAAGTCTAACGTCCTGCGGCAAGGACATAGAGTTGTCTTAGTTTATGGTCATAGATAATGGACCACTGATGGTATAAAAATAGAGACACACCACGATATGATTACAAGATGCAACCTGAATGAGGACTTGGTCCATATTACCGTGCCCTTCATGAAGGAGGTTTTAGGTCAAGGTACAGAAAACGAATGTTAGGATGAGCCTGAGACATGGTGCACAGACGTTCCTACATACCCCATGAGGATTGGGACCAAGCCTCATGTATTTCTAAGGATGTCGTGGTAGGATATAGTTGCTGGAGATAATAAGGTTGTGTGGGTCTGGCCCTTGCACCAAAAAAAGAAGAATTTGATATATCTTGTTGGTCCTTTAGTATGACTGAGGTTTTTTGTGAATTGATGGACCTGGGATGGAAGGTCCAGGCATCGACACAAGAATCAAGACATATGCAGGCATTGAAAATGGTACGACGTGTAACCAATACCAAACATGACGTCCCATCGGATGAGGAAATCACAATGCAGTGCCGTTTTTCTAAGTGGAGACATGACGATATTGTCACAGTTTAGGGTCATGTGATGGCACCAACCATGCATTTTTAACGTTGTGCAGGTTATACGAACTTGTTTAAAGTCGTGTTAGACTAAGAATCATAGTTTAATGTCATATGGATTGGATGTATACAACAAAGATCAGGTTCCAAAATGGATATGAACGACATGATAAATCACATACGACGTGAATGAGTACAATGTCCACACCATACCGTGAAAAATTATGAGGAGGAAACCTTGGGACGAGGGTCCATGATTTATTACAGGAAAAGGGGCAAGAGAAACTCTCACCCAATTGATCTAGACCCAAATACGAGATGCCCGGGTGTTTCTACGTATCCCATGAAAATGGGAATCAAGACACACATAGTCCATGATGTTTCCAACGTCGTGTGGGACAAAAAAAAGTTTAGTGTCATGTGGGATAGAAAGTAATGGGGGATAACTCCAAGAATGTTTTGGATGTGTTGTGGCTAATGAAAACCCATCGTGGATGAGGACATAATCCCATACCATGCCACACAGTCCCATAAGAGTTAAAGACACGAAAGCATAATAGAAGAGATAAATTAGTGGAACTCGAGGTGAGACCAAAGATAATATGTCTATTCATTCCTACATATCATTTAGGAATGGGATTCATGCTATACGTAGTTCTAATAGAAATATCAGTTTATTGTCATAGCGCTCGGGCCACATTAGAGAAAAATAATTCTAACTAAATTCAAACCTCAAACTGATCCCTAAGCCCACATAAGACAAACTCAGTTCAGGAAACAAGGGTGGAAGATTTTTTTTTCAATACCAGAAACACACCCCAAAGGGAAGTCAGTGCGGAGCCCCGAAAAATGCCTTTATCGTGTCTTTTGTCCTCCCAATGGGAAAAACGCATTGAGGAATAGTGTCAGGTGTGTCAAAATTCCATTTGGACATGATGGGGTGGACAATAATGTGAATCATGTAACCAACATTCAAGTCTTCAAGGGTCTGGAATGACTATGGAGGTTGACTTTTGACCATGTTCAAAACACTGCATCCATATTGTGTTATCAAGTAATGAGGAAAAACAAATGAGCGTTGGTCGCTGACCATATCACAACACGGGACTTGTATCGATTTGTTGTCTGAAACCCACAAGGACATAGGCCTGTAATGGTAGGGGAGCCCTTAGGCATAGAATCAATTCCATTTTGGAGTACCTTCAGGTGTTAAAGATTATGGAATCCCAAATTAAGGGGAACAAGAGGCCTGAAAAATGGTGGAAAGTAGGTCCATGGAAAATCTGACACTCCAGATGCTGAACCAGAGAACTCTTGGACACATTGGTGAAACGCCGAAGAGGTCCAAGGGGATCAACATTAGAGTAGACAATTTGAAAAGATGAGTATAGAATAAGGGGATTGAGAACTCTTTGGTAAAATAGGTACATGATGTTTTTGTAACAAACCAGATGTGAATGATGACATAGTCCCATACCACATCATATACTCCTCCCCCTGGGAAAGTGCAGGACAAGGGGCCAAGGTGAAAGGGATATTTCTAAGAGATGGGGTTGGACCCAAATTCCTGTCCCTCGGGTAGTCCTACATATCCCATGTGGATGGAAATCAAGCCACACATAATTCTGGAAGAGGGTAATGCATAGCATACCGTCATGAAGCATGGATGCAAATGGGTAAGATACCCCAAACAAGGGAGGTGTATGACATTGTGAGTAACAAGATGTGAATGAGGACATAATCCTATACCACACCACACAATCATGAGTGAATACATGGAATGGGGTCCTAAGAAGGCCAAGGGGCCTTAGGCTGGGCCTCAAACCGAAAGTCCCAATCAACTTGCAGTTTAATGTCATGTAGTGAGGACGAAGTTAAGGGTACGGAATCTCATCCAGGGATGTGTACAACACGATGAGTAACCCGACGTGAATGAGGAAATAATCTTTCACCAAAACGTATAAACCTAAGTGAGAACTTGGGTAAGGGGCCGGAGAAGGCCGAGGGGCCCAAGGTTAGGCCACTGATGGAAAGTCTTGGCCAGCTAGCAGTTTAACTTCTTGCATTGAGGAAGATGGTTATCAAGATTTAGGGTCATAGAGCTCGGACCATATATGGATAGTTTAATGTCATATGAATGAGATAGGAAGAGGGAACAATTGTGCTAATGGAAGACCACAAAGTAGGAATGATGATTTAAGACAACAATTGACAAAGTTCGCAACACAATATCCACCCATATGCGACCTGAGTTCAGGGTAAACAATTGAGAGTCAACCATTGACCATATTCATAAAACATGACCTGTGTGAATTTTCTACTCGCAATCCTCAAGTTTGTTATACTGTAATGTTAAGAGAGCCCTTGGGTCGAGCATCCATGCCAATCAGGGGCCCTTCTGGATATAGAGGATGATCGAAACCCAAATGATGGGGCCTTTGATGCATGGTAGGGAATGTGCTTGCATGATGGATGATAAATGATGGAAAGGATATCTCATGTGGATATTTGTGGAATGGAAAGGATGACAAGTGAATGAGGTCATGATTCTGGACCTCACCACACAATCCTAAATGAGAACATAGGCGAGAGGCCCGAAAATGCCAAGGGGCCAGAGTCTGGGCATCCCAGCCAACTATAGCCATATGACCTCTTGTGTGGCTACCGCCTCATCACATCTCCTAATCCCACATGAGCAGTTCTCAGTGTGGGAAAAAACGAGCCAAACATGGATCTCCCTATTATATAGGGGCCTGAAAGTTGGCATCCCACGAAGGGAGTTTGTTTCTTGGAGATACAAAATGGCAGATTTAACCACTACCCTCAATGTTTGGGAAATCATGGGGTGGATCTAATGACAAAGGATATCTATTGAACATGTTCGAAACACAACATCCTTATAGTGTGATATGGAATGAGAACAACAAATGAGGATCGATTGATTACTATATTCACAATGCGGGACTTGTATAAATTTGTTTCTCAATATCTTCGAGGTCATTGGACCGACATGGTAGGAGTGCCCTTGGGCCTAGCATTCATGCCATTCAGGTGCCCTTCTGGATGGGAAAGGTGATGGGGTCCTAATCAGAGGAGTGGGTGAAGCATAATTGTGCCCATGTATATTAATGTCCAGCCAGATGGTGAAAGAGGCATACACCTCTGGGGAGTGGGACGTATATAAGGATCGAGATGAACTCGACATGAAATGGGGAAGAATCCCACACCACACCACATTTCTTGACCCGAGGGGTGATTCTGGCCTTTGGGATGGGCCAAAAGTTGTAATTTCTAGGCATTCCTATGTATCCCATAAAGATGCAAATCAAGTGGTACATAGTTGTTGAAGGCGATGCAGTTTAACATCATGTGGAGAAGATGTGGGTGGACAGAAGAACGGGGAGTGGGATCATGGAGTGACCATCGTAATCTTGACATGAGTAGGGCTAAGTAATCCTACACTATTCCATGCAAGGATCCTCCCAGAGAACTATACCCAAGGGTAATAGTCAAAGAGAAGAGTTTGGGGGCTAGGCTTGAGAAAAATGTGTGAGAAATAAAATGTATCCCATGAGGATGTAAATCAAGAAACATGTAGTTCTATAGGGCCATTCAGTTTAACGTCGTGTGGTGTGGGCGATTAATAGTTTAACATCATACAGGACAAAGCAGTTTAGGGTTACGTAGGAACCGACAGTTTATGGTCATGCAGGACAACACAGTTTAGGGTCATGCTGGACAGACTGGATCATGCAATGTATTTCTTTAGAATAATGGCATTTTTGGGAGGAGTTATATGCTCACTATTCATTGTCAGCAGTGAGTATGCACCATTTGGGTAAACCTTGTGAATAATGTAGGTTCTTCCCATTTGGGCTCCAACATGGGTGGTTTCCTGCCATGTATTATTGGTGTCCAGAGGGCCAAAACCATGTCACCTTGCAAGAAAGAGAGGTGGTGAACCTTCTTGTTGAATGATCTGGCTATCTTCTTTTGATGCCTTTCTAGATTGTGCAGGGCATGACGCCTATTCTAATAAAGTGTTCAAATTCAGCCAAACGAATTTTTTATACCTTATCTAGTATCTTCTAGTCATAGACTATTTTGAGTAACAAAGGAAACTGAATCACGATGAGTCAGAAAACCTCAGTTCCATACACCGAGGAATATGGGGTCAACTGGGTGGAATTACGAGTCATCATCCGATAAGATCAGAGGTCGTTATATAGCTTTTCCGACCGACTCTTCTTATTCTAACCAACCATATTCTACAAAATTTTAGAGAGGGTTTTTTTGAATGCCTCGATCTGTCCATTCAATTGTGCGTGGTAGTGGGAGGTTTGGTTCTAGAAGATAATGTACTTAGCGTACAACTTATTCAACTCACCTGCTCGGAAGTTAGTGACATTATGTGTGGGAACGAAATGAGGGATTTCGAACCGGTAGTTATATTGATCCTTACGATGTCAATGATAGAACATTCCTTGACCACCTTCAGAGGATATTCCTCTTTCCTCTTGGAAAAGAAATCCGTAGAGGTCAGGATGAACCTGTACTGGCGACCTGTCATCAGCGGATATGGTCCCACAACATCCAGTCCTCACACCACAAATGGATAAGAGTACATGGTGGAGTGGGGAGGTTCTAGCGACTGATGCATAAATTTAGGATGAATTTTACATGTGTGACATCTCTTGGAGAACTAAATGCAATCATGGATCATGGATGACCAAAAGTAACCCAGTCTTTGGATCTTGTGAGATAGCTTTGGAACAGTCTGGTTGGCGCCACAAGAACTGACATGAACCTTCTGCATGACCTTAGAAATATCGAATCCTTAGATGAAACAAAGGTGGAGACCATAAAAACCCACACTTGTATGGGATATGGTCTATAATGGGACCACTCTAGAGGGGAATCTGAAGCACACATCATCAGATTCGCTCGTACTTGGCCCGATCTGCTGGGAGGTAACCATTTTGGAGATACTCAACAAAGTGGGCTCTCCGGTCAGAAGTCACTTCAACCACTACATCTGGAAGACTTTGGGGTCCTGATGTGGAGTCTCCGGTGGTAATATGGCTTACCTATAGGCCATCATCATCATCTTAGGAGACATGAGAAATGACTCTATGATGTTCCACATATATAATCAGGTCATCCTGCTCGTGCTCTCCAAGTGATGCAGTCAGGCTGGCCAGGGCATCAACTCGACTGTTACGAGATCGATGGACATGATTAACTTTTGGACAAGATAGGAACTAGGCCATTAGCCGAAGATTGTAATCCCACAATGGTACAAGATCTATCTTTCTGACGATGTAGTCACCATTGATCTGACTGATGACTAGTTCAGAATCCCCATTCACATGCCAATGGGGCACGTCAATATCGAGGGCTAGCTAAAGACAACTGATAATACCATGATACTCTTCCTCATTGTTGGTTTAGCCTTCTTACAATAGGAATGAGTACGATAGAATTCCTTATGTCGGGGTAATAATGACAGTACGCTAGTCGACTCTGTTAAGCCTGGGATCATTGAGACTCCTGTCAGTGGGGCCTCGAGAAGCACCGTCGAAGTGCATCTGCCAGTATGACATGACTTTGTCTACTGAGAGGATCACCTCATAGGGTAAATTTTGTTCCAAGGACTGGTCAGTAGGAGTCAGTTGGGCAGTAATAATGTTCTCCAATGATTTCCCCTTAATAGCATTCTGAGGGACGAACCTGATGTCAATCTATTTGAGGATTACTGCCCACCTTACCAGATGACCTGTCAACATGGGGAGGATCAGAATGTACTTCAGCGGGTCTACTTGAGACACCAGCTGTACCTCATGGTGCTGCAAGTAGTGTCACAATTTCTGCACTATGTATACCAGGTCAAGGCATCTCTTTTCAATGGGGGAGTTCTGGTGTCCTTATCGAGGAGCATGCATCTCAGGTTGTAAATACTGTTCTCCATCCCCTCATAGGCGATGCCTTTTTTCATGAGCTGAGAAAATGGATTAAACATGCCTTCCATATTCACAATGAATCGGCATATGTAGGCTATGTGGCATTGTAATCCTAGAAGCTCCCAAATATTACTCGGGGGAGGCATCTGGAGGATGGCCATGATCTTCTCTGTGTCGATCTCAATGCCCCTATGCCTGATAATGAAGCCAAAAAATTTTCAAGAGGTGGCCCCAAAGTAAAAAAATTTAATGGGTTCATCTCACATGGAAATAACTGAGGAAGCTAAACACTTTCTCAGGTTCATTGAAATGGTCCTGATGCCGGATAGATTTGACCACCAGATCATCCATGTAGTACTCCACCAATGTCCCAAGGGTCAGCTTAAATATGTGATGCATAACCCACTGATACGTGGCACCAGCATTATCTGGCCGAAGGGCATGACTTGGTAACAAAACCAACCTTGTCGTTCCTTGAAAGTAGTGGACTCATCATCCTCAGGAGCCATTCAGATCTCATTATATCCGGAATAACCGTCCATGAAGGAGTGGTTTTGGAACCCAGCCAAAGAATCGATCAAAATTTTGTCACTGGATGATGAAAATCCTCATTCGAACTGTGATGATTAAGATCCCAAAAGTCGATAAAGACCTAGATCTACCTGTTATTTTTCCGGACTGTCACAATGTTGGATAGTAATTTTGGGTAATGGACCTTCTTAACAAAATTGGATCTAATGAGCTTCTCATCATCCTCTTCTACCATAGTTCCATGATAAGTTTGCATCTTCCTAGAAGGTTTTTTGAACCCGCGATGAATTGTTGGGAGACCGACGTGGTGTACGGATACATGAGGATCAAGCCCTAGAATATTATCGTAGCTCTAGGGGAATACATCACTATGTTGATTCAAGAAGTCTATGTACTGCTGATGATACTCGAGGGACATGTCCACATAGATCAATGTGGGTCTCATCTCTACCCTTCTACCAAGGTTCACCTGTACCAATTTATCAACCGTGGCAGAGATGCCCTCTTCAATGGTAGGGGGAGCGTCCTATATATCCAAATATTCTCTTTAATGGGTGGGATTCCCAGTAGGAGAAGCTTCCTCTCGATCGACATCCCCCTATGAGAGGCTGGTAACAGGCTGGGCGGCAATGGACAACAGATCAGCAAATTCATGTGCTGCTGAATCCATAGCAATGAAGGTTTTCGATCTGATCATGTCTGGTTATCGGGCCAAGGGTCCACGCATGATGATATCAGAGTAATAGTGGCATGTCGGCTTTTTCCAATTAAATCCAGCCCAGTGAAACATCCACATATGATGCACTGTCATTGCCATGGGATGGACATTCTGAAACCTTACGGGGGTAGGAGGCTCTGAGATCACCTGATCCTAATTTGTATATGAGTAGAAGATGCTTTTCTGCCGTCGCTTAGAATTGGAAATATTCTTCCCCTTTGTACTAGAGACAAAAAAACATTTCGCCATGTTGGGGTTTGTGGCCTCTAATCAATGGATAGGGTAGATGTAGGCATCATCCAGACCTTCCCAGGGGTCTGTCACAACCGTAATGGGTTCGAACTCAAAGGATTGAATCTGCTTTTCCTTACTCTTATAATAGTCAGCATCCAGGCAGTGGGCTTCACAAGAGGAAAAATCATATACGTCACTATGGAGCATGATTACTCAACCATTGAGGGTGTACTTGAGGGACTATTGATATGATGAGGGAACTGTCTTGTGCTGGTGGAGCCATGCTCTTCCCATCAATGCATTGTACGCTGTGTCTTGGGAGACGACCATAAAATCTGTTCTAGAAACTAGTCCACTGAACTAGGTCTTCAAATGGATCTGGCTAACCAGTGTCTATTCTGTATTATTTTATCCTAGGATTCTTAAGTCGGAGGGATTCAGGTCCTCTTCGGATAACCCGATCTTCCACAGTGTCCATGTTGGGATAAGGTTGATCCCGGAGCTGGTGTAAACAAGACAGCGGTGAACCTCCACGCCATTAAATTGGATGGTGATGTACAATGGGAGAATGTTTCCCTGTATGGGATAGCCTTCATCTTCTCCAAAGAATAAAATGATGTCCTGGCATTCAATTTTCTCGACCACTTCAGCATGAATGACTTCGTTTGCTGCCATATGCCTCTCAAACAGGAGGGGGCTTCTTAAAGCCTCACAGAGGGCCTAACTCATATTTCACAATAAGAGAAGGGAATCAAGGATGGAAATCCATGCTGGGAAGATGGAGAGGTGATTAAGAACATCTTACTTTTGCTCTAGGTGGGAAATTCTCCTTGTAAGAGGATGCTATGTGATAGGCTTCATGGAGGGCCATGCTAGCTGGATTGGCGGCTAGCTGGTGTTGGGAATATCCCACTACTCACTAGTCAAAGCCCACATAGTAGCTACCAGATGAGGGATGGATGACTAAGTCCGGCCTGTAGCAGGGTGAGGCTGGTCGCGGCAGGGTCGAGGTGGCTCTTCCTGATCTATTAGCACAAATGTGGGTGGAGGCAGGATTGATGAGACCGGATGAGGAGGTTGTGCCTGCTGAGCTCTGTGCTAGGCTTGTTGTCTCGTCTTAGTGGCATGTACGACCTGGCTGGAAGTGAAAAATAATGTGACTCGATGAACCGTGTGGTCGCAGCTCCAACGACGTTGGTGTCGGCTGGGGACGTTGGGGAGGTCCGCTTGGCGCTCCCCGTCGTCAGGAGTGATGTAGGGGTTTACCAACTACATGATGTTAACCGAAGAATCCCATTGACTATCACTCGAAGATTCATCCACAATTGGGTTGATTCTATGAGGAATCCAAATATATGGTGGGAATGAAGTTGCTAATGGTATTGGACGATGAGGTCATTGGTGGGGCGTGTTTCTTTCCATTGCCTCGTTGATGCTTGCTCTTCTGGGAAGAGGTAGTCTGAGATGATAATCCAGAAGTGGTAGATGCAACTTCTGAATGATCCATCTGATTCAGGTGTTAATGAATGATTCCATTGTCATGTGAGACCATTTTTCTTTCCATTCAGTCATCATACATCAGGGTCCCACGATTAGAAACCTGCTGCCACTCGCCTTCATCATCGTTGTTGCTATATGGCCTTATGAAGACACCTGACACTTATTCCGGGGCTGGGGACAACCTTAATATGTTGTTATCGACCTATTGTTGAAGCCAATATTTGAACACATATCACTTCTTTAGGATTTTCCCTAGGATCTTGTGATAAGGGCAGTAGTTGGGGTGATTTGTGAGGTTCGCCTCATCTGGCCTTCTACACTCAGGAAAACGCAAATCCAATGTTCCACGGATCTTTGGAAATAGTAGGGGACCTAATTCTCATTGAAAGAGTATGTACTATTTCTTTTATCTGAAAATGGGCCTTGTTTCTTGTCCTCGATGAGGAGCTAGAATGGCCTTTCGAGGAGGCAGAGCCTGATTGTTCTGTCTAGGCAGCGGTGGGGAATTACGCGGGGCACCTGCCGATTTGGAGGAGGCCACTGGTGGGTTGGAGGCTGCGCCTATAGTATAGGGCCTCTACGAGGTTGGGGAGGTGGCTCCACTAGTAATAATTCCAACCATCTTGGGGCCTCTATTTGGACTACCGCAGCGGTCTCGGCTCTGACACCCCTTCTCACAGGAATTGCGAGAGGAAACATACTTGCATGGCCGGTAAATTTCAGAGATTCTTATAAGTGCAAGGACTTATCGGAGAAGTCATAGAATCCTCCAGGGTAGTTCTGGGTGATTAAAGAGGGAACCGGTTCCATCTTAACATTTCCCACACACATCGTTAGTAATTTCTCCTATGTTAGGGACATTTCAAGGGAGCATGTAAGCCCTTTACACTAGGTGACAATGTCTACAACATGCTCATCAAGCCTATGTTTTCCCTTGAAGAGGTCTATGATACTCATCTTCCACGTGGTGGAGCTGAAATGGTAGAGAAATTTCCTTTAGAGGTCCTCCTAGCTGGTTACTGATCCGATGGGGTGATGGTTGTTCCAAAAAAACACAGACCCATCTAATGTATGCACAAAACATCAGTGCTTTGCGGCCTCCTACTATGTTGGAATCCCTATCATGGGCCCACAACTTGAGGTGAAGTGGTCCAAATGCTATGAATGGTCCCATGTCCCATTGAAGGGGGAGAAGGAAAGATTCCTGAAACCAGGCTGTACCGACATATCATCAACCCATGCTGGATATGGCTTGCCATCACGTGGGATTTCCACCTGTCTCATATCCAATTCCTTAAGGCGGGAAACGAGTGCCACCATTGGATCATCTCAGTGAGGGTCCCTATCTTGACAGTGATCCCTTATAAAGAGAACATTCGTGGGTTCTTCATCTTGTTAAACATGCCCAATGACTCGCGGAACGACTGGTGGCACGACCCTCGGGGTATCTAGGGTAACCCGAACTGGATCCCATGGATTTTTGCATTGTTCGGGAGGGTTTGGAGAGACATACCACGCCCTCTTTCCATTTTTTTTGGCGTAAACCGTATTCATGGGAGCATGATTATCAGTTTCTCCTGGATACAACTTCTTGATGGGATGTTGTTCCCGCCCCTTCTGTATTGATCTATTATTATCGTAGTCTAGTCGTCGCTCTACAGTGCCTTGATCCAGGAGCTAGTGGACCAAATTATTCTTCTCGGCAAGTAGTTGGCACAATGTGGCCTTATCAAGGTCCTCCTCCATCTTTTTCACTAAGGTAGAGGGTCGAAGTGTTTGGCATCTCGGAGGTTCTCTTTACCCTTATCGGGATTACGACTGATGAATAATAACTCGGTGAGCGTAGGGAGACCTAGTAAATTCCTCTGCTGGCGAGTTACTCTTCTCAATGGCTCCATTTGTGGTGGAACACCCTCAGGGGGTAAGTCACCATCAAGAATCTCCAACTCATCCTCTTCGTCAACAATGTCGGCCATGTTGATTGTGACCCTTCCTGGGGGCATGTCCTCGATATCGCCTAGCGAGTCAGGCTACCGCCAAATAAGACTGAAGAGGACAAAATAATACTACCCCTAGCCACATATTTTAAGGTGGGGGAATGCCTCCTTCATAATCTTGAAGAGTACCATGAATCTCTGAACGCATTTCTCTTGGAGGGCCTTACGGCGGCCTGGTGACATAAGGCATTGGACCAAATGGAGTGCACCCAAATCAACTAGATGACATTGCCAGATGATGTGTTCACAATGTTCTTGTCTCCTAGGATAATACACTCACTGATGAAAAATAAAAAATTTCATCGCCCATAGCGTTTGTTAGAAACACTCAACATCATTTGTGCTGAGGGATTCCGGTGCACAAAAATTCAGCACCACCATGGGCTAGAACATCTTGTGAAACTGGTCCGCTGTGAGGATATTATATAATATCCTTGGATCAAATTCAGGGTCTACCCCTTGATTGCCCCATTCATCAACTGGGGCGGTTGAGTAACTAGTAATGATACTGGGGTAGACTATTGGTATGACAGGCTATCCGGTGTGGAATACGGCGAACGGGCTGACTGGCCGTCGAATATCGGGTTTCTTCCATAGAGTGTAGTGACTTTGCCACCACATCGAAGTAGGATGGGCTCACGGCTACAGTTCTTGGATCAGGGGCTAGGGATACTAGTAATAGTCCGTGATGCTACTCGCCCACCATTGGTCCCTAGAATAGCTCTTCGTGATATCTAGTCGAGGTAAAGAGGGCTTCTGGTGATGAAGTTGGTGATTGCACCACCGTAACCTATGAGGTTACCAAATTATTATCCTACTTGATATACATGTTGAGGGCGGTGGGAATTCGATAGACCTCACATTTTGGGAGTATTAGGCTGATGCGCATTGTTCCTGCCATAGCCCTTGACTCAAATGAGTGAGAAGTGGGATCCCATGTTGAGTCGAACTCCGCTTTAGAGTCTGAGAAGTGGACTGGATTAACCTATGTCCGGACCTTCCTAGAATTATTCTTATGGTGGAGATTACCCTCCATCCTTCCCCTTGATGTATCTTAGGGATAGGGTAGATTCATTACACGAGGAGGTCCTTCGGCTGTACTGGTACGGGGGCAGAGAGGGTTTCTTCCTGAGTAAGTCAGGGTGAGTGGAACACCATGACAGATATCATAAGGGACTCAGGGAGGACATCCATGGTTAACAATAGAACAGTTAAGGCCTCCATTGGAAAGATTAAGATCATGTGGATAACCTCCATGTTTTTCCCATGGTGTCATCAGTATTAGGAGGTTCCTTGTACCAGTCTAGCTGAACACGAGTAGGACCTCTGTGATGGGTGCTAGAGAGGTGAGGCTGGCCTTCACCCCTCTAATAATCTAGGAGAGGAGGACCTTCTCCAGCTAATAATAGGACACGGGGATGATCCCCACATTTATGAGACACTAGATGTGCAATTTCCACACACCAGCGGTCGGGGGTAGGAGGAATGACTCCATACCCGGTGTAGTGGGAACGAGAGAGACTTTCGTACTGAGCATCATCATCATGCCAAAAAACCTAATTTTGATTTAAGATGGCATGAGGCAGACCTCCATGTCTATCCTTATTATGGGGAAGGCCCACGTTCTCTGTGGTAGCGGTACGGGGAGGACCTCAGTATTGGGTGTCATCGTTGCGGGTTAGTCCGTGGCAGCCACTGCCTGTGCCGGCATCCAAGAGAGTCAACCCAGCCTGCCCGTGGGGTGGTTGGGGCTTCGATTAAGGTCGATCATATATGTTCCAATACATATCGTATACAAGGTACTAGTGAAATTAATTGGTTGTGTCTATGACCATAATAGCCACTAACGTTGATGCCCCTTGGTGGGCGTCATCTTCAGCTTTCACCTAACACTGGCGTCGGGTCGGACAGACTGGAGCCGGTGGTGCAGGTACATGGATTACATGCTCCTAGTCTAGTAAGACCGGGTGGCAGCAATGATGTGGCCTATTGGGAGCCCTTTTGTGAGACATTAGAATGGGACTCGAACCGGTATAGCCTGGACATCCACTACCTCATCGGTGCAGGGCAGGGAGTCATCGAAGTGTTCCAAGGAAAGGATCCCGAAACGTTTATATGATGTCATGGGGAGATGTGCCTCCCTGCGCACCCCTCAGTGGTGGTGTTGATGATGAGGAGAAGAGGCCTCCAAATCTAGGTGGGCCATATAATGCGTTTTTATTATACCCTCATCCTCGTACCTGCACCCAAGGTCATTGATCACCATTTGTTTCATGACCTTGGATGGGGTGATGGGACATGGGCACCCCATGTTCATGGTTATAGAGGCCATTGCAGAAGAGACAGAGCCACACGAGACTGTCGCATTGGCACTGTCCTTGCCCCTATGTCAGTGAGGAGAAGATTATTTTCTTCTGGGTGTAGCAACTTGATTCCTGACAGGCAGGGGGATTAACACATCTGTGGGGAAAGAAAAAGGAATCGACGACCACTACCCCAACACAATCACTTCTTCCATGACTAATAAGTGGGGTCCACACTGACAACATCGCAGATCTGTACGCCCAACGTTCTACTACACCTACTTCTGTTGAGTTTCACTCTAGGACAGTTATTTGTATGGAGGGACTAGGTGCCGGATAACTAGATATGGTGACACACAAATCGATTAATGCCTTGAATTCTACTAATATATATATCGAGGTAAATAAAATCACATCGGGTTCACCATTTCTGTTTCAGATGCATTCTCTGGGGCGCGCACATCTGTCTCATTTGGGGGATGAAGGCGTTGTTTATTGCCCCAAATTCCCTCTTTCCAAATGCGGACATCATACATTCCTTTTTCGGGGACGTTTTCTCAATGATCGAAACTAGATGGTTGGATATTGGATCTTCCTTCCATGGATTCCTCCTCGGAACTCGTCACCTAGTCCGGGTCTCCATTTTTGACTTAAGATGTTATTTGGGAAACACTTCCTAGTGACATATCATCATGGACTCCAGTAAATTAGACTGCTCCTATCAGGACATTCCAAAGGGTCCAGTAAGGAAAGAAACCTTTGGTCAGGGGAGTAGTCATGTTGGACTACACTGGTGTTTCTGGATGCCAGAACATGGGCATGTCTGGGTTTCTTCTCCTTATTATAGGGCTTTTCAAGGGTACAGATGCTGGAGGAATCCCCCCTCGAATGTGGGGAATTTAATTCCATGTGAATGTATATGAGGTTTTCCTCAGCTTTCCATGTTTAACACAGGTTATGCTGCGAATTTAACATCTATCCAAGACAGATCGAACTTATCAGAACACTGATTAGAGTGGATCAGATGGGTTCAACCTCTAGAGGGAACATTGTAGTTGGGGCTACCATGTGGTTAGCATCTTGATTGTTGTTAAGGGGAATGGGGACTAAAGTGGCATGATCCCACCAGGATGTGGTGGCCCAGGTAAGAATTGTGATGGATGATTGATGATTGAATGAAGTGGATGGTGAATGGAATGGGAACACCATGAGGATGACGATAGTGTTGGTCTTAAGCCTACAAAGACTTCATAAGTATCTCCATTGTAGGGAATCAAAGTCCAGGTAGTTCATCTAATGATGGCCTACCTCTGATTGGGGGTTTTAATGGCTAATCGATGTATGGGGTCACAATGTCTTACCACTAGATAGGGATGTCAATGGCTTACTACGGAATAGGGTCACAATTAATTACCGTTGGATAGGGATGTCAGCGGATTATCTCTAGACGGGGTCGCAACGACTAATCGCTAGATAGGGATGTCAATGGCTTACCATTGAATGGGGTCACAACGGCTTACCGCTAGATAGGGATTTCATCGGCTTACCGCTGGATGGGGTCACAATTGTTTAACATCATGCAGGATGGGGTTGAACTGACTTGAAGGTAGTCGGAGTAAACGAGTTTTGGGATTAAACCTATGGGAGGCTTCCTACATACCTTGCCTTGGAAAAGATCAAAGACCTCGTAGTTCATGGAGTGTTTGGTGATCTGACATGAATATTGTAACGACCAATGGGTGGTGGGATTGAAACTCATGGGGGATTTCTACATACCTCACCTTGGTAAGGATCAAAGACTTAATAGTTTAGGTGTGGGAACTAATGTGATGGGGGGTTGGAAACAATAGATGGTGGGCCTAAACCCTAAGGAGTATTCCTACCCACCATTCCTCAGCAAGGATCAAAGACCTCATAGATCAGAAAGGTTTGGTGAACCGACGTGAATATGGTCGGGATCAATGGGTGTTGGACTTGACCCTCAGGAAGGCTTCCTACACACCTTTCCTTGTAATGGATAAAAGTACTCATCATTTATGTTTGGTTTGGGGATTACACTATAGGCTTCGTAGAGAGGATGTAATGGTCGATACTTGCTCTAGGCCCACGTGAGTAATGTTCGTTGTGAGAAACCAGAGACAACAATGACCTGACATACACATTGTGAAAGGTGCGTCTGTGGGAAGTGGAGTGGCGCTCATGCGTGGTTAGTGGCCCAGAGAGGAAACATGGGCTTATGCACGGTTCGCAGCCAGAGGAGATGGATATTGGGTATTACCCCATGGTGGAGGCCCGAGATGGTGACAAATCCCATTGGGAGAGGGATTTGGGATGGAAGAGAAAATGTTTTAGTGCCCATCCCCACCCCTGGTCCTTTGGACTAAAGAAGAAAGGAAAACAGAGATGCTACTATCTATGTTGGTGTCCTAGAACCAACTACATTGTACTTATTTCATTAATAAATACCTTTTCAGATCTTGATTGATCTTCTACATGACAATTGATGTGATAATTTCCAAAGGAAAGCTGTTGCATTAAATGGTCATAGTGGATCCCTACTATGATGAGAACCTAGAAGTGCCATAACACTGTTCTTGAATAAATGTTTAATGGCCAGATGATGTTATTTGAGGGACACAAATAATACTGGCCATTATGGGTGAATACTCATAAAATATCAAGGAACCTTCTCATGGTGTGTGCCCTTGGTAATATCCAGGAGGATATTTTGATAACGAGACCCACTAGTAGGAAATCCAAATTTCATATTGTCATTGGATGTTCCGATCAATGGATGTGTGTATTGGTCCTTAGACTTTAATATTACTATTTATGGGTATTACAACTCGCGTACTTAGATGTATTGACGAAAACAGTGATGACACACTATTCGCAGTAAGGTAGGATACGTTGGGTGCGTCATGAGTAATACTGCATTAATAGATAATGTGAGAAATATTTGTCCCTTCTATTCCATAATAGAAGCAGATATCTCATGACCTTTGATAGAATTGATATAGAATAAAATCTAAGTCCATGGTAATGTATGGGTTAGTTCAATTATGGAAAGTCAATGAAAGGATAATAGAGCACATGGGTTGATGGCACCAGCATGCAACCCGCTTGATTCGAGATATCATGACAAAGAGATTATATTACACGTTAAGTGTTTATATGAGGTGAAACGTCAATGCGATATCAACATATATCTCATGGGTTCCTTGACCCGTTGATAGACAGTAATCTTAGACTTTATGGAAGCCTATCTAATGCCAACGAGAAAGTGGTCTAGAGGGTCACACACTAAGTGTGTCCATGTTTCTTAGTTAAATATTAATTTAACAAGTTAAATAATGATTATTCTAGACTGTGGTTTAATAATTATTTAAGGATGCCTGATCACATTTATTTTGACACTAGTTATTCAAGAGAATATATTTTCGATGAAATAATATATATTTATTAGTGAGTAATTCAGTTACAATTATTTATGAAATAAATAGCCAATACTCAAGTACTAATAAATGTGGTCATGGAAATAATGTAAAATGGAAAATAAAAGTACACGCTGTCTATATTGAATATACACGCCAGGTTGTTTTATGGAAAACAAGTACACACCGTGTATTAATGATTACATGGTGTATAGTTTTTTCAGTCGGTATTTTGAAGAAATAATATCATTTGTATCAAATGATATTTAATATAATCAGTGTGGGAGCATGTCAAAGAATTAATCATTAGATATGTGGGGTTTTCAATAAGAGTTAATGAAATAAATAAAAAGCATAACATGTTTATTTATTGACATAACTCTATAAACTCAATCCCGGTTATTAATATCCTCACAACCCCAAAAATATTTTCCAATGGTTGTGCACAACAGTTCTGAAGAGTTTTCTGAAGGCCGAAAGAACTCCTTCCTCCAAGAACTCTCTCTTGACTGAGAGAGATCCACCACCCCCGGATCATGGCGATTGAAGGCGGACATCGCATGGAAAGGTTTTTCCATGCTAGCACCCAGAGATTCCTTCAGCGACGTCCAGAGATACATGTAGCACATGTGGATCATCGCTAGAGGAATCCCACACATGGATTCTACGACGCAACAATGGATCACACTATAACATGACTAGAGAAATCAACAAAAAAATAATTCCATCAAGGTAATTATTATAAATTAATTAAATTAATTATAACCAACATATGATGATCCTGTCTCTATGGTACCAAAACTCCATCTTTTTTTTCATTCCTCGTTCTTTTCTGAAGATTCGGCGTTTTACATCATGAAGGATCTCAGATCGATCATTGTTAACACTAAAATTAATGTTGGGCACTCACACCAAGGTCCTTCCATTGTTCCTGGAACCTATAAGTGGTATTAGAGCGGTCATATTGTTGATTATAATAATTTAGTTTTTTTAGGTGATTTATGCATTTAATAATTTATTTGTTTCAATTCATGTTAATCGTTCCATAAAATCTGAATCTATAGATTTTTTCCTCCCCTCTCTTTTCTCGATCACCTTACAGAAACAAATTTTTCTTTTATTTTTTTATTGAAATAAATAGAGGAACTCATCCGAAGGTGCCAAACATTCTGGATTGTATAACACCAAAATACACAACATGTATTCGAAAGGACACTCTATGTAGTCTAGGTTCAAAGCATTGGACCAGTCCTCCATTTCAGGCCGTATATTGGATCCTATCAAATTCATTTATGAAACCATTTGTTGTCCAAGAACAGGTGGAACAATGTTTTCATATTACAAGCTGTGTGGTCCACTGAACACGGCATGTAGACCCTTTGGGCTGGGATTGGACCATGTACCCCATACACGGATTTCCCAGCTATAAACTATATAACACAGATACTACACGGCGTATGCCCAACTAAAAACGCCGTGTACTCAAAAAATTTCTGAATTACATCAACATGCCTTGTCCCCAAGCATGTACATTGGATGGATGGTGAAGAAAAGTACACACCATGTATTCGGAACTACATGCCGTTTATACACCCAAATTACACAGACTTGTTAAAACTTATTGTCATAATATACAAACCCTTGAGGCGTGTACCACAGTGCAGGCATAAATATGAGGCACAACACATGATAGGTGTTTTATATGTATGTGTTTAATTTAACATCTGCGTGATGAACGGGAATTCACCGGGATGCCTCCAAGGTACATGATATATACAAAGTTAATTTTAAATGAATTTATTTGTTTAAAATTATTATAGATGAGAATCTCAAGGAAATTAAGAAAATGGGTTTATGATAAAAGGATTGATTAATTAAAGATAATTAATTGATTCCAGCATAATTTATCTTAAACAAGAATGATTAAATAATTTAATGATAGATTTATTTATGTGTAAATATCATTGCATGTATGGAAGATCATGAGCTAGACCAAGACTTTTGTATGTGAATGGTTTCATTAATTAATTTATTTAAATTGAATTTATTGGCATGTGAGCCATCTCCTCATTAATATGTAGGGAATGTGTGCCCACAGATTCTTTTATGTAAAACCCCATTTTTACCCCTCACCTGAATGTGAGATAATTGCGTATGTTATGTATGGTTCTCCAAAGCTAGTGGAGGCGGATCAAGTCAGGATCCAAGGATTAACCAATCCAAGGAGATATAGAGGTGGACAGGTGGAAAGTTGTAAACAAGAACCCGAAAGGTTCAAGGTGTCTCTCCCCTAGGTCTTGGGATAGTTTATCTACCTCTAGATAAACCAACCAATAGAACAAGCTCATGATCATAACATTTATTTTATTTATTTCAGTTTCATGGTTTATTTATTATGGGTGTGTTGTCACGATCACATAATTAATGAATTAAACAAGTTTGCAATATGGAACAAAAATATAGAGTGGCTTATGCGTTAATATTATCTTAAAAATTGTTAATTACTTAAGTATATCCCTATTAATATTAAAAATCATGTAATCAATGATAATAAAATAGAAATTTACGTATAAGGATAAAATCCATCAAAGAAATATTAAGTCGGTATAGCCATTGATAATCTTTGATAGAATTGAACCATAGTTCAACGTGCATGACCAACCCTAGTTGTGGTGCTTTCAATTATCGGGGAATTCTAATTCAAGGTTTGGGGTTGACGTGACTTGGTTCGCATCAAGAGTTGACTGCCACAGTAGGACTTGGTGTGACCATGATGAAAAGGTTGAAGAAATCCAAAATAAAATGATTTCTGGATTAGGGAGTCCACTCAGCGGATCAAGGAGAAGAAAGTTAATGCAGTTGGCATTTGTAATTCCTATATAAAACCCTTCAAGTTGAATGACCAACCCTAGTTGGGTTAATGAAATAGACAATATGGATCTTTTCTACTAGAATATTTAGGCAACAGGATACTCCAATGACAATGGTGAGGGATATTGGATTTTGATAAAATTGTGGGAGACTAATAAGTATTAATTAATTTATTTGTATCAATTTTATAATAAAGTACTATACCTTTTCTAATCTTAATGTGTAGAAACTAAAAGTAATATTAATTCAAACATATCATTTAGATTGATACTCTAGAAGAAAAGGCATCTCACCGACACCAATTTCCAAGAGTGGCAGAGGCGTTTACATGTCATTCTTTGCCACGAAAAGAATTTGTATGTGCTGGAAGAGCCTATTACAGTTATTCCTGCAAAGGAGGCCAGTGATGAGGAACGATCTCTCAACATGAAACACATGGATGATACCACAGATGTCCAGTGTTTTGTGCTATAGGCCATGTCTAATGAGCTCTTGAATAAACATGAAAACATGGACGTGTATAACGTGATGTTTCACTTTAGGATCTCTACCAAGATAAGGTGGGACATGAGAGATATGAGATCTCCAACACTTTGTTTACAACTAATCTTGGGGAGTCTTCACCAGCTGGGCATCATGAATTCAAGCTTATTGGATACATTGAAAGCATGGATATCTTATAGATTAAGTTCCTGGATGAGTTGTGTACTGATCTCATCATATCATAACTGCCTAGATTCTTCTCTAGCTTCATTGTCTATTATAACATGAGAAACAATGAGAAGATTCTGTCAGAACATCTAACCTTAATTCGCTAGGTAGATAAGATCATGGGGTGTGACAAACCCACAATCCTTTTGGTGAATAAGAAAAAGAAGGACAAGGCCAAGGGTCCAAGGGCTTATAAACGGTCTGAAGCCCCCGAGCGCCATCCTTCCAAGAAGGGGACGATCCAGAGGTAGGGAAAGGAATGGGAGGTGGTGTTTTTCATGTAGAAAACAAGGATACTAGAAGTGGAACTTCACCCAGAAATACGGGAATGACAATGATGGCTTCATTATGAAGTGTAATCTTTCTAGTTATACTCATTTGGTATTAGATATAGCTTGTGGGACTCACATCTATATTCAAATGCTGGAACCAAGTAGATTTAGAAAGATTACCGGAGGAGAGGTGGATCTTTGAGCTATCAATGGTGCAAGGCTGGCTATGTTGTCTATTGGCGATTACAACCTCTTATTTCCGACTGGGATGATTTTGGTTTTACATAACTATTATTATGTTCCTAGTGTTTCCAAGAACATAATTTATGTATCTTGTTTGGATATGGATGGATTTTTTTTCAAGTCTTAAAATAAGGGTTGTCTATTTTATATGAACAACGTATGCTATAGAATGGTTCATTTAAATAATGGTTTGTATGTATTGAATTACGAAAACCAAGTGTTGGTAATCGACAAAAAAACAAACTCACATGACTCATACATCACCCAGTTGTGGAATCACCATCTTGGTCATGTAAATGAGAAGCGCTTGACCAAGCTCTTCCAAGATGGCTATTTAGACTCTATTTATATAAAATAACATGATAGATATCACTCTTGTTTACAAGGTAAAATCACCAAGTTGGCTTTTAGTGGACAGGGTCAAAGGGACACAGATATTTTAGGATTGGTGCACACAGATGTATGTGGACCATTTCCAGTAGAAGCTAGAGGTGGATATTCTTACTTAATTACTTTTACTGATGAATTGAGTAGATATGGATATGTCTACTTAATGAGGTATAAGTCAGAAGCCTTATAGAAATTTATGGAATTCAAGAATGAAGTACAGAATCAGCTTGGTTAGAAGATAAATAAATCTCAATCAGATCAAGGTAGAGAATATCTGAACCAAGAGTTCTTTGTTCTTCTATGGGAGTCTGGGATTCTATATCAACTCACTCCTCCATATACACCATAGTGGAATGGTGTTAGTGAAAGGAGGAACCTCACATTTTTGTACATGGTGAGGTCGATGATGAGTCATGCAGATCTTTTATTATCCTTTTGGGGATATGCATTAAAAACTGCAGCCTACACAATAAACCGAGTACCAACTATGGAGGAAAATGGAATTCCATTCAAGTTATGGAATGGAAATAAACCCATTTTGTTGCACACACATGTATGGGGATGCAAGGCGTTTGTTAAGTCCATGTTAGGCTATAGACTAGCATCCCAGGGCACGAAGTGTATCTTTATATGATTTCTCAAGAAAACGAAAGGATATTACATATATTACCCTTCAGACAAGAAAGTTACTGTCACTAGACAAGATGTATTTTATAAGAGGGATCACATCATCAAAAAGGATAGTGGGATCAAGATTGACATCGAAGACGTTGATGCTCATGATACTAATGAGTTCGTACCGGAACAAGTTCCACAGGTCCTAGTGGAAGAGGTTCTAGAATCACAAGTACTTCATAGGAGCTCAAGAGAGGTAAGGGAACCAGATATATTTGGTTTCCTAGTAACTGAGGATGTGGAATCACAATTGTTGGAAAATGATGAACCTATCTTCTACAAGGAAACATTAGAATGATCTGAAGCTGCAAGATGGGTAGAAGCTATAAATTCTGAGATGGATTCCATGTATCAGACCCAATTCTAGGTTCAGGTCGATGAGCTAGTTGATGTAAAGCCTATTGGATGAAAATGTGTATTCATGCGAAAACTGGGCATGGAATGTCAATTTAGAACCTATAAAGAAGGGCTATTAGCTAATGGATTCTGATAACATCAAGGAATTCAATATGATGAAACCTTCTCGCCAGTTGTCCTTTTTAAACACATAAGAATCATAATTGCCATAGAATATTACCATGACTACGATATTTGGAAATTGAATGTAAAAAAAAAACATTCCATAATGGGAACCTTCAGGAAGATGTCTATATAACACAACCATAAGGGTTTGTGACAACAGGTGAAGCCAAACAGGATAGAAAGTTGCAGAAATCCATTTATGGATTAAAGCATGAATCCTGGTCATGGAACATTAGATTTGACGAATCCATAAAGGAATTTGGGTTCATTAAGATTTAATGTGAGCCATGTATTTATAAGAGGTTTAATGGGAATGAAATCGTTATCCTAGTAGTATATGTTGGCAATATATTTCTTATCGTAAATGATGTACCAGTCATACAGTCACTTAAATAAAGGTTGAAAAAGTGTTTCTCCGTGAAGGACTTGCATGAAGCAGCCTACATCCTAGGGATCATGATCATATGTGGTAGATCCAAGAGGCTTCTTGGACTATGTTATGGTACATACATTGACAGGATACTAAATAGATTTATTATGGAACAATCCAATAAAGGATTGGTTCGAGTGTCACATGGCCTAAATCTTTCTAAAAAAATCTGTTCTCATACACAAAAAGAGAAAGATAGAATGAGTAAGATCCCATATACTTCAGCTATAGGATCTATAATGTATTCCATGTTATGTAACTGTCTTGATGTTTCTTATGCACTGAGAATGGTCGGAAGATATTAACCAGATCCAGGAGAACAACATTGGACTGGTGTTAAGACTATCCTTATGTATCTGAGAAGAACTAAGGATATGTTACTAGTGTATGGAGGAGAGAAGGATCTTTTCATCATAGGGTATGATAATGCTGTTTTTCAGACAGATCAGATCAATCTGAAGTTGATATATGGATATGTTTTCTGTCACAATGGAGGAGCTGTGAGCCTGAAGAGTTCAAAGCAGCTAGTTTCCAACGATTATACAGTAGGGTCTGAATATATAGCGGCTTCTCATGCAGCCAATGAAGTTGTCTAGATTCAGAACATTGTCTAGAAGATTGATGTTTTTCCTAGTAGTAACGACCCTATCATATTATATTGTGACAATACTACAGTAGTGGCTCTTTCAAAAGAACCATGGTCACATCAACTGACAAATCACATACTCTGGAAGTATCACCTCTTGAGGGATTTCTATCAGAGGGGTGAAGTTGCAATGAGTAGAGTGTCCACGGATGATAATGTGGCAGACCCCATGACTAATGTTGTATCTCAACAGAAGAATGAATATTATGTGAGACCTAGTGGGTCAAAGGTTGTTCTCTTTTGTCTATAGTCTAAGTTGGAGTATATTGGTGTTGGTGGCCTAGAACCAACTACATTGTAATTTATTAATCAATAAATAAATTATCACATCTTGATTGTTCTTCTGCGTGAAAATGCATATGACAATGTCCTATGGACAACTATTGTATTAAAGGGTCATAGCGGATCCCTACTATGATGGGAACCCAGAAGTGCCAGGACACTATTATTGAATATATGTTCTATGTCCGGATGATGTTATTTGACAGACAGAAATAATACAAGCCATTAGGGGTGAGGAATAATAAAACATTGAGGAACCTTCACATGGTGTACTCTCTTTGTAATATCAAAGAGGATATTATGAGAACGAGACCCACCAGTAGGAAATGCACATTTCATAGTGTCATTGGATGTTCCTATATACGAAGGTGTGTATTGGTCCTTTGAATTTAAGATTATTATTAATGGGTATTACAACTCACACACTTAGATGTATTGACAAAAACTGTGACGACACATAGTTCATAGCGAGGTAGGATACGTAGGGTGCGTCATGAGTAATACTTCATTAACAGATAATACGAGATAGGATTTGAACCTTCTGTTCCATAAAAAAGTAGATATATCACGCATTTTTATGGAATTGATATAGACTAAAATCCATTTCCATGGTAAGGTATGGGTGAGTTCAATTCTGGAAAGTTGAAGAATGAAAAATCGAGCACATGGGTTGATGGAATTAGCATGCAACCCGCTTGATTTGATATATTGTGACAAATTGATTATATTACACTGTAAGCATTTGTATGAGGTGACATTTCAATGAGGCATCATATTCTTTCTCTGGGGTTCCTTGACCCATTGCTAGACAGTAATATTGGACTTTAAGAAAACTTACCTAATGCCAACGAGAAAAAGTCCTAGAGGGTCACACACCTAGTGTGTCCATGAATCTCAGTTAAATATTCACTTAATAAGTTATATAAATACTATTCTCGACTATGGTTTAATAATTATGTAAGGATTACTAATCACATTAATTTTGACACTAGTTATTCGATAGAATATATTGTGGATGAAATAATATGTATTTATTAGCAAGTAATGTAGTATCATTTATTTAAGAAAGAAATTGTAATTACTCTAGGACTAATAAATGTGGTGTAGGAAATAAAGGAAAATGAAAAATAAAAGTACATGCCGTGTATATTGAATATAAATTCCATGTTGTTTTATGGATAACGAGTACACAACATGTATTAATGATTACACGGCATTTTGTTATTCCCGTAGAGATTGTGAGGAAATAATGTCATTTTTATTAAATGATATTTATTATAATCAGCATGGGCACATGTCAATGAATTAATAATTCGACATGTGGGTTTTCAATAACAGTAAATGAAATAAATAAAATGCATAACACATTTATTTATTGTCATAACACTATAACCTCAAACCTGATTATAAATATCTTCACAACCCCAACACTTTTTTCTAATTGTTGTGCACAACAGTTCTAGAGATTTCTCTCAAGGCCAAAAAAACTCCTTCCTCTAAGAATGCTCTCAAGACCGAGAGAGATCCACCACAACTAGATCATGGCGATCGAAAGCAGACATCACAAGTGAAGGTTCATTCATGCTAGCACCCAAATATCCCATTGGCGACATCCATAGATTTGTGGATCATGTATGTATCACCTCTAGAAGAATAATACACTTGGATTCCACAATTCAACTATAGATCACACCGGATCATGACCAGATACATCAAGGAATAAAGAATTCCATCAAGGTAAATTTTTTCAATTAATTAAGTTAATTATAACCGACATATAATGATCCTATATATATGATTCTGGAATACCCTATTTTGTTTTATGTTCTTCATTATATTCTAAAGATCCAGCGATTTACATGGTGATAGATATCTGATTGATCATTGTTAACGCTAAAATTAATGTTGGGCACACCCACCAACTCACTTCCATAGCACCCAGAACCTACAGATACCACCCACAAGAATAGCTAGGGGCTTACCCCCAAGGTGGTTAACCTTTACCCATAGACAGACACCGCTCTAACAAAGAGGATCTCATTCCATGTGGGGGGGGGGATGATCTCACCCTTTGGAGTCTAGTGGGCGTGCAGAATTTCCATGGTGGGGTACCACGCATATGATGCACAGGGTGAGGTCCATGTTTAATGTCATGTGCTGAGGATGAAAGCGCTTGGTTGTTTAATGTCCTACATCTCAAACGATGTGGATTCACTCCTTTCCCTAATGAAAGACATAACCGGAACCCTCTACACCTTGTTGAGGTGAAGGGATAGGCAATTCTATGGCTAGGGGGTGTTATGGAGTGAACCATTGGAGCGTCCATGTTGGCATGGCAATGTGAATAAGAAATAGCCATTAGTATTCCTAAGTGAAGAAGCATGAGGAGAAGAAACTCAATGGGCAGTATTGTCCAATGGACGTTGAAGTTTCATTGTGCAATCATGAAGGGCCACACAGGAAGAGGACTTTCTGAGAAAATGGTTTCGTAGAAATCCTTGTGAAGCTCTAGAGATTCAGGAAGTGGAGGGGCTTTGTGAAGTGGTGTGCTTCATGAATTAATGTTTCCTAGTCCAGGAATAGGTAATAGGTGCATATGGGAGGAGCTTCGCAAAGTGGAAATGCATTCAAGAAGCAATTCCCCATGATGCAGGGGTGACTCGCGATGTAGGGTGTCGGGATGAAACGTTCTTCGTGAAGAAAATTGACCCTTCCTTAGTATGTGGATCATGTTGGTGTGGAGGGTGATTCGAAAAGCATAAATGCTTTGCAAAAACCTGATTCCCTATGTAGATATACTTACTTCATGAAGGATCGTGGGATTCGAGAAAGGCATCCATCTAGGAGGCGGGAATCAATTAAGGCCATGGGGGAGGTACATAACGGGGAAAAAGTAACTTGAGGAGCTCATGGTTCAATGAGCAGGAAGTGCATCACGATTTGAGAGATCGGAAGGTAAATGGTTGGATCATTCATCCTTTGGGATCTAGGGGAGCCCTGTATTTATAAGAAATAGGCACCGCGAATTAGAGATCGGTCGATGAGTAGAGAGGTTTAGCTCTGTGGTGGATCATCAACGTCAAATGAGGTCATTGAGCAATACTGCCTCCTTGCTCTGTGCCGAGCACAGGGCTAGGGGGCTCTGCCAAATGGCTTTGTGGGGAAGACTAGGAGGCATCCATCTTGTTCTTTATCTTCCCAATTTTTGGCATCAACATGTATCTTATATCTAGTAACAATTTTTCGTTTATATTACTTTAATGATTATTAGGTTATTATATGTGGTTATCTTAAGAGTATTGGATTCCATAATAGGACTATATTCTTAATTTTTATCATATGTTCAATGTCATAGAAACCCCATTTGAGTTTTTTAAGTAATAATTTTTTTTTCTGGTAATCAATGAAAATATAGGATTTGTTTTATTGAGATGACATATATTTAAAATATTTATTTAAGAGGATATATTCCATTATTTTTTGTAAATAGGTTTTTATTCTATGGATTACCATGAGGTATTATATGATCATAGATATAGAGGTATATATGGGTGCACAAGTGCTGTACAATAGATAAATACATAACAGAAAAGTGTTTTTGTTAATGAGTGGGTAGTGTTACATCGAAAGAAGATATTCATATTTTACAAATCATATTCAGAATCTATGAGATAACCATTAATGTTAAAAAAACACAGTAGTTTTGAGTTTCTGAGGTTATTTGGAATAGAGGTTTTTGGAATGATTTAGTTTCAACATCTAATATTACTAGTGAATTTTTAAGATTATATTATGAAATGACTATTTATTATTTTTGGGTATTATATTTCCACGTGTAAATAGTTTTTGATTTGGATAATGTATAAATATATGTGGAATGACATGATTATCCTTTTTATGGTTATGTTGTATTTAAATGAGGATTGTAGTTCTTCAGTAACTAAAAATTTATTTTAATTACTCATAATTTGGAGAAAACGATATAATTTCCTTGGAAATTAAATAAAAGATGAAATTCTACTCATCAATTAACAATATTTCATATTTTCTTTCTTGGTCTAGACAGTGGGAGAGTTATTTAACTTTAATAAATTGATTATGAAAAAAAATTAGTATCGATATACATTTAATTATGATGACTTGATGTACATTTTAATCATCACATTTTTATATTTTTATGTCCTTATCTTTTAATTTATCAATTAATTTATTCATCAATAACATCAATCACTCTCGATAATTGAATACACTTTTCCTCCATTCCCACAAATATTCTCCATATGTGGAATCATAGTTGTACGTTACTTCAAGTGACCATTGTGTTTCCCAATTTCATCTTTAATTTTATTTTTTATTATACATTAGTACATTGTGGATTTATATAATTTAATTCTTAAAAATTTATTCATTTTAAAACCAATCATAATTTTGAGGGAGAAATTCATTTTAGTGGGTGGGGGTAACATCCTGAAATTTTATAAAATATATTTGACGACAAGGACTTTTAAATTTAACCTATTATTTTTCTAAAGAATTTAATGTGTTATATTATATTCTAATCTCTTTTAAAGTATAATTTGATCAATTTTAAATTAGATAATATAATGTATTTCTTCTGAAAAATCATCATAATGATTTTTGATATAAAAACATACCAAACTTATCGAAAATATCACAATAAAACTCTTCTTTGTCACCCCATCTGCATGATTAATTATAAATATAAATATTAAACTTATCAGATTTTATTTTGGTCAAATGTATTAAATATTTTCAAACATAATAATATAAACCTTCTTGAATTTTAAATTTTTTTTACCAAAAATATTAGTGAAAACGTTTAAAATTAATTACACTTATTGAGATAACAATGATATTACAAAGTGGTTATACATTAATATAAAGTGGAAAATGACCTAGAAACTAGTCAAAAACAAATTTTAGGTCCATATTTATAAATAATTCCATACTTTATCAATTTTTCTCATTATTGGTGGAATATTATGTAGGTGTGACCACCTTATATTTTTTACCTTTTTATATTTTTGAGAATGCCACTATATATCCACTATAAAATAAAGAGTCACTCACCACACTCAGTTATTAAAAAATATCAGTAAAATATGGATAATTAAGAAAATGAAAAACTGATCTCCCAACATCCCTCCTATAATCCTAAAATCCCTGCCCCAGTGATAAATAAAATAATGGATTTTTTTTGGTGAATACGAAAGGGAGTTACCCAAAGAATAGGTATCATTCTTCAATGAGATCTTTTGTTTTATTTCCTTATCCACCAATTAAATTATTATTATTACATGATTATATAATAAATTTAGAACCACAAATAAACTGATAAGTTTTAATTAATTTTTTTTCATATATCTTCACACACATCTATCAAATGGGTAAGGAAATTGACATTCGTGTGTACAAAAGACTACTACATCACAAAACGATGTCGTTAATTTTTCATAACCACCAATTATGGATGGTAATTATGCATAAAATTATTTTATTATATTATATAAATATTATATTTATAATACATTCATTATTTTTTAGTTATTATATTTCACATTCCTTCAATCTTTCTATTTTTTAGAAGACAATAACCTCTTTTTTTGACATATAGACTACTGCCTCCTCAAAGCGATGTGAGCATTCACACATTACATTGAATGTATTGAGGATGCTATTAATAAATATATATTATATAAATTCACTCATTATTATATTCATGACATAATTCTCTATATGAGATTATATTATATATTTTTGTTCATTCCATTTCACACACATGAAAAGTGATAATGTCTTTTGTCGATTTGTGGATTTCCACCTCCTTGAAGCGATGTAAATATTCGTTTTTAATCTCCACATAAGAGTATTCATATATATATGTACGTATAATTATATAATATGTTATATATAATATAATATTCATTATTGGAAGATAAATTCTACATACCTTCTATCTATAATAATAATTAATAATTGGAATGTTACACATGCATAAGAAAAGTGTATCATATCCATGATCGAACCATTGGTTCATTTTACATGATAAAACATATTTTATTATTTTAAATAATACATTTATAATTTTTTAATATTTATGTGTATTTTATTGTTCTATATATTTGTAAATAATGATCCCATTGACCATAGTCGACCTATCATAGTATGTTTAGACACATAACTTGAATAGGGTCAAAAAATCTTACAAAAACATTATTGACATGTAATTATATATAAATTGTTTATTAGTAAAATAAATATAATAATTAAATTGGAATATATTATAATAATTTTAAATATTTAACTTCAGTTTTTAATTCTGTAATATAGAGGATAATAATTACAAATCAGTCTACAGATAAGTGATTTCAAAAATCAATTTCCATTCATTGGTTTAAAAATATTTTTCATTGAATATGTTATTTCAATAATATGTGTGAGGTGAAATATTATATTATTATACGGTATTTAATATTTTATTCGGTGTATTTATTTTTTTCACACATAATTATTTTATTGATTATTTTTCACTCCATTGATATGATCAAAGTAATGAATTTTAGTCTCATTGTTTACATAGTTGATATGAATGTCATATTCACCACATTTTTTTGGGTGGTGAATAAACTAATATTGACTATATTTTATTATTATTATCCATGAAATTATTGGAGTTTTCATATAAATTTTGGGGATCTATATTTCATATGGAACACAGTTTTAGTTCTACCAAAGCTGTAATGAATTTTTATCACAATTCCATTCATTAAGAAGTTTTTTATTTTATACAACAATTTTATATTATGATATGTATGTACTAATAAAATGACATGTTATATCAGGAATATCGTTATTTTCATGATAATGAAGGTTTCATTTCATTTCATTCCATACATTTTGACTGTGATTCAAATTGTTTTATGTGTTTTGGGAATCATTGGAATATTTAATTATAAATTTCGGAAAGAATGTTTTTAATGGGAATGTTTATTAGTATTTGAATTATTAAAAATAAAAAACCCTTTTGGTTTATTTTAATAAAAGGGGGGTATTTTCCCTTGATACCATATCTATTAATTCATGGGATAAATTACAATTATTTTTGTGGAATTATTATAGACATAATTTCATTTTAATGGGTTAATCTTGGTTCCAATATTTTGATTTGAAACCAATTTATTTTCCAAGGAAAAATCCAGATTAAAAGAGATTTATTTGAATAAAAATATTATTTAAATGGTTTATTTACATTTCAAATTTATTATTATGATACACATTTCTTTACCGTTTTTATCAATGTTTCAATGTTATTATTTTGAATCCCATTTTTCAATTGAATAATATTGTTTACAATATATAATTTTGGATCCCATTGAATTCTCCTTAATTAATAATGTAATAAAAATAGTTATGTCTATTTAAATCAATTCTGATTAATTCTATATGTATTTGTTTCTTTGAAATTATAAATAATGGGTGAATTCAGATAGCATCAGGTAAGGCCATTATAGAATGACATTAGGTGATGAAAATAGAAGAATGAAATATCATTACAACTTAACATAGGGTGGCCCAGATAGTTTGAGGATATAATGTTATATATTAACATGGGGAGGTAGATAGTATATGGTGATCCCGTTATAGACCACCAATATAATGGGTAATTATAATGATGCTATTATACATATGGTTATTTCATCTAAAATTGTTTTGAAAGGTATTTGAAATTGATTTATGAAAATGATGGTACAACTCACCAAAAAGAGTTTAAATTTCTTATTAAGAGTTCATAAATTTTCTAATGATCGATATTAAATTATGTAGATCATGATTTTTCTTTTGATTTAATTTTGTATTAACATACTTTTATAATTGAATAACCATGAATTGATGTGTATGAGTTACATTATGAATTAATCATACTCATTGGTTATGTAGCCACACTCTTATTCTCGTCCTATTCTCATCAATGATCTACAATTATTAATGATTACATTACCCCTACTGAAAATTTGAGCTCACACTTCTTATGTTTCCTTTACCATTTGTTTTAATTAAATAAAGTTGAATAAGTTACGTCTCAAAATGATATGATATGGATAATGATTATTTATTAATGTGATAAAGAAAATCAAGGTTAGGTAGAGTATATTTAGATTTAAATTCATGTATATATTTTATGTATGAGTTTTTTCTTAATTCTATAAAAATATAAACCTAAAAAAGGCCTTAATAACTTATGTGCCCCATGTGATCCGTTCATGGTAGTATGGTTTTTATGGTAAACATTGGGTTAAAATTATTATCATCAAAACCAAAAATTAAATGCTAAGTATTTCAAAATAGGATATGGGGGCTTGGGTTCAATGATAGTACAAATTTCACCTCCTCCATTTTGACCAATATTTTATTTATAGGCTCCATATATGAATCTATCAAGTAGGGTTCATAATGAAAAAAAGAATTATCCCCATTTTGGTGTCTAAATACTGCATCTAATCACATGGTACAGGTATATCATCTAAAAACGCCATTATAGTTGTATTGGATAATTCCAATGAAAGGAGGGTTCTATATGAATTTTAGAATTAATTTTGGGGATAGTAGTAACTTGATATGTCATAAACATTCAAACTAGAATATTCATGTATGTAATGGTTATATTTATCATTCGAAATTGTACTACTGTTATGTACATTCACCATAACATTCTCTATGGATGAATGTAAGTTAGAATGGGACCTATTAATTTCTTATAATATCCATATCATTCTAGATTGTATGTATGGATTCAATTATATGTACCCCGAAAAGATTCATCATCTATTGAAGAGAAAAGGGTTAAAAAATGTCTTGACAAAGTTCTAAAATGAGCCTTCTTACAGGGGAATAAATTCAAACACATAAATGGTATCCTTCTATAAGGCTAATTCGATGTTCCAATATAATAAAGGGTGATTTATATATTATTTTTTATAATGTATGAAGCTGAATCTGGATCATAAGTGGATTCCCAATTATTTTAGATTGGAATAAATTAGTAGTTTGAATAAACCATCATCTAAACCAATATTAAATTATAAGGAGAGACCCATTTAATATTGAGGCTTCTAATGAAACTATATACCTATCCATGAGTGTAATTTCTATAATAAAAACAATATAAATTTAATCAATTGATTCATAGTTCCCAAATCATCAAATCATTCATTTTTATGAAGTTATAATTTATAAAAACATCATTGATCCCATCGAGAAGACTGTTGAGACATTGAATTTGTCCACTAACCATGATTTTAAGATCAAAACCTCGATTAAGGGATTTGGGTATGTCCAAAAGTTGTGCACCCTTCTTATACTCATTCCATTAAATAAGAGAATAATCCATATTAATAGTCCAATGATATTCTAATGTGATTTTGGAATTTTTTTTAAAAAGATGGATAGATAGGGTATTCTAAATAATTAATAATCAAATATATTAGTTTTGTTATGAATATCAATCTAAGAAGCCCTTATAAATCCGGTTTATCAATGTAAACTCTCTAGGAAAATCTGGCATAAAGGTAATGGTTATGATTTATCGGTTCATAATTCCACGAACTCAAGGAGTGTAAGTCTTGAAAATTGTTTTCAAAGGAAACTTATTGATATTCCCTTAAATAATGGTACCACTATAGTTAAAAAATTATTTATTTTTTGAAACTCTTCAGTAGGGTAAAATGTCATTTATACACTATAAAATAGTTATAAAATTTACGGATATAAAATTGATTCACAAGGAAAACACATCCGACCATTGAATGTTATTTAACATTCCAAGAGGATATAATCCATTTTACATGTACTATGATGTGGTTTATGTGAGAAAAATGAGGTTTTCAGTTCAAAAAGTTAACTCCATGCTGTGTAAAAGGAAAGACTCTTTCTTGGATGACCAATTAATTAATGATACATTATTTTATGAATAAAAATATGTTCTTCCCAATGTAAATGGATGATTTTTGCATGCGATCTTCTACAAAAAAATAAGTTCATAGTGTATAAGATCATTATTGATTTTCCCATTATTATTTTTTGCCTCATATGGTAAAAATAAAAATACCACCAACATAAAAAATGATTAAATGAGAATAAAAACCTCTAACACCCCTAATGTTTTCCATATTTCAATTTTACTCCATATTTAAGAGGATACATCTGTGGTAAGACATTTCTTTTTGGAAATGATAAGAGTAGAGAGATGATATGTTTTCCACACCCCTATTAATTTTGTAAAATACCCTCCAGTGGTCTATTTATGAGAATGGAAAAATATAAAGAGATAAAAATAATTATCACCCATTGGAGAAAATCTAAATCCATGAAAAAATTGGATAGAAGAATATAGATACTTTCCCAATTCAAGGTTTTAAATGCTTTTATATATAATTCTTCAATGAAAAATCACCTCTCTTAATGGGTTTTGGAGAATTTTTACACATTCTAAGGTAGTGATTAGTATGTCTTGTATGGAATTCCCTTTGACGAATCCAAACCTATTAAAAGATATGATTTAATAAGATATCATTGAAATTATATTAAAAAGGATGTTTCCTATGCTTTTATGAATAATGTTGAATAGAGAAACCATATAGAAATAGTTTCTGTCACTTCAATCCTATATTTTGATATTATATTGTTGAATTGAGAAATGAAAACATTTTCAGAGATATGTATTTTAAAAAGAGAGAATCCATGTTGAAAAATCCCCGTGATTAATATCCAATAATATTTGAATGAAGAATTAGTAAAACCTTCAGGACTCGAATAAATCATGGAATTGAGGCCAAGAAATTATTAATTAATCAAAAAATTAAGTATAATTGAGGTTAACCTAAAATTATCATAATTATTGAGTACTTTATGACTGATTTCATCTAATTAATAATAAATAATAGAGCAAACATTGATGAGAACCATAAATAAGGTAACCAAATGATGAAAAGGGTTCTCGTATACTCAAAAATAATATCACCATCAATGAGAAGTGAGAGAGGATGGAAAACCATTAAAGTATATTGGAAATTTTATAATCACTTTGTGTTTCTATCACCATTATTGACCCAGTGGGTTTTATTATTTTCTGTTTGAATGTTATCATTGACATTATCAATATTTTAAATCATAGATTAAACTTCAGTAACATTTTATAGATTCATGTTGAATTTTGAAAATTTTTTCATTCTTGTATTAGATATATTGAAGATTTAAGATATAAAAATTCAATGTCTAAATCACTAAAACTTGATCCACTCAATTAATTCAATTTCATTTATATCAGTTTGAGTTTGGGGATGTAGTCCATGAAATTTCATGGTAATCATCCAAGTAATTGGTGTCCTTGACAAGAATTACACATCCAAGATGAATCACCCAAACATTACTAAAAATGAAGCGAATTATAGGTTTAAACTGTTTATCCATAAAACCAATTAAATTGAGATGATGATCAAAATTAAATTTTTTGGATGTAGTAAAATAAATAGAACCCCATTTATTCAATGATTCTTCATTTTAAAAATCTCTACCAGTCAAGACAGTTACTCTTGTTTTATGAACATTTATATACCATGAATATTGAACTCCAAAATTGTGGACTTTAAAAAGATTTATTCTTTAAATGAAAGAAATGATCTTCTTGGATGAGAAAAAATTGTTTAGAGACATTAGGAGTTAAATTCTAGTTGATGTCACTAAATAAATCCATTAGATAGTTGATAATTTTGGAGATGGAGAAAATTTATATCCACCAATTTCATCTATATTTATATTTATTAAAGGCATAAATAATAGAGAAAAGTTGATATTTTCCAGTCCATTTTATGTTGCATGTGATGTATATTTAACTCATAATAAAAATATTTTGATTCTCAAGAACTGTGTGAGATAAAACTCATAGCCTATTTACATATTAATAATATTGATTCAAACTAAAAATGTTCAATCCATTTCATTGTATATAAGTAATTATGATATAGATATCCTTTTTAGGTTAAATGTACCAGATCTGGTAAGGATTATGATTCTGAATGAATAGTACATGTGAATTGAAATTCTATGGTTGCAATGACCTTGATTTTTCAATAATAAGATAAAAATTTTATTATAGTAAAGTTTTTTCATCCCCATATTTTTTTCCAATAATAATTCTTGAGCATGTATACTTTTCCAAAACATTTAATCTTCATTACAACAGATTTAAGATAATCTTGACTATTACTGTTAGATATGTCAAAAAATATTCCTTGTTTTTTGTGACCTCCAATGGTGGTATAGAGATGCCATATTTTTCAGTGATTGAAGAATCCACAATTTCTATATTATAAAAACAATGTATTAAAGAATTGAAAGGGATATCAAAAAAAATCCTCCAATTTAATATTTCCAATAATAGGGTAAAATGATTTTTTATTGATATCCATTAGATTCATAGTATTATATTTAGACTATATTGATCCATTCTTCACCTTCACATATTTTTGTTACAAGATCATTAATTTTAATGGTATTGAAAATCCGGATCCATATCATTTACATCAATGTAATACATTTTCATCTTACTATTCCCATTCTATATGTTTATATTCCAATATATATCAATGTTCATGTATGGGTGGATATATTTTATTAATTTTAAAAAAGAGCATTCCTTGAGCTCCCAGTGGTAGTAACTATGGGTTGATTCTTTACATATTCCATATTCTTTTGAATTTTTCTCTTTTCTAGGATATGGGTTTAATTTTTCTTATTTTTATTAACCTACAAACATTCATCATGATCAAGTATTTTATGTATCATAACCAATAAAAAATAATTAATAGTATGCAAAAAAAATCACACTATTCAAAATGATGGCTTGTTTTCATAGTCAATATAAACCTTAATTTTTTTATCATAATTTTTTTGGTAAATTATATATGGAGGCTTTGATCCAAGATTAAAACCAATAAAAATAGTAGAATACATTCCCAGATCTCTAATTCTGTTGATATTGTCTATTATAAGGGTACACAATTGTATTAATTCATTATATTTAGTATTTTATGATTCTATCATACCCAAGGGAGTCCATGGAGCTTCGTCTGGAATGTTGAAGTATAGTGCATCTAGTTGAATGGATTGAAATTTATATCACAATCAATTATTCATACTAATAAATGTTTCAGAAGATATTATCCATTATTTAATGAATTATTAATGAAATATTGATTCTATTGTATTATATAGAATGAAATATTCCCAATTGTTATCAATCTATATTGGGAAGCATTCTTGTTTTCTTACATTAGAATTTTTAAATATGTGTTGGACAATGTTTTATCACATTTCGATTAGATGATTTGACCATGAAGAGAGAAAATACACATATCCATCTTTTTTTATGATCATGAAGTTAATACACTATATTCAAATAAATATTTTCTAATTCATTAATCACCAATGGTTCCACAAGATCATCATTAGAGAGATCTTGTCAAGAGAGCACTTCTTCAATAAAATCATATTATTTATTTGATGTCTATAATGTCAATCATTATACAAAATACAAAAAATTAATGATCCATCTACCAATATTCTACATTCAATTGATTCATGTGCATCATCTTTAAAGGATATTTCAAAATTAGGGTGAAAAGATTAATTGAAACGATGATAGATCTTCAAAAATTGAGTTTCATCATTGCTATTTTGAAATGAGCAGTTCCCACTCTCACCATAAATGTATCCCCATTTATATGTTTTTTATACATTCGTAAACATCTTTTACCACCATATATTATTAAAAATAAATTCAAAAAACATCCCCATTTTTCATTATTTTTAATCATTTTTTCAAACAACATCCATTATCATAGAGAATTTCATAACACAACACATACTTATTAATTAATATTTTTAATGCTTTTCAATCATTTTATGGAATAAATTTTTATTTCAATTTTATTGTTATCTCTCAAAAAAATTATAGTTTCCCCTATTTTATGTGATCTACAGCTTTTGAATCACATAATAATTAGTTGTACTTATTCTTCAAAAAATATATTTACACTCCCACTTCCAAAACAAAAACAAAATTATAGTGGATGTTTCTTATTAAAAAGTATTAGGACATGTAATGCTGGTGATGAACATGTAGTAGTAGTATCAGTTCCTTAAATAATTCACATTACATAGATTTTTATAATGCGTTAATAATTTGATACCATTTTTAAATGTACTGATGCATAAAATCTCAACTGAAAATTTTCAAATTATTGAAATGATCTTAAATATAAATGTTCTTTGACCTCAGATATTATGTATAATTTTTGGGAAAATAAATGCCACTTTGATTATACTAATGTAGTATCAATGGTTTTATAACATCCATTATGTATTCTTTTAAAAGAACATTCATTGATATCCTTTGTGTGAATTCTTGGGTGGAAGAAACATATTCTGAATTTCATGTGTTCAATTTTTAAAAAAATTATTACTATCGAAGATAAGAAATTATTCTATAATGAATAATGTTCCTCCTAATATTGAATTTCTAGGATGACAATATTTATCCCAAACATTATCAATTTATCCAAGACTATCCATGTCCCAACAACATTTCTAAAACAGACCATTAGATGTAGTTTCATTATCAAACCACAGAGTTATTTTTATGTCTATTATATGTGATTCCATTAAATGAATTGTTTATATTTCATGTAATGAAACAACATATATAATTTCTGAACATAAATCTATAAGATAAAGACAATATCTTTTGAAATTCTAGAATACATTCTGATTCATTATTTTCCCTACTTCACCTTTACTCATATCGTTTCCATCAGAAATCGGTGAGGGAAAATCCTTGGAATATGTTATGAATAATGTTTATTGAAACTCTATAGAATTATTTAATTTTGATTAAACGTTTTATCTATTTTTTATATTGATTCATGTAAGCTGATAGATAAACATAAAACTTAATATATTGAAATTTAAAAGATTATCTTTATTTGTGTATCAAAATTTTCACATGTTTTATCTCTATCACCCACAAAATTAATTTCATTAAGGTAGAAAGTGAAAATAACAGTATTTTTTATCAATTATTTTCAATAAAATATTCTATAATATTATTTTATAAAATAGAACACTTTTTAGGGACATATCATTGTTTAGAGTAGCATGAATAAGGATCCAATTTCAACCCATGCAGATTTTTATTTAGATCACAAACCGTGGTTATATATTTATAATGTAAGAACCCACTAGGTTTCACAATATAATCATTTTCAACAATTTCTCTATTAAAAAAATATGACTTATCTTCCAACAAAAAATAATTATGGAATTCTTATAAGACAATGTGTATGAGCATTATTATAGTAACATGTCCCCCCACATGGGAAAACTTTTCTTATAAGTCAACCATTACCACTAATTAAAAATCATAAAAAACATGTCGTTTATTTATTTTTAGTAACTTATTCATCCTCATAAAAAATTTTATTAAGAATTAATTTATTATTATATCATTCTTTCTAATATGTCCTATAAAAAGTTTTTTGGAGTCATTTTTCTCAATCGATTAAACACTCTATTCAATTTATTTATCCACAATTTATTGTCAACTTTATCTTAAAAATATTTTGGTAACACATGTGAGATACTGGTGTATAGTTTTCTAACATAATATATCTTCAATTATCATCTTTTGAAATATTATTTCCATTTATTTTTTCTCATTCATCCAATTTCTTTATCCTATGAAATTTTAGATATTTTATTATTTTCTCAATTTCAATATAACCTGATAGATCTTGGTTACGTTTTACATGTTTCAAATCTCATTCATTTTTACTTTTATCATTATAGTTTGAAGATATCAATTTAGGTTCCTTTTCAGAATAAAAGCACTTTTTATGGATGTTTTATTTTTTTTTATTCAAATGATTGAAATACACCAAATTTTTATAAACAATTTAGAAATCAACGTATAACTTCTTGATTTGATAGAATATATAATGAAAATGTATTACTCATATTTTCCATCATGTCTTCTATGATCTTTTTTTGGTCTAAAAAGTAAAGGACTCCCAAATATATTAATATATTTCAGATAAATATGTTTTACATACAAAATATAATGTGGAATCATATTGGATTATTTCTAAAACAAACATCAATTTTGTACATGAAAAAATAGCACTATGTTCTTCCTTATAAAAACCTATTAAATTTATATTCAGCATACATATTTCATTCAATTTTCACTCGACATCTATTTTTTATTTCCATAAAAAAATTCAATTGATGAATGTGTGGGGAGCTTTATGGATGATTAAATCTATATTTATTTGGATATAGATTCAAATCCCTTACCGGGTACCCCATTATTTTGATTTTTCACATATTTAGTATATAAACACCCATCTCCCTTTCAGCTTTCATTATGAAATAAATAATCATTCCTTCATCCATAAATTTATATATCATTAACATTAAGTAGTTAATCCTTTATAATTTATAAGCAAATATATTTTAGTAAAATTAACCTTTTATTTATTGACGTTTCATTTCCTAAAATTTTCAATGCGAAGGAGATCAATAAGAATTGTAGATTAGTTTTCAACAATAATATATTTTTCATATATTGTATTCCCATTTTAAATTTATGTACAAATCAGATCGTCAGTGATTTTCCATTGGGTAATGTTTTCTATAGTGTTTTTATTATGTATGTTATCTCAAAAATTTGAATTGATGATTCCCTAGTTTTTTTTCTATAATTTATTTTAATCTTATGATCTATTGTAACATGATTTATATAGATTAAAATTTTATAAATGATTTTATTATTTATTTATTCCAAGCTAATAAATTTTCCATCTTTAAATCCCCTAATGAAATAATAATCATTCATAAAGATAATTTCCATATCATCATCCCAATGTCATATAACAATATATAGGTTGTTCATCATCTTATTTACCTAAAATAGTTCATTTATTTTAGATTCTGATAATCTATATTAGTAGTTAAAATTCCAAAAAATTTTAAGGGACTCTAATTTCTAATGGTTACTACTCTAACTTAATGGTATTCCAATTTTATCAGTATTTTAATATAAACTGTCATTTTTTATCAACATCCACTATCAAAGATCAATGTTTATTCATTTTTCTATTTTTAGGTCTGTCTCACAATAAATCATTTTCCTCAATAATTTTTCCATGTCCTCCATTTCTTTTCAGGCCCATGAATCTTCTCCCACAATAGTTGGTTTAAATTCATCATTATGGTTTTCAAGTTATTATAATATTATAGAAACATTTCCAAGGAAATAAAATTAGTTCTACATTGAAATATTTTGATAATTTTAGGGATTTTCATTTATTTCATCCACCAACAAAGAAATTTTTCATTGTCTTCTCACACCATTTCTCCCCTTTATTTTTTTTACTATTTCCATTGAGATAAATTTTATAAAAAATGATCTATGATTTGTGACCCTAAATAATATTACACCAATAGAATCCACTAAATCATGATATTCATAATAATTGAAATATTTTAGTGTTAAAATTTTATTATAGTTCATAACATATTTCTATATACATTCATCACACGGATAAAGAACCAATGTTATGGAGGTTATTTATAATTTTTTGGATATAATGTGGTTTTCTCAGACATTATTAATACAATTCATGTTAATGTTTTCTAGAAAACCATCATTTTTAGTATAATAAAATAATATTTTATGATTGATGGATACAATTTCACCTAGTTTGTTAGAGTAGTTTTATCAACAACTCAAGATTTTTTCACTTTTACCTATGAAGCCTTCAAAAAATTTCAACTCATCTTAATTAATATAGTATTATCCTCAAGAAATGCCTATTAAGTCCAATAAAAATAATCATCAATATGTGAACATATCTTAATATGATCTTCCAACATGTTTTCATGTTTTATAACATTTAGTTTGGGGTTCTAAATCTCTTCGGTATAAAAATTATATAATTTTAGGAAATCATTCAATCCAAAATTCTTATTTCCACCTTCATTTATAAAATTTTTAATCAATTTCTTGAGTTATTTTGTTGTAATAATGGAATCCCTCATTTTTTGAAATCATTTTGTATTCCATATTGGTCTCTTCCACATTATCCTCTTTATCACAATTTGATGTATCTTACATCATTTCAAAAATTATAAAATAATGTTCTAAACAACCCTAATGGTTCATATTCTGATTAATTTTTATAAGGATAATAATAATATACATTCCAACTCAATATAATTTATTTTTCTTCAATGATAAATTTATTATTTTAATTGGATATATTATTTTACTTTGAAGTTCTGTTTAGATTCATCCACATAGTTTTTTAACAATAATCTTCACATTCTCTAACATTATTTTAAGAATAGTTCATATCAAAATTCCCAATTCCTCTTACTCGAACCATTTAAGTGGGATATGCACATTAAAAATTAATCTATATCACTAGTAAATTTTAGAGATTTGTGACATGTTTTATTAATTTTATTCAAAATCAATTTCATAATCTTATAAATAACTAATTTCAATCGAATCATTTTTTTATTATTGAAAACCAAGATTCATTAAATATTTATAATCTATTTATATTTTAATATTTATCTAAATTATTTGGAATTCCATAAGTCATAATAAATAATAATGTTATTCAATTTATCATGAGATGATTCATATTTATCGTTTATGTTATAAATTTTAGTGTGAAATGTTTTAGGAATTTTTCTATTTATTTCTTTAATAATTGTAAAATCATCCAAGATGTCCCCAAATAAAAATATATTGCCAAAAAATTCACTTAAAATGGAATAATAAACTCTAAACATTTATTCATCTAGCGCATTGATAACATCAACATTTCTATGATATTTTTACCTCTTTCCCTCCACATTTTTATTTTCCTTCCAAAGTCAATATTTTTTCATCATGATCTATATACTAGTTTTGAGACTCATGACTATAATGAATTTTTTTTTTGAAAAATTCAATTGAATAGGATTTTTATTTTTCCAATCTAAATAAATATTTCTTTATTCAAAAAATGTTGTAATAGTATTTTTCTCAATGGTTCAGAACAAAAATGTAGAAGCATTAATTACCTCCAGTCCAAGTGATAAAATATAATGTATAATTTATTTTTATATCAATGATTTTATCTCCATCATTTGTGGGAATAACTCTTATATTGAATGAGTTTGGTTTTTTTCTGCTAAGAATATATTAGAGAGGAGCCTTAACTATCATTCACATTGAATTTCCATAGGATCATTGTAACACCCGAGATTTTTATGAGTAATATTTTGTTTTTATATATCATCAAAGTAATCTTTCACTACACACTTGCTTGGCTTACTTTACACACAATCGTGACCTTCCTCGATAGCTTGTGTTGTACGCAATACCGAGTTTTACTAAACAACGATATATTATTATAATATTGTTATGAACTAGCCGTTATGAATAGTGTTAACTAAATTTTTAATTTTATAACATTATTATTCATCTTACACATTTCTAGAACATTGTATAAGAACAAAATAATTTTTTCGGGTAAAATAAGTATTTTTCAAAAAATGCAGTTTTGCCGCCTTTTGATGGCGCACCCACAATAAATCTAGTTTTTGACAAGTTTATATGTTCAATTTGACAAAATAAAATTCTTCATTTGAATTAGGATATAAAAATTTACATTAGATAAAGTTTTGATATTTTTCCGATAACTTTCATATTTTAATGAATAGTAAAAACACGCTATATTTTAATTAAAAACAACTTTTTTCATCGTAATATCTTATGTGGTTAAATTATAATATTGAATGGTTTTAATGTATAAATATAATATATTTTTACCATTTAATATAATTTATGTCAATAGCATTGATTTTACCTTGAATTCGTAGGTTAAATCAATTCAATCTTTTGCAATGTTTTAAAGAAAAACCCGTTTTCTTTTGACAACAGGATTAATTTTAATTTAATTTATGCATATTTTGTGTATTGAATTTGGAAAAATGGATTCCATATTTGGAATCAGTGGGTCCAAATTATGTTAATAAGCTACTTTTTATTTTTGAGAATTATGAATAGTAACTATGGTAAATTTTATTTCCCATAGTTAATGGTAAATCGGGTAATTAAGGGTAAATATAATATTTTAAAATTACCCTAACAAATGTCAAAATCCTATTTGATGACTAAAAGTAGACCCATATCACCTAAGGGTCGTATTAGATTCATTTAATTAAATTTTTTCAATGAAAATAATTTAATTATTATTAAAACCAAAGAATGTGACAACATGTCACTTTCTTAAATTATATAAGTATAATTCTTTTAATATAGTGATAAACTTCATGAAACATCGAACATGAATAGTCTATAGAAATATAATACAATTATCTACATTATAGGAATTTATTTAGAATTTTTTGGGATTAAATAATTATCATTTATTATGACACAAAAATGATGTAGTAACTATCTTATTAATGAAATATTGACATAATTGATGTTATAAACACCAAAATAAATGTAATTTGAGACTTTTTATGAATTAAAATAATTTTCTAGGTTACTATGATATATTAGTGTTGATTTAATCAACTTGGTTCGATCATATAATTCTGTTATGGCTTTCACAAAAATCATATATCAAATAGTGTCAAAATTGACACAAAATAGTTTTTAAATCAAATATTATATTACTAATTGTTATTTTATTCATAAAAATATAAGGTTCAGCCAAATGACTTAGATAAGGATATATATATTAATAATAAACTATTAGGGGTTCGTTTGGCATGTTATAGTAAGTGTATTAACCATATAGTGAAAGAAAACAAAAAGACACGGTAAAAGTTAAATTATTTAACTTAGAGTTAAATCTAATTGATAAGGTTAAAATAATACCCTAAACTTGTCTAAATCCTAATGGTTGATAGCATTTCGACCCATAACCACTTTAGGTTCGAAATAATACCCTTTGGGATCATTATAAACCGATTTTGACTTTAATATAAAATAATATTTTGAGATATTCCTAAGGTGCCCCTCTCCTCCCTTATAAAAGGGCACCTCCTCCCCCTCCTCCTCACACCAATTTGAACACTCAAGCTCGGCCAACCCCTGCCATTTTCTCCTATCCACTTCCCTATAATAATCCTAGAGGTCCTAGTCTTCTTCAAAGACCAAACTTAGTTCCCTAAGTGGATGATTCAAAGAGGCGTTCCAAAGAAGAGGTAATATCCATTACCGATCTTTTCAATTTCATTCTTCTTCAACTTCTTCTTCTTTAGTTGTTTCATGATAAAGTAATAACATCAGTATTAAATACATACTGATATGTTATTATAAATCTAAAACAACCCTAATTCACCTTCTATCCATCCTACGGAAAAATGAAATCACCGCGCGTGCGTACGTACTGAATACCGTCTCCACGCCGTGGTGTAATCTATTTTCCACCATCACCTTACAAGGATGGGTATAATGGTGTAATGAGTAACTATTTATGATTATTATAAAGTAATATTGATACTGAAATAATATATATATACTCCAATACAGTTCCACGATCATAGGAACGATATCATCACTCGTGCGTACGTACGGAATACAGTCTCCACGATGTGATGCGACTCGTTCTACATGATCATCATTACATAGTAATTATATAAATGAATTGAATGAATAAATATGATATATGTTACACTAATACCATTCTGGATATAAGGTATTTATAACCTTAAAATAATAATAAGAATTTGTTCGGCAAAACACGCATAAGAACAAAAGGCAATAAAGACCCAAGTAACAAGTAACCATGAAATATTACTATCAAGAAGCTATGAATATGACCATATATGATATCATATCAATATTTATGATTCTGGAATAAGTCAATAAAATTATTTAAACCATTATACAGGAGCTTCGGACACGTACAAAGCAAATTGGACCTAAGGTAAGGGAAATATCACAATCTCATTTTTATCCGAGATTGTTTATACTTTGGCATTTACTGGGGTGTATTTTATCATCCTCATCCATGTTTCCTCAATATGTAATATATATATCCTTATACAATAGTTTATATTCAATTTCACCCTTCGGTAAATTTTTATTAAAGGATATGAAATGAATCGTTTGTCATTTTTCGTACGAGGTACTTTTTTGAATTTTCTGACAAAAGTACGAGAAGAATGTTTTTTTAACTTATACGGCATGAATGGATTTTTAAAACATTATTTCCAAGGAGATTCCTTTACAAGTTTTCAAGTTTATTTTTAATCATCTTGTTTTATTTTAAAGTCGTATGACATGTTATGAAAGGGAAAATATTTTTGAAGTAGAAAGGATATTTTCCTCAAGAATGGAGTTCAAGTATTTTATCAAAATTATTTTCCATCTAAGATAATAAAAGGGTTATGTTTTTATCCCTATTATTACTTGTATTTGATTATGTTGTGATGGAAATATTTTTATGAATTCCTTTATCTTATATTTATTTTTTTATGATGTCATGTTGTTTAAGAATTGCATTTTTATTAAACGGGATACGCTATGATGTATGGTTTATGATTATGTGGCACACATAAGAAAGGATTCATTATAAGATGAGTGGGACCTATATCTCCCTCCAATGCATTGGGTAAAGATTTTATATCTCATGAGATAGACATGGCTGGAATGTTAGGTTATACTGGTTCAGTGAAACAGGACTTGAACGAGGGTGACTCGGTTCAGAAAGGGACTCTGTCCACTAATATAGTCTTGGAAATGAGTCATGACTAACAAGAAATGATGTTCCATGATTATGTGTGCAAGCCACAAAGTTTCAAGTTTCATGTTATAATTATGGGGATCTCATTTTCACTTCTATGATTTATTCCATGTTAAGATATTATGATCTCTTTTGCAGGTTATGATTTTAAAAAAGATATGATATGATTTTTATTTCCTTTATTTTCCCTTGCTGAGCATTTGAGCTCACCCTTTTATGTTTTCTTTTCCCCAGGTCAGGAAGATGGATATTAAGTAGAATATGCTAAAAAGGGACCCTAGATATGATGAAATAAATGGGAGACACTGTAGAAGATTTATGAACCAGTTGTTTATGTTTCCCAGTTTCTAAAGACACTATACCTATACGGTCCTTTGTGGTTTTGTCATATGTTGTAATAAGTGTGCCTCAATTTTGAAGTATTAACAATGTATGTAAAAGTATGGGTCGCTATAGTTGGTATCAGAGGAAAGGTATAATCGACCTTTGGAAACTAGGATGTGAAAGCCTTAGTAAGAACCCTAAGCATAAGTCTAAGCATAGAACACAATCTTAGTGTTTTAGAAATGGCCATGAATACCCTAGGATAAGACCTTAAGTGTGAAATTTTATCCTTGAATATGTGGTTTTACTATTATAATTAGTGTTGCTCACACTATTCTTCTTGGTTTTAGTCAATGGTTGGAACCCGAAGGAACCGTGTTAATGCGGAATGTGATGGGAAATGCAATGATTGTCCCCCTGAGCAACCAAACGATATGGGAGCTGGAATGAAAAATCTTGTAGCCATGCTCACACAACTTTCTCAAGCTATGAATCATGCAGGACTTCCAAACGAGAAAAGGAAGGAGCAACATTCTGTTGAATCCTTCATGAGGCAGCGTCCACCTTCTTTCAGTGGGTCTACTGATCCATTAGTTGCTGAACAATGGATTAGTACTACTGAAGAGATATTTTCAGTTCTTTAATGTTATGAACATGATAATGTCATCCTATCAGTGTATCGTTTGGAAGGAGATTCTGATCAATGGTGGAATCTTATTAAGAATACGAGGCAAAGGGATGAAATTGAGTCTATGGAATGGGACAAGTTCAAGAACTTATTTTTTAATAAGTACATCCCTCGTATTCTCTGAACAAAGATGGAGAAAGAGTTTCTTGAACTGAAGAAAAGGGATGATGAATCTGTTGGTACCTATGAAGCAAATTTTACAAGACTTGCAACGTACGCTTCTGGTATTATTATCCAACCTGAGAGTAAGATCGATCGATTCTTTAGTGGCTTAAAACCAAGTCTTCTAAGGGCGTTATCCATAAGGGACTTCAATAGCTATGAGGAAATCGTTCGATGTGCTCTCAAAGTCGAGATGGATATTGGAGTAACCCATCAGTCACATGGGTTTGATAAGAAGAGGAAGATGGAATTCAAAGGAAAATCTAAAGAGAACACTGAAAAGAAGATGAGCTTTCCCTTATGCTCAAAGTGTGGAAAGAAACTTGGAGGGAGTTGTCTTAAAGGGACAAGTAAATGTTTCAAATGTGGAAAGGAAGGTCATCGGGCATTTGAATGCCGCAATAATGGGAAGAAGATGTCTAATGATGCAAAAAAAGGAAGGGATACACAGAATGAACCTACTACACTTCAATGTTTCAAGTGCAAGGAGATGGGGCATTATGCCAATCAATGCCCAAATCCAAGGGTTGATGATGATGGTCGACGTCAACAAAATCTTAAGGCTAAAGACAAAGGAAAGTCACATGCAATTTCTATCAGTGATGTGGAGTACGATAACGAAGTGGTGAAAGGTACACTTACCATCCACTCTAAAGTAGCAAATGTTTTATTTGATTCTGGATCCACCCACTCTTTCATTTCTGAAAAATTTTCTAAGGGTATCACCGTATTACCTCAACAATTATATGTTGAGTTAGCTGTGACAACACCTAATGGCAGAACAGTCGCATCAAAAGATTATAATTCTTCTCCGATCGAAGTTTGTGGGAAAGTGCTTCATGCAAATCTTGTGATCCTTACTTTAGTGGAATTTGATGTGATTCTTGGCATAGATTGGCTTTCTCTACATGGAGATCATATCAATTGCCAAAGAAGGGAAGTCAGATTTCATATTCCAGATCAATCTACGATCGTCTATCGATGCAAGGATGAATATAACCTTCCAGTGGAAATTCCTTCCATCTTATGGGTCATGATTCCACTAAATGAAGGTTATTTATCTCAAATGGTTGGCGAGAAACTTACGATTAAGAATATGCCCATCGTACGAGAGTTTGATGATGTCTTTCTGGAGGAATTACCGGGTCTTCCACCAAATCGTGAAGTTGAGTTTTCAATAGAACTCGTACCGGGTGCTTTTCCTATTTCAAAGACACCTTATAGAATGGCCCCAATTGAGTTGCATGAATTGAAGAAGCAACTCCAAGAGAATCATGATAAGGGATTCATACGCCCTAGTGCGTCACCTTGGGGAGCACCTGTTCTATTTGTTAAGAAGAAAGATGGATCAATGAGACTCTGCATTGATTATCGAGAACTTAACAAGATCACTATCAAGAACAAATATCCTCTCCCACGCATTGATGACTTATTTGACCAACTACGCGGAGCTCAATACTTTTCCAAGATTGATCTTCGTTCAGGGTATCATCAATTAAGGGTCAAAAGGGAGGATATACCAAAGACGACTTTCCGTACAAGGTATGGACACTATGAATTTATAGTGATGCCTTTTGGTCTTACTAATGCCCCTGCTATCTTCATGGATCTAATGAATAGAGTCTTTAGAGACTATCTTGATCAATTTGTGGTAGTCTTTATAGATGACATTCTTGTCTATTCAAAGAGCAAGGAAGAGCATGAAGATCACTTGAGAATTATATTGAAGGCCCTGAGAAAGGAGAAGCTTTATGCCAAATTTACCAAGTGTGAATTTTGGCTTCAAAAAGTTGCATTTTTTGGTCACATAATCTCAAAAGGGGGGATATCTGTGGATCCAGCAAAGACAGAGGTTATCGAAAGATGGCCAAGACCAACAACAGTAACTGAGATCCAAAGTTTTCTTGGTTTGGATGGATATTATCGATGTTTTGTAAAGGATTTTTCACGATTATCTAATCCACTCACCAAGTTGACTCGGAATGGAGTTAAGTTTGTTTGGACAGAGGAATGTGAAGAGAATTTCAAGGAGTTGAAAAGAAGGTTATCCAGTGCACCTGTGCTCACACTGCCTTGTAGTGGAGAAAGGTTTGTGATCTATAGTGATGCATCCAAGAAGGGATTGGGGTGTGTTTCTATGAAAAATGATATGGTGATAGCTTATGCCTCACGACAGTTGAAAATCCATGAGCAAAATTACCCAACACATGATTTGGAGTTGGCTGCGGTAATCTTTGAATTAAAGATTTAGAGGCATTACCTTTATGGTGAAAGGTGTGATATTTATACTGATCATAAAAGTTTAAAGTATATTTTCACACAAAAGGAGTTGAATATGCGTCAAAGAAGATGGTTGGAGCTGATTAAGGATTACGACTGCTCAATCCATTACCACCCTGGGAAAGCAAACAAGGTGGCAGATGCATTAAGTCGACAAGACCATGCTAGTTTATGCATGATGAGGATCACAAAAGATCCAATATTTATGGATTTACAAAGGATGGATCTTGGAATTATAATGGAAGGGGAAAAATCTTATCTTTCTCAAATGAATGTTCAACCATCTATACATGTGAAGATTAAAGAGGCACAGAATGAAGATGTCGAGTTACAAAAGAAGGTGAGAAATGTTCCTGAATTTAACCTTTATTGTGATGGGATAATAAAGTTAAGGAATCGGGTATGTCTTCCTCCCATCCCCGAATTAAAGAAGGAGCTGCTGGATGAGGCTCATAGTTCATCATTCTCTATTCATCCTGGAAGCACGAAGATGTATAGGGACCTGAAAGAGTACTTCTGGTGGGATGGCATGAAAAGAGATGTTGCTGAATATGTCTCTCGATGCTTGGTTTGTCAACAAGTTAAAGCTGAGAGACAGAAGTCTATGGGGATGTTACAACCATTACCCATACCCGAATGGAAATGGGAAAACATCACTATGGACATTGTCACAGGACTTCCAAAAACATCCAAAGGCAATAATGCTATTTGGGTCATAGTTGATCGTCTTACAAATTATGCACACTTCATTGCTATTAGAGAGGATTTCTCTCTAGATCATCTTGCCAGGATATATGTAAAGGAAGTGGTAAGATTTCATGGAGTACCACTTTCTATTATATCTGATCGGGATCCGAGATTTACCTCGAAGTTCTGGCGAAGTCTTCAGCATACTCTGGATACAGAGTTGAGTTTCAGCACTGCTTATCATCCCCAGACAGACGGTCAGTCTGAGAGAACAATTCAAACCCTAGAAGATATGTTGAGAGCTTGCTCTATGGATTTCAAAGGAGGTTGGGATCAACACCTACCTTTGGTGGAATTTTATTATAATAATAGCTTTCACTCCAGTATTCAGATGGCTCCTTATGAAGCTCTCTATGGAAAGAACTGCAGGACTCCAACTTGCTGAGATGAAGTTGGGGAAAGAAAGCTATTAGGACCTGATCTCGTTGATGAATTGGCAGAAAAGGTCAGATATATTCAATAACACATAAGAGCAGCTCAGAGTCGATAGGAAAGTTATGATGACAACCGAAGAAAAGACCTAGAGTTTGAAGTGGGTGATAAAGTGTTCTTACGAATATCTCCCTGGAAGAGGGTTATGAGATTTGGAAAGAAGGGTAAGTTGAGCCCTAGATATATCGGTCCTTTCGAAATACTGGATTGTGTTGGAAAGGTAGCTTACCGATTGGCGCTTCCACCGAATATCTCTCAAGTTCACGATGTGTTCCATGTATCTTTCTTGAGAAAGTAAATACCAGATCCTTCACATGTACTCAGCTCAGAAGTTGTATCGCTGGAGCAAGATCTTTCTTATGAAGAACAGCCAATAGAGATTCTGGATCATAGCGAAAAAGTCCTACGAAACAAGACCACTCGCTTGGTGAAAGTTTTATGGAGGAACCACCAACTTGAAGAAGCTACATGGGTGCTTGAGGATATGATGAGGGAGAAGTATCCTCATCTGTTTGTTAAAAAGTGACGAATTTCGAGGGCGAAATTATTTTTAAGGGGGGTAGAATGTAACACCCAAGATTTTTATGAGTAATATTTATTTATATATAATCAAAGGAATCTTTCACTACACAGCTTCTTGGCTTACTTTACACGCAATCACGACCTTCCTCGATAGCTTGTGTTGTACGCAATACCAAGTTTTACTAAACAACAATATATTATTATAATATTGTTTTGAACTAGCCGTTATGAATAGTGTTAACAAAATTTTGAATTTTATAACATTATTATTCATCTTACTCATTTCTAGAACATGGTATAAGAACAAAATAATTTTTTCGGGTAAAATAAGTATTTTTCAAAAAATGCAGTTTTGCCGCCTTTTGATGGCGCACCCACTTTAAATCTAGTTTTTGACATGTTTATATGTTAAATTTGACAAAATAAAATTCTTCATTTGAATCAGGATATAAAAATTTACATTAGAGAATGTTTTGATATTTTTCCGATAACTTTCATATTTTAATGAATAGTAAAAACACACTATATTTTAATTAAAAACAACTTTTTTCATCGTAATATATTATGTGGTAAAATTATAATATTGAATGGTTTTAGAGTATAAATATAATATATTTTTGCCATTTAATATAATTTATGTCATTAGCATTGATTTTACCTCGAATTCGTAGGTTAAATCAATTCAATCTTTTGCAATGTTTTTAAGAAAAACCCATTTTCTTTCGACAACGGGATTAATTTTAATTTAATTTCTGCATATTTTTTGTATTGAATTTGGAAAAATGGATTCCATATTTGGAATCAGTGGGTCCAAATTATGTTAATAAGCTACTTTTTATTTTTGGGAATTATGAATAGTAACTATGGTAAATTTTATTTACCATAGTTAAAGGTAAATCCGGTAATTAAGGGTGAATATAATATTTTAAAATTACCCTAACAAATGTAAAAATCCTATTGGATGACTAAACGTCAACCCATATCACCTAAGGGCCGGATTAGATTCATTTAATTAAATTTTGTCAATGAAAATAATTTAATTATTATTAAAACCAAAGAATGTGACAACATGTCAATTTCTTAAATTATATAAGTATAATAATTTTAATGTAGTGATAAACTTCATGAAACTTAGAACATGAATAGTCTCTAGAAATATAATACAATTATCTACATCATAGGAATTTAGTTATAATTTTTAGGGGTTAAATAATTATCATTTATTATGACACAAAGATGATGCAGTAATTATCTTATTAATGAAATATTGACATAATTGATGTTATAAACACCAAAATAAATGTAATTTGAGACTTTTTATGAATTACACTAATTTTCTAGGTTATTATGATATATTAGTGTTGATTTAAACCACTTGGTTCGATCATAATATTCTGTTATGAGTTTCACAAAAATCATATATCAAATAGTGTCAAAATTGACACAAAATAGTTTTTAAATCAAATATTATATTAATAATTGTTATTTTATTCTGAAAAATCTAAGGTTCGGCCAAATGACTTAGATAAGGATATATATATTAATAATAAACAATTTGGGGTTCGTTTGGCATGTTATAGTAAGTGTATTAACCATATAGTTAAAGAAAACAAAAAGACACGGTAAAAGTTAAATTATTTAACTTAGAGTTAAATCTAATTGATAAGGTTCAAATAATACCCTAAACTTGTCTAAATCCTATTGGTTCATAGGATTTCGACCCATAACCACTTTAGCTTCGAAATAAGACCCTTTGGAATCATTATAAATCGATTTTGACTTTAATATAAAATAATATTTTGAGATATTTCTAAGGTGCCCCTCTCCTCCCTTATAAAAGGGCACCTCCTCCCCCTCCTCCTCACACTAATTGGAGCACTCAAGCTCGGCCAACCCCTGACATTTTCTCCTCTCCACTTCCCTAGAATAATCCTAGAGGTCCTGGTCTTCTTCAAAGACCAATATTAGTTCCCTAAGTGGAGGATTCAAAGAGGAGTTCCAAAGAAGAGGTAATATCCATTACCGATCTTTTCAATTTCTTTCTTCTTCAACATATTATTCTTTAGTTTTTTCATGATAAAGTAATTACATCAGTATTACATGCATACTGATATGTTATTATAAATATGAAACAACCCTAATTCACCTTCTATCCATCCTACGGAAAAATGAAATCACCGCACCGCGCGTGCGTACGTACGGAATACCGTCTCCACGCCGTGGTGTAATCTATTTTCCACCATCACCTTACAAGGATGTGTATAATGGTGTAATGAGTAACTATTTATGATTATTATAATATAATATTGATACTGAAATAATATATATATACTCCAATATAGTTCCACGATCATAGGAACGATATCATCACTCGTGCGTACGTACGAAATACCGTCTCCATGATGTGATGCGACTCGTTCTACATGATCATCATTACATAGTAATTATATAATTGAATTGAATGAATAAATATGATATATGTTACACTAATACCATTATGGATATAAGGTATCTATAACCATAAAAGAAGAATAAGAATTTGTTCGGCAAAACACGCATAAGAACAAAAGGCAATAAAGACCCAAGTAACAAGTAACAATGAAATATTACTAACAAGAAGCTAAGAATATGACCATATATGATATCATATCAATATGTATGATTCTGGAATAAGTCAATAACATTATTTAAACCATTATACAGGAGCTTCAGACACGTAAAAAGCAAATCGGACTTAAGGTAAGGGAAATATCACAATCTCATTTTTATCTGAGATTGTTTATACTTTGGCATTTACTGGGGTGTATTTTATCATCCACATCCATGTTTCCTCAATATGTAATATTTAAATCCTTATACAATAGTTTATATACAATTTCACCCTTTGGTAAATTTTTAGTAAAGGATATGAATGGAATCTTGTTTCGTTTTTCGTACGAGGTACTTTTTTGACTTTTCCGACAAAAGTACGAGAAGAATGTTTTTTTAACTCATACGACATGAATGGATTTTTAAAACATTATTTCCAAGAAGCTTCCTTTACAAGTTTTCAAGTTTATTTTTAATCATCTTCTTTTATTTTAATGTCGTATGACATGTTATGAAAGGAAAAATGTTTTTGATGTAGAAAGGATATTTTCCTCATAAATGGAGTTCAAGTATTTTATCAAAATTATTTTCCATCTAAGATAATAAAAGGGTTCTGTTTTTATCCCTATTATTACATGGATTTGATTATGTTGTGATGGAAATATTTTTATGAATTCCTTTATCTTATATGAATTGTTTTATGATGTCATGTTGTTTAATAATTCCAATTTTATTACATGGGTTACGCTATGATGTATGGTTTATGATTATGTGGCACACATAAGAAAGGATTCATTATATGATGGGTGGGACCTATATCTCCCTCCAATGCATTGGGTAAAGATTTTATATCTCATGAGATAGACATGGATGAAACGGTAGGTTATACCGGTTCAGTGAAACAGGACTGGAACGAGGGTGACTCGGTTCAGAAAGGGTCTCTGTCCTCTAAGATAGTCTTGGAAATGAGTAATGACTAACAAGAAATGATGTTCCATGATTATGTGTGCATGAAACAAAGATTCATGTTTCATGTTATAATTATGGGGATCTCATTTTCACTTCTATGATTTATTCCATGTTATGATATTATGATCTCTTTTGCAGGTTATGATTTTCAAAAAGATATGATATGATTTTTATTTCCTTTATTTGCCCTTGATAAGCATTTGAGCTCACCCTTTTATGTTTTCTTTTCCCCAGGTCAGGAAGATGGATATTAAGTAGAATATGCTAAAAAGGGACCCTAGATATGATGAAATAAATGGGAGACACTTTAGAAGATTTATGAACCAGTTGTTTATGTTTCCCAGTTTCTAAAGACACTATACCTATACGGTCCTTTGTGGTTTTGTCATATGTTGTAATAAGTGTGCTTCAATTTTGAAGTATTAACAATGTATGTAAAAGTATGGGTCGCTATAATCATGATAGAAAATGCAACAGGCATGTTAAATTTGTGGTGTAGTATTATAAATTGAATAATCATAAATTTAACCACTATAACATGATTTATGTATTTTATTATTAATAATTTTTTAATGATATCAAATATATGAATATATGGGAAAACAATTCAATGAATACATGATTCAAAGGGTTCACACCTAGTTTTGGAGACAACATCCTTATTATGGAGACTTCCATCAGAACATGGAATTCAGTATAATATATAAGAAAATTTAATGTGATAAATACAATTATACTACTAATATATCATGAAAAGAATGATTAGGGTGACTCCAATACGTTAAATATTTTTTCATCCAAATACATGGACAACGCATGTATAAAAAATATTTTAAATACATTACTGAAAAATTTATATATATTTTTACTCTATGATGTGTCCTTTTGATATCTTCATCTAGTGAACCTCCTTCATTCTACCATAATTCACCATCTAGTGTGCGAAAAAAACAATAATTTGATCTATTGTTTGTCTGATTAACATAAATCATAAGCCTGTAATATTATCTGAATCTATACCTGATTACTCAATATAGTATTATTTCTGATACTAAAACTTGGTAAGACTCCTTCCGGAAACCATGAACTAAAACTCGACCTACTTGGTCAAAATAGAATCTTTTTCTGATGGCATTGACCTAAAAACTCTATCTAATGAATCAGTTTTGAATGTGTTATCCAATTACACTTATTGGTATTTAATTAATTTTAAATGAATATTTGTTGAAATGATTAATTCAAAGAATCATTAGAAGTATAAAATTTTGAAATATATTAATATTGTCTGAACAGTTGAACCTATAGACAATTATTATGGGTGTACATGAAAAACAAATACAGGGAACCAATTTGTGTTTCCCACTCAATGAAAAATCTCATATAAAAACTATCACTCAGCTAAAGTCCTCTAGATGACAATCAATTATTTGAGTTCCTTAATGAATATTCTTGAAGCTTCATGAAAATATGACATCTTTAGCCTACTTTAAACGTGCATAACCTCTGAGTTAAGGATCTCATTTACTCATCTGTATCTCATCTAGAAAAAAACATCGATTGATCATCAACTAATCATCAATGTATTGGGGTTTTACATATTTAAGTAATATCCTAGATGAATCTATCTATAATATGTTTGTCACATGACTTCATTAAGAACATTCCATCTGGTAATTCTCATTCTTCATTTTATAAATTCATCCCACCTTAACTAAAATTGTACTAAATAGTAATTTTAAAAATAATTTTTTAAAAGATGTCGTGATTGTTGGTCTGTTTTTATCATCTAATGAATGATCATTTGATTGATCTTTGTTCGATAGAATTTGTTAAATATACTCAATATAATATCCTTCCATCAATTTTACCCTCGATGAAATTAACACTCCAAAAAATATACATCCCATACACTCTGGGAATATTAGGTATTTGTGATGGGATATATAGGAAGAGGGATGACCTTATCACAAATAATTATGAATATTCTCTTCTATCTAGTGGGGAATCATTTACCATTGAAAATAATGGTTTTCTCTAATTATTTCCACTACGAAAACCTTATCATCATAAATATTTTTTATAAATATTACCACCATATCATAGGAAGTTTTATATTCTATGAAAATGATTACAAATCACAAATAATTGATTAAATATCTAATATATTTCTTAATTCCAAGTGTATTAAAAACATGCTCATTCGCTAATATCTATTCTTCACCACGGGTCTTGTCGCCAATAATCGGTTATTGGTGACATTTCCATCCTAAATAATTATCCACCAATACTTATTTTTTATGGGATCCATAAAAATTTATATTTATATTATTAATATGGGTACTTATGGAAGGGTCTATTTTGGATGAAACGTTCGAAAATATATAAATTTTTATTAAATTTCTATCGAAAATTCTCTCTTAACAACTAATATTATATATATATATGACACCAAGAAAATTTGTTAAATTGTTTACCTTCACCCTCTCCCTTCAACTCTTCTCTTTCATAATCTTCTATGTCCATTCACTAATGTTTTTAATTTTCAAGTAATCTGACACTATTAGAAACCAAATTTTTTTAATTTTTTTTAAACATTACTTTAGAAGATCTTATATTTATATTGTTTTGGTTAATAATTTTTTTTATTTTTTTTTTGAATATTTAGAAATAAATAATAGTAATTATAATTCATTGACATAAATTATAGATAATTGATAAATAATATGTAATTTTTTTTGATAATTGATAAATAATTATTTTAAATTATTAAAAAATTGCATTATTTATTGTTAAATAGTAATTAATAGCTATAATTTACAATGAATAATGTTAAATGGAAATATATTTAGTACTCATTAAAACTTGTTAGTGAAAATTAATTAAAATTAGTGGTAATTAGAATAAGTAGTGCTAATTAGAAATAATTATCGTCAAATAGACTTAATTAATAAAAATTAGTTGTAAATAGTAAAATTTATATGTAATTAATGGTAATTATTAAAAATTAGTTATAATTAGTTGTAATTTTAAAATATTGTTAATAATTTGTAAAAATACATTAGTAATTAGTTGTAATTGGTAAAAATTAGAAGTAATTAGCAAAATGTAGTGGTAGGTATCAAAAAATTGAAAACATTAATGGTAAATAGAAAACATAAGAAGAAAAAAGTCAAAAATTCGATATAAATTTTAAAAATTAGTGGTAATTAGTAAAAAATTATAGAAATTAATTTTAAATACCGATAAATAGAAATAATTTGTTGAAATAGTGATAATTAGAAAAAACAAATGGTGATTTGCTATAATTTTTAAATATTTGTGTTGATTTAAGAAGGTTAGACATATATAAAGGTAATTAATAAACAATAATGGTATTTAATGGTAATTAGTAAACATTATAAATAATTGGTTGTAATTATATATAAATAGTTAAAATTAGTGGTAAATAGTTCATATTTGTGGTAAATAGTTAAAAATTGTGGTAATTAGTAAAAATAGAATTAATTAGTAAATATAGTGTTACTTATTTAAAATAATTGTTAATTAAAAAAATTTTGTGATAACTAAAAATATTAGTAGTAATTATAAAATAATAGAAAATAATTATGTATAATTAAAAACAATTAGTTTAAATTAGTAGTAATTACCCATAATAAGATATCATTTATAACAATTTGTGGCAATTAATGATAAATTGAGGTTATTAGTGATAATTTTTTAAAAGTAATAAATAGTTTGGTATTGTTTAAGAATTAGTACATTCTTATTGTAATTAGTGGTGATTAGTGGTAATTAAGTAAAATTTGCGGTGATTAGAGGTAATTAGTTATAATTATTAAAACATTAGGGTGATTAGTATTAATTAGTTTTAATTAGTAGTATTTATTGGTTATTATTAAATAGATTTTGATAATTAGGAACAATTAGTAAAATTAGCTATAATGATGTTCGAGGTATGAATTTTGAACAAAACAAAACCCATAAATATAATTATTTAACTCCTCAATTATTACTATCTTAATATTGTATGTTTCTAAAGAATTATGATGATTCCATAAATTTTGGTTTCAGAAAAAGAAAATATTATGAATTTCCAAAATTTATGGATATTAAATGACTTATTGAAATGAAAAATAGATGTTTTAATCAGATATTCTCTTTTTCAAAATCATTGTTCCATAAGGAAAATATGTTAAATATAAATTTCTATGAGATCAAGTAGATGGTTTATAATTAGGTTCTTGGTTATCCTAATATTCATTCTTGTTTAGATGATTTCAACCAATATTTTTGTGAAAGTGAGTTATTATTTTGTTTTCCTACATTTGGAAAATTGTTTTGGAAAGAGGGTCTAAAAAGAGTGTCTGGATTGGTTCTCATTAAACATTTGTAGTATTTCCCACATTCATCTAGATTAAAGTGACTATTTATGTCTCAGATGAGAACTTCATTGATTTAATAGAAAAAATAAAATATTTAAACAGGTAAATGACTAAATCATTCATTTCTTGTCAATTCAAGGATGCAGTTGGACCAAGTACATAGATATTTCTCTTCTCAAGTCAATGACGTGTGATCATGTCTTTTAACTTATCCATTCTATCATTTTTTATTCTTAAGGTATTCATTATTATTGTTTCCCTATCTTTAAAAAATCATAAATCATACATTTTATTCTGTTAAGGAAAGAAACATATATCATTTTTTAAATTATTAATCAAAGTATATCAAATTAGAATATTTATTTTTATTTGAATCCATTGATTGATGTATTTAATATATTGTGGAGTATTGGTGCCAATATTTATTATATTGTATTAAAACAAACTTTCCTAATGAATGCTTTCTTAATGTTGAAAATTAGTGACATCATTGTATATAGCATGTTATCTATAATAAAATTACATTTTATAATGTCATGTTTATAAAATACGATGGAAAGAAAAGTATTTATTCTAAAAAATGGATGAAAACATTTTATTTTTGTTGATCATCACAAACTTATTCATATTGATGATCATATTACATATAACAAAAATAATTTCAAAAATATAACATTAAATTATATTGACATAAATCAGTGATACTAAAAATTGACTTAAATTCAATTATAACTTCATTATCACTAATTACATTTGGACTTACTCTAAACCAAACAAAATTTGATTGCTTTGAGAATGACCATAATTTTAGAGAGTGGTTCATTTTTACGATATATGATATTGAATGTTGAGAGAATATTGAATGGTTATGATGTAATTGCATGGGGTGGGGGTGGTGTTTTCCTATAAGGGGAGGTAGAGTTAGAGTGAAAAAAATTAAAAGGGTTCAGTTTAGTAAATTAACCATTTTTTCAAAAATATAAAAGGATTAAAAACATCATTGAACAACAACCATATCTTGTACTGTTACAATGAATTCATGTACTGAATTTTTTATAGTATATAACTACTGACTTTAATGTGCATTTATTAAAAAATGAATTCCATGGCATAGTGTGATGGTTCTACAGTCTAGAATATAAATTATTTAATACCACATGAGATTATATATAAAAATAAAATATCAATTATAAAAATAATGAATGAAATTTAAAATTTAAAATAAATACTAATGACCTGGTGGTTGTGGCAATTATCCTAAGCAGAAAAATATCTTCCTCTATAAATTCAATCTGTTGCTACATCCCAAAATAAAAATTTCCACTTATCCGACATGAATGATTAACATTTTAAATTATCCTTACATTCCCACATCATATTATCACTTGACCTGAACTAATGGGATATCATTTATATCTAGTATCATTATCTTGGATTTAGCCATCCAAACTAGTTGATCATTCAATAATATATCCTTTTATAATTGTACATCAACATAGTTTAAAACATTAGAGGGGTTTTTATGATATTTAAATAGTTGTTATAATTGTATATTATTAAAAATCATTAAGTATTAAATAATGTTCATAAAATATGTAATCATTCTAATTTATTATATAATCATTTAGAGACCCAAAACCCATAGATAAACCTTCCCCCACCAACCGAATTACTGTGGAAATAATTGAGGTGTTATTCTAAAAAATATATTTCTATAAAATAGATAATCTAAGATAAAATTATAATGATTAAAAACAAATATAGAAATGATGAGAATTAATTAATCATTAAATTATAGTTCTGATGATTTATTTTATCTCTTTGATAAGGCTCTATAAATGAAATAAATATCATCAGCCTTAGTCAAATAAAGCATAGAGTATCGAGGACAACCATATATTATATCGAGTGGGTTCATATTGAAAAATTAGTGTTACCTATTTTCATATGAAAATTAAACCAATAAACAGTTTTTATCCAATGAGAAAATTAGTTCTAAGAAACATGATATTAGTATATCCACAAAATATTGGATCTCTAACTCTATATGGCCAAAAATTTAAGATGGTATTCCATTATCTATATAACCTTACACCCCAATCACCTCATAGATTCCCTTCTAGAACCATGATGATGACAAGGTTACCTTCAATAAATTATGGATGATGAAGTTACATCAAATATCACGATCTTCTAAATAAATAGCTTCTCCATATCTTTTACCATCATGATATCTTTTATTGGTAGAAATTGATATGATTTTATCAACATGTAAATTATAGCCCTGATTTAATTCCTTATCAGAGTTGTATGAGAAAATTGTATGATAAAATCCATAGAGACAATACATTGTGTCATTATTAGAGAAGTATAAGGTTCTAGAAATCTAGAAGCCCATTAGTTCATAACATCGACCATCTAAAAATTATTATATCAAGATAGAAAAATATTATGTCCCACCTCATACATGAAAATGTATTACAATGATTCATATCATAACCCATTTAATTAGAATGGGATAGAATAACCCTATGATATTTTAGCAATGCTGATATCTTTTTCATTCGATGTGACAAAGAGATAATATAAATGTACATGAAGAATAAAATTCCCTCTATAGATATGGACAAATCACTGGTGGTCTTGACACCATATACTTATTTGATGACATGATATAACTATTTATTTTATGGTTATTACAAGTATCAGTGTTCAATAAGAGAATAGTTTTACTTCACATTATAAAAAAACAAACCTAACTTATCCATCATTACTTTAAGATTATAACCTATAAAAATAATCATAAGTTCATATTCTGTACTAGATTTCTATAATTCAATGGATTTAAATTTACTCATCATATAATTAGTGAAAATATTTCCATAATGATGACCCTAATAGAGATCAGCATCAAATATCTTCATGTTATAAATCTATATCCACGTCCCAAGGATTCAATCATTCTTATAGAATATGTTACTCAAATTATAATGATTTCTTATATATTAAAATTTTCCTCGAACATATATTTTGGACCACATGTATATATTTTTAAAATAGATTCTAGTTCAAGTTCATTAGTGGGATAATTACTCTCCAATAGATGTATTTTACAATTTCGTTATGCTACCACAAGATCACTATACATGGTTTACATCATAAATTGATAACTGATGCATAAAAATTTACTTATCACTATATTTCCCATGATAAGATCAATATATGGGGTGATGTCAACTATCACATTAGTTATTCAATTTAATATTTACATTCTAATCTCTATAACATCATTCCATTTCATTTTATTTTTTCATTGAGGAGGTTATAATTACGAAGTAACTAATGAAATTAATATTGTACAAATCTAATCACAATTGTTTTTATATAACTGACATTCATATGATCCTATCAATACATAATGTCCTTCCTCTTCTTAGGATCAACAGAAATGTCCTTCAAGGATACCACATGCTCCATGAAAAAACAACCCAATTCAAGAATATATATTTTTATAGTTTATCATAGATATAATAGTCTAGACTTATTTATGAAACAATTATAAAATGTTTCCCATGCTTCTCTTAAGCGATATAATATATAACAAATTCATCTATATCCACCATGATAATGGAATTAATGTTATAATGAAATATTTAGTTTAGTAATTTCATCAACACTATATTAAAATTATTCACTCAAAAAGTGTCAAAGGATACATCTATATTTTTCCAATGTGAGAGAGTTTAATTATAAATATTTAACTCTATCATTTTAGAAGAAGATAACAAAACAAATGAAAATAATTAGATAACCACATTTCCCCCTAAATCAATTTATTAAAACGACTAACGTGTAAGGATCGATTAATTTTATTATTAACAAACTAGTTCATTTTTCCAATAAAAACAAAACTGGAAGGTTCTATTCCCTTTTTTCATTACATAGGTATAAATTAACCCATTTAGACAAACAATATGGATAATATCCATTGGGATTGGATCACCTATATTAAAATTAAATTATTTCAATTTTGTTAGTACCATGTGATGTTAATATGTATATATCAGTTGTGTTCCAATAATCAAATCAATATAAAACTCAATTTATCTCTCATGTTGTAACCATAAGTTGTAATTGGGGTATACCAATTTGAATCATCAAAATGAAAGATGTTTCTCACATATAAAAATCACTATAAAAACATTAATTAGGGAGGTTGATACCTATTGTATAACCCTATTAATAATAAGATGTTTATGTTCTGTCTATCTACACCATGGGTCTCATTACTTAAAAAATATATGATCACTCCCATAATTATATTATAAAGACACCATTTAGTGATATGTGTCAATATAATATTATAAATGTTTCATCATGAAAATAAAAAACATTACTTCTAAATAATCAATTTCACAAATGAGGAAATCCAATGATACCTCTACCATGGATTTAAAGACGATACATGAGGGGGATTGAATGAAATTATTTATATTTTTGAAAGGAATCAATTTCGTAGTTACATAATGAAAAATATTTGTCCAAAATTCAATAATATTAATAGAAATATTCATGCGTGCTACACTATTTTTGAATAATTTAACAATTGTTTATGATTCAATAATAATAGTACTTATTCTTATCACTGATGTCATCTGTGATTACCAAAGAACATGAAATATAACATAAAAATATATGGTTTCATTCTATTTCTATGTACTAGTTCTATAATATAGATTATTCCTTAGAAGAAATTTACCAAAAGAAGAATCAAATTTCATTTGTGCCATGAGGATCAGTATCTACTAATTTTAGAACGTTATACTATTCTAGAGATCCATTTGGAGTTACAGATCCTAATATACTCCCCAAAAAAGTATTGATTATATAAAACCTCTATGGGTTTCGGACATTCATATAAGAATTTAATGTTTAAAGAGTCTCTAATAATGAATTCAAAATATAACAAAATATTCTACATTATTCAATAATGAGAACAAAATTTCCAATAGATGAAAAATATGACTAAAACATTTATTCTATTCCACCACCACTACCTCTTATAGAGTAATCCTATATTATAATTATATAAAAAATAGTGTTCACTAAACCTTGAAAATAGTAATTTATTTGAGAATCTTAAATATCATAGGTTGTTTAATTTAAATAACTTAATCTCAATTAAAGACACCCACATATAATTTATCATTCATAGGGAAGACCCCAGGTCATATATATTGTTGGAAACTAATTTTTAATCTATGAACTTTATTCCATCATTATATACCATCATTATTGAACAATGGAAAATATTTTTGAGTTTATTAGTATATAACACGAAGAATTATATTTCCCTTCTAAGGCGTCCCAATCACAATATATTTTTTGAACACAAAGGTTCTTGGGTATAACTCTGATATAAACAACTCATATAAATCATTATATACAAGAATATCATGAATCATAGTAAGGACCATTATCTCCACCGACATTCCAATGTGACCCTAAAAAATAAACAATATGGAGTTCACATAATAAATTTCAGAGTCCAAATGAACTAATGATTTTCTCTGTCTTCTAAAATCTTTTATCTACATTAAGAGAGTCATTACTAAATTTAAATGTTTGCAACTTAGGAAGATTAAACTATTATCCTCAATATATTTCTTTACAATAATAAATATATACCACATAGGGAATAAATTTACAATATTACTCCTCTTACTACCAAGGATTGATCTTTCTCACCATTAATTAGATAAAAATGTGATCCCTAAAATGATTTGAACATGGAAAATTGTAATGAATCAAATTAGAGGGTACAACAAGGGTTGTGATGGGGCATCTTACTACATAATATAAAATTATATGAAATATAAATTAAAATATAAATGTTGAAATCGGTTTTAAATCAAGAAAACTTATATATAATCGCACAGATCATTGAAAAATAAGACAAAAAATGAAAAATATTTAAATATTTGGTCCACACATGTGGTAAGAACATCATGCACTCTTACAATCTAGAAAAAATGAATTCAACATGGATTAATATTTAATACATTTGAATATCTCCAAGACATTAAATTTCATTACCAAAAAAGTTGGATAGACATTGCATTGTTTATATTTTTGGGGTTCCAAAGATCCTCAACTATCTATATCACTACTTTTCGATATAAAATAAATTAATAACCAAGACTTATTACCATTTAATCCATGCCCAACCCATGATAACTCATACCAGATGAACTGAGGTAGTTTCTAGAATGGGCTAAATGGAATTCTACATCCCCACTAGAAGGGAACATATTAAATTGGTTATCAAGAACACTTCTAGGTATTTTTTAAACCAAATAATTAAACCAAAGGTTACTTATGAAAAACATGAAATGTTTTCTCTCAAAATATAAATATCTATCAGTCACGTAATGAAAAATTAACATAACAAATACATGGATTATTATAAAAAAACATGTTATAATTTCAAATCAACAGTATTACATCCATAAAACAATATATGTTATAAAATTCAAAGGAATTGGATGGGAACCAAAATAGGTGATATGAGATCAATCTAACTGATATAAATTACCTCCATATAAAAATATTTAACAATAATGGGTTCACCCTATAAGAAATATCCATCGTCAAATATATAACCACCATGAAAATATATTTCCTCCATGTGGTTTGTTTTCCTGACCAACATAACTATAAACACGATATGCATTCACCCATTGGTTTTATTTATGGTATAAACCAAACTACATAATAGGGACCTATAAAGTGTTTTGTGAGAATAGGTTTTATAAAATTCTATTAATGATTGTTTGAAAATGGAGATATAAAAATAACCCTTTCATTTTTTTTAATGTAGACAAGTAGCTTGATCTCAATCTTTTAGTAATGTAAGTAATTTGACGTGAATTTATAAAATAAATAATTTACCAGAAAAAGTATCATGGGGTGCACTATAATGTTACTATCTAAAATGCATTATATAGTTCACACCATATATATAATAAATTACATTATTTTGGCTACTAGACAATTTCAGATTATAGATATCAAATATTACTTGACTGGCTAAGGAACGAAGCTGAAATATTTGAAGGAACCTATATAAAAGTGTAATCCTAGGATCCATTTCCTTGTACCCATTTTATCCCATTTTATTTAACTTATTCTAATTAAAATATTTTTTTTCTACATTGTCACATCCTGAGTATTAATAAAGAAACACTATGTTCAATAGCTAACGAGATACACTACATCGATCATAATGGGAAACATAAACATTAATATTTAAATGTAACCCTTATAACCTAGCCATTGGAATAGTTGAAATGAATAGTATTAACTAGATTATGATAATGTGGTATATATATTTTTATAATTAATTCATTGGTGCACAATTAATTATAAATGAAGGCTAAACCCTTTTTAAATAAATGTAATTTTTTTATAAAAAACTATTTAAATGAAAATAAATGAGTTTATAAAGTAATAAAATCACAAATTTTTATTAATAAAGTAACTTATTAATGTGTTATGTTAATTTTTTAATATTCTATATATATAGTTTATGGACATTCCATAAGAACATATTCAATTCTTCATAATAAATATTTATTTTAAAAAAAATTAATGTTTTCCTACTTTTGTTGGAGAATAAATTTTAAATCAAGTTTTTTACACTTTTATAAGTTATATTTGGAGAAATTTAATTTTTATTTGGAATTAAGACATAACATTCTAATTTTTTTAAATTATTATTATTGTTTTGATATTATTATTCATTTGATGAATAGTAAAAATGCTGCAATTTAACTCAAAACTAATTTTTCATCTAATTTATTTATATAGATAGACTGTACTTTTAATTGGCATTAAATTTTATTTATATTAATTTTTAATAATTTAATACAACTTTTTTTCATTTGAATTAATTTAAAAATGAAATTAGATATAAAAGCAACTCAATATTTACAATGTTTCACTTTAAAAACACACATTTTTTGTATTTCTCTGTGGAATTAATTTTAAATATAATTTCCAAAACTCTGTTAATTAAATTAAATAAAATGGATTTCATTTATAGAATCATAATTTCTAAATTATTTTTTATGTTTTAGTTCATTTATAGTTATAAAAAATTTACCATGGTTAAAAATATTTACCATAGTAAAAGTAAACTTTTGGAGAGGGTTAATGTTAAAAGTTAAAAAACTAACATACCTAAAAACAATAAGAGTTCCCGTCTTAGAAAAAAATAGTTGTACTTTGATTAAAATAATATTTAAAATATTTAAATATTAAGAAAATTATTACATATTGGTCATTGGTCTTCATGACTTGATTTTAATAATGTCCTAGAGTATTTGTTTTATTGACAAGGTCATATCAGACCCCTGATTTGATGAGAACCATGAAGTGCTATGACAATATTATTAAATATTGTTCAATGGTTGAATGAAATATTACAATGGAACACATAGTATACAGACCGTCAGCTGAGATTACTCATAAGCAATTGAGAATTACTCTCATGAAGTTCATACTTCATAATCCCATAGACTAGAGATTATGATAATAGACCCACCAGTAGGAATTCCATATGTTTTTTGTCATCGTATATTCATATATGTTACCATGTGTAATAGTATTTAAAAATTAAGATTATCATTAATATGTGTCATGGATCAGGCACTCTGATTTAGAGACGAACAACATCCCAACATATGTTGACAAGAAGTAGGGTGTGGTTGGTTCGTCACGACTGGCATGTTATTAATTGATAAGTTAAAGATATATTTTTCCCTTCCATTTAAGGAAGTTGATATCTAAAACCATTCATTGAAATAGAACCATTACACAAAATTCCACATCCTTGGTGTAACGACTATTTTATTTCTTGTATTCAAATTACGGCTTATAAAGCACAATGGAAGATGTAACTATCATGAAACATGCTTGATGAAATATTGTGACAAAGGGATTATATTACACAGTGAGAATTCATATGTGGATGTCATTTTTGTGACTTAATGTTCAATCTAATGGGATACTTGACCCATTTCTACACAGTACTCTTAGACCTAAAGAAATCTTACCTAATGCCAAGGAGAAAAAATCCTGAAGGGTCACACACTATGTGTTTTTTGTGGTCCCGGTTAAATTAAATTTAAATTTAATTAATGAAATAAATATTATTCTTAAGATAGTGGAATAATTTTATTCAATTTATAATGGATTAATAAATTAAATAAATATTTCATCCCTGGATGGGTTGAAAAATTTATTTATTTATTATAGTGAAAATTTAATAAATATTTATGGTTTAGTTTTTATATAATTTTTTTATAGAATAAATTATTTATTTACCTATTCCGGTGTTCTATAAATGGAAGTGGAGTTTGATCAGACCAAGGTGGGTCCAGTAGTAAAATAATTATTCTCAAAACTATAAATTATTATTTAACTAGTTTTCATAAGTTAAAATAATAATAACGTTGCTGTTATTTTGTGATGCAGAATATTATTTAATCTATTTTCCATAAGTCGGGGCACTATAAATAATGAATTGGTATTATTATTAAAATAATGAGTTTTCCCTCTGGTAATTTATGTATTTAATTGTTGTTACACAATTAAATATTGTATTTGAATCCCAATGTCGATTAATAGATACTTACATGTATTGTGCCATTAAACGAACTGCACACCCAAAGAATTGATAATTGTTGAGACAAATTATTTCTCTCTCAAATCATCTATTATACCCTCTCAGGAATGGGATATGTTCATTAAAACTAAAGAACAAACAATCAATAATGATCATGGCTATGATGAAAACCTTGAAGTGCTATGACAGTAATCTAAAATTCAGTTTTTATATTGGATGAAAAATTATAATGGGACATGTAGTATAATTACCGTTAGGTGATAGTACTCATAAAATGAAGATAATTCATCCCATGAAGTCAAACATGGTAATCACAAAGATGAGAGTTTATGAGAACCGATCAACTAGTAGGAATTCTGCAAGATTTTATGTCATCTAATATTCCTATATGCGATTTTGTGTAATAGTACTTAGACTTTTAGATTATCGTTAAAATGGGTCATGACTCGCACACATTGAATTACTGATGAAAACCATCATGCCATATGCTGGTGGGAAGTAGAGAACATTGGGTGCATCATGAGTGGCATGTTATTAATAGATATATTGAGGTAGGATTTTTCACTTCCATATATGGAAGTCAATATCTCATCCCTTTTATTGAAATAGATCTATCGCACAAAATTCCATTTCCATGTTATATTTTAGAGTTTATATAATTTAGTCAATTTATGATGTATCATGCAAAAAGGTTGATGAAACTATCATAAAACATTCTTTATGTGATTTTGAGACAAATGGAATATATTACACAGTGAGATTTTATTTGGGGATATAATTGTTGCATCTTTATGTTATTTATCTTGGGTGCTTTGACCCGTTTCTAGAATGTACTTTTTATCATTAGGCAAGCCTTACTAATTCCAACAAGACAAATTCCTACAGGTTTACACACTACACGTTTCTCATGGTCTCGATTGAATTCTATTTAAATTTAATTAATGGAATAAATTTTCATCCCATGGATGTGGAATAATATTACTCAAGAAAAAATGATAGCATAAATTAAATAAATATGTATTCACTATAATGGGGAAAAATATATATTTATTTAGTTTATTCAACATTTAATAAATATTAAATTTATAGTTTGTAAATAAAATATTTATTTAATAGAAAAATTTATTTATTCAATTATTCGGGTGTTCAATAAATGTAAGTGATTTTGAGTGGACCAAGGATGGTCTAGTAATAAAATAATTATTTTCAAGATGTTAAATAAATATTTAACTAGTTGGCACAAGTTAAAATAATAATAACGCTTCTAATATTTTATTATGTGTAAGTTTATTTATTCAGTTTTGAAAAAGTTGGCACTCCACAAATAATGACACGATATTATTATTAAAATCATGCCTTTTATCTAATGTTATGAATTCCTTTACATTCTGTAATGCAATTAAATATTGTGACTGATGACCCATGTCGATAAATATACTAACATGTCTATTATGGCTTGTATAGAACTACACACCAGGTGAATTTAAAATTATTGAGCCAAGTGATTTCTCTATTGAATCCCCTTCCTACCCCTCTGAATAACGAGAGACATTATTCAAGACCTGATAATAAGAGATCAAGAAAGACCGACTCAAGACTCTTATTTCTCCGTGCTAGCACCCAGAGAATGAAGAGTGTCGATTGGAGGCCATACGAGCACATGTGGATCACAGCAAGAGATAGTCCTGGTTGGATCCTCACAAGAGTAACAACACAATCTGGAACAGTCATTCCAGATGATCAACATCATCAATGATGAAAGTGTTGAAGACCAAGTTATTATTTTTATTATGAAATTACTTAAATTAATTATAAACATGATGTGAAATATCTTCTCTAATGGTTTCAGTACACTTCCTTTATTATCTAAATCTATGATTCTATTACATTGAAGTGGGAATTTATCATCATATTGAACTAAGAATAATCATTGATTGTGGTAAAAATTAAAGTTCTATGTCAGCACAACCACCCTTCTACTGCACCATGAACCTACAAAAAACATCAATATTTAATGGTTGGTATTGTTGTGGCCCGACCCTAAATTTCCTTTAATACATTAATTACAACTTAAAGACATGTAATTTAATTCCACCTCTATATGGTTATATTTTAATATAAACTAATCAATAAATTAATCACTAGAACCCACCTCTCCACATCTATAAATACCACCACCCTATTTCGACGCAAAAAGCCTTATAGCTCCTTAAATAACTACCCAAACCTCTCATCCTCACTATCCCCATGTCTATTTGCATATTCTGTCACCAAAAGACTAAATAGAAAGTAATTTACGGTCTTTCTTGCAAGGGACATTCAAGAGGTAATTTTCTCAATGTTCCTCTCTTAATTTATTATCTTTTTCTACTTTCTCCTCACCTCATTCATCCATAAATGCACGATTAATCCATAATCCTGTATATAATGGAGTTTTATGTTTCTAATGAATTATGTCATATATAATTCATTAATTACAAATCTTTTTCAAAGAAACAACATTTTTTCCATGTCTAGTAGGTTAATCCCATCCATGAGTAATGTTTTTTTCTTTTTACATTAACACCTTTATGGAATATCACACCTGATTTTTCTTGTTTTTGTTTATGATCGTTGTATTTTGGGACTATGGTCTCTTTATCGGGTTCCTAGTTTGATGGGTGTTGAGATTTTATGTGTTTTATTTTTTTTGTATTTTTCTCAAGGTTGATCCTTAGTTCATTTTGGAGTTTTTAGAGAAAACACAGAAGATGGTTTAAAAGGCCTTGTGCTTGGTTGGTGGATGGATTGATAAACTGTGCAGATGAACATAGATAACCATGAAGAGTGTATAAAACCCACTGCATGGTTGGAACATGGGTGTGAGGTTGCTCAAATTTTACCATGTTGTCCATCCAGTTTCTTCTGCACTATTTGGCGCATTGTTTAATAAACCTTCCGGATTAATCATGCGAGTGCCCATAATTAAAAAGAATGTGATTTTCCAACATTACATACTCATTATTTTTTAACCCAAATCTACCCAAAATTGCTTCTTCGGGTTCATAGTGACCAAGGGAGGCATCTACCTCCCCCATTACACTCTTCATCCTACCTTGGTGTAAATCTAAGATATATTCATTATGGTCCTAGTTTCCCAAGGAAAATTCCTTCTATTTACACCTCACTCTGAATTATTAATTCATATGTTTCACGGTTCCTAATTATCCACATCTCATGATCAACCCATGATTCTAATTTCCCATGATTTTTATAGGGGTTTTAGATGTTTAGTGTCAATTGTTTCCTAGTTGTGGAGTAGTATAGGTGTAAATGGATTTCGCACAATCATTCCAGAAGTGTATTGGTCCGAGCTAAGTGATTCCATGATTAACCATTAATTGATGAATTTTTATAGTTTAATGTTTAATTTATGATGTTCCGTTATCATTATACGTGGTTGGAAAATGTTTTTCAAAAGGATTAAGTGTGGATTTGATTTTTAATTTACACTTTTATAAGGATTTGGGTTTTTCTCAGGTGTAAACTCTTGTTGTGCCACTTGAAATGATTTTATAAATTGAAAAAATAGTTTATTATATAATTAAAGGGTTGAGAAATAAATTTTATTATATAAGTTATGTACGGGTGATTTTAAAAGAGGGATATGTGTGCAATTTTGTGTGGAATACCATTATAGTGTTCAAGAAAATTGTTTTATAAATAGTGAAAATGATTCATTAAACTGAGTAAGGGGTGTGGAGTATGTTTTGAATTTTTTAGTGTGGTATTAATTTTTTGAACTATTGGTATGTATTGATAATTGTTTATTTAAATTTTAAAATTAAGAAAATAATGTATTGATTTGATTATAATGTGTTGTTTTTTTAATGTGAAATTTTGACAGAAAATTGATATTGTTTTTAGTGTACACATTTGGGCTGCTAATTTTATGTTTTTATAAAATATATATTGTTATATAAAATTACATTTACAGTGTGGAAGTGGTATTTGAAATGGTTGAGCATGCGTTTAAAATTATTAATGTGGATGTTTTATGTGGAATTGGTTATTTTTGCAGGAAAAACCTGTTGTGTGATTATTGATGTCATTTTATAATGAATGCTATTGGTTTTTTGCACTATGTTTGAGCTGTAAATGGTGTTTTGAAAAATAATTATTGTGGGGTTTATTTTTAGAGAGGGTTTCAGGTGCACTTTTTGTGTAAAAGAGTTATGGTGTTTAATGAGGTTCATTTTTAAAATTTTATAATGGTTTATTAAAATATTTAAAAGTTAGAAATCATATTTGGGATGTTTTTTCAGTGTGCCTACGTATTCAAAAATCAATTCATGGTGTGAAATTTTGGCATGGAATTTGTGATGCTTGGATTAGTTGTGGTAATGTGGATGTGATGTGATATGTGGCATGTAAAACTTGATTGAGCATAAAAAAGGGAAGCCCAAGTATATTGGTGGATGAAATTGGACTAGTCTGGTAGTGATTTAGAAGTGGCGTTGTCCTGGATTCACATAGTATGATTAACGAGGAAAATAGTATCTAAATATGAATAATTTTTTGAGAACCCTAAAATTTAGGATTTTTTTCCTTTCTAGTGTCTTGTACATGAGAAAGTTACTGGTCTTTGTTTCTATACATCATTTACCGAGATATGTTGTACCTAGGTCCCCACTATTAGCTAGTCCATAGGGTTATTTACCATGAATAGTTCTCATTTTATAAATATAACATACTATTGACATAGGGTATGGTTTGTTAGGAATTTCAAAATCAATGGTGATTTCCTTAATGTTTCATTCTTTAAAATACATTACATTTATGGTTTCATTCATTCTATGTCGTTTTTAAGTGATTTTCCCTAAAATTGATTTATCATTTCATTAATTATAATACTTGAAGGTATATTTTTCATTTAAATTTTCGTGCATGGACTATTTTATCCGGGTATCATCCTTTTGTGATTTGTATCACACCCAACATACACCTTTGGGGGTATGTAGACCATGTTGTCTATTTTTGAGGTTAAGTCTCGATGATTATTGTTGGTAGGTTCTGTTTCAAGTGTCTTGTGTGGTGTATCATGGTTTTTGTGGCTTGGGGATGTTGTCCTCTTGTTTCACAGAGTTTTGGTGGAATTTCGATGTTTTTTTCATCATTATTCCTTTTTGGTTTAAATTAGTTTTTAAACCTAAAATCAGGTAATTATTAAAGGTGTCTCTGTATGGATTTTTTCCCACATCTGGATTTTTGAAGTCATGGGGTATTTTAATCATATTAACATAGTTAAATTATTCACTCTTATTTTTCATGGTACTCGGTCACGTGTTCCAGCTCATGGGGATCAAGAACGCCCTTATGGTCATACCAAAAACCGAGATGTGCACTGGATTGGATGAAAAAATTGCTTGGTTCATGAAAAATTGGTATCATTATCGGATGGATCCTAGAAGACCTTTATTTTCAAGGAACCCATTGTTATTTGGGGATGTCTAGATAGATATGAGTTAGGATTTCCGATACATGATGGGTTTGTGGAGGAAGAGCGTAGTAAACTATTGGTCATTCTGAACCTCATATTTTCATGGGACGTTTAGTTTGTTTAGTTTACATGTCCCTAAATATGGTTTGGTGATTAGGATATGACATGGGGAGTTAGCAAAATTGCCTATGTGATCTCATAGGGCCTATAAATTCATGCGGAACTGGGTGTATGGTTCTACAAGGATCTCTGTGATGATGTTGTGTTTAGAATACATCTTCCAATAGTATGGTCAAGTCACCCACCAACACTAGTTTCCTCTTGGGGGTCTCCTTGAATATTCTAAAATTCAAAAAAATTACTTGAAAAATAGTTGTATGAAAATTGTGAAAAATGGGTTTTAGTGGAATATTTGGATTTTTAAAAAAATAGAAAATTAATTATCATGGTTTGTTTCATGATAACTTTTGGAAAGATGGGTTTTTGTTAAATTAATATTATGTTAAAGTGGAAATGATTTAATGGGATTGGATATCCATATTATAAAAAAAATTTGTTGAAATAAATGTTTTGAATGAAGGGGTTGTTTTTAAAATCTTGACTTGATGAAGAGTATTTGAAACCAAAAAATTGCATTTTGATTTTTTTAATGATATGTGTTTTTCCTAATAGATTTTGTAATATTGGATATAGATATTGATCTTTGTGTAAATGGGGTTATGAAGATATGCATGAGTGAATTTATGAAATGTAAAATGGTTTTTTAAAAGGGCATGGTTAATTTGGAATTTTTTTATAATGAAAAGGGGTTGGTTTTAGACAAATGGGTTTAGTGGAACAATATTGTTTCAAATTTTTAGAAAGTGGTTTTGTATGATATGAAAATGATTTTTTTTAATCCCTGTGATTTTATTTTCAAGCATGGTAAAATGGTTTAATGTGTAAAAATTTGAAAATGGATTTTGACAGGGGGTTAATGTTCCTTTGGAAGGTACATGCTTTTTGAATTGAGTTGAATGATTTTTTTGTAAAATGATGGTTTTTATCCATTGTTGTTTTCATGAGTGCTCACATTCATTGATTTATATAGAAATCTAGATTGATACTTGATATAGAATGGTGGATGGGTGATTGGGGTGGCATGGAAATGTGAATGTGATTGAGACTCGAAGAATCATATTTTGTGAGTGTGTAAATCCACCATATTTGATTTGTTCTATTTTTCAGAAGTGTTTTTTGATGGTGATCATGGTGATTTTTTCAAACTGATGGTTTTAGCTCTTGTCTTCCTATGTCTTATATGTGATATTTAATTCGTATGCTTCTTTGTGACCTGGATGTTATACTCCTATTTTTTCATTATATGTAATCTTGTTGGTATCACGGTTTCAGAGCTGTGTTTAGTGGTTTTATAGAAATGTATTGGGATATTTGATCCAATTTCCTTCTATTTTTTTTCATATTATATGTGATGATTTCGGTATATGAAAATGTTTTGATAGTTCTCATGGTTTCCTTATTGCATTGTTTTCACACACATAGAGATGATATAGATGATGTAGTATGTCTATGGGTGGTTCTTTATGGGAATGATTTCTATTTGGTGAATCTAAGGATTTGATTTAGGAGTTTAAGAAGGTAAATTCACCTATTTGAAGTATCCATAGCCCATTTATTAGAATAGTGACCTATTTTGACTCTCTCTAAGAAACTTTCTTTGTCCAGTTGTGATAATTGGTGTATGGTGGGTTTTATTGTATATATTGTTTATTTTTATCCTCATTCGATGTGAGATAGAAATTTTTTTGTGTATCCTTATGCCTCCATTTTTGGAATGGTTTGTAGTATAATGTTGTGAGTTTCGTGATTTGTAAAAATTATTTTTTTCTACCCGGGTGTGTTATGTTGCATCTTATGGAACTAAAAGAACGTGATTCAATTAAGAGGTTAAAAACCTATAATTACAAGGTAGTAGATGCTTCATTCATCATTTCTCCAAACAAAGGATCCAGAGTGAAGCTAGAACGTAGTTAGGAATCACATGGGTAGAAGAAGATTTACTATGTTTGTGCCTTTACCATTTTGGTGAGGCAATTCTAGTGTTTTTATTGTGGTTTATATTACTGGGAATTTTTTCATGTTACAATGAGCTTGATGGAATTACCCCTCACATAGTGTATGCAATTATTTCTTATGGGATGCATGTTCCTGACCAACATTCTTGTGTGGACCACCCTTGTAAATCAAAGGCAGTCTTGGAATTTATCCTTCTAGATGATAAAAATGGAGGGTAGTTGTTGGTTGTAATTTTTTTTGGCCCAACTATTTCTCCCCCCCCCCTCCTCGAGTAGTGGGTGGTTTTGGGTTTGTGTTGGCAGTTCCAGTTCATTTATTTTCCCCTCGGTTCAAGAGTGTGAGGATTAAATGCTTATGTAGTGTTCCTCTTAGTATGTGTTTGCTGGTTGTTATGGGAGAGTTTTGGTTGTCTTGTGTGGGAAAGGCCCAGTTATAGTTTTGGTAGAATCCTCATTTGGCTAGTGTAAGTTGGTATTTAATGGTTTGGAGACCCAAAGTGGGTCTCATTGGGTTTTCTCTTATGAAATCATCAGGTTCTAGTTGATTTCTATAGGTGGAGATTCTTTTCGAGCTTCTGCTTTGTTGGTGAGAAATTTCAGTATTTTGATCGGTTGATCTGGCTGAGGTAGCTTCATTAAAATTTGTTGATTTTATAGTTTCCTTTTTAGTTTCGGTGAGCATTGGGTTCCGTGGGATAAGGCCTAAAGGTCAGGTTTTGGTTAGGTTGGTAATGTAGTGGTTGGTATTTCCCATTTTCCTATGGATGTGGTTATGGGATATTTTTTTTGGGTAAGAGGACTAAGTTATATATTTGGTGAGATTCATGTTTATTGATTAATAGGTTGGATCATGATGATCGGGAATCCTTAGGAATAGAACAATTAAGTTGAAAATTTTGTCACTTTTCATGTGTGTAAATAGTCAATTGTGGGGAGAACTTCCACACTAGGTTTTTGATGTTTTGATTAATGATATGGGTCATTGTAAATTATGGTCTCTTTATCAGGTTATAGGTGTGACTTGTGTCAATAATTTATGTGTTTATTGGCTTATTGTTTTTCCTCGTGGTTGATACTTGGTTCATTAGCGAGTTCATGGATAAAACATAGATGTTTTGATTAAAATGGACCTACACATGGTTGGTGAACAGTTTGATCAACCATGAAGCTGCACCCAGGTAACTGTGTGAAAGGTATAAAACCTACCACATAGTTGGGGCACATGCTTGTAGTCACTTAAGAGACACCATTACGTCCCACCGATGTCTCCCATACTGTTTAATAAATTGTGCATCATAATTAAGAAAATCTTACCAGAAAATTTGTTTTCCAACATTTCTCCTTGTGGTTATAGATCGAAATCAACACCAACATTCTTATGGAAGTCCTTATTAACCTAGGGAGGCATCTCCCATTCCTCCCAAGACATTCTTCATTCTGCCTTATTCTATAGTATAGTGATTTTCATGTTGGGGCTAATTTTTCAAGGTAATTTCCCTCTCCCTTCTCCTATCTCATCCTTCTACTCTTTTTTTCTTGTTTTTTTCTAATCCCGTAGTCACAATTGACATGGGGTTATGTTTTACAATAATTTTAATGGGGTTTTTGGTTGTTTAGGTTCTCTTTTTTCCTTCTTGTGGGTTGATTGAGTTGTGGATTAATTTTTCACCATCTTTCTAGAAGAGTATTGGTCTTAGGAAGGAGATTCCATTCATAACCATTAAATCATGAATTTTTATTCTTTCATGTTTAATTTAGAAAGATCCATGGTCCTTCAATATGGTGATAAAGTGTTTCTCAAATGTATTAAGTCTCTATTTGATTTTTCATGGCTCTATTTTGTGAATGTGGGGGTTTCTTACATTTAAACTCTAGTTTTGACACATCGCATGATTTTATATAGTGTGAAACTAGATAATTATTACATAGAATGGTTGAACATTATATTTTGGTATGGTTTCTATTTGCATTTGATTTTAAAAGTTCACTTTGGGAGAATTTGTTTTCGGAAAATCATGTTGGTGTTTTTCATTTTTTTTATAAATTATGCAAAAGATATATTATATTTTTTAAGGGCTATGATGCATATTTTGAATTATTTTGGTTTGGTTTCCTTTCTCTTCATTTTTTTTATGTATTTCAATTTTTTCTTAAATTTTTAAATGTTTAAAATTATGTATTGATAGGGTTATGAAGTGTTGTTGGTTTTAATGTGGAATTTTGATACGAAATTGGGTGTGTTTTTGTGTATTAACTTTTGGGGTGATTATTTTAAGTGTTTATAAATTCTTTATTGATTTATTATAATTCTTCTATGGTGAAGATGAGGAATTTTACATGCTTGAGAATGTATTTAGACATTTAAAGTGGCAGTTTTCTGTGGAATTGGATATTTTTAAGGGTACAAACCATTGTGTGCCACTTTTTATCAACTTATAAAGCATGATATTTTTTTATTAAAATGAAAGTGATATGAATGTTTAGTTTTTATATAGCCTTGATGTGTGGTTAATTGTTAATGTGGTTTTGGGTTTTCATTTAGTGTAAAGAATTGGTGTGTTTAATGAGTTTTTTATATAAAGTTTTATAATATCTTATTAAATAATAGAAAAGGTGTGACACATAAATGTGAAATGTTTTTTTTGTGATTATGGTTTCAAAAATGGATTCTTGGAGTGCAATGTTTCGTGGAATATGTGATTGTTTGCATAGTTGTTGTTATTTGGATGTAATGTGATATGTGGCCTATTTAACTTCATTGAGTATAAAAAGGGAAGACCGAGTATGAAGGTGGGTCGACCAGTACTAGTATTCTAGTGACTTTTAAGAGGATATATCCTGGTTTCACATAGAAGGATTGATGATGAAGACACTACCTAAATATGAATGATGATTTAAGACCACTAGATTATTTGATTTTTCTCTTCCCTATTGGCTTGTGCTAGAGAATGTTGTTGTCCATGGTTCATATACCACATTTCACTAAAAAACGAGGTACCTTGGGCCACACTATTAGCTAGTGCATATGGGTATTTCCTATGACTAATGCACATTATCTATATCACACATTCCATCATCATACGGTATGTTTGGTTTGGAATTTCAAAAGAAAAGGTGTATTAATTGACGCTTATTTCTTTAAAACCAAATTATATTTAAAGTTTCATTCATTCTATTTCACTCTATTTTAATGATATTTGACCAAAAATTGATTTATTATTTCCTTATTTATAAGAAATTCATGTTTATTTGTTATTTAATTTTTAGTACATGGAATCTTTTATCTAGGTGGTATCCTACTAGGAATTAGGTCACATAGTGTATACCCCTTTTTGAGTATATAGACATTATTTTATATTTTTCCAGGTAAAATAATTTTTTTGGTAGGTTGAGTTTCTCGTGACTATTTTGGTGTATCTTAGTGGTGGAAGACTAAGGATATGCTCCTCAAATTTCACGGTTGTTTGGGGAAATGTACTGGTGTTCCATTTTTTCTCCCATTTTAATTGTTTTAGTTTGCAAACACAAAATATAGTAACTATTAAGTGTGTGTTTGTTTGGATTTTTTACATCTAGATTTCTGGTTATGGTTGGTTATTTTAATATGATTAATTTTTGTATAAAATTTCTTCTTATTCAATTTGATACTGAGGCACTTTTGGAAGCCTGTGGGGATTGGGAACTCCCTACAGGTCATTCCACAAACTAGGATGGGTTCTAGTTCAGATGACGACAGGTCATGGTTTGTGACTAAATGGTGTAAAATGAGGTTTTATCTTAGGGGAAATTTCTTCTTATAGATCCCTTTGTTATTTGAGTATTTCTTGGTAGATAGTAGCTTGGATTGTTGGGACTCTAGATGTAGGTTCAGGAAGAGTTTCAAGAACACATGGTCATTCTGATCCCCAGGGTTCCATGTGATGTCTAGTTTTGATAGTTTTCAGGGTTTTACGTGTTGTTTGTTAATTGGGATATGATAAGGGGAGATGGGAAAACAGTCTCTGTGAGCTTAACCCGCCAAGAAATCCAAGTGGATCTGGGTCTTGGTCCTAGAAGGCTCTCTGTATAGATGGTGTATTTGGAATATGGCCATCAACCATATCTTCAAGTCACCCACCAACACTAGTTCCCTCTTATGGGTATCCATGAATCATATTGAATTATAGAAATTTCATTTAAAATATTTGTGGTAGAATTTGGAAAACTTGGTTTTAATATGATGGTGTATTTTTTAATAAAATGGGAATTGAATATTCATTATTCACATTAAGATCAGTTTTGTAATGTTGGGTTTTTGTGAAACAATTAAAGGGTTAAAAGGAAATGGTTTAATGGGATTGTACATACCTAATATGAAAATATGTTTTTTTTGAAATAAAATGTTTGTAAATCATGGTTTATTTTTAAAATAATGAATTCTTGAAGATTCTTTGAATCAAACGAATTGTTTTTCGAAATTGGTTTTGACTGGTTGCTATTTTTTCAGAAGAGATTTTACGCAATTTGAAATGGGTTATGATATTTCTGGCTAAAAGGATATGAAGAGAGGAATTTTTTAATTTTTTAAATGGGATATTTTAGTTTAAAATTTAATGATTGATTAGATTTGTATTAATTGAAAATGGGTTATTTTAAACCAAGTGTTATTTGTGAAATGAGATTTGTTGAATTTCTAGAATATATTTTGAATGAGATGAAAATAATTTTTATATAAATCTATGGTATTTTATTTTCAATCATGGTAAAATGGGTAGATGATTACAATTTTAAAATATTATTTGACTTTGTTTTTATATTTCCTTGGGAAGGTTCTTGATTTTTGAATTCAGTTGAATGGTTTTTTTTTGGAAAAATGAGGTTCTTTTGTTTTAGACTTTTGTTTTTTCATGACTGTTCACAAGCATAGTTTTACAAGGACATATAGTTGAATGTATGGTGTATAATGGGGTATGGTTACTCTTGGTGGTATAGAAATTTTAATGTTTTTGAGGCTCAATGAAACACCATTGGTGAGTGTGAAAATCCGCAAAGCATGATTTTTTCTATTTTTTAGAAGTGTTTTAATCTAGAAATCATTGTGTTTTTGAAAACACTTTGTTTTTTGGATTCGCTTCCTATAAAATAAAAATGTTTTGTATTTGGTGTGCTTTCTAGATACCTAGAAGATATACTGCTATTATTTATTGATATGGAATATTGTTAGTGGAAAAGTTTTGGTGTAGTATTCCATGGGTTTCATGAAATGTTTTCAAGTATTTGAGTCACTTTTTATATGTGTTGGTGTTCAATCGATATGATGTATTTTGTTTGTGGGATAGTTTTGATAGATCTTGTGGTTTCCATGTTGCCATGTGATCACCCCTTAGAGATGTGATAGAGGTTGAATTATGTATACAGTTTTCTCTCTAAGGGAATGTTTTCTAATTGATCAACCTAAGGATTTCATTTATGTGTTTCAAAAGGTAAATCCACCTCTTAGAAGGATTATCTAGCCCATCTATTGGAACATTGAGCGGATAGTGCTTAATTTAGTATGATTACTTATTTTAGTTCTTCTTGGTGGTGTTTTGTGGGTTTAATTGTTAGTCTGGTTAATTTTCCTTCTAATTTTGATTGAGAAATAATGGTGATGTGTATCCTTAAGTACAATTTTTGGGAAAGGAGTGTTGTTTAAGGAAGGGGGTTTCGTGATGTGTCAGAATCATTTGTTTCATCATGGTAGTGTAATATTGATTAATGTGGAAATCTAAGAAAGAGATTTCATTAAAGGATTAGTGGCTCATTACTACTAGGGAGTTGATGATTCCTACATTTGTGCTCTATCCATTGGTTCGGAAGTGAAGCTAACATGTAGTTATGAATACTAAGGGTTTAAGGAGTTTTCGAATGATCTCTCCTTTTCCATTGTGGTGAGGGAGTTATATTTTTTTATTGTGGTTTTGTTTTAATGTGAATTTACTATGGTTTCAAAGAGCATGACAGACATATCCATCATGCAATCTTTACGGTTAATACTTCTTGGATGAATGTTCCCGACCAGTATTATTGTCCGAACTATACATACAAATCACATGCTGTCTTGGATTATATTTTTCCTTGTGGAAGAGTGGTGGGTAATTATAATTTTTGGTTTTTCTGGTCTAACAATTGGGCCCTTTCCATCCACTCCATGAGTTGTGGGGGGTTTTGGGCTTGTGTGGGGAGTTTTGATTTAGCTATTTTTAGCTTTGTTTAGAAGTTTTAGGATTAAATGATCATGATCTATAGCATCCCTAGAATTTATTAATGGAAATTTCTCTTGGTCTACGTAAATTTATTATTATGTTTATGTAAAATGTATGCACTTATTTATTTATTTTTTGGATTTTAAAATAAAATTAAGAATTGTGGCCATTTTTGTTATATTCATTGAACAACAATAACCTGATTATTATAAATTATGGGCTTTATCAAATCCAATTTCCTTAGAAAAAGGAAGTGATGGACTAATCCAGTAGACTTTCCTCATACGAAGCCCAGTTGTCGGAGCCCACAAAGGAGGTGGCGTCATTGGGCTTCGCTCATGAGAAAACCAAAGCTGAGCTTGAATACATTATGCTTGAGTGGAACCACCTATGGGAAAAGTGGAATTTGATATAGATTATCACTCCAGCGATGTTATCTGAGCCACCTCAAGAGTCTGACACCATCGCACACCTTACCCAAAGATCATATGCATGTATTTTAAGTGGTTATGTAACAAGACCATAAAATTATTATTTTTTATACTATTTATGTATATAATAAATAATACACATTCATTTTATTATAGTGACTTTGAAAATAATTTTTAAAGCACAAATATTATTTTTTTAGTTACTGTTCAACTATGGAATCTATTTTCAAAAAATAATAGAGTTTGTAATTAAATAATATTTTAATAGAATATTATTGTTAGTAAATTAACTTTTTTATGTATAAATTGTTATATAATTTTTATGAATACAATTTTAATTTATATTAAGGATTGAAAGATATTTTTGTCAAAACCCATGAAATTATTATAAATACCAGTCTTTATTTTATAAGTGAAAACTCACATATTTAGAAAATTATGTGAATAAAATTAATATGATTTTTGGAATCAAGATTTCTAAATTATCCAATAGTTAATTTTTCATAATTTTATGAGACAGTCGAATTTTGGGGTAAAAATTAAATATCATTTAAATATATAATGTGTTTTATGGAATAGTAACGAACCAATAGTGAAGTAATAAAATACTATAGAAATTATGTTCAGCCAATATATGTTTTACCATTAAAATAATGTAATTTTAGGTTTGTTTGATTTATTTTACCAATCTTTTGAGGACCCTTCAATACTTATAAAACATTTTACATTTTCAAATTGATTTCCATGAGAGTGTGACTCACCTCCACATAAAAATCCCTTTTCTTTTAATATTTCCATCCATTGGCCTTATAAAAAATTAATTTCCAATCCCCCAGGGAAAAATCCCTGGGGAAAAAACATGAGCTAGATTGTGGTTTTGATTAGTTTAATGTGTGGTTTCCCAAACCTAAATAATAAGGAATTTCCTCTCCATTCTAATATATACCAACCCAATATCCCACCACCTCTTCATTAAATGAGTTTTGAGTTCATATTTCTTCTTCCCTCCTCTCTCTAGAATCCCCCAATGGTTCCACAAGCTCTCAAGTGGCCTCTCTCAATCATCTCCCAAGACTTTGGGATCAAACTTCTTTGTAAGGGATTTATTTCATTCTTATTTATGTCCTAGTTTCTTAATATTGTCATGCCCTTTTATTTTCAATTATAAATTCAGGTTATGTTTTTTCACCTCCCCTATACATTCCTCTTTATTTTTGAATAATGAGAGACCCATTTCACTCTCACCAATTCCTTCCATGTATACCCGTTACCATGCCGAAATTTTGTAAGGGATTCATTTCATTCAAATTTTATCCAAGTTTCATATTATTGTTATGCCCTTTTATTTATAGTTATAAATGTTCATTATTATTTTTAACATCCCCTATACTTTACTTTTTACTATTGAATGATGATAGACCCATTTATCTCTAATAAATTACTTCCTTGTATACTCGTTACAATGCTGAAATTTAGTAAGGGATTCCATTCTTTCTACTTATATCCATGTTTCTTAGTATTGTTATGTCCTTTAAATTTCAATTATAAATGTGGGTTATGAATTCACACCTCCCCTATACTATTCATTGTATGGTTTAATTATGAGAGACCCATTTCTCTCTCATCAATGCATTTTATGTATACCTGTTGCCATGCCAAAATTCCGTAAGGTATTCCTTCCATTCTCATTATATCCCTGTTTCTTAATTTTGTAATGCCCTTTTATTTTCAATTATTAATTTTGGGGAATGTTTTAACATATCCCCAATACTTCCATCTTTATGGTTTTATGATGAGAGAAACCTTTTCTCTCTCATTAATTCCTCCCATTTACATCTGTGACCATGCCAAAATTCTATATGGCATTTCCCCCTCCCCATTTACATTCAAACAATTATTTTATATTATGAATCCAAATTTCATTACATAAGTTGTAACATGTATATATATGATCCCCTTACTGTCCATTAAATTTATAAATGATGAGGTACCCCTTTTACTCTAATCAGCCCATTTTACGAACTTCTATTTGACGTTGTTATGCTGCCAAAAATACACCAAAATTTCAATGCCAAAATAATTGTGTAATGAATACCATAAAAACTCCCCTATAAAGGGTATTAACTTTTATACCAATTTACATGTTTATTTTATGACTTAAATTTATGAATTCCGCATCTATTATTCTGTGAATGAATTATTAGGTTAATGAATTCATGTTGTATGATCTATTTGGCACACTTATGCATGAAATGAAATAATTATGAAGGGTGCGCCAAAATAGAACTCCAATACATTGGGTAAAGTATAATATCATGATAAATCATGTGAAATTAGTGTTTAATCATTCTAATTCAAGTGAAATGGCTGTTTACTATTTCTTCAAGTGTAGTGAGGGTTTACTCATGCTCAATGTATAATGATTTGTGGCTCATGATAATTCCATGTTAAGTGTTGTTTCCACATTTTCATGTCGTGATAGTCATGATACATCATGCCTTTAAGTTCATGATCTTTTATGCTCCATTGATATTTCTATTTCCTAATATTTATTTTATTTTTCATGTTATGCATTTTTTACTCCCATACTGAGCTTTATAGCTCACCCCTTTCACTGGTAGGGCCTCAGGTTATCCCATGTAATGCTAATTATGAGGGAATGATATGGTTATGTAAAAAACGTTTTCAATAAATATGATGTTTGTTTTATGACCAATTTTGTTTTGAAATGTTCATAAGCCTCAATGACACTAGACCTCTCAATATTCTATTTTGTATCACGTGAAGTATTTATATAATAAATCAGGTCTAAGTGTGTAATAAAGAGCATGGTAGTTATAGTAGGTATCCGAGGATATGTGTAGTTATTTTTTGGGATTACGATTAGAAAAAACTTGTAACGCTTTAGAGATTCGACTAGGTATAATAAAAACATTCCTATGTTTTGGTGAATATTGAGTAAGCGGTTTATCTATAAAATACATTTTTGTCATGATACGAGAATGTAGAGGCAGCTCTGTCATAAATGTACTTAGGAGTGAAAACTCTGACATGGAGTTTCGAGTTTGACCTAGGGTATCCTTGTTCATGACAATGGGCCTTGCTGAACTCTTGGTTATGACACTCCGAGGGGATATTCTTTGGTAAATTAACAAGCTTAGTAAGAACCATTATTAATGGAATTTAAAAAATTCCCCTAAGAATACATCATAGAAAGTAGATCATGGAAAACATTGATTAAAACATATAAATTCATAAGTTTAAAAAATTAAAGTAATTTATATGTCACCCATTTTTATCTATGGATTACCCTTTCTGTGTTACCCCTAAATTTATATTTATTCCATTCAATGTCTAGTAATAGGAGGACTCAGGATAACAACTAATGTGAAGATCAATGTGATGAATGTTCAAATGAGATCCACAATCTTATGGAATCAGGAATTGTGAACATTGTCATGATACTCTATCAGTCAACTCAAGAATTGAATATAAACATGGGTCAATAGGAACGTTCAATGCCCCAAATGAAAGAACAAGTCACCATCGAGAGATTCATGAGACGATGGGATCCTACTTTTAATGGATCATCTAATCCCTCAATCACCTAACAATGTATCAACTCCATTGAAAAGATATTCTCCATCCTTTAATGTTCTGAAAAAAAGAATGTTCTCATAGCTACTTGTCATATGGAGGGTAAAGATGATCAATGGTGGACATTGATAAAAAATATGAAGCCTGACGAGGAGATCGACGCATTAAAATGGAAGGATTTCTAAAAGATGGTTTTTGCTAAATATTTTTCGCGCACCCTCCAGCATAATACTGAAAGATGCTTCTTTGACCTTCAAAAAAATGAAGATGAATATGTGGGAGCGTACACGGAAAAAATCACAAGGATTTCACAATATTCCTCTAGCATTGTCGTTGCCCAAAAATGAAAAGTTAACCGGTTCTTTCGTGGGCTAAAAGCTAGCATGAAGAAAGACCCGACAATATGTGACTTCGAAATCTATGATAAAATATTCTCATTTTCCCTCAATGTCGAAATAAAGATCGGCGAATGTCAAAGGTATCATGTGGATAAGAATCATAATGTAGAATTCAATTATGGTGGTCTGATCAACAAATCCAATGGTGCTAAGAAGATCTAGAAACCCCCTTTACAAAAGTGTGGAAAGAAGCACCCTAGAAATTGTATGAAGAGGATGAGGAAATGCTTTAGGTGTGGAAGAGAAGGGCACCTAGTCATTAACTACGAACAAGAAAAACCCGTAGCTACAATAGAGTAGAGAAATTCCTCGTTCCAAACTCAATGTGTTATTCATTCCTTCAAATGTATAGAACCAGTGTATCTTGAAAACTGGTGCCCTAATCTATGGATTTTCAGAGTCAACCAATAACCTACAAGGCATAATGGGAGATCTTTTTCCATCACTAACGCCGATGTGAACCCCAAAAATGATGTTGTGACATTTATGCAAGTTATTCATTCAAGAATATATATCAAACATTTTTATTTTTTTCTATGAATGATTTTATATCTCTAATATTTAGTAGAACAATCCCAACCCCACCACCAATTATAGAAGTGATGATTTCATTTTGTACAAAAAATGGGGAAATCATTGAATCCCATTAATATAACTCATCCACTGTCATAATTTGTTGATTAAACATTCCAGCAAACCACTTCATACTCCCATTGGTGGAATTTGATGCAATTCATGGAATATATTTTCATTTCATATATATATCCAAAATAAATTTTTTTTTATATGTAAATAACATTCCATGTGGAGAATCAACCCCAGATTCAATACACGTGCATGGAGAAATATGAATCTTCATCAGCACCATCATCTCATGTGTGAATATTACTACCTTATGAGCACACGTATCTGGATCATATGCATGAGTCTAAGGAAGAAACCTTCCTTGAAGACATGCCAATTGCGAGGTAATTCTCTGAAGTGTATCCTAAGGAATTTTCTGGCCTTCCACCTACAAGATATGTTAAATTCTTTTTTGATTTTATACCTGGGGCATTGCCAATATCCATGACACCGAATAGAATGGCTATTGTGGAGCATGAGGAGCTGAAAAAATAAATAAAAGAGAATATGGATAAATGGTTTATACACCCAAGTGCTTCACCATGAGGTGCACCAGTCATCTTCTTCAATAAGAAGCATTGTTAAATGTGCCTTTTCACTGATTGTTGTGATCTCAACAAAATAATGGAAAAAGAGTATCCTCTTCCATGAGTTGATGACTTGTTCGATCAGATGCATGGAGCACAATACTTCTCCGAAGTAGATTTGCTGTCAAGATGTTATAAAGTAAGGTTATTAAAGGAAGATATCCCCAAGACTGCTTTTCGTACAAGATATGTGCACTGCGAAGTCATAGTAATGCATGTCAGGCTCACTAATGCTCTATCAATCTTCATGGAATTGATTAATAGTGACTTTTCATATTACCTTGACAAATATTTGGTAGTCTTTATAGATGATATGATAATATAATCCAAAACCAAATAGGATCCAGAGGAGCATCAACTAACTATACTAGAGACACTTCCGAAGGATATGCTCTATGAAATGTATAGAAAGTGTGATTTTTGGTTTCAGGATGTATCATTCTCTGATCACATCATCCCAAGTAATGGGATATCTTTGGATCCCTCCAAGATAGCTGCAATTGAATGATGGCTGAGACCATCATCGGTAACAGATATATGTTGCTTCTTGGGGTTAACTCGATATTATCAATGATTTGTGAGAAATATCTCATGACTTTACAACCCTCTTACTAAGATAAATAAGAAGGGAGTAATGTTTTAATAGAGTGATTAATGAGAAGAATATATTAGGAGTTCAAAAGGAGGTTTATCACTATACCCGTTCTCACATTTCCCATATGCGTAGATCTTTTTATGGTACTCAGTGTTGAATTTATGAAGGTCATGGTTTGTGTGTTGAGGAAGAATGAAAATGTGTTTGCCTATGCTTCATGGAAATTGAATATTTAGTTGCAAAATTATCGAACACATGATCGGCAGTTGGATTTAGTGATCTTCACTTTTATAATATAGAGACATTGAATATTTGGGGAGAAGTGTGAAATATACACGGATCACAAAATCCCATGTATATATTTTGATAGAAAGAGTTGAATATGAACCAACAAAGATGGTTAGATCTGATCAATGATTATAACTTCTCAATAAATTATTACCCTGTGAAAGAGAACAAATTGGTAGATTCTCTAAGTAGAAAGGATCCAATGATTCTGTCCTTGTTGAGAATTGATAAGGATTATATCTGCTTAGATTTGAGGAATATAGATATGGGAATCATAAATACGGGAACATTATCAATCCTTTCACAAATGATTTCTCAACCATCCTTTTAGAAAGGTTTAAGTTATCCTCAAAAAAAGATTTAGAAATTCTGAAAAGGGTGGAAGCTATTAGAAATGGTAAATCCTCAGAGTTCATGGTTGACAAGGATGGAATTGTGATTTTTGGGTCACAATTATGTGTACCATCCAATCCTGAGATAAAGAACGAGCTTCGGAATTACACACATAGATCAACCTTTTCTATTCACCTAGGGAGCCAAATACTGTATCGAGATCTTCGAGAAAACACTAGGTGGGACCATATGAAAAGGGAGATTTCTGAATATACAAAAATGTGCCTGGTATTTCAGAAAATGATGTTTATAAGGAAAATGTATTACGTGATGATGGAACCACTATCCATACTAACATGGAACTGGGACAACATTACCATGGGCTTTGTCCCTAGACATCCAAGGACATATAGTGGAACAAATGCTATATGGTTCATTTTGGATCTTCTTAAGAAGATATCTCACTATATCGTGATTTTAGAGGACTTCTAATTGGATAAAAATGCACAAATTTATATAAATGAAGTGATGAGGAAGCATGGAGTACAACCATAAATTGTATCTGATCATTATCCAGGATTCACCTTGATGTTCTGGAAATGTCTCCAATATGCTCTAAGCACTGAACTGAACATCAGAATGGCCAATCATCCTCAAACTGATGGAAAATATGAACAAACTATTCATACAATGGATGTTTTGTTAATATCATGTTATATGGACTTCAATGGAGGATGGGACCAACATATTCCACTGGTTGAATTCTCTCTCAATATCAGTTTCCACTTGAGCATATGAATGGATCCAGATGAAGGAATTTATGGGGAAAGGTAAAAAACAACGGCGTTTTGGGATGAAGTCGGTGATAGAAAGCTGGTAGGACCTTAAATGGTCGAAGAAATGGTGGAGAAGGTGGAAACCATTCAGCAACATATCAAGGTAGCCAAAAGATGATAGATGAGTTATTAAAACATCCATCGATGAGTCCCTTAATTCAATGTTTGATATATGTCATTTCTACACATATATTCATACAAGAATGTCATTAGGATTGGAATGAATGGGAAGTTAAGTCCTAGGTATATCTGCCACTTTGAGATTCCTGATCTTGTTGGGGTTGTGGCATATCGACTAGAACTTCCACCTACTACAGCTAAAGTACATGATTTATTTCATGTATACCTCTTAAGAAAATACATACTAGACCCTTCACATGTACTCTCTTCCAAGGTAGTACAGTTAGAATATTATCTTTCTTACAAGGAGGAACCACTGACGATCTTATGTCATAGTAAAAATGTTCTGTGAAATAAGACAACCCCATCATCAAGGTGTTGTGGCTAATAAAAATGTTTTAATAAGTGGAATGGGAATCAGAGGAAGTGATGAAGTAGTTTCACCCACATCTGTTTTATTGTTGGAAAAATAAATTTCTAGGGTGAAATTTCTTAAAGGGGAAATATTGTAATGACCCAAAAATTCATTAACTGAAATTTCTCTTGGTATATTTAAATTTATTATTTTGGTTATGTAAAACATATTCCCTTATTTGGTTGTATGTTATGGATTTTAATATACCATTAAGAATTGTGACTGTTGATAATATATCCATTAAAAAGTTATCACATGAGTAGTATAAATATATTTATTTAACAAATCCAATTTACTCTTAAAAAGGAAGTGATGGCCTCGTCCAGTAGACTTTACTCATTCGAAGCCCATTTTTCAGAGCTCGAAAAGGATATGGCGTCATTGGGCTTCACCCTTGAACTATCCTGGGCTAGTCTTGAATACGTTAAGCTTGACCAAAATTGCCAATTTGAGAATTGTATGTTGATAGAGATTACCACTCGAGCAATGTTATCTTAGCCACCCCAAGAACCTATCAACATCACATACCTTACCCTAAGGACTTATGCGGGGTTTTAAGTGTTTTTGTAACAATACCCTAGCTTTATTATTGAATACATTATTTTTTTATATAATAAAGAATATAATTTCATTATCGTGTTTTTTCATTATAAATAGTTTTTAATGCACAAATATTATTTTTTTAGTTAATATTCAACTAAGGAATCTATTATGATAAAGTAATGTATTATTTAATTAAATAATATTTTCAGTAAATATTATTATTAGTAAATTACTTTTTATTATGTATAAATGATCATATAATATTTAAGAATACAACTGTTTGTTATTAAGGTTTGAAAGAATTTTTTTTCCAAACCAATGAATTTTCGATAATTTTTGGTTTTTATTTTAAAAGTAAAACTTCACATATTTATAAAATAATTTGGATAAAATGAATATTATTTTTCGAATCGGGACCTTGAAATTCTCCAACAGTGATTTTTTCATAATTTTCTGAGAGTCAAATTTTTGGGTAAAAATTAAATATCGTTTAAATATATAATTTGTTTTATGTCATCGTAATGTCCAAATAGTGATATAATAAAATACTATAAAGATTTTGTTAGGGAAATACATGTTTTACCTTTAAAATAATTTGATTTTATGTTTGTTTGATTTATTTTATAAAGCATAAGTGGACCCTTCAAGACTTATAATACATTTTATCTTTTTAAATTGATTTCCTTTGAAGTGTGACTCACCTCCACATATTAAACCATACTATTTTAAGAAGTTCGGCCATTGGCCTTATATAATATAGTTCTCTACCCCCTATCACAAAAACCATCAGAAAAACCATGGCCTAGTTTATTTATTTGATTAGTTTAATGTGTTGTGTCCCAAACCAAAATAATAATGACTTCTTTCTCCTTCCCTATATAAACCCACCCAAGATCCCACCTCATCTTCACTCAAAGCCTTGGGAGTTCTTCCAAACTCTTCCACCCTCTCCCTAAATCCTCCAAAGGTCTCCCAAGATTTCAATAATCCTCTCTCAATCCTTTCCTAATCTTTTGGGATCATACATCCATTTAAGGGATTTATATTTTTCATATCTATGTCCAAGATTCATAATATTGATATTACCTTTTATTTTCAATAATAAATATGGTGTTTGATTTCTTACCTCCCCTATACTATACATTTTATTAGTTAATGATGAGTGTCCAATTTCTCTCTCATCAATACCTTCCACATATACCTGTTACCATGCTGAAATTTCATAAGTGATTCCTTCCTTTCTCATTTTATCCATGTTTCATAATATTTTTATGATCTTTTATTTTCAATTTTAAATTTTGGTGTTAATTTTTCAACTCCCCTATATTGTAATCATTATGTTTGAATGATAAGAGAACCATTTATTTCTCATCATTGCCTTCCATGTATACCAGTAACCATGAAGAAATCTCATAAGGGATTCCTTGAATTCTTAGTTTTTCCAAGATTCATAGTATCGTTATGACCTTTTATTTTCAAATATAAATATTAGGTACAATTTCTCACCTCCCTTATACACTCTTTTTTATTTTTTAATTATGATAGATCCATTTCTCTCTCATAATTTCCTTTCATCTACATGAGTTACCATGCCGAAATTATGTAAGATATTCTTTCCTTTCAGATTTTATCCATGTTTCTTAATATTGTTATGCCTTTTAATTTAAAATTATAACTGTTAGGGAACTATTTCTATCCTCTCCCATACTACCCTATTTATGTTTTTATGATTACATGACACTTTTATCACACATTAATATAACTCATGTACACCTATTTCCATGAAAAATTCTATAAGACATTTTCCTCTCCTCATTTACATTCAAGCAGTTAATTTTTATTATAAATCCAAATTTCATTACATATGTTGTCACATGTATATATATGATCCCTTTAATGAATATTTAATGTAAAAATTATTTGAATCCCATTTCACTGAAATCAACCCATTTTACAAACTTCTATTTGACGTCGTCATGCTGTAAGAATTTACACCAAATTTCCATGCCAAAATCACTGTGTAGTGAATACCATACACACTCCTCTATCAAGGGTATTCACCATTATAAACATGTACTTGTTGATTTAGGAATTACATTTATTTATTCCACATCTCTTATTCATTGAATAAATTATGATGTTAATGAACCCATGTTGTATGATCTATGTGGCACACTTATGCATGGATGGAAATTATTCAGAAGGGTATGCCCTAATAGCGCTCCAATGCATTGAGTAAAGTACAGTAACATGATAACTCATGTTCAATGTTGTTACTATTTCTAATTCAGGTTCAAATAGGGTTTACTTGTGATTCATTTGTAATGAGGGTTTACTCATGTTCCATGTGCAATGATCCATGGCTCAAGCTAATTCCAAGTTAAGTGTTGTTCCTACATTTCCTTGTTATGATAATCAAGATATATCATTCCTTTATATTCATGTTAATTTATCCTTAATTGATATACCTATTTCATAAATTTTATTTTATTTTTCATTTTAGGCTTTTTTTACTATATTACTGGGATTTATAGCTCACCCCTTTTATATGTATGTCCTCAGGTTAACCATTGCAATGCTAAGTATGAGGGAATGTTGTGGTTATGTAAAAGATGTTTTCCGTAGAGATGTTGTGATTTTTGTGTCTAAAGTTGTTGTGTAATGTTCCTAATCCCCAACGACACTAGTTCACTTGATATTATATCTTGTATCAAGTTGAGTTTTTATGTATTAAATAATTTTTATGTGTGTGGTATAGTGCATGTTTGTTATACGATCTATTCCTCTTAGCTTGGGTTGGTAGATGGTTATATGGTTGTTTTGGTTGGAATATGTGAGAATGGACCATTATTAGTTCTTATTTACTACAAATGTGTTCACTTTTAGATGGTCTATAATGGTGGGGATACACACCATGGGTCTTATTGGGATTTTCTTAAGAAATAAATGGGTTTCAGTTGATTTTTAATGGTGGGGAGTCCATTCGATCCTCCCATCTTCCAGTGATCTATTTGGGGTTTGGGTTTTGTTGATATAGATATCGTCAAATATTTAAATAATATTTATTTTATAGCTTCCTTTTCAGTTTCAGTGTGAATTGGATTCGTTGGGTTAATTCCAAACGGTATGGTTTTTTGTTGTGAATATGTTGGTCGGTCATTCCCGTTATCCTAGAGAAGTGGTTGTGGGCTACTTTTTTAGGTAAATGTTTTATGTTCCTTTTTATGTTTGTGTCATGTTTATATATTACGTAGTTTTATTGCAATGATGGTGAGTACATAGGAAATGATCAATTAACTAGAATATGTGATCTCTTTCTTGGGAAGAAAGCGATAATAGTAAGAAGAATTGTCACACCAGGTTTTTCATGTTTTGTTTTATGTTCTGGGTTATTGGGAATTACAGTCTCTTTCTCAGGTTTCGGGTGTGGTAGGTATCTATTTTTAATGGGTTTTATTTTCCTAGTATTTCCTCATGGTTTATCTTTCCTTTGTTTGGGTTGTTTTGGAGAAAACATCGTTTTTTGGATTTCAAAGGCCTTGTCCATGGTTGGCACATTGTTTGATAAAATATACAGCAGAACCAAGGTAACTGTGTGGTAGGTATAAATCCTAACGCATGGTTTTCATATTGTTATGAGGATTATTGGGAGTAACCATGCAATCCCTCTTATGTCTGCCACATGCTTTGGTGAATGGTTTAATGAATCGAGCAACCTAACTGTGTGAGTCTGCCCAGAATTAAAAAAAATGTTATTTTCCAAAATTTCCTCTTCAAGATTTATAGACCAAAATCCTCAAAAATATTTATCTACAGGTCTATCCAATCCAGGTGAGGCCTCTCCCTTGCCTAAAAATACATTCCTATTCATCCCTTAATATAGATCTAAGAGATCATCATGTTGGGGCTGGTTTCTCTTGGTAATTTCTTTCTCCTTTCTCCCCATCTTATTTATTCTCTTATTTTTCAAGGTTTTATCTTCTCCCCTTGTCACACTCATCCTAGGGTTAATTTATCCCTTTATTTTTAGGATTGTTTTTTTGTAGTTTAGTGTCACATTTTTTGTTATTTTGGTTTCATTGTGGTGTATATGGATTTCAAAAAATCTTTTTGGAAGTGTCATTGTGCGATGTAGGTGATTACTTGCTTAAAAATTAATTGATGAATTATTATGGTTGACTATTTAATTTAGCATATTCATTTTTCCTTGAATGAGGTGAGAATATGGTTTTCAAAATTATTAAGTGTCTATTTGATTTTTTATGTGGCAGTTTTATGTGAATATTTGTTTTTTTCATGTAAGAACTCTTGTTTTGTCTTTTGGCATGATTTTAAAAATTATGCAATTGGTTTACTATATTATGGAACGTATGAAAATTGTATTTCAGTATTCTTGTTATATGTGATTGATATTAAAAGGGGTCTCTTGGTGCATTTTTTTGTAGAGAATCCTTGTTGTGCGCTTAAATTTTTTTTTCATAAATTGTGAAAATTATTTCATAACTTGGGTAAGGGGTATAGATAATGCTTCAATTGTTTTGGTGTGTTTTCCTTGAATTTAACTTTTTGTTTGCATTGAAAATGGTTTTTGAAAATATTTAAATTTTCAGAATTATATTTTGATAGGGTTATGAAGTGCGATTAGTTTTAATGTGTCATTTAGAAACAAAATTGGTTGTGTTTTTGGTGTACACTTTTGGGTGATTTTTCTAATTGTTTATGAATATATTTATTAATCAACATGTGTTGTGAAGAACTAGTATTTGACATGGTTGAGTAGGAAATTAATTTTTTTTGTAGTGGCAATTTTATGTGAAATTGGGTATTTATTGAGGGAAATCCTTTCCTACCACTTGATGTCATTTTGTAAACCATGTTTTTATTTTATTAAACTATGTGTCAGATAAAAATATTGTTTTGATAAATCATTGATGTGTGGTTACTTTTTAAATAGTATTTCGGGTCTGCTCTTTGTGTAAAAAACGGTGGTTCTTAATGACGTTGTTTTAGTAATTGTTATAATAGTTTATTAACTTGTATAAAAGGTGAAAAGATTTTTTGGAAATTTTTTTGGTGTTCGTATATTTTCAAAAATTGATTCCTGTTGTGAAATGTTCTCTTGGAATATGTTATTCATGGATTGGTTGATATACCATGGAAGTGATGTGATATGTGGAATGTGAAACTGGATTGAGCACAAAAAGGGAAACATAGTTATCTAGGATGTTTGAATAAAACTACCATGTTAATGATTCGAAATTGGAATTTTATAGCTTTCACATATCATGATTGAAGATGAAAACACTAACTAAATATGAGTCTTGTTTTGATACTACTTTGATTTTGTATTTTTCTACTCTCTAGTGGCTTGTGCACTAGAAAGATGACAGTCTTTGTTGCTATACCACATTTCACTAAGATATGATTTACTTAGGTCCCCAATATTATCTACGGACATGGGGTATTTCCCATGACTAGTTCTCATTTTCTATATCGCACTTACCATATTCATATAGTTTTGTTGGTTGCGAATTTGAAAATAAACGGTGTTTTCCTTAAGCTTCTTTCTTTAAAATTGTTTCAATTTAAATTTTCATTCATTCTATGTTGTTTTTTTATATTACCTAAATTTACATTTTTATTTCAATCATTATAATAAATGAAATTTCATTTTTCAATTAATGTTTAGTGCATGGAATGTTTTATCTGGGTGACATATTATTTGGCCTTGGATCATACCCAACATATACCTTTGGGGGTTTGTAGACCATGTTGTTTATTTTCCATAGGACAAGGAAAGTGGTTTGGTTTTTAAAGGATAGGTTTATAGTGGTTATTTTGATGTATATTTATGGAGGTATCTTGAGTATGTAGTCCTATTATTGCACAAAAGTTTGTGGAAATGTTTGTGTTATCCCATTTTGTTGTTGTCCCTATTTGTTTTGTTTTAGTTTGTAAACATAAAATATGATACCTTTTAATGGCGTGTCTATTCGGATTTGTTTGCAAATATGATTTATAGTTATTTGGTTATATTAATATTATTAATTCAGGTAAATCATTACCAATTTTTATTTGATTCCCAGTCACTATTTCTTGCTAGTGGGGATAGGGAACACCATTCAGGTCATGTCACCGACTGGGTCGGGCACTATTTTGGATGACAACCTATCTTGGTTCAAGAAATTTCTGGGATTAAAAAAGTTTTAAATGTTAAATAATATTTAAATATTTATATTATCAAAAATATTAAATATTATAAATTTTATATCAAACATACCATCATTCATTCCATACTGTTGTTATAGGATAATCTTATTTCGGGATGTATTGACTACCACAACCTCAAAATGATGTGATTCGTTCACAATTCTCATGGAATGTATTATGGATTGTTTTTTTAAACATATAATATATAAATTAAATTTTAATTCTAATTTAATGATATTATATATGTATAAATATTTATGTAATTTTTATCTTACTTTCACTCTTTCAATACGACATGAAAAATGAAAATATCGTTCATGCGTACACACAACCCACCCTCTCCATGAATAGTTACTTCAGTTTTTTATCAATGATTATTATAAATATATATATATGGTAAATATTAGATATTAATATCACGTTTTATATTGTTTATATGTTGGTCTTATGACCACCTGGACAATTTACCCCATAAACAAGTTCATTTTGAACTCAAGAACCGAATATCAAAAAAGCATCTCACACAAACTAAAATAAATATGTAATTTTTACAACATGGTAATTTATGATAGAAAAGAAATAATAAACATAAAATGTTTCAGAATAAAGTATAAATTAACCTATGTTTATTATTTAGGAAAAAAGTAACACAAAAGATGAGTCAAACCCAAGTCGAGGGATTTTTGTAACTCAATTTCCATTCATTGTGTTAGACATCTACTTCATTGGAATTATATGACAAGATTATGTAAAGAATAAATTTTTATTGGTTTATTTTGTATTTCCACTTCTCTTAGTGTGGAAAAATTATTATTAAAAAAAATAACCCCATTTATAAATTCTTTTGTCATTGATATGAAATTTGTAAGGATTTACTTGTCCTACTTTTTACCACTATGAGATATATGAATTATCCACCACAATTTTCTTTTGTGTAGTGTATATATAATGAAAATTGAAATTAATTATCATTAATATCTACAACATAATTGTATTAAATTAGTCATTCAATTATTATTACTTTTATTGGTTATACAATTTGATAGATTACAAGTGGTAAGTGAATTTCTTTACACATTATCCATTCTTGGAGATAAACGGCTTCTTCTTGACTATTTCATTCAAATATTATGTGTGAAATGAATTTTTAGTATCTTAAATATTGTTTCTACTTTTATTATGTGGGTTTATATTGAAAAACTATAATCATTCAAATTTTTTTAAAAAAATTCTTTGTAAGGGGCTCTTTCACTAAAAAATTATTTTAAATATTTTAATATTTTAATATTCTAAATACATCACATTCATGTATTTTTTTCCAAATGGGTTTTTAATTACTTATTTATATGGAAATGAATGTTTTATAATTTTAAATCCTTTTAAAAGTTTTAAAAATGGTATGGGATTATTTTATTCAAAAACATTCTTTTTAAATGTTTTAATTGTGTTTAAAAAGCGATTGATTATTTAAATGTCGTTAAATTTTTTATTAACCTATATTCCATGAAAATAATTTATCACTTTTATGTATCTTAGATAATTATTTTTCATGTTTACCATTTTATATTAAAATAAGGTTTTCCCATTTATGAGTGTTCATATTTCTAAATATGTATTGTGATTTCAATGTGGGAATGTTATTTTCCTGTTATGGTTATTTTATTTGTTATGATTAAGTTATTGATCTTGGGAATAGATTATGTATCTGGGTGGTTCAATGATAAACTGTGGGTGGTTGAGCCCATTATATATCTCTAATTCATTGGGTAATTATATAGAGGTAAATAATATTGTTTATCCTAATATATTTAGGGAATATAATGTGACAGGTATTCCAAACATAAGCATGAAGGATACTCCCTATTTAGATATAAAAGATACAATTTATGTATGATTTGGGTTGTATTTGCTTACATTATTATTTATGATTATTGAGATGTTGTTTAATAATCTTATGATTTCTTGTGGTATGTTAAAGAGTGTAGGTTTTATGGGTTAAAAGTATGATTTTGTGTAAATGTTTTCATGGAATAACGGTTCCATTCATTATTTTATAACCCTTACTGAGATTTTTCTGATCATCCCATGTTTTTTAAATTTTTTCCATAGGATTTAGGTATGGGTATGAGAACAGAATAATTCATGAAGATTTTGATCAAGAAGAGAAATCAAATTTTATTTTAAAATGTTTTATATTCTAAACAGTTGATAGTTAATATAAGTGTCTAATAATAATATTTATGTTCTTATGTAATAGTTATGGACTAATTCTATAAAATCATAAACATTAAAAGATGCTCAAAGTGAATGAAGTATAATTATTTACATAACTTAAGATAAATTAATATTTAAGTTTGGGTGTTTATATACATTCCATATAAACCATTACAATAATAAATGCAATATATATATATATATATAACCAAAAAAATCATTTAAAAGTAAAATATTAACCAAATTGAACATTTAATACTTCATAAACAAAATAAAATTATATTTCAGTGAATTAAGAATAAAAAGTTCAACCATCATTGGAATGGAATGAAACCATCGTAAATAAAATTATATACATTGATAATTTGAAGGAATCCTCTAATAAATTGGTCAGAAACATTATGAATAAATGAATGATCCCCAAACAACCAAATATCTTATATAAAAATTATTCATAAGAAACCCTAGGCCATAATGGATGTGGGGACAGGATGGCCTCACACTAAAGCTAGGGTACTGGTTAATTAAATTTTATTTTAGGTAAAATATACAAAAATAAAAATTGAAAATGGAAGGTTATGGATATCATGACATGTGGGTCTTGGTATTTATGCATTAGAACTAGGGGAATGGGGGTTATAGTGTACCCAATATGAAAAGGGTAGTTTATTAAATTAATATTTTTTTTTTATATTAACAAACTAGAAATACCCCATCATGGAATGATCCCCCCATCTTAACAGGATGACCTTCCCTCCCTGTTTTGGAATTAGTTCCACGGATGTCTCATTGTGTGGCTATAGAACCATGGAATGCCTGATCATACTCCAACTAGGGGTTATTATATCCTTGGATGAGCTACAACATTACCCAAATGTCATAATGGGACACTTGTTTAGTTAAAAACTACAAAAATTTTGGTGTTATGGAAATGGAATGAAAACCATCTTATCTTGATGGTTCAATATTTCAAAACAACATACCACTACGACCACATAAGAAACATTATAACCTGAAAATTATTCAAAATTAAAATATTTAATGAAACATAAAATTCAAAATATGTACTAATGACATAGTGATTCTCTTAAATTACTTTTTATATATCTTATTAATTATATAATAATATTTATAATTAGGAAGAATGATATGTTTAATTAATGAAGTTTGGTCACATGTAACTGAACATTTTCATCAGTTATTAGAATAGTTTTAATGTGATACTCAATAATCAATAATAAAATATTATCATTTTAATGTAATTTAAACCCGACATAAATTATTTAATTCCTAGAGGGACATTTATAAAACATTGATATCTAATTTTACTATAATTTTATTAATTTACCTCAATAAGTTTGATCAAATCTAATGGTTGAGGATTATTTATATGTGTATCTATATATATATATATTTTAAAACTATATTATTTATATTAAAATATACAAAATAATATAATGTATTTTAAATATTTTTATAAAAAATCATGTTAATCATTTTGGATATGTAACAACCCACCACAACAGTTTTGTTCCACTCAGAAGAACACCACAAGGCCTCATGTGTACACCCCGATCACTAGAGACTGGAGTCATGAAATTAGGTTCTATAAATATATTTGGGAGATTAATTTTCTAATTAATAGATAATTCAATATTAGTTGACAAGTAATATTATTAATAATAAAATAAAAAAGAATAAATAACAAAATATCATTATATACACTGTAAATATTCCTTTTACAATGCATGTAATATAATAAAAAATTATATAAACCATATCCCTTGTGTATATATTAGTGTGAAATAAATCTATAATAACCAAAAAATTAGAAAATAACCAATACTATATACTCAACATTCATTCATATTCATATTAGAAATGGTGATCATCAAATCCTAAAAAACTTGGTTTTAGATTTATTTTTAGAAAACTGGATGAAATAAGTTTTCAAAATAGATGGATATATAAAAAGTGTTTGAAAAAAATCAATATAATACCACCAAGAAGACAAAAATATTTCTTATATCAAAAATGTATCATATGTGTATCATGTATAGTTAAATGATGTATTTAAAATTTTATTACAATACTCATTATAGTAGATTTGATCAAATACAAATCTGCTATTATATCATGTATACATAATCAGTCCAATGCTAGTGATTACCTAATTTCTCTATTCAATTATGTTATAGTAAAACCATGTTTTACACTATTCTATTTCCAAACATTTTAATTTCAAAGTCACATTATCATGAACATGGTATTGTATTTTTTTATAAAAATTCATGTCTTATCATTATACATGAATATTTTTTCATAAAAGCCAAACTCAAGGAATGACTGTTTACAATAATTAATTAAAATCACAACCAAAGTCATGTATTAAAAAATATCAAATATAATCAAATAAACCTATACAAAATCATTTATTGTATTAAAATTTCACAACACCATGATTATAATTTCATTATACTAAATAATTCATATAATATAATTTCTTAATCAAATAAAAATATCATATGCATTTTAAAATAAATATTAATTTTTAAAAAACAAATGATCATTTCCAATATTCTTCATATCAATTCTCCAATAAGAATCATGTAAAAAAACATGTCCCCACACTTTATCTTATATTTTAATATTATTTAAAAATAATAAGAATATCCATAATGAAATTCTAATATCAGTTATAAGATTTTAAAAAACTATAAAAGACTTCCAAATAACAACACTAATTAATATTTATTAAAAATAATTTGTTATTAAACCATCAATGAACCGTGATTTCATATAATAATTATTCGTAACCTATCCTTTTAATTTTTATTTCAATTTAATTTCTATAATGGATTACTCATTTTACTATGTGAAACATATTTAAAAATTTCTATAAGAACATGATAAAAATTAATTTCATCTAGAATCATGATAATCTAATTCATGCCTAAAATTATCAATATACACAATAATTGATCAATTAAAATGAATGATTTTCCCAGGATTTACCAAGTAATTATAAAATTAGAATCAACATATGGAATAATGTTCTCAATCCACTCTAATAAATTAAAATACATCAATAACCCCAAGAAGATGAAAATTTTAAAAATATAAATGTAAAACGGAAAATGATCAAGAGTGTGAGATACCATATGGATTTAAATCTCTTTACAATTAATAATTTAATGCACCATACAAAAAAAAGGATTCCATCAAATTATAAATTAGTTAGTTCTAGAAGAATATATGATTGCCACTACGATTATTGTGGTGGCTATAAGAAATAAAATACAATGTATAACCCATGAGACGTTCAATATTTACTATAAGGTTCCATGTGGCCTTATCTATTAGGAAAACGGGTTAATATATTTTTTAAAATATAAATTAATCTTCATTATAAATCATCAAAAATATAAAATGAGCATAATTATAATAAAAAATTTCAATTAAACAATTCATTTATCTAATAAATATTTATTTTTAATATTTTGTATTCATTGGTGTGTGACTGAATATGTATGAATTATTACTCATGAATGTGTTTATAAAAGAAAACATTCAAGGATAGTGTCGTTTTTCTGAATTATTATCCTCTTTTATTAATTTTATTAACCCAACATAGACTATAAAATATTAAAATAGTAGTAGTGTAGGGTTGATCCAACAAAAATGTTGGAATCCCATGGATAATCCTTGAAATATTATTTTAGGTCTCCATAATTATGTCAATAAATTAAAAATGGAATTAATAAAATAAATTTAATACTCCTAAAATAAATTTAAAAAAAATTAGAGCTAACTATCAAGTATTTCAAAGAGGATGAAGCGAGATAAAATTATTTCTATGGTATAGTTCTCTTTATCAACTAATTATACATCTCTTAATAACAAAATCTATTTAAATATATTGGGATTCATTGAATAAATTACTCTTACCTCACAGTGTTGACTAAACTACCACGAATAACTGACCTCTATATCAAGGTTTTATATCAATCCTAGGAGTATTAGATTCTATCTCGATGTTATATGCATAGTGTAACACCCAAATCTAATAAAATATGATTAACTTTAAATAAGTCAATGAATTCGGTAGCATTCTCCACATGCAACATCAACATAAAATGTAACTGTGACATGTATTAAATAAATTATAAATGTCAAGTATTATAGTTAAAATCATTCCATTGAACTATTAGTAATAAATATTAGAAAATACTTTATGAAATTTCTATATAATGAAAAAATGTAGATTATTAAATGAATGAAATTCAATTATATTAGCCAAAAAAATATAATCATTTTATTCATATAAATAAAATTTTCCAAAATAGGATTTTTTCAAGAAACAGTGATTATAATTATTAGATAAAAATAAAATATATTTACAATGTAAATAATATATTATTGAAAAAATATTTAGTTATTGATATTAATTGATAAAAAAAGTATTTAATAATTTTAAATTTTATTTTGAATATGAATAGGATTCCTCTATATATTATGATTTTATATAAATATTGAGTTAAAAGATTTTAGAAATTTAAATTTATAAAAAGGAAACAATTTTTTAGATTAATCATAAAAATATCATCTTAATATGAATATATAATATTTTTATTAAAAAAAAATATGTGAATAATGTAAAATGGTGTTTTTCAAATAACAATAATTTTTTTGTCATTATTATTATTTTCGTATAACAATTAAATTCATCAAACCTATTTTAGGACCAGAGATTTATTCTACATGTGAATTTAATATTGGAAAAAAGTTGTTTTATTTGTATAGGTCCATATTCGATATCTTCGAATATGTGTAATATTTTCTAAAAAACATTATACTTTTAAATTTTAAAATTAATATTAATAAATTTAATTAAATGATTAATATAAAATAGATTTAAAAATTAGAATTAGTGGGACAACTTTAAAGTATAAGAAAAAAAGTAAGAAGAAATATTATGTTAGCTTAGTTATAAATTTTTTAACCTAGTAAATGCTAAAATAATAAAAATTAATAAATCAAGGTGTACATGGATTGAAACATGGTAATAACTTGTTTATAATTGTGTGGATGAGGTGTATATTCACCTTATCAATTTAAAACACCTCTATCTTCCAATTTTGTAGCCACATGAGAAGTTTAATTAGTGATCCCATTATATTAAGTAGAAATATTAAAAAAAGCATTCTCATAACTTACAAAAGGGGCCTCTCACCAACCCTTCAAGGCACTCTTATGAATTTGGATTTCTCCTAAAACCATTTCCATTTTCATTTTACTATAATATTATTTTATTTTATGATCTTCTTTTCAAAGTTTATTTTCTAAGGATATCCATTTCCGTGGGATCATTGAAGAAAATATCAAAGATATGTGAGTAATATTTTTTAATTAGCTGCATTATTTTATACTTTTATTTTCCAATTATTATTTTCAAATCCAAATCTATGGACATCAGTATTGGATATGTACAAAATTTTATTATTTTATAGTGATATTAATTAATCAAATTACCAATTTTATATTATGATAAATAATAACATATTTCGTGTATTGAAAGGACTAACACATTAAAGACACTAGGTATTTCGTCATCCTTCTCTACCTTATATGGCTAGTCTAAAATTATGATTAAATTAATAATTTTCATTACTATTATTATTATACAACAAACCATATTAATCCTTTCTCTTATTCAATGGAAAATTAAATCATCAACCATGCATATGTGTGGACTATAAAAAACACGGAACGATTGATTTTATTTATTCTTGTAATCATTTCCTTAAATTTATGTGTAAAATGATTGGATTTAAGGATAAATATTATTTTTTTATTTTATTATTTTAATTTTATTGGAAAATTGAAAACCTATTAATGTTATGATCAAAAAAATATTATCATTAATTTAATACAATATAAAGAGAAAACTAAAAGAACTATAATCTCTTTTTTATATGTATTTACATTTTATAAATTATAATAAATTTATAGTTCACTAAAACTATGACATATCACACTAATAAAAAATGAGATCAATACTGTATCAACCAAACCAAAAACACTGGGATTGAGACAGTGGTTAAGATGGCCTCATCCCCACCTCCCCAAATACAATAGGCTGAGATCAAGCAGTGATGGTCTATGACCACAAATGGCATGATAATACACACTATATAATGTCATTGAGTATAAAATGATAAAAAAGTGGTAATAAAAAACCATAATAATAATAATATATAATCAGACTACGTTCTAAAATCATTATATAGAATACACAACTAAAAAATAAACTATATCCCAATGTGGTAGCCAACATGAGTAATAAATGAATAAATCAAAATAAATAAAATGTCATCGAGTCCTATGAAATATTTCCAAGTTATCTACCAACTCCATTCATCCATACTCAACCATCTAGCATAAGTCCCTTTCAATTCTTAATATCCCTTATGAAAGATACTGGCGGACCAAATTTCCTATGTAGGGCGTGACTAAAAGATTCAGTAGGACACCAATAATGAAACTTATACATAATTTCAACGTAATATATAATATAATATATAATAAAATATTATAATTATAAGAAATTATACAACCTTACATTATTCAATGTAATCATTCTAAGGCCATGCCTCTATAATCATTATCTCCTCCTACTTCATCTTGTTATTGGTAATGCTTTCAGATATGTCAATATACATTTCTTATATGGTATCCCATATCAACACAATACAATATTTGTTTTCTTTAGGAATTTTACATGTTCCACCATCATGAACACTAATATGTTGTCCTTTTAATCTCATATGACCCATGTTTGTAGGATCCCATTCCGGTACTCATTGGTAATCCACTTATGAATGTCACTCTTTTTGTAGATATGTGCCCTTATTTATGGATGCTTAGACAAAGTTATGTTGGTTAACGGTCCACTTATACTCATGAATCTAGAGGAATAAACACACCTTCATTTAATTATTTTTTCCCACATATCCCAAACCTCAATGATCCACCCAATCATCTTGATACATGAATTATAGTTCCAGATGCTATGTAACACTACAATCAATACATTTGATAACCGTGAAAAACTGGGTACACCATGATTAATGTTAGGATATAGACATAGTCATTTGGTCAACATAAAAAAGTATAAATGAATCTCATGAAACCACATGAATCCCATAATAATAATAATTTCACAAATCAGAGAAATAATATCAAGAAAACATCGTATACATGGACCAAATTGGTATGAATCATTATACCTCGTGGTATTCATTTATGTATCAAGCCTCGTCAGATATTTAAACACCAAAACCATGTTCACGCACCAAAAAGAACACGATCACCATCAAAGGACTGCTAAAACCTATTCTAATCCATCATAACAAGGGATCTAGAGTATATAGATGTTGAATTAATCACGGGGATCAAAAAAATACCTCATTGAATAATTTTTACTCAAACTTAATCCTCAATACCAATCTAATAATTTGCGATGATTGATATTAGAATAATCATGGTTCATTGGGGCTTAAAGTGTGTCATATAGTATATATGTGTTATAAAAAAAGGAACTTTGGTATTGGGATTAATACCAATGCATTAGGGGGAATTGGAAGAAGATGCATTTGGCATTATGGACTTCCAAAACGGTTAAGAGGTTCAACTGAAGACCCCAATATTTCATTGGGTAATGGATGTTTTTTAAACCACCATGTAGTTAAATGTCTCCTGATATTGGGATTTGGTCCACAACGTCATGTTGATTCTAATGTCCTCATAACTCTGTGTCGATTTCCAAAGAAGGATATTAAAGTATATTTGGAGGGTTAAAAATGTGTTTAAACATTTTTTCAAGACTTATACAACCGAATGAGGGATGCAATTAAATTTGAAACACATTACTCTAGTAAAATCCAAAAGATATATCATATGTTATCATTATCATGATGATTTAGGATAAACACCTTTCTAAGAGTCCTAATACATTGAATACCATAGCCTGACCATCATACATGGAAACATGTTAGTTGTTAAGGATTTGGATTCTATGTCATTGACTCCTTGATCACTTCCTAGATGGTGAATGATATGGTGAAAACCCCACCATACCACCAACACCACGATCTATTTGTTATTCTTTGGTATATCCAACCCTACTATGGCATGATAATATGTTATATAGTGTATCCACCTAATTTTTGGTAGCATTCTTTCCAAAACATCCATTAAGAATAGATAAATGTTCCAATTTATTTTATTCATATACAAATGTAGTCTTACGAAAAATCATGGATGAAAAGTATAGACACAAGGATTTAATTAGAGAATCAAAATATATAAGGCGTTTTAATTCTAACACTCTAATGAATTATCATCCTTTATAAGAATATATAGGTTTCATTCATGAACAACTCAGGACACTATGTTTGGACATTGACTTCTTCTTCCCATGACTACTTTTAGACCATAACAAGCTTCCACTGAATCCAAAAAAGTAATATCATCAACCCTTAGATGAATTTATCAATCGATTTTATAATACTAACTAGATTATCATTTTAAGACTCAACTTGATCTACATCAAAATACATGAAATTAATGACAATAGAATGTTTTGGTATGTTCCACCAATGTTGTGACACATGAAACACATTGTCTATATCATGGTAACGAGAAGGATGATCAAATGTGTACAACACTATCCCAAAATACTCTGGGATCAGAAAAGGTCACAAAAATGTGGTTCAAGATTATGTTTCTTCATCAGATGTTAGTGACCTAACCAATGTTTCTCTCTCAGGATAAATTAATATCATGTTGAATAATCAAACAACATCTACCTCTTTCAATCATATGATTGATGAATACTATGATAGGTGGGTAACTATCATATATTAGATGCACTCCCTCAAAGGTCCTAAGAACCACACTAATACCCACAACCACTACATCACCCACATCATTCCAACATAATGGTGATAAATATGGTCACATGTATAGTGCCTTATAAGGTGTTATATATATATAATCATGAAAACTATTTCTATAAATTACGTCAAATAATGATTTGTGTTTATCCAAATCTACAAGGATGCCATGAATATATGTTGGAATCTTATCCTCGAATATAAGTATAGCCTTCTCAGGCTCTCTATCTGACTAAGGATGGTACGCTATACTGAATATTATATGAGACTTTATGAGATTATTTAATCCCAAAAAATTCATTTACATGGTATGTGAATCTCTATTCAAAAAAATTATCAATGGGACCCCATTGAAGCATACATTATTATAGATGTTATGTTTTCCATAGCCATCAATTGAGTGAGTATCATTTATAAGTAAATTTATGGGAATCATTCATAAACATATAAATAATAGTCATAAAATTATAATAAATAATAAAGGTCATATGTAACCTAGTGACATGGTCCATTGTTACATACTACCACTTTCAAATGTGTATACAAAATGGTTGGATGAAACAACTAGTGAACCGGTTCTTGTCCTTTACCCTCTGGAAGGTCAATCATTGGGAAATAAACACCCAAATGACCCTCTTCATCCCAAGCCACCAGAACTGTCACCAGATGTCATGGATCACATTCATAGCTCCAAGATTTATTTTTCATCTTGAGGTATAGTAATCCAACATCATTTTTTCTATGATAGGTCAATGGACTACTTCACTCACATGTTCCATGATCACATCATTATCATACATATTACAATCGGGTATCATGTTATATCTCGCTAGTTTTCCCCAATCACAAAATTTTTTGGGTATGACTCTTAATGTAGTCCATAAGAGAATATGTAATAAATATATTAGTATAAGTCATATATATATGATCCTAGGAAGCATCCATCCTCTAATCATAAAATAATATCATCATGTGAAACTCCTTCACTAAATGTCTTCCACTATGATCATTCTTAACCTACATCTTATGGATAGGAGAATATGAAATGATGTTACCTGTACCTAGTTCATAATCCATATCAATGTTGATGTTATTTATATAATCATCCAAGTAAATTTACCTATGGTAGAACATTATTTTCAAACATTAATATTACATAATAATAGATGAATATTCATTACACTACATTTTTATCCATTATAAAATAATAATTTCTAAAATCATTGGGAACATGGAAATATAAACAATATGTTAATAGAGTATCTACATCATCTCACACATATTTCATTACTGCTATATTCTCTTTCGGAATAACCATACTTAATACCTTTCTTCATAACCTATGAAAATAAATGATAATTAAATGGTGAAATCATATTCTTAGTAAGGGTAGACAATGGATGTATCAATGTCTAGATAAGGCTAAGAAGATAATAATATTATAATAACCTTGTTGTATTTGTTTGAAAACTTTTCCCTTTTCATCAATAATCATATTTTTATGTCATGGGTAATGTCCCACTCTAAAAGCCCCTAAATGGTTCCTTAACCCTATTCATTACATGATGTTAGGATTTCCTCCATAACATTATAGGATCTCGTTTAGAATATAGGGTCGAATGAAACAAATGAGGAGAATATACCGTCTTTATTAGAGTTAGACATATAATATGAAATATGAACTAAAATAATCAACACCAATTATTATCAGGTATCAGAAAAAATAGGTTCCCAAAATGTTGAATGTACCCAAAACCAAATAGTAACCATTCCATGCCATGTTATATAGTTATAAGTTTAAAAGGAAACCCCAAATACTGAAATCTAAAGAATCCAAAAAGTGCGTCTTGGACGCAGGTCTGGTCCCCCATTTACACACATCCCAATTCCCAAATCAACCCTCTAGTATATCGGTATTTCTTTTATCCTGACCTGTATCCCAGATGTTTTATTAAGTACCCAATTGTGGCTCATGAAGGGTATGAATAAAATCAGTAATACACCTACAACTGTTTCTAAAAAATATACAATGTAATAAATTTTAAATTGATGTATGGGTAATAATATACCATAAAAATTAAATTGGTTACCAAATATAATTTTATTAGATCAATTACAATTATTTTATTATTCCATGTTATACCCATTTTTTTATTAAACCATATTTTCCCCACAATGATCATCCAAGACATGATTATAAATGGTCATGGGTTTGAAACCATTGAGCCTCGCTCCATGAATTAGAATAGGATTTTAAACTACATGCCTAACCATCCCAACAATGATATGGAAAACTATGTCCATAGCCTTGGGTTCTGAAACCCCAGTCTATTCCTAGAATACCTAAAATGAATTGAGGTTCCTCGAGAATTATTGTCACCATCCCAATATGATTGGATTATTAGTCTAACATCACAATTTAATTTATCATTTATACATAGGTTAATCATATTTAACAATTTTATTAAGGAAAGAAACAAGGGTTCACGATTTCCAATATTCATTACAATCATTATATTATCAATTTTCATAACATTCCGTTTTTATAATTTCAACACATTAAAATCATTTTTTACCCATTTAAAGACACTTAAACAAGATTCCATTCGTAATTACTAAATTATCACATTCATATGTTTACATACCTTTAATTAATTAACTCTACATTTTATGAAAACCACCATATCATGCTATGTTATCTGGTTAATCATAATTTCAATTATATTAATATCATAAAAACATCAATTTGTCAATTATCAAAATAATAGTCAATGATCAAAGGATTAGACCACCCTATGGGTTCCCATAAGCCTTTTTTACGCATCCCCAATAGATCCCATAAGAATTATTTGGGATCAAACACATCATTTAGATACCTAATTAATCATTCCATACCATAGAAATCAAAAAATGCTGCATGAGGGCACCATTATCACAACCACACACTCATAACCAACATCTAGACAATATTATATCATTTAGAACACATAAATCATGTTCATTAACAACCAATCTCTTATCCATAGCCTTTGATTTGAAATCAAACTCACTTATAGTCCCCAAAATATATTATTCAATAATAATGTTGTTTTTGGGATTCAGATGGAGAAGAACAAATACATATTCCCTTTTCAAGAAAATTAAAGGAATATGAGTGTTAGAAACACCCATATCTTGGACTCTCACTTAGACACACTCCAAATGGTCATGAATTGATGGAGAATCACCATTTGGATGCTTTGTGGAAAACGATTCATCTCCTAGGTTATTGTAGGGTGAAAAGGGGGTAAACTTGAGTAATAGTTTATAAAGTATGAGCATTAAAATTTAACAATGGTCAATTATTAAAGAGTGTCATGGTGTATCCCTATGGTTGGTCTGACCATGCACCAACCATGCACCACCCTTTCCCCATAGGGGGCCTGTGTGGCATAGTCTCATTGGAGACCACAAAATTTGGTAAACCATTCACTTGCTGTGAGAAATGGATCTTTCCATGTATACTCTATTTTAAATATTCCCATAATATCATTTTTAATATTTAGCCATGCCATACATGTTTAATGGATAATCCCCACGGTTACTACTAACCATTACCCAAACCTATGCTCTTCATATAGTGGGAACATTTCATCCTTTTTCAGGTCATGTACCCCCATGAACATCCACGAGGAACTCTATATTTTGGAAAAACGTTTCCTTACCAATAAAATGAATACTTCAACCAATTTTTTCAAATATTCCTCATTAGATGTTTAAGATATTACAAAATCCACACCTTTTAATGGATCATTCATGATCCATATTCCCATGAATTATTGAATCTTTGTGGTATAATGATATGGTTACTAGGACTCTATATCTATCTACATCTCCATGAATCTTATTTAATGTTATCATGCATCAATCACACTCTATACAACAACATTGTCTTACCCCAAAATATTTTCTCACCCTGATCCCCAATATAAAAACGATTCTCCTCAATGGATGTATCAACTTAAATCTCAACATCATAAAAAATGAACACATGAGAATGGTTTGGGTGATACTACTGAATATGTGACACATGATTTGTTTTTCATCCGACTATAATAAAAAATAATAGATAATTGATAAGCCATTAGTATGATCCTCTCCATAATCTCAAACATACCCATATACCTGGGTGCCGAAATTCCAATTTTCTAAATCTGATTGTTTCCCAACCTTGGTGACACCTAAATGAAAACATGACTTACTCTTGAAAACAAAAAACATCCTACTGCACTCTTGTAATTCCACTGGTGTTCCTAGAAACTAGAATCATAGGTGTCCATGCATACCACACTAATAATAGATTTCAAAGCTACATCAATGGGAGATAGTTCCTCTTCACTAAATACATTATCGAACACTACTGTAGTGGAATATTCCACAAGATAACTTCTTACTATTAGATGATGTAACACTAGATCTCCTAGATCCAAATATTTCCCAATCATGAAATGTTACAATCACGTTACCTTTAGAAATGAGAGCTTGATCCACCTCATCATCAATCCTCTGCAAATAGAAGATATTCACCCAAGACATGATCTTACATCTAATCCCATACTAAATACACCTATACATAATATTCTCATCTACATCCAAAATCAATTATTAATGATTTACATATATAGAGTTTCTATCAAAATCAATCACTTTCAAATTCTTGGAGCCGAGTTCATAATATCTTCATCCTTCTTATACATCAAGGTATCAAGGTAATAATGTTCTTGGATATTTTCACAAAAATCATTCCATGACGTGAATTCCATATACACATAATAGGACAATATAACTCACCATCTCTTTATTGGTCCAAACAACCCATTTTCCCATGTATTCCTATCATGATGCATGTCACATGTATCCAAATGTTACTAGGATGATGCACGAAGGTAAAACCTCATTCTATACCAGGCCACAAATTATATTTAAAAAATAAATAACATCACGCTATAACTGCATCACTGAAGGTGATATAAATTACAATTGTAACATAAAACATCAAGAAAAACAATCCCACCGTGGGTATGTAGGTTATCCACCACTAATGGTTTGAATAATTCCTTTACCAAGCACATTTTCAAGGCCCTAAATCTCTTAATATAATTTATACATTTATGGGATAAGAAAATATCAAAATGAACCACTCTATCACCACTTTGTTACATCTCGACCTGGAATCCACTAATCAATGCCTGAAGTAGGATCATTACATAGACATAGGCATTCCCCATAGTATGCAAGAGGCTAATGACTAGAATTTATAGTATAATGAAGAACATTTGGAGATTGTAGTCTCTTTATCATTGTTTACTATAGTAAATATAATAAAATGTAAATGAATCAACTCAAATGATAATAATGAACTACCAAAATGATTTTCCAAACCGATGTACGTACTCATAGTTGAACAGTCACCATGAAATGTCATTTCATAGGGTGAAAAGTTTAAAGTAAATCAAAAAATGAAACAATATAAAGAATACCAAAATGGGTCATCACATCAGTTCTAGTCCCTATATCCATACACATCCCTAATCCCAAATCAAACATCTAGGGTATGTCGTTTCACCTTATACTAACCTGCAACCATGAAGTCTACTTGGGTACCCAATGGTGAACTAATTAGGGTCTGAGAAAAACTCAATTGGCTAGAACCAATGGTTTCTAAAAAATATCCCATGTAATATAGAGTATTATGAATTAAAGGAATTCATGAAAATATAAAATAAAATTTCTTACAAAATTTATCATTTAGTAGATAAATTAGTTTCATTTATTTTTTCCATGTTTTACCCTTTTTCATCAAACATAATTTCATGGTTTCTGGCTATCTGAGCTAGGTATCAAAAGGGTAGTATGTTAGAAAACATATAGCTCCATTATTTGAATATGATTGAGATTTTTGATGCAGTTTTCAACCATACCAACCACGATATGGGACTTCATGACCATACCCTTAGGTACAGGAGAACCAGTCCATTCCCCCAAACACTAATATAAACAGGGGTTCCTAGGGAATTATTCAGGACTTCCCATGGTAGTAGAGGATTCATCCAACACCCCTCTACCATTTATGAGGTTCACAAGGGCTCATAATCATTAACAATATTATTATAAAAAACAATGGTAAACCATTTCCATTTAATCAAATTTCATTCATTCATTATAATCATTTTCTTATCACTTCGTAAACATTACCATTTTTCCATTTAATAAAATATTAACCATTTATCACCCATCTCACACCACTTGAAATGTATTCCAATCCTCATTATCCAATTCATCCTTTTACATAGCATTACATATTTTACTATTCACATCAATACTACCAACTAATCAAGCTATATTAACAGGTTAATAACATTTTCAATTGGATTAGAATCATAAAACCCTCAGTTTATAATTAAGAACCACTATATTTCATGTTCAAAGGGGTGTCCAAAATGATGGGTTCCCATAATATCAGTTTTACACATCCTAAATGCATCCCATGGGAATCATGAGGGCTCCAACAGATCATTTAGATATCCAATTATTCATTTCCTACAATTAAAAATATAAATTATGCATGATGTCACCATGATTACAACCGCATAGAAATACCAAAAATCAGTAACATGTTATATTACATTATTGACAACCTACCTCGAGTTTATAGAAGAATGTTTTCATAAATATAAAAAATGATTTGAACACATATTTCCTTAAAATAATCATAGTGTATTCTTCTATAAAATAACATCTACTATATCTACTAATCCTGGATTTCCATCTGCCACGTTCCCAACTTCTGTTCTTTCGTGTACCACTTTTATTAGGTGTCATCATTTCCTTCCTCCACGTCTACCCGTTCGGGCCTTCCCCCAAAACTCGACGACTCAACCTAGCCCCCCTATTTGCGTTCTCCTCAGTTGTGCTCATACACTCCCCTAACCTAGGGTTCCTTCGTTCTGCTCCTCCCGTTAAACCAGTCATCCATAACCCGCATCCTTTCCCCTAATCGGGTTCTCCTCAGTCACGCTCAACATATCCGTCGACCTACGGTTCCTTCCTTATGCTCCTCCCGGTAAGCCAGCCGTATGTAATCCTCCTTCATCGACATTCGGTTTATAATTTGATAAAATACACTAATAGGGTTAGTCATCTTCCATTACTGGTCCACATGAACCAGTTTCGGAGTTAGGGTTCCCTTGAAATCCTGACACCATCGATCTCCTCCACATGGTACCCCAACAGTTCGTAACCAGTCTTCTTCGACATTCGGTTACTCTGTGGATGAAGTGCAGTCAACCGGTTTTGTTGGGTGTCATTATTGGTTGGGATTACTATATTATGGAGTAAGGCTTCCCAGAAAATATAGACTCTGTTTTCATCGTCCCCCAAGGTTCCTTCAATTCAGACTAGCAGGTGATCCAACATACTGAATAATACCTCCTCTGTTAGCTGTTCACTTTTGTAATAATCACAAGACTGCTATGATCTTTTATGTGTACTGGTAAAACAAAATTCTTCCACTTGAGTTTCTTATTTCATATCAGTTTTAATATAGTACAGTTTTATTGTGTTCGGTCTCATTATGACTTGCAGGTCATCCCAGTTAGTCAATACTACCTCCTGTCATAGTTGTTTGCTTTCATCATCTTTGCATTAAGGTATGATCCTTTATGAATACTAGTAATCCAAATATTTCTCAACTATGCTTAAAATATTATTTATCTTATAATATTCTATAGTTAAATTCCTTTTGTATGATTTTGACTTCTAGGTGATCCCACTTACTGAATACTAACTCCTCTATTAGCCGTTCTGTTTGATCATCTTCGCAGTATAGGTATGACCTTTTATGCATACTGGTAATCCAAATTTTTCAGAATTTCTCTTCTTATATCATTTCAATTTTATAAAAGTTCAGTTTCAATAAGTTTTGTCTCATTTTATATTTACCATCACAGGTAAATGAATATGTACTATGTTCTATTGTAAATTTTTATTTGTAATTTGTTTCAATTCCATTTTGGTTAGGCATGTCGATATCAAGCCTGATATTTAGTTCTCCGTATTAAATTTACTATTAACAGAAAATTAAATTGTTTTGTGGTCTGTTGCTAGATGTACCATCAAAATAATTTCAACATCATTTTGGTTAACCATTTTTATATCTGATTGCATCTTCTGTTTTCTGATTTTACTTTCCCTAAAAGAACCGAATAAACCTCTATTATTCTATCTTATAGCATATTATGTTATTGTCTTTGTACCTCAAATTTCCTTCACATTACTGTACTCTATGCATTATCTAGTCTCATTGCACATCATGACAATAAGCTATAAGGAAAACAATATTGATAATGAATCATGCGTAAAAATCTAGAGAGACAAGGATACAACAAATGGTTCTAATGAAGGAATGACAACCAATTTATGAGTTCTATATTAACTCCACTTGGAAATGTTTCACTAACTATGATCTTCTCAGTATTTTCATTCATTAAACTTTACACATTATCAGTGTCATCAACTACTGGAAACTATTCAATGTCATCTACCAACATGTCGTTCACTCAAACAAGTGAACCACTATCAACATGTTACATCAGACCCGAAGTCACACACAAGCCATTATCATCTCTATGTATCAATGGTTAGTTCCATCTCCATAAACCATTAACAAATTTATAATATTTCACAATGAATTTCAGACTAACAAAATTAAGTCGTACTAAACTACCTTTTTTACAATGCATGAATAGTTGTCTGCAAGGACAAATACCAGTGTGGATTGTAATTCAACATACAAAAATACAAGGGTACAACATAGACTGATGATGAAAGAATGAAAAAAATTGGTTCATTATTATTTCCCATATTTTTTATAATCTTCATTTGTTTTCTATTTCATTCACTTAACTACTATGTGTCATCTACTCTCTGTGCGCTTTGTGAAAACCATAATTATAGTTCAATTAGTTTTGAAATTTTGGCTTCCAATGGACTTCGTAATATATATGCTCACTGAGTTGATTCACATCAAATGACAGAAGTATCTCACTTCCTCTCATTCTGAAACAAATCCAATGTGCTTTTTCTGGGCACTTGGGTATGTGTATGGAATGGGAAAATCAAGGGAGGTTTGGATATGGTATTGCAGTTAATTTTCCTCCATAGTTTCCTTGGCTCAATTTTATTGATTCCATTGTTTATGATTTTGGGACATGGCTGTGGTATTGCAATTTCCGTTTAAATATTTCACAATTTAAATTACTTTTCCTTATTTGATCTGAATGATACTTACTGCATTTCATTTCTCTATGATGAAAAGATATTACCATTCCTTTTTATATGTATTTTATGCGTTTTACTACAATATTGAATATCTGAGTCAGACAGAAAAAATAGTTTTTAGTTCATTTAGTACAATGAAATTACATTTTTTTATTATGCAGAACCATATGATTTTTTAGTATTATGTTCAAATATATATTATTCTCTAAATGCTTTTCAATTAATTTTTATACAAATATGGCTTATCATTTTAGTTATTAATCATTAACTGTTCTCTATAGACAAATGTGGCTTGTCATTTCTTCTTCAACTGGTTAGCCGTAAAATTTTTATTTCACTGAGTTATTGATTTTTTCATTTTATAGTAGAGGAACATGATTTATTTTACTAATATAATTTACATATTTTTCTCTTCATTCAGTTCCAGACATTGTAGAATGGATAGCTTTATTTTATTTTTGTGATTTCAATATGTGGGAAAAATGGTTCTTCCCTTATATATTTTAATTCTAATTTCCATTTCATTGGAATTTATTTGTGTAATTTTATTTGTTCTTAGAATTTAATTTATTTATTCCTTTTTTAGATTAATGCTTTTTCAAATATATATTTCTATTCCAATGTTTCCTGACACAAACAGAATTCGTTTATCAGTTAAATTAAACTATATTTATTGATTTATGTATTTTGGTAATTTTCAATTTATACATTTCGAATATTTTTGTTTCATAAAAATTTGAATAGATATTATGTGTAGACTCATTAAGGTGTTATAAAATTTGAATTGAATTTCTTAGATTAGAACATCTCATGCAAATTAATCTCTTTTGGTTCATTTCATTGAACTCCAGTTTCAAAGAAACCTTACATATTATGGTCAATACTATATGATTTTTCAATTTCCAGTTTCATGTTTTTTCCCATAGTTTTATTTAGTATCTCATTTCATGGTGACTTCCATGAGGAAAAATTTGTATATCATATAATGTTCAGAACCTTTTTTCCCTACAATTTCGATTAGTAACAAATAGTATTACACTAAAGTTTATATAATGTTCAGTATGATGATGTCAGTTATGATTTTATCGGGTCTTGCATGCTGGATTCCCTATATCCTTTTGTTTGGAAGCTGTTTGAATGCCTTGAATATTATCATATTTGATTTCTAGCTTTCATAATGTTCTTTTCTGATGTTTACAGACTCATAGTAAACATGATATTCTTGATGGATATGTTATTATCGGCTTTCCTCTTTGTTTTTGGTTCTTATGGTAGTCTTGGACTGCTTTACCTCATTAGGTTTATGTTTCATGGCATTATTTGGCTTTCATGGGACATCTATGAAGACATGCATGGGCTGTTTGGTGATCTGGACCTTTATGCTTCATACTACTTGTATTTTCTTCATTCTCCTCTGATTTTCTGTACTGATTTTGCTATGTATATTGCTTCTGATATGCCTCTATTTTTATGTAGGAGTGTCTGATCAGATGCTCAGGGAAATCCTTCAAAATATTTGATCCATGCATGGATATTTGAGAAACATACTAAGGGATTGGTGATCTTGGTGTTTCGTATGCCAACTTTAGGATTGTAGAATATTTCTCATGATGATTTGAACAGCTCCGATCACTTATTTAGTATATTTTGTTCTATTATTTTATATCTGGCTATCTTTAAAGCTTCGTGAGGGTGTATGTACTTTACACCTCGATATTTATTTGCGCTCATCTTTTGATTAAATAAACTCCTTTGGTATGATCCGGATGACCAGTTCATGTCAACTTTCTTCCAAAAATTCTCCATTACCTATACCTTTTGTGAATCTTCGATTATTTGCAGGTTATCAAAATGTAATGATACATTCATAGTATATTTTATTATTAAAATACTCCAAATACACATGTTTAATCAGATCACCCTTTATTTTTTGACCATTCATTATTAGCATGGTTTACATTCGATTTATCATAGTAAATAACTGTAACTTGTAGCATACAACATTATCATAGACTGCATGCACATTTGAAGAATAATTTTTCTTTAGAATATACATTGTCTATACTCTGATCATAGTACTGGGAACATGTTCTATTATACTAGATTTTGTGATTCATTTTTTCATTGAAGTAAACTTACTCTTATTTTTAACATTGTATTTTTTTTGTTGTATTTCTTCTATTAATTTCATTAGATGGTTTCACATTTAAGAATAGGTTTTTTGTTGGTAAAGTTGCAATTCTGATGATGTTGGTACCCGATTGTGATGGTACTGTCACAAATTTCTTCACTTTACTACTTATTTTACGTTTAAATTCATAATTTTTTTATTTATTTATTCTTTGATGATGGATTATTGGTATTTTTTTCCTTTATATGGTTTATGATTTCTGAATTCTATTGATGTTAGGACATGGGTTCACATCCAATAACATGTTTTTGCATGTAATAATTGATGGTTTAGTTTAAGTTGGTACTAAGAAATCCTAAACTACATCATATGTATGCTTATTCAATTTTCCAGATTGATCATCTATTTGAGCATTTTAAACTCTCAATGTTATGGATTTAATCATGTTGTTCATGTTTGAGAAACTAGGACAGATCTTTGCTTAGAATTTTGAATTCATTTTCAGGAATCTTATCTTTTTAATGTCATATTATCATTATTGGTTGAAGATAATATCATGTTTCACTTTATTTATACTACTATATTAGTTAGAGTCTTCTGGTATATTAGAATCACCTTCATGTCTATTAGCATCTACTGTATATTGTTTTTATGTACTTTATATAGCCTTTATTTTTTCTCTGCTGTAAACTTACTAGGAATTTTTTCATTTTATAGTTTCCACTGTGTTTCTTCTATTAAATTAACGAGATGGTTTCGCATCCAAGAACATGTTTTTTCTTAGGAAAGTGTTAGTTTTGATGAAGTTGGCACCAGATTGCAAAGGTACTATCACAAATATCATCACTTTACTACTTCTTTTATGTGAAAATGCATACTGTATTTTTTTAGTCATTTATTGTATTATAACGACTTACTAGTTTCTTTAACTTTCTATTGTTTTTGATGTGTGATTTATATTGACTTCAGGAAATGTTTTTGCATTGAAGAACATGTTTTTTCATGGAAAAAGTGGTGTTTCAGTTGAAGTTGGTACCAACAATGCTACACTACATCATATGTAAGCTTATTCATATTTCAAGACTGATTATCTGTTTGAGATTTTCATCTCTCAATGTGATGGATTTAATAATATTGTTCAAGTTTGGAATATTGGGATGGATTCCTACTTAGATTATTCAATTCATGAACAAGAATATTATCCTTTTAATGTATTCTTTTCATCATTGGTTGAAAATAAAATCATGATTGACTTTATTTTTCCTGTTGGATCTATTAGTGTCTTTTCGTATAAAAACATGACCTTCAAGTCTATATAGATTTTAATGGATTGATATCTCTATTTTATAAATAATAGTGATTGAAGAGAACTACAGTATTCCTTGCATTCTTTATTAAGGTAAATTAGTACATCATTATCTTTGTTTTCCCCCATGCTATTCATCCCTATACTCTTTGTACTTACATACAGACATATTTATGTTTGCATGCCTACATGTATTTATTCCATCCTTCCCTATGTATTTTCAATGTGAAATGAGGTATTTTTAATGGGCATCACTATATAATTTTGAGTTACTGGCTATATAAAGTTGTGCGCCTCTTACTATCTCTCATTCTACATGACTTATATAAAGAAGATAGGCTCCATTTTATCATTACTGTATATAATCCATGCATCTATTAGGCCAAATAGTTTTATTTTATAGCTACTGTAGATACAATGTGAAATGAGGTATTTTTAATGGGCATCACTAGATACAGATTCAAATATTAAATTAACAACTTCCATGTCAGTGTATTGTATTCCTTCATTGTAACTTAAGGAAAATACATTGGTACATTGAATCTATAAATTGATGTTGCTGTATTTTTTCCGTTTATATGTTTTATTTCTACTACATGTGTGTTTCCAGATATATATATATATGTTCTAATAGTTCATTCCCATAGGAAATGAAATTTTCAATGTGTTTTACAACATTGAAAAATCAAACATCCACGTTGATATTGTGTTGTCTGTTGCATAAGAAAACATCTAGGTATGTATTTCTTCTTTATTTTCAATGTTTTTGATGTTTTTCGTCTCTATATACTGTGTCTTCAAGACATTTCTCATTTAATATCAAGGTTTTAGTAAATAACATTTAATTTTAAGTTTTATCTAAACCATATATTGTCACACGATTTTAATCCTTAATACTTTTACTCCACTGAAACATGTCTTCTTTGCTAACTTTGTAATTAGGGTTCCATTTGATAAATCTTATTGAAAGACAGTTATTGGACATTTTATTTATAATAACTGATTCTATATAATGTTTTCAGGATTTCTAATTGAAGATGTCTGTTTTTACCATTAATTTAAATGGTTTCATTTTGGAGAACCTACCCATGAAGATGGAAAATGGGTTGTGCTATCCGGATGGTCAGGATTTTAAGGTAGCAAGTAGTGGCCACCAATACACAGTATGACACTACACTGAAGCATCATCTTCCCCAACAACTGAAGGCCAGTGATGCTTCTGGATAACATTACTGCTACTAGTAATAGATAGGTTGAGTTCTTTGAGTTGTAGGCTCTTCCTGTAAAAAATTTGTTTTTTATCCCTAGTATGGATTGTGCTCTATCTCCAGTTACAATTCCTTTTCCCCCTACCCTTTCACATAATTATAATCCTGATGTAGGACATTACTGTTGGTATCTCAACTCAAAGGAAGATTCACTTGGAAGATGCTGAGTTTGAACATGCAGCCTTGCTTTCAATAAAGGTTTGTTGATCTTTTAAACTACATTATCATTAAATTACCTTCTTTTGATTGCATGCAATGAATATTTAATATAGATGATAGAGCAAGAAAATGTACGTCGTGAGCATGGGGTGATAGCCAGACCATCGGATCTGGATGCTCTGAATGAAGTTTAAATAAAAGCATTGGGTAAATCCTTGGCATCAAATGGGAGGTAAGTTATCTTTTTTTTCCTGTAAGTAATTCCCATTCAATATAAAGTTTTCCCCCATTCATGTTATTAACATCTTACTCTGTGATTGTATGCCCTTTATTTTTGTTGAATATTATAGTATTAATTTCTCATAGTTAATGGTTTTATTTTGTTTTGCAATGGTATTTATCGGAGTGAGCATCACATACCTATGGTTGTTTCCAGGACCCTAAACTAGATATAGTGGGGAATTTTTAGAACTATATTAATGTTTCCATATTTTATTCACTCCAATATCTATATCATGAAGCAATATTTTATTTATTCAACATTAATATTTTTTCACATGTTTTATAAATAGAATTCTTATACTTAAAAATAGATATTGATCCATATGGTTGTGCGTACGCACGGGCGAGTACTAGTTTTAGTTATTTAGGATGTAGATGAAAATTATACATTTCATTTTCTAGAAAAAATAAGGAATATGAGTTTTATACTCACATGTATCCCAATTTCTCACTCATACACAATCCAAAAAGTCATGAATTGAGGTAGAATATTCTCCTAGAAGCTCGGGGGAAGTATTTTCATCAACATTGATTTATGTTTGGTTAAATGGATAGAAAATAATTTGAGATTTCATAAATAATATTGGGAAAATATATAAATTATCCCTCTTTAAGAGGGCATGCAGTTTGGCCACATGATAGGCCAACAATTTCACCAACCACACACTAACCTCTATCAAAAGGGAGCATAAGATATATGGTAACCATATAGCACATAAAAAATTGTAATCCATTTAGTGAAAATTTCATTTGGATTATAAAAAGTTCACATGGTTTCCATACTCCCCTAGACACATTGTCCACCGTGAACCCTCCACTATAGGCTTCCTGATAAAAGTACAGGTTTATTACAAACCATGAACAAAAGTTCTACCATACACAAAAATATCTCCTTTTTATTATAATTTTTATGTGTCTCCAACAACTATTACATCCCTGATAATCCTCATACTACAGGAAAAATATTCATTAACCTGAAAAGTAATAGTTCAACCCAAAACATAAATATAACATACCTAATTATAATTTTGGAATATTACACGTGTAATAGGTCTGGGAAGTTCATAAGACATGAATCATACAATAATTAAAGAACATGAACCATGAGGTTTCATAAAGGAATAATAAATGGAATCATGGCATACACATAAGAATAGAATATCATTTCCTTACTATTTGAGTGTAATTTCCAAGGCAAAAATAGTGGAAATAGTTCATTCCCCAAACCATTATGGTATTCATATTTCTCTCTCATGTTTATCATAGTGGATCTAAAACCTTACTATGTCTGCTTCATACCCCATTCCTATCATTTTTATCTCATGATATATTAATCTTTACCCAATGTGTTAGTCTAAGACATAAGTCCCACACATAACATAATGAGAATAATAAATATGTGTTCGACAATATCATAAATCATTCATCACATCACAACTGTTGAAAATAAATAGGTTTCTTAATATATTAATCATAATATAACCCATAAAATGAAATTGTTTTAATTAATAGTTCATCCTAATATAACCAATAAAAAAGAAATGGGGTTGTTAAATATTTCATATTTTCATCATTAATATGAACAATCCAGAGAATGAATAAATATTGTTTTAATCGATCATATACCTAATAAATAATAATTAACATAAATAATTTAATCTTATATGGAAAATTATTTTGAAACACTACATGGAATAATAAATATAGAAAACTAATCAAACAATTTCTGAATCAATTTTTTTAAAACGATATGAAATAATTTCATAAACAAATTCATACAAAAGGAATATGAAATGTATAAAATGATGATTCAAAAAAAAATTATTAATTATTGAAGGAAAAGTGGTTCATGATGAATAATGTGAAACCATTCCTTCAATATTTATTTTCCAAAACTAACAATGTATCTAATTTGGAAAATAAATAACAATTGCTTAAAACAATTGTGTAAAAACGAAAACATGGGTCAAATTTTAAGAAACCAATATAATTATAAGGGAAATTGAAATTAGATATCCTGGGTATGGAATATAAATATTCCCTATCTGAAATATAATTATAATAAAATAGAATATTAATGATATTGTGAAATAAAACCTCACCTCATTTTCTATATTAAATGAAATCACTCAAGCCACCAATATGATGAATATATATTTATTATACCTATATAAAATAATAATTTCAATTCATATAATATCATATACTATCCCATATTAACATTTAAACACCACATTTTATCGATATTTGTTTTTTAAATTTTTATTTCTTGGTTTTATGTATTTTTTTTCATGACTAATTAAGTTTAGTAATTCTAGACCTTGTATATTTATCATGGTTCCATAAACACCATAAAAGTTATAATTACATAAATTTCATATATATTAATTATATATATTTTTATAGTAATCTATAATATACGGATGTATAAAAAATTACATAGTTCCAAGATATGATATTCAATACATACATGTGAACATTGTTTTTATTTTTTAAATCATAGAAATAAATAATTGAAAAATCTATATAAAAAATATAATATAATTATTATATCATATATATAATTTATATTCAACATATTCATCCTCATTATAATACATGTAATATATAAATGTAAATTGAGGGTCATCACTTTGAGGAGGTGGTTTTCCACATGTATACAGTAACAATAATATCCTTTCACAAATTTTTTTATTATAATTAGGTAGATGTGATATTATAATTATATATGTATAATTATATCATAAATACATTATATAAACATTAAACCTATCACATTACCCATCCTTAATATATGGTTATGAAAACATTATAGTATAACTATACAAAGACAAAAGGTCAAATGTATGCACGGGTGATATATTGACTTCTCATTTGATGGGAAAGAGGGTGTATAATGGTGGATTAGTAGTTAAAATAACCTATGATAATATATAGGATAATTAATTTATTATTTCATGATAAATTACATATATTTATATGAGGTAAAATAGACTATAAAATAATGTTATCATTTAACATGAATAAATATTCATAAAAAAGAACCATGTTAGATATCATATATAGGTATCTATGATTCACCTTTTGGAAGGATAAAACCCCATTGAATGTTGAGGGTCATGTTTATAAGTGAAATGTTAAATTTTTGGGATACATAGAAGGATAAATGTGTTGTAAATATGTGAATGAGGAGGTTCCCTTTTATAATTGAGTTTCCATGTACATTTATAATTCCTCAAAAGATTAAATTATAATAAATCCTTTCTCTGTCAAAATTCAACCAAATACAAATTTATTATAATTTATGGTAGGATGTTTTTATTATCCAATAAAAAATATAATTAATTTATTATTATTTGGTAATTTTAAAACATATCAATTTGATTAATCCTTAGTTAAAAAATTTTAATTATAATAATGGTAACAAAAATTTCAATATAATGATGTTATAATTTTGATTATAAGGAGTTAATAGAAATTTAAATGGAAATTTTTTGATATTTTGGGAAATATCACCACAACCATGTATTATATTAATAAATTTAATGATATTTATATAATTTATAAAAATATAAATTATATAAAATATCATTAATAAAAAATTTGAGACTATTTCATTAATTTAACTTTAATAACATCATGAAAAGAAGAAAAATACAAATATAATGACTTAAAAACACCATAGTATCTCATATATATGTAAAACATTAGTGTTTGATGTTAAATCATTCAAATTATTTTAGTTATAATATTTCTAAAAGCATTTATCATATTTTTTATTAAATGGAGACATACTGTATTGGGGTTTTACACAATGTTAAGGTCGTTATATTATTACCAAAAATAGAAAATAATTAATACCATGAAAAAAAATTATTACTATCAGAATATTAACATAAATTAATTAATAAGTTAGTTTTATTTCTATGTGGGGACATAAAGGGTTTTTAAAAAAAAGGTAGTGAAATTTTGTAACATTCATAGTTTTAAATAATTTAGAAGGTATTTTACTATAAAAGTGTCATGTAAAAAACTAAATTTTGAGCCTAAGGTAATAATGGAAAAATTACATTGATCAAATAATAATTTGGATGAATAATTATGGCCTTATAATATATTTATAATCTATATTAACTAGATTAACCATTTACCATTGTGATAAATTATATTACGGTTATTATTCATGCTGAACAAAAATAAAAGGGTGATATTTTAAAAAATTTAACCTTTTGATTCTAAAAGGTTAATTATAATTTTTTAATTCATGATCTATATGTAATAGAATTTAATTTTAATATTTGTGCACAATATGTGATAATAACTATATTATATAATAAAAAACGCATTTTTTTCTTAAAATTGGATTTATTCATATCCTTTTCCTTAGAAAAAAATAAGATTGTTTAAATCATTTAGTAATGTAATTAATAAATATATTTAATTAAAACCATTCACCAATTAATATTAATTATATATATGTAAATACATTCATTGCAATAAACCCAATTTCATAAAAATATTTCATTTTCATTAAAATTATATTTATTTTAATTTATAATCAACTGATAACAAATAATTTTCATTTAAACATATAATACCATAACATTTTCCTGATTTAGTATTTCATATCATTAAACACTAATCTAATGTATTTTTGATAGTAATAATTTGAAATAATATTATTTTTTTAGAAGATCATGGTTTATTTAAACATAATATTCTATGTAATGCAATATATCAGAAACATTTTATTATTTAAAGTGAAATATTTCATAAATATATTAGGGTGCTACATTCTACCTCTAGTAAAATAAATTTTTCACTTGAATTTCTTCTATAAAAAAATAAGGATACTTCTTTCACATCACATCCTTGGGTTTCCATATAGCTTGAAAAAAAATTGGTGCTTATGGCACATAACATTGACTAGGTGATTGGTCTTATTTCATAGAACATTCTCTTCAAGAATTAGAATATATTCCATTTTTTTCCCTAAGACCTATATTTCTCAAATTGAACAACCTAAATGTTTAGTATATGTGAATGATCAGGTATGTATTTCTTCAGGATAGATAAATGAAATAGATCCTAAACTTGAGAGAGATTTTTTAGAAGCACAAATCAATAACTTATCATTCCAATGCGATCAGTAATTTCAAAGGGAGTGATATACCTAGTGGTTAACGTACACTAATTTCCAAATATCATAACAATCATTCATTTAAATATTCATAGGAATACCTTGTCACCAAATTCAAACTCTTCATCATTTTATCCATTATTTGGAGAACATTTTTGTCAGTGGGGGGATCCTATAATGTGTTGTGGACTGGATATAAACATATCATCCATTTACATAATGATATATGATCCCAATAACATTAATTTATCTAAGTTTTCTCCATCATGTATGTATTCTTCACATCGTACCATATTGGGCCTTATAAAGATTCATATGAATACTGAATTAAACGATATTATTAAATGAATATGCAACAAAATAAAGGTGTTGATCCAAAAAAACTGTAGAATATATATATGAATCTCTCGACATATTTTATATATTTTTAATTTACCCTCATAAAGATAAATATTTGATAAGTAATGCAGAATTATAACTCCAGGTCCAGATCCTAATAAATAATTCTCCAAAACATCGACATAAACATCCAATTCCAATTAGATATATCTAATAGTTGAATAAAAAGAAATTTTACCACATCTGTAATTTTTAACTCAGTATGTTGGTCAAGATATAAATCTTATATATTGTATATGGTCTATATGGACTTTGTATGGGGACAGACTATTACCCAAATCTCATTATACCCTTTATTTGTTTTGGGGAGTTTGATGAAAGAATATGCTGTGATTTCTTTCCAATTCCTTTATAGTATTGGTAATTTTTATATCATAACCTTAGAGTACTCTCTCGTATCCTTAAAATGTGACATACCAATCTCCAAGAAACATAATCTATAATATCTATCATCATGTAATCAAAAAAAATACTCTTTAAAATCACTATACTAATTTTTACATATATGATAAATAGAGAATTATGTATTATTAGTTTCATACATAAACTCCTTCTTCAAAATAGGAGCAAAATGGAATCATACATGAATTATTATCCATATTATTCCATCAGAATTGTGTTTGATATCAGGAAAATTTCATATTTTATTTTGATTTTTTGAATCATACTTAGGTTCCACATTGATATTCATAGTGATAGACGGTTGAACACTGGATTGAAAAAAATAACATTTATCCCATTTCATCAAGATGAAATAGTCCATAATTATCATATAAAAAATATCAATTTTTTTAAATACATATCATTAAATTCATCATATCCTTTTATTTTTGAACTAGAAATCACATTGGAGGGTTATTTCATATTATAGTTTTAAAGAATAAAAACAAATGATTACAATGTAAACCTATATATTAAATAAAGACACTTATATTCAGTATCATTTTTTCACCAAAGTAAACTATAATTATCTAGACATTCTAGCCAATTAGTTATCCATATTTCTTATTTTTGAGGTTTCTGGTGGTATTCTAGGGTGTTTTTTTGACAATGATTAATTCCAACGATCATTAAATATAACTGTTCAAAAATTTCAAATTTTCTATTGGTGAATCTTCCAAGTATGTATCATCTTCAAGTGAATCATATTCCTTAATGTGAAACGTCTAGAGTTAAATAATATGGTGGTTACTAATCTGGTGGTGACTCCTCAGGCAATGATAAATGTTACTGTGACTCCTATGAAATTGATGTGTTAGGTTGTGACTCATTTAATGGTGACTAATATGGAAATGACTCATCTAGCGGAGATTTTTCTGGTGATTACTCAACCTGGTGGTGACTCATCTTGTGGTGAATCATATATTGTTCACTCAACTAGAAGTGTTTATTCTGGCGTTGAATCATTTGGTAGTGACTCATTTAATGGTAACTCATTTCAATAGGTTTCAAAAGTTCAAAATTAATCTTGTTTTTTAGTGTTCCTTTTTTATGTTTTTCTTATTTAAAATTACATTAATTACATAATTAATGATTTTAATATGTATATCAAACTGTACTTTTCATATATAATATTTCCAAAAATTCTAGGTTCCTCTGGAATGTTTAAAATTATTTTCATTAATGAGATCCAATTTAAAGGTCTAACTATGGGCATTCAGATCCTATTACTTTCATATATAAATTGTATAAGTTGTAGATATTCAATTTGTTCAACCCTTTTTCTATTAATTTATATGGGAGGTTTTTAATCCTTAGTCCATAGAGTCTTAGAACGAAGGAGTCGTAGTTGGTTCACATCCCCTCTAAAGAATTCCCCTCTTATAAGTGCAACCTTATTTTTGTGCAGTATTTTGGTGAAAAGAATTATCGTTACTTTTAGAAGACTCTTCATTTATTTTCTTATGTGTGTCATGTGATATGGGTATATAACTTTTATCCATTGTGAATATGGTGGCATCCGAACAATGAATGATAATTAACAAACATATATTTAATTCAAATGGGATGGGGAACATGATGTTTGTTCATACAATTTTATTTAGTTTGATTGATGTTTTATATTATAGGAGAGAATTTCCCAATAAAAATCATGGACATTTTGGGTCCTTATTTTTTTAGTAGTCAATTGTTTATGGAGTCAATGTTTAGTATGTGGCTGCTGATGTCTCTTATTTTTGAATTTTTTTAATCACATATATTCGGTTAGTAAAATGGATTCCCAATGATAATAAATATTCTTTTACAACACCCTTAATTAAAAAAAGAAAAATTTAATAAGATTTCCCATTAAAAATATAAATGAATATTGTGATTTGGTGTATTATAAGATATGTGTGGGGGAGTGGGGGATGGCGTATAGTTGTGAAATGGGTATGTGATGGAATATGGAATTGGTGTTTGAGGTTGGGATTTTTTCACTATACTACTTATTGTGTTTTGTTCAATTTTGAGAGTTGTGGACCTAGTTTGTGTGGGTGGGATGTGATGTGATATAATCAATAGAGGTAGTACAGCTAGGATGTTTCCCATTGTGGTGTGAGATCAACGTATCAGTGGGAATGTGGTGCATGATAACTTAACACAGATGTTCTGTATATTATAATATATTTAATAGATGAGTTATTTAGAGAGTGATCCAATATGAGGTTTGTGTATGGTTAGTCTTCCTGTTAGGTGATATTTTCTTCTATTATTTTCTTATTGGTGAATTAGTATTATTATTATTATTATGCATAAGAGAGTTTGGTTTTCTTACATAGTATACCTATATTATCACGATACATATATAAAAAATATTTTACCGTTTCAAGGAAGACTACATGGATAGTGATGGTTTTTACTATATCAGACATTCGGATAGTTCCTGTGTTGCTTCTCTTGTTGGGTTATTTAGTATTAACATTAGAGACTTTTATTTAAATCAGTTATATTTTAAAATGAATTGGGGGATGATTTTTTGTTCTTCTTATATGTATGTCTTAGATTTGATTATGATTGATAAATATTATCTACTAATCTTATTTCTGTATAAGGGTAATGCCTCCCATATTGTTAAATTTTACCACCCTTTCTGCTTGTAGCCATCCTAGGGTTTACATGAGGTGGGACTAGGGGTGTCATTATCTATCTACCCTCATTTTTGTATATTTGATTGGATGGGGTCATGATTAAGTGGTATAAGATCTAATGGTTGAGAGGTAGGGTGGTTATTGTTGTTATGATCAATGAATAATTCATGGGTTGTTATGGAAATGATGTCAGTTGGCCATAGTGCATGGCATTTTATAGGGAGACAAGCTAGGACATGTGTTTTTTGGTCCCCCCATGATCAATTGCATAGATTCTGGGATTATCGAACGACCATGTTATATGGGGATACTTGAGGGGTAGAAAACAATGATTGGTATAGGAATCAGGATGACATATGTAATCTTATAAATAATGTTGTTTGGGGAATGTTAATATGGATTAAATGTCATTAAAATATATCATTATGAAAATACATCCTAACAGGAATAGGAAATTCATATATTTCATTCAGCTATGGCTCATGGTTTTCATCTACATATGATTCATGCAGTGGCGGTTCTGCAGCCTCACCTAATTGATTGATATAGAGATTATCTAGATGAAGATAATGATCAATGGAATAAGTCACTGCAAAATTTTTGGAAGATGACTTTTATAATGTATGTGGGGAGAATTTAAAATATGGAATCCTATACTTTTCTAGAGTACCAATAGTTCTCCTTTAATTTGATATGATCCTAGAAGAAGTATATGTACCCTTTTTTGGTCACTCATATGTGAGGATCTTCACATTAGTGGTGGATGTAGTACCTTATTCAGCATAGAGAAGTAAATGTTTCATTTTTCAACATCCAGAAGGAGTTTTAAGTAGAGTTACTCTTATCAACCTTGAACAATGATAAAAGGTATAGGATTCTATCCCTTCCTCATGGGATTATGCCTTTGTGGGTGTGTGGGATAATGTGAAAGTGCATTTTCTATTTTCCCCAAACCTTTTTCTAGATAAGGAGTCATAAGAAATGCATCATGAGGAGTCACTCCATCAATTTATCCAGTATACTAATAAACATTTCACTTTTTCAATGAACATAGACAATCATAAAAAAGAATAGGTGATGGAGTGGATGCAATCACATGGAGGTTTTCTGTGATAGGGGTACCAATAGGGTTCCATGAGGGGTAATATTTTCTGTGGAAATCCTTGTGTGTTGGAGACATCGAGGTTTTGAACAGTTGGCAGTTAACCTCATCCTCCTCCATTATGACCATATAGTTTTCATGCCTTTTGGGTGGGCTTGTGGGTGATGTGTTTTTAATTTTTGGTTCATGTCCATCTTCAGTACTGGTGCCCAGTTTCTCAATGAGCATCATTTGGAGGAGGCAGGATGGTTCAACATTTCCCCTATCAACATTTACTAGAAAGGCCATTCCATGATAAGGGGAATTAAGATTATGGTCCAGGTAGGGAAGATGAGGAAGGTAGAGGTCGACCTCATTATATTCCATAATCTTGGGGACATAAAAGCGAGTGTGGTCATAGAGGAGGCCGACATAATAGATGTAAGGGAGTTGGGTGTGGTCAGGTGCATTCAAATGATGTTCCAACACCAGATTGGATGGAGATCGCTAGATGTACAATTAATATATTCTCTACACGTTTCTTATCATTATTGGATTCCAGATCACTGATCTCCTCTATTTCACTCATTCATGCCCATTATTTTTTACAGGATGTAGAGAGGCTTCCATTACAACTAAGGTTGACTACCCATTTCCATGAATAAATAATATTTTTTATGTGCTTTATTGGTATAAACTAATTAGGGTTCCATATTGGTTTCTTTGAGATATTTTCATTCATGATATATAGCCTACAAAGGCATAATTGACATACAATTCTTATATTTTATGCGTGTTGTTATTTATTGATTTCGTATAAGAATTGGTTTTTTCGATGTGGATGGATAGAATGTGGTTTTTACAAGTGAGATGTGTTGTATAGTGGAAATTTAGGATCTGGATCCCCTTCTATCATTTTGTCTAAGTTGTTAGTGGAATCATTGGATACTAGGACAGTAGAGGATACAAGGGTCATCAGGTTGTCCCTAGATGTTTTCCTCGAGGAGGTTGTGACATTACCCCCCTCGATGTGATGTTGATTTTGTGATAGATGTTCATCCGGGTGCTTAATTTATTTTGATGGATCTTTTTCATAATAGATGATATGAATTTTTGTATTTGATGATTCAAATGTATTATCTGATGTAGAAAGGATTCATCCGACATAGTGTGGTATCATGTGGCACAATAGTATTGTTCTCTAAGAAGGTAGATGATAGAATGAGGATGTGAATATAATATCAGAGGGTGAATAGGGTGAAACGAAAGAAATATTAACTAATTATTAGGATTGATGATCATTTCCACCAGTTGAGAGAGTTGAGTTGGATTTCTATGATCATCCTATTTTCATGATATCACCAGTTAAGGGATAAAAAGGGTGATATATATAAGTCTACCTTCAGATTCACATATGGTCAAAAAGAGTATGTATTAATTACATTTGGTCTTAAAAATACACCATCATTGTTCATCGGGATTATAAAATTCATGTTTCATAAATTCTTATAACTGTTTTCATCATGTTTATCGATGATATCTTCGTATAAAAAATTTCATAATTAGAGCATGTCGAGCATATCTGCTCTATCATGAAGGTTGTTTGGTGATATCATTTCCATGTAATTTTTTCTTTGTGTATGTTTTGGAAATGAGATGTATTTTTCCCTTGGCATGTTGTGTTTCAGCAGGGTATGGATTAGGCTACTATATAAGGTTTGTGATGAATTTATTTCATGTTACATCCCCATTAAAAACATGAACTGTGAAGAACCAATTTTTATGTGGACCCATCAATACTAAAAAGCATTTAGTTAACTTAAGAATATGTTGGTCAGTTCCCTATTTCTTCAGCTTCCAGATGAGGGTGTGTTAATTTGAGGTTTTCTATGACACATTTCTTCTAGGATAGGGGTTCGTCATGATGCCTATGACGTAGTAAATATCTTATGGTTATTGTATGTAGACAACTCGTGGACGTAATTATTCCACCCATGATATAGAGCTAGTTGTTGTTGTGTTTTTGTTGGAGTTGTGGATAAATTACCTCATTGTGGAGTGCAATATGGATTTCATGGATCAAAATAGTATGATGTATATATTTTCTCAATGTGATATGATTATATGATAGAATATGTTTGTGTAGTTCCATTAGTACAATGACGTTGTGGTCTCCTATACATCTGGAAGGGTAAATTTTGGGGCTTACACATTGAGTAATAATTTTGAAAAAGATGTTATTCTGGAGTCATCAAATTCATGTAGAGTGATGGCAGATTTGGTATCCTTACAAAAAATTGAATTTTTGGATGGTAGAAGAGGATGATTATTTCAAATAATGGTTGAGTCTTACTTGATGTTGATGGTTTATGAGTTTAATTGGAGAGACTTACGGGTACATGTGATGACTCATCATGGTTAATATGGTGGTTCTTAGGAATATTTTGAAGAGGATAGTAATAACTATCTGTTGTTTGAAGGAAGACCATTTTTTCTAGTTGAAATGCAAAAGGTATTTCTTCCTGAGTTTCCTAGCTCACATATTTTGGTGCACCTGGGAATTTATAAAAAAATTTATATTATGAGGATGAAGTTTTGGTGTCCAAGGATAAAGTGGAAGTGGTTGTGTCTGTGGAAATTTTCTTCTCTTTTGAGGTGATAATGTAATGGAAACATGATCCTTGTGGTTTGTTGCAGTCCATGGATGGACCTAACTGGAAATGGGATGACCTTTCAATGGATTTCAAAATAGGGTTACCAAAATAATTTGGCAGATGGGATGTTATTTAGGTTACTATCAATAAGTTAATGAAATTAGCTCACTTCTAGAAATCAAAGACTACGGAACACTAGATGTTTTAGATAAATTTTATGGTAGTGATGTAGTTTGGTTGCATAAATTTCTGGGTTCTATTGCCTTGAATTGAGATTAACTTTTTTACTTCATAAATATGGAGGGGATTAGAACATTATTTTTACAATATAGTTTTCCTACCCACTGTATTCTAACCGTAGACACATGTAATTGTAGAATAGACTATGAAACACTAATGGATATAATGTGGTCACATGACTTGTACATTAGTGGATCTTGGGAACAACACATACCCATGGTATAGTTTGATTTTTATAACAGCTATCAATCTTCCATTGGAATGGATCTGTATGATGATTTTTATGGAAGGAAATGTCTTTCTTTGTTGTGTTGTACAAAGGATGGGGATGTTGTTGTTCTAGGTCTTATGGTGGTGCAGAGCACAAAATAGATGTCTTAGTTGGTTTGATAGAGGACGAAATAAGAACACGACTTGGAGAATTAATAAGTTATTTGTAGGATGAGGGGCCTATAGTTCATGGTAGGAGACCACTTGTTCATGAAGGTTCCCCTCCACGATGAAAGTGGAGGCTGGACGATGGAAATAGATCTCACCCTTGTTAATTGGATAGATTGATGTGAATGGGTGAATTTTTGTGGTGTACTTATAATTGGAACCCCTTCCTCGATTAGGCTAAATACATGATATATTTCATGTCTCTATTATCTATCATTATCTACACGATGACCCCAATTTCATAATCTGTAGAGAGTTGGATATTTATAATGGTGTTGCATTCATGGGGAATCTAATGGGGATCCAAGACCATAGATATAAGTTGTTTCAATTATGGACCATTACACTAGATAGGGTGATATGGAGTCATGTCATCATATTGGATAATGCTTGGGAGCATGATAAATAGATGCAAGCCCAGTACCCTGAGATGTCTTGAGTTTTTCGTTTTCTATTAAAATTATGATGTCATATTTTTACACTTGTGTTTTGTGAATTTTTTTTCCAACTATTATGATGTGTGTTTTTTCTTGTGTGATAATGATATTAACTGATAAAAACGGACGATCGGATTCATAATGAAGGTAGATTTTACTTTGATGTGATTAAACAATTGCGGGCGATTTAGGGAAAACCATAATGGATAATATCTTAACACAGAGGATGTGATTATAAGATTATTATGTTTGGGGAAGTATTGTTAATAAGTATTTCTAGTTTTGGGGATAGATGATTTTGTTGGTGGTGTTTTTTGAGTTTTAATGAGAACGTTGAAATGTATATATATGGATGGTTGTTTAGACCATTCATATCTTTTCTTCTGGGTTTGTTTTAAATTCAAGATGTAGAGAATAGTTTTAGGGGTATATGATGTAATGGAACAAAAATTCCATCCAATTGTTTTTCCTAAATTTTAATGATTGAGGTGTCTGGGGGTAGTCAGGGGTGTTTTTGGGACATGTTAGTCATTCAAATGGTTATTCATTTCAATAGTTTACCCCAAATTTTAGTTCTCCAATGATGAATAATCATTATGGTGATTTTTCTAGGGCTGAGTCATCTAGGGGTGACTCATCTAGTAATGACTCACCCTTGTGATGTTTTATATAGTGGAGACTCATCCTGAATGACTTGTGAGGTGGTCACTCTTATTTCGGGGACTCACCTAGCTGTGAATCATTTAGTTGTGACTCCTCTTGCTATGACTTTCCCAATAATGACTCCACTTGGAAATGACTTGTCTGGTGGTGACTAGTTTTATAGTGAATCGTCTTGAAGTGACTCATCTTGTGGCAACTAATCTGGTGGTTGATCATCTATAAGTGACTTATTTAGCTATGAATCTTCTAGATGTGACTCTTCTGGAGGTGACTCATCCCGAAGTGAAGGATTTCCATATTTTTCCAAATGACCTGAAACATTAAATTTTCTACGTTTTCTATTTTTACACCTATTTTAATGAGATATTATTTTAATGAAATAATTTATTTTTATTAAATATTATTCAATTTGAATCATTTATACGTTAAATTTATATATTTTGCTTTTTCCTTTTTAATATTTAAAACTCATCTCTTTAAAACATATGATTTAATGGTCAAATTGAGATGTTTCAAATCCATTTTGTCTCAAATCTAATATATTTAATGAAGAGAACTTACATCGTGTCATTTATTTTTTTATCTCTTGATATGGTTGGTTTGAAATGACTCTTTTTCATAGTTATGGAACATCGGACTGCATATGGTTTGAGTCCACCCTGAAGAAGTCCACTCATGTACTTGTGCTCATGTTTTAGTGTAGCATGTTGGTGAAAGGCCTCATCATTCTATCTAGTATTTTCTTTTGTTTATTTCTCTATGTGTATCATATGTGATGGGTTTATAACGATTATATCTTGTGAATATGTTTTCATCTATACTATCAATGATAATTAATCAACTTATATTGAATTCAAAGTGTTAAGGAACATGATGTTTGATCTTATTATTTTATTCAACGTCATTGATGTTGTAAATTATATGGGTTATTCCCCAAAACAATAGGGGTCGTTGGGGGTCATTATTTGGTCACTAGTCAATGTATTTTGTAATAAATCCATGTTTTGTGGTTACTGATGTCATTTTTAATTGTTGTTGGTTTACCACATACATTTGACTGATAAGATTGATGACCCATGATCCTATGGTTTATATGATAACAATCTTTAATATATAAGTGAAATTGAATAGCATATCCCTTGATAAATCGAAATGTATGTTCTATTGTGGTGTTTGATATGACTTGTATTTGGGAATGTGGATTATATATGGTTGTCAAGCTGGGATGCAGTGGAAAATGGATTTGGACTTTGATTTTGGAATTTTGTTTCACTATACTATTTTGTCTGTGTTAGTTTCCTTTGGTATGGACAGTGAAATAAATAATAATCAAGAAATAGAACTACTAGAAGATAATGATTAAGATGAAATGTTTAATGGATGAATTGATTATGGTAATTATTTATTAATCAAAATACAATTTTAATGAAATGGGTCGGAAATGGAGAATTTTGAAAATGGATTAATTATACTTCGATTATAAAATATAAATTTTGTATTGTGTTTTTATTTTATTGTGTAATTCCTTTAAAGGGTGAATAAAAGTTGAGGATTAATGAATCGGTTGGTTTTTTATACATATAGTTTGGGATTATGGGCCTTCATATATATGTGTGTATACAATGTTTTTCACTATTATTTTTTTACACACCACACACATGTTTTCCATTCTATGATGACACCTGTATATTCATGCGGTGGGCATGTTTCCCAACATCCCATTGAAAGGATAGATGGATCACCACCCTCTCTTCCTTTCTCCAACTTCTAGACGATATTGGACTAGGTGTCTTCAGGTGAGTTTTTATGTGTTGTCCCAGTTTTCTTATGGATGAGTTGTGATGTGTTTTCCTATGATTTTTTAGAAAATGATGTGATGTATGTCCTAGGTGTGTGAGGGTGGGATGTTTTGTGAGGTGTTCCCAAGGTGTGTATAGACTGGAAGTGTTGTGATATACTTAGAAGAGGTGGGAGAAAAATACACCTGTCATTAGGGTTTGAGATCGGCTAATTAGTGGAAAACTGGTGTGGGGTACCAAGTGATTGATGTGATTTATATTATTTTATATTATTTGGTTTTGTTATTTTTTGAGAGATCCTTGGTGAGGGTGTGGTTTTGGTTAGTCTAAATGTTACATGCTTTCTGGTTCTATTTTTTTCTCAAGGGTGCATTAGTGTTATCATTCCACATGTGCATGAGATACATTTTGTTATCCTAAGGATTATATCCATATACTCAACCTTTATATATATAATCAATTATTAGATTTCCTGGAGGATTATGTTGTATGTGTGGGGAATTATAGCTCATATATTTGGACAATTCTTGTGTTACTCCTCTAGTTTTGTTTTTTTTGTATTTACTTTGGACACTTTTTTTATTCATTTTATTTACATATTTAGTGTGGTCTGGTTTTTTATTTGTCTTTTATATATAACATGGAATTTATTATGCTTGATACATGTAATCTCCCTAGATTGTTTCCTTATAAGGGTTGATGCATCCCATATTGTGATATTTGTACACCATTAGTGTTGGCCACCAACATGGGGCCTACAGAAAGTAGAACTCGGGTGACTATATCTATATTTAATCATTATTGTATCTTTGGAAGGAATAGGTAATGATTGAAAACCTATTAAATGATAGGATTACCTTTCAGTACAAATCTAAATACATTCATCATGGCATCTTATTGTTCATTAACTATCATTATGATCAATGAAAAAATATATATAACACTACATGAGAAATTTTTTTTTAGTAAGGGACATAAAATTAAGGTAACCATCAGTCTAGTAAAGACCCATAAAACATTCTCTTACAAACAATACTTTTCAATCCTAAATGGAATCAACGTTAAAAAATGATTATTATCATAAATTTCAAAAATCAATGATTTTAATGAAAACTCATAAGAAAGAATATTAAAGGTTATTTGGTATCATGCGACATGATTTTCCTTATCACTCTTACAAAAAATATATCCCACTCATCTAAAAAGGGAGTAAAATTCATGGTAACATTTTGAATAACCACCATATTATATTAACTTAATCTATTTGGAGAAACCCTATATGTTAACTCATTCCATTTACCCAATGCATTGTGAAAATATAAAGGGCTCACCCACACATGGTTTATCACAGATCCACAACTTATCATAACCAATTATGAGTAACCATAACATTATAATAATAGATAGTGGTTTTATAATAGGAAAATAACTTTTCCATTTCAAGATTACTTTTTATTTTTAAAAATCCGTAAATTCAAAAATTAATTAAAAATATTTAAAAATATAGTTTTTAAATATGAAAAGGAACATAATAATAATTAAATAAACAAGAACGAAATACATTTCATTTTTCTTTTATATTTTAATAAACCTTCCTTTACGATTTTGTAAAAATTTGGTAAAGAGGAACATTAAAAGATTACTTTTAAATCAATCTCCCCTATATAAAACCCAAAAACATCCCTTTTTAAAAAAAATTTGTGTAATTAAAATTTAAAAGAAATAATGTCTATATAAATAAATTCATAAAATAAATTTTGTAAAAATTCATTTATGGATAAATATTTAGACAAATACGCAATTAAAACATTTAAAATATGGGTTTTAGTAAAAATATTCTTTATCTTGAGCATCAATCGCGACATAAAATAATTATATTCCTAAATTATAAAATAATGTAAATTATTACATTATTGATATCTTTTTAAGAAATTATTATATCATTTTTATAACTACTTATCATTGTATAAAAATTAAATAATTATTTATGTTCATGTTAAACGTTTTTACGATATTCGGTACATGAGTAAAAAAATTATATTGAATGAAGTATATAGTTGAAGTAGACATTGGTACATCATATGAAAAATAGTATTCCGGAGAGATTAATTAATTTTATACATCAATTATACATTTAAATTAATCTATTACATATGGATATGAAAAATAGACTACATTACAATCATGGAGACAGTAAGTCATCTACACACATGTGTAGCGTCTCCATTTTTCAGTGAAAATTATATAAAATAATTATATATAATTTTAAATTTAAAGAACAATAATTATATATTTTTTATCATATTAATAATTTATATATAAAAATATATATTTTCAATATGATTTGGTGATAAAAAATGAATCACCATGCTTCATGTGGGTGATAATTATGGAATAGGCACGATAAATGTTTTTATATTCTTGTGCCTGAAATATTAAGAAATAAAATGATATATTGAATTTTAATAATTATAAATACTTCATTAATATCATATATAAACATAAATTATATACTAATTACAAGAAATTATATGTGCTGATTGAAAATGAATTATATCTGTTCATGATGCGGTAGTTTGACGTATACATGAATGATAATTACCTTTCTATTTTAGGGAAGTAGAGGTGGATTTAAGAGGTTAAACAAAAATAAAAATCTAACATTACATAGGATAAATGTTTTATTATTTAGTACTAGTTGAATAAGGATTTATGTATGGGTATGAATGATATAAAACAAAACACAATTGATTAAAATGGATCCCACTTTTTCAGATAATTTAAATTTCTTACTCATTAATACCAATGTTAAAGGTGTTCTTAAGAAAGTAAGAGATATTGAATGTGGGGAAGGATTATCAATAAAAATAGGTTTTGAAGATTTATGGAAAGAAAATAACGGGTCCCTTTTTATAAGAGTGAAGAGGGGCACTTTAGGAATTTCCAAAAATATTAAATTAATATAAATTAATTGTCCTATAGAAAATAATAAAAACAATTTATTTTAATGATATGATTATTATGGGTATAAATACATTCATAAATTGAAATTAATATAATTTGGGTCTATTGTTTTATGCTTACGAAATTTTTTACCTTTACGTAACCTCTTTAAGTCTTACAATGACAACATGTTTTTTTAACTCTTTAATTGTTAAAATGATTATTACAAATTTCCATATGGACAATAAAGGAATCATGGATAAAATTATAGACCTTATCCAAATAATTATATAAAATATTTTATTTTAATTAATATTATATCATTAAATAATGTAATATTTATTTCAAAATATAGACATTTTCAGTTTTTTGAATATTCATTATTTTACCAATTAAAAAATAGAAACATAAGTTAAATAAAAAAATTACAAAAGAATCACTAAAATTTCATATTAATATATATTTTCTTTTATTAGATTAATTATTTAAAATTATATTATATTAATATATATATATATATATTCATTTAGTTGGTATTTCTATTAATTAAACAATTACTACATCATTATTGTGTTAGCATTTTAGGTAATTATATTTCCACTTAATATTTATACATAATTTTTCATTTTGTAGACAGATAATTTATATTTTTCATGAGTACTTGTAGTTGAATATTTATTATAAATAACCATATATTAAAAATTTTATAGATATTAAAACATATGTATGAGTTCTTTCACTTCTCTTTAAAATAAAATAAAATAATGGTATTAAAGTCATCCAAGTGGAAGAATGATGACCTCAAATAGGACCCTGGATTATTTTTGTCGATGATCATTCATACAATAAAATTTGGACATGTTTTAGGGTAATTATCTAAAATTTATTATTTTATTTTAATCTTTAACTATCGAAATTACCCTTAATGATGGGAAAAAATTAATATTTTTTCCGTTCATATTGCCAAAAAAGTAAAGTACTTAATAAATATGGAAATTGTAATCAGATTTATAAAATACATATTTCCAAAAATTAAATACAGATAAATAACTAAAATTAATTTAAACTTAATCATGTTTGAAGTATAAAGAATACATGTTTTAAATGTGAAAGCTTTCAAAAGATTAAAAATTTATTGTCTAAATTAAGTATAAAAAATATAAAAATTACCACAATATAACTAAAATATCACTACTAAAAAAATACCATATTCCAACGGTTTGGAACCATTGGTATAGGCTTCCAAACCATTGGTATAGCCTATACCAACGGTTTGGAAAACCGTGGCCAAGTAAGTCATGAGGATAGGTCTATACAAATGGTATTCCCCAAACCATTGGTATAGGTAATATGAAAAATTTATACCAATGGTTCCATAAAACTATTGGTATGTGTATTTCAAAAAAGAATCATTCGATGGGTATTGATCGCATTACCTACAGTTTATTACTGAACAAAAAAACCACTTACCTAACTTGACTTTTGTGAAAATAATTTCATTAATATATATATATTTATTATTATAATTATTTTAAATTTTGATTTATTTGATGTTCTTGGTTAAAATAATCCATAAAAAATACATGTAACTATACCAACGGTTCTCAATATCATTTGTGTAGACTTACACCAACGGTTTTGAGAACCGTTGGAATAGGTACTTTGATTTTGGGCCCTATAAAAAAGGTTTTGGACAAACCATTGGTATAGGTCCATTATAGAGACCCTATACCAAAGGTGTGTCCAATCCATTGGTATAGGTCCCCGCTATACCAAAGGTTTTTTCAAAACTGTTGGTATAGGTCCATATAAGTGGCCTATACCAATGGTTTCAGCAAAACCGTTGGTATGGGTCCAAATTAGTGACCTATACCAACGGTTTACCAAAAACCATTGGTACAGGACATATTTCCTTTAATTGATGTACTATTTATCTAATTTTACATTAATTAAATTGTAGAAACAATTTTCTCGTGTAAATTAATTTTATAAGAAGTCATAATTCAAATAAATTTCGCTATTCATATAAACATGAAACATATCAGAAAATTTATATAAAATAAATAAAAATAAAATTTTCTATTCCACTTTTATATAAGAAGTTTATTTGGATAAATATAATTTATAAAATATTCAAAAAATAAATTTAAAACAAGTACACCGTTAAAATGTGGAAAGCATGCTTTTTAGTTAAATTATATTTTATGAATATAATTTTATTGTTCTAATATAATGACAAAAAATAAAATACATGAGTGCTAAATGTTATATTTAAAATACAAAAAATTTAATTAATATAAAAAACGATTTATTTTTTTATTTATCGGAAAAAAACACAGCTGTGCACATTTAAAATAGTTTTTCAAGAAATCATTTCCATTTAATTTAAAAAAGATTTTATTTCAATTTATAATTATTTTTTTACAAAAAAATTATTATATATAAAAGTGTTAACAATATCTATATAATTTAGATAATCCTATTCATACCATCAATTCTACTGGATTTCAAATATCATACATAATAATAAATAAAATTTATTTATTTTAAAATTGATATGGAATATCATGTATTCTGCCAAACATTATGTTTCCTTTTAAAAACATTTGATTATAAACTCTCCAACTTTAATAAATTTAGTCCTTTAAATTTAAACACAGTGATCTAAATGGGGCATTATTTTTGAAAGTACCTTAATTTAAATCACATATCGAAAATAATATTAATAAAACATCCATTTGAAAAGGATTAGAGGGAAGTAATAAGGGAACCTAAGATAAAACATATTCGAAATACATGTAGGAAAATTGGGTATCAAATTGAAAACAACCATTCATGTTTTTTTGGAGTGTGATACAAAACATTGTAATTATAATGTTATCTATCACAAAATAGTAAATCCCTGATGGATTAAAAATCTATTGATTTCATAGAATTAAAAGTAATGAAATACCAATTTGTTTTTAAGATCCATTCCACATAGTTGAATAATTAACATTATTCCTAGAAAAAGAACATACAAAAACATACATACATTAAAAGTTTAGATTAATATTTAATAAATATCCATTTCGACAACATCTATTTTTTCTAAATGATAAGTATTTTTTCCTTTCTATAGTATTAGAATCAAATTTTACAGACCGGTAAATTTTAAAAACTATCACTATATCTTCCTCATGTATTTATATATTTCCCAAATAAATGATTTTTAAAATTATAGATAATTTTCAATAATTAATAATTCATTATATGATGAAAAAGTAATTCCAATATCCAAATTTCAAAATTAATACCCAGTGTTCAATATAGGAAATTCAATAAATAACATTCCTTAAATTCATAAAAAATGTAGAATATTATTTAAATGAAGATATTATTTGTATTTAATCCCCAAATAACATTAATGAATCTTCATGTCTCATACAAAAAACTTAATTTCCAAAATCACATAATCTCATTATTTGATTACTATTTCCCTAAATAACAACAACATCAATAATTAAAAAATAAAATATTACATTCTTCCCATATATAATTATACATACACTCCCCAAATAAAATTCAATATTATTATATTCACCCAAATCATGTAGGATTGCCAAAACAACGATCGTATTCAAAAATATAATTAATCTAATTATCAGAAAATAATTTTCCAATCCCTAGAATATATAATTAAAAAATATTATTTCCCCAAAAATAAACATATTTATAATCTAAAGAAATTTAAATAAAAATAAAAATTAATACCAATTATGAAATCATGTAGGATGTGGTTGGTGATTCACTATTGTTTCCCTTATGTGTTTGGTTGAAAAATAAAAGCCTTGACAAATGCGACAGGTTGTCACATTGTCCAAGGGTTTCCTTTTTTCCAAAAATATAAAATTCATATTGAATTAATAGAAAAATAAATTAAACATTAGATATAATTTTTTTACCTTAATGGTTATTTCATACAATAAATGTTTCATCCCAAAATGATATAACCCACCATTACATAAAAATTAGAGATTATATAAAATTTAAAGGCTACTAATAATTATAATCTGATTTAGAAAAAAAGTTAATGGAATTTTTCTGAAATAATTCTTTTTTTAATCCTAATAATAAGGGTTACATATACTTTAAACATTTATCAAAACCCATATATTGTCACCCAAGCATATTACTGAAATAAAACTATATAATTTGTATATATACCATCACAAATTTTTTTATTCCATAGTCTTGATAGAGAATATGTCCTGATGATTTATCAATATCACTTATAAAATAATTCTAATATTAAATCTAGACATTAGGGTCATCTTTTATACTATTTATGTCCCCTTAATTTTTAAAAGGTAGTGGAAATCTCTAGAATTATTATATTCAACTCCATGGTCGTATTCCTCTTTTTGAGTGACACGGATAAGTATAGTCAATAAAATAAAATAAGGGAGATACCATGTTCAAATTTGTTTTTGGAGAAATGAAAATGATTTGGATAGAATAAATTGTTTCATTAATTTAATTTGGATTCTATAAATTCTATTAATATGATCTAAATATGATTTTTCCATGATAGTGATGATTAAATACACTCAATGTGATAAGAAGGATGTGTGATATTATTTTCCTTACATCTTCAGAAACAATCATTATTTTGTAGAAAAGATCATTATTGGGATATTAAATAAATTATTTCATGTTAAAATGAGTACAATACCACTATAATTTCAATAACAATTGAAACTTTATATCCTTTATAAATAGGTATATTACCCTTCTAAATAAAATATCTAAATATATCATTAATCACCTAAAATATCAAAATATTAAAACTAAAAAGGGGATCCTAATATATAGCTATATGATAAACCATATAATTATAATCCGATGATGGTTTAACTTACTCTTAAGATTAAATCACTTAATGAAATCCTAATATATAATTTTTTCTTAACCATACACTTATACCAAATATAATGTCCCAACCTTAAATACAAAATAATCTCGAGTTTTTAACTATAATTCAAATATGGGGACATTTTCATTTTAGAGTTTAATAAAATTTGTAATGAATATTAAAAAATTAATATTGTACATTAAAAGTGGTAATATATACTTAGTATATATGTTTCACCATTGGAAACACTTTTAAAATAATACATGACTTCTCTTAAGGAAACAACAACAATACAATCACAATGAAATAATTTTTTTCATCAAATATTAGAAACCTATGATTTTTTTAATACATTTGATGATCGTGAAATAATCAATAATGGTATTAATAGAATTTAAAAAATCATTATAATGTAAACCAAAAAAATATTATATTCAAAACATACCTTTTTAAACAAAAAATTAATCTAAATTAAAAAAACCATGATCTTAATTTTTTAAAATAAATAATACTCATGAAAAACCATTGGCATGAATATAAAACCAAAATTTTTAAAATGAGAAATTATTTTCAATATCAGTGTTACAAAAAAATGTATCTTTATCAACTACACAGGGAGTAAGCTTCATCGTTACATTTTGAATAACAACAAAAGTATATTCATATAATCTCTCTTGAGAAACACTACCAGTTAAATCCATCACCTTTCCCAATGTATCTGAGTTCCATAACGCAATCAACCACCATTGGATTATCCGTGAGAAACTATCCATTATAAATAATTCCTATCAACTATAATATTAGAATTGAACATTAATCCTCTATAAAGGAAAAATAACTTTTTCATTTTGAAATAACGTTTTATTTTCATAATTTCCCACTCTCATAAATATAAAACTCTTATTTTACAGAAAATTATGAAGTATGAAAATTCAGATTAAAAACATTTAATAAATTCTAAAGAGATAAATAATTTTCATAAAATATATTAAAAATGATTATTTGTGTACTTTTTGAAATTAGATGAAGAGTAACATTAAAATTATAATTTTGAAAGAAAGTCCCTTACGTGAAACCAAAAAAGATCCCTTCCAAAAAAATTATTGGGAAATTTAAAAAATAAAATATTATATAATAAATGTACATATATATAAATTATTTAAATTTTTTTGATAACATGGTAATTAAATATAATTATTTATAATAATATGTCTTTAAAAAATTTAAAAAAATATTTTTTTCCAAAAAAAGCCCCGTATCATGAGCCCACAGTCTCACAAACAAAAATTTTCTTCCTGGATAATAAAATTAGGTTAATATTATTCATTATTTAGAACCATTTTTAAAATTTAGTATTCTATTTAAATCAATAATTTTCATATTACAACAATTATTTAATTATTTTAGTTCATGTTATATGTTTTTTTGATATTAAGTACTTGAGTTCAAATCCTCCTGGATAAGTTGTATATAGTAAAAATTTTCATTGTTCCATAATATCTTGAATATAATTCCTAAAATAATACACACATTAATACATAAATATAAATTTAAAATTAAACCATCATGTACGGATTTGAGAAATTAAGCACATTACAATCATGAAGATGGTATGTCGTACGTACGCATGAGCAATGATTCCATTTTTCAGTGATCATTTGGGAAAGATGATATGTATAATTTTATATTACCGTATTGATAATAATATAATTAATTTCAAATAAATTATTTAAATATACTTATATATATTATACATGTGATGTGGTGTTGAAAAAACGAATCACATAGCTACAGGGAGGTGATAATTCACACATATACACAAACGTGGTTAAAATTTCCCAGTGCAAGGAAGGGTAAGAGAGAAAATGGTATTTAAAATTATAAAGATGATAATTATGTCATTAGTATCATATACAAAAATTAATTACCTAATGATAAATAGTCTTGGGAGATGGTGATGGGAAATTTTTTATATCAATTCGAGAGGTGGTAGTTCTTCATAGACACGAATGAAAAAATATTTTCTCATTTAAAGGAAGTGGAAATGAATTTATATAATTATATTTATAGAATTATATCTCAGTACATGTTGGATACAATATTTATAATTTAATCGTGGCTGAATATGTTTTGAGAGATGTGGAAGAAGAAAAAAACATTAACAATTGATTAAAACATTACCTAATCATTGGGAAATATCTTTATATTGACACCATAAACACTAAGGATGGAGTTAATCATAAAACAATATAATTATATTGTATATAGGTATTTTAAGAAGGTATTTTGGAATATATATGATGAAACAAATTGGTATTTTAATGTGAATAAAAGAGAAGAATCGATTCCCTTTTGTAGGAGAGTGGAGGGTCATACTTGGAATTTCCCAAAATAAATTCAAATAATTATATTTCATTCCAAAATATCTTGAAAATGATTTTTATTTAATATAAAATTATTATGGGTCAAATAAATTCATCCAAATAAATTTATTGAAGTTTCTAGTATTTATAAATCATGTTCATTTAAAGCACTTCTTTTAGATTTTTAACCCTTACTGTGATAAAAAGTATTATTACACATAAAGTTTTAATAATTACTATAAAATAAAAAAATGACCATAAATGAATAAAGGAAAAAAATCTAAAGAACTACTCCAATTAGTTTAATTTTTTTTATTTTTTTTATAAATTTTTTGTCATTTGATCAAATACTATATATTATAAAAAATCATTAATATCACTTCTAACAGGATACGTTATTTTATCTTTTACAAAAGTCCTCAAAATGAGATAGATTTAAAAAAAGTATACAAAAACATCACCAACATGGTGAGGACATCTATATTATAAATGCATAAGAATAATTATTTCTAAATATATCTAAATTAATATTTTTAATACTATTGGTTTGATAGATCCATTAATCAAAAAATTAATGCATCATCAATGTGTCATCATTTAATGTGATTATTTAGTCACATTAAAATAATAAATAAATTACCCTGAAAAAGATAAATCAATTAGATATGAAATTAATATTTATTTTTTTAGATATATTCAAAATAAAATATATTAAAAATGTTATAACTATTAAAAAAAAGTATGTCATCATTGACTTTTCTTTAAAATACAATATTTCAAATTGAGTAAAGGAATCCACGTGAATAAAAGTTCTCCTAAAATACAAAATGCATGTTTTTGCTCTTAAATCACTCATACAATAAAATTAGGGCAATTATTAGTATTTTTTATAATATTTATCGTAATACTTTTACAATGAAAAACATGATTTAGCTATAACTGTATATACAAAAAATACTAATATTTCTATTCATATTAACCTATTATAAAAGAGAAATAATTATTAATATTTTTACATTTTATTAAAAATATTGTTTTTTTTCAAATTTAAAAATCAATATTTTTCTAAAATTAATTTAAAATTAACCTCTTTGAGAGAATGAGAAATTGAGTTTTTAAAGTGACAATTTTCAAAAGATTGAAATATTTTTGTATCCTAATTCAATATAAATAATATTGAAATGACCCTATTTGAATAAATATTTATATTATTTAACTAATAATACATGAAAAAGAAATTATAAAATAATTTAATAGTGTATATGTTTTTTATGTGATGTTATTTTTCAAATAAAATTAATTATTTGTTTACTATTGCTCTAAACTAAAACTTATCAAAAAATATCAAAAATTAAAATCAATTATATTTAGAAATTATTATTTAAAAATATATTATTATATTTTTAAATTTAATTTATAAATGAGTAAAAACGAAATTTAAATCATGTGCACCATCAAATAGCCACAAAATTGACTACTTTAGAAAAATAGAACTTTTTTTGCATAAAATAATATTTTATCATATATAATCTCTAGAAAAGATATAATAAATGTTGTTAATTTTTTTTAATACATCATAAACCTAATTAGTATAATCCAAAAAGTGTTATTTTTTTATTTATTGGTATAAATTATACCTTTCCAATTAAAATTTATTTTTGAGAAAAAATTTATTTTTTATATAAAAACTGGTTTTATTTTTATTCTTAATTAATTTTTCAGTAAAATTTAATTCTATGTTCATTTGTAGACCATATTTTCATAATTCATTTAGTAATGTTAGTAACCTCCATTCTAACAGATATTCAATAACATTAATACTAAATAATAATACTTAGTTGTTTTTTTAATCACGATGGGGAATATCATGTATACTATCGAACATAGTGTTACCTTTTAAAAATATGAGATGTGACATTTTTTGATCCTTATCATAGAAAAACTAAAATGATCCTTTAAACTCAAATCATATTCCACCATATCTTCTTTCACATGGTGGTAACATATTTACCAGTCGCACTGTCTAACTATCTCAAACAATATTCTTAAGTACATGATCATATATTTTTGAGTAATAATATAAAAAAAATTCATATTGTTAATTTATGAACTATTACATCTAGTTTCAATTAATGATTTAGTTAATTTTTCTCAATGGTCTTTCAATTTTCATGAGGCATAACATATAACAAAATCATTCTACATGGTTAAACATACCAATCCATTTATGGATGCATCACTATCAATTAGAGATCATTGTATATTGTAGTGTCATTTAAGGATCGTGAACTAATTATCATTTTGTTTTATTTGTTAATTATTACCTCACCTTCATCCATAAAAAAATTTGATTCCCTTTTGATTTAACTTGATCTGTGGATTTGATAACAATAAAAAATTCTCTATGAAGAAAAACAATATTAGAAAAATCAATGAAATCTACATATCTCTGTCACAATTTTTAGTATTTTCTAATGTCTAATATATTTACTCACTGAAAAAACTACTGACAGAACCACACATGGGATTATATTACCTAATAATGAAAATTTTTTAAGGAAAAAGATATAATTGTTACTTTTTCATAATGATTTACCTTCAATAAGGGTTTCAGAACAATCCTAAAGTGATCTTTCATATCTTTCATTCTTATTGAATATGTAATAATATAATCTAAAAAGATTACCACAAACTTATCATGGTAATACCCAAACAATATATTCATTAAATACATACATATAGTATGGTAATTAGTAAGACCAAAAGAAACCACTATACATTCATAATGTCTATACCTTGTGAGAAATATTAACTTGAATATATCACCCTTCTCGAATATCAATTGGTGATATCCAAAATAATGATCCATCATGAAGATGTATTTATATCTACATAGTTTATCAAACAATTCAATAAAATGGGGTAGATGATAAATTTTATTAATGACCATCTTATTATGATCTCAATAATCAACATGGAGTCACTTTAATCTAGCATTAATATTATTTAACAGAATAGGTGCACCACAAGGATACACCCTAGGAAGAATATATCTGATATCAATAAACCATATGAGTTTCATCTTCAATTCTTTAAACCCAATTAGAGATACTCTATAATGAGTATTGGAAATAGGTTTATCACCATCTATGCTTTCTATTGATAAATCAACATATTTATATGATGGAAGACCAGAAAAATATTTAGTAAATAAATAAATAAACTCCTATGAAATAATATTATATTTGAGGTTGAGTTTATATCTAACCATTTGAAATTTACACCCGTATAAAATATGAATCTTGACACATAAAATGGATGTAATTTCCAATGGAATTACATTTCTCCATCATAATTACTAAAGATCAATGATTTTTTGAATATCAAATGTATCATACCTTCATCAAAAACTTATGCGGGGTTTATGAAATAAAATACACTCCATGATGAAATAAAAATTGAATTACACTAGAGGAATAATGAAAAGATATTAAAGAAACATGTTCCCGTACACTTCAACCGCATAAGAATCATAGAATTGGGATTATATTGTTATAAAAATAATTCTATTTACATAAATATCATCATTTAATTTATAAGGTTGTAATATTATACCCTTGATAATTTATTTAAATATAATGGAGTTGGTAGATATAGAATTAAATAATACATTAATAGTCTTATATTAGGTGGTATGTAAACCATAAACCATGTCATTATCATACCCTGCATCAAAAATAGTGATAAAATGATATTTACCATTGTTTTTGGAATTAAGAGGTTGTTGGAATAGATCATATTCTTAATCCTATGGATTTGAGCACAAGGTATCATAATTCTTATACCTAGTTCATTTAAAATGATGGAGTGTGGGTGGTACAATCTATGGATATATATCTATATTTTGATAATTACCAATCTTCTTCTAATCACTTCAGTATTCTATTTACTAATAGACTTTTTTTCAAAACAAAAAACATGTATGAGTTCCCATTAGGCAATTTTCACCATGTTTCAATCATCAATTTTAATATATTTGAAATCACATATTTTTGTCTCAGTGGTTTTAATAATTTAAATTTTATTTTATTTTAATTTTCATTTCAAAACTATGATATTTATGGGTAACTCCAAAGAAAATCTCCACCTTGATAGGACATCTAATGATTTTGTCCAATCGTCTTGGGGGAACTACGAATCATACTCTCTCAACTAACAATGTTATAACCTAAATTATTCCATCTCAAATGACAAATCATTTACAAAAAAACTCATTCCATTGAAAACATATTCTCAATGATATTTATATCATCAATAGAAAATCATTATTTTAAAATCATTATTTTGATATTATAATTGTGGAGGTATTTTCCAAAATCCAAGAATTTTTTCACATTAATAAATAATCCAAATTAGTTTACTTCATTTAAAAACATTTTGAAACCATATTAGATACAAGAAAAAACATTATGAAAAATAATCCTTCATGGTCTAGATCAATGTAAATAAAATAGAAGGCATATATCGTAAAATTGATTGAATGGAACAAGGGGTTTATAAAAATTATAGTGGTATTATTTCATTATTTCATTATACTATTGAGAACCATAATGATCACATATATATGTATTTGACACATATATCATGTTATTTAAGTATATTTCAATGAAAATGATCATCTTAAATGAAGTAGATATTGGATGAGAAGGTATAATGAGACTTTAACATTTTATTTCTATAATCAAATGATAATATTTTCAATATACTAAGATCCCAAATGTAAAATATCACTATAAAACCATAGGTAATTCTTGGAAGTCAATATGTGTATAACTGTATTGAAAATAATTGATCATTTCAGGATTTCATTATAATCCTTTTTAATTAATTACCACAGTGTATCCTACCCTCCATACTACATAACATCTGAATAAAAACAATATAATGAAACTATTTATGGAACCACAATGTAGTCACCATGCACTATGGTGCATCCTATAGTGTTGTTTCATAGTCAGCTGTAGACCATCTAGCTTCCTTAATCCATAGTTTATGGCGTGGAATAATCCAATATAGATAATGTACAGATTTGGTGCATCCCACACACCATTTTGTAGTTACCCCCAAAATATGGTATGAAATTGAACACAATCAAAATCACTGCTCCCTTTCATTTCATATCCATTCTTGAAAATGAAGTGTACACCCTGTTTCATAGTGAAGAACGACATTAAAAAAAGTATAACCTGGAAACTCCCCATAGGACTCCACAATGTAGCTATATATCAATAACCCAATAACTTCACTTAAGGTGACGTGATAGCATCTAAGCCACATCCCATGTAATGCCTTTTCCCAGTCAAATCATAACCCTTAAAACCCCAAACACATATTATTGAAAATAACCCATTACTATATAATCCATAAATACATAAATTGGGAATTTTATATCTAAAAATAGGAGTTACATTCTTCACACAATTTCATTTATTTTATCTTTTAATAGTGGAAAAAATGTTTTTTGATATCTCAAGACACTTATCCCATATTTTTCTTTTCACAATTTCGTCTCTCTACATTATTATGACCATGTTTCCATAAAATCCATATTAAATTGATGTTTTTTCTGAATAATAGATTCACTTTTTTATCTAAAATACATACTACAGAATGTGTTGTGGAAACCCTCGTTTATTAATAAATGAAATGGGAAACCCCAAATTTTGATCTGGGTAAAGGAAAACCCATTACAAGCCTATAGGCCTGGAGGGATTACACCCAATACCAAACCCTGTAAATAACCAATTATAGGGGATCAAAAGCTAGGTTTTAATGGCCAAGATCCCAGTGGGACAAAACCCATTACATAACAAAAACCAAAAAAAAACATTGATACAACTGATCTATTGTGTGTCACAGGTCATGTGTCCAACGACCCATCCCTATATAGGCCAATGATCATTCCTCAACACTGAAAGTCCTAATTAAATTCCTTAAATGAATCCCTATCCTCACCAGAAAGGAAACCAATCCTACCAATTGATTATATGAACTCTTTATCAAGGTATTATCTAAAAAATCCATTTCTTGATCTATACACTAAGTCAAAATCATACATTTTCTAGCATAACATCCATCTTTGTTACCTTAAATTCAAATATTTGTTTCAGAAGATGTATTTGAAACTGTTATGAACCATTGTAATAGTGAATTTCTCATCAAAAAGATAATGATTCCATATTATTTGGAAATAAACAACAAAATCATGTTCCAAATCTTGTGTGGGGTAATTCTTCAAATGCACTCATAATTTTCCTGAGCCATTAAAATATAACATATTCACTTTTCATGAGAACACAACCCATGGACATTCCAGATGAATCAAAATAATCCACATAGCCATATCCTAACTATGGAAACATAAGGATAAGTGGGGATGTATTATAAATCATGACATCTTGAATTTATTTATGGTTTTCATCATTCCATTGGAAAGGGAACCCTTTCCTTTTTAAATATCCCAATGGTGATAAAAGATAAAAAAAATACCGAATGAAGTGTCGGTAGTGTTCTACTAAGTTAATAAAAATTAATACCTCAAAGGGATTCTCTAGTGGATTCCACGAGAAAACAAATTCTATATTTCGAGGATCCATTGAAACCTTTATTTTAGAAATATCATAATCAATTAAACATAAATATTCCATCCTGAATTCATACATTGAATGATTTAAAGAGAAGTTATGATCATGTAAGAGGCCTAATACTAAATAAAGTGTTCTTATGATTTGACTTTATCATATAATACAAAAAAATGTGATCCAAAAACACCACCATAAATGAATCCAAATACATCTGAATGATCCAATTCATCAATTCCATAATGATGACTACTGTATTTATAAAGCTTAAGGGAATGAACATATATTTATATTCACTATACTAACTCTAAATTTCGTTAAAATATCTTAATATGAAACATGTAGTTGCTGATTTCCTTATTCTATATCAATCTTCAAGGACCATTTGGCTCTCTACATTGATCAAAAAAATCATCAATGCATGCAATATGATATAGATTCGTTATCATAACATGGTTATTCTTGTGATAATATGCACATATTATAAGGTACATATCTTTATTCTTTACAAAAAATAGGCTATTCCCACAAGGGATGTTCTTGGTTGAATGAAAAAATTTATTTGAAACACTTCATGTTTCACATTAAATTTTATCAATTAAATTGGATCCATCCAAATTAAAGTGAGTCAAAATGTACTAGTCCCTGATATAGGAACAATCATAAATTGCACTTATCTTTTAGGTGGAAACCCAATGACGACATCATTAATAACATCATGAAAATGTTCCATGATTGTTGGATAATTTTAATATTCCATCTCATAAAAATTTTCCAATGTAACCACTACCAAATGATAATATATTGTTCCAGCCCTTTGGATAAAAATTTCATGTTTTGTTATATATAATTATCAACCACTTTTAATGTGATTCTTAAAACAATATGATAATTTGTATCCACCATTTTCAGCATAATACCTAATGTGATACATGAATGATGCCAACTGATCCACTATAAAAACCATGTTATTGATATCCATATCATGAACTATGAAATCCAAATACAATTTAACTCCATTAATAGTTATCACACATATTGTACCCTAAAACGATCGACAAAATCATTCAATTATGGGTGTTTGATGATTCGTAAAAGAAGGTGTAATCTCGACATGTAAACCTATATGATCTACTACATGGGATTTTATAAAAGTGTGGGATGAAACCATATCCATAAATTATTTCATAAGAGATAAATTTAAAACAATTATATCACGCACTTTTGTAGGTATGGATTTTTCATCCAGGATTTCCTACTCTGTACCATAAATCTCATTAATATACCTTCATTGAACCTTTCTTCCTAGAAGAGGTTTCATAACATAATTTGTTATAATGATCAAAAAATCAAATAGGCTCACTCTGTTCTATGTAAGAAAATTACTCTGATTTTATAACCCCGTATAAGAATATTAATTTTGAGAAATATATGATGTAGATTCCACACTAGACTTTGGAACAATATGAAAATAAAACATCATATTTTACATCATATTATAGTTGTGAAAATTTTTAAGTGGAGTCATTTTATCTTGTATCTTATGATATGTAGAGCCACATTGAAAAAAATAGTAATTATGTTTGTTTTAGGAGGGATGTAAACTGATCCCACAGTCTGATTCCAAGACCCTCCACCTCCTTGTAATAGGTTTGCATATTATGTTTATTCCTAGTTTTTCAGTTCCCACCCATTTAAATTGTGAAAAATATACTTCATCCATCCGTATTTCAAGAAATCTATCTTACTTCTACAGTTACTCTATTGACCAATTACATATATCTAAAAAATACACAAAATATCTATTTTAGAAAAAATATATTGTTACATACTAGACTAAATGGTGTATTAATTCATGTTAAAATTGGTAGAAACATCTTAGATATTGATTACCAAATCAATAATATTACCTCAATACACTATGATGGATATTTTCAACATTTTGAATTAGATTAAAATGGGTTTTCATATGATTTTTAATACCAGAGGATTGGTTTTCATTAAAAGAATATTCAAAATCCTTCTATGGTATACCTTGGTTGACTTTATCGTGAGAAGATATATCCCACCATTAACATGAATAATATTATGTAATATAAATCTCCAACTTAACATTTTATTTGGCCTATGTACCAATGAATTTGAAGAATCAGTTATTCAAATTCATCCACACCTTCACTCCTTAAAATAAAGATTCATTCCAAAATATTGGTGGCTTATATTTCTAATTCTAAACTATGTTTTATACTAAATGTGTATAATTTCTCCTATTTCCATTTTTAGTTGAACTAAATGACTGGATGATTTTTTGCACCAATTTCTGGTTCACATGTGGAATAGGTACAACAAAAATTTCAATAGCACATTATTATTTATTTCTACGATGTATATCCAGTTCCATTTTTATAACCAAAAAAGTATCACAATTTAGTTTTCACTCACTTGGAAATAAAGGCTAGTTTTTTTAAATAACCAAAACCAAAAATAACCTATCCTTCTTATCTAAATGTAACAAATTTTCATTCAAAATCAATTTATAATACCTATTTTAAATAAAAAATAAATCATTAATTGAATAATATAAGTCTTGTGTGGTGTATTACTAAAAATTCATGTAATGAAACACTCATCATCAAAACATATGACAATTAGATGAAAACATAAATATATGTACCTGAAAACAATTTTGTTCCAAGATACCTGTGTAAGTTGATATTCATCATAACATGGTTAGAAATATTTTTTCAAGATAAACATTTGAGGCTATGATATTCTAATGACCTTACTAGCATCCCAAGAGACAAAATGACTGATCAAGAATAATACAATATGTAACATACAACCCTAACTCATTGAATTTAGAATAGACAATGTTCCACTAATCAAAGGTGGAACACCTATCACCGAATGGATTAAATAATTACAATGAAATTAGGAAAATATTGGGGGTTGTTTTTTCCATTTGGATAAATAAACAAGACAATACTGAATAATAAATTCCAAACAATCTTATATGAAACATGGGTAAAACAATACAACCGTAATATTTCTAATAAAACAATAATATCATAGTGGAAACAAAAACATGATATAACCACTAAAAAAACTAGGGAATAGAGGACTAATATATAAATGTCACTATCTTAGATACCACATGACTATATCTGAGCTCTAATCCATATTATCAAGCCTAGGGTATCAAGAAGCATCACTAGAGATATAATATATCTTTCCATTTTATATGTCTATGTTTATAAAAAATATAAAGGAAAAATAGTTACCAAGAAGGGGGTTAATATAATCTTAGCATAGATTTCCCTAATACTTCTCAACACAAATCACATGGACATGAGCTGGTTATCACAATTTATATAAAATATATTGGAAATAGATAAAAAACATTAATAAACATTCCAATGAATGGAAACTAAGAAAACTAATGATAATATTATCTCATCTTATTACCTTATATATAATCATTCATGGGTTATCACACATACACCCATACACATACAAACAGCTATACACTAAATCTTGTTGTTACTATTGATGTAGGTAATCCATTATTGTAACCCAAAAATCCATTTTGATGTATCCCCGTGAATAAAATTATTCCAAACATGATAGTTGTACTAAATCAAAATATGTTTGATAACATTAAATGTGTAACATTGAACATTTCCCATCCACATAAATTTACTCTATCCAAAATTATTCCAACTCCCACGCAAAAATAATTATATGAAAACCTTCTTTTGAATAAATTTTATCAAATTTTATTTACATATAATCTATTTAAAAATTAAAAATTTAACAATTCAACTCTATAATCAAAGATCAGTTTTCAAAAAGATAAGAAATTATTTTGAAATTTACAAAACACATCCACAATGGTTTCTTTAAAAACATAGAAAAATTCATCAAAAATTCTAAAAAAAATTGATAAAACAAAGACTTCATGCCAAAGTATAGAGTATATGAGAGAGAATCCACCTACTTCAAAACTGGATGATTGTCACAATGTATAAAAGGAATCTCAATGGGTCTCATTTAGTCCTTTCATTACTCTAAGAAAAAACCCATTAGTATCTCCTCAAAACATATACCACCACATAGATCCTAGTATTTCAAGACCATTAGATGGATCTAATCATGATAGATTATGATATCCAAGATGATATTAATGAATAATAACCATCCACTATTTCCTATAATCAAATAATTGATGTTATATTATAATATTATTCCATAAATACATGTACAATATCTAATTATCATGATTTTTATCAATTTTGAAAGGAGGAGAAATGTTTTTAAATAATTGAAAACCACTAGATGTAATTTTATATTCATAAAATAAAGGGAAAATTTAGATTCCTATAAACTATTTTGTAAAATAGACAATGAAAACAAAAGACCATGGCTCATTTAATGAAAAAAATGCACAATAATGAAAAACTATTGTACAATCCATCGAGTTATGTTGTATTCACCCTCACAACATCTCTTATTGAATCCTAAATGTATGATGTCTTCAGATCGTATTTATCTAAGGAATGGTTATGGTGTATGAAACACACGACACTATAGATACCCACAAAATATAATAGGCACCCCTATGGGTTGTGAGAAGAAACTCACCTCCCAGAAATACCCATGAATTCAAGGGTATTGATTCTAGAATAATATATCCTAGAGCCTAATATCCATAAAAAACAACCCCAAAAAAGGAAATAGAACCCCAAACTCTCTATTGGACTCTACACCATAGCTAAGTATCTAGAACATGACAACACCACTTTTTCTGAAGTGAGGGCCTCCAAACTAAATCTCATTTAGTTTTATTTATCATTCCCATCAAACCAATATGAATACCCTATCAAAATAATTGTAAATTAAACAATAATTATATAATATTATAATACATAATAAATGGGTTAGTGTACCATAAAATATTGGTGTAGAAATACATCCTCCAATATCTATATTTTATCATGAAATATGGCCTTAACAACCAGTTTCTGATATCCAACATTATTAATTATATCATCATGAGATTTTAATTATTAATATCAACATTCTCATAAGTTGACATATATATAGAATACACAAAATTATTTTTTTATTTCCAAATTATTTTGATTATTTTTTTCCATATTATTTATTCTGTATTTATGTATTTGACATCATTAATTATTTGTATCCCTTGTTAAATTTTTTTTCTGGCACTAATTTTTTAATTATATTTATGAGGATATTACTATTTTTAATTCATGTGATACGTTTAGAAGGATAGCATGTGTGGAAGAATTAGTGGGAGTTGTTGATGACTCGTTATTGATTAAGTATTGTCTTATATAATATAATGAATATCCCATAGTTGAGAATGATATCGGTTTATCTAGTATTTTTTTCATCCATATTATCAAAATTTAATAAAACTTCATATTCATTAAAATGAGGATAATAAAATATTTGAATGAAGTAATTATTTATGGTAGAGTTTTGTATGGGGATTTATAGGTTGTACTGAATCTCGCATAGAAATTAACTATTCATTGAATGAATCATAGGAGTGCGGGTATGGGGTGTCATAATTTGTATCAAATATTAGTTTATATAACTATAAATATTAATAGGTTTGATTATGATAATTTAATGATTGATATGTTAAGGATGTCCTTAATTACAATGGATTAGATAACCCTTTTTTAGTATATGATTTAAATACATGGTAATACATCACTATTTTTATGGGCATTAGGATAAAAGATCTTTAGTGAAAATATATGGATAAATTAAAGTGAGTGTTCTATATATAGGGTAACATCATAAAATTTTATCATATGTTGATAACTGGTTTTCCTATTAATGAAATCGTTATTTGGATGCAACATGTAGTTGATAGATCTGGTATAAATAGTTCTTATAGTAATAACAAGGAATGGGGAATATAGGGAATTAGCTCAACCATCACCTTTTTTCATGAATAGAGGCCTACATGCACATAAGGTTTGACTGTTTTAAGGGATATTATTTGGATAATTCACATTTTATTTATGAACCATTATTAGTGATTTGAATATTTAAATGTTAGTTAGCCTAATAGGAAAGTGACTATGGATAACCTTTATTGAAACCTATATATTATTATTATAATTTATATATGAATTAATATTTTTTCATGATAAAGGATATGATATATTTTGAGATAATTAATTTCCAAGATATTTTTTTATAATATTTTTAAAATGATTTTAGAAATTTAAGATAACTATTTGAGAATTTTTTATGACAACTGATTGAAAAAATCAAAGTATTCTAGGTTAAATGAATAATATTATAAGTAAATATGAGATTGATATTTGTTGAACTGATATTGATACTTATTGAGATATAATTGATATTATGTAACATAATATTCTTAAATTGCAATAAGAAAATATGTTAGAATTTATTATGGTTATTTTTAGTAATTATATTATAATGTATGTCAATAATATTAACTCCTTTGGTTTTAGTAATGTTTTAGGATATATAAAAATATTTTTACAACGGATTCCATCGTCAATGAAAAAACTATCCCAAAAAAAACATAAATGGTTACTGGATGGAGTGAGAATCATAAGATTATCCCAAAACAACTATCATGTTTTTTGTTAAGAACGAGAACAAAATTGAAATATCATAATGTAATACCTTATTAATTTTTATGATCATGATGTTGACGGAAGGAATATAAAATCTACTACATGTCACAAATGGGTGAAGAAGCATTGAAATATTTTCCCTAATTGGAAAGTTAAATGATATATGTATGGTGATAATAGTAAAAAGACTTAGAATTTTACACAAAAGAGGGAATCAATAAAAATATTTTGCATAAATTTCAGGATTGTTGGGAATTATTCAACTCAATGTCTCAATCAAAAGTCTAATGATGTAAATATTCATTAACAACCAGGAGAACATGAAAATTATTATGAGACTAAAAATAATTAACATGATAGTGAGATTTAAATTTTAGGTTTATGGTTCTCCATGTTATTAAAGTGTTCATAAAATACTAGATATTGACTTATAAAGGGAAAAATATAGTGGTATTATCTTCTTAAAAATCATTTTCATGATTAGTACAAGTTACTCTTTAACAACCTGAATAATTATAAATAAAATCCCCATTATTATTATATTAATTATCATATTAATTATTATGGTTATACAAATACATGCACTTATTTTTTTATTATATCCTATTGGGTTAAAAATATTTTAACAATCAGAAATGTTGATAGTATAGTTGTTGAAAACTGATGACAAGGATACTATGAATATGGGGATGGCCACAATCAGTAGAATAACAAATTTTTCATCCCATTTTATGGAGCATACATGGGTGGCATAATCACAATGATTTTCCGATAATAAATATGATGCTAATATGAAAGAACATAGGAGCCAGGAAAACCATGTATGGGAAAATTTCATGCTCTTTAAGATCACGACCAAAACCATATAGGTTTAGCCACCCCACGAGAGTATCGATGTCTCACACATTACCCTAATGTAATTTAATGGTGTATTAATGTTATATTTATCAAGACTATAATAATATTATAGTTTATATTTTAATTTCGAAAGAATAATGTTAATATTTTAATCTTATCATAAAATTATAAATGACATTGATTTCTGTATAATAGTACATAAATTTTATTTTTGGATAATATTAAAATTCAAATAAAGAATTTATGTTGATAAATTTATGGATTTTTTAAATAAATAATTTTTTATTTAAATAATTTAATGAAATAATTATTATTAAATAAAAATGATCACAAAATTTTAATAAAGTAAAATGTAATTTTGATAATTGTTTGAAAACAATTATTGTCAAAAAAACTAGAATTTGTTAATAAATGTCAGTTATATTTTTAAAATTTAAATATTCACTACTTTATTAAATTATTTATATAAAATGAATAAATTTTTTGTAATTAGAATCTAAAAATTATGAATTGGTGAATTTTTCATATTTTTCTGAGGGAGTGATTTTTTTTGGAAAATATTAAATATATTATAATTATATAAAGTGTATTATGATATCATAATGACCCAAAAGAGATATAATAAATAATTTAATGTGTATCTAAGATTTAAAATATGTTTCCCTTAAAAGTACAGTGATTTATGGCTTATTTGTTTATTTTTATATAGCCTTTATGAATCCCCTGAACTCATTAATTTATTGTAATGTTTTAAAATTATTTCTTTAAGATTATGAATAACTTCATCATTAAAATGATATTTATTTTTTTGCGTTCATTTGTTGGTGTTATAAAATTACTAAATCCAATTCAGTTTGTTAGAACACATGGTAAACACCAAGTGATGGATTGTGGTTTTAGCTTTTTTATTATATAGATTCTAAAACCATTGTTTGAGAACTGATAAAAATTTCTATAATATTTTATACATAAACCCACCAAATATCCCATTTGACATCACTCAAAATCCTTGAAGCATGTCCTTGTTCTTATATACCTTATTTATATTCTTTCGAATGTTTCCCAAATCTATCAATAATCTTCCCCCATGCATTTTGAGTCACACTCTCAGGATAACCGATCTTCATATCGTCTTTTTATTCAAGCACCTCATTTGTTATATAAAATTTCACTCTCATTAAATTCATCCATTAAATCATTACGTACACCTATTATAATAAATAAATTTTATAAAGGTTCCTTTCTTTATCTTCTTTATTCAATTGTATTCAATATCATATGTATTTTCTCTTCATATTCGATTGTTGTAATTGTTTCATCCATATCCACCTAAATGCCAATTTTATATCTAAATGATGTGAAACACCTTTTACTCTTATAAATCCCTCTAATGAACATTTATATGCCCCTGTTATGATTCCAAATGATTTAGTGTCATGCCAAATAATTATGTAGTGAATACTCGTACTCATTTCCTATCCATTGTGGAAACTTTATACACATATACATATTGATTGGGACTTACATGTATATATTATACACATCTTGGTCATGGAATAAAATATTATTATGAATGAATACATGTTTTATGATCTTTGAGGCACACTTAAGCATGATAGTGAAATGAAAGTGATGAGTGTGCCCAAAATTATATAGTTCTATAATGCCTTGGGTAATGTTGCAATCTCATCACACATCATTAATTGGATTAGGGAGTGAACATAGTCTACCATGATATTCGCTCCATCCTGATTTCTGTGCAGTTAGCATTTACCTATTTTTATGATGATTTGTTTTTTCTGGTTTCCTTCATTTCCCCTATTTCATTTATGTTATAATGGTAACTCATTCCTTATTACTCATGATTATTATTCTCACCAATTTTAGGCACATAGATATTCTAATAGTGTAAAATTTATTTCCTTCTTCATGTTATTCCATTCTTATTCACCTTTTAGGATTTATATCTCACTATTTCATATTAAGTCCCCAGGTTATCCCATGGTGTTTTATATTGGAAATGTAAAGGAATTTTTTAAAAACGATTATATATTTCCAATTTCATGTTTTTATATAATGTAACTAATTCCCAAATACATTTGAATTATTGATATTCCATGTATTTATATGTGTAACAGTATGTAATAAATCTTGATCTAAGGAGAAATAAATTGAATTGTTGGCATAGTTGGTATGAATGGAAAAGTTTAGTTCTTTTTAGCATTAGGATTAGAAAACTCTATGGAAGGCCTTAGATATAAGAACTTATATATGAAAACATAGCTAATTTTTTTTGTAAAATATATGTGGTTTAAAAAAAATATATCCCTTTTCTAGATAATTCTAGTGGATTTGGATCTTGCATAGATGTTCATTGGGGTAAAGCTCGAAAACACCACATTGAGCTAGATTCGACCAGGAATTGGTGCATAACAGTGGGTTTGGCTATAATTGTGGGTTGGAAATCTTGGGGGATTGATTTGGAAAATTAATAAGATCATTATAAAACATTATTAATTGAAAAAAAATATTACCAAAAGATTATATGTTTATATATTGATCGTGAACAGCATAGATTCAATCCAAGAGAATCAAGAGTTAACTAAATAAATGTAATTTATGTGTTGACCATTTAATTTAATTGGTTTCCTATTTTTGTAATTAATTATTTTACAATATTCATACCCAATATTATCTTTATTCTTGAAAATAGACGAAATTTAGAGGAATTTGGTAAACAACCAATGTGATGGGAAATTTTATTACTTCCCCAATGAGATATGAAACATGATGGGAGATGGAATAAAGAACATTATGACGATACACTCTCAAATGAATGATGATATGAATAGAATCCTAGATCAAGAGGAGCACCTAGATCCCTATAACAATGAATAAGCTAAAATTGAGACATTTTTTTGACAAAGTCCACTTCTTTTAAATGGATAATTGGATCCCTTAATCATGGAAAAATGGATCAAATCCAATGAAAATATATTCTACATACTTATATGTTTTGAATAAGAGAAGTTTATACTAGCAATTTATCGTATGGTTGTAGAATCCGGTCAGTGTTGGAATTTGATCATGAATACGAAGCCCGAGGAAGAGATCAAAATGATGGTGTGGATGGAATTATGGAAGATGGATTTTGATATGTATTTTCCTCATTCTCTCAATCAAAAAGTGTAAATGGTTTTCCAATCCCAAAAGAAGAATAATGATGAATCTATCATGGAATATGAGGTAAAAATAAAAATATTTTCTTGATATTCTCTAACATTGTCATTACCCCTGAGTGAATTGTTGACATATTGTTTTATGGGATAAAAAATATTCCACCAAAATATCTCAAAATCCATCACATTGATTGCTATGATAAATTGTTTGACATTCCCTTAAATTATAAAAGGAGATCGAGAAACACTTGGGAATCAAAAGTATAAGAATATGAAATTGGAGTTTAATTCTAGTTGTCTGTTGGAGATATAGAATATTTCTAATAAATTTTATAACCACAATTGTAAATGGTGTGAAATGAAGAACTTAAAATATTACATATGGGGGATGAATAAATGAATTAAGTGTCAGAAATAAAGTGACGTAGCAATTTATTGCTGACATGAGAACCCCACTAAAGTGATAGAGGAAAGGAATATTCTAGTAAAACCTTAGTTCATTGTAAATTGTATCAAATTCATTGAAATGTGACATAGTTCAATCAAATGGACTAAACCAAGGGTTTTCAGAGACAACAAACAATCTATAAAAATGATGGGGTGGGATTGTGCATTAACAACAACTGAGGTGGATCATGAATATGATGTTTTAAAAGGTTCACTTATTATTCATTGAGGAATAGTTAACATTATTTTTTATTCTAGTTATATTAATTCATTCATATAATTAATTTTTAGTAGAACTAATTAGAAAAAAAATATAAAAATTGAATTATAGTTTTTGATGAAAAAAAGTCAAATTATGGAATCCATATATATTACACCTCCACTATCATAATATAAGGGACGAACATTCAAGATAACCTTGTGATACTACAATTTGTGGAATTTCAAGAAATTTTCATCATGTATTGGCCTTACCTATATATATCCAACATAAATTACATGGATATTGAAAAACATTTCTTTAATGTTAATTATCCTACAATTATATAAAAATTAACCAACATGGATGAATCTTATTTATCTCTAGTATCTCAAGATTGGATATTATTTCTTTATGATCAAGAATATCTATATGAACTGATTGAGTCTAATGGAATGGCCATCCTTGAATTCATACCCATTGTGATGAATTACATTGATTTTTTTCTCGAATAATTTCCTAGTATTCCTCAATGCTGGGAGGTTGAATATATAATCAAGATTATTCTTGGATTGTTACTATTGTCCAAGAATTAGTGTAGATTGGATATAATGAATCATTTCGAGATGATGAAACAAATATTGCCAAATATGTATAATGGTTTCATATTCCCAAGTGCATCACGAATGGTCGCACCTATCCTCTTCGTCAAGAAGAAGTATGGGCCAATTCAACTTTTCATCGATGATCATGAGATCGATAAGATTAGAAAAATGAAGAATTATACTTTACCAGGTATTTATGATATATTTCATTAGTAATGTAAATCACTATACTTCTCCAAAGGTGGATATATTTTTGGTGTATTACCAAGGTAGGGTAAAGAAGGTTAATATCCCCAAGAATGATTTTCTTATGTTGTACAGGCACCATGAGTTCATAGTAATGCCATTTGTGCTTAATTATTATCTCTAAATATTAATGGAAACTATGTATATAATCATTAGAGATTATGTTAATTTTTTAAGTATTTATTGATGATATTCTAATATATTCTAGAGAAATGGAGGACCATGAATAGAATATGAGAATAATGAAAAGACTATATAAATGGATAAGAATAAATCAAATTACTGGAAATGTGAGTTCTAGTTCAAGGAAGTATCAACGTTGGGGAATAGTACCTTAATCAGTGGGATATATGTGGACACATCAATGTAAGTGGAAATAAAATGATGATCAAGGCCAAAATCTGTTATAGATATCCAAATTTTCCCTAGATTGGCTGTGTAATATTGTCAATTTGGGAGAAACTTCTCACAATTTTCAAACCCTATATCCTGGATAACTAAGATGGGAGTCATGTCTGTATGAAAAAATGAGTGAGGAGAAATATTAATGGAGTCGAAAAAGGATTCTTATTGCTTCACATGTACACATACTACCCCAAAGTAGTGAAATTTTCATTATATATTGTGATGTTTTGAAAAATATATTGGGTTGTGTGTTAATTCAAAACTAAAATGTGAAATACTATTGTCCATTGAAGTTGAAATTTCATGAAAAAACTACCTAGAACATGATATCGAGGTGGATATTGTGGTCTTAAAATTGTAAATCCTATGTCATTAGCTATATGCTGATATGTTTGAAATATATATGGATCCTAAAAGACTCAATTTTATATTAACAATGAAAGATCTGAATATGTGTCAACAAATATGGTTAGAGCTGATCAAGGTATATGAATTATCAATTAACTATAATCATGTGAATTTGAATAATGTGTAAGATGATCTATTTATAATGGTTCCAATAGTTTTATCATTTGTGAGAATTAATAAGGGAAAAATCTTCATATATTGGAAAAGGATAGACATGGGAATCATAATGGATGAAATATCATAAATCATTTCAAAATTTATTGATCAACTATCTGATAAATAGAGGATAATGGATTCCAAAATTTATGAGGATATAATTTGTAATAATGAAGATGAAAAAATAAAAGGGAAATAATCCATGTTCATTGTAAATGAAAGAGTTGTGACTTTTGGTTCATGACTATGTATAAACTTAAATCTTGAGTTAAAGACAAAACTTTTGTATGATGCATATAGTTTGACTTTCACCATCCATCTAGGAAGAACAAAGATGTATTTAGATCTATGAGATCTCTATAGGTGTGAAAATATGAAGAATGAGATCATGAAATTAAAATGTATATGTTTGTTATGTTTGCTTGAGAAGGATGAAAGGAATAAAATCCATGGGGATGATGAAACCATTACCCATACATAGATTGTAGGGGAACAAATCACCAATGAACTGATCACTGGTTTTATAAATACATCAAGAGAAAAAATTATTATTTGGGTTTGGGATGATTTTCATACAATGACTACTATGTTCATTGAACATTGAAGGGACTTCTCACTTAGTAATTGTCAAGGATATACATCACTGATGTGGTGAGGCTGCAAGTAACACAATTATCAATTGTATTTAGTCTAGATCCAAGATTTATAACCATGTTCTAGATGATTCACCAAAATTATTTAATTAGGTTTGACTTCAGCATGGAGTATCACCACAAAACTAATGTCCAATTTGATAAAACTCTCAAGAAACATGACGACATGATGGGAGAATGCTCAATTGACATCAAAGGAGGATGATATAAATATCTTACGCTTGTTGAGTTATCATACAATTATTTTTTCCACTCAATCATCCAAACGGATTCTTATAAATCCCATTATGGAAAAAGGTGAATAAAATTTCATGTTCGGATCATGTTTGGGAACATATACTACTCAGTCCTAAAATGTTCATGGAAAATTTTGAAATGTTTATAACAATTATGTAGATCGTCAATGGTGCTCAATATTAAAAAATGTTCCAAGCTAAAATTTATCAACTAGACTTATAATTCAATGTTGGAAATTTGGTATTCTTCTATATATATCAATGGAATAAAGTCATGAGACTTTTGAATAAGGGGAAGTATATTTAAGGGTACATCAGAACCTTGTTATCATTGATCACATCTGTCACGACCCGTTCTCGGGGCCCGTACCGTGACTACCCCCAGCCCGCCTTCCATAGGCCAGGGGCTGGCGACTAGCACCAAGGCATAAATCCCAACAAAAAGGGAAGGCTTTGCCTTTGAAAGGTAAACAAGCACCACATAGTAAGCAAGCGGAAAATTTAACACTAAGTAAAAACTGTACAAGCTGTGTTGAAAGTAAAAGGGGCCGGAAATACAAGCCCAACTGTAAAGTACAACTGAAAGGGGAAAACAGCAACTGAAAAGCAAAAGCCGCTACGCCGAGCTGTCCACTGGAAATCCCACCTGAAGGGTGGGTACAGGTAGCCTCCACTGCTCCTCGGGTCCACCTGACCGCTCCGAGTACGTCCACCCAGTGGTCCACCTCCAGGTATCGTCCTGCTGTACACGCCTCCTCCACGATCAGCGCTGTCCGTCGTCTGCAACCAACACCACGAAGTGCGGGCATAACCCGTGCAGGGTTGAGTATAAGCTACTCAGTAGGGACCCTGAGACCCCCGAAGGTCTCCTGAAATCCTCAAAGGATAATCCACAAAGGAAGGATACAATCACGAAGTAACATCTGACCCGGCTTAGGTATATGCCCATACATATACCTAAGTCACCAATTCCCATTCGGCTCCAACGTCCGAGCCCAAGCACAACACAGTCCACACCGGAAAGCAAATGTATACCCACAAAGGATAGCTCAACACAATCCACAAAGGAGATTAAACATTAAACCCACACATGATAGCTCAACACAATCCACAGAGGAGAGTAAACAGAAGATTCAGCTCACATAGGTATACTTCTTCAGATGACGATAAAGATGATCACTGATTTATCTAAGTCATCGGACCCATGAAGAATCGATAGGTAACTAACCCCCGAAATGACCCACATAGGATCGGACCCACACAGGATCGGGCCCACACATGACCGGGCCCACGCAGGACCTGTAGGCGCTGGCTCACACAGAACCGCTGAGCGCTGACCCACATAGGATCAGAGCCACACAGGATCGGGCCCACACAGGACCTGTAGCACTGATCCACGTAGGATCACTGAGTTTCGTAGTCATCGCAGTCCACTGAGGATATCTGCATAGTCATCGCCGCAGTCCACTGAGGATCACTGCACGGTCGTCGTCGGAGTCCACGGAGGATCTCTGCACAGTCATCGCTGTCGAGGAAGCAGTCGCAGCCAGCACTAGGGTTCCCGCTCACAGCAAGCTCGTTCGGGAGGGTCCGCTCCATGAGCCAAGAGGCTGATACATCAACTAACACAAAGTCCGAATTTGATGTATCCAAAAGTTTCGTATCATCAACAGGAACTCAACGTCGCAGACGGCGCGACAATCAGACGCTCGGTCTGAGAGTTATTTTCTTTTTTGTCCCAGGGGCCCGGTTGGTTTTTAAGGAAAAACCAACCCGATCGTACTCCACCTGCATCCAAACCTCGGGCGGAGTATGCCAAATGATCCGTCTCACTTAGAAGAATTCAACGAAACTGACGGCACGTCAATCGGACATCCGTAGCTCAAGATATGAGCGTTTCCGCTCCGAGGGCCCGGTTGGTTTTGTGTACAAACCAACCCGGCCGAACTCAAAGTATTCGGAAAACTTGAGTGCGATATACTGAAATGACCGTATCGATCCAAGTATCGCGTTGCCGCTGACAGAGTGTCGTTTGGAGGCCCGTAGCACATGTTACGGGAGTTTGAACCAAAACCGTCCGAAGACAGGGGGTCCGGGCCCGGGCCGACCCGGCCCGACCCCCCTGGGTCGGCCGAACCGGGTCGACCCGAACCAGTTTGATCTGACCCGGCCCGACCCGATCCGGTATGGCCAAGGCGCGGCCCGGCCGGTCAGACCGGCCTGGCTCGGTTCGGCCGAGCGGCCGAACGGCCAAGGCGCAGCGGGCGCTGCCCCCACGGCCTGGTGGTGCCGCGGCCCCCCGCGTGGGGCCGTGCTGAGTCAAGGACGCGGCTTTTCCACGTCCGTGTGCACTGGACCCGCGCGGCCGCGGGTCCGCGGAGGCCTCTGCCGCCGCGGCTTCAGCCGCGGCGGCCTGTCCTGCGGCACGCCGGGGCGCGCCGCTCCCAGCTGCCGGCGCCGCCGACGTGTTCCGCGGGCCACCGGGATCGCTCCGGTGGTCCGATTTTGTTCCCGTCTGTGCTGCTGCTCCTCCAGGGACTCGTTCTTCACTGCGGGATCTTCAAATTTCCGTTGTGGCACGTTCCGTCATCGCCCGTCAAATCCGCACAAGAACGAAGAACGACGGAGGGTTATCAGACCGTGTTCGTTTGGCCCGCACCCTCCACGTTAGATATAAACAACGAGAGGAATTAAAGTTCAACATATGAATGCATATCCGAAACAATTTTTAATAAAATTGTTTCATAAAAACGAGTTCCATATTTGAACGGAAACAAAAATTTTAATAATTTTAAAAATTGTTCACAAAACCAGTTCTTTAACTTTTTTTAAAGAAACAAATACGGGAATATAAAAAGAAAAGGGGTAATTCCCAAAATAAATCCCTACCTCGTTGGTCGTCGCGCGTGATAATTCTTTGCGGAATTGCTCGTCGCGGAAGGTGGAGATCGTCGCGTCGTCGCGGAAGGGCGTCACGTCATTGTGGAACACGGCGTTGAGTCGGCGAACTCAACTCACCATGAAACATCAGATTTAATTTAATTAATTAAATCTGTGTTTTGGTTAAGAACCATGAAGGAGATAAAAAGGAAGGTCCGAGACTCTTACCTCAAGCAGCCGATCGAAGATCCTTCGCAGAGGAAGAGACGTCGCAGAAGAACGTTGTCGGCATTGCGGATCACGGCGTCGCGTCGTCGATTTCCAAGTTCGGCGTTCTTCACGTTCTTCGCATTATTCATGTTCTTTGTGAAAGAGGAAAAAGATACAAGGATTCTGTCTCAACGAGTAATCCTCCAAAAGATTTTGGTTGGTCTTATTTTATTATTATGCCAACACATGAAAAGGGGTAAGTAACGACCCATTGATTCGTTGAATCAATTCAACGAAAGAAACAACTCATTTAATTTACGAAATAAACCGCCCAATTAAATGGTATGTCAAGAAATTAAGAAAATGCGTCAGTTGACTTTTATAATGACGGGTCTTCGTGGGTGCGTTACTTAGCGAAAAGAAACGGTGGGGCTCGGGCAGGCCCCACCTCACAAATATCCTACCAAGAGGGTAGGATATTTCTGGATAGCATCGTATCCAGATCAACTCAGTTTAAGCCTTTTTAAGTGGCTTCCAAGTGACTTAAGTGAAATAAAATAATATTGTCGTAAAATTATTTTATTTCTTAACCTTAATACCGAAAATTAAAAACCACATACGAGCAAATGAAACTCCGGAAGAGGCATTTCTAAGAGAATACCGGCGCTGCGATTTCATCGGTGCCCTCAGAATTCGATTCCGGGCACCAGTTCAAAAGTTAGAAAAACCCGCTCGTCCGTTTACTGAACGTACCCGAGCCAAACATCGGAAAATAATTTTGGGCACACAGGGCCTCGGAATCAGGTGCCGTCAGAAACTTCGTTCTTGTAAAATTCCAAAGAAAATGAAAAAAAAAATTTCCTTGAAATTTACGAGTCTTTACATTAATCCCACCTCTGGGCTTTACGTCCCCTTAAAGATACATCAAAAACAAGGGAAAAAAATGTGGGCACTAAGCACGCATCTGAGCCTCCCACTCCCATGTGCTCTCCTTGAGGTTTTCGTGCTTCCATCTGATGCGCACAAGAGGAATCGATCGCCCATGTAGGACCCGATCTTGTCGATCCTCTATCTCCACCGGGACCTCCGCAAAAGTCGCCCCATCATCCACGTCTAGCTCCCCATAGTCAATGATGTGCGTTGGGTCGTGCACGTATTTCCTCAGTTGAGATACGTGGAAGACGTCGTGCACCCGGTGCAACTGAGGTGGTAGAGCCAGGCGATAAGCCACCTCGCCAATCCTGCTGATGACCTGGAAAGGCCCGATGAAGCGTGGAGACAACTTGTCGCCTCGGGCAAATCTTTGTAAACCAAATCGAGGTGAGACCCGCAAGAAGACGTGGTCGCCATCCTCGAACTCTAGTGGCCTCCGCCTCCTGTCAGCATATGACTTCTGCCGGCTCTGAGCTGTCCTCATCCGCTCCTGGATGACCTGGACCATATCCGTCATGACCCAGACCATCTCTGGTCCCACAAGTGCTGACTCCCCAGGGTCTGTCCAGCACAAAGGATATCTGCAAGGCCTACCGTACAACGCCTCGTATGGTTCCATCCCGATGGTGGAGTGGTACCTGTTGTTGTACGCGAACTCCACCAAGGGTAGGTGGTCCTCCCAACTGCGACCAAAGTCGAGGACATATGCATGGAGCATGTCCTCGAGAGTCTGAATGGTCCTCTCCGTCTGACCATCCGTCTGAGGGTGAAAGGCGGTGCTCTGACGTAGCCGCATCCCGAACGCCTCCTGCAACCCCTTCCAATGCCGGGAAGTAAAGAGAGCATCCCAATCGGAGACGATAGTCGATGGAACACCATGAAGCCGTACAATCTCCTGAACGTAGAGACGCCCCAAGCTCGCCACTGAGCCCTTCTCTCGGATGGGTACGAAGTGTGCCGACTTGGGGAGTCGGTCAACTATCACCCAAATTGAGTCGTGACCTCTAGAAGTGCGTGGAAGTCCAGTCACGAAGTCTATAGATATCCCGTCTCACTTCCACTCTGGGACCTCAAAGGGTTGTACCAAGCCTGCTGGTACCTGATGCTCTGCCTTCACCTGTTGGCAGGTGAGGCACCGTGAAACGATCTCTGCCACAGCCTTCTTCATGCCCGGCCACCAGTGCTGTCGCCTGAGATCCTGGTACATCTTCGCCACTCCAAGATGTACCGCCAAAGGAGAAGTGTGAAACTCTCTCAGCACCTCCTCTCGTAAATTGACTGGTACCAAGGTACGTCCTCTGAAAAGGACAGCATGCTCTGCTCCAAGGGAGAAACCATCAGGTGCCTGTCCCGAGGATATCTGTGCATGTCACGTCTCACAGTCAGCGTCCTCACGTTGTACCTCTCTGACCCGCTGTAGAAGTGGAGGAGAGACGGTGAGAGACTAAAGGAATGCTGCTCCGTCCCTATCCACGAAGTATATCTGCAAGGCGTCTAGCTGCTCTGTCACCTCCTCAAATAGCTGGATGCTCGTCCTCCTACTGAGGGCATCAGCTACCACGTTCCCCTTTCTAAGAATATAGACTATCTCAAAGTCATAGTCCTGGAGGAACTCGAGCCATCGCCGCTGTCTCAGGTTCAGGTCCTTCTGAGAGAAGATGTACTTGAGACTCTGGTGGTCAGAAAAGACTGTAAAGCGCTCGCCCATCAGATAGTGCCGCCATGTCTTCAGAGCGAAGACCACTGCTGCTAACTCCAGGTCATGAGTAGCGTAGTTCTGCTCATGCGGCCTCCACTGATGTGATCCATAGGCAATCACGGCCCGCTCCTGCATCAGGAAACACCCGAGTCCATTCCCTGATGCATCGCAGTAGACTACAAATCCAACTCTCTCCTCATGCAACCTCAAGATAGGTGCGCTGGTCAACCTCTACCTCAGCTCCGGGAAGCTCTGCTGACATCTGTCCGACCACACAAAGGGTTTCCCCTTCTTCATCAATGCTGAGAGTGGCGCCGCAACTCTAGAAAAGTCAGGAATGAATATCCGATAGTATCCGGAAAGACCCAAGAAACTCCGCACCTCCGTCACGCTATTGGGTGGCTCCCGAGCTATCACTGCCTCGATCTTCACGGGATCCACTGCAACTCCCACCTCAGAAATGACGTGCCCCAAGAAGTGGACCTCACGTAACCAGAACTGGCACTTCGAGAGCTTGCCATAAATATGGTGCTCTCAGAGTGTGTCTAGTACAACACGCAAGTGGTGGGCGTGCTCCTCCTCCGTCGTCGAGTACACCAAAATGTCGTCGATGAAGACCACGACAAATCGATCGAGGTATGGCTGGAAGCTCCTGTTCATGAGGCTCATGAACACTGCTGGAGCATTGGTTACACCGAAAGGCATAACCAAGAACTCATAGTGGCCATACCGACACCTGAAGGCCGTCTTCTTCACATCCTCATCTCGAACTCTGAGCTGATGATAGCCAAACCTGGGGTCTATCTTCGAGAACAACCACGCTCCCTTGAGCTGGTCGAAGAGATCATCAATCCTCGTTAGTCGATACTTGTTTCTCACTGTCACCTGGTTCAGGCAACGATAGTCGACACACAGTTGCAAGCTCCCGTCCACCTTCTTGGAGAACAATATCGGGGAAGCCCAGGGTGAAACACTGGGTCAGATGAATCCCATTCTCTGCAAGTCCTCCAAGTGTACTCGTAGCTCTCGAAGCTCGGCGGGGGCCATCCGATATGCTGGAGTGGATATCGGGGCTGTCCTGGGGTACAGATCAATATAAAAGTCTACCTCTCTGCGAGGAGGTAGCCCTGGAACGTCGTCGGGGAAGACGTCCACATACTTATCCACCACTGCAGGAAAACTAGGACTCTGAACGTCAACTGCTCCAAGGATGAGGCTAGCCAACTAATGAGTGATGGGCTGCCCTCTCCTCTGCAAGAGTCTCTCCTGTGCTGTGAAGGCTCCCTTCTCTCCGGTGAAGGTGAACCTGCTCCCATCGGTGCGCACACATCACACCTTGCGCCTAAAGCAGTCAATATGAGAATGGAATGTAGATAACCAATCCAGGCCCAAGATGACATCATAAGGCCTCGACGCCGCTACCAAAAGATCCCAGCCGAAGCTCTCGCCTCCTAGAGTAAGCTCACACTGCCGACACCAGTGCGAAATCATCGAGTCTGCTCTCGTAGGAGTCTCTAGCCGTAAGGATCGAGCCAACGACTATGTCAGAATCTCGGAGCTCCGAACAATGGAAGTGGCTATGAAAGATTGACTCACTCCTGTGTCTATAAGAACATCAGCAAGGGTGGAATAGACACAGATCATACCTCGAATCATCTCTGGCGCACCGTGGTCGTAGGCCTCCACTGCCTGGAGCTGTGCCTGTCTCCGCCCGCCAGCTCCCTGTGGTCGGGGCGGACCTCCTGGTGGTGGTGGTGGCAGAGCCTCAAAGCGTCGCCCACCACCTGCTACTCGTCCAGCTCCTCTGCCTCATCCACCTCCCCCGTGCAGACTGCCACGGTCAACCCTCTGCCTCTGCCTGGGTGGCCCCTCCACCGTCTGCTGCCCCTCGGTACGGTGGGTCGGGCAGTCACGAGCCATGTGGCCCTGCCCGCCACACTCGTAGCACTGCCTGCCTCTCGGAAGACTGGCTCCATGCTGAGTGCCCTGCACTACTGAGCCAGTGTCCCGAGGTCGTCTGCCAGAAGGTATGGTCCGCCTGGAACCCTGAGTCATCCGTTGGCTACCTGATGCCGAAGACTATGCCACCTGCCGCCCTGCGGTAGGTCTTGTTGTAGACTCAGCCAGAAAGCTCTCGATCAGAAGGGCTCGCTCCAGTACTCCTGCCTGGGTCGGGATGCTGAGAGAGATCAGTGACACCCTGATCTCGTGTCTCAATCCCTGCTCGAAGGTCTGGGCCTGGAAGAAGGGGTCCAGTACCATGTCTGTCGAGTAGGGAGAAAGGTTGGTGAATCTCGCCGCGTACTGGGCGACCGTCAAGCTGCCCTGCCGCAGCTGAAGAAGCTCCTAAATGCGCACCGCACGGAGGGTGTCCGGGACAAACTCTGAGGGGAAGAGTCTCTCGAAGTCCGTCCAGATGAGGGAGGCCTCATCGTGTACCTGGAGTATCAACCTCCACCATCGCCCTGCTGCTGCGTGCAGTAGGCGCGCCGCGAGGATCACCATGAGGTCTGATGGTGTCCTCACTAGCCTGAGAACCCGGACGACCGCCTCCAGCCAGTCCTCGGCTACCTGGGGGTCCGTCTCCCCACGAAACCTGGGTGGTTGCTGGCGCTGGAACTTGTGTAGAGCTCCGAGGCATCGTGCATCATCAGCTGCCAGTGCTGGAAGCATCGGGGGCTCAGCGGGTAAAGGTACCGCCGGTGCCTCTGCCCTCAACGGGCCCTGTACCGAGGCCTCGTCGCTCGGCGGGCTGTCGCCGTGCTCTACTCTAGGAACCCTAGCTGGCTGCTGTCATCGGGCCATTTTGAAAAGGAAACAAGTGCGCCATGGTCAGAACAGTATACCTGGTGAGCTGACACAAGTAATCACGAAGAAAACTTGAAACACACAAGCAATCAATGTTTTTGTGCATTAAGTCGGAAATCAGAAGTCAGGGTCCTGGTGTACGGATACGTCGGTCGCCGCACCAACACTGGACTCCCTGGACTGATAAGCACACTCAATACGCGAAACACTATTGCTTCACATAGAAGAATGATTAGAGTCTGCGGTAGAACCAACCTCCTATGATACCAATTTGTCATGACCCGTCCTCGGGGCCTGTGCCGTGACTACCCCAAGCCCGCCTTCCAAAGGCCAGGGGCTGGAGACTAGCACCAAGGCATAAATCCCAACAAAAAGGGAAGGCATTGCCTTTGAAAGGTAAACAAGCACCACAGAGTAAGCAAGCGGAAAATTAAACACTAAGTAAAAACTCTACAAGCTGTGCTGAAAGTAAAAGGGGCCAGAAATACAAGCCAAACTATAAAGTACAACTGAAAGGGGAAAACAGCAACTGAAAAGCAAAATCCGCTACGCCGAGCTGTCCACTGGAAATCCCACCTGAAGGGTGGGTACAGGTAGCCTCCACTGCTCCTCGGGTCCACTTGACCGCTCCGAGTACGTCCGCCCAGTGGTCCACCTCCAGGTACCGTCCTACTGTACACGCCTCCTCCACGATCAGTGCTGTCTGTCGTCTGCAACCAACACCACGAAGTGCGGGCATAGCCCATGCAGGGGTGAGTATAAGCTACTCAGTAGGGACCCTGAGTCCCCCGAAGGTCTCCCGAAATCCACAAAGGATAATCCACAAAGGAAGGATACAATCACGAAGTAACATCTGACCCGGCTTAGGTATATGTTCTTACATATACCTAAGTCACCAATTCCCGTTCGGCTCCAACGTCCGAGCCCAAGCACAACCCAGTCCACACATGAAAGAAAACGTATACCCACCCAGGATACCTCAATAAAATCCACAAAGGAGTGTAAATAGTAAACCCACACAGGATAGCTCAACACAATCCACAGAGGAGAGTAAACAAAAGATTCAGCTCACACAGGTATACTTCTTCGGATGACGATAAAGATGATCACTGATCCATCTAAGTCGTCGGACCCACGAAGGATTGATAGGTAACTAACCCCCGCAATGACCCACAAAGGATCGGACCCACACAGGATCGGGCCCACACAGGACCGGGCCCACGCAGGACCTATAGGCGCTGGCTCACACAGAACCGCTGAGCGCTGACCCACACAGGATCGGACCCACACAGGATCGGGCCCACACAGGACCTGTAGCACTGATCCACGTAGGATCGCTGAGTGTCGTAGTCGTCGCAATCCACTGAGGATCTATGCACAGTCATCGCCGTAGTCCACCGAGGATCTCTGTATGGTCGTCGTCGGAGTCCAAGGAGGATCTCTGCACAGTCGTCACTGTCGAGGAAGCAGTCGCAGCCAGCACTAGGGTTCCCGCACACAGCAAGCTCGTTCGGGTGGGTCTGCTCCACGAGCCGAGAGGCTTATACATCAACTGACACAATGTCCGAAGTTGATGTATGCAAAAGTTCCGTATCGTCAACAGGAACTCAACGTCACAGTCGGCACGTCAATCAGACGCCCGGTCTGAGAGTTATTGGCTTTTTTGTCCCAAGGGCCCGGTTGGTTTTTAAGGCAAAACCAACCCGACCGTACTCCACCTGCGTCCAAACCTCAGGTGGAGTATGCCTAAAGATCCGTCTCACTTAGAGGAATTCAACGAAGATGACGACATGTCAATCGGACGTCCGTAGCTCAAGATATGAGTGTTTCTGCTCCGAGGGCCCGGTTGGTTTCGTGTACGAACCAACCCGGCCGAACTCAAATTATTCGGAAACCTTGAGTACGATATACCGAAACGACCGTCTCGATCCAAGGATCGTGTTACCGCTGACGGTGAGTCATTTGGAGGCCTGTAGCTCAAGTTACGGGCATTTGAACAAAAACCGTCCGAAGACGGGGGGTCCGGGCCCGGGCCGACCCGGTCCGGTCCGGCCAGGGCGCGGCCCGGCCGGTCGGACCGGACGGGCTCGGTTCGGCCAAGCGGCCGAACGGCCTCGGTTCCGCGGGCGCTTCCCCCGCGGCCTGGTGGTGTCGCGGCCCCCTGCGTGGGGCCGCGCTGAGTCAAGGACGCAGCTTTGCCGCGTCTGTGTGCACCGGACCCGCGCGGCCGCGGGTCTGCGGGTGCCGCCGACGCCGCGGCTTCACCCGCGGCGGCCTGTCCGGCGGCGCGCCGGGGCGCCGCCGCTCCCGGCTGCCGGTGCCGCCACGCCGGCGCCCCGCGCCGCCGGCATGTTCCGCGGGCCACCCGGATCGCTCCGGTGGTCCGATTTTGTTCCAGTCTGCGCCGCTGCTCCTCCCGGGTCTCGTTCTTCACTGCAGGATCATCAAACTTCCGTTGCAGCACGTTCCGTCGTCGCCCGTAAAATCCACACAAGAACGAAGAACGAAGAAGGGTTGTCGGACCGTGTTCGTTTGGCCCGCACCCTCCGCGTTAGATATAAACAATGGGAGGAATTAAAGTTCAACATATGAACGCATATCCGAAACAATTTTTAATAAAATTGTTTCATAAAAATGGGTTCCATATTTGAACGGAAACAACAATTTTAATAATTTTAAAAATTGTTCACAAATACGAGAATATAAAAAGAAAAGGGGTAATTCCCAAAATAAATCCCTACCTCTTTGGTTGTCGCGCGTGAGCGTTCTTCGCGGAATTGCTCGTCGCGAAAGGTGGAGATCGTCGCGTCGTCGCGGAAAGGCGTCGCGTCGTCACGGAACACGGCGTTGAGTCGCTGAACTCAACGCACCATGAAACAGCAGATTTAATTTAATTAATTAAATCCGTTTTTTGGTTAAGAACCACGAAGTAGATAAAAAGGAAGGTCCGAGACTCTTACCTCAAGCAGCCGATCGAAGATCTTTCGCGGAGGAAGAGACGTCGCAGAAGAAATTTGTCGGTGTTGCGGATCACGGCGTCGCGTCGTCGATTTCCGGGTTCAGCATTCTTCGCGTTCTTCGCGTTCTTCGTGTTCTTCACGAAGGAGGAAGAAGATACAAGGATTCTGTCTCAACAAGTAACCCTCCAAAAGATTTTGGTTGGTCTTATTTTATTATTATGCCAACACACGAAAAGGGGTAAGTAACGACCCATCGATTCGTTGAATTAATTCAACGAAAGAAACAGCTCATTTAATTTACGAAATAAACCGCCCAATTAAATGGCCTGTTAAGAAATTAAGAAAACGCGTCAGTTGACTTTTATAATGACGGGTCTTCGCGGGTGCGTTACTTAGCGAAAAGAAACGGCGGGGCTCGTGCGGTCCCCGCCTCACAAATATCCTACCAAGAGAGTAGGATATTTCTGGATAGCATCCTATCCAGATCAACTCAGTTTAAGCCATTTTTAAGTGGATTCCAAGTGACATAAGTGAAATAAAATAAAGTTGTCGTAAAATTATTTTATTTCTTAACCTTAAGCCCGAAAATTAGAAACGACACCCGAGCAAACGCAACTCCGGAAGAGGCGTTTCTAAGCGAATACCGGCGCTGCGATTTCATCGGTGCCCTCAGAATTCGATTCTGGGAACCAGTTCAAAAGTTAGAAAAACCTGCTCGTTCGTTTACTGAACGTACCCGAGCCAAACTTCGGAAAATGATTCTGGGCACACCAGGCCTCAGAATCAGGTGCCATCAGAAACTGCGTTCTTGTAAAATTACGAAGAAAATTAAGAAAAACATTTCCTTGAAATTTACGGGTCTTTACAACATCAGAGTGCAAGACTAATATCTAGAACTACCACCTAACCTATCGCAAATGTATGATGTATTCCATGTATTATTTTTGATAATTTATAATCCATACCACTCACATGTACTCAGTCTAGAGGTGGTTCTGTTGGAGATTGACCATTCTTATAAGGGGTAGCTATTAAAGATCTTAGATCAGGGAGGAAGAGTTCTATGAAATAGTAAAACACACCTATTCAATGTTTGGATGTGAAACAAAATTTTTCATGTACTAATAGGGGAACTATAGGAGGTTCTGAAATGAAATTACCCTCATCAATTTTAGAGTGTGAAATGAAAATTTTGAAGTGTAAAATTTTTGATGGGGGAAATATTCTAACGACCTAAACAATTTTTAATTAAACTCCTTATATGATTTAATTAAATGTCTCATTATGTATTATGTTTATATAAATCACTTGTCATTATTTAGTTTTATTAAATCGTATTATATTTAAACTAATTTTTATTATCAACAATATTGAAAATATAACAATAGAATAGTGATCATATGATTAATTTACATTTAGAGATAGCCTCACCCATTAGAATTGTACTCAAGGAATCCCATTTATGAGAGATTATGAGGGAGAAAAAATCACCAGGATTTGACCATTTCATCAACATGTTGGGAAGAAACAACTTCAGAATGTGTAAATATTTTTCAGCTAGAGCATCATGATAATCGAGATCACGACCCAGAACACCTATGATGAACCATACCATGAATGTATCACTATCACAAACCTTAACCTTATGGATTTTCTTGGGTATTAGTGTGATATTTATCAAGAAAATGATAATATAATAATTTATACATTAATTTTTAATACAATAATTCTTAGATTTACTTCTATTCATTACTTTATTAAAGACTTTTATTTTGATCAAAAAAATAAAAAATGTATTTTAATGTAATATTTAAATTCTATTAAATAATATTTATTGATAAATAAATGAATTTTTAAATAAATATTATTATATTTACATATTATTATTTATTATTGTATATTAAATATAAATGATCATAAAAATTCTTGGCAGTGTAATTTAATTTTTTAGAATGGTACAACTGTTACTATAAAAAACCAAACATTTTCTAAAAATATTGATTATTATTATAAATGTTAAAATTTATTTATTTAAAAAAAATATTTAGATAAAATGAATACTATTTTTGGATAGAAATTTCCAAATTATCAAATGGAGAATTTTACATAATTTTTTGAGTTAGTTAAATATTTTGTTAAAAATTAAATATAGTGTAAATATATAGTTTTTATTATAACATCAAAACAACCAAAAATGATATAATATATAAAATAATTGTTATATACACTAGGTAAAATACCCAAAGGGGATGTGGGTGAATCTAGGTACAGTAGATTGAAATGAATTCCCCTTCGAATCTTATTTAGTCTATAAATAAAAAACACTTCTCTATTTGCCTCGTAACATTATATGAAAAGAAATGAAATCATGCAGTAGACACCATTATTTGTACATTCTTAACCATCACTGGTATACATCAAAGGAGAATACTATGAAAATTTTCCAATGTGCCAAATCAAATAAATATCACTGCCAATTACATGGTTTGGGCTAGATCTTTTATGCCCAGGATCACTTCCATTATCAGGTTTTAGGTCTGGAAACTACATTCCCAAGGGTCACTCCCTATGTATTCCTATTTCTCATGTTCAATGGGATGGCTCATCCTCTTCATCTTCATTTTCTAACTAAATTATGAAGCGATCCACTCACAGGTTTTGGACATATATGTCCCATTATTTACCTGAAATCACGCATTCACAGTAGTAGATAGATGCTCCATTGATGTCACTTTTTCACCCATTAATGATATTTACTTTTCCCTATACTATTGGGTTTGCAAAAAGTTATTTCTTTCACTATTATTGTTATTTTAGTAAGATTATTTGAGTCCTATGTGATCCAAATTACCAATTCTGTGAACTATGTAGAAGGTGTGCTTCACAGACCACCTCCTCTACGAACTACTTGTGCATCTGCAAACCATCCTACACTGCGTACCACTTCTCCTTTACTTAGGTATACATTTATAGAATCTTCATGGCATCAATTCATCAATGTAACATATTATTTTAAATATATCTTGTTTTCTTCATGGTATGTATATTTTTCTGTGAATAGTCTTTGCTCCACGGAATACCTATTCTTCTACAGACAATATCTTCTCCATGTACTAGGTATTCATCCTTCACATACCACGTCTTCCATACCCATGTAGCACATCCTTTTCAGGCTATATTTCCCATCCAAAAACATTTATAGAATTTCTCCCAAAGAAAGCACACCCTTTGTGGAATTCTCCTTCATTGTCCTCTTTCAGACTTCACCGTATTCCCGAAGGGAATATGTTTTATTATGAAAATTACTTTATGTAGTTATGGGATTATCCCTAATTATATAGAAAAATAGACCCCCAAAATCTTCTAAAATGATATTACCCAAATAATCAATTTGGTATAGCCAATAGTGTGTTTCGCTTCTCCTGTGAACTATTCTTCCCATTGCAGTCCACATACTACATTTTTTCCTTCTCTGTGGCCCAAATCACCATCACCTTTTCATGAACAACCCCCTTCATCGCTTCACAAATCTCAACATTTTTTACATGAATGAGATTCCATCTAACAGACCTCAATCCTTTTTTGTACCACAATACTTCTCTACAAACCATTTTCTCCTCGCGATCTATTCTTGTACGTTCTCTATATCCCTACTTCACAGTTCCCAATATTATCTAATTTCCCTTGACATTTCATGTAAAAATTTATCAATCCATGAAATATACATCATGTATCATTTATTTTTACTCTTATGAAGAAGTATTCTATTACATAAAATCCAAACTCTTGATTTTCAGGCCAAATAAAATTTGCAATGATTGGGAAACTACCCAACTTTAAACACATGCTTTGGTAAACACCGTACGTCATCATTCGCAGTCATATGGATTTATCAATGAAGAAAATCACACCCAAAACAAACCAAGACAAATCATTGTGGGATTTTTGACAAACAATCCCCTCCTATGGGTTTGTTGACAACAACTTCAAAACATTTTATCTCATTAATGATTTTTTAATATTTTTCAATCATTCGCGTCTTACAATTAAGAAGTGATCAAATACTTACTCAACACATAATCTAATCCCATATGATCAATTATCATCATTAGAAAGAAGAATATAATGCAATTTTAATCAATGAATCACTTAATTCCCTTCTAACACCACTCATCGACTTTTATCAGAAACCCCATATTTCATAATATGTATCTTTTGATTGATAACATCTAGAATCATGAGATTTAATACTCCCTCTATGTCATTTCTCCCCCAATCAATTAAAAATTACACTATCTCACTGCTCCAAATTTTAGTTTCTATCTATGTCATGATTTTGATATTTAATTACATTATTTCTACCCTTTTATCATCAATCCCGAAGGCCATTTATTTTATGTATGAAACATGGAAACGAACAAAAATTAGCATATTTGGGGAAACATATACCTTAAGTATAGGGGTGTTCCACATCTAAAAATTTTCATGTGGGGTGGAGTTGAGTGAACTCACAATGGCATTCGATGTCTCTAAAATTCTTCTTTTGGTATGTTCTTTTCCAAAATGTCCGCATCTTGTTGATATATGGGTGTATACACCAACATCACAAAATGTTTCTCACCCTCATCTTGATAAAATGATATTTGATTTAAATGTGCATTTCCACAATATCTAGACTGTATTTTTAATATGAATTATATAACTCTAATTATCGAAATGGATTGCGATTGGCGACATTACTTCAAATCCCATATCCTCACTCTACCACATCATCCACAATAGTATTGTACATGATTGAGTTTATAAAATATACATAGATTTCATGGTGATCAATGAATTTCAATCATGTTTCTTTATCAACTACAAAATAAAAAATTAACCAAGATTAAATGCATATCTTGATGTTGATTTTCTATCATCTGTTGAATCAACCCAATTTTCATTTTTATATCCTAATAACTTTTGTAGAGATTTATCATTGTACATCAAACTGTAATCCATCACACCCATAATATACCAAAGTTTTATTTTTTTCTATAAACATATATATTTCTTTTTTGATTTCATTTATATCATTATGATTCACATGTGGAAAACATTTATGGTTGTGCAACTGTTAAATACAATAGACATCTAATGACCTGCCAATATTCTGGTTCATTGACTATTTTTCCTTCGTCATCCTACGACAGTTTCATTTTTGTACCCTTTGGATTCTTCATCTAGTTAGAATTTAAAATTCCAATCCTTCTCAAAACCTACATAGAATAATTATATTGAATAATCAATTTTTCATTCTTTCCTAGTGTTACTTATAGACCAAGGAACAATAGTTGTTCCACAAACATTGACATTTAGAAAACTATTTTTATGAATTTAAAATAATATCCGCATTGCACTTCATATGATCATCTAAATATTATGTCATCAATATATACTAGCACCATCATACTTTTATTACTATCATGGTTGACATATAGATTGAAATCAACTCCACCACACTAAAAATAGATATTTTTTACAAACAGATATAACATTGAATACCATCATATTGGTGCTTACTTCAAATCAAATAAATCCTTATTGACTAAGAACCACTATTCTCATCTACATGATTGTGAAATCCAAGTGACATCTCCATATAAAATTCTTCTTCCAAAATACCTTATAGAAATTTGGACATGACATCCATTTGAAAAAACATGAACATTATTTGCACTACTGTGTCCAAAAATATTCAAATTTTGTCTAGGCTTTCAACAGGTGAAAATGTTTCATGAATTTATATACCCTCTTTCCAAGAGTACCCTTTTCACAAATGTCAGGCATTGTTTCAAATCATGACACCATCTTCAATCATTTTTGTTTGAAAAGCCCATTTTCCACAAGAAATTCTTATTTTTTTTACTCAAAATAATCCCCCAGGTTTGATTCATCTCAATTATTTCTAGATACTCATTCACATCCTGAATCCAATAAATATTAACAGTTGCATCATCAAAACATTTTTTTCCATACATGTGGTAAATATGATGGTTATTGTAGATTATTCATCCTTCATGTCTGCAATGGTGCTATCTGATAAGCAATTAGGTTATGTCTATCAATTTTGGATACACACTTCTATTGTTGTGCATAAACTGAATTGTTATCATTGTATTAATTATCTAAATAGTCTTCTAAAAAATCCATTGTAACTATACAATCCCATGACCTTCTTATTTATTCATAACTATCCTCATGAGACTAATCTTGTATTTGTTGATGGTTATGGTAATTCTCTACTATGGTGACATCATGAATTTTAACAGACATTCCTATCTTATTTTTGATGCATTTGTATTTTACTCTTTTATTTTAATATCCATGTAATATCAATTTATCTCCTCAAGATTCAAACATCCTTTATTTCTCCTTAAGAGAATGAAAAAATTACTTCCAAAGACATTAATTTACAATAATAATGGATAATTTCCAAAACACATTTCATATGGAGTCTCCATTTCTATCAAATAGAGAAATTATCTCCTTGAATTGTATTCTTATATAATTACTTCTTCATTATAAAATTTATATGGAATGTCTTTTTCAGTGTGTATTGTTATGGCCTTGTTGTAGAAAATATGATATCCTATTAAAACTACTCTATATTTCTGTGTAGTTATAACTACTATGACATGATTCATTATATAAGGCCCCAGCCTTAAACCATAATTAATCTTGAGTTATTAAAAGAATAAACATTGAGGATCTTTTCAGGTTTAGAGTTTTAGATAATTAGACCATAAAACATGCATTACATCCCACATTTAAACAAAGTGGTTACAATAAAAGATAGAATTCATTTTTCCCATCAACGGAAACATATTAAAAATAAAACATGGATTCTTTCTTGAAACTTCCTTGACACTATCTTATTATCATGTACCTTTCCCGTGACCTGTGAAAAATATTTCAAAAACATTGGATGAGCATAAAAAGCTCAGTAAGGGTTATGAAAATATGGAAAGGAAACATGAGTTCATATATACATAAGAATGAAATAATACTTTACCCATAAAACATATGCACTTTAACATACCTCATAAAATCAGGAATAAATCAAAGAAATCATAAGACATAAAGGTAACTTGAGGCATTCATAACATTCTTACATAGGGAGTAACCCTCTTGGTTACGTTTGGAATACCTATCATAGTATATTCCCAAAATCTCTTCAGAGAAACCTTAACGTTTCACTCCTTCGCATTACCCAATGCATTGGAGAGCTATATCGGGCTCACCTACCCTTGGTCTGTCACGGAACCACCCGTCTTCATAATAATTCCCAAGAACCATAACATAACCGTATCACATAAAAACATGCATAAAAGAAACATAACATTTCCACTTTTCAATCACAAGATATCAATACAACACATTGATATAAATACAGTATGAAAACCATTTTCAATACCAAAATAAAATAAAAGTAAAACATGGTATTTATTTTACTTTTAAAAAGAAGGTATGGCCGGTAGAGGAAGCCGAAACCCAAATAATGGTCCCGACGGTGGAGAAGTCGTTGTCGCCACATACGTACGACAAAAGCATTTCATATTGTCATTAGTAAAATGCTTCGTATAAAAAAGATTCATTTCAGATAAACGTAAAAGTAAAAGTGGTTTACACACCATATAAAAGAAGGTTGTGTATAAAACAAAATATGCCTCAATGAATGGAGATTTGGACGAAGTCCCATACCTCATATCCGACTTGACTTGATCGTTCTTTAATCTCCTGAATAATAAACATGAGTTAATTTCAACATTCATAAGAACATTTTTTAAGTTCATTATTTCTTTTATATCACTTATTACCATGTCAAGAACACTATGTTATTATTTAAGCTTATAATGGTCGTTTCAACGATCATTGGTACTTGAGTCAAAAATGAACTTCTTATATTTACAAGTTGTTCACGTAGTCAAATATCTATTTTCTCAAGAATGATATTAATGATGTAGATTCCGTATATATCATATATATCCAGTGAATAAATTCATTTATAATATTAAATAATCATTTATAGGTATGAAATGAAATGCACCGTTCATGGAGACGGTAAGTCGTACGTACGCATGAACACTACTTTCATTTCTATGTCAGATTAATGGAATTAAAACTAAATGAGATATATGTATATTTTAATTCCAGAATTATATTCATCATTTAGATGTAACATAAATTATATATATCCATTATATATATGTACTTATAATAGTACATTACATTTGGGGATAAGAAATGAAATACACCGTTCATGGAGACGATAAGTCGTGCGTACGCGTGAACGCTACTTTCATTTATATATCATACTTTAATGGAATTAAAACATAATGATACATAATAGTATTATAATTCTTTTATGGTATCATATATAATATCATCAAATCTATCCTTTATACGTACCACATATGGTATTAACGAATAAAATCACTTTGAGGGGGCGGTAGTCCGCACTTCCTAAATTGAAGATATCGCGTTTACCCATAACGGAAACCATAAACGTATTCCATAAATGAAAAATAAAGAAGCATAAGTAAAACATAAACATATTATATATCATATATAAATATAGTGGCATCTTAATGGCCACCTTTGAATGTGTTATATGAGTGTAGAACAATCATCGTTTTGTGAGGCAGAAATTCACCATCCACAGAAATAGTATGTTCTTTAACCATTAGATGTAGGTGTGTGTAAGTGTAGCTCAAATACTTCTTATAAAAACATCCTAGTATATTTAAGATACTTTTGTGGTTACAAAAGAAATTAATAAAAAGAGTTTAGTGGGGTTGTAGAAGCAAAATAAAACATAAGAACACAAGAGAAAACACTACCTTTAAAACGGGTAACTCTTTTTGATTTGCGCTCAGAAACTTCCTTGGGAAGACTTCTGCCCAAAGTGAGGCTTCTAAGAGTCAGAGGGGGATTTGGAGAGACAAAACAAGCAGGGGTTGGCTGAGCCAAAGGCTTGAGAGGTGTGGGTAAGGAGGTAGAGGTTGGGGCCTTTTAGAAGAGGAGAGGAGGGGCACTATTGGAAAGTTATAAAAGGTTACTTTATTTTCAAATGAGTTTCAGATTTTAAAGGTCCCACATTGATATAATTCAAGGATAAGGTGATAAGGGTTCTAAATATACCCAACCAATAGGTTTTTGACAAGTTTAGGTCTTAGTGTTTTCATTATCTTTTCATTTTATTTAAATCGTTAAAAAATGAGGTAATCGATGCATCATCATGATGTCATAAATAATTTAATTAATTTAATGTCTAAAAACTATAAAGAAAAACAATGATGTAGGAAATTTTTTTAACTTTAAAATTAATATTTATAGTCCAAAATATCATTTATGTAGAAAATATTAAAAATGTTTTACTCAGGTGATACATTCTTTGTTATATTTAACTTTCTTTAAAAATAAAAAGATAAAAAGACACTTTCACACAAAAGTGATTCCATGGGGTCCCCAAGTATGGAAAAAGGCATCCAATGGTCGGCCATGAGACAAACAGTAGCATTATAACACATGTTGATGTCATTTTTTTAATATTATGATATTATTTTATTATCTTTAACTACCCGATTACTCATTAATCAAGATAATTAAAGATTATTACCGTCATTACTATTCGTAATGTCCAAAAAAAAGAGTATTGATTACATAATTTGGACCCTATGATTCAAAATATTTAATCCATTTTACCAAATTCCAAACACATAAATTTCAATAATTTATTTAAAAATAATTCCCATTGTCAAAACAAATAGCGGGTTGTTTTGAAACAATATTTATGAAAAGTTTGGCATTAGTTTATGCCCAATTCCAAAGTGAAATTAATCCTAATGACCAACATTGGATTAAATGGTAAAAATATATTCAGATTACACTTTAACCCCAATTAAAAAGATAATCTAACCATATAATTAAATTAGATGAAAAAGCAGTTTTGATGTAAAATGCAGTATTCTTCACTATTCATTAAAAAAATGAGCATTGTCAGAAAAATACCAAAAATTTATCCAATGTAAATTTAAATGTCCGAAATCATAAAAAAAAAATCTATTTAAAATAATATAAATTATAAAATTTTCAATATTTTGATTTAAAAATGGTTTTCCATCAAAAGGCAATAAAACAATCTTTTCAAAATATTAGTGTATTCCATGTTTAAGATTGGATTTATTCTCATTTTAAGCCTCTAAAACACTATCTAATTCATAAATAGACATAGATCAAAATATCTATTATTCATTACATACTTGGGATGTTACATCCTTCCCCCCTTTAGAAAATTGTTTCCCCGTAATTTATTTACTTAACGAATAAGTGGGGGTATTTAGCCCTTATTGCATTTTCAGATTCCCATGTTGCCTCTTCAATCATGTGGTTTTTCCACAAAACCATTACCTGATAAATCACCTTATTCTGTAACACTTGCTCCCTATGGTCAAGAATCTAGACCGGTTGTTCCTCATAAGATAGGTTCTCTTCCAACTGAACTAACTCTGGACTCGAAACATGAGATGGATCTGGCATGTACTTATTTTATATTGAAACATGAAAAACATCGTGTACCTGAGATAAACTCGGAGGCAAAGTCACTCAGAAAGAAAATGATCTAACTCTCTCCAGAATTTCATATGGTCCAATGAACCTTGGACTCATCTTTCCTTTCTTACCAAATCCCATCACACTTTTCCATGGTGATACTTTGAGAAAAACATGATCACCTACCAAAAAAGAGAGATCCTTCCTCTTATTGTCCGCATAACTTTTCTGCCTGCTCTGAGCTATTCTCATGTGTTTATGTATCAGTTGAACTTTTTCTGCCAACTCTTCTACCAATTCTGGTCCCATCAACTTCCTTTCACCCAGTTCATCCCAAAAAGCTAGAGTTCGACAACGCTTCCCATATAACGCCTCAAATGGTGCCATCTGTATACTTGAATGAAAACTGTTATTATATGGAAACTCATCCAAGGAAAGATGTTGGTCCCAAAATCCCTAATAATCCATCAAATAAGAAAGTAGAATATCCTCCAAATTCTGGATTGTTCGTTCTGACTACCCATCTGATTGAGGATGAAAAGTTGTACTACAATTTAATTCAGTACCCAACGACTTCTGAAGGCCTTTCCAAAAGTTAGAAGTAAATCTTGGATCACGATCAGATACAATGGAGAGGGTAACTCCATGAAATCTGACTATCTTGTTAAAATACAATCGAGAAAGTTGATCTAGGGAAAAAGTATCTCGTATAGCATGGAAATGAGAAGATTTAGTCAAGCGATCAACAATAACCCAGATTTCATTATTACCTCAAGATGTCTTCGGTAATCCCACAAAAAAGTCCATGGAAATATTCTCCCATTTCCACTCTAGCACTGGTAAAGGCTGAATCATCCCTTTAGGTAACTTCCGCTCTGCTTTAACCTGTTGACATGTCAAACACTTCACAGTAAAATCAACAATATCTCTTTTCATTCCGTCCCACCAGTAATGCTACTGAAGATCTCTATACATCATAGTACTGCCAGGATGAACTTAAAATGGAGAACTATGAGTTTCACATAACAACTCTATCTTCAACTATAAATCACAAGGTACACACTATCTCTTCCAAAATCTCAAAACACAATCATTATCAATGTTGAATTCAGGCAACATACCTTTCTGAACCAGCTCTACCTTTTTCTGCAACTCACTGTCTTTCTTCTGTGCTTTCTTAATTCTGTCTGATAGAGATGATTTCACTGATACCTGAAACAAAATAGAAGGACATACTGCACCAACAACTTCTATTCCAAAGTTAATCAAATCCTTAACCAAAGGATCACGTTCCAAACACAACATTACTAATGAATCATTACTTTTTCGACTCAAAACATAATCCACTTTATTTTCTTTTCCCGGATGGAAATAAATTGTACAATCATAATCCTTGATTATTTCTATCCATCTCCTCTATCTCATGTTCAATTCCTTCTGAGTGAATATATACTTTAAACTTTTGTGATCGGTATATATTTCACACTTTACTTCATACAAATGATGCCTCCAAAATTTTAAAGCGAAAACAACAGCAGCTAATTTCAAATCATGTGTAGGGTAATTTACCTCATGACTTTTCAACTGTCGTGAAGCATAAGAAATTACCTGATCATTCTGCATTAGGATGCAACCAAGTCCTTTCAATGAAGCATCACTATAGATAACAAACTCACCATTCCTAGAAGGTAGTGCCAAAATTGGAGCATTCACCAATCTTTTTTTTAGTTCCTAAAAACAATCATCACATTCTTTTGTCCAGATAAACTTAACACCCTTATGAGTTAGCATATTCATTGGACTAGATAACCGGGAAAAAATTCTAACAAACCTTCTATAATAGACTTCCAAACCAAGGAAACTACGAATCTGAGTTACATTTTTGTGTCTTGGCCATTCTTCAACAACCTTTGTTTTTTGCAGGATCAATAGTTATCCCATCTTTAGAAATAATGTTACCAAGGAATGAAATTTGTTGTAACCAAAACTCACACTTGCTGAATTTCCCATACAATTTCTTTTCTTTCAAGGTTTGCAAAATATCACTTAAATGACTTTCATGCTCCTCTTTACTTTTAGAAAAACCCAAAATATCATCAATAAAAACAACCAACATTTTTCACTTGATTCAACTAAGCCATCACTGCAGTAAACTGGTCAATTCTTATTCTAACCATCTCAGTATGCTGATTTGGAAGGTCCTTTCCCTCAGTAATCCTTCCCAAAAAAGTTTATCTGTTTCCTCAATGAAAAACCATTATGAACAAACATGTCTTAGATGAAGCAACATGGTAATCTTCAAATGCTGTATCATTTCAATTTGACCATAAAAAAAATATTATTGGATAATCACTTAATTGAATTCTAACTCCTAAAGTTATCTAAACCGACCTTTGATACCAACTATTAGGCCATCACCGTAAACCTTACTTAATCTTGATTTATTACAAGAATACACCATTATGATCTTTTCAAGTATAGAGTTTTAGAGAATTAGACTATATAACATGCATTACATCCCACATTTAAACAATGTGGTTACAATAAAAGATAGTATTCATTTTTCCCATAAACGGAAACATATTGAAAATAAAACATGGGTTCTTTCTTGACACTTCCTTGACACTATCATCTTATCATGTACCTTTCCCTTGACCTATGAAAAACATTTCAAAAACTTTGGATGAGCATAAAAAGCTCAGTAAGGGTTAAAAAAATATGGAAAGTAAACATGAGTTCATATATACATAAGAATGAAATCATACTTTACCCATAAAACATAGGCACTTTAACACACCTCATCAAATCATGAATAAATCATAGAAATCATAAGACATAAGGGTAACTTGAGGCATTCATAACATTCTTACGTAGGGAGTAACCCTCTTGGTATGTTTGGAATACCCATCATAGTATATTCCCTAAATCTCTTCGGAGAAACCTTATCATTTCACTCCTTCGCGTTACCCAATGCATTGGTGAGCTATATCGGGCTCACCCACCCTTAGTTTATCACGGAACCACCCGTCTTCATAATAATTCCCAATAATTATAACATAACTGTATCACATAAAAACATGCATAAAGGAAACATAACATTTCCACTTTTAAATCACAATATATCAATATAACACATTGATATAAAAACATTATGAAAACCATTTTCAACACCAAAATAAAAGAAAAGTAAAACATGGTATATTTTTTTTTAAAAAGGAATGGCTTTTAGAGGAAGCCGAAACTCAGATAATGGTTACGGTGGCGGAGAAGTCATTGTCACCGCATATGTACGACAAAAACATTCCCTTTTGTCATTAGTAAAACGCTTCGTATAAAAAAGATTCATTTTGGATAAACGTAAAAGTCAAAGGGGTTTATACACCGTATAAAAGAAGGTTGTGTATAATGCAAAATATGCCTCAATGAAAGGTGATTGAGACGATGTCCCATACCTCGTATCCGACTTGACTTGATCGTTCTTTAATCTCCTGAATAATAAACTTGAGTGAATTTCTATATGATTAAGAACATTTTTTAAGTTCATTATTCCTTTGTGTGTAAGTGTAGCTTGAATCATTCTTATAACAACATCCTAGTATATTGAAGATACTGGTGTTGTTACAAAAGAAAATAATAAAAAGAGTTTAGGGGGGTTGGAGAAGCACAAAAACATAAGAACACAAGAGAAAACACTACCTTTAAAACGGGTAACTCTTTTTGATTTGAGCTCAAAGGATTCCTTGGGAAGACTTCTTCACAAAGATAGGCTTCTAAGAGTTAGAGAGGGATGTGGAGAGACAAAATGGGCAGGGTTTGGCCGAGCCAAAGGCTTGAGAGGTGTGGGTAGGTATGTAGATGTGGGGGCCTTTTATAAGAGGAGAGGAGGGGCACTCTTGGAAAGTTATAAAAGGTTACTTTATTTTCAAATGAGTTTCGTATTTTAAAGGTCCCAAATTGATATAAATCAAGGATAAGGTGATAAGGGTTCGAAATATACCCAACCAATAGGTTTTGGACAAGTTTAGGTCTATGATGTTACATTATCTTTCCATTTTATTTAAATCGTTAAATAATGAGGTAACCAATGCCTCATCATAATGCCATAAATAATTTAATTTATATAATGTATAAAAATTATAGAAAAAATAAAATGATGTAGGAAATACTTTTATCTTTAAAATGAATATTTATAGTCCAAACTATCATTTATGTAGACAAAATTAAAAATGTTTTACTAAGGTGATACATTCTTTGTTATTTTTAACTTTCTTTTACAATAAAAAGATAAAAAGTCACTTTCACACAAATGTGAATCCATGGGGTCCCCATGATTGGCACAAGGCATCCCATGGTCGGCCATGAGACAAATGGTAGCATTAGGACACATGTTGATGTCATTTTTTATTATTATGATATTATTTTATTATCCTTAACTACCCGATTACTCATTAATCAAGATAATTAAAGATAATTACCATCATTACTATTCATAATGTCCAAACACAAGAGTCTTGATTACATAATTTGGACCCTATCATTCCAAATATTTAATCCATTTTACCAAATTCCAAACACATAAATTTTAATAATTTATTTAAAAATAATTCCCGTTGTCAAAACAAATAGCGGGTTTTTTTGAAACAATATTTATGAAAAGTTTGGCATTAGTTTATGCCCAATTCCAAAGTGAAATTAATCCTAATGACCACCATTGGATTAAATGGTAAAAATATATTCAGATTACACTTTAATACCAATTAAAAAGATAGTCTAACCATATAATTAAATTAGATGAAAAAGTAGTTTTGATGTAAAATGCAGTATTCTTCCCTATTCATTAAAAAATGAACATTGTCAGAAAAATACCAAAAATTTATCCAATGTAAATTTCAATGTCCCAATAATAAATAATATGTTTATTTTGACAAATAGAGATTATAAAATTGTCAAAAGTTTTATTTAGAAATGGTTTTCCATCAAAATCCAGTAATACAATCTTTTAAAAATATTAGTATATTCCATGATTAAGATTGGATTTATTCTCATTTTAAGCCTCTAAAACACTATCTAATTCATAAATAGACATATATAAAAATATCTATTATTCATCAATTAATTGGGATATTACACCTTATCCCTTGTTTCCTGATTTAATCCTTCCCTTGTATATTTGTGAACTCAGTTCCATTATCTATTTAGATTTATAGATTTTCCAACCAAGCATCATTTCTACCACCAATTGATATCTTCTAATGAAAATAAACACCTCAAAAATGTGGGTAGTGATTGATACCCATAAAATTATTCTATAGTACTCAATGAAGAGTACATAATATCTCCTCCCATAAAGAGATCTTGGTGAAATTGGACCACACATATCAATATGAACCATCTCAAGCTATCTTGTTAACATTTTTTCTTTCTCCTGATTTGTATTTCGAATGATCATTCCTTGTTGGTAGGCATCAAACATATGTGTACAATCATGTGATAATATTAGGTATATCTCGAGAAGAATCATATTTTACCATATCTTCCGAGGATATTTCACATACGTAGATAATATGTTTCTTCCCCATCCTAATTTCTTCATCATTGGACATATAGAATATATCTTCCACCTCACAGATGAGGTAGAGATTCCTTTTTAAGCATTCCTTGATGTAAAATAGCACCATATTTTACCTTGATGGACCCCAATTTCTTGGAAATGATATTGACATCTTCTATGTCACACAATTTACTTACACATAATTAGTTTTGACTAATACCATCAATAAGAAAGAAATATTCATATTTCATGTATTTTTTCCAAAACATTTCTATCAAATATCCAGTTAATTTCAACCACTCATCAATGAAAAATATTATGATATCATCATTATAATATGTAATTACCTTCACCAGATCTATTTTTCCTATATTATGGGAGCTACATCCACTGTTAGTGATCCATATCCTGGAGTGATCTGATTCATTGAAGGCAATCTCTACAACCACTTATAGCTCAAATATATTCTCTTTGAGCTGTGATTCTGACATCAACCCAGGATGGATTGATTCAACTAGAATTCATTAGAATAGGATAGTCCAACATCATGTTGTATATATTAATATTGAGTTTTCATTTTCATCTCATTTAATGATACAATTTTCTACATCTTACAACCATCCTTAGTCTTCTTCAGTACATGAGTCTATTTTGATGATGAGAAATATATTTCCATGTGTCTGATCCTACACACCATAATTAGTGTCCATCAAATGATGAAATAGATAATTGATATATGTAAGACTACCCCTCTTGGTCATGTTCCCTTTGGTACCTCAATTGTATAGAAAAAACATTTTTTGAGTGTCCAATCATTTCACAACAATATCATCTTATAAGGGGTACATTCCATTGTAGAAATAATGATCCATTGATTGCCCCTGAGGTTCTCTAAATCATCTGATTTTTCTTCATACCCAAATCAATTTTCATTCCTAGAGTGGGTAATATTGTTCTACCATCAACTATTGATGATTTGTATTTTCTATCAAGCCCCATTCCATCCTTACAATATTGATTTGACAATTACTTATATTATAATGTACGACTTTGTCCAATGTTTATCATCACTATTGTTTGTATGATTTATTTTCATGATGTCATACCTAGAGGCAATTCTTTTTTATAATCTTTTATAATTCGTTACAAATCAGAGACCCCTAATTGATGTTCATCGATATGTTTGATTTATTATTTTCTTGTTTTTATTTAACTATCAATCTCTATTTTTTGTTCTTTAATTATGATTTCGTACTCAACAACCATTATTAATAATTCTTGCAATGTAGACATCAATTTTTCAATTTCTTCATTCTTCCCATACATCTCTTCTTCCTTCTGGTGCCTATAGTGTTGTTCGTCACGAACCACATTGTTATATTTCATTGTTTTAGCTCTAAAAACTTCTATCTCTTCAGGGGAAACATATAATTCTGCATTAATATCAACACATCCTCCAACTTTTCCATCTTCTAATTAACTTTCTTATGTTTTAGGGAATGTTTGACCACTTCCACCAGAGAATCTATCTCATGATCTTTGAAGTCCTCCTTCTCTTCTACCTTAGACACTTTTGAATTTTCATTTTCTTTTGAAAACATACTAATTTTTTTCAATAACATTCTTTTAGAACTTATTTTACCTTTCTCATTGGATAAATACTATATTTGGGAATTATATATTTTTCTTCATCATCATCTTCAAACATTTTAGGACACTTCAGGGTAATGTGTATAATATTTCAACATCAGCATCATTAAAGAGGAGGTTGAACTGTGAGCTTTCCATTACCTATTTTTAGATATCGTGAGAGAAATAACATGGCGCCATCCAAATTGTCTTCCTCATGAACATCTTCAGCAGAGATATAATTCATGGTCGTGAATGACACTAATTTGTACATACCCTTTCCCACAAAATGGTAATCATCATTTCTCATTTCATATCCAAAAAGTGTATTATCCATGTTATCAACTATCATCTCCTATTGTTATTTATCATCCAATAAGGAAAAGTTTGGATTAAACCAAGGTGGATTTTTCCTCATGATGTGATTCAAAATATTTATATATTTAATGAATTCTCAAATACCACCCATGTCTTCCTCAACAATATTCACCCTGTCAATGAATGCATCAACATATTCATTTGGATTCATTCTCAAATCTTCATAATTGTTCAAAAAAATGTGGCACGTATCCTCTATGGCCATTGAGTCAAAATTATCTTTTCTCGCATTTCTTTTAATGTATTAAATGAAATCACCTTCATTTATATTTAATTTTATTGGGATACTACTAAAGAATGTTTTTCGTTTAGAATTTTAATCCATTTATATTATTTCCGGTTCTGATAAAGCATCATTATTGATATCAGATGATATTTCATGAATAATTGTTGTGAAGACATCATTTACTAACGATCGGATGTATTTCATCTTCTGATTCATCCATAGTCAGAAATTGTTACAATTGAAGATCATAATTCATTTTTGATTGACCTCCAATATTAATTCTTCTAGGAGAGATCAATTATTCCCTATGATACTAATTGTTAGGTCTACAAGGTCAAATACCATGGGGGTAAATTAGGTTATGAGAAAACAAAACTACACTCCTAATCTTGTATCCTCATTAAATTAAAAATACTTTTATGTTTCTCCTATATAAATATTCGAATAAAACTGAAATCTTGCACATGACAAAAAAAATTTACTTGGTTCACTTTCTTTGGGAAATGTCTAATGAGCTTACAATAATTATGCGTCGATGTACCAAATCCACTAAATCTCACTACCATATTTAAGGTTCAGACTAGATCTTCTATTCTTAGTCTCATTGCCATTATAAGGTTTATGGTTTTCCCAGCACATTCCCAAGGGGTAATCCCAATATCTCTTCATATGCCTCAATGCATGTGGGACAGATCACCATCTTCCACATCATTTTCATACTACTCTAGTAAGGGATCCACAGACAATTTCTAAACATGTAGGTCCCTTCATTTTTTTGAATGCATGTATCCTCAAATGTAGATAGATGCTAGTTTGAAAATCCATTTTTCACCCATAGATAAAATCATCTTTTTGCCATTATGTTAGGTTAGCAGGAATGACTTTCGCAAGCTGTTCTAGTGATTTTCAAGCTTCTTTTAGTCCCATGTGAACCAATTTGACTATTCCGTGAATTGAATAGCAAGTATGATCCCCAGAAAACATCCTCTGTGAACTACTTTGGCTTCGGGAAATCATCCTCCTTTACAAACCACTTCTCCACTTCTATTGCATGTTGTCCTAGCTTCCACATATATTTTTTTCTTCTATCAATCATCTTAGCTTCCACACATTGTCTTTGGATCACAGACTGTATCCACTACCATGTTCTATATCTCGTCCATGGACTAACTCTTCTTATGCAGACCGTCTCTCCTCTATGTATAGGGTTTTTTCTACTTCACGTATTGCCTCATCATTTTCCACATACTCCATCCTTTTCAGGCTATCGTTTCCCACAAAATCCATCGACAAAATATCTTTTATTCAAACCACTTAACCCTTCATATAATTCTCCCTCATGAACCACTTTCAAACTTCAACAAATTCCCAAATCAACGTTGTTTTGTTATGAATACATATCTAAGTAATGATGATAATAGTCCCCCTTATATAATGAAATTGATCCCTAATATCGCTAATCTAAGATTACCCAAATCTTCAATGTGGTGCATCATTCACTGCGTATTTTTTCCCTCATGAACCGTTCTTCCTTGATCTATATGTGTACAATATTTCTTCATTCCTGGAAGCCCAAAACCACCATCAATTTTTTTTTGAATTATGCTTTTCACAGCTTATCAAAGTACCACCTTGTTTATATGAATGAAAATCCATCTCGTGTAACACACCCATTCTACATGGCACATTACTTCGCAATGAACCATTTCCCCAAATGAACAATTCTCATATGTGGTCTTCACCTCACACTTTGTTGTTCCCTACCTATAATTATATCATTCTATGTTCTTCATACCACTTTTTCAATCCTCAACCATGCTTCATGGTCCTCAAACCGTGTAATCTTATGCGGAAATATTCCTTTTCCAAAATCCAGTCTCTCGATTTTGAATCCCAGTATATTAGGAAAAAATTGGGAAACTTGACCACCTTAAACAGCCATTCATAAAAACACTATCCATGCTCATTAAAAATCATCTATCTTATTCAAAAAACAAAATCACATCCAAAACATACTGAGGGGACACATTGAGGAGTTTTAACCAACAATAAGGGATGTCTCTGACCAAATATATGTATTACCTTTAAAAAAATTTATTATGTGTTTATTATATTAGTTTTATAATGTCTTTATAAATTTTACAAAACATTAATATATTTTCCAATTTAAAATCATTTCATTAAGAGTTTGAATCAATCCCAAATTACTAAAAATATTTTTTTTATTTAGTTCGTCCCTTGGAATTTTAAAATAATGAAAACAAATCCACCTTGGTAGTAACCAAGGATACAAATCATGTGAATGATTGTGCTCTTGGTTATTTTATTATATAGCATCCAAACCATTTTTTGAGAAATGACAAATAATTCCCCTCTTTTCCTATTTAATCGCACCTAAAATCCAATTTATCATTACTAAAATAGTATTTATCAATAAATACTCTACCATACCATATATAGATTCTTCCAATGGTGACCCAAAGATCATATAAATCTCATCCTAAGCATTTGGAGTCAGACTCTCTAGGTAATTTTTCTACCTCTCTCTTATTCTTTAACACCTGAAAATTTTATAGTCTGTTTCTTCATAAATAATTTAAATTCATAGATACCATATATTGCACACAACACCGAGTAACTGAAAACTACACTCTATTATTAAAAAGATATTGTAATATATACATTAAACATAATTTTTTAACTTTTCGGAATTGAATTTCTAAAAATGGACATAAAAAATAGTGATCAGTAAGATATTAAAAATGTGACAGAATCATCTTAATTTTTTCAGTTAATAGTTAATTAAACCTTTAGTAAAATAATATACCCTTATGGATAATAATATGACCCTCATGAATAGTAGATCAATGAAATTAATTGTTTCCTCCCTCATTATTATGTAAATAAAATTCAGGCTTCTTATAAATGAAATTATAAAATAATTATATCATAATATAAGTAAATGATTTTCTAGAAAAATTATTATTTAAGTGATGGTATTTATATCGGTAATAAATAATTAATTGTAATTATATAATTAATAATATGATTTAAAATATGATTAATTTTTATAAAATTAATTAAAAATAAATATTCTTTTGTCTTATAATTTTAGGGTAATTTAGTGAGGCCATAGTTAATTTATCAGGGATTATAAAAGTATTGATATTTTTTAGATATTTTTTTTTCTAGTAAATGATTATTTTCAATTAGAAACTAAAATTATAATATATATATAATTAATTTCATAAAATTTATGTCATTTATAAATTCTACAAATTAGTAAATGGTTAAGTTTATATTTAGATATTTTTCTAAAATAGATGAATTATTAGTGAATAGTAAAATATGATAGTTTTTTAGAAATGCTATATAAGTGAATTATAGAGTCAATGGTGTTATTTGGATAATAAAACACACATTAACTCATTACTATATTTATTCACAAAAATAAACACAATTTATTGTCTTGGTAAAAATAATGAAATAATTAAAAAATAATGAGAAATCACTCGTCTCCTCCACTAAAAAAACCAACCCTTATCTTGGGACAACTATAATCCTTGAATCATGCCTATATTCTGCACAAATCCACTACTTTATTCTCTCTACATTGTGTTTTAGATCTTTCAATTACAAATATATCAAAAAACCTTTGACTATGGAGTTTCTCTAGGAGGAGAATTCAAGATGTAAATCCTCTATTTTTCGTATAAATTCTTTTCAACTTATTTTTAATTTAATTTTTATCCTAACATCCTCTACCCAAAAAAGCATGATAACTGAAATATCATATATATACTGAAATAATATCATTTTAATGTAACATAATTTATCATACCCCTTTCTCTCCCTCTCCCTCAATCTCTTATTTCAACAATGAAATCATTATTTGTGAGGTAATGATTTGCAACATTCAGGGATGATAGATATTTGTTCTTTAATTTCTCTATAATGTCTTGAACTGAATCAATTTATATGGTTGAAATAGGTTATAAAATTTTCATTACATCCTATTTAATGTTTCGGAGTCATTAAATATACATAGTATTAATTAATTTATCAAATTTTGTGCATGATGATCGAAAAAGACCAAATATTCTAAGCAATTATCACTAAACTTGTATATAATGATTAATCCTCAAAATATATTACCCAATTATATATATAACCATTCACAAATTTTTATTTTAATTAATACAACATAATTCCAATTCTTGTGAATTATATATATTTTACACGAACTACATTACATGTATACAATTAAATCATTCATGAAACCCAGTCAAACAAATGTTCAAGAGCGATAAAATTTTATCGTATAACTCATCAATAATGCCTTTAATGAACTACATAAAACTATAAATAATGATGTAAATTTATAAATTTTTATAAATAATTAATTAATATACATAATCTGATTATCCAGGACATGAATTTAAGGTGAAAAACACATTCCTATATTAGGAATGTGGTTTCTCGTCTCACTTTTATTTCTATGGGATTTTCAGTATTCACCACATATTTCTTGTATGTGGTGTATTAATTCTAAAATTTGAAATATAATATAATTATTTCTTTCATATACATTGTATTTAAATATTTATTTAATTATTATTAATTTTTGGTCGTACGATTCGATTGATTACAATGTGGTAATGTACTTCGTCTAAATTTCCATTTCATAGAGACATACATGGTATTTTGCACATAATAATATTATGGTTATGTATCTACTACCCATTTGAGAAAACAATTTATTTTAAATTATACTCTAATTATATATACATTTTCATGTATCATGGATATTATTCTTTTCTTAGTTGTATGCAATTTTACTTGTGGTGTTCAATTTCACAGATGTTTTATTTGCGTAAATATTGATGAATCAATATTCTATACTAAATATTGATATTGATGAGGAATATTTTAATAATATTAAATATATGTATTAATAATTAATTGATCATTCAAAGATCTATGCGGCCTCTTTATCCCCTCAACCAATTAATAGGTCTCATGAGACAAAACTGTTATCGATAAACCCTTTGAGTTTGTTTCCAAAATATATTTGGAAGGGTATCTACCCATAGATATAACCCTATTATGGGTCTAATGGTTAATGTTATAGACAAATGAAATATAAATAATAATAATTCCCTTTATTTAGTATTCTTCTTACTTTACATGATGTTTTGAATATGAAAAAAAAATCAATGGATGGATTTTCATTATCAGTTTGATTATGGCATGTGTTTTTCAATAATTCATCATGCCATATTGATATGTCTATTTTATTATGATTCACTTATTATTGATTAATAATTCCACTATAAGTAACAATTATTGATAATGTTTTCTCACCAATTCATTGTTTTCCTCCCCCATGTTATGAAGAAGATACCCTTTATTGAGTTTTCAAAGATGTATTTTATTATATTTTCTTATGTATTATATTTTATATTCATAATGAAGGTTAAATGAGTTCTATTTATATTTAATTGTTCATCAATACTGCTATACTGATAATTATTTTGGGTTATGATTACTTATAATCATACCAATTTAATAATATAATGATGTGGCTCTCGGAATCTGGGGTCGGGGCATTACAGTTGGTATCTAGGGAAGATTAGAAAAAAACCATGGGAAAAGGATTTTGAAAACATAGTTTTTGGAACATAACCACAATATATACATTGAGTATATGAATATATTAACATCCTAGATCAAAGGTAAGGTGGTTTTTTATGGGTCTTCTTAGACCGACATCCCTATCTGGATACTACAAGTTGATATTCTTCTTGAACATATGTACCTAGTGGTAATAACTCTAAAAAATGTCCCTATCCTGGCTTGGGATAACCATGAATCCAACAATGGGCCTTAATTTGCACCATTCATGACACTCCTAAAGTATATTCTTTAGGTAATTCACATTTTCATTACAAAACATTATGAATGGTATTAATTTAAATAGAAACCATAATAATGATTATTAAATTAGCTATGGATGACGATTGAATTGATGTTAAGTGTTTTTCGAGTTTAAAATTATGAATTATGATTCATAACCTAATTTATTGCATGCCATTGATGAGTGATGTTGCCTAATGGATGAAATGGATTCAATACCCACATACAATGTATGGATTCCCCCATTGATCAAGTCGACATTGATTTTATTGGGGTTCAGCTGATCCTGACCGTATTAGGAATGCATTCACAGGTTGTGATGAATACTAATACTTCACCTATGATGAATCGTTTCATGAGAAAGAATCCACCATATTTTAGTGGAACTACTAATACATTGGTAACTATATAGTGGATAAACTCGCATGAAATGATATTTCTTGCATTTAGATGTAATGAAAACAAAAATCCCGTACTGAAAGTGTATTCTATGAAGGGTGATGCTAATCAGTAGTGGACATTGATCTAGAATACTAATTAGAAGGAAGAAATAGAAAATTTTAAATGGTGATCTTTTAAAAAAGTATTCTTGGAAAAATATTTCCCTTGTGAGAAACATACTAAGATTATGAGAAAATTTCCAACATTAATGCAATTAGAAGTAGAGATTGTTTCATTGTATGAGGATACCTTCATAATACTAGCTAGGTATGCTTTAGAATATATATGGGTTTTGGATGAAAATATTGATCATTTTTTTTGAAGTCTTTAATCCATGTTTCTGAAGGGAAATAGATTTACAAAAAATTTCACTATATGATAAAATAGTATTATTATCCATTATAAAATAGACATGATTTTCCAAATAAAATTTGATCATAGGAAATCAATATAATAAGAGGTATTATAATAGGCATGGAATGGGTGAAGCATCAAATAAGAATAAGAGAATGAATAAATTTTAATTATGCTTAAATTATTGAAAGAATCATCTTCGTAAATGCTTGAAAGAGAAGGTAGTCTGTTATAAGTGATGAGAAAATGGTTAATATATCTAATAAATTAAAGGAAAAGAAATAAATCATTTACATTAAATTCTTTAATCCAATAAAATGGGTATTATTCAAATTAATGTCTCAATAATCAATAAAATGTACCATAGAAGAGGCTATATGAATATGACCTAGATTATGAGATCACAAGTACATATGTTGAAGTTCCAAATGATTTGGGGACACATTCATTAACAATTTCATGAAATTTATCTATTGTGTTATTTTATTCTGGTTAATATACTTTTTTTATATTTTCTCATATTTCTAGGAAAATAAGATATTTCCCTATTGACTTAATAAAGGGGTAGTCACTCAAAAATCGGATGTGTAATGTGATTACAACAATGATATGTCAGCTAGTGCCATTCGTGACACATAAACATATTTTAGTAGCTAACCTAATAATAATTCATATGATTTTATTTTCTATAACCCGACATATGATCATGATTTCAAACGATGATGAAAATACATATTTAAAGTAGAAGGATGCTATAATTTTTGGGAAAGGTCTTGAATCCCTTATTTTTATAGAATAAACATCATAATCTGGTTCTTATCCAAATCCACCTCTAATAGCACAACTAAACGAATTTAATGGGGTGTAAGAACAGGAACCATCTTTGGATGAAGAATGAAATCTTCAAATTTATGATGTACCAATTGTGCAAGAATAAATTGAGGTATTTCCATAAGATTTTCCTTCACATCCACTAGAGTGGGAAGTTGTTTTTTCTATTGATTTTGATCCCAATGAAAGAACTATATCAACGAAACTCTTTATAATGGGCACATGATTCGACCTGGGGGATGGGTAGTGAAATAGTAGTATCAACGGAGGACGGTACTATGTTAGGACCGTAGTGTAGTTAGTTTGGATTGGGTTGAATAGTGATAGTGTAAAGTTGGTTCGAGTTCATATCTCAGGCTAGTGGTTCTGGAATTGGTGTGGTGGCTAAGATATCCATTCACTGGGACTCTGATAACAAACATTTGACTTCTTTTATGAGAACACTAGTCATCGGGAACTAAATAGTTCATGCATCATATATGAATGGTTAGTGTTTTCCATGAACTTCTTGAGTCGGCTCTCTAGATATACTCTATGAAATGTGGTTCATTGTGATCTATTTTAGGATTCCTCTAGGATGATAGTAAGAAATGATTATATATAGTTATCATAATGATGATGTTCCCCATAATGAGGATTCAGTTGTGTGCACTATGTTTGGGGCATTTCCTCCAGAAGGTTTACCAGTTTTGCCACCACCCATAGAGAATCATGTTTTTCTGGTAGTTCAGGCCAAGGATGCGCGTAGGCTGAGTGTGCAACATGTGTTCTATATGAAGCGAACTTTGAGATACCCAGGTGATCCACACCCCTAGATAGTAGATGACTAGCTTGAAGCAGTCACTCGGGTTTTCTACTTAGCGAGGACATCCCCCAATCAAATGTAGGTCATAAAAACAAGCCTTCTTCATGGATCATTAGAACTCTAGTGGAGATTAGTGATACAGTTGTATGTTGAGGTGACACTCAATTGAATAAAGTTTAGAAAAATCAATAGGGAAGAGCTTTACCCAGCCATGCATGGGTCAGTACATATCTAGGAGCCTCTGCATCTTTGACAGGGCAGCATGACAGTGACGGAGCTTGCGGTAAGGTTCCCTGACTTGTCATGGTACTAACATGACATAGTGAGAGACTAGTTTTTTAGAGCTCGAGCCATCGAGCGGGTCTTACTCGAAGAGATCCAGGAATCATTGGATTCATTGATTATTCCCACCAACGTTGGGATGTTGGAGAGATCCCCGATGCTGAAGAGGTTTCAGGATGAGGAACAGAAGGATGTGACCCACAAAAGGTTTCACAAGAAAGAGGCGGTTGCTGGATCTACTAGATGAATGGTGATGGGATCAAGTCATAGGATGCATACCCATTTCCAAATTCATTCATGTGAGACTATAGTAAAGGGTCAATACCAAAGAATATATCAGCTATAAGAGAGGTGGTTTTATGCTTGAAATGGTCGAGGGCATCCCGATAGAGATTGCTCGACCCACCATACCACTGAGTTGGATCCGATTGATGAGATGACATGGAATATTCATCACATTAATCAATGAGTTCTATATTATGGTGTGTGGAGTATAGAAGCTGGATGAGAAGAATGTTATCCATGCTAGGATAAGGGAGTCAGGTGATGTGGGTGAGGACAACTGCATACAGACATGACATATGACCTAGAGAATCCAAGGGATATCTAAGGTATGACCTCTATCTTTTCTATTGAATTTGTATTAATGGAAAAAAATGTTAGTCTTTCTCCTTCTTCCATGAGATTTGTTTTAGAATTATAGGATCCGGTCAAACCATGGATATGAACATCACATTTAGAGACTCCTGCAGGAGGAGACCTGATAATCACACACTAGCACCGGTAGTGTGACCTAACTCTGGGTGGCGAGAGATCAGGTTAGGATATCATAGTCATGTTTTTTTGTCCTTATCAGGTAATTCATGGTATGGACTAATTTTGTTCCTTTCTAGATTAATTATTTTTGGCGTAAATGGTACGGTGTATTCATAGTAATGGAATGAGGTTACATTGGTAATTGAAAATGAAACACAGACAGATCCAGGTAGAATCTTAAATAGGACATAAAAAATTATATTCTTCATTGATGATCTATTCCATTAGTTCATGTTAGGAGGAATCACTTTGATCATAATAGGATCATATGGGATTGGGATGCTCATATTCATGCGTGGTTCTCTCACATTTTGTTCGAGTAAACCATGTTTAGATTATTGAAGACATTAATGCATAAGATTCGGGTAATGTAATGGCTCTAATTTTCCTAGTTATATTCTTTATAAAAAGTAATGTCAATATTAAAAGACCAGGTGCCAAGACGTCATGTGATCCAATGTCCAATTGTGCCTAAAATAGTCTATCAAAAATTTTATGTTTTAACTAGTGTGGGTGAGATGTTTTCCTAAAAATGATGAATAAATATTAAATGGGTATCCAAGCCCAAAATATTATGAAACCATTGTGTTCATTATAGTGGGTTTACCCAATATGTGACATAACATTAGTCAATATGGGCCTCCGGTAATAAATCCTTAAAATGGCACAACCATAAATAATGTTATTAATTTTTTTTCAAATCAATATTACTCCTGAGTGGTGACTCATCTTGAATATCTGAGATCACCTTTGATCTCATGAGGGCGTTCATTCTGTAAGCAGATCCTAACATTGGTCAGATCAATCCAACCTTGGAAAATAGTATTTGTGATGGGACTGTAAACAAAATAATTATTTTATTTTATTTTTAAATTCTATAAACCATAAATCATAAATCAGAGTGGAATTCCGAGAGAACTATTGATCTCGTGAGGGAATTCATTCATTAGGAGAATCCTGGCATTGGATGGTGCAGGCCTACTATGGAATGTTGTTTTTGGGATGTGACTATAAATTGAATAATTAAATTTATTTATTTTCAATTCTTATAACTCATAAATGGTTACTCAGATTAGAATTGTGGAAGTACCGTTGAGCTTGTGAGGGTGTGATTTTCTTTGGTGTGGCCTAACCATGACTACTACGGGGTGAGTGTGAATTTTATTTTTTGAACATGAATGTCATTAAAATATTAAATATAAATACCCACTTTTAATATTTCACAATGATTTATCGATGATATGATGCCACAATGGGGCATCCCGCTTCATTTAATATATGAAACAATGTGGAAAAGGTTGAAAAACAATGACATAGAATAACTGAATAAATTTATCTATTTAATTAATTGATAGTGGTATCAGATTAGATTGAAAATCTAGAAAAAATTACCCATGAGCTCTGTAGAAGAAAATAATTGATGAAACATTCAGTTGGAAAAATGATGATGAACGATGGAGAACAACGTTGAACAATCCGATCCTAGAGGATTGAAGAACAAAGAACACAATGGCTCTTAGGAATTGCTTTCTTGGTCATCAGCAATCGATATAATCTAGGTAGGACTCATTATATGTGGTTTTCATCCCTTATAATAAATATTATTTAGTAGATCAGTTTTCCTAATTTGATATATACCCTATTGCATCATTTGTATCTTCCTATGTATTGAAATCTCATTTATTATGTGGTTTTCTAACCATGGGATCCCTGTTCCTGATTTTCTAAACAAAAATTATTATCCTCTATACATAAACCATTCATCTGGTTCTTCTTTATTAGACCATAGGGTAATGATTCGACATTGCTGGGGAGGGTTCGAGTGTGATCGAACCACTAAACACATTATGGTGACGCGAACAACATGTTGATCGACTTGTTGGAGACAGATTGATAATATAGCATGTTTGTGTTCGGTGAATGGATCAGATCGTCACCACAGGTGTGTGTTTTTTATCAGATGTGGTTCAGGGCCGTGTTGATAATCAATATTTTTCCTAGTTGGCAGTGACGATGGCATGTACTGTGGATGTTTTGGTTTCAATCAAAAGTCGTGTGTGAGATTCCATGATGGTGGCTACCTGAGATTAACGTGGTGACTGTCAGATTCAGATATACAATGGGTTTGATGAACATAGTCAATGCGATGAGCATAAATATTATTATTATTAAAAATAATAATGGCATTTAGGTAATTAATAAAATGATTAATTTTCATTATTATTAATTTCAAATAATAATAATAATGGTTTCGTAAAACATTTGTGAGGGGTTAATAACATTATTATTTTTCTAATGCATTTATTAAAATTATTTATAATAATAATAAATTGATGAATTTATGAAATTTGGAAATAGTTGAAAACACCAAAAATGAGGGCCTTGTGCACTGTGCATTTAAAAGAGAGGTTGAGATCCAACATTTCCTCCCCATTAAAATTTATATAATATTAAATGTATAATTAATATTATGAGATATTATTATGAGAGAGTATAATAGACATGAATGGGGGAAAAAAGGGGATTTCCCTTTTCATGTGCGTTGTAGGCCAATTTAATGTAAGGAGTTTGAGCATACCCCATTAATGAAATCAATGAGTTTTAATAATAATAATAATAATATTGTTGTTTTTGTTGTTGTTGTTGTTGTTTTGGGTACCAAAAAAAAATGTTGCTGTAACACTTTCATGTGATGTTGGATAAAAGAACCATCAATGGGCTGCATTATCCTTATATTGAGAAGTTCATTTTAATAATGATTTTAGAAAAAAAAAATTGGACCGGTGGCTGAGGTCAACAAAACACCCAACAATAATAAAAATATTATTATTGATGGATCCTGTCTCTGATATATCTCCCTATAACAGTATAATAATAGAGAAATCATTGTGACATTGGAACCCTAAAATTAATATGGAAATATCAAGAAGAATTTTGTGTATTTAAAACGAGACTAAAACTTGGGACTGAAGATGCCAGGTTGGGGCCTTTTGTGGTGAAATGGATCTTTTTCACTGGTTGTCTGTTTTGGATGAATTACTATTCCATATCATGGATTTTGTCATAAGGATATCTATAGTTCTAATAGTAGTGTATGTACACCTCTATTGGATATAGTTACATGGAGATGGTCATCTACCCATGGAGTCAGTACTCCCCTATCAGTCTAGGGTGTAGGTGCTCAATAATTTATGAATAAAAAAATATGTACTCCCCTACCGGGCAGTCTGCATGTCCTCTATTATAGGAGTCAGTACTACCCAATCATTCCAAGTTGTGTGTCCTCCAAATGCATTGTTCCAGCAGAGTTGGTACCCCCTGCCATTCATGAGAGTGTTTCCTCTATCCTAGGGTCGATACTCCACTGACGTTCAAGGGTGTGGGTCCCCCGTATCAAATGAACTAATAAAGTCGGTACTCCCCTGCCGAACCAGGGTGTGGTTCCTCTAGTCAATGAGTAGTACTCGCCTACCTGGTTGTGTGATGGTCCCCACATATAAATTTTTTCTCCCCCTTCTCCACGTAGTAGCAGGGAGAGGGTCCCCCCTTGGAATTAGTGCTCCCATGGCTGCCAGAAAATGATATGCGGATTGTTCCAATCCTACCTGATGGGAATTTCATCCTGATAGGAGCCAATTCTACCGTGGTGTAATGATGTGTAGGCCACTCCATATAGGAGAGAAAAAATTTTCATGAGATGGTTGGAGTAGTACCCCCCCCCCATATGTGTATAGTGGTGAGGGCGGGCCTCTCCACATTGGTTTCCTTAGTCTTGAATTGGGGTAAGAAAATTATGATTGAACCACTCGTGGAATAAATTGTAGGATTTTCTAGATGGATCACATTCTATCAGATATTCCATTAGGAAGGGTAGAGTTGTTCTCGATGGAGAGTTACTCTCGAATAGGTAAAATCATGGATGGATGAGCTCAAGGAGCATGTTTCTCCTAGTTTTGTTTGTTGTCTTTCGAACCTATGATGATAATATTGTGGCCGGCTATGAGGTTGAAATCTTATGATTCTTAGTGTTTAAAACATGTATTTCTAGATGTTTGTGTTATATGCATAGAAATATAACTATGTAGAAATTAATATGAAATTCTTTCTCTGTTTTCCCGTATGATTTACCTTTATGGTTTCTTGGTGTCCTACTGAGTATTGTTTTACTCACCCATGCACAAACTTTGCCCGTACGTGTTGTGTCTTGTGTACAAATTTGATTCTTTGAAAGAGTCCATGGAGTGTCCAGATTAGAAGGTTAATAGAGATATTAGACCAATGAGGCTTTATCCAATTGCTTTCTCCATCTAGAATTCACCTCCACTTCATGTTGGGTTATCGACAAGCGAGCTTTAGGGACTTTGTGTTTTACGGGTGTTTTGTCATTATTTGGGCGGGCTTGTATAGAGGCCTGGTTTTCAACCATTGACCTTACATTTGTTTCCCTCTATTTTTGTTATACATAATGGTTTTCCTACATAGAATCCTTGTATTTTATTACTTCCCAAGATCTTGGGTTTGGAGTTGTGTGTGTGTGCATAGGTACATAGGCTAATGCCTCCAATTTTTGGGATATGCCTACTCGTCGCTGGTCAGCATCTCATGGCCTATCAAAAGTTGGCTTAGGATATTCACGGCATGGGACCTGGGGGATGGGTCATGATAATAAATAGATGTTTTTGAAATTTTAAATTTATATATAATTATAATTGGATTTTAAATTATTTAATTTATTATCAATAACTGAAAAAGTTTTAAAACCTATCATTTTCACTATTCATTGAAGAAGTAGTATTTTGAAAAAACAATATAATATTTTCAACATTTGATAATTTCAAGATGGTGATTTCAAAAATGAATCACATATTTTTTTAAAAAAATTAAAAAATATGAGATGAAAATAATTATATTACCTTCTCATACAAATCAACAAATATCATTATCTTAAGAGAACATATGTTTGATGAATAAAATGAATTTCCATAAAACTGAGTTACTATTTTATAAGAATTTATAAATACATTAATATTTATTGGGACCATTATATAAATCTAATAATTCATTTAATCTTATTTATTTGAATAAATTTAATGCCCAATTTAATATTATTATATTTTATAAATTATATTTTTATAATATATCGAAGTTCGTCTGAACTCAATGTTATGTGTTGCAAACACTATCAGGAATTTTGATCTTTTGAAAAATAGGGGTGTTACACATGGAGTGTTGAGATACAGTGTTTTGGAATAGGATTCTCATTTCACCTAATGTGTATAGAGAGTATTTGAAGATAATGCTTTCACTTATGGATCAGTAGTTCATCCGACCCTCCGACATAAGGATATATGGAGTGGACCATCGAGACACTGGAGGATATATTATGATAATATATCATATATTTTAGTGAATCTTGGGTGTTTCACCTACCATTGTATTTTTTTCAATTTCATATTTCACTCATCCATTGTCTGGATCGCATATTGAGGCCTTTCATGGTTGGTCATTTTATTCTCCATTATATTTGGCTAAGGTTAGGGAGTCATCAATTATTGGATTATACGTGTCGATGAGCATGACAGATAAGGTTCAATAAGTTCAATAGTGGTTAAAGACTATATAAGAGTGGAAAAAATCTTCTACATCTAATAAGATTAGACCAATGAAGATAAAGGTAGGGGACCACATGTTCTTAAGGGTATCCCCTTGTTGTGGGTAGTGTAAGTTTTTCTTGTAGAGTAAAATTTATACCATGCTTTTTTTACTTTGGCACTGCTTGAGTGTGTTGATGAGTTCAATTACTGGTTGTATCATCCACCACATATGAATAGTATCCTTTAAACCTTACACATGTATTATATCCATACATATCTTTATGATGACTACCATGTCATTAAATGGGGAGTGTTGGATATCAATAATGGTGTGCTGTTTATGGAGAAACCAATAGAGATCCAATACCATTGAGACATGGTGATATGTTGATAAATAATTCACTTGGTCTATGTTTTGGGAATTTATTTTGTCGAAGAGGGGATTATAGGGGAGAATGTGGTGAATATGTGTTCTTTTTACAATGATTTATTTAGAGTTTTTTATATTTTTATTTATCTTTCATGGTGTGATGTTTGAATAAATTTTATTTATGTAATATTCCTTCTTCTATTTATGATGATGTTGTATATTAATAATTAATCATATAGAAGGGTAATACCCATTCATAATAAAATGTGATATATTAGGAAACATTTGAAAACCATGTTATTGATTTAGTGCCACTAAAAATTTACAATATCCTGATAAAGGATGGTTGAGTTAACTATTATTTTCTGGGTCCATGCTATCAGATGGTTTTGATAGTACATCTTTTGGGTGGTGTAGTGGTAGTAATTGTGGTGAGGATGGATATTATGAAACTTGATTTATTTTGTTTATTATTATATGATTGTATTTTATTGATTATATTGAGGCCCCTAGTATGTAATTTTGAGATGTTTTTTCATAATTGTTCAATATATTCTATGTTTGTGCTTTAGTTTTTTTAATTGAGGATATTAATTACATGATATGTATCTAATATAATGACCTAGACCATCCAATTATTTTATCTTTTGTTTTTCAGTGTCATTGAGTTTTTATGGGAGATTTTGGGGGTTATATAGTGGTTGGTGGAAGTTTTTTCCTGTGTAAAATGAGTTAAATGACCATTCCTTGGGGAAGACATGAAATTACCTTGTGATTATAGTTTATTTAATATATTACATGTGACTTTAGTAAATTTGAATTTTGGTGTGGCTTATGGAATGTTTTATCATGGTAGCTGCTATTAGAAATGGGTAGAAGATGGTAACCTAACCTTACCCTCAGGGATGGTGAGGCCGAATAAAATTGGGGTTCTTTACTACGTCACTTTTCTTATTCATTGAATATGAAGAGATAACAATAATTTATTATACCACATCATGATCTAGGTTAGAGTGGATATAAAATCTAATTTTTAAAATGAGCATTGAAATAGGACCTCACACTAGTACTTTGGATTATGCCTCAATTTGACCCAACACATGAATTTTGGTTCCTCCCCGCACTTTAGTGGATTCCAGTGGGAATTTTATAAAATATGAGGTTATTTACTTCTTTTTTTAGAGTTTAAAACATTCCTTCATCCCATTGATGGCACTTCCTCAGTATCCCCTTCTCCCATCATGAACCTGTGTCTATCAGTCTCTTTGCTTCATTTTGGAACATTCATATTAGATTCATTTAAGTTACTATAACCCTATCTTCCCAAGACCATCCATCTTCTTGATCTATTAAATATGGAAATTAATTGAAGTTGATATTTCCCTCTATTTTGAAAGATTTATGATGATGGATTTTTTGAAATATTAATAATATAGTGAATCATTCAATATTTATGGGGGGGTTACCATGGATTTAAGCTATTTATCGTTGAAGAATCAATCGAGTTAGGGGATACATCTCAATTACTCTTATATTTGTACATGTGGGAATTTCATTATTTTTACATCCATTGGGTGGGTAGTATCTAACTCCTTAATAAATATAATTATTTAATTTCAGTGAAATTGAAGGGTAATGGTTGATATACCATACTTTTTACATATTCATGTGTTTTATAAAACTTCCAAAAATTATTGTTATTTCTTTTCCCACATTGGATACTATTTTTTTTTGTTACGGATTTTAAATTAAGGAACATTGTGGCACTTAATGATTTGAATCACCTCATATGAAATTTGTCATGAATGTATATGTAGCTATTAAAATAGCTTCTCTTAATATATTAGTTTATATGAGAATAACTTTGAAAATAATGAATAAAATTGATTAATGACCCATTGTTGAACTAAAATAAGATACATGAGAAGTTTTGTTTTGTTTTGTGGTTGTTTTGATGAGAAGTTGTTTTGATTTTTTGCGGTGGTGATGGGTGGTGGTTTTCATGTGTGGTGACAGTAATGTGTGGTGTTTATGATTTATCATGGCTAATATGTGGGGATTATAGTCATGGAAAATGGTAAAAATGATGTTATGTTACTTTTTAAGTTAAATTCTGTTGTGTTCTATAAGGTTTTTATAGTTATTGAATTAAATTATAATGTTAAAACCAAATAGATTGGGTTGAAAATGGAATATGATATTTAGAACTAATGTAGAATGAATGAGATTGTTGAAGGGGGTTTCAGCAATTGGGAAATATTGAAATTGATTAATTCTAAAATGAATGAAGGAATATGGTATCTGCGAGAGGCTTGATTGTGTGATGTAATTCATTTAGTGGTGGAAATGAGATTCGAGAATTTTGTGAGGCATTACAGGAATAATTCTTCTGTGATGGTCCTATTATTATAAACCCGTGGATTGATAAACAATTTATGACTACTATATATTATATTATATTCTTATTTCTTTACACACCCAACCTATGATGATATATATGTGTCAATACCCATATTTTGTAGTGTTGTTTTTTCCAAAATATAATATTGTGAGGATGGATGGATGGATATCCTCTATCCCACACTCCCACATCCATGATAAGTTGTTTCATATGTGATTTGAATGATTGAAGATTTAGTTCACTTGAGGAGATATTTTATGAGAGGATAATGTGGTTCATAATGGGGGGTTATTCTTTGTAGGAGGAGATAAAAATTTCGATATCATTCATGTTCATGATATTTAATGATACAAGATTTTTGAAATTTTTTATGGGAAAAAATGGATGTGATGATTAGTTTCATTTCGTGTTCATGGTACTTTGTTGTATCACATGTGTCTTTTAGAAGGATGTATTGTAATTATATTGGAATATAAAGCTATAATACTATAGAAAGTATGTGAGATCCCTGACATATGAATTTGGGGAGTATAGTCATTCAATTCTTTGAAAAATTTGATCTGATACCATATATTGATAGAATTATTATTATATTATAATATTTGGATGTGTTAATTGTTTATGATTTCATAGTGAATTGGGGATTGAAATGTTGACCTTCTTAGGTTCCAGTTGGATAATTTGTTTTCTATTGGAATATTAGTTTCTTTTATCCCTTTTTCATGAATGACATAATGTGTGGTTGTACTAATTATAAATATAATTCTCATCCCATGTATATAAAAACAATTTTTTATCATTCAATGAGGATTCTAGGGACAAAGCTGGGAATTACATTCCAAAAATCAGAGATGTTGCTGAGGTTCTTCATTAAATTTTCATTTCTATATTTATTTTGGGATTATTTTTATTTTTTTACCTTATTCATTTATTTTACTATTATTTTCATTTTTTTGATTATATGATGGAATATATTTCATTTTTATATCATCTCTACAATTTCTAATTTCATATATGGTTAATTCCATCCTTATGTGAGATATTATATACCCTCAATTTTTGTGACCATACTAGGGCCTAGTAAATGCAATACTCATGGTGGGAATTTTCTCTCTAAATTCATTTTGATCACAATAGATACACAATTGTTGGGGATGCAGTCATAAAAATCAGGTTATATATATAATTTACACCCATCAATATCAATCACATATTTATAATAAGAAACAAATTTATAAATCTATATACATTTCAAATATTTTAAAACCTAATAGAATGGGAACACTGTTTACTTTATTCCATAAATACTAATAAAATTCATTCATGTTAGTGGAATTTGGGAATAAATAATAGTTATACGTGTTGTTAATTTTCACATATTCCTAGATGGTGAATATTAATAAATATCAGAAGGAAAATCAGGGAAAAAAAGACAACCAAAACCCTCTCTTGGATCTCATTCCAGAGTGACTTTTTTTTAATAATAATCAAATGTGGTAATATGAAAGTTTATGTTCAATGAGAGTGTTTTGAAAGGTGATCAATAAAATAAGATGAAAAATGGATTTAAATATCATTTTTCCATTACAACTTGAGAACAAAAAAAATAAATTTTATAAGAAATGTTGATTTTTTTTCTTTATGGATTATATTAAAATTTTAAATATAATATTTTATTAGATAGGGATTAATGAATGAGGGTAACTTATTCTTATTTTTTAATATGTGATATATGTATTATATAATAACACAAAAATCATGGTTATTGGTTTTCAAATAATTTATATCATTAAATAGAAAACATAATAATTTTCAGAAGCTATGATGTAGTGATATTTCTATTTATTATTATGTATTCAAAGATTATAAGGATTTACATAAATTATGGAGGATAGATGTATTTTTTTTTGTAGTATAAATCCACCTTTTAAATTTTATATATTCTTAATAATATAATTATAATAAAAAATGAATTTAAAGTAATAGAAATGAATAACATTTAATTAATTATTTAACATTACTTATAAATGATGAATATACTCTATATGATCGATAAAATTATTATAGGGATGTTAAAATAAGAAGATAGAAGGAAATAAATCTTGACATTTTAATCAAAATTATTCTACTTGAGAATCATTCCATTGTATATAATTATAAATAGCATTAAAACCCAAAATATTAAAGTAATTTTAATGATGAAATGAGATTAAAAAGTGAACGAATTTTAGACAAGTAAGGTAATATATGATAAATATAAAATTTGGGTAACCATTTTAGGATGACATTATATAACACATGGGGTTAGATTATATGATCCCTAAAATTAGTTGTATGATTCTCATTTAATAATTATATAAATACAATATTATATAATATATAAAATTTTCATATTAGAAAAATAATTATGATATTTGAGGTCAAATGTTTTTAATGGGTATTTATATATCTTTTGATTAATTTAAAAATATTGTATATTTACAGAAATATACTAATATTAGAATCATTATAATATTAATTTTTATCAATTCCATTAATTTATATTTATCCCTATAATAATTATATATTTAACATTATCATTTTATGAAACTAGAATATAGGTTATCATTGGAAATGAAAAATATAGTTTTTGAAAAAAAATATCCTTTTAATATAAAAGGTGTATTTATTTAATAGAATATTATTAAATAATTTCCAATGAGTTTTAATAATAGGAAAAATATATTTAGAATAGTAATCTCAAAATTAGGTGGAAGTTGTTTTGTTAAAAAATTTAATGTAAATGATATTATAGTATGTAGAAAAATTAATGTATAAATGTTTTTCTATAGAGTTGTCATTAAATGATATTATTTTAAAAAAAATATTAGTGAAATATTTTCGTTATTTTTTAACATAAATAGTCATATTCATAGTTATTATATGTTCATTTTTAAATTTTAAAATGAAATATTTATAAAAAATAGGTGTTGAAATTCCAATTGAATTATATTACTTGTAAATTTTTAAATATCATGAATACATTCTACTAATTAATAAATACCTGAAATATGGTTTTATATAATATATATATGTATTTTTCAATGGCTCAGTATTAGAATTCGTTTTAATTGGATTTTGATTAATAATGATAGTTTCCATTAAACAATCGTAGGGTTCATATTGAAAAAAACTTTACAACATAGTATTAAAGAGGTGTGATAAAGTTACATTACAATATAGAAATATTTTGAGTCATTAATTATAATTAAAATAACCCCAAATAATATAATTCTTAATTTATAAAATAAAAGTTGTAAGAGTTTGAAAAAGTCACTAGATGTTCTTCTAAAATCAGAATTTGAATTCAATTGAAATTATACTACATTTAAAAATATTTTTATCTATATTTAAATGAGAAATTTAAAAAATATAGAACAAAATAAAATAATTATTTTTAATAAAACATTTTCTTGGTAATTCAGATGATTAATTTTAGTTGGTAGGATGTTGGGTTAAATACTTGAAAACCATTTAAAATAAGATTATGATTCTGAATGGACTTTTATTCATATTATTATTTTTATATATAAAAATATAAATACTATTATAGAAACATAATTAATGTGTAATATAGTATTGTAAACAAATGGAATATAATTTTTTCAGTAAATATAAATTTACATTTTATTGGAGATAAATATGAAAATACTAGTTGGGGAAAATGCAATACGTTCAAAAAATATTTAGAATAAAAAAATGGTGGCTGAGTGATATGATTTGGAATGGATAAGTATCATATCAAGATTATAGGAAAATAAGATTACAAATAATATATTTAATTAATCTAAATCTAATTAAATAATTTTATAGATATCTATTAAACAAAATTTAGAAAAATAATCCCAAAAAATTAAATTAATGGAAATTTTTTTGGAAAAAAATTTATTAATGTATAAATATACTTTGAAACATAGCATGAAAATATATTGAAGTGTCCATTTAAAAAATATATATTTCTTCCCAATTATTATAAAAATTCACCAAAAATATTAATTACAAAACCATTAGTGAATTAATATATGCATAAATGTCTTCAAATATATTCTATAAAATGTGTGTCACTATTATACATCCAAAACAGAAATAATTATTTTGTTTTATATAAAAATTATACCCATATAAATCATTAAATTTATATTTCAACATTTATACGTAATATTTCATGAAAAAATATATACTTTGAGTTCTTTAGACTCATTTAAAAGGAGAAATCATAGAGTGAAATGTAAGGGATCCCATAACACCCGTTCTTATATAATTAAATATTTTTCAAAAAAATCATTCAATCCTTTTATTCTTTAACTAAAATGATTCTATTTTCACATTATTAATAAAAACATTATCCATTATTGATGACATTTCAATCATTACCTCTTACATAATAGGTTTCCATGAATGATTACTATATATATATATAAAAGTATAAAATTTCATGTCTTTAATTTTCTTTTGTCATCTCACCAAAGAAAATGTATTTGTAGCAATTCAATGTAATTTAAAAAACCATTCATAAAATATTTAACTACTATTTTATATAACTATAATATTTTTTTTATTATTTCAAAACCTTTTAATAAAGTATTCACCATTGTTGGATTTAATCTACCTTACTGAATGATGGTGTTTTAATTTATTGTTAAGAACATAATTGAAATTATCAAAATGAAATTAATTATTTAATATGACAAAAAGATTATATAATATCATATTTATAAATGTAATATGAAAAAAGTATCTTGATAATAATGATATGAATAGTAAATAAATCATGGTAATTTTTTATTTTCTATTGAAATCTTACGCTGGAAATTGTTTCAAATTTAGGATAATAATAAAGATATTGAACTATTTTTATTATGTAATGACATCAAATATAAACCATGAATTGTTCAAAAAAAAATTATGATTAAATAAGTATATTTTATTTTAACTATTATACCAAAGGTTCTATTGATTTTTTAACCAAGCAACCTCAATAAGAATAACACAAAACCAATTAATAATGTAAATAAATAAAAATTTATAATAAATGAATTAAAAGAATTAAAAAATAAAATAAAAATGAATACCGTTCTAAAAAATGTAACTCTTTCATATAATTTAATTATTTAGGAATATATATATAATAAAATGAAATTATATATTCTGTGGATCAGGTATCTCTTAATAATTTTAATGTGTTAATGGCCTTTTTCCAAATCAAACTGTAATGTTTTATAATATTTTTTATATCAATTCATTGTGTCGAAATTCATTAATTTATATTCTATTTTTATCATTTTATGTTCACTCTATATGTAATTGAAGAATGAATTACAATTAATTGATTTTATTTTTTAAGGGTATTGTTAATGCTTATAATAATTAATTTAAATAAGATATATGTTGTGTTTTATTGATTCCATTGTTATTGGAAATATGATATGAGAATTGGTGGGCCTATGTTTTTTCAACCAAATAAATTATCTAATTATTAATTCTTTAGATAAACTATTATTGAATTATCATGTGATGTTATTATATTTTGAGTACTTTTTATAAATAAAGTCATTATTTTATTTTAGTTGATTACAAGTGATTATGGGAGATATTAATTTAATTTCATAGGAAACCATCGTTATTATTCGATTTTCATTATGAATTATTATGATATTAATAATTTAAATCTATATATTTTATTAAGAATATAATTTAATCTTATTTCATGATTGAATATATGTTTTTGACCATATATGATATTAATTTTTATTATACCAAATAGATATGTTTCCATGGATTATAATATATTGAAGCTGGGTTTGTTTAATTTTATTCCTTTTTGAATCCCTTAAGGATTTATTCTCTTATCTAAAAATTTAAAATTATTATCTTCCAATTTATGGATGTGGTGGTAAAATAAGGGAGGAAATATTCTATTAATGCTGATTTTTTTCATTGAATGAAGTGTATCATTTATGTAACATCATGGCCAATCTGATGACTATTAAGGAAGCCAAACGTGTGGATCACATGGTCTCAAGCATGTCTACCAATATGCTAGAGGCATTTGACAAGTAGTTAGGGTCTATATAGTTGATAGTGGGGAGATTGTACACTCATGTTACAGAATCACAATATAACAATAAAATAGGAAATAACATAAAATAGTGGATGTAGTAAACATTGAACAATATAGAATCTGGATAATAATAATAATAATAATAGATGGTTTACTACATATGGATTACGCCAATGTATACCACAATTAATTCATGTCCTAATGACATATATAAATTAATACAAAGACATTCAAAATGATACAATGTACAATAATGAACTTAGAATGAAATAAAAATTATATAAATCCTGAAGGGAAATACCAACAAGAATCTTGAGCTCCGTATCAATCATGAAGTCCAAAATCCCAGTAAAATCCTAGAAAAAATTAAATCAACCATGCTCATACAACCATATGGTATATTCAGGTGACATAGTATAAGGCCCCGACCATAAAACTTACTTAATCTTGAGTTATTACAAGATTACACCTTGAGGATATTTTTAGGTTTAGAGTTTTAGAGAATTAGATCATAAAACATGCATTACATTCCACATATAGACAAAGTGGTTACATAAAGATAGTGTTCTTATTTCCCATCAATGGAAACATATTTAAAATAAAACATGGATTCCTTCTTGACAGTTCCTTGACACCATCATATCATGTACCTTTCCCTTGACCTGTGAAAAACATTTCAAAAAACATTGGATGAGCATAAAAATCTCAGTAAGAGATATAAAAAATGGAAAGGAAACATGGGTACATATATACATAAGAATGAAATCATACTTTACCCATAAAACATAATCACTTTAACATACCTCATCAAATCATGAATAAATCATATAAATCATAAGACATAAAGGTAACTTGAGGCATTGATAACATTCTTATGTAGGGAGTAACCCTCTTGTTTACGTTTGGAATACCCATCACAGTATATTCCCTAAATCTCTTCGGAGAAACCTTAACGTTTCACTCCTTCGCATTACCTAATGCATTGGAGAGCTATATCGGGCTCACCCACTCTTAGTTTATCATGGAACCACCCGTCTTCATAATAATGCCCAACAACCTCAACATAATCATATCACATAAAGCATGCATAAAGGAAAATAACATTTCCACCTTTCAATCACAAGATATCAATACAAAACATTGATATAAAAACATTATGAAATCCATTTTCAATACCAAAATAAAAGAAAAATAAAGCATGGTATTTATATTTCTTTTAAAAAGAAGGTATGGATTGTAGAGGAAGCTGAAACTCAAATAATGGTCACGGCGGTAGAGAAGTCGTTGTCGCAGCATACGTATGTAAAAAACATTCCCTTTTGTCATTTAGTAAACGCTTCGTATAAAAAAGATTCCTTTTGATTAAATGTAAAAGTCAAAGGGGTTTATACACCATATAAAATAAGTTGTTTATAAAACAAAATATGCCTCAATGAATAGAGATTGAGACGAAGTCCCATACAAAGACGGTATCCTTGGATGAAGGATAAATCAATTACATAATTATGTGTGACAAATGAATACACCAAATATAAGTGGATATTATGTGTAAAATAATCAACGGTCATTCACACATATTCAAAGGATGACATATTCAATAGCTACATGTTTAACCCAAAGAAATCGAAATTGGGTTAAGAAGTTCCCTTGACAGCCTAACGGCGTCACATCAAAATGAGTTGAAGAGAGATAAAAAGTGTATCTCATTACTTGGACATAAAATTTACATCAATAAGGATTTATGAGAACATATCCCAACATAACAATATGTAAATTAAAAGACCCAACAAAAGAAGTCTTTTAAAAAGAGGAGGGTGAATGGTTCCCTTACCGACTTGGGTATCTTTCAAAACACACACCCCATGAAAGAAGGGCAATACATCATTGATGTAAATACTCATAAACGAAAGTATATTACACAAGGAGTATAATAATGGGCAGTACATACACCACTAAAAAGAAATTTTGGCAAATGTAGCATAAATCTCACGGCAATAAAAGTGAGATGAAAAATCCCTTACAAAAATACGGCAACCTAATCGTTGCCACATAAAACATACAAAAATGGATTGATGAGATCAAATAGGGTATCTCATCATATTAACATAATGTTTATAGAAAGAGTAATATAAAATAACATCCCCCCACATAAAAAAGAGGAGATTAAAATAAGTGACATAAAGGAGAGTATTTAAAAAGAAAGAGAGAGGTTAGATCTCTTACGAAAATTCGGCTGCCTAACGCTGCCACTCAAAACTTCAAAATGGATTGATGAGAGAGAATAGGGTATGTCATCACATGAACATAAAAATTACAGTAACAGTAATATAAATGAAAATCTAAATAACATGAATGTTGAGCTTTAAAAGGAATGACATAAAAGAGTGTACTTAAAAAGAAAGAGAGGAGTCGGATCCCTTACGAAAATTCGGCAGCCTAACGGTGCCACTAAAAACTTCCAAAATGGATTGATGAGAGGAAATAGGGTCTCTCATAATATGAACATAATAAGTACAGTAGGAGTAATATAAAAGAACATCCCAACCATAAAAAAGATGAGCATAAAAGGAATTACATAAAAGAGTGTACTTAAAAAGAAAGAGAGGAGTAGGATCACATACCTCGGGTCTAACATGACTCGATCGTTCTTTAATCTCCTAAATAATAAACTCAAGTTAATATCTTATTCCTTAAGAACCTTTTTCAAGTTAATTATTCCTTTTATATCAGTTATTACCATGTCATGAACACTATGTAATTATTTTAGTTAATAACGGTTGTTTAAACGATCATTGGTACTTGAGTAAAAAATTGAACTTGTTGGAAAATAATTTTCCATGTAGTTATAGGTACATCATATCCAGAATAGTATTAATGTTTTAAATATCATATATATCCAGTATATATTCATTTTATACTATTCCATAGCATTTGGAGATAAAAAACTAAAAGCATCGTTCATGGAGATGGTAGGCCGTACGTACGCATGAACCCTACTTTCATTTTTTGTCATATTAATGGAATTAAAACAAAATGAGAGAGATATATATATGTTATAATTCCAGAATGATATCCATAATTTAGATGTAATATAATACAGATATATCCATTATATATATGTACTTATAATATAACATAACATTTTGAGATAAGAAATGAAATGTACCATTCATGGAGACGGTAAGCCGTACGTACGCGTCAACGCTACTTCCATTTCTATTTCATATTTAATGAAATTAAAACAAAATGATACATAGTAGTATTTTAATTCCAGTATGGTATCATATATAATATCATTAAATATATCCTTTATATGTACCACATATTGTATTAACGAATCAAATCACTTTGAGTGGGCGGTAGTCCGTACTTCCTTAAATGAAGATATCGCGTTTACCCATAATGGAAACCATAAAGGTACACCATAAATGAAAAATACAGAAGCTTAAGTAAAACATAAAAATATTATGTATCATATATAAAAATAGTGTCATCTTAATGGCCACCTTTTAATGTGTTAGAAGAATGTTAAACAATCATCGTTTCGGGAGGCAGAAATTCGCCATCCACATAAACAGTATGTTCTTTAACCATTAGATGTAGGTGTGTGTAAGTGTAGCTAGAATACTTCCTATAACAACATCCTAGTATATTTAAGATACTGTATTTGTTACAAAATAAATTAATAAAAAGAGTTTAGGGGGTTGGAGAAGCAAAATAAAACAAAAGGACACAAGTGAAGACATTACCTTAAAATCGGGTAACTCCCTTTGGTTTGAGCTCAAAGGCTTCCTTGGGAAGACTTCTGCCCAATGTGAGGCTTCAAGGAGTTAGAGAGGGATGTGGAGAGACAAAAGGGGCAGGGTTGGCCTAGATAATGGATTTGGGAGTGTGTGTAAGGAGGTAGCGGTGGGGGCCTTTTATAAGAGGAGAGGAGGGGCACTCTTGTAAAGTTACACAATGTTACTTTATTTTCAAAATATTTTCAGATTTTAAAGGTCCCACATTGATGTATTTAGAGGATAAGGTGATAGGGGTTCTAAATTCACTCATACAATAGGTTTTGGACATGTGTAGGTCTTAGATATTACATTATCTTTCCATTTTATTTAAATCGTTAAATAATGTGGTCATCGCTACATCATCTTGATGTCATAAATAATTTAATTTATTTAATGTCAAAAAATTCAAAAAATACTATGATGTAGTAAATCTTTTTATCATTCCAATGACTATTTATAGTCAAAATTATGACTTGAATAACCTCATGTAAAATTTTTTTTAGTAAAATATCTCATGTTTGTGTCGTTTTTACTTTATCATTAAATAAAATGTTATTTATGTCATTTCCCAACCAATGTGGCTCAATGGGGTCCCCATGTTGTCCCATGGATTTTATTGGTCGTCCATGACACATCCAATGAGGCTAGGACATGTGTAAAGCTCATCTAATATTATTAAAACATTATTTTTACCTTAAACTACACTAATTACCTCTAATCGCAATTAAAAACTTAATAAGTTACTATTCACCAAAAAATTATTTTAATCCCATTGAACCAGATTTTACTTCTTAATGACAACCATGTATGTAGGATTTTTGAAATTAAAAACACAAATATTGAAAATTTTCATTTAAACGGAAATATCAGTTTTTATAAGTACCACTTAGTGGTTTCACTATTCATCAAAATTTGAAGTTTTTCAGAAAAATCCCAAAAATTCACCCTAAGCTATATTTGATATTCTGAATTCAAAAAATATTTTACAAAATTCAAAACATATAAGTCACATTAATTAATTTAATAATTAATTCCCGCTGTCAGAGCAAATAGCATGTTTTTATGAAACAATAAGTATCAAAAGATTGACACTAGTTTAAGTCTGATTTCAAAGTGAAATTAATTTCAACGACCACTATTGGATTTAATGGTAAAAATATATTCAAATTTTACTTTAAAACCAACTCAAAAGATAATATAAACATATAAATAAATTAGATTAAAAAGAGGTTTTGAATTAATATACTACATTTTAAACTATTCATTAAAAAATGATCTTTATCTGAAAGATACCAAAAATTTACACAAAGTAAATTTTAATGTCCCAATTCTTAAGAAGAGTTTTATTTGGTCAAATATAATGTATTATAGTGAACAAAACTATATTTAATGATGGTTCTCCATCAAAAGGCGATAAGTGAACCTTTAGTGAAAACTAGGGCATATACGCCTAAAATTGAATTCTTTCCGTATCTTAAGCCTTTATCTTTTATTGGATAAATGTAAAAACATTTAAAAAAAATATAATCATATTTTAGTTATTTATATCCATTACCGCCAATACAATGGATACATGTTAACTACCATTTAAAATAATATTATTTTATTATTAGAGCGCAACGTAAGATTTCAAAGGAACTTGTTGTTGCATATTGGGTACGCCATCGAGCATAGAGTTCCCTTTAAAGTAATATTGATGGTCTATTCACAAATATTGATAAATTTGAAAATGCCATACTCTTTATTTACCGGGGGTGTTACATCCTTCTCCCCTTTTGAGAATTGCGTCCTCACAATTATAAAACTGGGCTTGGAAACATCATTGAAAATCCCACATCGGAACAAGAGTCGGTAAAACAATCACTTTAAAATAAAGAAAGAGAAGTATAGAGGCCACACGAGTTAACCCATACTAGGATTCCATGTAGGAATACATGGACATGGAGGAGAAAACATAGGGTCATGTTCTGATGGAGAGTGATAGAAAACATGTTTAGGAGAAAGTTAACCATAATAAAATCACAAACTTGTGATGGGTTAAACGGTATTCGATTCCCCAGTAGGAAAAGTTAATAGACAAAATTTTTGTTTTAAGTTACTTTTTATTGAGGAATTTATTCATAAGGAAACATAATCACTTATCATGTTGACTTTCAACTTTTATTATATTCCTTACAGAAACTCATATTTTCTCCAAAAGATGAGTATTTAGGAAGACTTGTTCACATTAAGAGTACTATAATCAATTTATATAGAATCACCTAATCCACAATAGAGAACTATATACTTCCCATATCTTTAGAACTTAACCAAAACCAAAACCAAAATGGTTAGTACAAGGTCAGATAATCCAGAAAAGGATAACCCTTTAAAAATAAAATATATGCTTAATCTCCAAAATTTGTCCAACAAAACCCAAAGTTCAACGAGGACCATTTGATAAAAAATTTTTCCATTAAAAATTCTTCAAACTAAACAAAACTAAGATTGAAACCCAAATATTTTAAGGATTTAGTCACATAGTCTTCCAATTTAAATCGTAACATTTATCTCCAAACAACATCAGTTGCTCTTAATGTCTCGTATTGAAATGTAATTAACCTAATCACATATCATCTATGATAGGTTAATAAATATCCATAGATAACCCAAAGTCAACTTACTCTAAATTCATAAAATCATCTAACTAAAAAGAATCCATCAAACTAACCAGGGACTTCATGTAGTCTAGTGGTAGGCGATAAATACCAGTCGCACTTTGGATATGGGTTCAATTCCCGCATCTTTTTCCGATGCGACGGGTTGTCACACGGTCTACATGTTTTCCTTTTTCCAAATCTATATAATTCTCAAATCATTCCCCAAAAAGAGATAAAATCTTCAAAAATATCCATAACCTAATTTAACCTCAATTTTATCTCATGCCTTTTATTTTCAATCATAACATATAATAACCCATAATTACCTCAAAAAGTAAGGATCATATAAACCCTAATGGTTACCTTTATAATTATTACCTGAACTTAAACATCGATTGGTCATCTCGTACATGATGAATTATAGAACATACAAAGGTGTAAGTGGTTGATCATGACTCCTTGATAGTTGGTTTAGAACAACCACGAGTTTCCTCATTGAATACCCCATTTCATCCAGTCTATTAATCAGAGAACCACCACAGTTTCCTTCAAACCAATTGTCACTTTGGTGCCTGCTAGATCCAGCCATTTACTAAAACCAAAAAGGTTAGAGTGAGTATATCAACAAAACCGTCATGTACTAATGATTAAGATAAACACTAAGATATAATTACTCATTCACTTTATCTAAAAACTATGGCACATTCTAAAATCCTAGCCAATATTATAATGACCCATACTTTACATACATTGTTAATACATCAAAATTGAAGCACACTTATTACAACATATGCCAAAACCACAAAGGACCGTATAGGTATAGTGTCTTTAGAAACTGGGAAATATAAACAACTGGTTCATAAATATTCTACAGCGTCTCCCATTTATTTCATCATATCTAGGGTCCCTTTTAACATATTCTACTTAATATCCATCTTCCTGGCCTGGGGAAAGGAAAACATACAAAAAAGGGTGAGCTCAAATGCTCAGCAAGGGCAAATAAAGGAAATAAAAATCATATCATATCTTTTTGAAAATCATAACCGGCAAAAGAGATCATAATATCTTAACATAACATAAATCATAGAAGTGAAAATAAGATCCCCATAATCATAACATAAAACTTGTAACTTTGTGGCATGCACACATAACCATGGAAAATCATTTCTTGTTAGTCATGACTCATTGCCAAGACTATCTTAGTGGACAAAGTCCATTTCTGAACCGAGTTCACTCCTTGTTTCAGTCCTGTATCACTGAACCGAAATAACCTTCCGTTCCAGCCAGGTCTATGTCATGAGATATAAATCTGTACCCAATGCATTGGAGGGAGATATAGGTCCCACCCATCTTATAATGAATCCTTTCTTATGTGTGCCACATAGTCATAAATCATACATCATCACATAACACATGTAACAAAAATGGGATTCTTGAAACATCATGACATCATAAAACAAATCATATAAGGTAAATGACTTCATAAAAATAATTCCCTCACAACATAATCAAATCAATGTAATAATAGGTATAAAAACAGAACCCTTTATTATCTTAGATGGAAAATAATTTTGATAAAACACTTGAACTCCATTCTTGAAGAAAATATCCTTTCTTCTTCAAAAACACTTTTCTTTTCATAACATGTCATAAAATTATAAACTAAAATAAGTTGATTAAAAATAAACATGAAAACTTGTAAAGGAATATTCTTGGAAATAATGTTTTAAAAATCCATTCATGCCGTATAAGTTAAAAAATCATTCTTCGTACTTTTGTCAGAAAAGTCAAAAAGTACCTCATACGAAAAAACGACAAAAGATTCCTTTCATATTCTTTACTAAAAACTCACCGAAGGGTAAAATTGGATTTAAACAATTGTAGGTGGATGGAAATAATATTACATATTGAGGAAACATGGATGTGGATGATAAAATACACCCCAGTAAATGCCAAAGTATAAACAATCTCGGATAAAAATGAGATTGTGATATTTCCCTTACCTTAGGTCAGATTTGCTTTGTATGTGTCTGAATCTCCTGTATAATGGTTTAAATAATGTTATTGACTTATTACAGAATCATACATATTGATATGATATCATATATGGTCACATTCTTAGCTTCTTATTAGTAATATTTCATTGTTACTTGTTACTCGGGTCTTTATTGCCTTTTGTTCCTATGCATGTTTTGCCGAATAAATTCTTATTCTTCTTTTAAGGTTATAGATACCTTATATCCAGAATGGTATTAGTGTAACATATATCATATTTATTCATTCAATTAATTTATATAATTACTATGTAATGATGATCATGTAGAACGAGTCGCTTCACATCGTGGAGACGGTATTCCGTACGTACGCACGAGTGATGATATCGTTCCTATGATCGTGAAATTGTATTGGAGTGTATGTATAATATTTTAGAATCAATATCACCTTTTAATAGTCATATATAGTCATTATTTACACTATTATACCCATCCAAGTAAGGTGGTGGTGGAAAATAGATTACACCACGGCGTGGAGACGGTATTCCGTACGTACGCACGCGCGGTGATTTCATTTTTCCGTAGGATGGATAGAAGGTGAATTAGGTTTGTTTCATATTTATAATAACATATCAGTATGTAAGTAATACTGATGTTATTACTTTATCATTAAACAACTAAATAAGAAGAAGTTGAAGAAGGAAGAAATTGAAAAGATCGGTAATGGATATTACCTCTTCTTTTAAACGCCTCTTCGAATCCTCCACTTAGGGAACTAAGATTGGTCTTTGAAGAAGACCAGTAACTCTAGGATTATTCTAGGGAAGTGGAGAAGGGATTTTGTCAGGGGTTTTTCGAGCTTGAGTGCTCAAATTGGTGTGAGAAGGATGGGGAGGAGGTGCCCTTTTATAAGGGAGGAGAGGGGCACCTTAGGAATATCTCAAAATATTATTTTATATTAAAGTCAAAATCTGTTTATAATGGTTCCAAAGGGTCTTATTTTGAAGGTAAAGTGGGGCTGGGTCGAAATCCTATCAACCAATAGGATTTAGACAAGTTTAGGATATTATTTTAACCTTATCAATTAGGTTTAACTCTAAGTTAAATAATTTAACTTTTACCGTATCTTTTTGTTTTCTTACACTATATGGTTAATACAGTTACTATAACATGCCAAACGAACCCAAAGTTGTTTATTATTAGTATATATATCCTTATCTAAGTCATTTGGCCGAACCATAGATTTTTAGGTAAAAAATAACAATTAATAATATAATATTTGATTTAAAAACTATTTTGTGTCAATTATGACACTATTTGATATATGATTTTTTGTGAAATTCATAACAGAATTATATGTTCGAACCAAGTTGATTAAATCAACACTAACATATCATAGTAACCTATAAAATTAGTGGAATTCATAAAAAGTCTCAAATTACATTTATTTGGGCATTTATAATATCAATTATGTTAACATTTCCTTAAAAGAGTAATTACTGCATAATCGTTGGGTCATATATAAATTAATTTATTTAAAGTCTAAAAATTATAAATAAAATATAATTATGTAGTAAATCTTTTTAGCTTTCTAATGAATATTTATAATCGAATTTATCATATGTATAAACCCATATTAAAAATGTTTTAGTTATTAAACATTGATTTTAACTATTTTAACTATTCATTAAATAAAATAATATTAAATGTCATAATCTAATCCAAGTGGACGTAAATGGTCATATTATATTCATAAGGTTGTTTTTGGTCGAATTAAACTTATCCAATAGAATTAGGACATGTTTTAGGGTAATAGTAATATCATATTTATCCTTAGTTACCCTATTTACTATTAACCGCGGTAAAAAAAGTAAAAAGTTACTATTCACCAAAAAATTATTTTTATCTCATTGAACCAAATTTTACTTACTGATATCAACTGTGTATGTCGGATTTTCAAAATTCCATTCACAGAAGCGGTAAAATTAAGTTTTATGCAAAATTCAGTTTTTAACCTACCACTGAGTGGTTTCACTATTCATCAAAAATTTAAAGTTTTCAGAAAAAAACCAAAATTTCACCCTAGGCTAATTTCGGTATTCCGAATCCAAAAATGAAGTCCATTTTGAAAGATAAAATTTCAAAAAGTTGTTATTACTATTCATAAAGACTATTTTAAATAATATTTTAATAGCATATCGTCGTTTAGTGAAACTCGGTATTGCGTACAACGCAAGCTATCGAGGAAGGTCGTGATTGCGTGTAAAGTAAGCCAAGCTAGTATGTAGTGAAAGATTCCTTTGATAAAAACAAAATATTACTCATAAAAATTTCGGGTGTTACATTCTACCCCCCTTAAAAAGAATTTCGCACTCAAAACTCGTCACTTTGTAACAAACAGATGAGGATACTTCTCCCTCATCATATCCTCAAGCTCCCATGTAGCTTCTTCAAGTTGGTGGTTCCTCCATAAAACATTCACCAATCGAGTGGTCTTGTTTCATAGGACATTTTCGCTACGATCCAGAATCTCTATCGGTTGTTCTTGATAAGAAAGATCTTGCTCCAGCGGTACAACTTCTGAGCTGAGTACATGTGAAGGATCAGGTATGTACTTTCTTAGGAGAGATACATGGAACACATCGTGAACTTGAGAGAGATTTGGTGGAAGCGCCAATCGGTAAGCTACCTTTCCAACACGATCCAATATTTCGAAAGGACCGATATATCTAGGGCTCAACTTCCCCTTCTTTCCAAATCACATAACCTTCTTCCAGGGAGATATTCGTAAGAACACTTTATCACCCACTTCAAACTCTACGTCTTTTTTTCGGTTGTCGGCATAACTTTTTTGTCGACTTTGAGCTGCTCTTATGTGTTGTTGAATAGATTTGACCTTTTCTACCATTTCATCAACGAGATCAGGTCCTAATAGCTTTATTTCCCCAACTTCATCCCAGCATGTTGGAGTCCTACATTTCTTTCCATAGAGAGCTTCATAAGGATCCATCTGAATACTGGAGTGAAAGCTATTATTATAAGAAAATTCCACCAAAGGTAGGTGTTGATCCCAACCTCCTTTGAAATCCATAGAGAAAGCTCTCAACATATCTTCTAGGGTTTGAATTGTTCTCTCAGACTGATCGTCTGTCTGAGGATGATAAGCAGTGCTGAAACTCAACTCTGTATCCAAAGTATGCTGAAGACTTTGCCAGAACTTTGAGGAAAATCTCGGATCCCGATCAGATATAATAGAAAGTGGTACTCCATGCAATCTTACCACTTCCCTTACATATATCCTGGAAAGTTGATCTAGTGTGAAATCCTCTCTAATAGCAATGAAGTGTGCAGACTTTGTAAGACGATCAACTATGTCCCAGATAGCATTATTGCCTTTGGATGTTTTAGGAAGTCCTGTGACAAAGTCCATAGTGATGTTTTCCCATTTCCATTCGGGTATGGGTAATGGTTGTAACATCCCCTTAGACTTCGGTCTCTCAGCTTTAACTTGTTGACAAACCAAGCATCGAGAGACATATTCAGCAACATCTCTTTTCATGCCATCCCACCAGAAGTACTCTTTCAGATCCCTATACATCTTCGTGCTTCCAGGATGAATAGAGAATGATGAACTATGAGCCTCATCCAGCAGCTCCTTCTTTAATTCGAGGATGGGAGGAACACAAACCCGATTCCTGAACATTATTATCCCATCACAATCAAGGTTGAATTCAGGAACATTTCTCACCTTATTTTGTAACTCTACATCTTCTTTCTGTGCCTGTTTAATCTTCACATGTATATATGGTTGAACATTCATTTGAGAAAGATAAGATTTTTCCCCTTCCATTATAATTCCAAGATCCATCCTTTTTAAATCCATAAATATTGGATCTTTTGTGATCCTCATCATGGATAAACTAGCATGGTCTTGTCGACTTAATGCATCTGCCACCTTGTTTGCTTTCCCAGGGTGGTAATGGATTGAGCAGTCATAATCCTTAATCAGCTCAAACCATCTTCTTTGACGCATATTCAGCTACTTTTGTGTGAAAATATACTTTAAACTTTTATGATTAGTATAAATATCACACCTTTCACCATAAAGGTAATGCCTCCAAATCTTTAATGCAAAGATTACCGCAGCTAACTCCAAATCATGTGTTGGGTAATTTTTTCTCATTGATTTTCAACTGTTATGAGGCATAAGCTATCACCATAACATTTTGCATAAGAAAACACCCCAATCCCTTCTTGGATGCATCACTGTAGATCACATACCTTTCTCCACAGCAAGGCAGTGTGAGCACAGGTGCACTGGATAACCTTCTTTTCAACTCCTTGAAATTCTCTTCACATTCCTTTGTCCAAACAAACTTAACTCCTTTCCGATTCAACTTGGTGAGTGGATTAGATAATAGTGAAAAATCTTTTACAAAACGTTGATAATATCCAGCCAAACCAAGAAAACTTCAGATCACAGTTACTGTTGTTGGTCTCGACCATCTTTCAATAACCTCTATTTTTGCTGGATCCACAGATATCCCCTCTTTTGAGATTATGTGACCCAAAAATGCTACTTTTTGAAGCCAAAATTCACACTTGGTAAATTTGGCATAAATCTTCTCCTTTCTCAGGGTCTTCAATATAATTCTCAAGTGATCTTCATGATCTTCCTTGCTCTTTGAATAGACAATAATATCGTCTATAATGACTACCACAAATTGATCACGATAGTCTCTAAAGACTCTATTCATTAGATCCATGAAGATAGCAGGGGCATTAGTAAGACCAAATGGAATCACTATAAATTCATAGTGTCCATACCTTGTACGGAAAGCCGTCTTTGGTATATCATCCCTTTTGACCCTTAATTGATGATACCCTGAACGAAGATCAATCTTGGAAAGGTATTGAGCTCCGCGTAGTTGGTCAAATAAGTCATCAATGCATGGGAGAGGATATTTGTTCTTGATAGTGATCTTTTTAAGTTATCGATAATCAATGCAGAGTCTCATTGATCCATCTTTCTTCTTAACAAATAGAACAGGTGCTCCCCAAGGTGACGCACTAGGGCGTATGAATACCTTATCAATATTATCTTGGAGTTGCTTCTTCAATTCCTGCAACTCAATTGGGGCAATTCTATAAGGTGTCTTTGAAATAGGCAAAGAACCCGGTACGAGTTCTATTGAAAACTCAACTTCACGATTTGGTGGAAGACCCGGTAATTCCTCCGGAAAGACATCATCAAACTCCCGTACGATGGGCATATTCTTAATCGTGAGTTTCTCACCAACCATTTGAGATAAATAACCTTCATTTAGTGGAATCAAGACCCATATGATGGAAGTAATTTCCACTGGAAGGTTATATTCATCCTTGCATCGATAGACGATCGTAGATTGATCTGGAATATGAAATGTGACTTCCCTTCTTTGGCAATTGATATGATCTCCATGTAGAGAAAGCCAATCCATGCCAAAAATCACATCAAATTCCTTTATAGTAAGGATCACAATATTTGCAGGATGCACTTTCCCACAAACATCAATCAAAGAAGAATTATAAAATTTTGATGTGACTGTTGTGCCATTAGGTGTTGTCACAGCTAACTCAACATTTAATTGTTGGGGTAATACAGTGATACCCTTAAAAATTTTTCAGAAATAAAAGAGTGGGTGGATCCAGAATCAAATAAAACATTTTCTACTTTAGAGTGGATGGTAGGTGTACCTTTCACCACATCGTTATCGTACTCCACATCGCTAATAGAAATTGCATGTGACTTTCCTTTGTCTTTAGCCTTAAGAGTTTGTTGACGTCGACCATCATCATCAACCCTTGGATTTGGGCATTGATTGGAATAATGCCCCATCTCCTTGCACTTGAAACATTGAAGTGTAGTAGGTTCATTCTGTGCATCCCTTCCTTTGTTTTCATCATTAGACATCTTCTTCCCATCATTGCGGCATTCAAATGCCCGATGACCTTCCTTCCCACATTTGAAACATTTACTTGTCCCTTTCAGACAAATCCCTCCATGTTTCTTTCCACACATTGTGCATAAGGGAATGTTCATCTTCTTTTCAGTGTGCTCTTTAGATTTTCCTTTGAATTCCATTTTCCTCCTCTTATTAAACCCATATGATTGACGAGTTACTCCAATCTCCATCTCAACTTTGAAAGCACATCGAACAATTTCCTCGTATCTATTGAAGTCCCTTATGGCTAAGGCCCTTCGAAGACTTGGTTTTAAGCCACTAAAGAATCGATCGATCTTAATCTCAGGTTGGATAATAATACCAGAAGCGTATCTTGCAAGTCTTGTAAAATTTTCTTCATAGGTGCCAACAGATTCATCATCCTTTTGCTTCAGTTCAAGAAACCCTTTCTCCATCCTTGTTTGGAGAATACGAGGGACGTACTTATTGAAAAATAAGTTCTTGAACTCGTCCCATTCCATAGACTCAATTTCATCCCTTTGCCTTGTATTCTTAATAAGATTCCACCATTGATCAGCATCACCTTCCAAACGATACACCGCTAAGATGACTTTATCATGCTCAGAACATTGAAGAACTGAAAATATCATTTCAGTAGTACTAATCCATTGTTCAGCAACTAATGGATCAGTAGACCTGCTGAATGAAGGTGGACGCTATCTCATGAAGGATTCAACAGAATGTTGCTCCTTCCTTTGCTCGTTTGGAAATCCTGCATGATTCATAGCTTGAGAAAGTTGTGTGAGCATGGCTACAAGATTTTGCATTCCATCTCCCATGACTTTTGGTTGCTCAGGGGGACAATCATTGCATTGCCCGTCGTATTCTGTATTAACACGGTTCCTCTGGGTTCCAGCCATTGACTAAAACCAAGAAGAATAGTGTGATCAACACTAATTATAATAGGAGAACCACATAATCAAGAATAAAATTTCACACTTAAGGTCTTATCCAAGGGTATTTATGGCCATTTCTAAAACATTAAGATTGTGTTCTATGCTTAGAATTGTCCTTAGGGTTCTTACGAAGGCTTTAGCATCATAGTTTCCAAAGGTTGACTATACCTTTCCTCTGATACCAACTATAATGACACATAATTTACATACATTGTTAATACTTCAAAATTGAAGCACACATATTACAACATATGCCAAAACCACAAAGGACCGTATAGGTATAGTTTCTTTAGAAACTGGGAAACATAAACAACTGGTTCAAAAATCTTCTACAGTGTCTCCCATTTATTTCATCATATCTAGGGTCCCTTTTAACATATTCTACTTAATATCCATCTTCCTGGCCTGGGGAAAAGAAAACATACAAAAAAGGGTGAGCTCAAATGCTCAACAAGGGAAAATAAAGGAAACAAAAATCATACCATATCTTTTTGAAAATCATAACCTGCAAAAGAGATCATAATATCTTAACATAACATAAATCATAGAAGTGAAAATGAGATCCCCATAATCATAACATAAAACTTGAAACTTTGTGGCATGCACACATAATCATGGAAAATCATTTCTTGTTAGTCATGACTCATTTCCAAGACTATCTTAGCGGACAAAGTCCATTTCTGAACCGAGTTCACTCCTCGTTTCAGTCCTGTATCACTGAACCGAAATAACCTTCCGTTCCAGCCAGGTCTACCTCATGAGATATAAATCTTTACCCAATTCATTGGAGGGAGATATAGGTCCCACCCATCTTATAATGAATCCTTTCTTATGTGTTCCACATAATCATAAATCATACATCATCGCATAACACATGTAACAAAAATGGGATTCTTGAAACATCATGAAATCATAAAACAAATCATATAAGGTAAACGACTTCATAAAAATAATTCCCTCACAACATAATCAAATCAATGTAATAATAGGGATAAAAACAGAACCCTTTATTATCTTAGATGAAAAATAATTTTGATAAAACACTTGAACTCCATTCTTGAGGAAAATATCTTTTCTTCTTCAAAAACACTTTTCTTTTCTTAACATGTCATACAATTATAAACTAAAAGAAGTTGATTAAAAATAAACTTGAAAACTTTTAAAGGAAGCTTCTTGGAAATAATGTTTTAAAAATCCATTCATGCCGTATAAGTTAAAAAAACATTCTTCGTACTTTTGTCAGAAAAGTCAAAAAGTACCTCAGACGAAAAAACGACAAAAGATTCCTTTCATATTCTTTACTAAAAACTCACCGAAGGGTAAAATTGGATTTAAACAATTGTAGGTGGATAGAAATAATATTACATATTGAGGAAACATGGATGTGGATGATAAAATACACCCCAGTAAATGCCAAAGTATAAACAATCTCGAATAAAAATGAGATTGTGATATTTCCCTTACCTTAGGTCCGATTTGCTTTGTACGTGTCCGAAGATCCTGTATAATGGTTTAAATAATGTTATTGACTTATTACAGAATCATAAATATTGATATGATATCATATATGGTCATATTCTTAGCTTCTTATTAGTAATATTTCATTGTTACTTGTTACTCAGGTCTTTATTGCCTTTTGTTCTTATGCATGTTTTGCCGAATAAATTCTTATTCTTCATTTAAGGTTATAGATACCTTATATCCAGAATGGTATTAGTGTAACATATATCATATTTATTAATTCAATTCATTTATATAATTACTATGTAATGATGATCATGTAGAACGAGTCGCATCACATTGTGGAGACGGTATTCCGTACGTACGCATGAGTGATGATATCGTTCCTATGATCGTGAAATTGTATTCGAGTGTATATATACTATTTAAGAGTCAATAGCAGTTTTTAATAGTCATATATAGTCATTATTTACACCATTATACACATCCAAGTAAGGTGGTGATGGAAAATAGATTACACCACGGCGTGGAGACGGTATTCCGTACGTACGCACGCGCGGTGATTTCATATTTCCGTAGGATGGATAGAAGGTGAATTAGGGTTGTTTAATATTTATAATAACATATCTGTATGTAAGTAATTCTGATTTTATTACTTTATCATGAAACAAATAATGTAGAAGAAGTTGAAGAAGAAAGAAATTGAAATGATCGGTAATGGATATTACCTCTTATTTTAAACGCCTCTTTGAATCCTCCACTTAGGGAGCTAATATTGGTCTTTGAAGAAGACCAGGACCTCTAGGATTATTCTAGGGAAGTGGATAAGGGATTTTGGCAGGGGTTTTCCGAGCTTGAGTGCTCAAATTGGTGTGAGGAGGATGGGGAGGAGGTGCCCTTTTATAAGGGAGGAGAGGGGCACCTTAGGAATATTTCAAAATATTATTTTATATTAAAGTCAAAATCGGTTTATAATGATTCCAAAGGGTATTATTTCGAAGGTAAAGTGGGGATGGGTCGAAATACTATCAAAAAATAGGATTTAGAGAAGTTTAGTTTATTATTGTAACCTTATCAATTAGATTTAACTCTAAGATAAATAATTTATCTTTTACCATGTCTTTTTGTTTTCTTACACTATATGGTTAATACACTTACTATAACATGCCAAACGAACCCCAAGTTGTTTATTATTAATATATATATCCTTATCTAAGTCATGTGGCCGAACCTTATATTTTTAGGTATAAAATAACAATTAATAATATAATATTTGATTTAAAAACTATTTTGTGTCAATTTTGACACTATTTGATATATGATTTTTTGGGAAAGTCATAACAGAATTATATGTTCGAACCAAGTTGATTAAATCTACACTAATATATCATAGTAACCTATAAAATTAGTGGAATTCATAAATAGTCTAATATTACATTTATTTGGGTATTTATAACATTAATTATGTTAACATTTCCTTAAAAGGGTAATTACTACATAATCGTTGTGTCATAAATAAATTAATTTATTTAATTCTAAAAATTATAAATAAAATATCATTATGTAGGAAACATTTTTAGCTTTCTAATGAATATTTATAATCGAATTTATCTTATGTATAAACCTATATTAAAAATGTATTAGTTATTAATCGTTGATTTTAACTATTTTAACTATTCATTAAATAAAATAATATTCAATGTCATAATCTAATCCAAGTGGACCTAAATGGTCATATTATATTAATAAGGTTGTTTTTGGTCGAATTAAACTTATGCAATAGAATTAGGACATGTGTTAGGGTAATTGTAATATCATATTTACCCTTAGTTACCCTATTTACTATTAACCGCGGTAAAAAAATGTAAACAGTTACTATTCACCAAAAAATTATTTTTATCACATTGAACCACATTTTACTTACTGATTTCAACCGTGTCTATCGGATTTTCGAAATTCCATTCACAGAAGTGGTAAAATTAAGTTTTATGCAAAATTCAGTTTTTAACCTACCACTTAGTGGTTTCACTATTCATCAAAAATTGAAAGTTTTCAAAAAAAAAACCAAAATTTCACCCTAGGATAATTTTGGTATTCCGAATCCAAAAATGAAGTCCATTTTGAAAGATAAAATTTCAAAAAGTTGTTATTACTATTCATAACGGCTATTTTAAATAATATTTTAATAGCATATCGTCGTTTAGTGAAACTCGGTATTTCGTACAACGCAACCAATCGAGGAAGGTCGCGATTGCGTGTAAAGTAAGCCAAGATAGTATGTAGTGAAAGATTCCTTTGACAAAAACAAAATATTACTCATAAAAATTTCCGGTGTTACAAATATGGTAATGTCACTTTTTCTTAAAGAATACCCTAACCTCTAAAGTTATCTAAACCCACCTTTGATACCAACTATAAGGCCCCGGCCTTAAACCATACATAATCTTGAGTTATTACATGATTCCACCTTGAGGATCTTTTTTGGTTTAGAGTTTTAGAGAATTAGATCATAAAACTTGCATTACATTCCACATATAAACAAAGTGATTACATAAAGATAGTATTCTTCTTTCCCATCAATGGAAACATATTTAAAATAAAACATGGATTCTTTTTTGACACTTCCTTGACACCATAATATCATGTACCTTTCCCTTGACTTGTGAAAAACAATTCAAAAAACATGGGATGAACATAAAAAGATCAGTAAGGGATATAAAAATATGGAAAGAAACATGGGTACATATATACATAAGAATGAAATCATACTTTACCCATAAAACATAAGCACTTTAACATACCTCATAAAATCATGAATAAATCATAGAAATCATAATACATAAAGGTAACTTGAGGCATTCATAACATTCGTACATAGGGAGTAACCCTCTTGTTTATGTTTGGAATACCCATCACAGTATATTCCCTATATCTCATCGGAGAAACCTTAACGTTTCACTCCCTCGCTTTACCCAATGCATTGGAGAGCTATATCGGGATCACCCGCCTATAGTTTATCACGGAACCACCCGTCTTCATAATAATTCCCAAGAACCTCAACATAATCGTATCACATAAAACATGAATAAAGGAAAATAACATTTCCACATTTCAATCACAAGATATCAATACAACACATTGATATAAAAACATTATGAAATCCATTTTCAATACCAAAATAAAAGAAAAGTAAAACATGGTATTTATTTTTCTTTTAAAAAGAAGGTATCGATTGTAGAGGAAGCCGAAACTCAAATAATGGTCATGGCGGCGGAGAAGTCATTTTCACCACATACATATGACAAAAACATTCCCTTTTTTTGTTTAGTAAACGCTTCATATAAAAATGATTCCTTTTGATTAAACGTAAAAGTCAAAGGTGTTTATACCCCGTATAAAAGAAAGTTGTGTATAAAACAAAATATGCCTCAATGAATGGAGATTGAGACAAAGTCCCATACAAAGACGGTATCCTTTGATGAAGGATGTATCAATTAAATAATTATGTGTAACAAATAAATACACCAAATATAAGTGGATATTAAGTGTAAAATAATCAAAGTTCATTCACACATATTCAAAGTATGACATATTCAATAGCTACATGTTAAACCCAACGAAATCGAAATTGGGTTAAGAAGTTCCCTTGACAGCCTAACAGTGTCACATCAAAATGAGTTGATGAGAGATAAAAAGTGTATCTCATCACTTGGACATAAAATTTACATCAATAAGAATATATGAGAACATATCCCAACATAAAAATATGTAAATTAAAAGATCCAACAAAATAAGTCTTTTAAAAAGTGGAGGGTGAAAGGTTCCCTTACCGACTTGGGTATCTTTCAAAACATACACCCCATGAAAGAAGGACAATACATCATTGATGTAAATAGTCATAAACGAAAGTATATTACATAAAGAGTAGAATAATGGGCAGTACATACACCACTAAAAGAATATTTTGGCAAATGTAGCATAAATCTCACGGGAATAAAAGTGAGATGATAAACCCCTTACGAAAACTCGGTAGCATAATCGGCGCCACATAAAACATACAAAAATGGATTGATGAGATAAAATAGGGTATATAATCATATTAACATAAAGTTTATAGAAAGAGTAATATAAAATAACATCCCCAACATAAAAAAGAGGAGCTTAAAAGAAGTGACATAAAGGAGAGTACTTAAAAAGAAAGAGAGAGGTTAGATCTCTTACGAAAATTCGGGAGCCTAACGGCGCCACTCAAAACTTCAAAATGGATTGATGAGAGAGAATAGGGTCTCTCATAAAATGAAAATAAAAATTAAAATAAGAGTAATATAAAAGAACATCTCAATTACATGAAATATGGGCTTTAAATGGAATGACATAAAAGAGTGTTCTTAAAAAGAAAGAGAGGGGTAGGATCCCTTACGAAAATTCGGCAGCCTAACGGTGCCACTCAAAACTTCCAAAATGGATTGATGAGAGGAAATAAGGTCTCTCGTCATATGAACATAATATGTACAGTATTAGTAATATAAAAGAACATCCCAATCATAAGAAAGATGAGCTTAAAAGGAATGACATAAAAGAGTGTACTTAAAAAGAAAGAGAGGAGTAGGATCCCTTACCTCGGGTCCGACTTGACTCGATCATTCTTTAATCTCGTGAATAATAAAATCGAGTTAATTTATACGTTCTTAAGAACCTTTTTCAAGTTCATTATTCCTTTTATATCACTTATTACCATGTCATGAACACTATGTAATTATTTTTGTTAATAACGGTTGTTAAAACGATCATTGGTACTTGAGTAAAAAATTGAACTTGTTGGAAAATAATTTTCCATGTAGTTATAGGTACATCATATCCAGAATAGTATTGATGTTTTAAATATCGTATATATCCATTATATATTCATTTTATACTATTCCATATCAGTTGGATATAAAAAACTAAAAGCACTGTTCATGGATACGGTAGGCCGTACGTACGCATGAACGCTACTTTCATTTTTTGTCATATTAATGGAATTAAAACAAAATGAGAGAGATATATATATGTTATAATTCCAGAATTATATACATAATTTAGATGTAATATATTACATATATATCCATTATATATATGTACTTATAATATAACATAACATTTTGAGATAAGAAATGAAATGTACCGTTCATGGAGACGGTAAGCCGTACGTACGCATGAATGCTACTTCCATTTCTATTTCATATTTAATGGAATTAAAACATAATGATACATAATAGTATTTTAATTCCAGTATGGTATCATATATAATATCATTAAATATATCCTTTATACATACCACATATGGTATTAACGAATCAAATCACTTTGAGGGGGCGGTAGTCCGCACTTCCTTAAATGAAGATATCACGTTTACCCAAAATGGAAACCATAAAGGTACACCATAAATGAAAAATACAGAAGCTTAAGTAAAACATAAACATATTATATTTCATATATAAATATAGTGTCATCTTAATGGCCACCTTTTAAGGTGTTAGAAGAATGTTGAACAATCATCATTTCGGGAGGCAGAAATTCGCCATCCACCGAAACAGTATGTTCTTTAACCATTAGATGTAGGTGTGTGTAAGTGTAGCTATAATCCTTATTATAAAAAATCCTAGTATATTGTAGATACTGTATTTGTTACAAAATAAATTAATAAAAAGAGTTTAGGGGGTTGGAGAAGCAAAATAAAACAAAAGGACACAAGTGAAGACATTACCTTAAAATCGGGTAACTCCCTTTGGTTTGAGCTAAAAGGCTTCCTTGAGAAGACTTCTACCCAATGTGAGGCTTCAAGGAGTTATAGAGGGATGTGGAGAGACAAAATGGGTAGGGTTTGGCCGAGAAAAAGGCTTTGGGAGTGTGGGTATGGAGGTAGAGGTGGGGGCCTTTTATAAGAGGAGAGGAGGGGCACTCTTGTAAAGTTACAAAATGTTTTTTATTTTCAAAAGAGTTTCGGATTATAAAGGTCCCACATTAATTTCTTTCGAGGATAAGGTGATAGGGGTTCTAAATTCACTCATACAATAGGTTTTGGACTTGTTTAGGTCTTATATATTACATTATCTTTCCATTTTATTTAAATCGTTAAATAATGTGGTCATCGCTACATCATCTTGATGTCAAAAATTATTTAATTTATTCAATGTATAAAAATTTAAAAGATACTATGATGTAGGAAATATTTTTATCTTTCCAATTACTATTTATATTCAAAAATATTACTTGTATAACACCATGTAAAAATTGTTTTAGTAAAACATCTCATGTTTGTGTCATTTTTACTTTATCATTTAATAAAATGTTATTTATGTCATTTACCAACAAAAGTGGCTCCATGGGGTCCCCAAGTTGACCCATGGATTTTATTGGTCGGCCATGACACATACAATGAGGGTAGGACATGTTTCAAGCTCATCTAATATTATTAAAACATTATTTTTACATTAAACTACACTAATTACCTCTAATCGCGATTAAAAACTTAATAAGTTACTATTCACCAAAAAATTATTTTATTCCCATTGAACCTCATTTTACTTCTTAATGACAACCATGTATGTAGGATTTTTGAAATTCAAAACACAAAGATGGAAAAATTTCATTTAAACAGAAAAATCAGTTTTTATAAGTACCACTTAGTGGTTTCACTATTCATCAAAAATTGAAGTTTTTCAGAAAAATCCCAAAAAATCACCCTAAGATATATTTGATATTCCGAATTGAAAAATGAAGTCTATTTTACAAAATTAAAAAAATATAAGTCACATTAATTAATTTAATAATTAATTCCCGTTGTCATAGAAAATAGCATGTTTTTTTGAAATAATAAGTATCAAAAGATTGACATTTGTTTAAGTCTGATTTCGAAGTGAAATTAATTCCAATGAACACTATTGGATTTAATGGTAAAAATATATTCTAATTTCACTTTAAAACCAACTCAAAAGATAATCTAATCATATAAATAAATTATATTAAAAAGAGGTTTTGAATTAAAATACAACATTTTAAACTATTCATTAAAAAATGAACTTTATCGGAAAGATACCAAAAATTTACACAAAGTAAATTTTGATGTCCCAATTCTTAAGAAGATTTTTATTTGGTCCAATAGAATGTATAAGAGTGAACAAAGCAATAATTAATGATGGTTCGCCATCAAAAGGCGATAAGTGAACCTTTAGTGAAAACTAGGGCATATACGCCTAAAATTGAATTCTTTCCATATTTTATGCCTTTATCTTTTATTGGATAAATGTAAAAGCATTTAAAAACATATATAATCATATTTTAGTTATTTATATCCATTCCGCCAATACAACGGCTACATGTTAACTACCATTTAAAATAATATTATTTTATTATTAGAGTGCAACGTAAGATTTCAAAGGAACTTGTTGTTGCATATTGGGTACGCCATCGAGAATAGCGTTACCTTTAAAGTAATATTAATATTTTGTTCACAAAAATGGATAAATGTGAAAATGTCATACTCTTTATTTACCTGGGGTGTTACACCTAGTATAATGGAAAGCCAAGTAAGTTGTGAGATAATAATCTCAGTTGGATCCCACAAAATTTGTATATTATTGAATCTAGTCTGTGATGTATATTTCCAAGCAGCGGGTAGGTATAATAATGAATATATAAAAATAGAACTGGACAGAAAAAAAATCACCAATATAGGTTCCTAAGGGCCACCTAGCAGTTATACCTTCTTCAACTTATAGCTTGAAATTGGTCTGATCAGTTACCATACATATATAAAAATATTATATATGTATATAATTTGTTCTATTTGGATTCAAACAATAAGATCCAAGTGTGTGAGGATTCCTAATATCCACATAACTAAAATACTACTACTGGAATAGATGGGGTGTATCTCAGGACTCTATAACTATTATAACGACCTAAAAATCTCATGTAATATGGTATATTAACTATATACCAATATAGTGGGGGTGTCATGCTCGTTACTCGGGATATATAGTGTGCATTAAATGGCATCACTATAATCATAGAACGTGGCGTGAAAAACTCATTGCCCATATCATATCACATTTGTGAGATGCCATGTTCCACACATGATGTAATGGAGCTTGATATATCAATAATCAATGATTCCCTCACAATTTTATATGAACCTCATTAAATTAATATTATTGTTTGTAGTTAATTTCATTGATGAAAAACATTTCCTCCACCCAGTTATCCAATGGTATAAAGGAATCATCATATTAATAATTCTTAAAATTATATAATAACTAACATTTAATGAATTAAAAAAACTATTATCATCAATATCATTACATATATAAAAATTAAAATTATTCATTCAATGATTTTGTGGACATTACAACCATTACATTTCATTTGATTTATAAAACTCATATCATTTAATGTATGCAAAAAACAAGATTAAGACATAACATTTGAAACAAAAATTGAAAATAAAACACATCATAAGTTAGCTATTCAAATGTAATTAAATGATTTCTATATATTATAAATATAAATGAAATTAATAAGCATCCAAGGGTAAAATGGGGTGGAGACAAGGTTAATAAAGTTAAATTCTAACCTAGAAATTTTCATAAACATGCAGTGAAAAAGCATTAGATTTTTTACAATGGTCGTAGCACGTAGAAGGTTTCATGGCTCATAATGGAATTTATATTTAATAGGAAAAATCAATTTTATTTCACCAGAAAGTTCAAGTCATAAACATTTCATTTTACTAAGCATAAATATTTCATAACAAAAACATTAATGAAATGTATCCAAACATCTTATAAAACACTATATACCACTTTTTGTGTTTGAAGATGGTGAACCTCATCCAAGCTGTTTAATATAAAAACATTATATTATTCTTAAATAAATAATTTATCACATTTAATAATTAAATTAATGTTCCATTAAAAAATTCACATAAAAGAAGAATTCTATAAAAAACTACCTAAACATGGAAAATAGGTATATGATTTCAATATTACACATGGGAGTTTCCATGATCCAAATAGACAATATTATACATAGGAAAAGAAAATTATAAATAAAAACTGAATTCTTAGAGTCATTCCAAGAATATATTCATTTAATTTTCAAAGTGTAATATATGTAAGAACACCAAAGGGGTGTTTTTGAATGTGTTTGGAAACCAAAAACCACTAAATAATGGTCATAAGGTGTTCATTTTGGTAAGATGATACATTTGATATGAAGGAACCCGATATAATGATAAAATCAGAAATGAATGATGTGCGACATAATGACACCATTCATAAGTCAATATAAAATTGATTAATGTTTCTTAGACCTTCTATAGATATCATGTGATGTAACAATCATCTAATATCAATCTATGATTCATTTCAGTTCGTAAGAGTTCTAAGAAACTAACATTTTCCAAAAATATGTTCCAAATGAGAATGCACAAAAAATATTGATGTTGATTTGAAAGTAAATGAATAATGATTCCAAAGTGCTCAAGATCATAACAATGTGGATCAATGGAGGCCAATTGTGTGTGAATGAAATGATGGATGGTAGTGATATATAAAATTCTAGATTGTCTTGAAAGTGAAGCGAAAGAAACATGGTTGAGATCACACATTAGAGTAGAATAAGAAAATAAATTATGGAAAAAATAAATACACCACATTAATGGAAAAAAATTTCATTTCCCTCAAAAAAATTAGTCCCATGATTTTTTACATAGTTTCTCCAAATTTTTCACTAACCATACTCCTCACATTCATTTTGAAAAAACCCCACATGTTTTGAGTAACACAATTAACCTAACCTTTAAATTGCTATGTGGTCTATATAATATATGTACTATGAATTTTAATAAATTGTATTTTCTCTGATTTTATATTTATAATTTAATTAAAAAATTCTATAATGAAACGCTAAAACAGCCCGTTGTTCTGATTACTGGTGTGCCTGGTACGATTCGTTGAAAATGATAATATTTTAATAATGTGTGTAGTAAGGTTTTCTTTAAAAAAATAATAACCAACGAATGGATATTTGGATAAGAAATCTAAGTGCACTACCTCATTTAAAATAATGAATTTGACATAGGTGGGTCCTACATCAACTGGTGTGGGTTAGTGAGAAACTAAATTTTTGGATGTATTAGTAGTAAAATATTTAATAACAATATTTTATAACATTTAAAAACTATTTTATTTTGATGAAATAATTCGTTTTCCATATATTAGAATTTTTTAGGAATTCAGGGTTATAATGATAACCGTAGTATTCACCTTAGATAAGGATAAAAATGTTCTATCAACGACAATGATAGATCGACGATCGATGGATGATGATGACACACCTCCACCCTTCAACGACTAATGATCCAATCTACATGTAGGGTGATGTTTCTATGTGATTCGTTCCACATTGTAAAATTCTTTTATGAATGTGGACCAACCCCTGAAAATGGTTGATCTATGGTGAGATCGCATGTTGTATGGGGGTTTTCTTTTGGGAACATTTCAAACTAGTATAGATCTATTTGATTGCTTCTTTCATTATAATACTTCAAGCCAAGATGAATCAAGGCTGACACGAACAAATTCCATGATCCATGCATCAGGTGTTTCATGTGTATCTCATTTTTTTCTCCCTCATTTTTTCACGTTCGTCATGTTCTTCATTATTTTTATGAGTTGATGATTGTTGAGCCTACGATTCATGTTGAAATAACCATAGACCGAAGATTATACACCACAACGAAACTGCAGAGGTGACATAGTGAAGGCATGGCATAATTTTTCCAAGGTAGTAACTTATGGTGGTGCATGGTGGTGGTGCATGAAGGTTCCTAAAAAAGTAGCATTGGAAGTTCTAGGTGGACCCCCAGTGGGTGGGATGGTGGTGAAAGAAGGATGTAGCCCAATGAGTTGGTCTAAGAGGAGTGTAAGGATGATTGTTGGCCACTAGTGGGGAGGCCAATAGTTGAGGTGGAGAATGGTCATGGTGGGACCACATGGGATCCCATGGAAAGAGTGATGTCAGCTGGATGGGATGGTTTTGTTTGGGCCAAGCCAGTTCGGGTCAGACACGGACTATACCTGAGTCATCCAATATCAAGAAAACATCCATAACATTCAAATGGATGATTTTTTTATGATCCATCTATGGAATTCGGACCCTTTAGATAAGAAAAAACATTTTAGATACTATATGATAGATTCTGTTAAAATTGTTATATGGTCAAATGGATCTAGGAGTAGGTTCTCCTGTAAAGAGTCTGCTACGAGCTAATTTCATTGGATGAAGCTGATTGAGAAGTGATGCGACCTAGAGGCTATGAGAACTAGAATCCATGTGACCTTGATGTTATGTGACATAAAATATATGTGAACTAAAATTGGTGGGAATTAAATGTCATGTGACCTAGATGTTATGTGAACAAGAAGATGAATGTATTACATAGATACTGTATGTCTTACCAAGACTGTGTGTTTTATGGAGACTGTGTTTCTTACTGAGACTGTGTGTACTATATGACTATGTGTCTTATGGTGACTGTGTGTATTATGGAGACTATGTGGCTCATGGATACCGTCTTCCTCATTAGATTGATTATATAAGGAATTTCATATAATATATGTTATATACATATACCTTGGTTAGATGACTATATATTCTTTTTTTGGTGAAATTTGTGGTGTCATATCTTTTGATTTAAATGTGTTATACTTCTTGGATTCCCAGGAGGTATACATCAGTTATTTTTAGTGTAATTATTTTTTGTTTTTTAGGTTTCATTCTAAGTATTTTTTCTCACCCATTCACGGGTTTTTCCTACACATGACATGTCTTGTGAATATGATTGATGCTTTTACAGAGTCCTAGGATGACATGGACCAGGTACCACTTAGAGATATAAGACATAAAAGGTGTACTCTAATTGATTTAAACATCTATCATACACCTTACCTTCGAGATGGGTTTTTTTACAGATGAGTTTTAGAAAGTGGTTCATTTACTTCTCAAATTATTTATTATGTCAGGCTTGTATTTTGGACCTCTATATATTATATTTTCCCACTATCATATTTTTTATTAGGGATCAGAGAGTATGAATGTATGATTTAAATGGTGTTTTTAAATTTCTTCATTTTGGTCTTGGAAATGATTATGTTGGTATATGTCCTTAGGAAAATTCCTCTAATTTTTGTGGTATTCCTAAGTGGTGCTAGTCTTCTTCCCCTATCCTGTTAGATGAGGGATAGGGGTAGTCACAACACGGGACCCTCTATGAAAAGTCATGATAGACTGGTTTTAGAGGGATGTTCTTATTTACATAATGACTGAGAGTTTATGAGGTTGATTTGGTGTGACAGTGTCGAGTCTTTCAGTTTCATCTTTCAGGATAGGGAATTCAATGTTTGTGTGGTAGCGAACATATCAATACCAAAGGACTCTAGAAACCTACTTCATGACTCAGTACATGAAAAAAAATGGTGCATGGAATTTAATAGTACTTGAATCATATAGGATTTGGGTGTGTTCTCATGTCCTTCTTAAGTCTTCTCACCAGGTATACTCTATTGACTATGGTAGACCATGTTTTTTTAAGACTAATTCACGCAAACAACCTTATAAGAAAATATTGCGTGATCATGATGATGATCCACCAATAGGTGAGGTTATGGTATGGGGCCATGTACTAGAGACATCCATGTACTAGATTTAGAACATCTTAGTGGGGTACTAGTAATACTACCTTCATTAAGGAAGCAGTTACTACTCATACTACTTGTTGAGGATGCACAACATTTGAGAGCATTGAATGAGTTCTATAGGTAGTGGATTCATAGGTTTGAGTGTGAGGAAGACCCCAAACTAGTTGAGGATTGGATAGATGTAGTCACACATGTATTCTGCCTTATGAGGACACCTCCTGACCAGATTGACATTCTTGAAGAAATTTTTCTTCAGGTCTTAGTTGGATGATAGTGGAGCCTCGTGACCCATACACAAAATGAAGAGACTCTATCCTATGAATAATTCAATTGAATCCTAATGGATGAGTTCTTTCTAGATATTTTTTGATTTGTGCACATTTATATCTCTAATATCTGCAGTTCAGAAATCCGACTGTCATGGAGTACTCGATAAGGTTTATTGTTCTTTCTCACCACTCCACAGAAATGATGTAAGACCCATTCATTAGGGATCCTAACTTCGAGAAGGGTTTATGTCCATAGATAATTGAATCGATCATATCCCTTATTATTACTACAACTGTTGTGGTACAGGAGTGATCCCTTCTATTGGAGAGATTTATGGTGGAGTAGATGCAAGTTGTCAGATCTACTAGTAGGCACATATTAGCTGAGTATTCGGCAGTGGGAATATGACAGAAGATGCATTTAACCATGTTCGACAGGAACTCAAGGGGATGACACTAGGTTATAGGAAATGTGGTGTGGGGGTTCCCATGGTAGATTGAGTTAGCCGAAATACAGACAGTGTTACTTGTGTGGTTGTCAGGGACATATGGCTTGAGATTGTCAGACTCATCATATGGACGTTCAGAATATGGTGGAGGGCCATCGAGGAAGATGTTGAGCCATAAGAAAGGCAGTATTTAGTGTAGTGGATGTGGTAGTGGATTAGTCATGGAAACAAGAGGTGGGCAGAGGATTGGCATATTACCACCACCACCCCTAGGTGGTCTAGGGAAGGCATTGAGAGCATGTGGCCAGATATTTGGATAAGTGCAAGTGATAAAGGATAATGACCCAAATACTCTATGAATTATTAGATGTATAAACTATGGAACATCCACCCTATGTATTATTTTCATAGATATATTTTCTACTCATTCTTTTCATTCCACGCACAATATTTTTTTCTCAAAGATTTCAGTTGAACCATTGATGACCCATACTCATAAAGACTCCTAGAGTAGGTGATTTTATAATCACACACTATTTCTGATTGTGTGATCCTACTCTTGGAGATAGGAGTTTCAATTGGAATATATTGGTATCTGCATCTAGGTCTCACGATGTCATTCCCGATAAGTACATGTTATCCACAATCCATGCTTAGATTGATTGTTTTTGGAGTAGATTGTGCTGGGTCCACAATTATTTGACTCTATTTTCATTTTTTGTGAAATTGAAAGGCATGTAGTGCCCGAGGGACATAATAATAGGAGGGTGAAGACAATTAGAACTAGTTTTCCATCTTCACCCTCTATGTGGTGGATGATAGGAGTCCTCAGTTTCGTACAGAAGTTGTAATGTATGAGTACATCATCCATGAGGATGTTCTTAGATTACATCCTTGTTGGGAGGTAGTCTTCCAGATTTATCTATTCCCCGATATCACACTAATATATACACCCACATATTGTATGGTTCTCATAGTGCTTCATGAGTTGAGGGTAAAATTAGAGGGCCTATAGAGGATGGAATTCATTAAAACCAGTGTTTCATCCTAGTTAGGTTTAGTTTTGTTTTCTAAGAAGGTATACAAGAGAATGAGGTTATGTGTTGACTTATGAAACCTCAACTAGGGAACCATTAAGAGTAATTATCCACTATCAAGGATTGATAATCTCTTCGATTAGCTAAATGGAGACAGGTGGTTCTCAAATATTGACCTAAGTACCAGCTTTCACCAGCTATGGGTAAGATATGAGGATGAAAAGAACACGACCATTAGTTGTTAGTATTATAACTACGAGTACATGGTGATGTTTTTTGTGTTATGAATTCCCAGAGAGTGTTCATGGGACTCATGAATATGATCACACAACCTTACATATACCTGTTTTATTGGTCTTCATTAATGAAATCATAGTGTACATAACATCTGAGGTGGGGAACGTGATACACATGAAGATGGTTATGGACACAATTCAAGAGAACTTTCATTATTGGAAGCTCTCAAAGTGTCAGTTCTAGATTATAGAGGACCATTTCATGTGACACATCATTTTAGAGGCTGTATTTTCTGTTGATGGAGAAAAAATTAGGGGTATTCTTTCTTGGGAGCCACCAGAGGGTGTTACCAAGGTATGGATTTTCTTGGGTTTGGATAGAGACTATCAATGGTTTTTAACAATCCTTTCCATGTTAATGACACCCTCAATGGAATTTACATAGAAGGAGAAGCCTTTCATGTGTACATAGAAGTTCTATAAGTTCATTCAAGAGAAGAGGCAGAGGAAAACAGGTTCTCCCATCTTGAGTTTTCCAAAGGAGGGCATTGGGAATGTGGTGTGCTGGGATAAATTAGATATAATACTATGCTGTTTACTAACTTATGGGAAAGCGATGATTTTTTATTTGTTCGTGACAGCCTATACAACAATAGAAGGACTACACGACACCTGATCGGGATCTATCATCAGTAGTATTCTCATTGAAGTTGTGGAAGGACTACCTAATGGGTGATTGGATTATCATCTACTATAAATACAAGTGTCACATGTATATATTTTGATAGATGAATATGCAGAGTTCCTATAGGAATATTTCATTGAGAATAACTATACTCTTGGGATGGTGAAATTGTTGGACGATGCTCTCTACTGGAGAACCATCATGTAGTTGTTGAGTGAGGCATTAGACCAATTGGACACATTTTAGATATTATTTTTGAATGGAAATGTATTTTCTTACCTCCAATTGATAGTTATTACTCATCCACACTTTCATCCATTCAGGGTGGCATGACATGGGGATACCGATTGTGAGACCTTACGTGCTCTGATGTCTACAGTGGATGCCCCTGATGAATATTCAAAATGTGGGGAGCATGTAGTTATAGACATATGATTTATAGTTTTACCAGTGGAGTAATGATAGGAGGGCTTGAGGGAGTTCCATATATACCCATATGGTGGTACATCATGGATTGGGGAAGTTTTACTCATTACTATGATTGTTTTTGAGTTGGCATGAAGATTAAAGTGGCAAATTTTGTTCCTAGATGCCTCACTTATCACCAAGTGAAGACGAGGAACTAGGATCCAGTGGGCTTGAACCAACCCCTTGATGTGCCGAAGTGTGAGTGATATGGGATATTGATGGAGCTCAGGATGTGGTTACCATGAAAATGCATGGGACGTGATTCCATATAGGTTATAATTTCTCGACTCACCAAGATTTCCCATATCCTAAATGTATTTGGGAGTAGGTCTCAGTAGAGATTATAGGTTTCATCTATGTGTAGAAGATAGTTCGACTTCATGGAGTTCCTTCAATGATAGTCTTAAACCGTGATACACATTTTACTTCTTGGTTGAATAATAGATTGGAGGAGGTGTTTGGGAGTTATATGCTCTTATAAATAGCTTTTCACCCACAAATAGATGGCTAGACTGATTGGAGAAATTGGGTTATGGGGTGTATTCTACATTATTGCATCATAGATTTTGTCCGCAGTTGGCAGGATCACCTACCTAGGGTGTAATATTCATAAAAAAATGCCTCTCCACCATTAGTATGGAACTATTTGAGGCCATGAATGGGAGAAAATGTAGGTCACCACTTTGCTGGACTAACCTAGAAGAGTCCGTACTCATGGGACTAGAGTTGGATTGGGAAACCATTGAGAAGGTGTATATTATCCATGATCATATGAGGTCTGCACAAATTGGGAAGAAGTCATATGCTGATAGGAGGATGAGGACTCAGGAGTCCAAAGAAAGAGACCATGTGTTCCTTTAGGTCTCATCTTGACACATATTATGGAGATTTGGTCAGGGTAGAATGTTATATATGAGATACATCATCCTTTTTCACATTAAAATATATATTTTTTGTGGTTGTTTACCTACTATCTCTACCACTATAGTTGCACCGGATGCACGACATCTTCCATGTTTTTTAACCAAGGAAGTACAATCATGATCTATTTCATGTCATCATATGGAGGAATATAGTGATTGATGAATGTGTGAATTTTTAAGAGTAACCGATGGAGATTAAGAATCGACAAGAGAGGACACTTCATGGGAATTCAATTCCCCTTGTGCATGATCGGTGGTACACAAATATCTCCAGGAGATCACCTGTTAGAGGGAGGCTCATATTCTTTCTCAGTACCATCATCTTTATGTTTACCACTTGTTTTGGAATTCTGGTATGTAAAGACCCAAGGTGGGGAGAATGTAATGACATTGATTTTCTCCGATCTTATTTTCATAAATTAATTGAGAAAATACCATGACCATTCTCTATAAAATCATATAATTCTATGGCTTGGGGTTCTCAAAACAATTTTTTGAAAAATGACGAGTTTTTAATAATGGTGATGGCAGTTTTTATATATAACTAGAATAAATCTTAAAAGGTCGTCGGTATTATAAATCCAATGTCACCTTTTAATATATAATAGGGAATTTACCTTATGTGAGGTGTATCATTGACCAGCATAGGTCAGCCATGATAGTTATTTTTTGGATGTATCAGTAATAAAATATTTTAAAAAATATTTAATTTTGGCATAATGGATTTTCATCCTTATATTATATTCTGTCAAAAATCCAATTATATCACCATAAACCTATAATTATACTTTAATAAGAATAATGAATTTCTCCCCATTGAAATGACAGATCAGATATCGGGACATGGATCGATGATCAATGGATCAATGAATAATGATGACTTAGCTTGTCCCTTTGTCTACAAACAACACAAAATCCATCTAGGGTATTTTTTATTAGTGATTCATTCCCCATTATTTAATTCCTTGAAAAACAAGGAACAACCGATGAGTAAGTTGATTCATAGTTCCATCGCTTCCGGATTGGAGTTATGCTTGCATTGTTTCTTAAATGGGGATAGAAATATGTGATTGCATCATTATTCATGATCCATAAAACAAGGATGGATAATGGATGAAAATAAGAGATGAAAAGATCTATTGTTATAGTGTATTTATACTTCTACCATTTTCTCCCCAATATTATTTGTGTTTTTCGTGATTCTAATGATCAGAAGATTATTGTGCCTTTGATTCGTGGAATAAAAACACGAAATCAAATATCTGACAGCACAATGAAACCAAATAGGATTGAAGAAGAATGTGAGAAAAAAATTGGTCGAGGATGTTGCTAATGATGGCACAAGGTAGTGTCACATGACGGTTCTCAGAGAACCAACTCTCATTAGTCATGGTAGGCCACCGGTGGGGCAGCTGATGACTAAGGCAGAACTCAGCCTTGTGGATCTGGTATTGGGGGAGTGTTAAGAAGATAGATGGCCACAGGTGGGGCAGATGGTGGTGGAGGAAGAATTCATTATTGGCGATACCTCATGGTAAGCCATGACTATAGTGGTGATGTGGGAATAGATCAAGGATGTAGCGAAGGGGGCCACATATGTGGCTGGGGGTCTCCGTAGAGCCTTGGTAGTGCATGCCACAAGGGATCTGGTAGATGTGGTGGCCATCCACCCTGAATATAGTAGAATCATTTTTACTGGAGAATGCAACTGGCTCAACCTGGGGTGTTAGATGGGGGCATGCTCAGGTGTGTATAGTGGTCTGGATGAACCGGACCACTCTATCAGCTCACCTGCTGGGGCCATCGGACTACCAACCAACGACCCTGCAGGCTGAGCCCATAATCCCAATGGGCCTTTTATAATGGCTGAGTAGGCTAATTTGGTTCTGGAAAAGCATGTTTGAGTCCTACCGGGACTATACCCGAGTCAAAAGTTTTCACTAAAATGGTCATAACGTTCACATAGAAGATCAGTTTGATAACCCTTCTATGGAATTGTGACCCTTGTTGAAGAAACCCTTTTGAGATAATTTATGTTATTTTTTTGGAAGTATTCATACGACCTAATGGCATGAGTAGTAGTTTATATCAAAATGAGTGTGTTACGAGAGGAATCCTATGGCTAGTTGTGACCTAGAAGCTGGTTCACCTAGAAGTTGTGTGACCTAAAAGCTATGTGGACAATAATCAATGTGACCATGTAATTATATGGCCTAGAAGTTGTGTGAGCTAGAAGATATGTTCGTAGAAGCTATGAGACCTAAAATTGTTGTAAATAAGAATGTGGGTGTATTATAAAGAGACTGTATGTCTTACCAATGTTGTGTGTCCTACCAACACTATGTGTCTTATATAGACTATGTGTTTCACCAATATTGTTCTCATCTTTGGATTGAGAATATTGTGAATTTTTTTGAATATATATAGTAGATATATACTTGGGTTATGTGATTATACCTTCCTCTATGGTAATATTTGTGGGGTCATTATGGTGGAATTAAATGTGGTATACATCGTCTATTTCTTTATGGTATTCTACTATGGTTTTGAGATTTCTTATAGAGTATTGTATTACTCTCCCCTATGCAGTCTTCTCCCACATGTGTCATTCTTGGTAAAAATGATCAATGCATTGATGGAGTCTTATGTGGACCAGAACCTAGTAGCACTTAGAGAGATCAGAAAGATTTAGGATTTCACTTATGCATTTAGCCAACTGTCCTTCAACAACCCTATAGGTATGGTTTTTTATAGATGAGTTTCAGTGAATTGTACATCAACTTATCCGATTCTTTTTTTGGTGTGATTTAATTCTGGCCCTGTTTACTATCTAGTTACTTAAATTCATACTCTATTTTGGGATCTTAGTATATGAATTCATGGTTTACATGGTGTTTTTACATTTCATCATTTTGGTATTGAAGATATTTTTATGTATAGGTAATTAAGAGAATGCCACAAATTTTGGGTATGCCTACTCGATGTTAGTCTTGGCCTATAGGAGGTGGTCTTGGGGTATTCATAGCATGGCCCCCTCTAGGATGGTTCATGATGAACATTTTCAAATGAATCATGGTGGATAAGTGCATGGTTTTGTTAAACCATGTTCATCCCATGTGGGGCATTTCTTCCCCTCTCACATGGGCTATATGGTTATTGGCTACGGTCTGAACAGTTTTTATCAAATTGAATGCCCTATAAGAGAATCCAAACATTATATTTTCTATCCTCTATGGTCCCAAAAATAATAAAATTTATGGGAAAACTATTGTTCCTCCACTCATGTCCAAAAACAAAACATTGAAGTGCTCTAACTAATAGAATTACATTCTGATTCTTGGTTTTAAAATTAGACCATATAGTGATCGCTTAATGGTCAAATTCATTTTGGTTTTCATCCATTTTGAATCAAGAGTCATTATAACCTCCTATCACTGAAAATTAATGACCTCAATGATCCTTCAAGACCAATAAAAGCATCATATAACCTATAGGGGTTGCGAATCTTCGTTCAATCTATTGCATTAAATTTCACAAATCTCATTGCACCTTCAACTATTTACTTAATAAAATGACATGTAAACAATCAAAACTTGATTTAATTTTAATGTTTATCGACAAAAATAATATTAAACCTTGAAAATCTCATTTAGAAAATGAAAGGATAATAAAAGTGACTTTTTTGACAACATTTCAATCCATCTTCCCACATTAGTTTTTAACATTATAAAGGGCCAATTTTGATCCATGGTACATCCACCATCAGAATTTCTTTCGAAGAACATCTTAAAGAGTTCTAGTAATTCCCTTTTCATGATTCCTCTAATAGTGTGAACATGATCACATATAATTTCATAATAGAGACCTCACCCAATGAAACATTTGAATTGTGATTCATCAATCTAAAACCTGTCATTCCCATATTCAGTGAAACACAGGGCCAACCCTTGAATGAACATAACACCCACCATAATCTGATTGAATTAATAAAGTTGTTCTTCATTAACTAAACATGTTAATCAGCATAAAAAATACGTCATCCCACCTTTGACTGACCATTATTTAGATGCTCATCTTAGAGTACCAACATATTTCAAACACAACAGTTATGTCATCCATCGTGGAATCTTTTGGGTGGGATGAAAAGATTCACCGAAATGCCTACCTGACTTCGGACAACATCTCATAGTTAATGATTCACTTTTCAATTTAAAATATCCTGCCCCTACATAAATAATGACATAATCTAGATACAACCCACTATTACCATTACCATTTACACGTCACCTTCAAGATTGAAATCATGTCCAAATGAACCTCATATTTATAGAATTAGATTTTTGGGAACTTACCAACATAGGCCACTCTTAACATTTATAAGATATACATTAGAAGATGGATTTGATGTCTACATTAGACCCGTAACTGATCTTACAATGGTATATACCTAGAAGTCATGTTAAATGGAATTGTTACAGTCGTAGATCATGTCCATGGAGTTTTCACAATAAAATATTAGTACCACTCTAGAATAACCCAGAATGAACAATAAAGTCAAAATTTCCTTCATGGAACAATAAGAAAACCCACTCCAAAATTCACAATAGATTATAATACATTATCACATCGTAGTATTGATTCTATCATAGTGTATCATGGATGAAGTCATGGTAGAGTAAATAGTCCATACTAAACCATATTACACTAAGATGAGTGTATGAATTCAAAAAGAAGAAATAAATGTCAAGCATCACCTGATCATCTTCTATTGAAATGAAATATGGTTCAACTATAGACACCCTAAAACCAATCAATCACAATCCATCAGCAGGGAGGTATTCAAGTATAGTTCAATATTTCACCATTTATTCCATCCAATACCAATGTTTTTAATGAGGATACTTACATATCCAACCACAAAACCAGCTTGTTTATGAGAAATCACTGAGACAATTCAAAACCTTCAAGATACAATGAAAATAAAAGATATTTTGACTTGTAAGAAATTGTCCTCTATGGTTTTTATCCATCTACATTGAATGAAACATGTCACCAAAATTGACATGAAATTCGCTAATTAAGATTTTTCTAGTCATTTAAAAGGAATGACAGACTATACACACACAATAATTCTAGATCAAAAAAATCTTAAATGAATGTGTCTCATTCCTAAGAGTCACAATAACCACATCAATGGATATAAATAAATCCCAAACCAAACTATCAAACATGTCAAAAAACTAAAGTATCATGAATATTCCTCCCATCCATTGGGAAGAACTGATTGATTTAATGACAAGGTCATTTTAATATGTAGATGACACGAGAACGTACTCGACAACATATAGCTTAATGTCACGAATCGGGTTGGGTCACCATCCAACCCGACGCCCGACCCGATCTGCAACAAGGATCAAAGGAAATTATTAACCCCTGCAGGCTGGCAGAAGTTACCAAGTATGAAGAGTAACATGTGGGAATGGTTTTACATGAAAAATAGACAAAAACAACTGACAAGGAAAATGAACAAATACAGGAAAAAAATAACAAATATACCCTTAACATAGGATCAAACTCAATGTTTATAACTCAACCCAAAACATTAATAAGACTACATTGAAATGGAAACTAACACATATATTCACACCTTCATGCTACATGAGGAGCCACCTATTTAACTCAACATCGTCATACTTGCACTGTAAAACCCATCAACAACCTAAACCCATCACTAAGAATGATGAATGAACTTGATACTCGCAAAGAAAAAAATCTACATTAACCAAAAGGTATATGTAGGGTGTTATCCCAGAGTCTAGTAGGATGGCATTGAGAGAATATTACTCTCATAACCATTTATATGAGTAATACATTTTCAATTAAAATAGATAAAAGGGAAATATATTATTGAACAATAATTAATGGACACAATTTTTAATGACATGTGCATTAAATAAAAATGAATTTAAAGACAACAACTTAAATGAAAGAGAAGAATTAAATACATCAACACTTTTAAAGAAAATAGGATTAACGAAAACTATTTAAAATGAAACAAATTAAATTAAAACACACACTCACATACTTTTAAAAATAAATAAACGGAGCATCTATGAGCGTAATATATCCATGGAGCACCAAATATGAGAGAGGACTTGTGGATGTTAGCTATCTTGGGTCCCTATCTCTTCGTGTCTTGGTGAATCAGTGCTTAGAAAACATGACCCTCATAAAAAGAGTATTAGAAACAACACCCCTCAGAAAATGTGGATTTCAAACCACAATAATTAGTCATTCATTTGTTTAGTTAGTGTCGTAGTTGTCAATCATGCTATGTGAAATAGGGCTGAAGCAACCCTCGTATCACCAACCCACTAGTCTAGTCCAAATTATTATCTACAAAGGATTCCCTCTTTTTGCAAAAACAAATTTCAAGATCATAATAGGTGAAAAACACATAAACAAGCCAATAAAAACACAACACATGACAAGATTCCATTTACACCATCAATTCAACTTTTAAAATTAAAGACCACATCACATGTCACATTTAGGAATAAAAGACAAACAGAGTACTTACACACATCGAACCATCATTTGCACAACAAAAAGAAATTTTGAAACATTACCCAAACCAAAACATTATATAAATATTTTTTTACCCAATGATATTATTTGATAAAACATTTGGAAATCTTCAAAAGACAATTCAAGAAGAGTATCGTCGAGACTTAACCATGAAAACACACTAAAAATACCCATGTTGAATTAAGTGAACACCCAAAATCATTTTAGAACATAATATTCATTGATTACACCATAAATTAATTGACATTAATTTTTATAGAAAATAGTTTTACACTTGTACAACCACAATGAAAATTTATTGAAAAATATCAAAAATGTTTTGCATGACATTAATCACCCAAAAGCACTCTCATCCTCTTTTATGACGAAACAAACATTGATTCCACACCCAAAACTCATATTGAAACTCTTTTAAATTCAATCAAACCAAATGAACAATCTTGAGAACACTAATAAATAGATCAATGTAGGTTTTCAGAACAACAAAAACAAAAACTCATAAACAGTCTACTAACAAAATTAATGCTAAAAAACATTGCAAAATAACTTTCTCAACATGTAAACTAAATAAAAATTGTGATAAATTAATTAAATTAACAAACTAATTCACCAGAAAATTTATGAATTTTTTTTTAGAATATGCCTCATGACTCTAAATACTAAAAATTAAACCAAACACCACTCTATTACTCAATCCATATTGACGTAAAACCAAAACATAATCTGCATAGTTTCTAAAATGAAAATCAACAATTCAACAAGGTTGTTAATAGAAAATAAACTTGAATCATTTATATATATATCCACTTCATCTAAAAACAATATTATCATTCAATAAACTTATGAATAAATCGCTAAATTAATTTAAGAAAAAAATTTAATTCATCAAAAATGGTTATGGGCACAACCACCTACCTCAGGTGTCGAAGACTCCAGAACTTGGAATGAATCATTAATTGTGTTTTGTTTTCACCACAAAATACATAGTGCGAACCCAAAATCAGGATTTTGAACCAAAAAAATCAATTTAATACCCTAAAATAATAAGTCATACATGCTGGAAAAAATATCAAATAAAATGGGGGAAGACTTATCTGAAGGGGGAGGTGTGTGTAGAAGGAGATTGGGGTGTCAGTAATCGGTTGTAAGAGTTGGGGACAACTGAATATGTATGCACTGGACAATGGGGTGTGTGATGGGGGGTGTCGTGGGTTGGCTCACATCGGCGGAGAGGCGATGATTTAGGGGGGTCAGCCAGACGAGATGCTGACAAGTGTCAAGGAAGACAACGACTACAACGGTTTGGACGGGAGTGATGGGGTACCTAGTAGTACGGAAGATTGAGGGAGGTGGCCGAACGAGAGAGTGGTATAGTGTGAAGACATGAGGGAGGTGCCCATATGGGAGAGTGGTGTGGCACAACGGCTTGAGGGAGATTGATGGGGGTTCACCGCTTGGGTAACTCAAAGGGGAGGCAAGCATAGGGGTCAAGCCGAAAGGGGAGGAGTCATGCGCACACCAGTGAGGGGGGGGGGGGTAGAGGAACCCTGACACCACATGGAAGGAAATTTATTTTCATATAAATAAAACTAAAATAAAAATAAAAATAATATAAAACTAAAATTTAGAATAATAATGGTAATTTTAATAAAAATAATCAAACTCAATTGATGGTAATAATATAACTTTAAATGTCATAACTTTTATTATAATAATGAATATAATAATAATAAAATCCCTTAATATTAATAATTATTATAATATTAATAATATTAATAATTGGAATAATAATAATATATTTAATATATTTCTATCCTTATAACTAACAACAATAATGATAATAGTATCTTTAGATATTGAAACAATCCATTAATTTTCTATCCCACCTCTTATTTTATTTTATTTTCAATTTATCCATATTTTATATTGTAAATTATTTTTAATAATTATTTTTATTTAATTAGTTTCATGTTGGGCAGGCATGTGGAGAACCAAGCAAGGCCGCGCGGTGACCCAGGTGAGGCCTCATGGCTTCAACTGTGGCACGTTGAAAGTTGTAAAGGAAAAAATGTCTGTTTATAAATAAGAACTCATAATTTTAATTCATGTTTTAACCAAGACAACTGGATTCCAATAGAATTAATAAAATAGTTTATTTCAAAAAGGGGGGTGTGATGATTCTCCCTAATATAGAGCTTTTTGTCTTGAAAAGCCACAACTAAGGATGAACCTCAAAAGGAGAAACTAATACCCCCTTAAGATTCAAAAAGCATCTCAAAGAAAAACAAATGAAACAAAGCCAACACACCTTTCTTAGAGAAAGTGTCTTAAATGGAAACCTCAAGAGACCTGTAAAAGACTTTTCACTATGTACCACCTTCTCCAAAGAGTTAGAACAAAACCAATTGATTATTCATGGAAAGGAACAATCTCGCCCATGGAAACCAACCTCACAAACCGAAACAAATCAAGAACTGTAGAATAAAAACCAAAACATTTGACTGGAATGAACAAACAAGATCGAAAAAATTCTAATGAACACTCATATCACTTTCCATAAAGCCTATTTAGAATCAGAACCAAAAGGCCAATATGTAGAAAGCCCAAAGGGATCCCCTCAATTAAGAACCCACCATCGTCCAAGACGAGACTTGAAAAATGTCACGAGGAGGTTCCAGTGGACTCTACACCATTAAAGAAAAGGTCAACACTGTTTCATTCTAGATACATTTTTGTGAGACCCACCATGGGTCTCCCCACCATTAGAACTGGTAGAATATACATAACATTGATAATTTCTTGATGGAGACCAAACACCCCACCACAAGGAGCGGTGAGGGAGGGGACCGACCACAGGGCATCAAAACCATGACCTAAGCCTAACCAGTAACTCCACATCCCAAGATAAGTTCTTTTCAAATAATAGAATTATTTATCTAATGAAACCCATAAGGACTATTAAATGTGATTACGCCTAGAGGGATTCAAACCCCATGACTTTATGGTATGAGACGACCACACTTCCTCATAGATATAGGAAACATCACACACCCAAACATGTCATTCAGAATGAAACATCTATAGGAAATTATTTAAACATCGTTATCCAAGAATGATACAAGATGTCTCAAAACTCACATTGTAGTTCAATATTGGCTGTGGAAGAATTAGAACAGGGCCAGAATTCATCCTCTCTTTCTGCTATAAAAAGGCATTATGACAATTATTTGACCATTGAATCATCTTTAACGTCATATTCAAGATAAAAATTGGGTTGTTTAAATATGATTATTTATTTACGGAGTATTAGTAATGTATAGGTTTCCCTTCAAAAAAATTTGTTTTTTATATACATGTTTTGGATGATCCTTGGAAACTACACCTCTCACCTTATATGGGTAAAATGATACTCCTGCCCATTAGATAATATGTTAGAAGAAGTGAATATTATCCATCAAGAATAATATATTTTTTAGATTATCATATAGCTGATTATCTTCCATCATATCCAAAATGATCTCTATATGATTTACATGGTCATTTTTATTAACATCATACACCAAGTTATCAACCACTATACCGCAAAAAATGAATCTAAATAAGGATAGAAAACTCATTCATCATTTACATGTAAAATATTAGATAATTTATACGACTAAACCACATAACTAAAAATTCATATAGATTATATCTACTAAAAAAATATATGAGGTATGTTTCAATGTAGAACTCATTCCTCGTTATAACAAATAAAAAATAAATCCTTGAAGAAACCCTAGCTCCACAAATCAAGTAGAAAGCATAATCTATCTATAGAAAAGGACAAAGTTTCATAACCATGAACTAGTTCAATTTTAGACAATCCACACAAAACCTAAGGGTACTATATTCCTCTTTCAAAAAACTGACTTAATAACACCACAATAAAGTACTAGTTCATTTGAACACCTATCCTACAAGTCCTATATATATATCATGAGCTCATGAAACTCTATAGAATCCCACATATATGAGGTAAATCATACTAGTGATGATCATAGAACCATCCAAATAGATTACTCTACATCTCTCTCTAAAAAAAAACTAGAAAATTCTTCCTAAAAAATGTCCCTGATACAATCACCCATTCGAGGTAAATCTTCCTAACACATTCCTTCATCATCCGAATACAAACTAAAAATCCATGGATTTGTCCTACAAATCCCATGATGATCGGGTTCCTCATTAACTAACTAGGGATCCTACTAACACATTTAAATAAAAACCTCACCCTTTGGTGATGTGAAAGAGACTCTTCAATGATAAAAATCGACATGAGATCGATAAAAAACTAGTCATCCCATCCCATGTATGACATCAAATACAATCCTCTTGAGGAAAAAAAGATAGCCTATAAAGTGAAACCCACCTACATTAAGGGGTTACTCCCAACTCAAATGTATATCCTCCTGTATGATTCCCAATAGAATATAACGAATCCCACCTACATTGAAAGACTGAAAAATGAGCCTATTTATCTCCACAATAGATATATATATACAAATCATTTTGATTTACCTTTATTTAAAAGAGAATATACAAGAGTGGATGATAATGAGATCATACTTCTTACCATATATAGCCTAATACTATTCTCCATTGGTGGATGTTTTATAGAATATATCTTTCCCGAATCTCAAACTAGTGCTACAACCTCACTAACAGAATTAGGCAAAATCTGTTGTCCAGTTACAACTAGTACATCACTTCATCAAACACCACAACAACCACTTCCTAAATTATCATAATTACCCCATCTCCCATCCAAATTCATAGCAATTAATCCCACTCTTAAAACATGATATGGAGGTGATCCCCTTCCCCTGAGTTCTAGAGGGACAATCAAATAAAAATGTTGTACATGGACCATCCTTCCATAAACATGGTAATTAAAAAAGTCTAGATTACAATAGTTTCTCATATTTCCCCTCCTATGACACTGTGGTATAAGACATCACTATATGATTAAAATAAAAATGTAATGCTCAATATACTAGAGGGGGTGAACTGTATACTTTAAAAATCCCTTTGGAATGGTTAAAACATTATATTGTTTAGCAGTGTTAAACAAGGTAAATTCAAAAGACCTATTAGTTATACACACTTGCAGGATTCTAGAAATATGGTTCCGAAAATGAAACATAAGAAAAGTATACTCAGACAAAGATTCTACCAGAAAGCATATAGAATATTTCTAATTAGTGTATGCAAGTACAAGAATGTATAAGATAGTTATACGTTCCATATTAATCAAAATGTAGTGGAAAACAAACTTGAAACAATACAACTAACATGTATATAATCTTTTAACACAAATAGTACAGTATCCAATACCCTTGGATAAGGTTACCTTGATTTATACTTTCATGGAAGCATGCCTTACCCACAATAGGGTAATCCCTTGATAGGAATATCAGATTATGTCTTGCTACCACCGCAAGCCTTCGAACTGCAAGTTAGCCAGCACCTCTATCTTCCTTATCAAGGAAGTCCTTGAACATTAAGGTAGTCGGAACCTCTATATTCCTATCCCTGGATGCCCTCAATTATACCCAATAACAATCAGAGTCGCAAAAAAATTATGAACAAGATTTTATGTGCACACAAAGAATGAGATTTTCTCTTTAGAAATCATTTCCTCATCATGTATTCTTTAGAGTCGTTGAACAGTGTTGAGCTCATTCAAATGAGCTCAAATTTATAGGAAAATATCTAACGATCAACTCCATCTTCCAATGGTAAAATTATTCATTGAATTTTGGATGGATCTGTACATGGTTCACTCAAAAATATGTTAGTTAGAAATATAATGCACAACATCATTTTATAATAATAACAAGAGTAAGTAAAATAATGGTTTCTCAACCAAATAGATTTTTTCGAGTCTAATGAAAAATAAAATTTGTAGTCTATGAAAGTAAACATTCGGAGTCTATATTACAAGGATATTCGGATTCTTTTTTTCAATGAATGAAAAATTACTATTCTATCAAATTCAGAGTCTAAATTATAAGGGATTCGGAACATAAATTCTAAGGAATTCGGAGCCTGAATTATAAAGAAATTCGGAGTCAGAATTCTACGGAATTCGAAACCGAAATTAGAAGCAATTCAGATTCCGAATTCTGATGAATTTGGTGTAAAAATTTCAGAGATTTCAGATTCTAAATTTTAGAGAATTCAAAATCTAAATTTTAGAGAATTTAGATTTGTAATTTCAGAGAATTCAGATTATGAATTTTAGTGAAGTCAAAACCTGAATTCTAATCATGAAAACAGAATTCTCTATATCTTTTTATTTATTGAATTCCACGGTTTTAGATGTTAAACCGAATTTTTTAATTAGGAAAAAAAATATCTAGATTTTGAGAAACTAAAAATATGAACAATAAAAAACAGTTGAGGATAAATTTTCTTTGGCAAAGGAAAATTTTCATTATTTAAAAAATTTAAGGAGAATGAAATTTTCCATAAGATATGGTGTTTGTGATTTTCAATAAATGAAGTAATGGAAAATTCACAATGAGAACTTATTGACTCAACAATCTCCCCCTTTTTGGAAAGCACAAAAATTCTTAAGAAAATGAATATAATGACATAGAATTTTTTATGGTCTTGTAAATAAAATCATATCACACTTTACTTTTGGGTCAAACTGATTATGAATAACTCCCCTTTAGGCATTGGAAACCCGAAAGATCATATTCTGAATTACCTGAATTAGATTTTTCATTTTCTTGTATACAAAAATCTTCATGATGAAAACTCCTCTTAGATGAACTCCCCCTTAGGGAAATTTCTTATTTAGTAAGTATATTTTTCTTGACATTCCTTTCTCCTCCACTGCGATTTTCAAAAAGAAATAATGGGAATGGAAATGAAAATATGGAACCTGAAATATTAGATCTAAGAAACCAAAAATATGAAGTGAAACAAGAATTTAATTATGATGGAAATACATTGTACAAAAGGAAAAAAAAGATCACATTTGGAATGAAATTATCCTTCCTTCTCTATTAGCAGTATATTATTCACTATGGTTTTTAACATCTTGAGATCTTTCTAATCTTCTTCTGCACACTTGAGCAATTGATCCTGATCTTTTGTTTTATTCTCTAAGGATTTATTTTTCTCTTCCTGGGCCTCAAGAAATTTTATGTTGTCATTCAGATATTCTTCTTTCTTAGAAATATTCTCTTCAATCTCAATTCTATGATCCCTTTCCCTCTTCCAACTCAGAGAAACTGAATTTAACCACCCATTCAGATCCTTAACTTCTTGCTTTTGAGAAGTCTATTAAAGAGATATCTTTTCTTTAAAACTATTAGTTAGATCCTTGACCTTCACATCTTCAGTGTCAAAAGCATCCTTGAAACTATCTAGAAATTCTTCAATGATTATCATATATTCTATTTTATTCATTGACAAGCTTGTCATCTTCTGGAAAGATCTTTTATAATAATATTTACTAAAGAGAAAGCATTTGAAATCTATCTCAAGACTAAAACATTTATGCATCCCCATGGATACTGAATCTGATATTTGAATTAATGTATGATGAAGCATCTGACATCTTGAGTCTATACTAGGAAAAATTAGAATAGTCCCAACTAAATACTTCAATGACTGAACAACAATGTTTTGTCCAAGTGAGGATGATTCTGAATCTGAGACTTTGGTTTGTGAGGATTCATTTTAAAATTCAATAGCCTTCTATTTGATGAAACACCAACATCATTTTTTTACCACAGTTGGACTCAGTTTATCAACTACCACTTTTTTCCCTTATCATCATTCATAATTAATTCTTCTTGATTAAGAGATTCATGTTCTCTATTTGGTAGCTAAACAATTTTATCTTCATCAACTTCTTTCTTCTCGCTCCTGCCTCAGCATCCCTTGGGTGAATGAAATCATGATTGCTACTTTCAATTTCAGAAAACTTAATCACTTATTCCTCACCCTTCTCATTTTTTCTTGGTGTAGAACGTTTTGAAGGCTCGACATCAAATGTTTGGATTGACAAATTCTCATATGGACTATCCCTCTCATTATAATAATCTACTTGATTTATGATATCTTCAGTATCACCCCTTTCGTCTTCATATTATTCTTCCACTTCTTCATCTTGAACTATTTATTCTAATTGATCTTTTTCTAGAATCACGAACTCCTTTCGCAGAGTCTCTGGTAAATTTTCTATAAATAACGATTCTGGTTCTAGAGTTTGTACGGAAACTTTTTTAGCTTCCATAATAAGGGATTGCACTATCTCAACCTCAAAAAACTTTTCCATTTTCTTTTTCTCATTTTGTTTCTTCTAAGTCTCTTCATCAAACATTTTCTTCCTATATTTTACCTTAGCAATATCCAAACCAAAATTACGATCCCATGCTTTCTTATTCATCGTGTCCTCTCTCTATATAGTAGCTACTTCATCAGTATAGGTCTTTTTCTTCTTAGGTTTTGGGGGTACAGAATGAGTTTTCTTCTACATAGGTGTCTTTTCTTTTTCATCTGTTTCCTTCACCTTCTTCTTCCTTCAACACTTTTTAGAGGTTTCAACCACATCCTTTTTCTTTGATATAGCTTCATCATCTGATTCTGACAGATCATGAAATTCTCCAGATTTACTATTAAATTCAATCTTCATCCTCCTTAGAGTAGCATCACTCAAATGAATCACCTTACAATTTCTCACCATAAAACTGCATGGAATCATGAAAGACTGAAGAAAAAGAAAAATTATCTTTGAATGAATGGCTGGATACATGATAATATCAGACTTCAGATTTCAATTATTTATATTCTCAATCATTAGCAAGATATGCTTAACCAGATTTATCTTTCTTAGGTTAACCAGGAAATCCAGAATATAAATATTAATTTTCTTTATGGTATCCTTGTCCAATTTTCTCTAAATGAGAAAACCATGAACGCATAGTTGAAGATTACGATGATTTGTAGAGAGATGAATAATTTATGAAGTCATTACCTTTGCAAGACAAAGACAAGCTAGAGCCATTTTCATATCAAAATCTAAAATTACATAAGGTATCTTGTGTGAGAAAAACACTAATTATCCCTCCTAAAAAATTCATATTATATTTTCTACCATGTTATATGAAAGATAATATGTCTTTCCAAATCTCTTGAATGAAAATTTATCTCTTCCTTCATCATTAAAAATACTAAATGCCTTGAAAAATTTAACCAACAATTCTGGATACACCGGATCATGTTCTATAGGTTTTGATATGAAAAAACACTCCCAACAATTAATCATGATATTCATAGAAATAATGGAATCATATATGGCATAAAACATTGAATCGACTAATATTTCTTAGTAGATCCGCCACTCAGAGATTTATTTAAAAGAGGACATATCTTTTTTAGAAAAGGCATTAGCAGACATTCGGATGTAATAAAACATTAAAGATTTAGAACAGCTTTAAAAACAAAGGCATAACTTCAGCACTCAAAGGCTTGGAATTTGATTTAGGAAAACCATTTGGGGATCCTTTATATATGAAACTGAAGTGACGGTTCAACTTCCCAGATTGATCTTACGGTTGAAAGCATCTTGAGAAGATCTGAGGGTTGAGATGATAGCCGAAGAAGGATTTTGATAGATTCTGATCTTTTGAGGTTTTTAAGATAAAAAATTTGTATTTAAGGAAAATAGAATCCATAGAGATTAAAAACGAATTTAAATATAGGAAAGGAAATAAATTTACAAAGATGTAGGAAGTAAAACATACCTTTCAGATTGCTAGGATGATTATTCATAATGAGGAAAATTCTTCTCTAATTAACTTTAGATCCTGAATCTTTTTATTTAGAAAATAAAATTATGTAAGGAAAAAATTGACAAATAAAAATTTTCGATTATGAAATAAATTTAGAGTACAAAAACAGTGAATACGAAAATTTTGACTCCGAAAATTTTAACTACGAAAATTTTCATTTCGAAATTTTTTTTGGCTAACAAGAAAATGTACTCTCCTGTGAAAATGAATTTATTACTATAAGGAGATAGGTTTCAATAGGATGATAATATGGAAAATTACATTACAGTTACATTCCTAACTTTTTTTAATGCATTCAAATCTATTAGATGGTAAATATTTTGTGAAAATATCAGCAACTTGATCATACGTTCTGATAAATTGAAAAATGATATCTCCTTTTTTTCTGTGATCCCTAAAAAATTTATGCCTTATATCTATTATCCTTGCACAAGAGTGATGTGCATGGTTTTTACTTAAGGAAATGGCCCTATTATTATCACACAATATTTTTGTTTTGGTAAATCTCATACTATAGTCTGTGAGTGTGTGTAGCATCCACAAAACTTGAGCACAACAACTTCCACCTACTATATATTCCGATTCTGCAGTCCAAAGTGGTACTAAGTGTTTCTTTTTTCATAACAAAGAATCTAATGAATCTGCTATAAAATGACAAGTTATATATGTAATTTTCTTATCCATTCTATATCCACCAAAGTTAACATCTGAAGAACTTTTTAAAACCAAATCATTTCCAGATTTATAAAATTGTTTTAGATCCACGGTTCCCTTTATGTAGTAAAAATCCTTTTCAATGCCTTTAAATGAAATTCCATAGGATTGGATTGATGTCTTTCACATAAGAATACAAAAAATATTATATTTGGAGGACTAGCTATCACGTAAAGTAGACTTCCTATCAAACCTATAAAAGATGTTTGATCTACTCGTTTCACAGCTTCATCATGATCAAGTGAATTTGAGGTACCAATGGGAGTACATATACTATTTGTATTTTCATATCCATACTTTTTATGAAGATACATAATATACTTATGTTGTGATATAGATATTCCTTCTGGTTTTTGAGAAATTTGAAAACCATGGAAAAATCTTAACTCACCCATCATACTCATTTTGTACTATTATTTCATTAGATACATAAAGGAATAAGTTAAAGAATGCTCAGTTAAACCCAAAATAATTTCATCAACCTAAATTTGAACAATCAAAACATTTTTTGATCTTTCCTTATTAAAAGGGTTGGATCATAATTTCCCTTAACATAATTTTTTTGAATAAAAAATCATGTTAGTCTATCATACTAGGGTCTTGGAGATTATTTAAGTCCATATAAATCATTGTTATGTTTAGAAACATGTTAAGGATGTTTTGTAACTTCAGAACTAGGTGGTTGTTCAATAAAAACATCCTCTTGTACATAACCATTATGAAATTCACTTTTAACATCCATTTAAAAAAATTTGGAGTTGAAGAATGGTTCAAAGGAAAGTAGAATACAAATAGAATCAAGTCTAGCTATTAGAGCATAGGTTTTTTCATAGTCTATTACATATTGTGGATTATAGCCTTTAGCATAAAATATATCTTTATTTCTTATTATGATTCCATTTTCATCACACATATTTATAAAGACCCATTTAACTCCAATAATAGAGGTTTACATAGTTCATTCAACCAATGTACTAACTTTATTCCTTTCGAATTCATTTAGCTCATCTTGCATTACTTTTATCCAATCATCATCACCTAAAGCTTCATCAGTGCTTATTGTTTCTAATTGGGAAAGGAATTCTAGATGTTCTACTTTATTTATTAAGGAACTCCTAGTCCATATAGGTTGAAATACATCATCAATGATACTATCACAAAGATGATTCTTAAGAAACAACTGATTTGGGTTTTGTAAAACCAGTTCATCAAAGTTTGGTAGGAAGTATTTAGGGGTAAATGCATAAGAAACATTTTCCTAGACATTTTTCTTTTCAGAATGATCTTATTTAAAGAGTTGATAATCATTCTTTGAAAACACATCCGAAGATGTAGGTTGGGGATGTTTAAAAACAAAAGGATAAGTTTCATCAAATTTTACATGTATTGTTTCTTCAAAAATGAAAGTATATTTATTGAAAACTCTATAATCCTTAGAAGTTGTGGTTTAGCATAAGAAAATTACTTCATTAGAATTTGGAGAAAATATATTTAAATTATCTTTAGTATTCAGAATTAATACCTTGCATCCAAAAACCTTGAAGTATGAAAGTCTAGTTTTTTTTCTGTTCCATAACTCATAATGAGTTTTATTATGAAAAGGCCTTATCGAAAGATGATGTATAGTATAGAAAGTAGTACGTACATCTTCATCCCAAAAAGGTTTAGTAACCGTATATTCACTCAACATGGTTCTTGGTATTTCATGAAAATTTCTATTTCTTCATTCAACCACACCATTCTATTGAGGTGTTTTTGGTGCTGAGAAGTTATGAGTAATTCCTTTTCTACTATAAAATGTTTCAAATAAAATTTTTTAAAATCCCCTCCATGATCAATATGAATAGTTATTAATGGATGGTTTTTCTCATTTTTAACTTGGTCTCAAAACCTTATGAAATAAGATAAAGCTTTAAATTAATTTTCCATAAAATAAACCCACATAAATCTAGTGTAATCATTAACTAGTACAAATACACAATATTTTATTCTAATGCTTCCTGTTTGTGTTGGAAAAAAATATACATATGAACTAACTACAATGCATCAGTAGTTTACACCTCACTGATTGATTTAAAACTATATTTATGTTTCTTTCCATGTTGAAAAGGATAAATTTTTTTTTGAGGAATCAAAACTAAGCTTTGGTAGATCCTTATCAAGTATTTTCATTGAGATTTGAATAGTTTACTAAGGTTACAGTGTCCTAACCCTCTATGCCATAAAAAATATTAATCTTCCATTACACTAAGATAAGTTAGATCATGGATCCTAAGGTTTTCTATGTTTAGTGTGTATAAATTCTCTTGCTTATGGGCTGAAAAAAACTATTCCTTGGAATTTTGTACTTAAAACTTTTCATTCCTAAAATTCCCAAGGTAACCTTAATCACATTATTAAATTATGATAATGAGGTTGTGCTTGAGACCTTTAATAAATAAAACATTGTAAATCAATGTTTTCCAAGAATATCAATGTTACCTATACCAATAATTTCTCCCTAAGAATTATCATCGAAATTTACTTTTTCTCCTTTTGTCTTGATAGTCATTTCAGAGAATATTTTGTTACCATTCATGTTCTGGAAACATCCACTATCCATGTACCATGTATTTCTATTGGTACCAACTTTATATTCATGAAAACAATATTTTTAGACTTTCTGAACCTAAACATTCAATGATCCGGAAATGTTATAAAGCAAAATTTCAAGAATCCACATTTTATTTGAAAAATAATCATTATAAAAACCTAAATACAGAGTTTTGTTTAAGGAATAACGTTTTTCCCAATTCCCACCACACTAAAACTTAATGAAGAATGGAGCACTTTGAAGAACAAAATAATTGTTACTAAAAATTGGTTTTGAATGAGTATAACCAAATCAATAATTATTCCATAGAGGTAAAATTTGGGAATACATCATATAAAAATTTATTGTACCTAAGGTAATGTTTTAAAAACACTTCCTCAGGGAAAATATTTTGGACTTTAGTCTAATAACTGCGTTTTTATCCTAAAAAAATTAGTATTAGCACTAATGTTAGTCTCGAAATCATTTATCATAGAAATTACATTTTCTAGATCCTTAGAAAGATTATCCTTATTATAATTAACATCCTCAAGGTTTTTTGAAATACATTCAAAATCATGGGTTTTCGTATAATGTTCTTCAGAATGGTCTAATATTTTCTTAGTAAGAATATAAATTCTTGAATTTTCTTTAACATGGTTTTTCTTGACATTAAAATTTTCATTCTCAAGGATCTTAGCAAAACTTTAACTTTTTTACTATGTAGGTAAAGTATTATCTTCATCAGAAAAAGATTCCTCAAATGAAGATTCATAGTATTTACTATTACTATAATTATCTTTCATGGATACATTGGTTATGGATTCAAAAATTTGTACAGTATCTATTAAACAATGATTTTTAATAGGCAACATGTCTAATAGACCATGATTCTTTCTATCAACAGTTTTGTACTCCGAGAATTCTTCAGAAGATTCACCACCACTTTCACTTCAGGTGTCATTGTCTTTCAAAACATTCTTAGACTTTTCATCATAGTACTTATTTATATTCCTCTCAGAATGTTTTTATTTTATATCATTTCTTTTAAGTATAAGGAAATCTAGGATTATATTCCATACTCTTTGGAATTCATGAAAAGTGACTTCTGATTCTTTCTTATACTTTCATTTTTTTCTTCTGGTATCTATACTTAGATTCTTTATTCCCAACTATCTTGTTTATCCTTCGAGCAAGATTAGCTAGTTCATTCTCAGTATGTTCACATTCAATTTATTCAGATAAAACAATGAACTTCTTCTATTTAGACCTTGTATCTCTCTCAGGAGTCTTGGATTTCATATAAGTTTAAGTGGTTGTAAAATCAACACTTCCACTCCTATTCCTCTTCTTATTTAGATCAACATCTCATTTCATTCTAGGCTTATGTTGAAGAAGAGTTATGAAAATCACATCTAGAGTAATCTATGAGACTTTCCTATTCTCATAAATAGTTATTCTCTTGGACTCCAACTCATTAGGCACGATATCTATAATACTGTCCACAAGTCGCTAATAATTTAAAACTTTTTCACTCATTGATTGTAAACTATTAGCATTGGTCATAAACCTTTGTTCTACCTAACAAACTGGTTCTCTATAAGGATAGAAAAAAACCATGATACACATCTCTAAGCATATAACTTATAGTTTCAATAAATTTGGAAGTTCAAAAAAGGGTAACCTCCAATTTAATCCAAATACAATTTTCAGCTTCACAAGAAGAAATCTGGTTATATATAATCCTGGTCATTGAACACAAAAAAAAAATTTGTACCTTGTAGTTTATTTGACATTCTGACGTTTCTAGATTATTAAATGATATGTTATCTTTATCAAGAATCTTATAATCTCCAGTAATAATTAAAATGTTTTCAACTCCAGTATTAATAAAAATATCTTCATACGATCTCTCCAATATTCATAATCATTCCCATCAAATATAGGTGGTCTAGTAGGATTAATACTGTCAATCGAACCAACATCCATTCATATCATCTAAAAGAAAATATCTTTCCCTAGAAACATGTTAGTAATAAATTATTTTAATTGAGGATAAAAATATCTTAATCGTGGAAAATATATAACAACGAAAACTTGAGTAAGAAAATTTATATGTTAATATAACTGTTTCAGAGACCTCCTCTAATACAAATTGTAGGATCAAAATAAAGATGTAGATTCTCAAAATACAATAGGGGGAGGGTGAATTGTATAATATAAAAATCACTTTTGAATGGTTAAATCTTTATATTGTTTAACAAAGTTAAACAAGGTAAATTAACAAGACCTCTTAGTTCTAAAAACGTGCTAGATTCCAGAAATATGGTTCTAGAAAAGAATCTTAAGAAACGTTTACAAGGAAAAAAGATACTACCTTAAAGCGTATAGAATATTACTAATTAGTGTATGCAAGTAAAAAAATTATAAGATAGTTATATTTTCTTGGTTAATCAAAATTCACGGAAAAACAAAATTGAAAAAATACAAGTAACAAGTATATAATACGTTAACCTAAAGAGTAGGGTATCCAAAAACCTTGGATTAAGGTCCCTTGATTTATACATTAAAAAATATATGTCTTAACCACACCAGGGTAAGCCCTTGTTATGAATATTAGAGTCTACCTTGAAATCACCACAAGACCTTAAACTTCACGGTAGTCGACACCTCTGTCTTCCTTATCAAGGAAGTACTCGAACTATAAGGTAGTCAGTACCTCTATCTTCCTATCCCCGGAAGCCCTCGATTGTACAAAGAAAAAATAAGAGTCACCCTATGTAATTCTGAAGACAATGTTCAGTACTCACAAAGAATGAGTGTTTATCTCTAGAAATTACTTCTGCAACATTTAGTCTCTAGAGTCATTGAGCTGTGTTGAGTTCGTTCAAATGAGCTCATATTTATAGGCACATCAGCAACAACCAACTACCTCCTTCAATGGTCATATTTTTCCTTGAATTTTAGAGGGATCTGTACACGTGTCACTAAAAAAATAGTGAGTTAGAAACAAAATGCACAAATCATTTTTTAACTATTACAAGAGTAAGTAAAAAAATGGTTCCTCTACAAAATAAATTTTTGAGAGTTTAAGGAAAATTAAAATTCAGATTCTAAGAAAGTAATACTTCAGAGTCTATATTACAAGGATATTAAGATTCTATTTTTGAAGTAATTCAGAATTGAAATTCAATTGAATTCAGAGTCGGAATTCTAATGAATTCGGATCCTCAATTGTATGGAATTCGGTGTTTGAATTATAAGAAATTCAGATTATGAATTCTATGGAATTTGGAGTCTGAATTTCAGAGAATTTGGATTCTATATTTTAGAGAATTCAGGCTCCGAATTTCTAATAAATCATATCATGAATTTCAAAGAATTCGGATTCTGAATTTCAGAGAATTCAGATTCTGAATTTCAGAGAATTCAGATTCTGAATTTTAGGGAATTTGGAACATGAATTCGGATCGTTAAAACAGAACACTCTATATCTATGTATTTATAGAATTACAAGGTTTTAGATGAAACTAAGTTTTTTTATGTAGGAATAAGATGATTTAGATTTAGGGAACCAAAAAATATGAACAATAAAAAACACGTAAGGATAAATTTTCCTTTCTATAGAAGAATTTTCATTAATAAAAAAAGGGAAAATGAAATTTTCCTTAATATAGGGTGTTATTCATTTTCAAAACATGATGCAATGGAAAAGTGATAAGGAAAACTTATGGACTCAACAATCACTAACATCCTAGATAGTATTCCCCTATAAAGAAGCCTCATAATACTGCTTCCTTCCAACCTTCATTAACGAACTTTGTCGAGAGGCTGGACATCCCTACTCGATAACCCAGTCATCCCTCTAGATCCATTCAATTGTAAAATCCCATCACAGTATGTTGAGAATAGTAATAATATGAAACCCATTAACATGTGATTGAATGGGATTTTTGAGACCTTCTTCTATGAATCCCTCCCTCTATGGTTCATCAACTTGAGAAATCTTTTCAAAACAATGATGCTCCTAAAATCACATTTTTTGATACATTACGGTCATTAGGACATACTCGAAATGCATGAAATCATGTTCTCTTTCGTCAATAAGGGTATCATGAAATATATACTAATAAAAATTATATTATAAATCACTCCAAACCAAGTTATGATGAGTATCATCCTGGTTAAAAACTTATAACTAGTGATTAGCTTCTCCTCAAAGCATATATGTTGATGATTCACTCCCATCTTAGGAGGTGACTCCAGCTACTCAAAAAAATGAAAATATAGTCTCTAGATAGAACTTAGCAGCATGTGACCCTCAATGCTCTAAAAGGTGGTATTGGAACACACACATAAACTATTCCATAGACGAGTCTGGTTATGTGGATCCTTGAATGGTCTATATAAAGCACATAAAACTCTCATATAATAGTTCATCAACATATTTATCTAGTACTAAATCTGGTGCCACTACACAAACTATTAGAGGATGTACTTGTTTTTTAGGGCCGACTAACATCATATAATGTTAATCACCACCCTCATAGTGTACACATAGAGGTAATCATTATAGGTTTTCTCTAAAATTCAAAAAAAAAATTACTATATATATATATAAAAACCATTTAATGGAAAATAGTTGCGGGGAAGTCAAAGCCTTCATAATAAAACTTCACAACCCACTTCTTGTCCCTAAATCTAGGAGGGGTAATAAAAAAACCATAAAAATAACAGTAGAGACAATGCCTACATCCCACTCTAAAGCCGAGTCAATTTCAAGTTCTCTATTTTAGATTTTAAATTTCACATAGAATAAAAATTAAGTAATAATTACTTTTTTAATGGTCAAACCAGATAGTTCATCACCTCTAATCCATAATGTCCAATAAACCTCATGAAACAAGGTATGTAATCGAATCAAACCAATATATAACATGTTGTAGTCCATCTGACCAATGTTCCATGATTCAACATATCCTAATTGGATTCATAGGTCATATGTTTTTGAATATATAGGAAAAAAATGTTTCATTTTTGGAAAAAACTATAAGAACTAACTATGTTGTTTAATTCTCTGCACACATCATTTACCAAACAATACGTATGACACTTAGGGAACAAAAAATTATTTTCATTCATGAAATGCATTCTAAATGGAATGGATTAAATCATTGAATGTGAATCTGATAAGGTTCTAAAACAATTTCATAAGAAGGAATACCCTCATCTCATCAGTCCAGGAATTTATGTATGAATTCCAAATAAAAAGCAAAAAAAAATTACATCACTAGATGATGGAATCATATCTAATTCAATAGGAAACATATACAATACTTCCATTTACATTGATTTTTTTTTATATGTGGGTTACCTACTCCCAATCATATCTAATTTAAAAATTAAAATACCTTCTTAATCGATTTTCTATTTTCACAACTAGTAAGTCAAAAGAAATTAATATGATAAAAAATGGTAACATAGTGACCCAGATCTCACTAAATGGTTCATTGAGCCAGTGGATCTCATGACCTAATGAGTACGTCTCTATATTGTAGAGAAATTCAAAAAGTAATGAGGGAGTATGAAATTCTTATGGGGGATATTATACCCCCAATTTCTAAGTGTTAGATAATGATAATAATAATATCAATAAAACTATGGAAGAAAATAAAATAACTTAACCAAAAGTAGAATGATATATCCATAATATTATAATAATAATAGTTCCAAAAGAAGTATCATTACCAATATGATTAATTTTCAGGTCTCTTTGGAAAATAACGGTAATAAATGGAAACAGGAAACCAATACAATTCATGCATAAAAATTCAAAAGACCAAAAGTTATTATCTATATATATCTTAATTAGTTTAGATCAGTTATATGATTACCTAATCCATGGAAATGATAAAATAAATAGTCTTATTGTGGGAACATTCTACATTTGATACCTAATCCAAGATGTCTATCGAGGTACTAAATGGAATCCCGAACAAGGTATGAGATAACTCTTAATAGGCCACCACCAATGGTGTCTATAATAAGTACATTCATTGTAATATAAAATAATAAATTTTAACTATATAAAATTTATAGTAATACTGTAAATAATGTCTTTGAATATGAAATGATATTTTTCAACAAGACATGAATCCCTTTGAATAATAATGAATCACCCAAAAACTAGGAGATAATAATAAAGGCTAAAGAAACATGTTAGGAATCTATCATTCCAAGAAACTGAGATATGATACCCTTTCCAATAATATATGTCAATCATATAAAAAATATCAAAAACATCCTCATCATGTAGTCATGTTTCACCATCCACAACATCCATCCCTTGTAATCAAATTTATAAAAACAAAGGGCCTGATCAAAGGTATAGAAGTCCAAGGATTCCTCATTCATTCCCTAGAGAATCTTGATGGAAATTCGGTAAAGAATTTAATAGACTCTAAATAGTAAGTCTATAGAGCAATACCAATATGATTCTAATCCAGAGATATTGAAGGGTTAGAAAAACCTAGGATATCCTATATAATCATTATCAAATGAGTAAGAATGTCTATGGATTATACTACTATAAAAATATATATGGAATATAAACTTTCATGTAATCTAATTAAATCATTATCCATCGAGTTTACATATTTAATCCATTATATTTTTTAACTTATTATAAATTTTATTAATCATTTCATAACAAATTATATCTTCAAACCCATTCAACATTTACATAAAAATAATTTAACCATCTTAATCATATGACATCACATGAGAAGTAGGAAATAAACTTCAACTATTAATTAAATTATATAAATTACATTCATTTAAAAATGAATATGTAAAATAAAATGTTAAAATAATTATAAACCCATTAAATTATATTTATGATTTCCACATAAATTGGTGTTCCAACATGCAACCAAAGTTGTGGTAAAAAATAGGTTTGATAAAAGTGAACACAACATCAGAAGCTTAGGTTACTGATAAGAAACCCAAATGACCAAAAATATACTAGTGGAAAAAAGGAATCTTATAGTTAAATCAAGGAGAACAATTAATTTCAGGGAAGAATCCAAATGTTTCATCATGCAGAAAAATAGTGACAATGTATATAACCAAAAAAAATATAATGGATATTGAATAGACGACACACCATAAGTTTTTCAGAGAGTATTATTACATTATCAAAATTTCATTTTGTCGAGATTATATGAAAAATAAGGAAAAGAGAAAAATTCTAGAAATAGGGAATGTTATCATGAACCATGAAAGTGTCATTGATATCAAGGAAAAGAAATAGTGGAATAATAGAAATGATGGACTTACCATGGTAGACTACCCTGCCAAATAATGTTATATTTTGATTTTGGATTACAAAACAATAACCAATCTGATCCTAGTATACAAAAATGGGCTCAAACGGGAGTAGGACCCACTAGAGAAATAAAAAAAATGTAAAAATGTAATAGATTTAAATGATTAAAAGGAAAATGGTAAATAAATCTCAAATTAAAAGGTCAAAGAATTTGACTGCGTAGTTTCCCAAAACATATAGTAAATGTGCTCCCTTCTCTTTCTTGAGGTGAATCTCACAAGAATCATCTTCATAGGTCATATAATTATTCGAAAACCATGTTTCACTCCCCTGATAAAATTTACTGGTGGCCCACAATGGTGTGCATACATGGACACATAGTCATTTAAAACTATAAATCCTCTTAATTCCCTATGTCTAACTACTCAATTTTTCCACAATCTATTTAGATGATGCCAAATAGTTTCTAATAACAATATGGCCCAACTTCAATTTCTATAAATTGGGCCTTCAGGCTCCAAAGAGGCCACATACAGCACAAAAACTATATTTTTCACATTAGGCACTCACATTATTTCAAAACAAAAGAGTAAATGAAGAAATTTATCATTATAATAAAAACTAGGATCATAAAAAATGATAATATTTCATCATTTAGTTCAACTAAATATATCATGAATATTGAGTTCATAATAGCTCCTAATCATGCATAAACTGAGAAAAATATTACTTAAAAACATGGATTAATCGTATAATGCATAGTGAAGGGGAATAAAATAAATGAAAACCACCAAGTCCATTGAATAAAAATTCTTTATGAAATGTAATATTATTTATATAGAAGAAAATAATTTTTTATTGGTTAATTTTAACCCAGACAATAATGATATAATAATTAAAGATTAAATTCCAATCCATTCAATATATACATTAAATTATTGGATTTTCCAATCCTGTGAAGCCTCAAACAAATTGTAAATTTACTCCACTCTAGCTACCCAAGAATGATATTCTCAAATAATGGTTCCATGTTATACTATGACTTTATGTATTATTCAATTTTTTATTTCCTTCAATAAATCCATGAAGAAAAATTTGAAAATGATAGTTAATCCTATGTCATTGTTTTTATAAGTTTTGACATATTATATTTAATAGATATATTAATAAATCCATACATTGGGGATACTCGACAATAAATTCATTTTCCATCATTACATCCTTATAATGAAATATAAAGAATAATGTGGGTGTGAATTCATCTATTTCTTCCTTCTGTATTCCATATACCTCTTCAATTTTATAAATTTATAATTGAAATCATATAAGAAAGTTTATTAGTATTAGATCATGAAATATAAAAATTTACTCATATAAATGAAATCCAAAATAGTTCAATATAAAAATCACATGAAACCATCAATGAATGATATTAATCATGATGTTTTCTTATGAGATTATATTAATATCACTCTAAATCAATGGTAATAACTAAAAATTGAATAAATTTCTACTACTATTTATAATAAAATGTCATATGATAAAATCGAAAATTAATTGAAATATAATTTATCTAGAAAATATGTAAATACCCAATGAATTGGAGAGATATACCTATGGTCCACCAATAATATTATATATTTTCAATTTTTTATAATATAAATTGAATACATTGGATCCTTCATTGAAAAAACTAAACATAAGCATTTAATTATTTTCTATCCAATAAAATAAAATGCTCTATCCAATTCGATGTTTAGAGGAAAATAATTGAGAATATTATTTTATTAATGAATCAAAATATACGTGAATATGAATTGGAAAATAATTTGGTATCATTAGAAAGAGAGTTTATACAATGGAATTGAAAATTATATTTAATTAATTAAAAGGAACCACTAACCTCAAGTCGCAACATGCATCATACATTAAATATCATATAAAATATTTAATTTTTTAAATTTATTGCTTTATTCGTAACAATTTTCATGATATATTATCATTGTTATATTATTTTATATTCAATTAATATCCAGAATAGTTATTTTATAGTATTAATATTTCATGCATTAATCACTTTTAGGTTGTGCGGTCCACTAATATGAATGAAAATCGATATAATAGCCATAATTAATTTCACTTTTTCAATGGTTTCATAAGATCCACTATTTTAAAGGTATATAGTTTATGTTATTTTCAAATAAATGAATTTTAATATACCTAATTATAATTATAATTTAAAAAAGATACTCAATAATATTATTTTATATTCATAAAATTAAATTCAAGTATTTAAATTTAATATCATCATTATCAAGACTATTTTAATATAATAGAATAATAAATTCATTATATATAATTTAAAATAATATTTTAAAAAATAAAACCCATTTTTAAACTATCGATAATTAAATTATGAAGAAAAATTACAACACAATACAAAATTAGATTAAATGAATAATTAGATCGACAAATTACTTAACATGCTACAATGGTCATTTAGTGAATTGTGATATACTATAAAAATATTATTATATTAATGTTAAATTTTATCCATGTCACTAAATTATATGGTATGAATATTAGTAAATTAGTTATGGAATAAATTTATAATGGTCCTACTAAATACTAATGTACTGATTAGTAATTAAGAAATAATAACACATTTGGAGTGTATTCATTTTTTAAAACTAAAGACAGGATTAAAAATCATTGGTTGGATGTATTTAGAGATAAAAATTGTTTCTTTAAAATATTAGTCATTTTGGATATATATTTTCAAGAATATGTCTACATAATATTATAGGACATTGAAAATTTTTAAGTAATCTAATCACCTTAATTACAAATGGGCACTAACTAGCATCACTTATTCACAACTCATGATCTTTATAACAACCTGAAACTTTTGAAAGAACAATAATTTATTGGATAACCATGATGAAACATAACATGAAGTGTATAAAGGAATATTAAATCCAATAAATTTCTGATATTTTTACTGTTTTATATTAATCCAATCTATTTTATAGCTTGATATACATGAAATTCTGTGTTATCTTGCATTACACACAATAATGGATTTCAATCATGACTTGCATTACTCACAAGACTGAGTTTTACCAATTATTATTAATATTATAAATTAAAATGAAAGTTAAATCTTATCCATTATAATTGGATGTTATTAATAGTATTATAAAACACATAAAAATTTATGGTTGAATTCACTAGTAACTAATTTATTTTAAATGAATATAAAAACAAACTGAATATAATGGAAATATTTTTATAATTTCTTTAATTTTCCAAAGACTTCATATCTAAAAAAAATATTTAATAAATATTATTGGATAATATTACGTTAATTTATGAATAATATATTAAATAAATTGTTTAAAACTCTTCCAATATATTTTTTATTCACAAGATGTTAAAAAATACAATTCTACACACAATAATTTGTATTTTTTATAAAGGTTAGTTTTCCCCCTTTTAATGAAACACTTGATTAAAAAATAAATTTTGAAATATTTATATTTTTTATTTGAAAAACATCATCATTTTTAAATGAATATTTCAAACTTATTTTATAGTGAAATTATGTCATTTTTCAAGGACATTTCAATATTTATGAATAGTGTAAAATATCACATTTTAATTTAAAAAATATTTTATTTAATTATTTAAAATGTTAAATTCAATCGTGAATTTATTATAAAGTCAAATTAGATAAATTATAAATATATTAATCCAATTTAGGTAATTTTTACCATTTTTTTTAATTTAGATATAATATTAAATTAAACAGTTTTAAATTTTCACTTTAAAACCCGACATTATAGTCCCATCTACAGGGTTAATTTTAAATTAATTTTTTATTATCTAATGATATCAATTTTAAAAAAAAGAAACAATATTTTCAATTATAATAAATTTTAATTTATATTATTTTCAACCCAATTTTTTACCAAAAATATTAGTGAAATAATTTCATATTAATTATGTAGATAAAGGAAAAAAAACAAGTTTACCTAGGGAATAAACATTATACATAAGTTACCGAATCTTTTAAAATCACGTAGAAACCCATTTTCTGGTCAAATTTTGAACATATAAATTATATTCTAGATTTTTTTTACATTATTTCATCAATATGTTATGGAAAAAATGTTGTTGGAATTCACACTTTTAAAAAATAACATGGGTTCCACTCACCACACTTATAAAAGGCATTCCCCTCTATACACACATTCATACAAATATATTTTTCAAAATATATTCCAATATAATTCCCAAAATTACCTAACATCATCCAATAAAACATATTTTCATATAAATCATTCATTTCAATGCTTTAGTGCAACCCTACGGAGGATAATAAAAGAAGAGGTAATGTTCTATTAAAATTGTTTTTATTTCATTTTATTATCCTCCAAAATAAACTATTATAAAAAAATGATTAAAAAATATAATATTATCACTAATATAATAAAATTTTACCAGTTTCTGGTTGCAACCTATAACTTCACACATTTCCATTAAATGATTTGTGATATCATCGTTCATCTATACAACACACTACTGCCTCTATGAATGATATCATTCGTTTTTCCAATAAAATTATTCATGGAAGGGAATAATGGGGGATATAGAGTTTTAATTATATATATATATATATATGATATTTGTTATGTTATTATTATTATTAAATTATCATATCACACATACATCAAGATTCTCATTTTTTTGAGAATATGCTAACGCCACATGTGTATACTACAGACTACGGTCTCACGAATCGCACTGATTAATTCACACATTAAATGGATTGTATTAAATATGTGTTAAATAAATATATTTGATATATTTAATTAAAAATTATACATGAGTCATAATATATATATTTATATATTAATATTTTTTCCTTAAATACGATATGAAAATGGAAACGTTGTTCGTGTGTACATATGACCTACTGTCTCCATCAATAAGGTATTTCATTTACTATCATAATATATAATTGACTACTATAATTACATTTATAATGAATTTATATGATATTTAAATAATCTTTAACAATAATTATGTTCTTAGATTTTGAATGGTGTAATAGAAAAAACAATTCAAAACATAGTTGAAACACATGGTAATTGAAAGCCAAAACAATGAAAATAATGAATGGTCATCAACAAATAGGTGATAAGATGTTATAAAAGATATATATATGATATTATATACATTAATATTGTTATTTTATGTGTCAGTAAATTGTTTAAAACAAATATATAGGATTTTGAAACATGTTTGAGCAAAGGTATGTGTAGGTTATGGGATTTCCTCTCAATATCATTTCATTAAGGCATATTATAAAGATAATAACCAAAATAGTTTTATATAGTGTATACAATGATCATTGACATTTAATATCATCAATACAAAGATATTCACTATATTTATTGTGTTACGTTGAATTATTTCATCTATGGTTATTTTATCTAAAAGTTTAAGAAATGTAAATAATTTCATTACTCAATTCATTTTCATTCGGTTATATATTTTTTTTTCTGGTTTTTAATATTATCATATATATGAATAATGCGTTATTACTATTTATTTTTGTATTTGAAGAATTTTAAGTTTATTTAATATTGATACACATAATCTATTAATTGATTAATTCTCACTCACGCGTTATACTCATTTTAATGGTTTATTTCACAATCTCATCCTATTCGAGATTTTTTATTCTTGAATTTTTATTAAATGAAATTATAAAATAAATCTTAAATAAACTTATTAATTTCTACCTTAATTTATTCATTATATTTTTCAAGTGATATTAATTTTTTAGAACTAATTATTACATAAATGTATTGATAAAATGTTATTAGAAAATCTGACTTCATTTCCCCGTATGGTTTAAAATATGTTTTCTAAAAAAACCATATTTATTAAAATTAATATAAAATGATTTACTAATACTTTTAAGAATAATTTATAAAACAAAACAATACCCATTTTTTCTTTTTATAATGTTATCAAATGAATCATTCAATTACATTCTAAACATGCTAATTTTCTAGACTTTTACTATGAAATATAATTATTCATTACAACATGTATGGAATTACCATATGAAATGGCCTTCAATTCATTGAATCATAATTTTCATATATATTATTTAATTTTGAAATAAATTTTTTATGTTATTTTAAAATAAAAATTGTTTTATTTTTTTAAATGAAAACTATATTTTACTCATGAATATACTTTATAATATTTTCCTCTGATTTATATTAATAAAAAACAATCCATTATCCATAATAAAATGTGTATATATTGTAATAATATCATCGTTATCATTTCACAATATGGTTTATGATTAGTTTTATTGGGGCCATAATATTTTGATATTATTTATTTTACTCCATATGGTTTATGATTTTTTTATTCATTTAGTAAATTATTTACATTTCGTATTTTAGTTTTAATATGAATGCTTATGAGGATTACATTTAAACCCTTCAATATGTGAAATTTAATTTATTTTTATCTTATTAGTGGGGGCCATCTATATACCATTGATGCATCGATATGTTTTATAAGAAAAAGTAGATATGGTTTTCTCCAAGGCATTTACACTTTATTAGATTCTTTAGAAATATGAATCATCAGTAGTATAAATCATCACATGAATCCACAAAAGTATTATATGTCTTGGAAGCATTACTGGATAGTATGTTTTAGATATCCATAATTATAAATGAAGTCATTGATATTCAACGTGATTATTCCAATGGTTTGAATATCCATGTATAAGTTTCATGCACATTAGATTATTTATATGTAATTACATGTCACCTTTTATTCACTCAATTTTATTCTCAAGATATAGAAATAATGGAACATGTGTCAGTGATATACATTTTTATTTTTATTATTCCTTATTTATTATTTGATTCCACTATACACATAACCATTTCTGAGCATTTTTTTCCAACATATTTTGATTCTCATTCTAAAGGATTCCCTCATGTATTCTATAATTTATATGTATGGTTATGATACATGGGATAAATTGTTGTAAATACATATTTTTTAATTTTTGTAATAAAATATTATTTGAAACTCATATATTTGTCTAATTTAACAAATCTAGTTAATTATCTTGCACTTAATAATGTGTTTCCATGTATCTTATGATAATGTAATGTTAGAAAGAACTAACTCTCATCTTACTTGGGTTGGGGTCACTATATATGGTATCAAATCAAGATTAGAATATTCCTTGGAATCTAGATATTGGAAAACATATATTAGAAAACACAACCCTATGATATACATTTTGTATATGTATATAATAACATCATAAAATTTTGGTAAGGTAGAGATTATGTGGTCCTTATTAGGAATAAAACTATATTTGGATTGTATCATGGGTTTATGATCATACTATTAACGATATTTTTAATGAATTAAATGCCAATTTTCCGGTTTTATGTGATTAGATTCTACCAATGATAAGGACAATTGGGATAAATTTATAAAAATTATATGTTTTTTAGGAAAATATATATGATTAATAATTCCATTATATTTTGAAGTCATTATTTTAAATTTATCGATAACCATTATGTTTAAAATGATTCGTAATGATACATTAGTAATATTCAAATATTATTATTATAATTTTTAAAAGAATGTGTTTTATTGGAAACATTACTAAAAATTATGTTTAAGGAATTATTCTATTTCAAAGATGTCCATCATATGTATTTGGGAATGTTATAAGAATAATATTAATATGGTTTAATAAAAATGATGACATTTATAATGGGTGGCAACCAGTCACATTACAAAAGACAGTGGGGCCTGAACCCCTACATGAAGTATGAAAAGGGTTTCATGCCCACGGCTAGACTACATAATGACTTGTTTAATATGTCATGGTTTTTTGGTAATCAATTTCAAAAATATATTTTAATTATGAATATGTAGTACCAAATAATTGGTTTCAATATTAATTTATTAATAATGTATGCCTTGTAAAATAGTTAGACATGGATATAAATAATCTTTTTCTAGATGATACAATATATTAAAAATAAATTATAGTTATTGAGGAATAAATATTCATTTTTGGATTTTCAATTCATTGTGATTGGGATAAATTATTTTTTTCTAATGAGAGACAAAAAGATGAAATATTATAATGAAATATAAAAGTATCATGTAATTATATTTATTTTTATTCATAGAGAGTCAAATAATTACTCATATATAAAAAAATATCAGGAAAAAAATAGTTATACTAGTTCCTTATGTTCTATTAAACTTATGGACTTTTAAATCATCACAAATTTATGGTTTTGACCATATAAACATTCCATTGGTCACTCACATTCTTATGAAAATGGATCCAGTCAATCTATATATATATTTACATTTTCCCTCCAGTTCCATATCATCAATTTCCACGAATGTAATCATACTTTGAATCCAAAAAATGAGTCATTTTGTATGAATTTAAGGCATACCATTCGATCTTATTATTGGGATATTTTAATACGACATTTATGATGGTATTTTTAACATTGGTATTTACCAATGTCAATCCCTATTTTTTCAAGATCGTGTTTAAATTTACAGGATTTCATTTTATTATGTTAGGGGGAATTTAACACACTAAAAATTCAAAAATAATAACAATTTGTTGGAATATATGTATGATTCAAAACTCCATGAATAAAAAAGAACTAGTACTCACCTGTGAATTTGCACAACAATATGGTTTAATTCTTATTTTCAAGAATAAAATGTTATATTTCAAAGTTACTAATGAACATAAATATAAAATATTTTGAAATCACAAAATAATTATACTTAATATTAGAATATAATTGGAAAAAATATAGAGTCTTCATTATGATTATCGATAAATTTTTGGATAAATACATTTTCAATCATTTATGAGAATATACAAGGAATAAAAAATTATTTTCCTTCGGGAGAATTTAAATTCATGAATGAAAAGAACATTCAAATGGGCATTGGAAAGTCAAAATTCATAGCAGTAGTAGTAATTTTTTTATTAGTAGAACTCTATCAATCATAGAAATTAACCTGATGTTGTAGGATGTCACCCAAAAATATCATCACACTGTACAAATATTCACCTTCAATAGAATAGAACAGACCTTTTTACATAAAAAAACTTATTTAAAAATAAGAATACCATACTGAATTTGCAGAATCAATAATATCAATGCAAACATATATGAAATATTTAGAAAACACAATAAAAAGAAGATAACCTTAGGCATGGTTTGTTTAGACCTTCTGTTACTCAAAATCCCGTTTTTGAATTTTCTAATTAAAACTACTTTGTGGTGAAGTGTGAAACATTAAAAGAGAACCAACATGAAAACAAAATAACAACCAAAACATCACATCTAAAAAAATAGAAATAGGTTACACATTCAGACTACATTTTTAGATATGTGAAGTGTACAAAAGCACCACTTTCAGCCTATTCTATGCTTGAAAATGAACACCACCATAAAAATAAGGACAACAAAAATTCTCACGAAAATGGAAACATGAACATGCATATTTACATAGGATACTTCAGAGGCGGACCAGCAGAAGGTGACATAGGTAAAACAATAAAGATTCACTATTACCTTCCTATTGCAAACTACATACCATAATACACTTCTTTTGGTAAGAACCTAATCAGAATAAAAATCTGAAAATTAAAAAAGAAATCAACATGTACTATTACAATATTGATATAGAAATAATCTTTCCTTTTTTAAATTCTATTGTTTTGGTATTCCTTCATTACGGTGTGCAGTTCAATGGCATATCTTTTTGTATCATTGTTGTCTCAAGACAATTCAATATTATGATGGACAACATCCTCACTTTCAAAATCAGATAATATATTTTTATATATTGAGAATGTAGTTAGATTAAGTAGAAAATATTGGCGACAAGTGAAATCTTACATTTAGAAATCAAAACAAATATGAACCTATATATTTAATTAAATGAAATGAAATGAAAAGAAGAAATAATTATAATTTGAATCTGCATATGAAAACAAATATGAACCTGCATATTTCAATAATGAACACATATAAGTTACCAAAAATATTCAAATGAGAATATTCATAGATGTGACACATATAAGATACAGAATAACATTAAAACCTGTATATTTTAACCAGAATATGTATAAACCTGATACATATAAGATACAAAATAATTTCAAAACCTACATATTCGCAGAACTGGTTTATAAAATTCATGAGGAATACATCAAAGTAACCAAAAATAATAAAACATTATTACTAAGAAGATTTATAGACTTTAGATTCTGGTTGTCTAAAGATGAAAGAAAGTTGAAAACAAATATAAGACGGTAATATCATTAATAATCCATATTTAACATGTTATAAAGGGATGTCTTTATTCAACATGATCCAACGGTGAAGATGAACATCACCAACACCTCATGTTTTTCGAGTGTGATCTCCCCTTCATAATTTTATGAATATGTTGGATCCAAAAATGGGACGGAATTTCTCTAGACTTCTATTTCAATAGAAGAAACCACAATACAATGTAAACACAATAATCCATAATGCATGTAAACTTGTAGATTTACTTCAATGAGAACATAAAATCACAGATGGGTAAAATAAGGGAACACGAAGAAGAAAATGGGGAATAACTGTTGTTAGCTGTGAAGGAATATCAATAAATAAAGGAGAAGAAAATCCAAAAAATATGAAATTAGAAATTTCCCCATTACCTTGAATTGAGGTTGTACTTGACCCTCTTCGACCAGTAAACAGTCATCTGAAATCAAAAGTAGTGAAATTTGTTTTAGTCCAAAAAATTCTTAATAAAAATATGGATAATTTTTTTAACTCGAAACATACATAATAATTCAGAATATTTTAGCTACCTTATAAATCAATCAAATTTATAATAGCAATATTTCGATCTAAAAATTATGGCATATACAACAAATGTTCCCTATTTGATACATGTGAACAACAATCCTGGATTGAATTATGATTTGATACAAACTAAACCTATCCAAGAACCCCATTAGTGAAGCATACATGAAAACAATAATTGTTTATATTTCAATAATATATTTCAAAGGATGAATTTGAAGGGATCTAATGAAAAGAGAAAATAATGTGGGTAGTAAACATGAAAAAAATATGATCACAATGCTGAAATACATGTCGTGTTAACAAATTCATCCTAAAGATGATAAGATACATACCTGTATGCACATCTTTAGCTGCTTCCAGTGCGTAATAATAAGGAAAATAAAAATGAATTAGTGCATTCATGAAAAAACATTCCTGGAAATGTCACTAAGGTTTCCTAAGATTTAATGTTTTCATTTTCTATACCTGTTTGCATTGTCTATACATTTATGTACATGTTGGAGTTGTCATTAAGATCCATATCTTTTTGCACTATCTATTATTGTAGTACCTGAAATGTCGATGCAGTGATTATTGTAACATAGACCTACATAGAACCTTTGGGTATTTTTAGTTAAATGTAATAGATCAGAGAATGAATCAGATGCCTTATCTAGTTCCTCATGATCCTTCCATATAACCGAAGAAGAAAACAATCATTATGATCCAATATCAACAGATCCTGTTTAACATTACCTAGGAACTCTCTGCATCACAATAAGATGTTCTAGTATTAGTTATATGGATACTATGCCCAAAAAAACATCACAAGATCTGAGGACTTTGTATTATCATAGAATGAAAGTGTTAGGTGAGAGAAATTATGAAAAACTAAAAGGTGTAACAATGGATTTAATACATAAACGGTGAGAAGATTTAATGCCAATATTTTCCTGTGAATACCTTTTTCAAAGATAAGTTTAAAATATCCATGGAAGGCTCAACTTTTGGGAGAATGTCCAAATTATATTCCAAAAACTCATTATGGAAAAATTCCCAAAAATGATTGAAATTGATAATTCAAATTATGGAAATGATGAATTCAAAGGGCTGAATATTGATACCATATGTGTTGAGATATGGCTGCATATGCACCCATTAACATCGTCATAATTGGATCTGCTAGAATCACTGCCTAACATGTTGCAAACTGATTGGTCCAAAGCTACCTTAACATATACTTTGTGCCTCAGCAACAAAAGATAAATTATTATTATTTTTCAATAACTCAAATGCATGCTTTGTTGATTACAACAGCATATATCCCTTCCAAAATAAAAACATACATAACCAATATATTGTAAATAAAAAATTCATTAACACCATAAAAACACACCATTATATATATTTGAAAAAATAAAATGAAATATTCATTTATAAATGAATAACTGAATATTCATTGTCTAGAAACCTGAAATAGAAATCATATTCTCTCACAGATAAACATATAAATCTATTACAAAAAATAAAAAATCAAAGTAATAGAAATGTAAACAACTTCATTAACGAAAAAACATAATAATTCGATGATTAATAAAAAAATTAAATGGTATCTTTAGTTGAAAATCTATAAAAACCGATGCAAACAGCATCATTAAAAAAATTAACTAATCAAATGTTTAACTGAATTTTCAGTTTGAAACAACAAAATCTATATAGAATGCATGTTTGGTATATCAAATAAACATACTGAAACAGTACAAATTTGTTAGTTAAGAAGGTACTATTTAAAAAATTACAATTAAAAAATAGAATATTTTAAAATATCATATTTTACAGTCGAACATATAGTTATGGTGTGTCTATCATTTATGAAATCATATGAAAATGCATCAATTTCCTGGATTCAAACATACTACAAAATTATTTTATATCTATCATATCTAGAGGCTATGAGTACATATTCACTTAAAATGAGACTTCAATGAGGTAGTCACTATTTTAGTACCTAATTCAAATTACAGATCATGAAACTGATGTAGAGCATGTAGTTGTATGGTTAAGGGGGAACACTACAAATGTAAATAACTCACTACCTATATACTAGAACATCTATATAGAATCAAAATCTTACCATAAAATTACAATGTATATCCATTATATGCATAACATCCCTGAAAAATGTAAAAAGAGTGAGATATGTGCACTAAGAACATAGAAAATGTTACCATGAAATAAAAAAAATTAATATGTCATTGAATATCAATTGACATACCTACAGTGAAGGAAAATTTAGTGGGATTCCACAACAGATTTCTAAACTATCACCTAGTTGTGTCCTTTGGTCTACCAATGCTAGGCTAGTATAATGGCTAACCCACATGTTCCCACCTGTATGTAATTAAAGAAGAAATAACTAAATTCATATAATCATTCATTTTATACATAAAAACAGAAATTTGGATGTAAAATATCTAAACATGGGAAGTTCACGTAGAAGATACATCTGAAACATCACCTGCAAATCATCTGTGGTCACCCCTTAAGGGAAAATGGAAATCCTCAATCCCTGATGATAGGATCATAAGACGTCTGATGAGATAAGAATGTAAAATCTCTATAGTAGATGATTCACTACCAGAAAAAAATATCTACTACTCAAATAAAACACATGATCTACTACAAAATTCATGATCCAATACCCAAAAATTCAAGAAAATAAAGTTGTTGTCTTACTTGGTTGAGTAATCTGGAAATAGTGTCATGTAATCAATATGGAAACACTTATGTATAATCAATCTAATAACAATTATTTCAACATAATCCAGTCATCAGAAATCAGACAAAGGAAAAATCTCATTAAGTGAGCATATGCATGTACTCATAAAACCAGGAAGAAAGTGAATAGAGGCAGAGGCCAACCGTATCTTTAAAGAGCAGCACAATAATGGGTCTCTATTGAAAGTTATATCGATATTAGAAAAAATTGATTATGATAAATGTGAAGATAGATAACATAGAATGTGGAAGTTGTCAGAATGATTTGATTTCATACTAAAATAGTGTTCTAAATCACAGAGGTTACCTTTTCTGGGAATATTGGTGTTGTTGACCAAACCTGATTCTGAAATTGTTCTCGGAGGTGCCAATGAAGTAAATGAAACCATAGGATGGGGAATCTTAATGCAAAACCTTGACAGAGGAGACATAATTGAGATTCTAAAGAACCCATAGATTAGGGAGACCAAAGGAGGAGCATGCAGGCACTGTGGATTTGTGGAAACCATAGGTCACAATGAGATGAAACTCGGCCCCGTGCGGGACATTGAAGACAGTGGAGAGGTGAGGTTAAACGGTCCATATTTTCCAATGGAGAAGGAGGAGGACGGAGTTTAGTGTCACCAGGAGACATAATTTGAAGGAGGAGCACGCTAGCATCAGTGATTTTCTGAAACCGAAAGTCGCGAAGAGGGGATACCATAGCCCTCATGGGAGAAGGAAGATGGCAGAAACATGAGGTGAAACCGGGATAAGGAGAACCATGGATAAAGATGAGGACATATTGCAGCTTGAGAAGGAGAGAGAACTCGAAGGATGCACGGGTTTCCAGGGAGCGTAGGTCATGATGAGATTATACTAGAGCGGGATCGGGAGTGGGACAGAGATGGATACCGAGAAACTGGAGGTAATGGACTCGAAGGAAGAGCAACAACAGTTGAATAAGACAGAGGGGGAAGAGTCGGAGGAAGAGAATCCAGAGGCGGGGGAGCGTGATTCAGAGCCAGAAGAGGTGGAAAAGGTAGATGCGACGAATGTGGAGATTGATGCAGTGGGAAGAAGAAGAATGAAGTAGCCCTATAAATGATTATGGGTTGTGATAATGAGGTGGTGAGAGTCGAGAAAGGAGGGCTAAACGGTAATTGGTGAGGTGGTATAATGTGACTTGGTGCTTTTTGGAGGTGACACGCAGGCCTGGATACACCCATCATTAGTAAATATATTAGATATAAATTCATTTGAAATTATAATATATTTAATATTTGAAATAAATAAAATATATTAAATATCTTTCAATGCACACACTACTAAGTTAGCATGTATTAAATGCAATAATGACACTCATCGATGGCTTGTGTTACACACAAGAACTTATTTTACCGAATAATATTTTAAATTTTAAATAATAACTTATAAGATGAATTAACATTTAAAAAAATGATTAAATATATTAGGAAAATATATTGTTTAATTCGTTTGTAAATAATTAATTAGAAATGAATACAACAACAAATTGAATATAAGGGAAATGATATTATAAGAAGTTATTTTTATGTTCCAAATGAGTTCTAACTTATCAAATTTTAAATATAAACTAATACTGGATGATATTAATTAAATTTATATATTTTATTTTAAATAATTTTAATTTATATTTATATAAATGAAATTATAGTAATAAGATAAGAAATATATCCGATTTTATTCACAAAAACAAATATTTTTCTAAAGATAAATATTCTCTATTAAATTGATCACATGATTTTAAATTAAATTTTTAAACATTTATAAGTATTATTTTAAAAAATAAGAATCATTTTTAATATATAAATTTTAAATTTATATTATGTTTATTGTTTGGTATTTTTGTGATATTTTTTTTGAATAATAGTAAAAAATAATGAATTTTAACTGAAAAATTGAATTTAAGTTTGAATTAAATTTATATTAAAATTAAATTTTAAATTTGATTTAAAGTAAAAATATAAAAATTATATACTTAATGATCTTATTTTTGTGATTGGAATCATTTTTATATATATTATAGATATAAAAACATAGTAATCTTATGAACATTTTCACTTTCAAAACACTACATTCTCATCCCTTCTACATGGCAATTTTAGATTTTATTTTTCAGTTACAAGGTTAAAATTTGAAAAAATAGATTAAATATATAGAGTTATTATAATTAATAATTTTTAATAAGGTCAAATAATATTTTGATGAAAATTATTTTTGAAAATAATTAAAATTAGTTACATATGTTACGAAAAAATGACTTCACCATGGACTAAAAATAAAATATAAAGGGAAAAATGATCAATATATTTCTACAACAACAATTTTATGGTGGTACATGGACCCTATATATTGTATTATTTTTATATTTCTATTTTTGGAGTCAGCATAAATGGATAAAAACAATGATTAATTTTCCCTTTACAAAAATTACAAGTGTGCTACTCACAATACTTATAAAAGGTCACCCACTATCCTCCTCACTACAAAAATTAAAAACTCTATTTTTTGTCCATGACCATACAAAATTTTTACCCAAATTCCCAATCATTCTAGAAATATGAATTTGGTAATAAATACATCAGTTTATTTATTTACTTAAAACTAATATAGTATACCTGACGAAGAGGTAATGTTATGGTAAAAGTATTTTAATTTTATATCCTTATCCTCCTCCTTGAACACTAATTATCAAATGATAATTTAAAAAGATCAATATAATACATATTATAAGATATTTTTATTTTAATATAATATCCTAAAACATCACACACTCCCAAAAATTTGGTTATGAAATCATCATCGTGTCTATGGCGGACTACCTCGTTGTGAACCAATGTCATTCATTTTTACATTACAACAACTAGATTATGTGAATAATGGTGGATCAATAGTATTATATGTGATATTTATGAAATTTATGATGTTTTTATACTTCTTGAATTGTTTAATCACACATACCGTAATGATTTTCATTTTTTGGATATATGATAATGTCGCTCATGTGTTCGATTGATTACCCCCACGTGAAGGGATGCGATTCATTCACACATTAAATAAAATGTACTAATGATATGTTTAATAAATATTTGTGATACTTATGACATATAAATTATTATATAACTATAATATATATATCATTTAATTTTATTTCCATCAATACGATAATAAAATTGAAATAACGCTAATGTGTATGTACGGTCTACGGTTTCCATGAATAGTGTGTTTCATTTCCTATCACCAACATTTATGTATTACTATAAATACATATATATTGAATATATATGAGATTTAAGTATAATATTACATTCATAATATGAATAAATCATGATCTGTGTAAGAGAAAAAATATAATAACTAGAGAAAACATTCTTTAAAAACAAGGAAACTTACACGTGAAAAAATGTAAATAATAAATGATTTTAAAAAAATTTGATAACATGTCATAAAAGAATTAAATATGATATAATAAATATTAACATGGCTATTTTATAATTTAATAACAGGTTTAAAATCACAATAATGTAATATAAATCTTGTTCAATCAAAATGAAACGCGAGGTAAGAAATTCCATCTCAATTTCATTTTATTGGGGTGTATTAGAATTCTATGAAACTAATTACATTAATAATTTCGATATATTTCCCCTTAACATGTTTTATCATTAATAATTAATTATTCATGTTATTTAATGTTTAATATTGAATTATTTTATCAAATGTTATTTGAATTATAATTTACCAAGTGGTATGAAATTTCATAACTTAATTCAATTTAATTAGGATATATTACTTCCTTGTTACAGTTAATATTCTATGATTATGTGTATAAAGAATTGTTTTAATCCGAATTTATATTTTATCCTTTTTTAGGATTTATTTTTTAATAAAAATAATTTATTGACATCTTAATTTTCAATTTAATGTTAAGAGCATTTAATTATATATTTCACCGATCACATTATATTCATGATTATTTATTCTCTAATTTCCCATAAATGGAATTATATGAAATTATATTAATAAATCTTTTAATTTTATTATAATAATTTTATTAATGATATTTTTCCAGTGATATTATCATTTTCCACACTTTGGTATAGAAAATTATAATGAGAATGTTTCAATAAAAATTGACTTCAATTCTCTCATTAGTTGTGAAATTATTTTTAATAAAATTTTAGTTTTATTAAAATGATTTAAAAAAAATTCATTAACATATTAGAAATGATTTATTAAATTAAAATTCTACCTATTTTTAATGTAAAAAAAATTAAATGGATTCATATTGACTATTTCAGAATACGGACCTGTTTAACCTTTTTCAATGAAAATGGAATGTTCTTTTAGATATGTATGAAATTACCATTCTCCATGAACATAATTTTTTGATGTTTCAGTTGATTTTTTTGGAGGATAATTTTCCTGAAAATTTATCAACAGTTATTTTTAAATAATATATATTTTAAAAAATCTAAAAATGAAAAGGATATTTTTCATAACAATATTTTATAATTTTCATTTCATGGGAATTATATTCATTAATAAAAACAACCCATTATCATTACTAAAATGGGTATATATTGTAACTATATCATCATCATTATTTATTCGGATGTTTTATGGTCATTTTTATAGAATATGTACTATTTTGATACCATTTACATTACTCCAAAAATATATGATTATCTTTATTTATTGGTGAAAGTATTTACAGTTCATATGATAATTTTAATTAGAATTTTTATATTAATTATTTATAAAATCATTAATATATGAAATAAAATGGATTTAATATTTTATTTATGTGTCCCACTATAGTACCTTAATGAATCGGTTTGTTTCCTGAGACAAAATAGATATGGTTTATGCTAGGTCCTTAAAAATTTATGTGATGTCTTTGCAGGAGGGGTAGATATATTAGATGTTTTTGCACGAAGCCTCAAAAGTATTTGATTTCTTAAAACGAAGCCTCAATGGTATTATTTAGATATCAATTATGATGAATTCAATCAGTATTAATTTATTTTTTGATATTTCATGTGATTATTTTATTAGATATATTATTCTTGGTTAAGATTCAGGATCTGGAGACTTTTTTATTGAATTATTTGATCACCTTTTATTCCATCCATATAATACAAAACTTATTAATATAATGAGATTTGTTTTATTTAATAAAAATTTCATTTTGTTAGAAAATTATATATTCATATTTTTTATTGTACACAAAACCCACACTAAGTATTTGACATCACTCTTATTTTGTTTCCCTTTCACCATCATTCCATGAGAATTAGTATACATAATATGTATAGTTGTTCTAGACTGAATAAAAATATACTATAATAAAATAATATTGTGATTTTTAATGCAAATTTAATTAAATAATCAAGTACGTATATTGTTTTTCAAGTTGTCTGAACTAATTGGTGCTTTTGGACATTTTCCTTGTATCATATACCAGTGTAATGGTTTTAGGAACCGACTTCAGTATTTTTCGGTTTAGTGTCACTAAATGCCATATATATTGAAATATCCTATAAAAAATATATTCCCAACAACCGTTGAACATTATATAGTTTTTTTATATGCAAACTCTTCAGTCCGTAAGAGGATATCTGATGGTGGTTTCTTTAATAGAAGTTAATCTTCTTAATGAAGATATTTCATTTTTATTCTTTTTTTCACATTAAATAATTTCATAAAAATTTAAATATAAATACATTAGTTTCTAAAACATACTATGTTGTTAAATTTTTTATGTAATATGGGATATCCATCTTATTCTCCATTAAATGGGAAACAAAACCATAACTCGTATGTGCAATGGAATACCACCTCACAAATCAAGGTAGTTTTTTTTCATCACCACCTCACATGGATAGTAATAATGATAAACATATTGAAAATATTAGATATTTACAACACAATCATAGTTATAAAAATATAATATATCATTTATCTCATTACCTTATAATACTTTTTAATACAATAATATGGCAAAGGAGTATATATGGAGTACATCATCTGTGAAGGTTTGCAATCAATTTATCATTTACAATTTGCATGTATGGTAATAATTATTATTTTAAAAATAATATATGAAATATATATTATAACAATAAAATTAAAAATATGAATTATTATTTATAACTATTTAATTTTATTAGTTAAAAAGTGATCACATCATTTATACAAACATACAACATACGATCTCTATAACAGGTGTAATTCATTTTTACAAATCTATATATCTTTAATAATTATAAATGTATATATATATATATATATGTTAAATATAAATTATATTTTTATCATTATTATATGTATATCTACAATGGAAACATGATAACTGTACAAGAGTTGGAACTGCCGTGAAGAATCCTATATGAGAAAACTACATAGTTAACACCCAAATAACAAATAATAATTTATTTTTAATTAATGGGTGGTAATATGATATGATATTATAATATATTTTATTATAAATATGAATATTTTTATTATAAATTAATAACATGTTTAAGAATATTATATTATAGGTTAATGTATGTTCAACAAAGTGGAAGCATGAGGTGTGGGGTTTCTAAACTCAATTTCAATTCATTCAGTTATACGTCTATATAACTTACTATGTTATGACATGAAAATTAGTAGAGTAAAATTCTATTATATTATTTTCTATATCAGATTTTTTTTTTTGGATTTACATTTTTTACATAATCGAATCATTGATTACTTATTTTTTCAATGATATGACTTTTTTAATCTATTTTGACTCAGTTTTGATTCCATTGAGACATATTTATTATCACAAATTTATTTAATTTAATGTGGTTTATATAATTCATATTTAGTTTATTTGAAATTAGTATAAATTTATTAATGATGATTAAATATTGAATTCATGTTTATTCCCTTTGGGGGTTACAATTTTACGATTACCAAAAATGAAAAAAAAATTATTTTAGAATCCCATTTTTGTTAGTTCTATTAGTTTCATTGAAATAATCTTATAATCTATCCTTTAAGAAAACAATAAATTTTTATATACTATAAATATTTATATATTTGGTCTATCTTCATAAAAAATATTCTCTATTTGTAAATTTAATCCAGAAAAGTAATATTTTTAAAACAATTCAGCCTTATTTATATTTTGATAAGGTTTGATTTTCATCATTGTCGATATTATAAAAAAAATTCTAAATACTTTTTATTTACTAAAATTATGTATTAAAGAAATTTTATGTATTCCATGACTTTTTAAATAGTTTTAACGTAAAATTTCAATTGTTTTCTGAAAGATTAGATTTTATTTTTTTTACAGAAATCAAAATGACTGTTTCTCTTCAAAATAAATGGCATTAAAGGACTATCACATTATCATAAATGATTTATGTAATTTTGACTCTTCTTCATGTTATTATTTATTTGAAAATAATTTTTTTTTAGAAAGATTAATTAAATTTTCACTCCCATATTATTTAACCATAAAAATGACATGATTTTAATTCAAATCCTTTATATTATGATGAATTTATATTCATCCAACTACTTTTTATTGATGTGGAAATTAATTTTCACTTAACAAATTTCCTTTTTTGAGAGTGTTGTAAATTATATTTCTATTATATATATATATACATATATATATTAGTCATAAATATGATTATTTACTAAACCTGATACGATTTCTAACAATGGTTTTTTAATTTTTATAAAAACAATTTACTAGGAAAATATTGATATTCTCAATTCTTTACTCAATATAGACATTTGTTGATAAGGATTAATATTTATAAATTATATTTAGAATTAAATATATAGTGAATTAATTGTACATTATATTACTGGTGGTGCCTAATTATTGATAGATCCTTGAATATTTTATCAAATAGATGATATAAATTGGTTAGCCAACCATATTATATGCGTTAATAATATACAACTTCCAATTGATTAAATGTTCTGGGAATAAGGACTTTATGGTAAAGATATCATGATGTCTATGATCATAACATACAATATTATGAAATTACATCATTGAGAATAGAGATATTATTATCCAGGAGATTACTATACTAATATTATCCATGGTTGCATTTCATTATCATGTTATTGATTAAATTGAATGTATTTCCAGATATCAATGTTTCCATATTGGCTCTTCCTTATTCTCACATGACAGATTCCATTCTATGTAAATCTTTTTAAGAATGTTATCACTCCATTATATTTATTTTCCTTTCTGCAAGATATAAAGAAAGAACCTTTGAATAAGTTAATGTATGAATAATATTCACCATTAGCGTGTTTTAATATTTTAATTAGAATATAACATCTGATGTATATTTGAATCTATTCTTCATTAATAATAAAATATTATATCCTATGGGATTTGATCTCATTTATATAGTTCCAATTTAATAAATTAGACATTATATTAATGTTAGAAGAAGTGGTATATTTGTAATTGATATATGAAAATGTTTAGTATAAAAAATTGTACCAATATTTTGAGAAACATATATTATATAACATAACATGATGACATACATTGATGATAATTCGATGTATAAGATTAGATTTCTGATTTATTTTTGAGGTAGAAATTATGTGGTTTTCTTTGATGTAAATATTTATATTCTTACTATAAGTTGATTCGGATTTAGATAATATTTTTCTAGAGGTAATTACAATGAAAAGGCCAAGTCAAATATATTATGGCCATCAATCTGATGCATGGTCACTATTACCTCACTATGATACTATTTGGATATTCATATGAGATAATCCATAGTGAATTATGTTTTTGAATAATATTCGTTATAGTGGATTTGAATATATGATTACCATTAATGACTTATGTGAAACCTAATATGAACTTGATTTAAATAAAGATGTCACAATTTATAAATCTTATAAGTGTTTTCCAAGATTATGTGGTTTCAGAAAATGATTATTATTTATAAAACAATGATTTCTATTTTTATTCAATTTATTAAACTAGGAGAAAGAATGTCAACACTAAATTTGATGGATATTTTTGTGGTTATGAGCAACACAATTGGGTGATGACTGTTTCAAATAATAGTGTGATTATTCCAAATCACATATCATGATATCTGATTAACAGACTCTACAATAAACAACTCTCAAGATACCTAATTAATATGAGAATTTATTTTTTTAAGAGATTGGGTGATGATGAAAAGGGGAATAGAAGACTCTATTCCCTTCGTGTAAATGATGCTGAATGATACAAAATATTGAATATGTTAATGGAAAAAGGAAATTTTTTATATAAAAAAATAATGAAATAAATCAAAAAAAAATTTAATGAAAATGATGATATCGAATGAGGTAAAGGGGTTTTATCCTCTTGTACAATTTATTGTTCAATGTGTTATGTTTGGGAAACACGGACATTATTTGAGTTAATTCCGATGTAATGTGGTTAACACCAATGCCAATGATTGAAAAGTTATATAATAATCATTGAAGTGAATGGATATCAGTGTTTATGTATTGGGTTTTTAGAATTAGGTTATAGAAGTATATTAATGATATAATGGTCAAAATAATCATGAAACATATCGATATTTTTCTACCCATGTTTTTCTTTTATGTATTTTATATCTTATGTCGAATATTAGAAAAATCCATGAAACGTGATTTATTGGAACATTGATATTTTTTAAGTAATCCTTATAAAGGATAAAAGAACTCTCCATAAATTTGAATTGTTAAATTATTAAATTTTAGATAGGATAATGACATTATTTTAAATGATGAATTTAGTGCGTCAATATTGGTAACTTTGATGTTGGTTAATGATATAACAATATAGTGATTTAGGTCATCTCAGATGGAATTTATTAATTTTTTTTATTGATGTAAACACCTGTAAATTTCAAGGAAAATGTTTTCTTAAATACATTGGAATTTTATGAGTCTGCAGTTTCTGACAGTGTCTAATTCCGAGGCCCAGGGTTCCTGGAATCAATTTCTGAAGTTTTTTTCAGTTACGTTTAGTAAACGTACGTGCGGGTTTTTCTATCTTTAGAACCAGCGCTCGGAATTGAAATATGAGGACACCAATGAACTCGCAACTCCGGTTTTTGATTAAGGAGACATCTACTGAAGTTTCTTTTGGTCGAGAGAGGAAGTTAATTTTTGGGGATTAATTCAAATTTATTTGGTACATAATTTTATTTTAGGTGGTGGTTATTTCATCCAAAGAGAAGTTAGAGGTAGGTCACACACCCCACATAACATCCCAGGGGAGGATATTTCTTGGTGGGGCCCACACGAGTTTAAACCTCTCTACTCCCCTTAAATCCCCTTTGAAAATCTTGGACATCCATTTGATTTAATGAAGCCACCTCTCCCCTATTTAATTTCTTTTAAACCATCCACCTTCTATCATTAAGGTGCCAACACAATTAATTAATAACATAATTAATTAGTATTAGTATTTTAAATCTTTTGAATTTATTTTTCAAACATTAAAATAAGACATTACATTCATTTAATTTGGTTGGTACATCTTACCTTGGTGTAACTTTGAAGAATTAGTGAGAGAGCATTCTTCCCCGAAGAACATGATGGACTTATTTTCTCTCCAACGAAGAATGAAGAAACTGTCTTCAATCTTCATCCAAGCCACAAGAGGAGGATCCTACCATGAGGAATGTTGACAATGCTTCTTTTTTAGACATTTCCCGACGTCAACTAAATCGACGTCCGCCCTATTTTTGCAACACCATCAAGAGAACATTAAAATCAAGGTAGGGGTTATTTTGAGTTGTTTATATTTCCATACTTCATCGTTCTATTTACGGAATGTGAATTTCCAACTGTTAACGTCATAAGGAGGAGGGTTCTGGCTACACGAACACAGCCCGAACCTCCCCCAAATTTATTGAACTTGATAACGACAGAGGTTGAGCCAATAGGGTGTGGTTTCATCGCACCGCACCAGAGAATAACCACGACGGATGAAAGGATGCAGCGCCGTCGCTCCGCATTCTGTAACCAAAGGCCACAGCCAGGCCAGGCCGTGGTGGTGGTTGAAAGGCGTCGTCATGCTGGCCGCATGAAGGAAAACTGTGGGCCGCATCTGCGGTCTGCTCAGCCAGAGAAGAACGAGACGGCCTCATGCCGGCCGGGCTAGATGAACCGGCCGGCTATGTCCATCTGGGCTAGAAGAAACGTGGTGCTGGTTGGTACTGCGCGGTAGAGGAGTTGCTGCCCATAACCGCGGGCCACTCATCGGGAAAACCAGCCAGATGCCTACGAGTTGGGATGAAGAAATGTGGCACCACGTGGGAGGAACAGGGGCCCACTTTGTGGGCCTCTCACGCCAGATAGAACCGTCCGGCTTCGGCCGGCCGGGCAAGGAGAGGCGGGGCCGCTCGGCGACGCCAAGAAAACCAGACAGCCCCACTCTGAGAGCCCGCTATGTAGGGGGGCCACGCCCCACCGGGCTGAGGTGACCTCCTAGTCAGGTTGGACCCGCCGAGTTGGGTCAACCCGACCCGCCATCCCCCTGGGCTCGACGGGAGAGACCAGACATCGCCTAATTTCAAATATCGTCAAGACAGCGCATCTGAACAACACGTCGTCTGCGGAACTAAGACCCTTGCGATGAGGCGGTTCTTTTGAGATACTCTAAGTGATTTTTTGACTACTTTGGAAAAAAGCCGGGTTTGGATTGAGCGTAAATCCAAACAGGACCTTGGAATAGAAAAGCCAATAACACTCAGATAGGGCGTCTGATTGAAGTGTTTTCTATTGCATTGGTTTCCTTATGATGAGATGGAACTTCAGGATACATCATCTCATGAAATCGTGATAGTTGATGTATCTAAACCCTTTGCTCGAGGAGAGAACCCTCCCAGAAACAAGCGTGTTGTGTGCGGGAACCCTAGAGCTGGTTGCGACTACCAAGACTACTGTACTGGAATCATCCGTGGGTTCGACGATGACGACTACTGTACCGGAATCCTATATGGGTTTGACAGTTCTGAATTCTGTTCATGTATCCTGTGTGGGTCTAACATAATAGTTGGAATGTGTCATGTGTGGGTCTGATAGCATAAACGAGATAGCAGGTCCTGTATCCAGTGTGGGTCTGACAGATTATACAAGATAGCTAGACTTTATCCAGTATGGGTCCGACATATTAAATTGGTCTTGTATCCTGTGTGGGTCCGACAGCTTGGATGATCTAGTGGCTACATCTGATCATCTATATCTCTCTACTATTGTGTCATACATGTGTGATTTGAGTCATGTCATTCAACCATTATCATCGTGGTGATTGACATTACTTCCTTTGTGGAATTGGTTTGTCCTTGGTCTCAAGATTTGGAGCCGGACTGTGATTGGTAACTTAGGTATATGTATGGGAATATACCTAAGTAGTGTTGGTGGATATTTTGTGATTATATCTTGATTATTTTGTTTATTCTTAGTTTATAATGTGAGACCTTTTAGGTCTCAGTTTCCCTAATGAGTATTGTTATACTCGCCACTACATGGTATATGCATACACCTCATTGTTTTGGATGCAGACGAGGTAAAACACTGATGGAGGACGAGAGCTCCACGGCTGGACGATACCCGGCGGTGGACCTTGCTACAAATCGGCACATGGAAGAGACTGAAAGATGTGAGTGCTGAGGTGGCCATCTTTACCTACTCTTCAGGTAGGAACCTCGGAGGACGATTCAGGAGTTGCTCTTTACTTTCAGCTGTTGTCCCTTTTTAAATGTACTTATTGTTCAGTTGGGTTTCTATACTAGCCCATTTACTTTCTAGAACACTCTATTGTATTCAGTTTTACTTAGTGTTTACTTCCTGTTGTGTACTCTGTTGTGTTTTTTTACTTTTATAATGGTAATGCCTTCCCAGCTTAGGGATTTACGACTTTGGTGCTAGTCGTTAGCCCCTGTCCTATGGAAGGCAGGAATGGGGTTGTCATGAAATGGGCCCCGTGGATGGATCATGACAAATTGGTATCCTAAGAGTCTATTCTACTATACAACTCGTGTCTCTGATCATTCTTTTTGGTGAAGCAATAGTGTTAAGGGTATTGATTGTGGTTTTCAGTCCACGGAGTCTGGTGTTGGTGCGGTGGCTGACATATCCATACACTAGGACCCTAACATCTGATTTCCGACTCAGTGGACGAAAACACTGATTGAATGTGTGTTTCCTTCGAAAAAGATTTCTTTGTAATTACCTTGTGTCAACTCACCAGGTATACAGTTTTTACTGTGGAATATCTTTTTATTTTCAGGATGGCCCATTAAAGGCAGCCAGCTTGGGTTCCGAGTTACGCACGAGATGGTATCCCACTGAGCAATGAGGCCTCAGTGTAGGGCCCCATCACAGCAAAGGTACCAGTGGTACCACTACCCATAGGGCCACCGATACCTCCAACTATAGCAGTAGAGAGTGCACGACACCTGAGTGTGCTACACGAGTTCCAGCGCCAGAGGCCGCCTAAGTTCTAGGGAGAGATGGACCCACATGCAGTTGAGGATTGGCTGGAGGATATTGTGAGAGTCTTCATATTGGTAGGGACACCAGCCGACCTTATGATGTTCATTGTCACGAGCCTTTTGCACGCAGTAGCCGGAAGATGGTGGAGCCTGATACTCTAGGTGAAAATGAGGCATTATTACTCTGGACAGACATCAAGAGTCTCTTTCGCTCAGATTTTGTTCCAACCCCCCTTCGTGAGGTGTGGATTCAGGAGTTACTTCATATGCATCAGGGCAGCTTGATAGTATCTCAGTACTCAGTGAGGTTCACTAAGCTCTCATACTACTCCACAGATATGGTACGATACCTATTCTTCATGGCCAAGACCTCCGACCAGGGACTCAGGCATGAGATCAGTGCTTCGACGATTCCCCTCAGCATCTCAATGCAGGTGGGAGTGCTGGAGTGAGCCATTCTAGTAGAGAGTTTTCTCGCTGAGCAGTCACCAGCAGCAAGACCCACCATAGGGCGACACGTATTGGAGTTTTCTGCAGCCGGAAGTAGACTAATAACATAAAGGACCAAGGGGACCAGTCCATCTGGTGGTGGATTCCAGGACACAGGTTCGGTTGTGCTAGGCACACGAGATAGAGTCAGCTATACAAGGAGCAGGTCGTGCTATGCATGCGGTGGGTAGGTCCACGTGGCTCGTGACTGCCCAACAAGCCATGAAGATGAGCAGTAGATAGTAGAGGGACCTCCCAAGAAGAGGCAGAGCTTCAACCATGTTGGTTTGCCAGGAGCAGGCAGGTGTGGCAGAGGAGCTGGCCGAGCAGTGGGTGGTGGACGGCGTTTCAAGCCTCTACCATCACTACCACCAGGAGGTCCACCACGACCATAAGGAGCTGGAAAATAGGGACGGGCATAGCTCAAGGAAGTCAAGGCATACGACCATAGCGCACCGGAGATTAATTGAGGTACAATCTATGTCTACTCCACCCTTTTTGTATTAATTATAGACACAGGTGCGAGTCATTCTTTTATTTCCACTGCCCTCGTATGGAGCTCAGAGATTCCTACAGAGCTGTTAGCTCAATATTTATGGCTAGAGACTCCTACAGGAAGAGAATCGATGATTAAGCACTGGTGATGGCAGTGTGGGATTACTCTAGGAGGAGACAGCTTCGGCTGGGATCTTCTTGTAGCAGTGTCGAGGCCTTACGACGTCAACTTGGGTATGGACTGGTTATCCACAGTTCATGTTCAGGTTGACTATATTAGGAACAATGTGTGGTGTATCCGCACGGATGGGACCAGGTTCACCTTCACTAGTGATAAGGGAGAATTTGCAGCGTCGGATCGACTTACGCAGAAGAGTGGGCAGTCGATCACACATCAGCTGGATATTATCATCACTGGAGTAGTTGATTTGTAGATTCTATGTTTTCCTATTGTGGTGGATATGTATGAATTTTTTTTCCTAACGTCATTCGAGGACTACCTCCTCACAGATAGGTAGACATCTACATTGACTTGTACCCCAGGACAACATCGATATAAACTCCAGCATATCTGATGGCTCTCCCTGATCCTCGTGAGTTGTGTCTATAGCTGGAGGACTTGCAGGGGAAGGGATTCATCAGACCCAGTGTTTGACCCTGGGCATCACCGATTTTGTTCACCAAGAAGGTGGATGGGAGCTAGAAGCTGTGTGTCAACTATCATCGCCTGAGTCTGGTGATCGTGAAGAACAAGTACCCACTATCGAGGATTGATGACCTCTTTGATAAGCTCAAGGGAGCATGATGGTTCTTGAAGATATACCTCAGATTAGGCTATAACCAACTCAGAGTTCGAGATGAGGATGTGTAGAAGACGACCTTCAAGTGTCGGTATGGTCACTACGAGTTCTTGGTTATGCCCTTTGGTGTAACCAACACTTCAATAGTGTTCATGAGTCTCATGAACAAGATCTTCCAGCCTTACCTTGATCAATGTGTCATAGTCTTCATCGACGACATACTGATTTACTCGAATAATGATGAGGAGCACGCCTTCCATTTGCGGGTAGTACTGGACACACTCCGAGAGCATCGACATTATGGTAAGCTCTTGAAGTTCCAGTTCTAGATTCGAGAGGTTCAATTGATAGGATAGGTCATCTCGAAGGCTGGAGTTGCAGTGGATCCAGCGAAGATCGAAGCAGTACTTGCTTGGGAGCCACCCAAGAGTGTGACAGAGGTGCAGAGCTTTCTGGGACTGGTTGGTTACTATTTAATATTTTTTCCAGACTTCTCTAGAGTTGTAGCACTACTTTCAGCTTTGATAAAGTAGGGGAACACATCGAGGGGACAGAGAGATGCTAGCAGAGATTTCAGGATCTGAGGAAGAGGTTGAACAGTGCACCCATCTTGAGGCTACCAAAGGAGGGTGTAGGGTACATAGTTTATTATGACGCATCAGGGACCAGACTTGGTTGTGTCTTGATGTAGGATTAGGAAGTAATCACATATGGTTCACGGTAGTTGAGACAGCACAAGAAGAACTATGCTACCCATGACCTGAAGTTAGAAGCAGTGGTCTTCGCCTTGAAGATGTGGTAGCACTATCTGATGGGCGAGCGTTTTACTATCTACTATGACCACCAAAGACTCAAGTACATCTTCTCACAGTAGGACCTGAAACTTAGACAGCGATGATGGCTCGAGGTCCTCCAGGACTATGACATTGAGATAGTCTATAATCATAGGAAAGGTAACGTTGTAGAAACTGCTCTCAGTAGGAGATCAGGATTTCAGCTGCTAGAAGAAGCGATGGAGTAGCTAGCCGCATTATAGATATCCTTTGTGGATAGAGATGGAGCATCCTTTCTGCAGTCTCTCATAGTCACTCCTCCACTCCTTCAGCGAGTCAGGGAGGAACAGTGTGGGGACATCTATTGTGAGACATGACGTGCTAAGATATCCTCAGGACATGCACCTGATGGGTTTTATGAAGGTGGGGAGCACGGCATCCTCTTAAGAGTACATAACATTGTACCAGTTTCACTACAGGAGGAGGTGCTGAGATATATCCACACTTACCCAATAGCGGTACATCTAGAAGTGGCGAAGATGTATCAGGAAATCAGACGATAGCCCTGGTGGCCAGGTATGAAGAAGGCAGTAGCAGAGTTTGTCTCGCGATTCCTTACTTATCTTCTAGTGAAGGCGGAGCACCATGTTCTAGTAGGCTTGGCTCAACCCTTAGAGGTCCCATAATGGAAGTGGTATGGTAAATCCATGGTTTTCGTGATGGGACATCCCCATACATCCAGAGGACAAAACTCTATCTGGGTGATTGTCGACCGACTCACCAAGTCGGCCCACTTCCTACTGATCAGAGTGCAGGGCTCAAAAAAGTGCTTCAGAGGCCTCTACATTTAGGAGATTTTACAGCTTCATGGTGTTCCATCGACTATCGTCTCTGATCGAGATGATCGTTTCACTTCCCGGCTATGGAAGGGATTACAGGAGGCTTTTGGGATGCAGATTCACTGGAGCACTACCATCCATCATCATATGGATGGTTAGACTGAGAGGACCATTTAGACTCTCGAGGACTTGATCTGTGCATGTGTCCTTGAAATTGGTTGCAGCTTGGAATATCACTTACCCATGATGGAGTTTGTGTACAATAAAAGCTACCACTCCACCATCGGGATGGACCCTTATAAGGAACTATACGACCGACCTTGAAGCTCACCTCTGTGCTGGACTGACACAGGGGAGTCAGCACTTGTAGGACCAGATATGGTTTACGCTATGACATAGAAGGTGCAGATCATCCATAAGCGGATGAAGACTGCACAAAGAAGAGAGAATTTATATGCTGATAAGGGAGGGAGACCACTAGATTTTGATGATGGTGACCACGTCTTCTTACGGGTCTCACCTCGATGAGGTCTACAAAGATTTGGCTGAGTCAAAAAGTTATCTCTATATTTCATTGGACCATTCCAGGTCCTTAGTAGAGTAGGCAAGGCAGCTTACCGCCTGGCCCTTCCACCTCAGTTGCACCGAGTGCACAATGTCTTCCACGTATCTCAGTTGAAAAGATACGTGCACGACCCATCCCACATCATCGACCACGGGGATATGGACATCAATGACAGGGTGACTTTCATGGATGTTCCAGTGGAGATTGAGGATCGACAGTAGCACGTCTTGCATGGACGGTCGATTCCTCATGTACACATTCGCTGGCAGTATGGGAACCTCTAGGAGAGCACATGGGAGAGAGAGGCTCAGATTAATGCTCAGTGCCCCCATTTATTTCCCTAGTGTATGTAATAGCATTATGGGGACGTAAATACCTATGGTGGGGGTAATTTAACGACCCGATAATTTCAGAGATATTTTTTTCTTAAATTTTTTGGAATTTTAAGTCTGTAGTTTCCGATGGCGTCTGATTCCAGGGCCCGGTGTGCCCGAAATCAATTTTTGATGTTTTGTTCGGGTACATTCAGTAAACCTAATTCCGAGTTTTCAATCTTTCGAACCGGTGCTCAGAATTGATATATGAGGACACCAATGAACTTACAGAGCCGGTTTTCTATTATATAGACCTCTACTACAGTTGCATTTGGTCAAGAGCAGAAGATAATTGTTGGGGATTAAATAAAATTTATGTGATACATAATTTTATTTTAGGTGGTGGTTATTTCTTCCAAAGGGAAGTTGGAGGTGGGTCCCACACTCCACATTACTTCCCATAGGAGGATATTTTGTGGTGGGTCCATCGTGAGTTCAAACCTCTCAAATCCCCTTGATAACCCCTTTGAAACCCTTGGACATTCCTTTGAGTTAATGATGCCACCTCTCCCCTATTTATTTTTTTTAAACCATCCACCCTCTCTCATTAAAGTGCCAACATAATAAATTAATAAATTAATTAATTAGTTTGAGTATTTGAAATATTTTGAATTTATTTTTCCAACATTAAAAGAAGATATTACATTCTATTAATTTTGTTTGCACATCTTACCATGGTGGGACATTGAAGAATTAGTGAGAAATCATTATTCCTCGAAGAACACAAAGAACGCCCTTTCTCTCCAATGAAGAATGATGACACTGTCTTCGATATTCATCCAAGCCACAAGAGGAGGAGCCACTCGCGAGGAATGCTGACAATGCTTCTTCTTTGGACATTTCCCGACGTCGATGAAATCGACGTCCGACCTATTGCTGCGACACCGTCAAGCGAACATTAAAATCAAGGTACGGGTTGTTTTGAGTTGTATATATTTCTAAACTTCATCATTATATTTATGGTATGTGAATTTCCAACTGCTAACGTCATAACGAGGAGGGTTCGGGCCACACGAACACGAACCGAACCTCCCCCATATTTGTTGATCTTGATAACGATGGAGGCTGAGCCAATAGGGAACGGTGCCATCGCACCACGCTGGAGAAGAACCGTGGTGGATGAGAGGATGCAGCGCCGTCATGCCGCATTATTGAACCGAAGGGCGCAGCCAGGCCGGGCCGCAGTGGTGGTGGAATGGCGTCGTCATGCCGGGCTCGTGCGAGAAAACCACGGGCCGCAACCGCGGGCCCCTCACCGGGCGGATCGTTCGGCTGCCTTCCGGGCAGGCTGAAGAACCTCAGAGCCGCTTAGTGCAGCATGGAGGGAATAGTAGCCCACTTTGTGGGCTGCTCGCGGAAGACAGAACCGGCTGACTTCAGCCGGCCGGGCAGGGACAGGCGGCGCTGCCGGGCGAACCAGACCGGCCCGCTCTGCGGGTTGGGTCCACAGGTGGGCCGCACCCCACCAGGTCGGGCCGAACCCCCTAGTCGGGTCGGACCCGTCGAACCAGGCTAGACTAACCCCCAGCCGGGTCGGACCCACCGAGTCATATCAGGCCGACCCTTCTGCCCATTGAGCTCGATGTGTCGGGCCCAAAATCTCCTAAATTCAAATATCTTCAAGGCCGCACATCTGAATGACGTGCCGTCTGTGGCACTTGGTCTCTTACGAGGAGGAAGTACTTTTTGAAATACACTAAGTCAGTTTTGGATGAATTTGGAAAAATTACGGGTTTGGATTGATCGTAAATCCAAATGGGCCCCTAGAATAAAAAAAACCAATTACTCTTAGACCAGGCATCTGATTGACGTGTCGTCTGTTGCATTGTTTTCCTTATGATGTGATGAAAATTTGAGATACATAATCTTAGGACATCGTGATAGTTGATGTATCGAACCCTTTTGATCGAGGAGTGGACCCTCCCAGAATCGAGCGTGTTGTGTGCGGGAACCCTTGAGCTGGTTGCGACTATGACGACTACAGTACTGGAATCCTTTGTGGGTTAGACGATGACGACTGCTATACTGGAATCCATTGTGCGTTCGAAAGTTCTTACTTCTATTCCTATATCCTATGTCAGTCCAACAGAATAGGTGGCATGCATCCTGTTTGGGTCTGACAGCTTAGAGGAGATAGCTAATCATGTATCATGTGTGGGTCCGACTGCTTAGATGAGATAGTTGGCATGTATCCTGTGTGGGTCCGACAACTTAGCTGGTCCTGTATCCTATGTGGGTCTGACAACATAGATGATCCAGTTTCTACATCTGATCATCTATATCTTTGTACTATTGTGGCATACCTATGTGAGTTGAGTCATGTCTTTCAACCATTATCATCATGGTGATTGACTTTACTTCCTTTGTGGAATTGGTTTGTGATTGGGCTCGAGATTTGGAGCCATACTGAAATTGGTAACATAGGTATATGTATGGTCATATACCTATGTAGTGTTGGTTGATATTTAGTGATTGTATCTTACTTATATTGTTTATCCTTAGTGGATATTGTAAGACCTTGAGGGTCTTGGGGTCCCTACTGAGTATCGTTATACTCACCCCTGCACGAGCTATTCCCACACCTCATTGTGTAGGATGCAGACGACGGACAGAGCTAATGGTGGCCGAGAGAGCCACGACTGGAGGATACCCGGAGGTTGGCCTTGCGACGAGTTGGCACATGGAGAGGACTGAAGGGCGTGAGTGAAGAGGTTGCCATCTGTACCTACCCTACATGTGGGAACCCAGAAGATGATACAAGAGCTACTCTTTACTTTCATTTGTTTTCCCTTTTTACTTGTACTTGTGGATTAGTTGGGTTTGTATATTGGCCCATTTACTTTCTAGCACACTCTTTTGTTTTAATTTTTACATAGTGTATACTTCCTTTTGCGTACTCTGTTGTGTTTGTATACTTTTATAAAGGCAATGCCTTCCGATCTAGGGGATTTACGCCTTTGGTGCTAGTCGCCAGCCCCAGACCTATTGAAGTCGGGCTTGGGGTAGTCACGACATGGTCCCCGAGGACTAGTCATGATAATTGAATATAAATAATAGTCTATTATTTTATTCAAAGAATAATGTTTCAGATATACTTTTGAAGCATACATGATTTTAATGTGGTTTTATAGTGATTCATGTTATATAGGGGAATGATGTTAACATATTAGAGATTATATGATAGGGAATATATATTTTTATTGGATATTATGAGTGATTAAATTTAAATAGAGATAATAATAAATTAATCGTCAATGTATATGTGATAAAATATTATATATTTGAGTTTCTTTGTATTTTTTAAACATATTTTTATGAAATATTATGGATAATTAAACTTCATGGTGTTTTGTTAATGGTTTAGAGATTAATGTATATAATTTATCAACATTGGAATTTTTTAAACAATTTTGGTTTTTATAAATATTTAGAGAAATAAGTAATAACATAAAATTATTTTTTGGATCATATTATCAGTTAACAGTTAAATTTGGTTGTTCACGTATAAAATTTTCAACTTGAATAATCATATCATGGAATATTTTATTATGTGTAAAGTCAGAGAATCACAACCAAAGAAGGAAATTAATATTATTAATTTAAATAATTTGATAGAAATGCAATACAAATTCTTTTGAAAAGGATATTGAAAAAATATAATTATGATCTTACTATCATTTCTAACTAATTGACGACCCTTTCACCCATCACTAGTTTTTGGTTCCATGGTTGTTATATTTCACATGGTGCTGTTATCAATAATTATGTATTAATATATATATGATAGTTTTATCCTCTAGGTATATTATTAAACATTAAACTATTTCTATTTATACATGGGAACCCAATTATGATTTATTTCATGTTACATTTAATAATTCCACTTCCCCTTTTTAAAAGACATTTCTTTGTCCATCAATATAGTTTCAGTTTCCAATAATAGTATTTTAAAATATTGAATCTTCTATTTCCATGATAATGTTATGTCTGGGATGTAAATTTTTGGCATATATTACGTCGCACCCTTCAATGTTACATTATAAAAAAATAATATTGATTGATTTCATAACAATCAATACCGAGCCTAGATTGAATTTTTATATACTTGAAAATTGTAATTATTTTAATTTGACCATTATATAATGGGCCAAAAATAAAATGATATGAATATTATAAAATGAATTATGAAATAAATTTATAATATATCTACACAATCCAAAATAAATTTCTAATTCTTCTTAAAAATTCCCACATTTTTTGTAATGTAATTTTACTCTTTAAAATGGATTTTACTTCCAACCAGGTTTTATTTAATTTTTTTATCGAGATATTAAATAATTTACGCCACATTTAGAAAATTTAATATATAAAAAGAAGATAAATTTTGAAATCATCATATACAAATTTACATTGGGGGAATTTTTTGTTTTTTATGAAATAATTGATTTTTATGTCAAAAGTGAATAATACAGATATTTCAATTTCTCTCATTTAGTTTTAGTAGACTTAGTAATTTTAATGTATAATTATGTTATTGATTTGAATATAATTTGATATATTATACATTTTATTTATAATATTTAAAATAATTCATATTTAATTTTAAATATTTTTTATTTTGATCTCTCTTGTTATTTATGCTTTAAAAAATTCAAAACAATTTTTTTCATTACAATGTATGAATTTAATTTAAAATTGATTTATAAAATATATAAAGACATAATATTTAAAAACATTTACCATATATTTAATATAGAATTGTTTTTTGAATATTACAAATTTTATCATTATGAATAGTAATTGTGGTAAGTATTTTTTTCCTCAGTAAGTGAAAAATTAGAAAAAGTGGTTTAAAACAGTAAAATAAGGTCAAAAATTAAACCAAAATTAGTAATTATTTATTTTAATATATTAATTTCCCCCATTTCTATCCCAAATATTAGTATAAATATTTTTCCATTATCCATTGTTAATGACATTAATACTAATTTCTGTAATTAAATTTCCATAATATCATTATCTTGGTTATTATTTATTTTATAAGTTCTCATAGGGGTAAAGATATTTCAGGAATGAATATAAAAGTTTATTTTGAACATTATTTTTTTTATTTACTATTTAAATTTATTATTTTTTTTAATGGTATAATGACATTAAAATTTATCATGATGAAGACACAATGCTTGTGTAATCAATTAAAAAATCAAAGTGGAAGATTTTAAAAACACAAAAAGTAATATTTGTTTGATTAATTATGCGGTCAGATAAAACTTTTTTACTAATGATTATAATATATTGATAGAAAGTTTATATTTGACTCTATTTCATACCTTTATTTATTAAGCGTCATATTAAATGAATAATGTCAAAATTTAATTTAATGATATTTTATGAAAATTAATATTTTTATTGAATAATTTAAATTTACATTATAAGTTATAATATGTAAATTTGGATTAAAATTGGTCTAAATTTTTATCATTTTACATTTATGTGATGATTTTCATATTTTAATTTTTATTATAACCCTTTAATATTGAATTTTTTTTATCGTAGTTAAGGTCAAAACTATATGTTTGATGATTAATCTTAACATATTAGAATATAAATGTAATGAAAATATTATTATACCACATTAATGAAATTTCTTAGACCATACACTTTTGTACATTTAATAAGAGTCATTTTAGTGCTATTTGACATTGAAGGCGACTAAAACATATTATAATACTTTGAAAACTAACAGGGGTGCTACTCACATCAACTATAAAATAGAACCACCTACCCAAACATCATTACAAAAATTGTTAAATGTATCTAGAGAAAAAACTAAAAAAATGTCCCCCAAACAACCTTATCAATTTTATATTTTTTTCTTTTCCTTTTAAAATACTAAACAGATGGTCTTTAAAAGGTGTTTCAACAGATGTTTCCTTGAGAGAATGTAATATTCTTAATGAATATTTTCTTTTTTATATATTCATTCACCAACAAAAACAATGTCCTAAAAATTCTAATATAAGTACATAAATATATACCGTATACTAAAATTGTATTGTGTTGATGGAAAAAGTATTTATCTTTATCCTAATCTATCAAATGGGAAACAAAACCATATATCTTTTGTACAAAAATCAATAACCTCGCGAATCACTGTAATATTTTTCCAGCACTACCTAATATAGAAATTCATAAGGATGGAAACAATGAATATAAAATATATTTGATAAATAATTTTGATCGTGAAAATTTAATATATCATTTTCTTCCAAATATACCAAAGTATTGGAAAATTAATACTTCGCTCATGTGTATATGTGGACAACTACCTCCGTGAGGCGATATGATCCATTTTTCATTTCCACATTATGTGGATGGAAATCAGGATAAAATAAAATATTCTATATTATATATATGGTAAATAAAAAAATCAAATATAAATTATTATTTTATTTTATTTTTTCTCTACAATTGAATAGTTAAAACAGTGTTCCAATGTACATATGACCTACCATTTATATAAATGGTGTAATTAATATTTCCATACCAACAGTTCATGAACTATTATAAATTTTTAGATAATGAATATATATGATATTTATATCATTATTATAATTCATAGGATGATTAAAATAGTACTAATGTACATGAAAATGAATATCTATAATGATATATTCACGAAAAAATGAAGCAGTTAGCCCCCTAGATAACAATAATAATAACAAATTATTAAAGAAAGGGACATAAGATGTTATCATAGGAATATATATGAATCTATATATAAATTAATTTTATTATATTATAAATTACGAAATTTTTTAAAACCATTATAATGTATATTATTCACATTCAACAATGTTGATGCATGAGGTAAGGGGTTTCTTAACTCAATTTCCAATCATTGGTCTATACTTATACATCAATAACTATGTCATTAAATTATTTTGTGTGAAAATACATATGTTTATATTATGTTTTATCTCTATTTTTATTTACATTTTATACACACAATCACTTGACTACATAAGTATCATTTCAACGATATGATCTTTATAAGGGATTTCATATCAAATTTTAATTTAATGTGTAATATATAGTAGTATTCACTGATTTGTTTTTATGTGGTATATATAATTTTACAATTATGTATTTAAATTTAATAATGATTTATTCACTATTATTAATGTAGAAATTCCATATAGTTATATCATGTTTGTATAATTTGAATGTTACCAATGAAGTTTGAATTTATTTCATAATCTAGTTTTATTGGTATTTTTCTTATTTTCATTAAGGAATATTATATTATATCCTCCATAAAAACCATGTATTCTCTTATGCTCATAATAATTTAAATGTTTCTATAATTTCATCTAAATTATTCTATAATTAAAACATAAATCAATATTGTAAATATTAACGAGAAAATATTCACTTATTTCTATTTTTAATGATTATATTTTTCATCTATGTCCATATTCTTTAATATTGATTTTATAATGTCATTCTATTGAATCAATTTATTTATTAAGAATATTTTTTGTTATCCTTATTTTTTTATTATTTAATGAAATTTTTTAAAATTTTCAAAATGGTTCAATTTTTTACTTTCATTATAAAAAACAATATTCTTTTATAAAGTATACATCATTAATCTATTTTACCACTACCATGACCATTTTACAATATTTATCTCCTTCAATATTTCAGTAGTATAAATAAAAATTATTTGGAGAAATATATTTTTTTAATGTTTGACAAACATTATCTTTTCTTCTCCAGAAGACATTAATTTATTATTAAAAATTATATAATCTTACAAATTGATTTCCATTTTTATATATTATTTATTTTATGGTCACTAACATCATCATGGATCATTTAATTTATTAAGATCAATAGAAATTCCATTTTTCATAAATATAAATATTCATTGTATCATGGATATGATTATTTCTTAAATCACATCTCATTTTAAAAAACAATGTTTTATATTGAATATTAATTGATTAATTAAGGAAATATTGACATTCCATATTCTTTAATCAATACAAAACTTTAATGATTGATAATATTGTTTATGAATTAAATTGATAATTCAATGTATTACAAACACATCATACATATAGTGATTGGTTTGGACTAGTATTATCTAGACCATCAATCCATTGAAGGTTATTATGATCTAACTTTTTGATTAATCATATTAAAAGTTTTTTTTGGGTATTTACATTCCCATAGAATAATCTATCTTTTCATAGGGGTTTGATTGTAAATTTTTCACTATTTATGAGATCTTGATGGCCAATATTATTTATTTCAATTATCGATAATGTATTTATTTTTATCCACTAATTTACTCAATTGATTTTATCTATGGATGCATTACATACTCAGGTTATTGATTATATTTCACGTTTTTTTAGTTATCTATAATTTCATAATGATTATTATTTATATTCACATAGTAGATTCCGTTATTTTTTAAACAATAATGATAATTTGATGTAAATGATTTATTTTTATTTCTTTCTATGGGGTATGGAGAATGAATAATAAAATGTATTATATATTGTAGATTATTCAATTTCACTATGTTTTAATATTTTATTTCCAATGAAAAATGGGAAGAATGTATATACCATTTTTCAAGACTAATAAACAATTTTCCTTAATTTGGGATGTGATATATTATATCAAGTTTAGTTTTAATAATGTAGAAATTGGAAATAGTTTACTTGATTTTAGGTCATTAATGTTTGTATTAGATCATGTTCAGTGGAAAATGTGGGAACATGATTTTGGAAAACATAGATATAGAAATATAACCACATAATATACATTGAGGATAAATATATGTATAATATAAAATATTGATGTATTATTATGGTATATATTATATGGTTTTACTGAACATAAATCTCAATATTGATAATATAAATGGTTGTGGCCTAATAAAATAATATTATAGGTTTTATATAACTAAACATAGTTCGTCTAATATAGTAAATGATTAGAATAATTAAAAATCATTTTAAAATTTAATGAGATGAATAATATGGAAATTATGAGTAACCAAATTGGATTGTTACAGTAGTGAAAGATATTATGATTACGATTAATATGATATCACAATATATAATTTACAACCTATACCTTAACAAACTATCATACTCACTAAATAATAAGGGAATATATTTCATTGATATCTTGGGTATTGGAGACCACTGAATAAGGAAGACTCAATTTCTCAATTGTTCTAAATATTGAAATAGACCCCCTACAAAATGAAAAAAAATTAATGTGGAATTGATTTATTTGATTAAAAGTAGGAAATAGATTAAATAATTTTATATGAAAAATGAATATTTATATGGATATATAATATGTTTATCCTATGGTAGAAATTTTAGAAAAATTTATTATGTGAGGTAAATATGGGATGTATTTGAGTCATTGTCCTAATAAAATTATTAAATCCTAGTTGAAGGAAGAAACTATGCTTTCTCAATCGCTGATGTGAATGGAATGAAGTTATTATGTATTTGGATTCAATAATTATTATATATAATTATATAAATGATATAATTAAAATAATAATAATGAAACATCTAATAATGGTTATACAATTTTTTTATTTTATGTATTTTAAATCAAATGTTGAATTATACCAATAACCATGAAAAAAAATTTTTGTGGTATGGTAATGTTTTTAGATAACACGAGATAAAGGGAGAATAAAATTTAATACATATAGTAATTTTAATTAGAAATGGTTATTTTAGATAAATAGATTATTATAAATGATGAAGTAAATTGTATATCATTGTTAACCATGAAATTAGTCAGTGATTAGATGAATAAGTAATTTATTTTAACATAGATTATGTTTATTAAATTTTTTAATATATGGAATATATTAAAAAATATATTATTTTATTTGGAGAATAATATGTTGGTTATATTTTGAAACCGTACATGATTTGTTTTTTATATTTATGGTTAAACGATTTATTTATTAGAATTATATGTTTTTCTAAATTATATAATAATGGATATACAATTGTGGTATATAAATTTGTTGTTGAATAATATTTTTTAGAGATAAAATTTATGTTGTTCATCTATAAATATAGTATTAAGTATTTTAAATTTTTTTTAAAGTTTCTCAAACATATCATAGAAGAGTCCTAGAATTAACTATTTATGTAATAGATTATGTTTAACATTAGGAGATATTTGTTAGGTTTTAATGATTAATGTACTATACATATCCATATAGAATTCACTTGTGATAAATTTTTTTAAATATTAATAATAATAAGGAAAAACTTTGTACTATTATTTTACATCATATTATGCATTAATTGTTGATTTTATAACATTATGTATAAAAAATTCATATTGAATTGTCATTTCATGGAATAATAGAGAAAGTGGAAATCCATTAATGTGCAACCAAAGAATTATATATTTGTACAATGTACTCTAGATTTATAGTTGAATAAATTTTCATTGTTAGAAAAAGGATATTTAAAAAAAGTTTCTATTTCCCTTTGTTTTAGATGAATTAATGTGGTTTCACTCTTCATTGAGTGAGGCTTCAATGGTCATTATCCTTTTCATGACCTTATGATCTATAAATCCCTATTAGTCACTAGATATTAGTTTTCTCGTAAAATTATATAATTTGACTAACCAGAAGTTTTTTCTACATATATGAACTTGATTATTTTTTTATTTTTGGTATCCTTTAATCTTCCATCTTCCACATTTTAAAACATTTTTTCTGATTTCTCTGTACAATGATTGTTTACAATGATGATATTTTCATATGTTAAATATATAATGGTAGATATTATATTATTATTTGAAAATTTATCTAATTGGGGAAAAATGTAACACCATAAGTATTTGTTTTCAATGAAGAAATTTCATGATAAATTTTTTAATAGAAAACTTTGATCTTTAAAAGAAAATGCAATATACTATAAATCATAATATTTTATAATGTTACCATTTTAGTCTTCAAATTAAAATAAATCTCATGAATATTAGTAAATATTTGATTAAATAAATATATAATTTTCTATCATAATACCAATATATTTGTTATTTCTTAAGAAATATAAATTCTATTTCTATTGAAATCATTTGAATATTCATAAATGAATTTTTATTCAAAACATATTTAATTGCATTCGGTGCATCAAATTTTAATTACATTTAGAATTTTTTAGAATATTTCTTATAAAATGAAAATAATATGATAAATCACAATATTTATATAATATTTTGATTAAAATTTTATATTTTTATGAAATGATTATTTATCCAGTGAACGGTGAAAACTTATGTATTTTCAAATAAAAACATTTATTTTTATTAAATAAATTATCCAAAATGTACGCTTATATTTTTTATTTTTTTATTAATGTTATTTATGTCCCATTTTATTTATAAAAAGTTTTATTAGTTGCAATTGAACATGAAATATTCCATATATTGAAATAATATGATTTTCATTCTCAAAATAATTTATCTATAAATTGGATTATATTTCTAACGTTTATTTAAAAATGGTTTCCACCCTATATAGATATTAAATATTAAAAAATATATTAATTATTTGTAATTATGGTGTTCAAATTCTTTTATCATGTCATTTTTTTCTTACATAATTTATAGTAACACTAGTAAATATTTTCTCACTCGGTAAGGCTAATATTTGTAAAATATCGTAAAAAATATGAAATAAGGGATCAAAATCCACCGAAAAAATACTATTATTAAATTTTGGGGGAAATATTCAACAGAAAAAACAATAAAGTAAATTCTATTTACTTTTGGTTCTATTTTCCATAAATAAAGATATTTATATTATTGGAGTAAAAAAATTATGAAATGTCACTCTCTATATTTTAATATAATTTAAATGTTAACATTGGATTAATAATATTATATGAATGAATATAAATATTTTTTATAATGAAAAAATTATATTTATAATTATATTTGATTTTTTAGCATTAGTATAATTATATTAAAATCGTTCACAATGATGACACAAAGCATTCTCAAACAGGTGACACATCAAGGTAAATGATTTTTGAAATACTAAAATGTAAAATTATTTGGGTAAATTATGGTGTAAAATTGTTTTATGTTCAATTATAATGTGAAATAAATATTTTAAGTGTTTATATATGAATCTCTATGTTACCTCAATGTCATTAAATTTCAATGAAACAATTAGTGTCAAAAATGACATTAAGGTCATTTAATGAAAATTAATAATCATTGTAATTATTTAAAAATAATAAAAATATTCAAATATGATAATTTGGATTTGAAATAATCTAAAAATTAATACATGTTACATTTAGTGACTAATTTTATCTTATAGTTAAAATTATATCATTTATGATTTGAAAACATGTTACGCGAATTAAGGCCGAAACAGGCTTACTAGGGCTTAATCTAAAAAGATAAGGTTTAAAATGCAAAAACACATTATTAAGAAAAAAAATTTATATGAATTTACACATTAAAATATGATTCATTTTTAACTAATTTATCATTAATTTAATCAATTAATATTTAAAGTCATATGAAATATTAAAAGTGTGCTAGTTATCTCAATTGTAAAAGAGAACCTCCTCTCATCACTTTCTCACACCTCATGAGAAATATATCATGACATATCCCTACAAATATACATCCAAATACCTTGATACAAATTTTATATATTTCAATATTCCCAAATTTTCCACCCACGGTTCATTAAAGATTTGGACTACCACCTCCGGTAAATAATGTGGTCTATTTTTCATTTCATCATTGTGTGGAGGTAAAAATAGAAACATTTAAATAATATATAATAAATATATTATATAATAATTATTATTAATATTTTTATAATTAATTAACTTTATTTTTTAAACATTAAAAAAATTGATAACTCTGTTCATGCGTATAAAGGTCCAATAGTAACCATGAATGGTCTAATTCATCTCTAACTCTAATATTAATGAATGATTATAACTGTGAATGTAATAAATATATATAACATTTATATAATGACAAATGTTTCTCATATGATGCATATATGATAAATATACACGGCCCAAAACATCCATTATGAACCAAACGTGTAAAATTGAGTAGTTAACACTGAAAACAATAACAATAATAATATGATTTTAATAAAAAATGGGTTATAAGATAAAATATGTGGATCATATAATATTTTATAAATAAAAATATGGTTTTCATATAAATTAATAACATGTTCAAAAAATATACTCAATAATGTATAAGTTTGAGTTAAGGGGTTTCTTAACTAAATTTTAATTCATTAGGTTAAACATATACTTCATTGAATATGGTTTACCATGATTATTTGGGAAATGAATGTTAATTGTTTTATGTTATATTTAATTTATTTGTATTTAAATTTGTCATGCATAATAACTCAATATACTAACTATCATTACAATTATATTATATATATATGGGATTTTATCTCAGTTTACTCTCCATTGATACATATATGTTTTTATGCACGAATTTATATTTATGTCAATTATATATTGAACCATTCGAATATTTATCATGAAAAATATATATTCATAATTTTTGATAAGATTTTTTTGTCATTTTATCTCTATAGGGGTTATAAATTAAATTTTTTAAAATTATTTGTGTCATATTATTACAATTTCTTTGGGATTTCAGTTATTTAAAATAAAATATTTTAATAATATATCCTTTTTAAATTAAATATATTTCACTAACATATACAATTTATATAAATTCTATGTTTTCATATAAATTTTCCTCAATTATCGTCTTCAATAAAAATAATAATTTCTTATTGAATTGACTGTCTTATTTCTCATTTGATCTATAATTTTGTTCTTCTATAAAAAATAGTATTTTGAAAAATTTTACAAATGAACTTCTTATTTAATAAACTATTTTATTATACACATTTAATTTTTTCCATAAATTTTTTATAGGTTCAAAACTATTATTACAAATGTTTTTCGAATATTAATTTTGATATTATTTATAAAATTCATATTAAATGTTTCTTTTTCATGTATATGATATTACTAGAGTTTCTTTCCTCTATAACACTTATAGAATTTTAAATAATTATATTATTTATCAAAGGCCTTTGTATGAAAATTTTTTATGTAAATATTCTTGTATCAGCATTCATCAATTTAATTTTATTATCTAGAATAAAATAATTAATTTCAAAACATACATATTTCCATTAATTAGTTTTTATATATTATCTCATATTAATTTTAAGGACATTACATTTTTCATAAAAAAATTCAATTTTATGGGATCATTGAAAAACACTATCCTTTTAGATATTCATATTTATTGTATCGTGGAAATGTTTATTCCTAAATTATATTCAACTTTTACATTAGGTATTTTATTTGTAATGTTATCAAATTTTCTGGGGAAATATTTATATACTATATTCTATTCTCAATACAAATATTTTTTTGACAAGATATATTATTTATGAATATTATTTATTGGTCCATATATGGGGCATTCATTAGAGATGTAGTTAAAGTTGATTCCAATTATATATATCTCCTCAATGCATCGATAATTTTGGTGGGATAAACAAGTTAGGTGGAATTATCAGATGTATTTTTATATAACTACACATAGATTATTGTTTAATATCCCAAGATATTCATTGTAAATATATCATGCATTTATAAAACTTAATGTCCAATATTATGTGTCTAATTTATTCAGAATTCACTTATTTTTATTCATGATATTAATAAATCATTATTATATATGGATTCAATTCATGCTTACATTTTTTATTATATGGAATCTATCTTTTGTTATCTAGTCTGTTATATTGATTCTTCAATATTTACACTTGATAAATTCCACTTAATGATACACCTACTATATTTAGTAAAAAATAATTTATGACTATTCAATTTCATTAGATATAATAATTGTGATGTATTTATTAAATATTTTATCATTATCAATTTTATGTAAAAATTATTTTGATAAGGTTTTTCTAGAAAACATAAATTTTTTCCATAATTAGAAATAGTTATAAATTATTCATGAATATAAACTAAACCATTCAGATTAAAATTATTATATTGAGTACGAAACCAATAGTAATTGGATCCATATTTATCATATCAAATTTAAGGATTTTTTTCATGACATCATACTGATAATAGTTTTCATTATCAAACTTCATATCAAAACTAATATAAAATCAGATTGACACTCATGGAATTTATTTTAAGGAAATTGGATAGTTAAATCGATTTGATTTTGCAATGATTAAATTCTAAATATGGAATACTATTTTTTGATGTATTGGAATTCATTTTACATGGAAAATGTGAGAAACAAAATGACACCAAACTTTTTGTTCTGATATTTCCATTGGATTGCCAAAATATCGTTGCATCACACTCAAAAGAATATAATTTTTATGGATGAAATATGACCATTGTGTATTTTATTACAAATACTTGTTCATTTAAAGAGTTTGGAACTGAGTGTTGTAGATCGATTTCACCTGAATATTTCTCTATCCCAAGAGCTATAACGATATTAAGAGTGATCGTCTTGTTCTTGGTTGTTGTACTCATTTAGAGTCTTTGTATTGTAATAATTATGTATGGTTGTGTGAATATCGTAATGGTAGAATCTAGAATGATTGATATTTTACATGATTTATCAAGGAATTCAAGGGATAAAAAAAGAAAATACATTACAAACTATTTCAATTTTTACAATGGGGGGATATTTGTTTGTAAAAGTGGATTTGTTTGTAGAAAATTTTATCAATAGATATATCCTTATCATTATATTTTTAGTAAAAACTCAGTCATTAAATGTTATTGAGACCAATAAAATAGTTCTGTTATAATTATAATATTACCATCATATACTATATATATCAGTTAAAGTGTTTTTCTATAGATTAATATGACATATTTTTCTATTAGTAATAATATTTCCAACATATAAAATCTATTTATAAATTACATAATATAAATTATAAATATGTATTTCTCATAAAACTTCATATTATATTAATTGACCAATCATATATAATACATATGTAGGAATTATTAAATGAAAGTCGATTTTCATACAAATTAAAACTCATGAATAAAATTAATTATATTTATAATGAAATTTAATATATAATGAATCAATAAATATCTGAACTTGTTTGATACATAAAATAATAATAAAAAACTAAAAAACTCATCATCCACCCCCCCGTCAATGGGAACCGTGAAATCCTTCGATATGTCTATTGATTGGAATACTCTACCCCATACACTTTTCACCATGACATAACAATTACTCTTGATGGCCTAATGTTAAATATCACTTTCCTCACCCCATCAGTACGCCACTCGAAGAAACAAATCAACCCATCACCAGTACAAGTGAGGAACCTCTAGTCAATGATATGTCAAACATTTCAACTCTAGGATCTACCACACAAAACCAAAAATCATACCCACAAATCAATGTGAAATATATACTAAAATTGAATCCAAAATATAAATAAATTAAATTATAAATAAAAATATTACTTTTTATCAATACAAAAATAAAGATATAGAATAAAAAGACAAATTTTAGGAATAGTTATTTGGAAAAAATCCTAGAATAAAAACTATGATCAGATATATTTGTGGGAGTTATATCAACCTTACCATCTCCAAAATTACATTCTCTTTTACAAGTTCAAAATAATAAAAAATAGTTTGAAGTACGTGAACAAGACTAATGAAAATGATGTCTTATATAAATGTACACCATGAAAATAATAATCCCAAAGGACACGACCCATAACTGGGAAGGGAAGTGACTATGTGTTTTGTAACTGCTCTCCAGGTGCATAATGAATTTAATAAACACAAGAATTCACAATCTGGTTAAAGAAATACAATTCCTTGCAAATGACATGTCCACATCATAATATGTAGTAAGTAATATACAAGTCTATTGATATTTTTATATGACTAGTGAAAGTATATCATAATTCACCTGACAGTACATACAACACTTTATGTTCAATGGAAGAATGATAAGGAATTGAAATGGAAGAATTTTAAGAGATTTTTTAACTGAATTTGATGTATTTCAATTTAATAAAATAATACAAAGTATAAAAAATAGAATACATAATGTTAATTTTGAATATGTATAAGCTGAAAATTTGATAGAATAAGTGTGGTATTGAGTAGGAAAACGACATTTTATTAAGGTCTTATATAGTTGACGAGCTACTCACCAAACCAATTATTTGGTGAATCCATGTAAAAAATTACCATCAACACAAAAATTAAATGAGAATGAAAAATCCAGTCATGTTATGGTAATAATCATTATTAATATGGGTAATAAAATCAAAATCTATGATTATAAATGTCAAGTATCAAAAACTAAATAAGAAAGGCCATCTTGTTGCTGATCAATTGTGCAAGATTAATGTCCTTGGAAATGATCATCACATGCTTGGATTGATTGGCATAGAAATTTGTATCTTCAAAAAACCCAAAAAGGTATGAATATGTTGCCTCTTGAAATTCCAATGTAGCCTGGCTCTGAAAATATAAATCGGTATTGAAGTCCTGAGAAATTTTACATAACAACCTTTTGAATGGAATCGTCCATATTACAAGATCAGTGCACTTTGATTACATTAGAATTTCATGAAGACTGACAGTTCTAGGATGATATCTATGGTACATCTTCAACAATGTGCACATTTTAATCTCCGTTATATTTGATCGAAATAATAAATATGTGATATAAAAATTACCAACTCAATATTTAATGTGTTTAAAAGAAATGATGACTAAATTGAAAATGTAGTTAATTTATCATTCACATAGATAATCTTTTCATAGAGGACCAAAAATCTAAATACCAGTTGGGTGGGGGAGGAGAAAACCAATATCTCACTAACAAGATTCTCAAATTCTACATCATGAACCATGTATTCAACAAAAATAGATTTTTCATTATCCAGATTCTACTTGAGGGAATGAACCCCAACATTCAGACCCGAGGATAAGATATTAAATCTATGTAGTGCATTTGTACCTATGAAAAATGCATATTAGGCTAAAAAGGTAAATAATACACATAAAGAGAAAAAATAAAAAACCTAAATGAAAGCTTACTGCTCATCTTTTTCAGAATTCATTTTCATATACATATGAAATTAAGAAACATGTAGTGTAAAGAGATACGTGGTTAATATTGAAATGTTTTTTACACCATAGATTACATTATCTGATCAGATATCTGAATCGTGTCAATGCAAATGAATTTAGTAATTCAAAAGAACAATGTAAACATAATATAGTATCATCACGATTGGAAAATAAAGTGCCATATAATTATAAATATATTTTATTTTAGGAAATAAATTTTTATATATAATTTCTTTCTGATTTTCATCGATGGTTGAACAACTTGGGGGATATTGGTAACAAAAAATTATATAAAAATCAAAAAATGAATCAACCTTGAAGACAACTTAATGAATAACTTTTTCAAAAAGAAATGGAAAATGCTAGGAGTAAATGATGCTGAATATTCAAAATACTTCTAGAGGTATGAATAGAATTCCCATACATCTAGAGGGGTGAAGGTGATTCACTTTAATCTCTTTTAATGAGGGGTGGAGGTGATTCATATACTTCAAGAATTATCTTTGAACACCTATTGTGTATGGTATAACAGTTTATATTACTTGCAATATTTAGGTAGTCTCTAGATGGGATATAGCTCACACAATATCTTTATAGTTTGAAAAATATTCTCCACCATACCCAATAGTGTGTTCTATTATTTGACGGTATTTCATGCACATGGGTTATGGAACCAATAGAATATCTCATATCAAACAATCTGTTTGTTTTATTTGGAAATGTTTTATCTCCTTTTATGAGTTTCAACTCTAGATCCTCACTATAATTAAACTAGGGATGTATGAGTGGACTAATCACACATCCAGGAAGTTTGGCTACCTCGTCCATACCATTCACCTTTACCATTATTCCCGAAACATCCTCACCTAATGCCTTTAAAAGTGGATATAAAACAATAAATCCTATATTTTTTTTTGTATTTCAAAACCATGTTTCATTATTCCCTATGTTTGGAGAAACTATCTCCCCATTAAACGAATCCGAATCCAAGGAAGATTCTATTATTAGAATTTTAGAAAAAAAAATTACAAGATATTAGAAAATTAATTTTTTTACCAAATAAAGCTCAAAGAGTTCACATTGTGTATCGACAGTAGTGAAGAACAATAGAGATGTTGTTAGTAAAACACCTGCACAAAATATTGAATGATCTTTGGAAAGGAAACAGAAATTATATGATTTATAATTTATTATGAAAAGCTGGAAGAATAAATTTATTGTATTTTTAGAACCAAAATAGAGGAATAATTTTAAAACAAAGGTAACTAAGGAAAGTAAAAATGACTATATAAAACTCAATGAAATGATTCAAATAATTAAATATTGAGTGATAATAAGAGATTAATAGTTAGTGCATAATATTAATATGAATATAAATTCAAATACAAGAGCATCAATAGTGTTAATAATTCAAATAATGAAACCATATTAGAATGAACATGGGACATTTGAAAAACCATGTCTTTGAAAATCCATACCCTATGAAATCCCTTCCCACAAACTACCTTCATCTAAAGAAGCATAGTTGATTTTCATAGTCCATGTATATGACCATAGTTTGTAACAAGAGTGGTTTACAAGGTATTGTATATGGATATAAGGTTCTAATATCATTATAAATGATCCCAAAATTCATACGTAATAGCAAGTTTTCCACCTTCAGCATAATTTATGATAAATAAAAATGTTTCCCTCATAATCAATGAAACCAAAAAATCTTCCAAAAATAAAAATAATTCCAAATATATTAACAAAAATATGACACCATGTTTTGATGATCTAACCCCCATAATCACAATATATATATATAGGATTCAAGAGTGATCCCTGAGGCTTGTCTCCATTAGGCCTTGGGTTGGAGAATAACACAATGGGGATTTGTTATAGGAATGAAATTCCTTACACCCCAAATCCTAGGAGAATATAATAAAACCACTTGTCAGTAGCTAGATATCCGATCAATAGATATATTCATTTCTATAACATATTTTTATATAAATTTCATAAATCATTAATGGTAAAAATGTAGTAATTACACTTGAAATCTATAACTTTTTCATATTATATTGAAGCAACCCCAAAAATATCTCAGATTTATCTTACACTACTACAAATATTCTTATTTACATTGTAAAAAAAGAATTTTAATAGTGGTAAAAACACTGTTAATCATATCACTAATAAAGGGGGTCCTTTTATACACACTACAAAAGCACTGATAAAGGCCCCCACTTATCTGTGCTCAAAATAGTGCTGATAAAGGTCTAGCTTGCTGTAGTGTTATGTTAATATAATACAACACCAAACAAAAACCTACAATTGAAAACAATTCAACATAAATTTATCAACATCACGAATAAAAAAATTTCTTCCAATGACATATACATAACACCGATTGTTATTTATATTTAAAATAAAGATTTATTTTATTATGTTTACTACTATCCAACCATCATTAAATAACATTAATCTTTATTCTTTTAAAACCCTTTATATTGTATTAAAAATTTGAACCCATGGTGTATCTTTCAAAAAAAATCATCTCAACCCTACAATAATACTCCACCTATATATGAAAGATACTATTTTGTTTGTAATACAATAAAGAAATATATTAATAATTAATATGAAAAAATAAATTAATAAAATGTAATTTTTTTAAAAAAATATATATATTGAGTTATACCAGTCATACCATGCATCATTATGTGGTGCGGATAATTCCTATATGTCAAAAATGAGTTATAGATCATTTTTCCTATAATATCAATACAATTAAGATTTTTTTATCAGTTTTGAGTATGAAAATTGTTCTTTACAAAAAATAATGTCAATTTTATATAACAATGCATTTGGAGTTATGAAAGTCACAATATTAATTATAAACATTGAAAATTACTTATAGATCATTAAAATAATGTATCAAAACAATAGGAATGCATTTTCATGGTTTTCAGTTCGCTAGTTTTGTTTTTTTACTAAAATGTTATCTCAAACTAGAATCATTCATTCGGATTCATATAGGTTGTTTCATGTGTTGGATTGTGATGATACTTATTTATACACATAAAAAGGGAATTATTGATTAATGTCCTAAATTATCAAGGCAATCATAGAATGTTTTATTGGTTTTTAGTGAGTTACATCTATTGAACATAAATCATAGTTTTAGAGAGATGATATAATGTTTTAGTTATACCAATCAAATTGTGAATTTGATTATGGTGTGGTTTACTTAAACAGGTCAAAAATTCCTCATAGACAATTTCATTAAATTATAAAAACAAATCGAATGTGTTTTCTATGTTTTCATTATTTCACTTTTTATTCAACAATTAAATTCACCTCAATCTTAAATATAAAGACACACATGGAGTCATAGCATTTGCACAATCTATTGGATTGAGATGAGGTTGACTCCAACAAATAAAAAGTAATCAATGATCATTTTCATAAATTATAAAACAATATGAATGTGTTTCCCTAGTTATTTGTTTTTCAATTTTTCTCTTTACTAAAATTAAACTCACTTATAAAAAAAATTTAATTTGAGTTATACCAGTCAAAAAAAGCATCATATTGTGGTTTAGTTGATTCCTAAAAATAAAAATGACATATTTAAAAATTTACAAAATAAAAAACAAATTTCTATTGTGTTCACTTGGTTTTTGATGTGCTAATTGTGTTTACTTGGTTTTCGATGTGGTAATTCTGTTTTTCTACTAAAATTCCCTTTCAAACTAGAAGCACACATTTTGAGTCATACTAGTTTCTTCGTAAATCAGTTATATATTATAATGATTTTTTCTCATTATAAATTAATTATGTATATATGTAATAAATTTTATTGTAAGATAGTAATTTTTTCCTGATTTTTATTGAGGGACACATTTGATACCAAAGTTTCAATTTTAAAATTATAACGAACAATTTTTTCCATTTCAGTCACACCGTGTGTTATATCATGGTGTGGTTCATTACTATACATAACAAATTTTTCAAGGATTGTATTTATTATGTATTAAATTAATAAAAATTATTTCTCCTAATTTATAGTATGATATGTTTGTTTTACATAAAATAATGTAAATTTATTAATAAAAACACACTTGGAGTAATAACAGTCACATCATCCCTTTGATGGAGGTGAGTTTGGAACATTAAAAATCCAAAATAACTCAGCGTTCATTTAATAAAATTATGAAACACAATATGATATAATTTCCATAGTTTTCATCATGTACCTTGTTATTTTCAGAATAATCAATGTCAATTTTAAATTAGAATAGACACTTAAAGTTATTCTATCCACATTGTGCATCATATTAATGTTTTTTTATTTAATACATGTCTGAAATTACTTATAGATCATTTTAATATGTTATAAAAATAATATTCATTTATTTTCATTGTTTTCTGTTTTATAATTTTTTATTTTAATCAATTTTTATTCTGAAGTGGAAACATACATTATCAGTCATATGGGTTCCATCTTACATCGATATGACATAATACAACTTCACACACTAAAAAATGACTTCTTAACCACTTTCTTAAATTATCATGAAAGTCAAACAATGTTTTCTAGGTTTTTTGTGACACATTTTGATCTAAAATGTCAATTTTAAAGTGATAATATAAAATTTTAGACATATTGTTTACACAATTAATAAGATTGAGGTGTAATTTTTTCATAGACCTTAAAAATTAATCATTAATTGTTTTAATATTGTATATAAATAATCTGAGTATATTTTCTCATTTCGCAATATTTCACTTGTTATTTTTTACTTAAATTATTTTAAATATTAAAGAAAAAGATACAATAGGAGTCATATTGGTAACACCATGCATCATATTGGGGTGACGATAAATTATACAAATCAAAATGACACATGGATAGTTTTACATAATTATAAAAACCATCAAAATGCATTTCCTTTATTCTCAAAATTTTACTTGTTATTTTTACTAAAATTAAAATTAATTTTAAATAAATTAAGAAACATTGAAATATACAAATCACACTGCATATCATATTGATTTTCAGTGGATTCCAACATATCATAAATGAAATATAAATCATTTTCATAATGTATCAAAACAATATGAATATTTTCTTCCAGTTTTTAGTATGTTACTTATTATTTTTAGAATCAGTAATTTAATTTTTAAATAAATTGACACAACTAGAGTCATATAGACCATATTGTGTATCAAATTGATGTGTGGTTGATTTTTACATGTCAAAACTGATATATGGGTCGTTTCTGAAAGATTCAAAACAATCCAATTTTTTTTGTTTTGAGTATGTCACTAATTATTTTTACTAAAATAAATTACAATTTTAAATATATAGAAACATTTATAATTATATTTGTCAGACTGTACGTTATATTGATGTGAGGTTGACTCTTACACATCACATATAACATACTGATCATTTTACAAAACTAAAAAAAATTACAAATCTGTTTTCACCTTTCTCAGTATGTTAGTTGTTTTTTTCTTATATTAAATGTTAATTTTAAATAAAAAGTAATTATTAATGTTATAGGTGTCAAACTGTGCATTATATTGATGTGAGTTTTATTACTACATATAAAAAAATTAATTTTTAGTTGATTTCTGAATGATTCAAAACAATCCCAGTTTATATGATTAGGTTCCATTATGTCAGTAGATAATTTTAATTAAATTAATGTTAATTTTAAATAAATAGACACACATAAAATTATACTGATCACATTTTTCATCATACGTATCTTTGATTGATTCCTACACATCAACAATGACATATAGATCATTTTCATACAGTATCAAACAAATCTGATTGTGTTTTATTATATTTAGTAGGTCACTTGTAATTTTTAATAAAATTAATGTCAATATTAAATAAATAAACATTTATAGTTATATTATTCACACCATATGTCTAATTGAGGGGTAGTTGATTCCTATATATCACAAATAACTAATGGATCAATTTTCTAAAGTATCTAAACAATAAGAATGTGTTTTCTCAGTTTTCTCGATGTTAGTTGTCCTATGTAAAAACATTAATGTATATTTTATATAAATAGACACATTTTGTTGTACCGGCCACACGGTGCATCATTTTGAGCTATGGTTGAATTAAACATGTAACAAAAGACTTATGAATCAATTTCTTATAGTATTAAAACAATAGTTATTTATTCTCTCAATTTTATGTAAGTATGATATTTGGTTTGCTAAAATTAATTTCAACTTTAAATAAAAAGAAACACTTTTAGTCATATTGGGAACATTGGGTATCAGATTGAGGTATGGTTGATTCCTAAAAGTAACAAATAAGATATGGACTGTTGTATTAATGTATCAAAACAATCAGAATTGGTTTTCTTTTTAGAGTATGTTTGTTGTCTTTTTTAATAAAATATATGTCAATTTGAAATAAAATGTTTCACTTGGTGTCATATAGGTCACAATGTGTGTCGAATTGAGGAGTGACTAATCCATTCACATACCAACATCTTGAAGAAACCCATAAATACCAATTTTATCATGCTTTATATTGTCTTTAATTGTGGAACTATTAACACTGCATATTGAATCCATGTTCTTAAACCAAAAAAATCTCATTATTGAATTCAAGGACACTAACCTATGCTTGTTTTCCCATTATATTGTGACAAGTCCCCGCAATAAGAACATGATGTTTCTCCAAAATACTAGTTATTAGTGAGAAATGTTTTCCCAACTAAATGACCTCGACTCTATGTAGTTTTGTAAGATTAAAAATGAAAGGAAATATAAATCATAATGATCTGTAAATAAACCAAATAACCATTATATGAAAAAGATACAAAAAATAACTAAAACAATTTAGATAAAATTATATAAAAAATTATTTAAATACGATGTATAAATTCAAATTTTCATGATGGTTGTATAAATTCTTTACCCATTTCATTATTATCATTATCTAAGTTGATGACTCAATGACCAATCTCTCATGACCATGAGAAACATTGAACAAACCACCCCAACTCAAACAAAGTAATGAAACTATGTATGAAAACAATTCTTTTGTGAGTAATACTAAAAATAAATAAATTAATAATAAATGTGAAATAATCCACAACATCTATAAAATAATATCTTCATGATATTTATCTATATTCTACCATCATGTTTCTACCCATTCATTTAAAATGGAATATATATCGACATGTGAATTTGTGCCTTATCAATAATCATATTTGAACTAGAAAACCCTAAATAAAAAATGATTAATTAGTATTTTTAAAAAATTACTATCTAATATAAAATATTTCACTTCTGGGAAGAATGTTTTTTCATCGAATATGATCTCTATCATAAATTAACAAACATAATAACCAAAATATTTCACATTTCATTGTTTCAGACACAACAAAGATTTAGATAGGTATTATTTTGTTATGTCTTATGATATTGAAATCTTATTTAATATGCAATGATACTTTTCTTGCTATAGTCTTGTCAGGGTCGTATTTCTTGGCCTCTAACTGCATTCCTTATTTTTCACGATTTCGATACAGCAACCAATCATAAAAGACTCCTCATTTTTAGATAATATAAATTATATTATATCATTTATTGTTTTAAAATAGTGGATCTTTTTTATTTAAAATTGATAGACATCATCATGTGTGGTCGCTTTGTTGGATATCCATGCATTGAATCCCATAAAAAATCACTACAATATCCAAATTGACAGAAATGAGCACCCAATATTTCCTAATGAACAAAAAAAATAAGTGTGGATATTAAAGAAACTATATTTGATAAAAATAAATTGTAATGTTATTCACCTACATCATTGCTATTAAGAAGTCTTTTACATCTACATTGTTTCTTTTAGACGATTTCACTAGGCATGTCATTATTAAATCCTTTTTTTAAATTGATATTTTTTTGTTATGTCGAGGTGATGTATTGAATAATGAGTCCAAATTAATTTAAATGTTAAATTCCATAAATTTTTTAATATTAACACATCGATTAAATATGAATTGTGTTAAGTCATTATTAACACAATATATTTTCTTTTTTAAGATAAAATAAAGAGAACATACAACATGTTTAAATTTACAACTGAGGTTCCTAGCCAATCATATTCATGGATTTAATTTACATTCTCAACACAAATGTATTCTTCAAAATCCTCCCCATGCATATTTTTATCACAATCAACTATGTGAATAATAAAATTTGTTAACATTAAATTCACATGAAACCTAAATTCTAGAAAATTATTATATGGAATGGGCAAGGTAAAAGTGGTTTTGGTATATCAATATAATCAGTTAGTTAATCATTTATATGGTTTTGAATCAGCTTTTATTACATACCCATCCATTTTTCTATCTGTAACAACATTTATCGGTTCAATCAATTTTTCATTATTTGTTAAAATATTATTTGAAAAATAAATTGAAAATGAATACCACCTTGTAAAAATGTGTTTTACATGATGCGACATGTGGTGCATGTTCTAATACCTCAGTTGATGGAATGAATATCACTGTCACCAAGTGGAATAGGTGTCTCAGTACGTGGATCATGAGTTACCTTAATAATCAATCACACATAACCTATTGGAGGTTTTCTGTTGTGTAGAATGTCGTTTTGGATATTGACCACCATAGCTCTCAGACACTGAGATTGGGGGTGTGGATTGAAATATATCAAATAAAATGCCACCCATTGGAATATCAGTGTATGAAATTTATCAATGCATATATGATACATATTTCACAGAAAAGAATATTATAATATTGAATTCAATGAGTAATACATCTATTTGAGGGGAATGGATCACCTCAAATATAGTGGGGGTGGGCTAGGATCATCATAAGAATATATTTCATGAGTTGTTTCATCTATTTTATTCCATGAAAAAAATGATTCTAGAATGTATCATATCTATTAAAATTATAATTCAATGGTAGATAATAATTAGGTTATGTATTTGTTTTCATCATCATGATAATCCTTAGGTTTTTTTCCCAAAATATGTTTTGGGTGTCACCCCAATACCCAAAAGTTTAGTCAGAGGCAAAACTCCGACCATTTATTGAAAATAAAAGAAAAAGAGAAATACATCAGACAAGAGCAACAAGGCGAGAACACCAATTACATATCATAAAAGTCAGACCCATCGCCACATCCCCGATACACCATTTCCTCCGCAGTTGCCGATTCCCACTCCGAACTTTCATAATGTTTCAGAATCTTGGCATACTTCCTTCTAAGATTTTGCTTCTCCAAAGAAAGGAGCTCCTTAGAAGAGTTTGCAATCCGTCCAACCTTCCCACTAGAAGCTCTCGTAGTCATAGGCATTGGCAAGTGAGAATAGACTTTCCGAGGCCTTCTTCGTGGTGGGCTAGTCTTCACTTTCTCCACCACAGACACTCTATTTTTGCACCCCTGAACCATATCACTATAGGAGGGCTGGACCATACCACCATCATTTTCTTTCTCACTATCAGAGCAGTCCCACCATTTACCAGATATGTGCACCACCCTATACCCGTCACCGCCACCATGCATGCCTTTTTTCACATTGCAATCTCCAGCTAAGCTGTCCAACAGTGAACCATTGTCTGTATTTGCTTCCGAGCCCTCCTCAGCACTATATGTCCTCTCATTCCCCAGATCATGATCACAAGTGCCAACACTAGCAACCCTTGACTCAACATTAGCACCTAAGGAAACAAAATTTTGATCCTCATGAGTCCTTTCGCCATCCTGCTCATGATCCAGGACCAAATCAATATCCACCAGGCATGCAAACCGATTGTCGAGCTCAATCTTGTTCGCCTGCCTCCCAAGTGTTTCCTGCATCCCATCCACTGTCATCACAGCAGCAATGGCATTAGCAGTTTCCTTGACAGGAGTTTCTTGATTCCCATCCAGCTTCACAGTCCCAAGATCCATGTGTTGATATTGCCTCTCAATCCCCTCTTGAGCTGGGGAATTAGGACCTACAGCAACAACTTGCACATCATGGACAGCGACAACGGCTGCAGGTGCCCTCACAGTTTCCAGACAGACAGAATCCACACCACCATTCTGCCCACCCAGTTCCACATATTTCTCCACAGCAGCACAACTTCGTTCAGCATGAACATTCCTCTCAATACTAGCACTCACTTCCCTTCGGGGGATTGACATCAAGGATGGAACCTCAAACATAGGAGTTTCAGCAGAGCCTCCTGCATCCTTAAAAGTAGAAGAAGGCTCAACAATGCATTTCAGGGTATCAACATTACCCAAGCCCAGCTTCAGCCTGTTAAAAATATCACTGACCTTCACTCCAGGAGGCTCCACACCTGGCTTATGCAATTCATCCCCCATTCCCAGAGCCCCACTGTCCACTAAGTTCACCATCTCATGGCGAGGGAGTATGGGTTGTTCTACGTTCACCCCACCATCAACCAAAAGCCCATGTGTCCTAAAACACCCCACAGCAGCAGCATCATGAGAACCCAAACCATCCCTCACCCTCCTGCACACCCTCCTGTTCAGAGATCCATTTCTGCAGGCATAGGCACAATGTCCCAGCCGATGGCACACACTGCAATAATCAACCCACGATTCAAACATAACATCTTGCTTCCATAAGAATTCTTGCTCATCAGTTATCCACACCCAGTCCACCGGCGTCTTGGAGACATCAATCTCCACACATATGCGAGGGCAGATGGGATGACACACAGTCTCAGTTTTGATGTCTGAGCACAGATAGCGTCCGACCATGTTCCCAAGCATATATAGAATGGAAGGGTTCTGGAATTGGAGAGGATGGCCCGGGAAACGTACCCAAATCGCTATACTCGGATTATCCCGCGGCATAAGAACTTAATTATATTTTTTTATGTCCCATAAACGTTTTATATAGATTAAAATATGTATATTTCTTCAAGTGAAGTATACCATATCCTTTATTTACGGTAAGTGTATGTTTTTTTAATGCACATTATTTATTTTTATAACAATGTAGATGATTCATAAATTAAAAAAAATAAATAAAAATGATGAATAATTATATATTGAAAATATTTTTTACTAGACACAATGTACCTAAAATTCACATGAGCATGGTGTTTAGTAAACGCAATGAATGTTTTATTGGTTATCATGTTTTTATAGATAGGAAGTGTGTGTGGTTATATTTTACCTTTAATATCATTAAGATTATGTCTATTTAGAATTGGGTGAATGTCTATGTTAATTCTTCTAACAACCATTAATACATATTTCATGTTGATTTCATTTTCTATTAATGTACTCTACAAGGGAAGATAATGAGTTAGTCAATTATTCATTTTATTTTATTTTTATGTAAAATAATTAAATCATATCATAATTTTACCATAATCTCTTCCCATGTTAGGGTATTGTAAATGGGAAAAACATTGTGACATGAATATACATCAATCAGTTCTCATTGCTGAGTAACGATTATAAGGTAACTATAGAACATGGATTTTTTGGGGTTAACATGGTTTAATTACACATTCCATATGACCACATATTTCATTTAATTTATTTATTCTTTAATTAATTTTTCTAACACCCTAAAAATGATAATCCTATAATTATTATCATCGTCAGTTTTTCATGGCCTACCATTTCCTCATATTTCGTATCTTCAATATGTTTCTCTAGAGTGATAAAATTGGCATGTGCACATGGTTGTTTACCCACTTCACCGGGAGAAATAAAATGTTGAGAAACTTGTTTTTCCTCTATATTTAGATCACTGATACGTGTATAAGGTCATTGTCCCTTTTCACTATGAATAGTAGTAGGATTATGGACATTTTTTTCATCAGTACTGGGATCACAAGCACATGAAGAAGTCTTTCACCGAAAAATTGGTCAAACATTTAATTTTTTGTACATAAATGGAGCATAGAAAGGATAATAACATGAGGTAACATAATTTATGTTACAAAAATATTATAACCTACCTATTAACCTCTATTTTTTTAAAGGTTGAAACAATTTGACCCCTTTATATATTGTACAACTCACCTCATTTTAGTGTCCTCTAACATAAAAAAATCTATATACATTTGAATCCTTGTGAAATGGTTGAAATTTCCCATTTAAAGGGTCTTCCTTGGTTGAATTTTCAACTAACCCTTTAGTGGTTTTGGTAGATAACTATAAAATAGACCAATTTCAATTTTTAGGATCTTGAACATTAAATATTTGTACTATTTTTGATGTCATTATAAATGTTTCATTTTTCTACCATCCTTACTAATATCATATTTTAAATATTTCAAATCATCTATTTTAGTAGCACCGCTCTAATCAACCCCCAATCATTGATAAATATGGACTTTTAATGTTTGTAAAATCTAACTGTTATATTTGTTTGATGATTCCAATGTATGAAATATTTAAGAAATGTTGTTTTCTTTCCCTATTACTAGAAACACGCATCACATTATCCATATGAGTAACTCCCCAATTTTTAAATGCAATTATTTCACCATGATCATTTATATATAATGAATAAAAATTAATTTCATAGCCATTATAATATAACACATACACACTTAGTCTGCCGACTAGACATCAAAGTCGTTCGGAAGTTGAATCCATATGTTCATATGAATCCATAAAAATGTGGTCCTCAAACCATAATATAATACATTGATTATGTTTATTTTATATCCATCTTTTAGATATTTATGGATTAAATTACCTAATAATTTCATTATGGGTTTTATCATCTTGGGAATCCTCAAAACTATTAGAAAAACACTAATGGTGGTACTGCTCCCGATTTGTAATATTTATTGTGACGAAATCCCTTCTATAAATTACTTCACCCTCATGCCTCTCAATTTGATTATATTTCAGTAGACCAATTCATTCCACAATGGAAATTTATTAAGTACATAATTATATGCATTCCTAAAAAATATATCTCTCTAAAATAACTCCCACTAGATGACATTAATTTTTCACACCCGCATTTATAAATCTTCTTATATCATTAAATGGGTTATATCAATCTATATTGTGCTAAAAACATAGTTAAATCTCACATAAATAGTGAACTATTAAATGAACCACTATACGGATTAATTTTTTCAGGAATAAAATTTTCAATTCACATATTATTACTTTAATTTAACTTTCCAAATACAAAAAATACTTCCTTGAATTTATCATTATTGTATATATAATTGGATAAGATACAAATCATGGGTTTTTTATTGAAAAAATCCTTTATGAAAGAGGAAACATTGATATATAAGAATTGATCTAGCATAAAAACATGGAATTCATGTGATTTCAGACCATTTAACATTAAATTAGTCATTGACATGATGTTCATGGTATTCAATAAATACTCTTCTAGACCCTTTATGTTCTTTATGAAGTCGAAAATCTGATATATCACATATCAGGATATAGTTTAAGTATCTGTAATAAGAAAAAGACATTTTTGACCCTTCACTAGCACCATCTTTTCTTGTATTACTATTTTTAACATGTCCAACAGACTCTAAATTCAATTCATATTTGATTAAGGTGATGTTAGGAATGTGCCAATGACACTGTATAATATTTTTTTTCAAAATTTATAACATTAAGAAAATTTCTGACATTCATCCAATTCAGTTATGGTAATTAAAAAAATGATCTCATTTGTTAACTATTTTTCATATGGTTTTTGGAATATTGATAAAAAAGTAGTGTCCACCTCCTTTACATTATAAAATATTTGTTCACCTATTAGTGGAAATTTTGTTTTACCTTCCTCTTAAATTCCATCAAATGATATTTTCCATGAATTTTACTTATGTTATCAAGGATAAGATATGTGAATTCGAAGATACATGATTTTTGATAAATGTTTCATCCCCATTTACTATGTACATTGTTCACTAATGGGAAAGACATGAGTTCATATAATTATATATCCTAAAAAATTTACATATGTAGGATTTCAATTTATCATCTCATATAAGATGAATTTATACATGAAATCATCATTTATGTAATCATAATACAACATATATCCTGAATACAACAATAATTTCAAATCCTTGATCAATTAAGCCACATAAACAACAATATAATTACTCATTTTCATTGGTCCTATTATAAAAATATATAACATGATTTATTTTCATTTCATGCTTAACCATGGTGTCATGTTATAATTTACCTACAAAAATGGCCATGTCCTATGAGGTGTTATCTAAAATCCTAATGGACCGAATCCATCTATAGATAACGAAAGATTAAGGTTTCTCATCCCGTTTCCAAAATCAAGATACTCATGATCAATTATCTTCCAATAAGGAGAGTCTTTTGGGTGATGTAGTTTCCCATAATTCAATCATCTATATTCATTTTACGTAAATTTATTTTATTCCCTTTACTTATATATAGGCACCAAATCCTTGGAATGATTTGAATATACAATACAATATTCTTAGGTCTGGATTCCTCGTTGTTGTATTGATAAACACCACATCTTGGGAACTTTGTATGTGGTTTGTGGTCTTGTGAAAATGTATACAATAATTTAGGAAGGCATGTCTTCTATCTGATATCATACCCAACGAGCATGGCATTCTCTTGGCGTCATATGCCCAACATGGTACATTATTATCATATTTGAGAATGTCATTCAATAGAGCATGTTCTTCCATAAAACTCAAATCAATAAATTTGTTTCCTACATTCAAATTATATATATTCATTAAATATGATAATATTGTATATTTAGTGAAACCATCATACAATATAATCTTTTCCCAATACATTAAATTTTCAAAAAAAGAATGGAAAATCTAGAAGTTTATCTTCAATTTCCCATGTCATTTCCCAAATAAAATCATCATCATCATTAACATATGATATCACATCCTCAATAAAATCCTTTTCATTGTCCACACTTGTAATCAAGTTAGATTTTATATAAAAATAAATGTTATCCCATCCACTTGCAACAACCTATTTTTCTAAATTTTCATTCAAAAATATTTAAGACTTCTATACATTCTGTGAAATATCATGTGTTTTACCAACACCAATGGAATAATTATTCTTGAATAAAAAATTTGAAAACAGACAGAGGATTTGTGGAAGGACATATGCATGATATTTTTAAAACATTATTAACTCTTTTGCTTTATGTTAATACACATTTTTTTAAAATGATTATAATGCATTAGTTATATATCAATTTCTATCATATCTGATTCGATAATATTAATATTTAATAAATGTAATACACTAAATGGGTCATTAAAATAATGGGAAATCAACATTTGAATGATTTTTATTTTGGAATATTATAGCTTGAGACTCATCCCTTATGGAGTTAAAACCATAATAGAAAAAAAGTAATTTTAGAGAACTCCCCAAATTTAAACCATTTATGTGATCATGTATGCATATTAGGATAACTAGTTTCAATGGGGTTAATACGTCTTTCAACATTTTTGGGTGTAGGGTCCTGAAAACAATTCAAATGTAGTGTATATACTATTATATTATATTAAAATGAATGAAAAAAATTTGATCAATGATTTAAAGAAAATTATTGAAGAAAATATTTTTGGAAAAGGTCAAAAAATTCTTAGCATATTAAATCTCTGGAACTATTCATGGAATACATTCCCCATAAACCATGTAGTATGTGGACGGAGATGCTATTACTAGCTCCACCGTGAACGGTGTCATTGAGAAAAATAATATAGATAGATGTGCCACCATCAAACTCACCCCAAAACTAAAAGCGTTAATGGGAGAGGCAATGCTTAAGGCATTCCACAAACAAGACAAGGAATTTCTGGGATTAAGGAATTGATTACCCTCATCACGAACCTCATCCCCACAAACCTCAGTTGGCCGAGTCATCTGTGGGCGAGTTTATTTCCCCATGGGCTTCCATAAAATGTGTTGTGCTCCTCAAAGATACAACAACCTAGAAACTCTTTCAAAGTACCCAAATGGGATGAGGGAAATGTGATTTTATTTTTATGTATCATTGATACTATGAATGGAAGACATCGAAGACAAATGATAGGTGGAGTATGGAACAACGAACATCTTTTAGTGGGTATAAACCCACAACGAAACATGAATGGAAGGAAACATAATAATAATAATTATCTAGACAAAAACTTAATTGGAGAACCATGAACCATATGAAGTTCATAGATGATCATCCCAAAAACTGTTGGACTAGTTCCCCTTATCCAATTCTGCATACCTCATAGCACATCACTATACAGATGAAACCCTAGACCAAGTAGTGGTACACTACGTAGATTGAATCCAGCACCATGTATCACAAACCTACATGGATGGAACCAAATGAAACGTACCATCAGTGTAGCTGGACAACCCCTCATCAAACATAGAAATATTAAATGTGTAGGGTACCCCATACCTCATGAACATATGGTATGTGGAATAGGACACCTTCAACCATTCCTCCTTCTAGTACCAATAATTCCATCCCATCTCCATCCCATATTCCATGACCCCTCTATAAACCAGTCTAACGCCATCAGGCCAAAGCCTCTTCCAAAGCACTATACCCACATGCTAAAATGACTAGGTGCATCAATGTTCCCAATTTAGTTTATATACCCATACTTAGCAGAGTCATGTATGTAATCCTCAAAATGGTGTGGACCACTAGAATGTCCATATGTATACATTCCCATGGTAACCCTGGGTCCAAACATGGGATACATATGTGACCCTACAAATTCTCGGGATCATGGGTAATCAATTGATTTTCAACATGATTAGGGATAAGGACAAGTAAAAGGAACATTATTTCTTTTCCTTTTGATGAGGTGATATGCCTATCCCCTTTCCGAAAACTCATTCGGGGCATTCCTCCTGAGGTAAGTCCCAAACCGGTCCAAAGAAGGTGGATCTCTTTCTCCTCTTGGGCTCTTGACATGACATGTCGGGATAGAATATAATATGTGTATATCTTGGATATCAACATTGGATATGAACTCGGCACATTCAAATCACATCTCTCTCCCTCTCTCTCTCTTTGATCCTTGGCCCCAGCCTCTTCCACCATTATCCTCTTTTTCGAACAATAGAGAAAGGAAGGTGTGTGGTTTTCCCAATCTACCACTTTCTATTGTTTCTCAAACCGAGCATGACTCACCTGATCTTAGAGTTTGACCATCATCACAACATCTAAAACATCTCCCAACTAACTATGAAAACTCTAATTTCTATCCCGAATAGGATACCTAGGATGACTTTTTGATGGCTTGAGCTCAAAATAGATCTTTTTTTAACAGATAATCCCCAATCATTCCCTCAAAAACTGAGTCATATTTAAAGTATAATACCCAAACGAAACATAACTATGATGGATTTGATTTACAACTAACTGGGATTTGTAAGAAGACTCATTGAGGTATAAACCAAACACACAAATTTCCCTAGTTTCCTCCAGATCATATCCCAAAGATGGACATATTGACTGAAGAGACCATCTCTTTTATAAGCATCCTAAGCTACTTTGACATAATTCCCGCAAGAAATTTTGACGATGAATCATCAACATAGACTTCCTAGCCATATGACGTTGAATTAAATGGATGGGTCCAAATTTTATAGTCTTATGGGGTGATGTTCCATTTATGTGGAACCAAACTATATGGGTTTTTTTCCTCTCAAAATTATAAAAAAGAAGCCCATATTAAGGTTTTAATCCAGATTGTGAAAAAACATCTACCCACTTGATGATGATAAACATCATGGAACCTCATCACATGGATCAATCTAAAATTGTCTCTGTAATTATGGATCCATTTATATATATGATTGATTTTGAAACCTAGGGGTAATTTTTAGAAACCTGCTTTGGAATGATCTACGGATTCATAAAAATAATTTTTTTATATCTATAAGAGATTCTTGGAGAAAGAAATGCATCCCCCCAAATGGGAGTTATGTGCCTGAATTCCCATCCTCTCATACAATGGAGTAATTAAGTGTTGTTGAAAAAAATTTCATCCAATTTGATCCTTTATTTGGAAATAAGGGACATGAATTGAGATAAAAGGGACTTTGGGAGTTTCTAGAATTTCAAATAAACCTATTGCAGACCATATGTGGACATCATAGCCAACTTGGGATAATTTCAAAAAACACTAAACTTCTTAAAATCGCTCACCAGGACCGGTTAACTATGGAACATCCTTCGTGATATAAAAATGGATATACTACCAAACCTCAATTTGAACATCTCATCCATCAAAAAGGGAAAATATGCAACTTGGGATGAGAAAAATGGAAAACCTAATGTGAAACCCTTCATAATAATGGACAATTTGTTCTATCATTTAATCCAATTGCTTTTTGCTAGTATGATGTGAATCCGGTCGAAACAAAAATTGTGAACCTGACGTGAATATTTTACCGAGGTGGTGGGTTACACCACTTAAACATCCGTTTACATAAAAAATGAATTGATGCAATTGAATTCATCAATTATGTATTCTATAATTAGATGCTACTTTGACAATTGTTGTTTTCAATATATGTCAGATATATTTCGTGAATTACAAGATATTCCTTCAATACAATGAAATCCTCAATGTTATGACGATCACGCGTGATGATCGATGCACCAACTGAGTCCTGGATGGGGAACAGGAATCTCTGTCCTACACAGAATATTCAAAATTGGGTTCTAAATGTGTGTATCAAATAGTAACACCAAAAAATTATTGTACCCACATTGGAGGCCACAATCTAGAACCTACAATTAGTGAAAGCTCTCAAGAAGCCTCTTCGTTCTTGAACGTCAATCCAACATATGATGTCCCCACTAGCCGTCCCAAATTGTTTCGGGAGCTTGTCCCTGAAATTCATTGACGAACACCATCTTTATCTCAGGAATGTGGATGGAGTTGAAACCAATGACTTTATACCAGTTGCACATGAACCCCACATTAGGGCTCCTATAGGAGGACATCACCATCAACGTCTTACAACATGATATCCTCTCTTTGATGGGGATATCATGCCTAGGGAAACCTTTCAATTCCAACATACACTGGGCCCTTGGGTTACTCACCGAGGGAGGTGAACACATAATCAGGAGCATTTCATCACCATGTTCATGAAGAGGAGACTGGTCTTATAAAAATGGTAGCATACACCATATAGAAAAGAAAATTTCTTATTGTTATGAATACCACCATGAAAAAATTGTGGCTGAATATTACGGGGAAAAAATTCCCACCAACACCCATCGGTCCCCCCATATGGATATGGAAGAAAATTATTTGTAAATACAAATCCCCACCGACATGTAAGATGTATATCCTGCAAATAGGGAGGTAACCATTTAAAAGAAATATGAATTAACTACTGAAGCCCCCAAAGGCCTCCGTCTATATAGTTAGGAGAATTATAGGCAGTCAAACAACACTAACATTGAATTTTAAGGCCACTAATAAAATACATTGAAAATTAATAGGTTGACGCAAATTACTGCTTACCACAATGAAGTTTACAAGTCAAATATGGTGGAATGAAAATATAAGAATGGTCAAATTCTTGTGGATCAAAACCAAGACCATGAGAAAAGTAAAAGGAAAAATTGGATGGAAAAAAATATTTCTTTTAAATATAAATCCCACCAGTAAAATATTGTGTCAACAGGAGAATATATTTTCCATATCTCAGATACAAGTATGAGGAAATCTCGTTCCTCTATTTTAGAACATGAGAACTACTTGTACCCACTGGAAACACATTGAGGGCTGGAGCAATGAAAAACTCTTTCTCAGACATTACTTTTAGAATTTATAACTAATCAATCCAATGAAGAATCTAATTATATCTAGGAATGAATGAATGATCAAACATCAATTCAAAATCATATACTCAATAATTGGCAAGACATCATCACATCAGCGAAAATATTGAGTAGTCAGGACCCTGATCATGTATCCTTAGGTGAGGTGACTCGTCCAAAAAATAATATGGTCATTTCGTAGAATAGATTCATCCCTACTCCATTTGAGGAGGGTCAATAGCTAAATTACATTATATAAGGAAAACCAGATCGGCAACAAAAACATGTTCCCATTGGGGGACACTGGTCCCACATGGTGGCCACTACATTGTAGGATTATATACCTGTTTAAACTCAATATGTTCATCAGGGTATCAGAGAGAAATCATGGGTACCACCAAATGGGAGCCCATATAGAAGTTTTGTATTAATACTAGGAGGCCCTAGTTGCATGCAAGAGAAAACCAAAAAATTGAAAGGTGCTAAAGGAAACTCAAAATTGAAAAAAAAATCATGATTATTCTCTCCCAAAAGATATATTACGTTGTGTGACACGACATCTATTAATAGATGATCAAAAACATGTCGATCCATTTCAAAATTGTGGATGTTGAAGTAGTAGTTTCGATGGTCATCCTAATAATATTTCCAGATGTAGATATGAAGGTCCTCCTTAGAGCACCCACTGGGGCTTACTCCATGGGCTATAAATCATCAATTCTTGAGGTCCTATCTCTTAATGGGTGTTAGGTTGGACATAGAATTTTCTAATTTAAGGAATTTTAATAAATTCCTCTACCTTCATTCATCAACCCTGATAGTCCTTTCTAGGGTATAAGATAGAGATATATTTCTCCCTATAGTCATATTTCAAACTATCTTGGTTGTCCTCGCCATAATGGAATTCACTACGAAGGCCCTTCTGACAGTGACACCATGCAATGAGAAGGTCCTCCTCTCATTTTAGTACATCCTAAATGTCCTGACTAGCATTTACAATATTTACATTCTACATGCTTACATTGTTTGCAGGTAGTCCCCACCATAATAACATCCACTGTGAAGGACCTAACCTCTGTGGCCTCAAAAAACAAGAAGGTCCCCCTATTACTACGGTCCACCCTAAAGGTCCTCCAAATGGTATACATTATATAGACTCTCAATGTGGTTGGAATGTATTCTGCGATGGTATTCATCACCATTATGACACCGATGGTGAAGCCCCCCCCCCATCAAAATTTACAATGGAAAGATATTCCTCCCCCATCATTCCAAATATAAGAAAGACCTCATATTCTATGGAGCATTGAAAGAGTTGTTTAGATACGATAGAAACTCTGTTAATGACCAGGGATACCCTTTCTCATAATGGAGATAGCACGGGGCCGCACATATCCTCTGATCCAACCCAACATCATTCATCCAACTATAAAATATATACTAGACTCACTAATAATAACGAAATAAAAAAGTAATATATGTTGGGAACAATAAGTAGATGAATCCTTGTTTGAAGAACAAAATAATATGTTCCTCAGGAGAAGAAAACTACCCGGGGAATACATACCAGTTATGTTATCTCCCAAACCCACTAATTAGTTCAGTATTCCAAAAGAATTGTAGGATGTATGTTTTGAAAACATTTTTTTAATGTCAGGAAAATCCTCTTCCAGTTGAAAAGGAAATTCCTACCATATGATGGCTATGCATACCATATAAGAATATTGGGATATTTTCATAAAAAATATAACCAATTTCAATTTTTTTAGATTGAAAACTGTGATGAGATTGTCAAAAGAAAAACTATGAGTTGGATTTCTGCCATGTAATGCAAAAATAGTGTTACCTCATTGGTGATGCCCCATCTACTGTTCAAATCTAACAATGGGGAGAACAAGGATCACTACACATCACCCCATGAATCTTCTAACATAACCAACTAGAAATAGAATCATGTTATGCAATAATCCCTAGACGGAATCCAAATAAATTATCTATTGAGGAAATGTCATCCAGTCAACATGAACTGGCCTTGAGTAAGTCTCAAAAACATCATGACATACTAAAGAATGTTATTGTTAAAATCATGAACCAGTCCACTATGGACATTCAGAAGGACTTTTTTATAAGTGAAACCACCCAATTAGCATAGATTTTATACTTTGATGAAAATTATTCATGTTCAGATCTAGAACCATATAAATCTCATTACCACATTGGTATTCCTGAGATCGAGAACGTGGTGATAGCAGCAACAATAACTGCGGTATGAGAGAAAATATATCCCACAGGGATGGGGAAATTTCTAAAAAAAATTAACTAACATGATAAAAAAAATCTGAGCCATGACAAATGGAAAAAGGAATGGTAGGATCCCCCAACCATAGGACTGGGGGAATGTTTACCTCAAATTCCCACAGAGTGGATGTCTATGTTCACATGTTTGGTGGGAATTACAATTAGGTAGGTCTCCCAGTCTACACTATCTCATGATTCATGTCCCCTTGGATAAAGGAATATTTCAAGGTCATATCATGGATCCCTTAGATTCAATTTTTAGTAAGATACCTGAAGGGTACCATAGAATAGAAGGAGAAAATCCAAAAAAGAATGTAGGAATATCTCCGACCATTCAGCACCTAGTATGCCACATGTAATGCGGTAAGAATCGGTGAATGTTTTATATTTCAATCCCATAGGTCTCATAGAAAACAATAAAAATTATGAGGCTAAAAGAGATAATTATTCCCTTACTTCAGTGGTCCCCATAGAGTATGAAGTTGTGCATACCCAGAACCAATGGGACGCCATAAAATTGGGCTCACCCCCAACTAATCCATCATTACCTCTGGAGAAAATCCATAATATGGATATGAATCAGTGTAAGGTTTCATAAAACCCACATCCTCATCCCATTGTGAATTCGTTCCCTCACTCTTGAGGGGATATTTTATCAATAGGTGGAATAAATGAATGTTATAATGAGAATAAATGTAGATATTAAACAATCAACCCATTCAATTGAGTATATTCCTTTGGGGGAATGTCAACACACACATCCATCAGATGTACCTCTACCGCATAGACTAATCCTGACAGATGAATCATGGTTGGAATGATCATTCAAGGAAGTAGTAGTACCATATGTCTACCATAACCCTAACTCGGTAGGGTATCAAGACATAACACCATTATGGAAGAAACCATAATATATTCAGAAAAATCCATAATGGATTCCACCATCTATGTATCTATCCCATGTTCTAGTGACACTGACACTTCAAATCATTCCCCACGCTATGCCCACTCATGATCAGGTTCAAAATGACATGCATCAAGTGATCATGAATACCATTGATTCATTGATGACTCGATTAAAATAAACCAAAGGAAAGAACTCTACAGTACATCCATAATAGAAATATTACCCCGATTGGGTATGAAACCATCCATCACAACTAGATTTTGAGAACCCCATATTCCCATTGTTTAACGGTCCAAGGGACCCGGAGCAACATCTAATGCATTAGTCCTCTTACTATGACCCCATTATGGGAACCCTAGAGTGACAAGAAGCTGTGAAGAAAGGATTATTTATGAGAATAGTGTAAGGTTCAGCCATTGTGTGGTACATCAATTTTCTAGCTATTTTGATAATATGCTGGGAGGACCTCTAGCTGTTGTTCATATTCAAATTCAAATCACTGTTTCAAAAAACAACATTCAATGACCCCATCAACATAAAATAGTGAGGGAACGATAGAGTTTTATACTTCACTACCAGATATAAAGGTCTAACTTACTCCTTGAACTGGCCACTCCCCTTTGATGAGATGTTGTCCACGTGCGCTGACAATCTCCCTGATAAGCCCTGAACACCCCTCAACTTGGTGAAATATACAAGTGGGTTACCAAACATCTCCTCAATCTCTAAAGGGATAGATGATTCATTAAAATAGACTAATCTCATTCTTAAGGAAGTCCAATAAACCTAATTCCAAAGATCAAGAATATATGAATAAACTTATATCATGTTTAATCCACACCCTACGCTGTCTCTGACTCTAAGACTGACAAAAAACCTTGTTTTATGACCTTTGGATCAACATCCACCCCTGCCTCAACAATATTATTGATAGGGGAAATAGAAATCAATTCAAGGAATGAAGAAATACTGTTTACTTGTTTCTAAATGATAAATCAGGTGGAAACTTTGTAAAGTCTATGAAGGGAAACTTTCTCCATATTCTCGAGCCAAAGAGGGATGATGAAGTAGAAAATGATGAGCCTCTAGATTACCTTTCCTTCCATTGTATATTGGGACACACCATCCAAGACTGTATAGTCTTCAAGGGCCTACTACATAATCCGATATATATCAGACATGTCAATATGGGACCACAACCAATGAAAGGGAAGTATGTTTCCACCATTGATGCAGATTAGGAGGGAGAATGAAAAAAGTTTTTAACAAAACAGAGCTGAAGTTTGATAGTTGTATCACATGTAAAACAATCAAAAGAATATATGGAATCCTCTTAGAATAGTTAAAGCAGGAAACTGTTCCCCCAAAATCTATTGATGCAACAAAATTGACATCCTCATCCACACAATCCACCAATGTATAACAACCCAAATAAAGATAAATACGAAGGGTGAATAGATTGTACATGAATATGAACATGAATTAAGGCCATTGCTGGCTATAACACTATCAAATTTCATGCCATCATATCATAAGATACAAAAACTACCCCGCCAAAAAACACCACTAGAAGAATCTTATTTGTAAAATTCATTATCATTAGAAGATCTAATTACTGGTTCCATAAATGTAATCCACATTATGGATCCCTTCTTCAATGATGAATACATCAATCAATAATAATTCTTCAAACCCAATTTGGAGTCCAGTGGAAGTAGAAACATAAGCTTGGGATATCAAGGGAGACACAACCATGGAAGAAATAAAGATTATGGCCACACCCCCTCTCAAACCATCAGCAGGGTAGAAACCCACTAAAGGACACCCTAGTAGATCCAACATGGACAAGAAAAATCTCTTATCAACACTAGAAACCACCCTGGTCCAATATTCCTACAAAATCCATCAGAGGAATAACATGAGGCTAATATCCCTTTGTAGGTGATTAGATCTACCTGTCCCAACTCAAAAAGGATGAAATCACCTCATGATCTAATCCTATTAGATGACCCATCATCATGAAATTATAAATCCCATAAATCTCCTATGAAATATCTTCCCAAAAATGTGAAGCACCAGAATTTTCATAATAAATAAGACATTCTGAAATAGTTAGCTTCGATAAAGCCAAACAGTAAAACATGAATGAATTAAATCTATCCCCAAATCCCAAGGATTACCTCATCAATGCCATGCTAATTCCCCATGTGATTGAAAATGATGTATAGGTTGCTAAAGTCTACTGAGTAGATACCAACCAGCATAATGCTACGTAGTTATGTCCTCCAAGGATCAATATTAAGATGCCAACATTCAAGGACAAATGAAACCCATCATTGTATATGGCATGATAAATGGTGTAAATATCTGAAAATTATTCATCAAAAATGGATCTGAATTTAATATCATCCCATAATGGAATCTTCTTCAGAAGGGATTCCATAAGGATGATATGACTCCCTCCAGCATGAATCTATTGGGTAATGACAAAAGCGAGCCAAATCTATTAGGCCAAATCAATGCTGAAACCATGTTCGGTGACCTTATTGCTCTCCCAAATTTTTTGGTGGCCCGATATAATATAAAATTAAACACCCTTTTAGGAACACCTTCTTTACATAAGCACATAACAATCCCATCTTCTTACTATCAGTTCCTCAAAGATTGAATAAATGGATATAGTGGGACTCGTCTTGCTGTTAAGACCCCATTAGACCTATCTGAATCACACTATACTGATGTAAGGTTATATGATACATAGGGGAAGTGAAATCCAATAGATGTTGTTGATTGTATTTTCTCCCAAAATTGTGTGGAAATGGTCACCCACTATTCCTCCCAAATACACTGGGGATGAATACCTAATGCCCATCAATCAGATTGAGTTTAGAAGTCCAAATTCAGATGCATACTTTGTATATTTCATGATTGTGGTCATGGATGATGAGTATGATAATGTTGGAAAGCTCATAGAACCCCATAATAATGGTGAGGGTTTGTATGTAATTTCCCCTGAACGATCATTAAAACTATATAATATCATAACCTCACCAACTGATGTATGAGGAAGTGTTTTTTCACTCAAAGAATATGTGGAAACCCTTTTACCGTTAATTGAATCTTCTCCAGAGAATCCCCCCTCAATGGATGAGGTAGAAGAGGCACTATTAACTCAAAAACCCCAAAATTGAAACATTTTGGTCAGTGATGGATAAATAGTTTAAAAGAATCAATGTTGCATCATAAGAAGAAGAGGAAGATGATGAGGATGTATAGGAGGAAGAAAACAACAAAAGGGAATATGCCTAGAATTTTAAGATTTGCCTCTACAACCATTGATGAACTCAAGGAAATCATCTTTGGTATAGATGAAGACTTGAAACCGACTATGATTTGGGTAACCATGCCTATTAATAATAAATATGTATATACCTCCTTCTTGAAGAAGAATCATGATATTTTCTACAAGAATTATAAAAAAAATAAGCCTCGATCCAGAGGTGGTCACCCACCACTTGGGTCTGCCAGAAGACCATTGTGGTTACAAGTAAGCTGCTTGAAGGACACACCAAGCCCATGATGCCAAAATAGAGGCTAAAGTCGATTAGTTCATTCAATCCAACTTCATTCAAGAAGTCCAATATACCATTTTCCTATCCAATAGTATCACCATCATAATGACTAATGTTAATATTAGATTCAATATTCACTTTAGTGATCTGAATCCACATTTCTCGAATGATGATTTTTGGGTCCCGATAACAAAATTATATATCGATACAACTACCAGATATGAAGATCTATCTTTCCTGGAAGGATATTTAAGAAATAACATAATCCTAATGTCCTTATAGGATGAAGGATAAACTTTTTTCAAGTCTCCCTATGGCATTTATTTCTATAATTTGATATGATTTTTTTTTGAAAAATGTTGGTGCCACATATCAGTGTGCAATGCATCACTTTTTCTAAAACATCCTTGTATAGTTTCTATAATTTCATGGGGATGATGTTGTGGTTAAGTCTGAATAACGAAAAAAAAACTATATATATCTTGAAACCGTATTCAATAAACTATGAAATTATATACTGAATATGAACCCCCTAAAGTGTTCTTTCAGTTTTACATCATAGAAACTACCCGGCATCCTCATACACCACTATGGAATCAATGTTGACCCTAAGAAGAAAAATTTCACCCATGACATGTCCCCTCCACACAACCTAACTTATTTGAAAGGAATTCAGTTACACAAGTCCTAAATTTGGACCCCTATATCCATCCTCTCATGAAAATGCTTTCCCTTCACCATGATGATGAAAAAGGGGTGGAAGTTCAGTAGGCTATTGATTTATAGGAACCCTTTGACATACCCCAATGATATCTCTTAAGACCACTGATTCTAATGCTAAATGTTTAATAAATAACACTAATTAAATATGTGTCTTCCTTAGAGTGATCCCTTTGTGACTTCCTCAGAAAAAATAATGATGTCGACTTTGTGAATAATATCTATTACCTCAGTCAAACCATGATTGATCCAAAGACTCATTATTCAAATATCTAGAAGATAATCTTTGCATTTATATTTGCAGACCATAAGATTAGGCATTAACTTTAGCACCATGAGGTTCATTTGGTCTCACATAGCAACCCGCTCAAGTCAATTCTCCTCCATCCAATGTTAACTATATTTCTATCAAAGTGGGTGGTCATCTAGCATCAATAACATATATGGTTCATACTGCAGAAATACATCAAAGGTTGGGTAGTACAATGTTTCATGAAAGAGAATCCCTCAACATAGGTGGCCCCATTATATGGAAAATTAAATGATGAGGATGTGTTCTCTATTAAAGAGAACACCCAAAAGTTGAAAATTCACTTCTACGATTCAACCTAAAGGTTGATGAGGAAAAATTTGAAGACATTGTACTCCAAAAATTGGTTTTGGGATTCATAATCATATCCGCAAAAAAGAAGTTCTACCCAATTCTTTCCTACATACTGGTGGATGAAAAATAAATGAAGTAGAATATCATGTCTGTATCTTAGGCTTGGATCTAGCACTGTAAGTGTCGGACGAACAACTAATGATTAATATAGATTCAGAACTATTCATCGATTATGTCAATTGTGACTATTCTATCCAGAAATATGAGATAATAAAATTATTAAACAATTTCCTAGATCTGATGGAATAATTCATGTCAGATCTGAAATTTACTGATGTCCCATGGTCATAAAATGAATGCATTGAAAAATGTTTCCACTGCTCAAGGTGACTTGGATTATAATTTAACGATCATATGTATTTCCCACAAATAGATATTCATACCATTTATTTAGAACAACATGGATGAAATTAATGAAATAAGTCTCATCTATAGTTGTATGGTCCAACCACTGAAAGGATGACTCCCATTATGGAATAAATTCAAATGAGAGAGCTTCCACCAGATTGGGAGGGGAAAGAACAAACCCAGATATGGGAAACCATCTTCCTATTATATGATAAAACAACCTAGAAAAACATACATTATATGAGAGGAAATGAAGGGTTAATTATTAGGAGTATTGATGGAGATGAGAATGCTTCCATCATGAATAATGTGCATGTCAGAACCAAAGAAGTACATCAATCATCTTCCATTCTCTTGCGGAAAATTAGAAGGCTTGGGTACTATTGCCTCACGATGATTTAGGATTTCACCACATTCACCATGAAGTTCCATTTATACCATTTTCCTGAAAATTACTTCCACCAAACCTTAGAGTTACTCCACATAGAAAGATACTCTTGGGAATTTTCTTATGGGGAATGGATGTCGTGTGACCATATCCTCTGGCCACATCTAGACAAATCAAATATATTATCACAGAAATCGAATTCTTTTCCAAATGTTTAGAAGTTGTACCCATAAAAGAGGTTAGAGAAATTATAATATTTAGATTTGTGAAATCCCATATCATGAATTGTTTTGGTTCCCCTCATACAATACTGATAGACAATAGTTCAATTTTCTACACGGTTAAATGGGAAAAGTTTTACCCTATGTATGGAATCAAATATATCCATTCTTCCCGCTAACTTGTGGCTACCTACGAGTAGATAGATTACTTTAATAGGACCCTATAAAAAATACTCCAAGATATAGTATAAAATTATGTGAAATCATGCTCGGATATGCTACTCCATGTTCTGTGTGCTTAATAGACCACGACACGCACCACCACTCAAATGACCCTGTACTAATTAGTATACATGACTGAGACAGTTCAACCAATGTAGGTTCAATTATAATCAATTGGTATTTCCATTTGTGATCAATTATCCATAGAAGACTAGTCCCAAAAATGGATTGATGAGATCGAGTGGTCGCATGTTAAAAGATTTCACACTCTGCACCATTTTGAAGTCTACCAAAACTGGATCGCATGAGCCTTCATTTAAATGGTTCTCCTTTGGTCATTCTTTCAAGGAGAGATGGTGTTGGTCCTATAAAATCCAATGATACTCCTAATGAAAACTCCAGAACTGGAGCCAAAATGGGAAGGACTATATGTTATACACAATGTTTACTCCAATGTAAAATATTCGTTATTATCAATGGATGGATTGTTCACCACAACTCCCACCAATGAGAATCTCCAAAAGAAAAAACACGGTGTAATTATACTATATTGTTCATTGTTATATTATGTGGGACTACATAAAACATACTTTGTCTTAGAATCATCGAGTGAATTGAATAGTGCCACCTATATCCATGCTACATGACTTTAATCTATACAGAAATTTCACTATCCCAACATTGTTAGAATAAATGACAATCTCATCCTAACTACATGATGTTAAACTACATGACATTCTCATCCTAACCCCGTGAGGTTATATTTAATGGCCAAAAAAACTGTAACCAGAATAAATTGAACTATAATGTATCTAAATAACAATGTATGGCTTGATTCTTCCACTTGCAGTGTATGTTGTGACACCAAGACTCTTCATCTTAATCATGCAATCATTCGAAGATAAAAATCAACCCCCCCCCTTCCTGTGTATGGTCAGACTAGAACATTGATTATATATTTTAACTATGTGTGAATTGATTCCCATTTTTTATTTTGATACGTATTGACACAGGGATTCTTTATCCTGATATATCCACAAACATCGTATGAAAAAAATAACCCACATTCCCATTCTGTGAGTCAGAGAAATATAGGGAACATATTTTCTATAACAATGTATGACTTTTTCCCCATTCATCAATGGGATACATATCGATTCCCAGATCATACATCCTAGATCGGCCACCAGAAAAGTCATGAATGCACCTTTATATTCTTAAATATCAGTCTTATGGAGTGGAATCGATGAAATGTCCAAATCGTACAATGTAATACAGCAAGGTACCTGAAGAACAATGTATGACTTGATTCCTGCCCTCACAGGAGACATACTGACACCTTGAACCTATATATTAGTCCCACCACCACTTGATACAAATTTCTACCTCCCTGGGCATATGTCAGACTGTGTTTGAGAATATTCACAAACTATGTGTGGCATGATTCATTCTATCATAGGATACATAGTGACACCAGTCCTTCATCCTATTCCAACCGACATTAAAAAAACTTCCATTTTCTTGTGAATGAGACCAAATGATACATGGAAGATGTTTTTAGAACTACATAGACATTGATTTCCATTTATATGGTATATATGAAACCTCCATGATTTATAAGCCTGAAACATCACCCACCATCTCTATTTCATGTGAGTTCACTCTTATTCTTAAAATATGACATTAGACTACATGGGATACCAAAACTATGTGTGACGTGATTCATTTCATTGTTGGATACATAGTGACACCCGGATCCCATATACTAGTCATGACTATATAGAATAAAATTCCTCCCCAAGTATACTAGTTAGACATGAGTAGGAAATTTTATGAGTCCTAACATCATGATGTAAAACTACATGGCCAAATAAGTCCTAACCATATGACGTTATAATATGTGGTAGCTCGATAACAATGTGATTCTTGATTCTCAACATCATGTGATAAGTAGTGAAAGATGGTCATTCATCAGTCCAATTGCAATTGAAACAAAATTTCCCCATCTCATACATGAAAATATAAATCTATGAAGAAGATCGCTATCATAGATTCATGAAATAATGATTATTCAAAAGATCACGTCCCATTTTTAAATGTGTCAGATATATATTTAGAGGCTTGCATACATCAAAACTGATCTTATTAAAGATATTTATCACATACCTAGAAATCCCCCATTCATCTGTCAAAATCCATGCCTCTAGAAATCAAGAATCACCATAATCACCCACAGATATTGAAAATAGAGATCTATTGTTCTGCACAAACCTTTGTTCTAATATGCACACAATGCCCTGAATGCTCTGCATAGGTTTCCCCAAAAAAATGGACTGTAATACAAATGAAAATTCATCCATAAGAGAGGCTTTTGTTAACTTTGTATTAGAATTGGTTTCTAATCCCTACATCACCCCTCTTGATTTGAGGGTTCCTGGAATCATGGTTTACACATTATTCTTTCCCTCATTTTAGGAGTATACCAGGGATATCCCTATATGATTGGTTAATGTTTAAACATGATTTAATTGATATTTCATCCCTATAACATGATGTTAAACTATTATTTCCACATTCTTTCTAGATGACTTAAAACATCATGGACCCACACCAGCTAGAACATTCATGTCATGTTACCCACGTCATCACCACATGATGTTAAACTCTATGGCGAAAAAAAATGTTATTTTCATTATTCCAGCCATCCCTTGGTGGTGGAGTGAAACCCTTTATGCCTCTTACTGATCACATTGATAAATTCTCATGCGGGCTTAGACATTTTGAAAGGTGATTCCATAAAAAAACATGGGGAAAACCAATCCACTTGTCTAGTTTTCATGACAATAAAGGCATATTATATATTCCGATTACATGCAAGGAAACCAAGTCCAAACCATATGATGTTAAACTAAATGGTTCCCCAATAGATGGGTAAGATTTCCCAATCCATGTATATGGGATAGATCTATGTAGGGTGCCTAATTTCGGGGAACCCTGAACTTCCAAATCAGACTCCCTCTTGCAAGGGAATTAAATTGTCTCACCCCACATGTGAGCTAAATCTGGTTAGGAGAGTTCCCAACTATATGGGTGATCACAATATAAAAATTTCCAATATTCCTAGACCCTTATTTTTTTCCTATCAAACTCCATGATTCATGTGATTTGAGATCATCATATACAACCAAGGCCATCAGAAATGGAAGTCCAGTGTCCAGTGGACAATATTTTTGACTATGCACATCATGCCTCGGTGGTACTAAATATGATACCCACAAAAATGGACTCTCAACCAAAGATAAATTTGTACCCAATGTATATATTTCTATTTATGTACTGATAATATATCCCATATCCTGTATCACCTCTTCTAATTCAATATCCCAAGAATCATTGTCTTATATATTCCTTCTTATCAGCATATTAGACAAGTTGCAACACTACATCTTGACAATTCTCATATTAATCAAAGAATATACATGAATTTATTAATCAAATGACTATAAAAATTCATGGTGCATGACAATTAATGTTCATTTCTGTGTCCTGACATCCCAAGGAGTGCCTTACACCGTGTTTCTATAAATGAAATTAATCTTCAAAGGAAAGTACAACACTCATCCTATCTTTTTGGTGACCCCATTCACAAGAAAAGCACCCCTCATTCATTTGTGATAACCCAATACATGTAATGATAAACCATAAAATAACTATGTACGACATGATTCTTGTCATCATATGATATATTTTAACATTCAAATCTCATATTTTGGATCCATTCCTGAATCAGAATTCTTCCATTCCTGTGATAGAGCTAATATTATATAAATTTTTTTATGAATTTCAATAGTTTGAATCCTCCAAAATTATCAATTATAGTTTATATATATAAATTTTTAAATTTTTTGTGTTTTGAGAAATTTTTCTAAAAGTTCTTAATTCTAGATTTTTTACATTATTCTATGTCAAGGGTTTGACGATCATTTATTTAAGTACATAATTCCAATTTGAATTATTATTTTTATTTTAAAATCTTTGATTAATTTCCATTAAATTTATCCTATAATCTAGGGGTGGATTTGAACATTTAGAGGCCTTAAAAATCAATGTTGTTGAATAATTTTTCTAGTAGAAAGCGTGAACCCCACCACTGTAACAGAAGCACATCTCAGCCTACACACCTATAATTGAGGTGATTCCACCTGAATGTGAAAGTGTACTCAAGGGAATATTCACCTAATAAATTGAATAATATTTGAAATCAATTAATATTTCTTTTAATGAAATCAATTGAATGTTCACCCAATTGTCTTTTAGGATTTTTCTTTATTAATTTTCTTATTATTTTAGTTTTCTTTTCTTAGGTAATGCATTCATATATTTTATATTTAATTATTTCAGTTTCCTTCATCCATATATTTTTTTCTCCCAAATCTAATTATCATTCTCTATATTTAAACTTTTCACCATGATCTATTTTCACATTAAAATGGAAAATGACTAATCCAATGATTGGACCTAGGAGAGGTTTCATGGTGTCTGATGTTATTGATCTTCTATTTAAATTTTTTTAAATTTAATTTTGGGAGATTGAGAAGTATTGCACGGGTGAGATGATCATCCACTTGGACACTATTATTAAATATATTCATTTCAGTTGATTTATTATTTTTCCCTACCTTATATTGGTGAAACCCTTTATATGGTGCAGTTGGGCTTTCCTAAAGGGATTAAATGGAATACAGTGGAGGCAGGTGTTTGAGGAATAACATTCTTATTTGAGGTGCTACCCTACATCACTTTTAGAGGAGATGTGGATTGGTGTTCCATACACATAAACAAATCAGAAACACTAAAAATTAGAGGAATGTATTTAATTCTTGAGGTTTCACTAAATGTATTATCAAATTGAAGTTATAAAATAAATAAATAACGAATGAAGCTGTGTTATCCAACCATAAGGCCAATTTTTTTCTTCCCTGCTATCATTCTATCTACATCTGTATCTGCATTTATATTTAATATTTTTATTTAATTATTTTAATTTCTATATTTTCCAAAACCCTTAAAACAATCATTTTCATTAAAATATTATAAAAAATACAATATGTGAACTTTAATTAGTTATTGAATTGATTGTAACACTCTACATGTGAGACGTATCTAGTTACCCACTAAATTATACTAGGAAAATATTTTTTACCACACCCTATGCTAATAATACATCAAAAATTTTGATGTTTCTTTGGATCTATATAGTTATTTCGATTACTTTTTCTAAATTCATTTTTTTGTAAATATTTTTCATTCTTTATTTTTCTTAATATTTCTACAATGATGTTTTCAAATTAAAATTATTATGCATGGAACAATTACTCAAACGTGTAAGAAGAATAAATAGACAATAATGAGGAGGCCCTCCAATAAAGGGATAATGCTTTAATGATATGGATCGAACAGAAGGACAGAGGAATAACAACATGGATCTCCCTTAAAGATTTGATGGCCAAGGACAATGAACTCCAAACTCATATACAAAGATGGTAGGAAAAGAAGGTTCTTTGACTAGTATTTCATGATTTCACTGAAGACATCTATGATGTTGAATCCATATTTATGGTAGAAGAGCCTGCCTACTAGCATTCATCGTCATCCATCCGAATCTAAGAGGCACTTTCAACTGAAGCTGTTTTTGAACCAGAACCAACTCATGGAGATTATCTATTCATGAAATCCATATTTCTTATTTATTTAAATATTTATTTAGTATCACTCATTAGGGATTATAATTTTTAGAATTGATCAATCCTTATTATGCCCTAGAGTATTGGGAGGAAAAATAATATCCAACTATTACGGAACACATGGATCTCCATGATGAAATTGAATATTTATTGAAGGGTGCACATGTCGAGATATAAGTGGATATACCTGTAGAACTAGAGTCATATACTAATACACATATAGAGAATCCATTTGAAGGGGAGGGAGATTTTTCACAAGGAGAAATGAAGAAATATGAGGTTCTATACGTCATCTTACCCCTTCCATGAAATATGTACCACATTGTAATGTGGTAGGATCTGATGTAATATATCCATGGATTTCATCTCATTAAGACCAAATAACTCCAAGCTATGAAGAAAAACATGAGGTGGTTCATGTCATAGAAGATCCACCCATGATCAGATTATGGATAACAGCTGGTACTACCCACTAGAGATAGTAAAAATTAAGGGCCAAATTGGGGGATCAAATAATGATTTATCTTTAAATGCATTTTATATTTAAATATCATTTTTTAATAAATATTTTAGCATGTATCCCACTCCTCTGTATCATTTTGATCTTTAATAACATGATCATTTTTGTAAAGTGAACAATTCTATGTTTAAGGTTTATAAATTGGAAAATGAATCCAAAAATAGAGGATGTGAAGTACTAAGCTTCATGGGAAAGGGAGTTCTTTTTATGTTTATAATTTTAATCTTCTTTCATTTTTTGGTCCAAAACATGTTTTGAACATTACTGATAAAATTTTGCATGCCTGCACTTGAATTATGCTTTACTTGACATATCTAGGATACATGAGTTTCTTAGGAATAAATTTATTATATGTTTTGGATTTCAATGATAATAATATTGAATAATTAAAATGGAAAATTTAATGTTTAAGGTAATGAAATTATATTGAAATAATGACTCATGATTCAAGGGAATTAGTTAATTAATTCAAATTAAATTTCCCTGACATTTTTCATGATTTGAATTTAAAATATTCATATGAATTGATTTATTATTAATAACAATTTCTTGAGTTATTTTCCAATATCATATGTTTCATTACCAAGAAGATTTCAAGACCATTTACTTCGTTTTATTCTTTAGAATATTTCATTAGTGATCTATGGGAATGTCATCTTCCAGAACATGCATTTGAACGATTCAATGCTATGAATGAGAAAAAGGAAATTTAAAATGATTGGGTCTTCTTTTGAAACAATCATTATTCTTAAAATACATCCTATATATTATTACTTATTTATCCCATAGAGACAATGAATGAACTTTACTGGAATGATCCACGTTTCAACACATTTTTATCCATTCCCACCTTACATTTTGTATTCGCATGATATAATAAAGTTGAAGTGTGATAGTTAAGGGAGTCATGGTGGAGGGGATGATATAAATTTTTTTGAAATAGTGTGGTGTTTTATTGTTGGATTTTTAAAAGGTTGTGGAATCATTCATTGTACTCTTTTGTTTTCCACTCATGAATAAAAATAATGAAAATAAAAAAATGAAAAAATTGAGATAAATGGGTTGTGATTTGGGAAAACAAAAAATCACAATTTTATAGACTGATGATACTCTTATCATATTTCTTTATGTGATGGATTTGAGGTTTAATCAAATAATAAATTTGGAAAAAAATGAAAAAAAACAATGGGACCAAATCCAGAGGGTGAAAATGTCATTCATTTTTGTTATTTAGAAATGAAATTAAATTGATTTTTGGGGGGATTGGGTGTTTCTATGTTGAGGGGGAGAATTTAATTACACATTTACATTTGATATCATGAATTTTACTTAAGCGATCAACCTCTTCCTTGAGCCATAATTTTTAAAGAATCAAATCTAACCAACCTTTATCCTCAGAGTGATTTGAAACTTTATTGAAAGTTCATCATGTATTTTCTTCCTTTTTTCCTTCTAATATAGTGAATTTAGTTTTTTATAAGCCTATGGATAAGTTTTATGTCATCCTTATATGAGATTAAATCCGCATAAATTGTATCATGAGAGGTGAGAGAAAATACTCTAGTGAGGAAAATCATGAGTTCCCATGTTGAATAATAATGAATTGTGGATTATAAATAAATAAAATGAGATGTTACATAATTTTTCTAAGTGTAGAATTAAAATACATTAATTGATTATTTATAGGGAAAATTGTAAACTAAATAGAAAATTTATATAAATTCTAGATGATTTTATTTTACCTTAATGTTTTTTATTTTATCACATTGGTATTTCAATATTGGTAACATTGGTGACCTATAAATTCAATGTTATGATTTTATGCTTGAATCGAAGGCTAATTTAAGTGTGGGGTACCCTGCCCGTGCTATGGTCAGACCTGTGTAAGGAAACAACTCACATGGATAGGATAGAAAATCCTCCACTAATTCCAGATTCCTGGTAATATTCAACCAAAAATTCCCCCTTTCTTGATCATGAACCCCTCTTCAAAAAACAAACTTTGTGTCCAGAATGATAAAAATCTAAATAACAATCCATGGATACTATAAATGGATGGCATGTTTCTTGCAGGTACCTTTTTTTTGACTACACACACAATATCCCAATGGCTCTACATTTGTTTCCCACACAAAAATCAATCAACCAAAGGAAATTTTTTCCTCATTATAGGATTTTCCTATCTCTGTGTGCCCCTATAATATTTATATATCACCTAATTCTCTAGTTTTTGAAACCCCATGATTATAGATTACATTTTTCCTCTTTTCCACGTGATTGAAGGTGATAGAACATTATTGGTTAGATTATTTTAGAAAATGATATTTTTGTACCTTCTCTGGTTAATGGAAAAAAATACATTAAACAATATGTCATAGAAGTCCAAATGGTACAACAGTAAACTAGACCATGAAAAAACACCCTTTTTCACAAGTCAAATTCATGCCAGAGTTAATTATAGACAAGATTAAATGTAAATTCCCATATACATTTATACATCACTCCATAAATATGCCACCCTCTATGGTATTCAACAATGAAACATTCACAAATTTATATATAAACATATAGAAATTGGAAATGGTATTCAAGTATCTTAATGACCCCTTTGTATAACTATGCACACAATGCCTCGACGGCTCTAAATTAATGGCACCGAAAAAACCGCATGCTAACAAATGGAAAATTCATCTTCTAAAAAGGATTCCTATAATTCTATTTTCACAATTTCCTCTATGTCCCATTTCATGTTCTGTGTCTTTGAAATAAATATGTTAGGGTCATGAAAGGAAATCAATATTCAATTTCAGAAATCTACTAGGACAGTCTTGGTTAATTAGTTCAAAATTGGGGCCCTCGCCTTCAAATTAGGGTCCAAAATATTAAACCTAAAACATCAGTCTTGGTCAGTGATGTTCAAACTAAAACCTCATTAATGGAAGTCCAGTTTGAATGAATTTAAACATCCATTGAATGATAAAACACTCACTAGGAATAAATCCCTCAAATGGAATCTTGGACAAAAGTCAAGCGCCATCTCCCAAAATATATGACACATACAGTTCAAGTGAAGTTATTGAAGATCCAAATAAATTAAGATACACAAAGACCTATAGGTCAGAAACCAAGAATGTGTGGCCTTTAAAAATTTAAAATTGTATCTGCTATGTTCGCACCATAGTAGGCTTAGTCAAATATTAAGGTAAAAAAATAAAAATAAAAACATTAGTAGGGATTACCATGAAACCATAGAAAGAGTTGAACTGCTATGACTGAGCCCCCAGAATATGAATTTTTTTGAATATGATCTTATTATTTCTATATTATGAATTTTGAGTCAAATTAACATACAATTTAAATTTCTGTTTAAATCATTTTTGATCAAGAAATATTGATGTTGCCTGAAATTGTAAAGGATAATCACTGGTGTGAATAATGTTTTCATTCAATGCATGTATGGAAGGAATATACCACCTTGAGCCTCTACATATGGGTGGGAGATGAACCATTATAAATGATGTTTATCTAACTAAAATAGTTTCATAAATTATTTGTTTGATTATTCAATGACTTGGCAGAACCATAAAAATATCATCATTTCGGCCTCTGCACCTGCCCGCAGAGCCTTTTCCTCCTATTCCATGTCAATGAAAACCATATCCCCTTCCTCTTCTAGATTTTTTCCCTCATCAACAGTGGTTGTTATGTGTGCCCTTTATTGTTTAATCATTTTTGATTCTATGCATTTCTACTCCACTTTTTGATCTTGTTCCTCCACTAAGGACATTTGTTTCACGATTTAGTCTCATAACATCACTATTTCGGTCATATTTTTAGCTGATTCATTCATAAGAATCTATATGGATATAGTAACATGATCCTAGTACTCTATAGACTTTAGAATTCCATTCTCCCACTTAGCCATGACCACATTCTTAACAATGTCAAAAATAACATTGTATTCAAATAATGTAAATCCAAGAACCACAAATTGGCCACATATATTGGGAAACTTTATTGGAATATCACCAATTCAGGTTTCTAAAATTAGTCTATAAATGTTTTTCCATGCCCTTTTGGTGTCAGTGATGATGGATGGCCATGCCCTCTCTATCTGTCTCAGAATTTATCCCTAAAAAATGAATTTATTCAAGAACAAACATCACAAGGGAGGGTCCTGGTTTTATAGATATCGTTCGAATTGACCCATATGTAGCCTCGTCCATGACATTTGCTATAAATGTTGGGGTTAAATTATATACCTTAATCAGTAATGCTTGCAAATGTGATACTGAAATTATAATTGAAGAATGTAAACAATATCCCTTCTTAATAGTTGATGAAAACACAAAATATATGCATGGTGGTAAGAGGATTAGGAAATTAAACTCCACTTATCGATTAATCTATTCCCTCAACGTACGTGGTGGAATCACTACCCATTAAAATTTTTACTACATAATGATTATGAATTTGAGTCCCAAAGAAATAAAAAGGCACTCGTGGCTCAGGGCCATGCCTAACTAGGCCAACAAATGCCAGAGAGGGATCGATAAGATCCCTCGCATAAATTAGCCTCAAAATGATAATCGGTCATGAAAATGGAATGATGTCAAATTTTTTGTATCTAGGAGCCGAATTTATTTCTTTTCTAGTGGTTGCAATAAATGCCCAAGTGGACCTCTCTATATTTTTGGGAACTGGGGTAACAACCCCTGGTAATTGTGACTTCTGGGGGAGAAGATCCAACATAATCAATTGGGGAATCGACCTCCAATGGTGTTCCCTCCACAATGGCATGGTCTACCTAGTTTGGGTTAGTTGATTCCATAAGACATAGAACCCCTCTGATATCATGATGATATTCTGGTTCATCAACCAATTAAGCAGAAACTATTATATTTGGAACATATTCTTCTATTGTGGTGGGATCAACATGCTCGGATGGGATTTCAACAACTAAATTCTACTCCCCTATCAGAGTAGATGTAGTATGATTTGGTTTGGGTATACCAAGAGGGCTCAAAAAACACTTGGAATTTTCTTAGGGTTCTGTCTATCAACCATGTTTAACCATCAGAAATGGTGGTTTTTCATCTAACATAGAAGGAATAAGAGCCACTGACTCATCGAAAACCTAAACCTGATTACTTAATTGTATTTCATCAAAATATACACATGATAATTGGTGATAAGTATAAAATAACATGGCATATAATCTGGGTAACAGAGTATGAATGTTACTTGTAATCCAATTTTGATGTGTTTCTATAGATGTGACCCGTGTTGGAATATCATGGTAACCCATAGGGAGGGATCCCTGATTTTAATTCCAAATAGATCTATAGGAGATACATCCTCAGCATGATATCAAATAACTACCTTAATATATTTGGCAGAATTAAGAGAATGACATCCAACATTCCCAAAAACGGAATTGAAATGTTCCCCAACTATAATACCCATGGGAGTGTATATTTGAGATATAATTGTCTATTGATACACCTCAAGTCCCTATGGAAGTAAGGATGTGATGATTTAGGACCTTAAAAATCAATGAAATTAATTTATGGGATAGTTAATAGAATTATCATTCCTTCGATAATAATTGGCTCTGAGAGAACAACCATTTATTCCACCTTGTGAGACCAGTAAATACTATCGTTGGTCGAATAGATCCACGTATCAATCTTACTCTGGTTTGCATTGACCTTTTTTGGATGTTCATGAGTGGAAATACTTGTGGGGAAAATGGATTCCCCAAAACACAGAAGAGCAAAGCACCCCACCCCCTTGAAGCATATTCCAAATGTATTCATGAGAAGCATTCACTATTTTATCATCAAAGACCCTCTATGTTCTAAAAATGAATCTTTTATGGGATTGGATAGTGCATGAGGTTTGTTCCGGGGAAGTGAATCATGTTTCATCAATCGCAGTTCCTTCCTGGGTTTTTAAAAAGCCCTTGGACTCCTAGGGGATGAATGTTTATGGGGCCCAGAGCGCATGAAATGAAATTCACATGATCCAACCACAATAGTAAAATTAGCAACATTGTCACCCTCTGATGAGTGACCATTATCCTTTCAATCTTCTTCATACTCTAGAATCAAATTGGAAAGTATATGATTATATTTTTTACATCTTTTTAGGGGAACATGAATCCAGGCTTCAAGGTCATGAATGTAACTGTATACCCTATCTAGATTATCATTATAGGAAATGTTATTTGTTGTTTACACCTAACTAGGTTTGCTAAGGTAATCCTCCAAATCTTGGAGGAGCTAACACAAGACGAGGGGGGACTAATCAAGAAGGGATTGGTGAATCCTCAAAATTTCATATGGACTCTAGGAAACTAGATAGGGAGAATTAAAAGGAATGGGTGGTTGGATCTTAGCTGAAACCTTGACAACTTATGAGGTCAAACCCCAATCCCTTAGGACCTTCCTTGGGGATTCAAAACCCAGTGGATTCCAAAGAATGTTCCCTAGAAAAGAATTTTCATACATTTCACTTAGCTACCGCTTGGCCCCATGTGTCTGAGGGGTCATAACAATGGTTACTAAATCCATAAATTGACCATCATGATACGATTGAACCCACGCATCAGCACAACAGTTTGTGGGTAATATTACCGAACCCTCCAAATGTGAATGCCTGATATTGAACATAGTTTCATATCAGGTGAGCATCACCCACAATTATCTACCTATAATGGTATGTTCTTCCAAATATGCATTTATTGGGAAGGGGGACACAACACATGAATGTAGCTAATCTGACCGATGAACATGTAAGGTTTGTATGCCTCATCGATAATTTTCCACATCAATATGTTCAACAAAAATAACCTCTATTTGAAAAAAATATAGTATCAGTTATCAAAGGATTCTATTTCAGAATTCACAATATAACCTATAGGGTAAGCTTAAGGTCAATAAGTAAACTAGTCATGATAGTATATTCGAGTCAACAAGTTTCATTCAATAGGTTTGGTTTGGTCTTCATGCCTCTCTTGCGTTGCATATCCCTCCGACATAAACATGATGGTACTCTGAATATATTCCAAAAGAACAACATGTTGAATTTGTAGGGTATTGATAAATTTTTAAACTCGTATGTTTCCTCCTATAAGGCCTGAGAGGATTTAGAAGGCCTAGTCACCCTATAAGGTGGCCTCCCCTCACTGATCTGGCCAGGTAAGCATTAGATCTTGGCCAATAAAAAGATGTACAGGTTGATGCATTTTCTAGTGTCCATCTTCCCAACCATGAAATAGGTCATAAATCATACTCCGCTATATTAACATAATAGGAAAATCTACCTTCTCAGAAACATGGCAATGATACCTGCCATCTGGAATAATCGATCAACATTGGGGACAACATCGCATCCCCAACGGAAAATTTGGCCCTCCTCAATATAGGCCATTAGAAAGAATATTGCCTTCAGGTTTCCATGGATGGGTAGGTCCTAGGCCTATATAGGCATGTATTTGGACCAATTTTGTTAGTAAAGGAATTAATATTGTTTGAGAAGTTAATGTCATGTTTAGGACATATTTTGATGTCCTTGTAGTGTTATTTTCATGTGAAATAAGACAAATGTCTTTGGAATGGGTTCTCTACTCATCATCCCTTGTATAAGAAAGAGGTAGAAACTCTTTATAGATATATTCGATAAGGGGACCATAGAAATTAGTTGAATTCCCCAAAGACTAACACCAAATAATATATGGAATAAATGAATGGTGTTGATATTTGGAATCCACCCAATAAAGAGCTATGAAGTGAGGGTGTTGGTTCATTTATCATAGGTCTATGATTCCCAGATAGCCTCATATAACCCCACAAACTACAATTCGACAATGAATTTCTTCATAGATCGGATGAACCCAGAAGGGCCACCCCCATTCCAGACCAAAAGCACCTCCAGAACGACGGTACCACTAGGATAATGATCCATGTTGTTCATTTGTTTGGCCCTCTCTAAAATTAAATGTAATAAAGGGTTTGTTTCATCTAGCTTTCAATGTATACCATTCAGAGATCGAGGGGTATAGTTCAATAAAGAACCAGAAGTATTATCCTTCTATATGAACGGTACTTTATCTGCAATAAAGGCATCAGGAAAGGTGATATTAAATATCCATGTAGGAGGATGGACAGACTGACACATTTTCATAATCACAATAACAGATAGTATAATTAATCAACAATTGGGAATCCTATCTAAAATTGGATACTCCATTCAACACACATTAAGATATTTTGGAAAAAATATTGATATAGAGGGATGATAAAGATATTGTTGTCAATAGAGTTCTCCATATTCTTCTTTCATTCATCATCAGCTGAATGGGGAGTTGTGGATACACCAACAACATTGAAATAATCAGTAATACCTTGTGGAATAGCTATCATTATTCATCACGCAAAGACCATAAAAAATTCCAGTCTAATATAATAATTTTGAAAAATTACAAAAATCAGAAAAGTACTAAATATATGTCCAAAAACTAATTCCCTATGAACTAAAACCTAGATATGGTTTGTTTAATCCATTCCCCATGAACCAATTGTTCAAAAAACATGCGAGGTATTACCCCATGAAGCATTGGCCAGTGAACCAAATATTTTTCGAATCAAGAAAACCGTGCATGACCCTCGCTACATGGAAGTAAAAGATCAATGTTTTGGAATTTAATGTATGGTTCTCAAGTTCAATATATTGTTCACAGATCGGGATGAACCAAATATGGAACTCACTATGCAGAAGCTTAAACTCACTATCTCTATAATCGATTTTCAATTTTTGGATTTAAAATTTAGTTCATGGATGAGAGAGACAGTAAAGGGTGTTCTATTTGTCGAATGAAAAACACAATTCACAGTCGAAGTATTTTATGAGGGGAGGGGTATGTGGAAGCAGAGTGGACAAGTGGAAAATTGAGAGTAATGAGTTATCCAAAAATAAAATAAAGAAAAAAGGAAATTCCCCTTATATATAGTTATTCCCCCCCACACACACCGGGTGCATAGTTCTACTATAATATAGTATAGTTCAGGACTGCTGTCTACATCAAGAATAGTCTCCTTTTTATCCCGATTGAAACCCATTCTGAAGGGGGGATTTTTAGGGTCCTTTAAAAATTGGAAAGGTAATGTAATGACCCCCATAATTTTTGAAATGGAAAGAAAAAATTGGATGAAGGAATTGAGATTTTATTATTTAAGAAGGCTAATTCGGAGAAGGACAAAAAATGGTCCACGTATGAAATCTCAAGAATGGTTCACAAAAGGCATTCCCTGGAAACAAAGTAATAAAAGGATGGGAATGTTGATTCCAACCCCCCCCCCCCCACAAATGGTGTGATTAATGAATACATGACAGAGCGGTATACCTCCATAAACCACCCCATCTAATTACAATGGTTCCTAGTCAAGGTGAATCTTAATTCATCCAATGAATAGGAGAAGTAATTCATGGGATTGAGTCAGTGATTACTGCCACCATGAACCTCAATGCCAAAAACATCAGTTGACAAAGTCATCAACGGGTTGGATGCTTTCCCCATGGGATATTTCAAAACAATTCATGTTCCCAATAGATACTTCTTCATACTCACATTATAATAGGACCCTAAGGGGAGCCGATAAAGAGGATCATATTTTTGGTGAGATTTGATTTTACAGATGGAAGAAATCGAAGACAAATGATTGAGGAACTACAGAATGGAAAATAAATTTTAGTATGTTTAAACCTACAGGATACCATGAAAGGAATAAAGAATAATAAAATTAATTAATTGTATGGAAAACTAATTGGAAAACCAAGAACCATAATCCATATGCGGATGAAATTTCCACAAACCACATGATCAATACCCCTTCTCTAATCTGGTGTACCACAATTTGTATCTCTATATAGAGGAAACCCAAAAAATGCATAAAACTTCTCTACATATATGTAATCTAGTTCCACATAGCACCACCTTATGTGGATGGAACATGAGGCCGCGTACCGGTAAAATATTAGGACCACATTTAGGTATGTGTGACACTTCAGTACACGAACAACCCTTCTAAAAACATAGCAATACAGCATGCAGAGGCTAACCCACCCTGCATGAACAAATGGTGTGCGGAATAGGGTACCTTCAAGCTTTCCACGTTCCAGTCCCGATCATGCCCTTATATTTCTATACCATTCTCAATGATCCCTCCACAAACTAGTTCAACAACATCTGGAAAAACATCTTCTAAGTACATGAGACCCAAATGGTAAAAACAATAGGTGTATCATTGCGCCCTATTTAGTATACATACCCAGGATAAGTCGATTCGCATAGGTAATCCCCATAACTTTGAAGACCCCTAGAATGTACACATTTCTAAATTCTTGTTGTAACCCACAATCAAACCTTTCGATAATAACATGATCCTACACATTCTACAGATCAACAGTAATAACTTGACATTCTATTCAATGAGGGATAGTGAAAAGTCCATGGGATCTTTCTTGAATTAATTTTTGAGGAGGATCAATCCTTACCCCCTTTCGCGGAACTCATTTCAAGGCATTCATCAGGAGTTAAGTCCCAAACCATTACACTATAGGTATATCTCTTTCTCCACTTACACTCATACCATCATAGGTCTGGATAGATCGTCAAATGTGATTATCCTAGATATCAACATGGGAGAAGAACTTGGAACATTTAAAGCCCCTCACTCTTGTTGAGATACCATCCTTGTCTCATCCACCGTCGTCCTCTATTTCCATCAACATAGAAGGGAAGGTGCCTGGTTTGATGGATCTACTACCTCATCTTGTTTCTCAGACCAAGCATAAATCATGTGGGATTTAATGTTAACAATGATCACAACATCCATTCCAGGTCTCAATGAAAAATGATAACTCTATTCCTATCCCAAAAAGGATATGTAGGACACATATATATTGTCCTTTGATTGAAGAGTATCTTGTTCAATTGTTACACTTTAATGATTCCCCCACAAATAGGGAATCATCTATGGTATATTCCCCAACATAAAACCGAAATAGGAGTGATTGATTCCAAACTAACTAGGATGTATAAGAATCATCCTAGAGGTCCAATCCCGAACCCCCAAATCTACCTAGTGTTATCTAGGCCATATAACCTATAAGTTCATATCCACGCAAGAGACCAAGCCTCTTTTGAGCATCCTGTGTCACATCACTGTATGTCACATAATAAAACAAGACTTGTAATCATTTTCCAAGATATCCTGGCCTCATGAAGTTAAACTACATGGATTTTTTCTCATCACATGACTTTAAATGTGATGAGTCTAATTATGTGGCACCGAACTACATGGTTTCTTTTTCCTCTCACAAAGAAACATTTGTTTCCCATATTATGATATTGATCTCAATGGTGAATCAACTCCATCCCACTGAATTATGATAAAATTCAGAGCCCCTTACCACATTGAATAAACTAGTGTTGTCTCAGTAATTTATGATCTATATATATCCATGATTTATTATTCATCTCATGAATAATCCAAAAACACATTATAAGGAATGAACTAAGGATTAATGATCAAATGAACATTACATCAATCTATAAATGAGTCGTAGAGAAGAAACGGTTCCCCCTAATGGGTGTCATAAGTGTGACCTCTCATCATCTTGAACAGAGGTTTCTTTAAGTGTCATTGTCTAAATCAACATCCAATGAGAGATTTATATTAGAATGTAGGTCTATGAATCATGGATAAAACGGTCGGTGGGTGTCTCTAGCTCTACGAATAATCCCATTAGAGACTATCTAATGACAACATACCTGACAGGGGTCGATTTAAAAAACACATAACCCCATACAATCACTCTTCTAGTCCATTCGACAATGGAACCATCTTTACGACATAAAAAGGATATAATACCTAGCCCTGGTGCGACCATCTCACCCATAAAAAGGGTCACAATGAACCTGCGGCCAAAAAATGGTGAACCTCATGTAAAACCATTAATAATAATTGAAAATTGGATACTATCCATCGAGACATTTTTTCCCTGGTACGATGTGAATCGAGTCGAAACAGTGGTAGTTAGGTCAGGATGGAATTCATATATTTTTTATTTTAAAAATAAAAATTATTTTTTAAAAACATTGTTTTTGTTTATAATGTTTTATTATAATTGTTAAAATCAAATACAGTTTTTTCAAATGCCTAATATAGTTTCTTTTAAAATAATTTTTCTTTTAAAAGGATTATGTTTTAGTTAAGGAATATAAGGTATATTTAAGGACATAAAGTCTTCTTTTAAATAGAATATTGTAGTTACTTTTATAAATAGTATATTTCGTCCACATATAATGAAATCACAATAGTCCGTGAAGTAGTATATATAAAATATATCATTTCCACCCACAATACTATTCCTGAATAACATCTATCTAATGTCTTTATAATGAATCATAACCAATACCAATTGCCTTTATCAAGAGTAATGTATTCATGTTTAGGTTGTGTTGATGGAAAAGACACAATGAATGTCCAAGGAACCCTTATTATAAAATCTGTTTCTAAAAAGAATTTAGAGTTGAAGTAGAAACTGGGATGATAAATTGCATAGTTACAAAGGAAGGAAATCTTGGTGGATCGAGTTGATATAGGAACCCATAATATGTAATGAATACAAAATGGAAGGAAACAAAAATGAATGTAGTAAATAAATGAAGGATTAAACATGCTTGAGACCATTTATTACTATATGATTGAAGAAAACCAACCAAAATCTATAGTTTTTACAATTCTAAAAATAAACACAATATAAGAGATATAAAGAATGAATAGAAAAAGAAAAAAACAAATATAGTTGTAAACATTAAGTAAAAAGATATGTGTAATAAGGCTCAAAAATGAAAACATCATATAACTATCTCATACCTCATAAAAAATATTCAATGAAAAATAGTTTTGTTAGATATATTAATTCTTTCGAAATTAACCATTTATTTGAATGTCATGGTACTTTAGAGAAATAGAAACAAAAATGAGGAAATAATACTGTGAAAATATGATCATTCCTTAGATTTGGTAGTCTGACTCTAGTAGTAGGGTCTGGCGGCGGCAGAGTTGGTGTTGGTGTCAGCTGTAGCGGCACCTGATGTAGTGGAGGCAGCAGAGCTAGGGAACCGAAGCAAGAGGCAGTGGTGTAAGGGGAAAGCAACATAAGGAGGAAGCGCTGGAAGAGGGCACGTTCTGCAAGAGATTGAGCATCTACAATGGTAGGGTACTAAAAGGGTTTCTTCAAATATAAAACAATAATATTTTATCATTTCTAGTAGGAAAGCAATGATAAATATTTTTTTTCAGAGCTAAAATAGAATGCCTTGATGAATGACATCTTTATCAATGCAAAATTTATCGAATGGATAAAGACACAATTTATCTACTCATTTTTAGCATTGAATAAGGAATATCTTTGTTAGTGCAATAAATCACTGATAATGATATAATTTTCATATATATATATATATAATTTTAAAATTATAAAAAATATATTTATTATATTTTAAATATATATTATAAATGAATCACTTATATATATCTATATATTTATAAATATAATATATAAACTTATTATAAATATAAAAATATAAATGTATATTAATAATTAAACATATATATAATTATTTAAATTAATATAATATTATAATAAATATTTTTCTTCTATTTATAATTATATAAATATATATAATTAATATATTTATTTTATATTTATAATTTTTTAAAATAAATCTACATTTATTTATAATTATTAGTATAAATATTTGATTATAATTATAAAGTTTCTTATATACATACATATATATATAAATTTATAAATATAATAAATATAATAAAAACAATTATATTTATTTATTTATTTATTTATAACTATAAGTACACATAAATAAATTTATAAATATTTCTATGTAATTATATATATATATATATATATTAATTAATACATCTAAATATATATATTTATAAAAGTATAATAGATTTAAATATTTAATTTTTATAAATATTGAAATAATTAAATATATTTACAATTATATGTAAATATTATTTATATATAATTATATATTTAAAATTATAAATACAAAAAATATAATAAATAAATTTATTATTTAAATATATTAATTGTTATTTTATAAGTTCTAATGATAACATCATAGGTTCATGGGTATAACAAAAATCATATAACTAAGTATAGATAATATATATATATATATATATATATATATATTAATATATATAAATACATATATTTATAAAATTATAATAGTTGTATTAGTATATCTCTAAATAAATTTATATTAATTTAAATAATTAGGGAATAATAAATTTATATATATATATTTATTAAAATTTTATAATTATGTATTTATATATATATATATATAGTTACAACAATAAGTAAATATATATTTATTTAAATAATTACTAAATTATAATAAAAATATTTAATTATTATGTTTTTGATTATTTAATTTTTTTAAAATACATAAATATTTATTTATATTTTTGATTATTAGGAAATATATATATATATTTATAATTAGTATAAATATTCTAATTTTATTTTTACAATTATTTACATATATATATATATTATTTATAAATATAATTATATGTATTTGTATATATTTTTATTTATTTTTATATACTGATAAATATAGTAATTGTCACGACCAATCCTTGGGACCGGTGTCATGACTACCCCAAGCCCGCCTTCCATTGGTCAGGGGATGGCGACTAGCACTAAAGGAATAAATCCCTATGTTGGGAAGGCATTGCCTTTATAAAAAGTAAACACACACAACAGAGTACGCAACATGTAGTAAAACACTAAGCAAAACTATATACAGAAGAAGTGCTAGAAAGTAGAAGGGGCCAGAAATACAAGACCAACAGTAAAGAACATGTACAAATCAAATTATGTACAAATAAAAAAAGGAAAAATAGCTAAAAGGTAAAGAGAAGCTCTAGATCAACTTCCAGAGTTCTTACCTGAAGGGTAGGTAAAAATGGCCATCTCAGTACTCTATGTCTGTCAGACTCCTCTGTGTATTGACTCGTCGTAAGGTCCACCTCCAGGTACCGTCCTGTCCTGGTGCTCCCAGCCTCCATCAGCGCTATCCATCGTCTGCATCCCACAAAATGATGTGCGGGCATAGCTCGTGCAGGTGTGAGTATAACGATACTCAGTAGGGACCCCGAGACCCTCAAGTTCTCACAATATCCAACAAGGATAACGAAAAATTAAAGATTCAATAGATAACCCTTACTTAGGTATATTCCCATACATATACCTAAGTTATCTAGTATCCCATGTCAATCATGAGGTAAATACAAAATTCAATGACTCAGCTCAAACACGGATTTTATTCTAGGGGTTGTATCAAGTAACAACCCCAGTCATATAATTTGAACCTTGGCTAGTGGTGTACTCCTCGTTTAACAAGTACAGTGGACCCATCACGTCACACAGAGGCACTTCCCACCTTTCTGGACTGTTGTGGTACTCCTCCTATTGAGTACCATGGGTTTACTGCGTCACACAGAGGCGCTCCCCACTATGGGTATGCCGCGCTAACACAGAGCCGCTCCCCCTCGTAGCCTGCTATGATATTCTTCCTGTTGAGTACCATGGGTATGTCGCGTCACACAGAGGTACTCCCCGCTGTGGGTTTGCCACATCACACAGAGGAGCTTCCCACTGGGCTAGTCAAAACACTCTGAGTCAAAAGATCAGCAGTCGTCAGGTCTCATCCAGCTACTAGATATCAATGGTCCCCTAGGTCATAGTAATCTCAACGTAACACACGGCGCGTCAATTGGATGTCTGGTCTGTGAGTTATTGGAGTTTTTGTTCAAGGGGCCCTATTGGTTTTTAGGTTAAAACCAACCTGACCATACCCCAAATGTAGCCAACCCTCAAGTGGGGTATTCCATAAGAGTCACATCGTTCTGTGCTTTCTTTCTCCACAGACTGTTCATCGATCAGACACCTGTATCCCAAGATACGAGCATAAAGGTGTAATCTTGCCATAGTGTGTCTGTGTTCAGTCCAACCCAGTCAGACCGACCGGGCCTGACCCGGTCCGAAATGGGGTCTTAACTGGTCCGCGGGTCTGACCCTGTCCAAGGGGGTGGCTCGACTAGAGTAGGCGGCCCAACCCGAAGGCGACCCGGCCTGAGGGGGATGTCCGACCCGATGGTGGCCCTGCCCGCATGGGTTGTCCAACCCGGATGGGCGGCTTGGCTCGGAAGGATGGCCCACCCTATGGGTGGCACGCCCCATTGGCGGCTTGGCACAGAGGGGCAGCCCGACCTGAGGTGGCCCGGGCTGGAGGCCCGGCGGCTCGCGATGTCCGCCTACACGGCAGCCATAGGGGGAAAGTCGTGCACCCCCTGGATCCTGAATGGATCTGCCATTTGAGTGGAGCACTAAACGGTATTTGTTGGCACCGATCCAGCACACATGGGACACAACGGGGTCCCGCTCTTCCCATAGAGCTGAGCGGATAGCCGCTCCTCTCTATCAATGTGGTGTGACGACGCCGCGCCCCTCCACAGTGGCCCGCCCTAGTCGTGGCCCTCTGTTGGCCTTCTCGTGGTGCGATGGTGCTGCGTACCTCTGTCGTAGCCCATCTTGGTCACAACCCTCCTTCTACACGGCACATCTATGCTTTGTCCACTTAGCACCCTGGCGGCCTTGCGCCTCTAGTTTCTTCGCAGTTGGCCCATCACTGGCCGTCGTTGCTTTCTCCGTGGTCCATTCCTCAGGCGGTATTTTTGTGGCACCACCATCATTAACAAATGAGAAAAACAAAGGTGGAGGTTCAGGTCGTGTTCGTGTGGTCAGATCCCTCCTCGTTATGGAGTTATCAATCACCAATTTACATTGCATACATTCAATGACGTAGAATGGGAACAATTAATCAACTCAAAACCCCCTACCTTGCTAGTCGATTGTTGACAGCGTCATGGAAAGGTGGGCATCATTTCGTTGATGTAAAAAAATGATGAGAATACCCACTGTTGGCAGGTGACCGTTCATAGGGGACGAAGTCGAAGACGGCGTTATTGGCGGACGAATCTTTCTCTTTTTGCACTGTTGACGATCGAAGTAGGAATTCAAAGTTCTTTGTTATAAGGATGAAGTTCTCCGAGTTCTCCAAGTCCTCTCTCAATGCTTCACCAAAATTATATCCAACCAAAAATAATGTGTTATGATAACCCATTATTTAATTTAATGGCCAAATAATTCAAAAGAATTCAAAGGGGTTTTAATTTATCAATTAGAGGAGGTAAATTAATTAATAGAGGGGGTTGGAACTTTAATGAGGGGAGTTCAAGAGACTTCCCCCACTTATGGGGAGTTCAAGAAGGTTTAAAGCTTGTGTGGGAACAACCTAATAATATTCTCCCAAGGGAGGTTATGTGCAGGTGGGCCCCACCACCATAACCTCTCATGAGAGGTAATTGTGTGGTGGACCCACCATTAACATCCTTTTGGAGCTTTAACAACCAAAAATAAAAATAAATCTAACACTTTATTTTTATTCAATTTTAATTTAAAACCCCAAAATCTAAATTCCATTCTCGTTAGAACGCAACTGCGGTGAAGGTCTCATTAAGCAATCACTGAAGCTGTGAGTTCAACGGTGCCCTTGGTTTTCAATTCTGAGCACTAGTTCAAAAGTATCAAAAACACATTCGTACATTTACTAAACGTACCCGAAAAAAACATCATAAATTGATTCTGGGCATGCCAGGTCTCGGAATCGAGCACCGTAATTTTCCGCGGACTCGTAAAAATCCCTTGAATTTAAGAAAAAAAATTCCATGAAATTTCTGGGTTTTTACATTCTCCCCACCTTAGTGATTTACATCCCCATAAGCTACAACTCGAACTAAGGGAACAAATGGAGGCACTGAGCATGCATCTGAGCCTCCCACTTCCATGTTATCTCCTGGAGAATCCCGTATGGACAGCGTACATGCACTAGAGTTATATATCATTCACATAGGACCTGCTCCTGTCGATCCTCAATCTCTACTATATCTTTTGTGAAAGTCACCCTTTCATCGATGTCCAGATCTTCATGGTGGATTATGTTGGAAGGGTCATGCACATATCTCCTCATCTGAGATACGTGGAAGATGTCGTGAACCCATGGAACTGAGTTAGAAGAGCTAAGTAGTAATCCACCTTTCTTACTCTACTGGGGACATGGAAAGGTCAGATGAATCGCAGAGACAACTTGGAAGCTTGGCCAAATCTCCACAGACCTCATTGTGGTGCGACCCGTAGAAAGAGGTGGTCACCATTATTGAACTCCAGAGGTCTCCACCTTCTATCAGCATATGACTTCTACCTGCTCTGTTCCATCTTCATCTGATCTTGGATGATCTTCCCCTTCTCAGTGGTAGCCTGTACCATCTCTAGTCCAACTAGTGCTGACTCCCCAGGGTCAGTCCAGCACAAGGGTGATCAGCAAGGTTGCCCATACATGGACTCAAAAGATGTCATCCCTATAGTGGAGTGATAGCTATTGTTTTATAAAAACTACACCAAAGGCAAGTGGTCCTCCAGGCTACGATCGAAGTCAAAGACATAACCACGGTGCATGTCCTCGAGGGTCTGGATGGTCAGCTCAGTCTAACCATCCATCTTAGGATGGAAGGTGGTTACTAAACGAATTTCCTTCTTGAAATCCTCCTACAACCTCTTCCATAGAAGGGAAGTAAACCATGTGCCATGGTTGGAGACTATGGATGTAGGTACTCCATGAAAATGCACAATCTCCTACACATAGAGGTGACCCAAGATCTCTACTGAGCCCTGGTCTCTGATCAGTAGGAAGTTGGCTAACTTGGTGAGTCGATCGACGATCACCCAAATCTAATTATGACTCATGGATGTACATGGATTACCCATCACGATGTCCATGGATAACAAGTGAGGGTTGTACCAATCCTGTTGTTACCTGGTGATCTTCCTTCACTTGCTAACAAGTGAGGCATCGTGAGACAAACTCTACTACTGCCTTCTTCATACCTCGCCCCCAGTGCTGTTGTCAGAGGTCCTGGTACATCTTCACCACTCCTGGATGTACCGCTAGAGTAGAAGTGTGGAACTCCCTTAACACGTTCTTCTAAAGTGAAACCAGTACCATGGTACATCCTCTGAAGAGGATAACCTGCACCCCACCTTCATAAACTCATTCTGGTGCCTACCCTATGGATATCTGAGCATGTCGTGTCTCACAGTCAGCGTCCCAACGTTCCACCTCCTTGACACACTGAAGAAGTGTAGGAGTGACTGTAAGTGACTCTAGATAGGCTGATTCATCCCAATCCACAGAGGATATCTGTAAGGCAGCTAGCTACTCTATCGCCTCTCCCAGCAGTTGAATATAAGTCCTCCCGCTGAGCGCATCCGCAATAATATTACACTACCCAGGAGTATAGACTATCTCAAAGTCATAGTCACAGAGGAATTTGTTCCATCACCACTGTCTCAAGTTCATGTCTTTATGAGAGAAGATATACCTGAGACTCTTGTGATCAGAGTAAATGGTAAAATGTTGTCCCATCAGATAGTGCCACCACATCTTCAAGGAGTATACCACTTCTACTAACTCCAAGTCATTGGCAGCGTAGTTCTGCTCGTATTGTCTCAACTACCAAGAAACATATGCGATCACTGCTTTCTCCTACATCAGGAGACACCCAAGTTGGGTCCCGGATGCATCGTAGTATACTAAGTACCCTATGACCTCCTATGGAAGCCTAAATATGGGGGCACTAGTCAGCCTCTACCTCATCTCCTAAAATCTCTTCTGGCATCTCTCTAACCCATGAAGGGTTTCCCTTTCTTATTCAAGTCTGATAGTGGTGCTGCACCTCTGGAGAAGTCAGGGATGAATCTCCGATAGAATTCAGCCATGACTAGGAAACTATGTATCTCCTTCAAACTCCTAGGTGGATCCCAAGAAAGTACAACCTCAATCATCGAAAGATCCACTGCACCTCCAGCATCCGAGATGAGATGTCCCAAGAAGTGATCCTCTCGAACCCAAAACTGGCACTTCAAGAGCTTACCATAATGCTGGTTCTCTCAGAGTGTGACTAGTACTAGTTGCAGATGGTAGGAATTTTCCTTCTCAGTAGTCAAGTGGATCAGAATGTCGTCAATGAAGACTACAAAAAAGCGATCGAGGTGTGGATGGAAGATCCTGTTCATGAGACACATGAATGCTTTTGGAGCATTGGTTATGCCAAAGGGCATAACTGAGAACTCATCATGAGTGTACCGACATCTGAATGTTGTCTTCTACATATCCTCATCTTGAACTATGATCGTTTGATATCCTATTTTATGGTCTATCTTTGAGAACCATCGTGCTCCCTTGAGCTGATCAATGAGGTCGTCAATCCTATGTAGTGGTACTTGTTCTTTACGTTCACCTGATCCACACAACGATAGTCAACACAGAGGATCAAGCTCCTGTCTGCCTTCTAGGAGAACAAAATTGGGGCTGCCCAGGGAGAAACATTGTGCTAGATGAATCCCTTCCCCATCAAGTCCTCAACCTGTACTTGCATCTCAGAAGCTCAGTGGGAGACATCCGATATGCAGGAGTAGATAATGGTGCTCTCCTGGCGTACATGTAAATGTAAAATTTCACCTCTCTATGAGGAGGTAGTACTGGGACATTTTCAGGGAAAACATCCTCTTACTGTTCAACCACTATAGGATAAGTCAGAATCTCCACATCAACTACTCTGAGGGTAAGGCAAGCCAACTGGTGAGTGGTCAGCTGCACCCTCCTCTGAGTAAGTCAAACCTGTGCTGCAAAGGTTCCCATTTTGTCGGTGAAGGTGAACCTGGTCCCATACATGCGGAAACACCGAAATTTGTGCCTAATAGAGTCAATCTAAGCATGGACTGTAGATAAATACTCCATAAAAAAGATGACTTTGTAAGGCCTCGACGCCACCATGCAGATATTCCAGCTGAAGAACTTGCATCCTAGAGTAAGCTCCCACTGCCAGCACTAGTGTGTAATTGTCGAGTCTGCTCTCGTAGGAGTCTCTAGCCGTAAGGATCGAGCCAACTGCTTCGTCAGAATATCCAAGCTCCGAATGAGGGTAGTGGATATGAAAGAATGACTAGCACCTGTGTCTATAAGAATAGCAGATAAGGTGGAGTAGAATCATATCGTAACTCAAATCATCTCTGGAGTTCCATGGTCATAGGCCTCAGCTTCCTGATGATGATATCTCCCCTATCCACCTGCTCCCTGTGGTCAGGGTGGTCCTCCAGGTGATTGTGGTGGTAACTCTTCGTAACATCTTCCACCGCTAGCTACTCGACCTGCTCCTCTTCCACGTCCGCCTGTGCCCTGCGGACCACCACGATCGAACCTATGCCTCTTCCTGGGAGGTCCCTCAACTGTCTGCAGATAATCAGAATGAAGGGTTAGATAGCCATGTGCCATGTGACCTTGCCCACTGCATTAGAAACATTTCCCGATCCTTGTAGGTAAGTCATTACATCAGTTTCCCCGTAAAACTGATCCCGAGTCTTGGGTTCGTTCACCCTTGGGTCTAGTCCTCTTGGACCTCTACGACCTCTATCTACTACCAGCTATAGAAGACTATGTTGCATGTCGACTAGTAGTAGGTCTCACTGCTGGTGTCTTCTCAGCATGAAAACTATATACTAGGAGGGCTCTCTCTAACACACCTTCATGCGTCGAGATGCTAAGTGAGATAATCTAAGCCATGATCTCTCGCCTAAGCCCCTGCTCTAAAGTCCAGGTCCAGATGAATGGGTCACATAACATATCTGTGGAGTAGCGTGAGGGGTCGGTGAACCTCTCCATGTTCTGTGATACAGTCATGATAACCTATTGTAGATGCAGTAGATCCTGTATCAACATCACCCGAAGGGTGGATGGTACAAACTCTGCTAGGAACATGCTCTTGAAGTCTGGCCAATGAAGTGTCGCCTCGACATGCACCTGGATCATCAGGCTCCACCATCTTCCTGATGCTGCATGAAGGAGATGGGCAACAAGGATCACCATTTAGTCATTCGGTGTCCCTAAAAGCCTAAAAACTTCCACCACAACATCCAACCATTCCTCAGCCGCCTATGGGTCCATCTCTCCATAGAACCTGGGTGCCCTCTTGCACTGGAACTCATGAAATGCGCTTAAGTGGTGTCCATAGTCTACAGATGGGGCTGGTGGCATCAGTGTCCTAACAGAAAGTGGTACTGCTGGTGCCTCTATTGGTGCCTCAACTAGAAAGGGGCCCTCCACTGAAGCCTCGTTGATTGGGGGCTTTCAGTACGTACGATTCTCGGGGCTCTGCGGGGAGGCATCCCGAAAGAAAAATATGAGACACGGTCAAAATATTATACCTAGTGAGCCGACATGGCTGAACTGAATTAAGAAAACTTTTAAAGACATGCACGAAATCAGTGTTTTTGTGCAATAAGTCGGATATTAGTAGTCAGGGTCCTAGTATATGGATACGTCAGCCGCCGCACCAACTTTGGACTCCCTGTACTAAAAAACACACTTAGTACCCTCAACAATATTGATTCACATAAAAGAATGGTCAAAGTCCTATGTTCTATGGTAGAACCGACTACTCTGATACCAATTTGTCATGACCCATCCTTAAGACCCATGACGTGACTACCTCAAGCTCGCCTTCCATAGGCCAGGGGCGGGCGACAAGCACCAAAGACATAAATACCTAAGCTAGTAAGGCATTGCCTTTATAAAAAGTAAACACAGACAGTGGGGTACACAACTAGAAGTAAAACACTATGAAAAATTGTATAAAGAAGAAGTGACAGAAAGTAAAAGGGGCCGAAAATACAAGCCCAGTGGTAAAGTACATGTACAACGGAAAGCAAGTACAACTGCAAAAGGGAAAAATTGCTGAAAGGTAATTAGAAGCTCTTGGATCTTCCTCTGTGGTTCATACCTGAAGGGTAGATACAGATGGCCACCTCAGCACTCATCGTCCATCAGACTCCTCTGTGTACCAACTCATCGAAAGGTCCACCTTCAGGTACTGTCCAGTCCTGGTGCTCTCGGCCTCTGTTAGAGTTGTCCATCATCTGCATCCAACACAACAATATGTGAGAATAGCCTATGCAAGGGTGAGTATAACGATACTCAGTAGGGACCCAGAGACCCTCTAGGTCTGACAATATCCTACAAGGATAACCACAAATTATAGATTCAATGAATAACCCTTACTTGGGTATATGCCCATACATATACATAAGTTATCTAGTAACCCATATCAATAATGAGGTAAACAGAAATGTCATTGAATCAGCTCAAACCATGATTTTATTCTAGCAGGTAGTATCAATTAACAACCCCAATCAAACTTTCAGAACCTTGGCTGATGGTGTACTCCTCCTCTAACGAGTACAGTGGGCCTGTAGCATCACAATGAGGTGCTTCCCACCTTCCAGGACTGTTGTGGTACTCCTCCTATCGAGTACCATGGGTCTGATGCGTCACACAGAGGCGCTCCCCACTGTGGGTCTGCAGCGCTCACACCGAGATTCTCCCCCTCGTAGCATGGTGAGGTACTCTTCCTGTCGAGTATCATGGGTCTTCCGCATCACACAGAGGCTCTCCCCAATGTTGGATTTCCGCGTCACACAGAGGCACTTCCCAATGCGCTAGTCGAAACACTTCGAGTTGAAAGGTCAGCAGTCGTTAGGTCTCATCCAGTTACAAGGTGTCCGCAATCCGCTCGCTCATCTCTAGGAGGATCAACACAATGAGATAAAAGTCGATACTCCAAATGTCACGAAGTCCCTAGTAGAAGTATCTCAAAGGTGTTCCTTGTCATTGGAATCTCAACACAACAGATGATGCATCAATCGGACGCCCGGTCTGTGAGTTATTGGTATTTCTGTTCCAGGGGCCTGGTTGGTTTTTAGGTTCAAATGAAGCTGATCGTACCCCAAATGTATCCAAACCTCAAGTGGTTATCAAAAAATTATCCGTCTCGTTCTAATCTTTCAATATCCGCAAACGGTTTTTTGATCAGACATTGGTAGCCCAAGATACGAGCACAAAGGTGTAATCTTGTAATAGTAGGTCCGGGTCTGGTCCGACCCATTCGGACCGACCCGATCCAAACCACGGTCTGACCCGGTCCACAGGTCCGACCCGGCCCAAGGGGGCGGCCAGGCCCGAGTGGGCGGCCCGGCCCGAGTGGGCGGCCTGGTCTGAAGGCGGCCCAGATCGAGGTAACAGCACGGCCTGAGGGCGGTAAGGCCCGACGGCCCAGCGGCACGGCCGCTCGACAGTTCCGCCTAAGCCGTGGCCTTAGGGAAAGCCACACGCCCTCTGGTTCTTGAATGTCTCTACTCTTCTAGTGGATCTCCAAACGACTCCAGGTGGTCGGGCCGCCTATCCGGGCCATCGTGCCGCACGGATGGAGAGCCTCGTCCACGAAGGCCCACGGAGGAGTCATGACGGCTTCCTGCCATTCCACTGGGGCCCTCCCTGGTCGTGGACCTCTACTAGCCTCAGCGTGGTGTGAAGGCACCGTGTACCTCCTCTGCGGCCCGTCGTGGCTGAGGCTCTCCTTCTACGAGGCACAACAGTGTAATGCCCTCTTAGCGACCCGGTGGCCTTGCACCACCAGTTTCATCACGGCCGGCCCGCCGTCAGCCGCTGTTTCTTTTTCCGTTTTCTGTTCCTATGGCGGTATTGTTGCAGTGCCTCCATCATCAACAAATGAGAACAACAATGGGAGAGGGTCGGGCCATATTTGTGCAGTCTGAGATCTCCTCCTTATGGAGTTATCAATCGGCAATTCACATTTCATACATTCAACGACGTTGAACAGGCACAATAAATCAACTCAAAACCCCATACCTTGCTTGTCGATCATTGACGACATCATAAAAATGCGGGCATCGTTTTTTCAGTGTAAAAAAAGGAAGAGATTACCCACTGTTGGCAGGTGAGCGCCCAGAGTCGACGAAGTCGAAGAAGGAATTCTTCGTGGTCGACTCCTTTTCTTTTGGCATGATTGAGGATCGAAGAAGGAATTCGTCGTACTTCAGCGGAAGGATGATCTTCTTCGAGTTCTCTAAGCCTTCTATCAATGCTCCACCAAAAGTATATCCAACCAAAAATAATGGTTAATGATAAACAATTATTTAATTTTTTGGCCAAAGTATTCAAAAGAATTCAAATGAGCTTTAATTAATTAATTAGAGGAGCAAAAATAATTATTAGAGGGGGTAGACACATTAATGAGGGGTGTTCAAGAGCCTTCCCCCACTTATGGTGAGTTCAAGGTGGTTTGATGCTTGTATGGGCCCCACCTAATAATATCCTCCCATGAGAGTTTATGTGTGGGTGGGCACCACCTAATAATATCCTCATAAGGGAGGTTATGTTCTGGTGGGCCCCACCACCATAACCTCTCACGGGATGTTATGGTGTGGTGGCCCCCACCACTAACCTCATCTTGGATCTTTAACCTCCAAAAATAAAAATAAAGCTAACACTTTATTTTTATTCAATTTTAATTTAAAACCCCAAAAACTAACTTCCATTCTCGTTAGAACGCAACTCTGTTGAACTTCTCAATGTGCAATCACTGACGTTGCGAGTTCAACGGTGCCCTCATATTTCAGTTCCGAGCACCGGTTCAAATGTTTTAAAAACCCGTTCATACATCTACTGAACAAACCTGAACAAAACTTAAAAAATTTATTTTGGGCACACTGGTCCTCAGAATCATGCACCGTTAATTTCCACGGACTCGTAAAAATCCCATGAATTGAAGAAAAAAATTTCCATAGAATTTCTGGGTGTTTACATTTATATAATAATATATATTTATAAAAATATATTTATTATAAATATATTTATTATAATATTATATTTAATTTAATATATATATTTATTTATAAGTAAAAAATATATATTAATCCATATGAATATATAATTAGAAATATAATATATATATATATATATATATATGTAAATTAATACATAAATATATGTATTTTTTAAATTATATCAAATTTATTTATTGTACATTTTTAATTATTTAAATAAAAATATAAAAATAAATTTATAAAAATATTATTAAATAAAAAAAATTAGAAATTATTTCAATATAATTTAAATATTATAATTAAAATTTTAATAAATATATTTATTGTAATTTTATTTGTATTTATGAGAACATGATAAGTTCAATCTTATAATATGAATGAATCATACATGTGCCAATTTATAAATAAACATTCAAAATGATGAATACATAACATATTCACATGTGCATCATCATAATATAAGGAATCTTAAAACATAGAACCAAACTCACAATCACCTCCACAAATAATCTTTACGAATATATAAGATCAATTACACTCACACATCAATATATAAACAATTGTAAAAACAATCTATGTCATCACTGCCTCAATATATATATATATATATATATTCACTAAAGACTTATTTATTTAACTAAATATATATTTCTATATTTCTATAATTACAAATAAATATATTTGAATATAATTAGATATATAATAATTATATTTACCGTTGATTTTTTTATAATATTATAATTATTTAAATATATATATCTATTTATTTATTAACGTATAAATATTTTTTTAAACATAATATATATTTGAAATACTAAAAAATATATATTTTAATATATCATATTTATATTAATTATAAACAAGTGTTTTTTAATTAATGTATATAAATAAAAAATATTTGTGAATATAAATATAATAATTTGATATAAATTTACAATAATATTTGTTAAAAATAATAATTATTTCAGACATTACCACCAACAAATCACTCCGTTATCAGTGCTAAAAAATCATTGATTATGGGAACACCTTTATCAATGATTTTTATAGCACTGATAAAATTGTCCTTTATCTGCGCTTTCAGCTAGCACTATTAATGGACTCCATTTTATTAGCTTGTTTTTCATAGCACAAATAATAGTTGGTACTTCCCTTGCACCTATATGTGGTCGTGCTGGACTATCCTATAAAACACATAGAAACTAATAGTGTTCTATTCACATAGGTGTATATAGTAGTGTTAACATTTTAGAAATATTATTTACATAAGAAATATAATGTATGATAACTATTTTTGGAAGCATCTATGAAATTAAATTTCTTGGAAAGGGATAATAAGTAGAGTTATAGTCACATGGTCGTATTTTTTAGAATAATATTATGAAGATATTGTATCATATTATATCAATGTATCTTCATAAGTGAGTAGTTAAAATCCTGAAAACCATGGATTTATAATAATAATGATAAAGTATAGAGTGTGGAATTAATTATTCATATGCATTAATTATAACTAATACTACTAAAATATCATATCCATAAATTATCTTAACCTGTATTTAAGATTAACTTTTATCTAACACAAATCATCCTACTACTACATCCCTATAGGTTGTGCAGCCATATCATCACAACCAAGCATCACATGCAACGACATCATCACATCTCTATAACTCATGTTCTCATGTCATCACATCTCTATATCGTGGGAATCCATATGATAACATTCCAACAAGACATGATGTGGCGTCATCACATCCCTACACCTCATGGAGTCATGTCATCACATTCTTGTAATCTATACACCCATATCCTCACAACTTCCAGACATGATAAACCTAAGTACATTATAACCCAAATCCTGGCATAACCATTTATCTATCATAGCCCATGTATTTTTATAAAATTCAAAAATAATCCAATACTTCCCCAAAAACGAACACATGTCATTATTATGAGCCTTTACAACCTATAAGCATAATATCCTTAATTGGACACATATAAAAAATCATACTATAATTAATCATATAAGAAATCAACTATTTATAAGAAACGCCTTGGAATAATCTAATAAATAAGAGTCAATACATTCAATGTGAACAACCACATAATATTAAATAAATTTGTTCACACAATACTCAAAAAGTGTTTCTATGTATGAATAATGTTAAACAATCAATTAAATTAGATTCCATATATTATTCTATATCACTCAATGTTTTTCAATTTAATAAATTAGTGGAGTGTACACACTAATACTAATTATTACAACATAATTATTATAGTAAATTATAAATTATAAATAATTTATTTTCACTCTTATAATTCATTATCTAATTAATTAAACATATATGGTAGGATAAAACCTATGATTTCTACACATTAGTCCATCTTCGGGGATAATACTATTTTATTTATTAAATAATGAAGAAAATAACATCTAATTTATTTCCAAAACCTATATCTACATTAAGAGGCCATCACAATAATAACTCTATAAACCCACTTAGCTATAAAATAATTCTAACACATTTTCCCCAACATTATTTCCTTATTAACCAAATATATATAATAAATATTAAATTTCAATTAGTGTCTCTTTTGTACAATATATAGATACCTCCTACCAAATTGGTTTCAATTTGGTGTTATAGAACCAATTTGTTTATTCTTAAATTCCATCCTTAGTATCTATATTAATTTTTAAATTACTCAATGTTCATATTCCACCTTGAATTATACTATGTTAAAAATAATTAAATTCGAGTTTATTTTGTATTTTGTTTCTTCATCTAACATTAATCATACATGAATTATTTCATTATTAAATTCCAAACATAATATATTTTAATATACCTCTGTAATTCATCGTAATAATATCACTATATATACTTCCTCAAATTAATATTAATCTGTATTCAAATATGTCATTATAATTTAAATTTATCACCAGCCATAATAAAATAATCTTTTAAAACGTCTCCATTTATTTTCAAAATGTATAAGAAATATTATAAATTTATAAGTAAAAACAAATGAACAAATATTTATACCATTATATGAGAAATATAATATCTATTCCTTCTTTAAAATCCCACCATTTTTTAAATTTTAATTTGATATTCATATTTCATTAGATTTAATAATATAATTACAATCATATAATCAAAAATAAAATATTATTGGAAATCCCTATAAGAAGATAATATTAATTTACTACAACAATATAAATATATAAATATATAAATTAATAATGAATAAATCAAAATCTAAAAATTAAATCATATTCTCTTATTATTTCCCACATCCATACAATATTTCAAATTTCCAATAGTAGTCAAAAAAATTCTTCCCCTTTTCCAATGGGATGTCATAAAAGATTAATACACATATTATAATTTTTTATATGATTTCATCGAACCTCTTAGTAAAAATAAAAATATTGAATATGAATATTGAAACCAATATATATAGAATTAGAATAAAAATCAGTGTATCTTACTGTGGGACTAAACATGAACACTATTGAATTGTAATTTAATTAAATAAAATATGTAAATTTGAAACCCTTTTCTCTTGTAAAATTATTACCCAGAGAATGAGTAGAGATTTAAACATTCCTATCACATTCAATGGTTATTTTTTCATAAATTATAAATATTTGTTTGTGTTTTAAATAGAATATCAACTTATGTAATATAATGGCGCGATATAATTGAGAAATCTATTATATTTAAAGGCACTCATGATGAATGGAAATCATGAAAATTGTACTTATATGATTCAATTCATTTGATAGTAAAGGTTTATAATTAATGGATTTCATGATTTAAGAAGTTCATATAGATTTGTATATAGAATATAATGAATTTTTTATTTCAAAATTTAAAGGATATGGAAAATCACCAACATCAAAGAACGGGTTATTTTATAGGGATCTTAATAAAATTTACCAATCTGGGATGATTTTTTATGTAGGAAGAAGGATGGTGAGTTTTGTGTTCATGGTCCAATAGTATTGAGGTAGAGAGATTCACTACATTTTGGTTATTATAATTCCATTATGTTATCTCTCATCACACATGATTTTCATTAGCATTGAAGAGGAAAAATTAGAGGTATAATAAGATAAAATTTACAAATCAATGTATGAATATATATATATATATATAAACACAAAACATGGACAAAATTTAATACATATTCACAAGAAAAACGTTTTACACCTCTCTTGAATTACTAAATATTCATTTACTAATGAATATAAAATTTTCCATTATTTTAAACTAATTTAAAACCTTGGAAAAATATAAATTAAACTTATGATGCTTTCATGTTACCGTACCGACATTTAATAGAAGGAAATTCCATTTTAATTTATATAAAAAAATATTTTATATTTCATTAAATTATTTTATAAATAGTAATATTTTTTATAGAATTAATAAAAAAATATAAACGTAAAAAAATTATTTTGGTTTCATAAATTTTGATCTGGTGTTACAATGTACAAAATGTTTTAGTTATTTATGTGTCTATTTATTTCTTGAATTTTATTTATTAAAATAAAAACAAATATATTATATGATTTTAAAAATACATTTTCAATAATTATAAATTTTAAATACTCATGTTTAATGTAAAATTATGGTTTAAGATGATAGCTAGAAGAAAAGAATGGGAAATATAAAAGAATGAGAAACAATAAGTATGTTAGGGTTTATAATATTGGTATTAAAGATTACCCATATATATTTCATGGGAAAAAACATTTTTAAATGAAATGTTAATCATACACTTACCTAATTCATGGAAAATGACATGATTAAGGGTAAATATATTTACTACTTCTATGAGAATGACTATACCATTATAATAGAATTATATGAACTATGTTACCCTTTTGCGAGCACAATACCTTATTATAGAGAATGAAAATAAAATCATTCCTTTATAATTTTACACAAATGAACTTTACCCAATGCTAGAAGTTACCTTCTTGCAATGATGGAATGAAATTTTCCCTATAGTATAAATTTCAATTTTTACCTTTATACAGGCCTTGAAAATTATCTAACAATTAGATGAATTCTCCAAAAGAATAGTGGATAAGGGTAAAAGTGATTAAATTTTTATAGAAAGCGGGGTTCTATGTAATGGTAAGATAAATCATTCATATTATAAAATATAACCTTTATAAAAATCTAAATAATAAATATAATAGTTTTAATAGTCTTGGGGAATAAATAAAACATGATTTTGGGATTAGAAATAACAAGGTTTTTATAATCAGCAGATTTCATTTTCAATGTTAATTTTATGATTCGATTTGCGAATAATATTTTTACAGAGACAAATGTTAGTTATTATTCAAAATTATTACAATTAATACAATTTTTTATTTGATTAAATTGGATTTTCAAAAATATTATGATGCCCAATGGGTCACTAGTAGCTTATAGTTGAAACGTATTCATTCTTTTTTGAGGTCTATGATGATTTGGGGGATCAATGATTGAATTCAAGGGTTAGTGACTAAATAATATCATTGAAAATTTAAAGATCATGGTTACTTTACCTATGTTGAATGCCCCTATGAGGTTCGAGAGTCATTTTTTTGTCTTGAATAAGGTTAGTCAAACAATGAAACATTCTATGTGAACTGTATGGTGTGTATGATGGGTTTTTAGGGGTGTCACACATTTTGAGGAAATTTTTTCCAAAATCCTACAGCCCTGGGTGCAACATGTTCACCCCTGCCCATAGAGTGAATTGATAATAGTGGTGAATGGTTAAGACACACTATTAGTTTAACCACGTGACATGCCATAACAAAAAGATCAACTCCATCCAAAAACATAAAAAGATGGATTATATATTTCTTTATTGGATCTATTTAATTTATCCTCACCACTTAATCACATTAAATCTCATCAATATCCTTCCCCTTCACTTTTTAGGTTTTTTCATCGTGGATTCTTGGAGGTTTTCCTTTCTTCTTTATGTTCACGTTGATGAATGTTGTTTTTTATCTCATTTCAACAATTATTTGTAGACCACCGATTGATATATTCTTCTATCATGTCGTTAGAACATAATTGGGATTTGTTTCTACATATAATGTTTTCAATGTATTATTGATAATGTTTCTAATGGATAATGTATTGGGAAGACCATATATACTCTTCGTTGATATATATATATATATTGTAGAAAACTTATTCTACCTTATATTTGAAGAATGTTTTTATATAAAATGGGTTAATTTTATGAATTAATCGTTTTTATAAAAAAATTACTACGAATTATTCATCTAATTTAATAGATTTTTAGTTTTAAAGGATTTCATTTAAGGATTAATGTTTTAATGTTTTTCTTCAAAAATTGGTATTTTTACACCATGTGATTTACTAAATGCATGATTGGACGTTTTTTTATAGAAATGGGCTATCAAACATTGAATCTCTTCGTATTGTAAATAAATTTTTTTTTACATTTTTAGTGTGGTTTTCAAATGTATTTTTGAAACCCACAACATTGAAAACCTTGGGTGCATCAGGGGATGGACATTGTAGACCCTAGACTAAGTCGCACCATTAGGGGTTAATTTTGGAATATCATTGGACTATAGAAGGATTCGATATTTGATTGATACAATGTATTTATTTTTTAGGCTCATTAATATACAATATAAATTCCCATTTAAATAATAAAAAAATACAGTTCTATTACATTTATGTTTTGTTTAACATAAGATGGATTTAGTCACGTCTTTTTGTTAACATATTTTCACATATGGTTTTGTAATAACGTGAACTTTTATAAAAAATATTCCATTTGGTATTTAATAAAATTTACTATTTTATTTATATAAAACACATGAAAATATTTTGTTTTATCCTATCATACATAAATTAACATTAATAATAATAACCATTGATAATACCACCATTGAATATTGATAATGATATTAGTTAAAATATAGGGTTTTGATCAATCCAATTGACATGGAAAAAGGAAGTGATGGCCTTGGATAGTTGAATCATGGACTATTAAGACCATTTGTATGATATTTTGAGAGCCCTATAATCACAAGGATTTCCATGATCAACCACAAGATGATATCCAACAACAAAATCTTGATAAAATCTGTCCATGGGACGAGATTAATATCATTAATATCATGACCCAAATCGTGTATGTCAAACCACCCTATGAAAATCTCACCATTGTATAGTATACCCTAAGAGATTATTTTGTGTAATAATAGAATATGTATCATTAACCTTATAATATAACAATTTATATTTTATTTTCTAGAAAATACTGGTTATACTTGTTTATAGTTTCTGTTACATTATAAATACCTTTTATTCTGATATGATAAAAAAATTAATGTGTTTTTTGAAGTATGAAATTTCAATGAAGGAATTAATTTTTGAGGAATTAAATTATTTGAAAAATAAATTTCTATTTTATTAAATTAAAAAATTAGAAATTTTTTACAAAATATAAATGATATATATATTTTTCAATATCTAATGTCATATTTACAAGGGTTTGAAAACTATTATTGACAAGAAAAACCAAAAATTCTTAAAAAATGTATATCATTAATTTAAATGTAAAGAATTATTTGTTTTTAAAATTATTTTTTTATAATATATATTATGATTGGAATATATACATTTATATTATCAAATATTTAATTCTTCATCAACATTATATGAAATTTTATTTTTTGGAAAACAATTAAACAAGATATAAAGATACAGTTTTTATTATGATATCATAATGATCCAGAATCTTTGTAATAAATTATATAAAACATATTATAACCATAATAAATTGCACCCTATAAAAAAATATGAATTATCTATTATTTTACAAATTTTTAATGGCATTGGTAATCCTCAAAAACCTATGTGATATTTTAAATTATTAATGACAATTCATTATACACATGACACTTTAGTGTGTCACCAGAGAAAATATTTTTTTATTTTTTATCATGGACATATAAAATAATGATATAAAACCAAATTGGAAGAATCAATGTAAAAAATGGGATGGTTTTTCCTTTGTATTGATTTATTATATAGTTTCCAAAACCATTATATCAGAAATAATAACAAACTCCACATTATTTTTCTATATAAACCAACCCAAGATCTCATTCTTCATAACTATAAAACTGTTATAATATCCATAATCTTTCCGCAGCTCTCTTCTTTCCTCACAGTGTTACCCCAAGCTCTAAAAAAGATCCTCCAAAGCTTTTGGAATCACCATATTTTGGTAAGTGATCCATATCTTCTCCACATTATTCAAAATTATTCATCATTATGTGAAACTTTTTTTCAATTATGAATGTTGGGATATGTTTTACCATATACATATTACATAATATTCGACATTAAATTGATGAGAAACTACATTCACTCTAATTTTACTATTTTATTATCTTTTATGTAATACCATTATGTTGCCAATATTTCAAAGTGATTTTTTCATGCCAACCCATTGTGATGTGAATACGATCATTATTTTCACTCAATAGTATTCACCTAGACTATATTATAATGATTTAATTTATGAATTCAATGTATTTATTACACACACTATGATCATGTAATTAAATTTCAATATATATATTCTAATATTATATTATCTTTATTATGATGGGTTCACCAAGTCAATCATCAAATGAATTGGTTATTCTTTTATTCTAGTGAGATTCCATGTATATTTAACAAAATTATTTCATAAAAATTTATGTTATGTTGTATTAGTGGTTATCCATTATATATTCATATTATTTCATGTCTAAAATTGTTTCCAAATTCTCATGTTACCTTTATTTTATATTTTTATATCCTGCCTCATTTTTTGATATTTATAGTTCTCATCCCTTTTTAACCCAATTGATATGATGATTGTAAAAAATCTATAATATCTTCATATTATTATTTTTTATTCATTTATTTGAATCTATAGATCACTTGTTTCTTATGTATGTCCCAAGGTTATCTCAAGTTGTTTTTAGAGGGAAGGAATATTATGATCATGTTAAGTATTTATTCTATAATGATTACGTAACCCCTATTTAAGTGGTTTTTCATGTTCCTAATCAAAAAAATAATCAAGACTTTTCAATCATATGGGTCTTATTATGTGTAATAACACATGAATTAATGTGTACTAAAAAGTTTTGTATTTAGTTGGTATTAAAGGAATGTTTAGTTATTTATTGGAAGAGGGTTAAGATTTTATAGAAAACTCCTTAGGGATACGACTAAAAATAATAAATCATCACTATTATTATTAATGTATAATGTAACTCTTTTCTATGAATAATCATTCCTATTTGTATTCTAGATGTGGATATGGATCTAGAATAGATTAATTATAGGGGTAACACAAAAAATAACTATATTGAGCTACAATCAATTTGGAACTAGTGCATGACAATAGTCTTTGCTACTCACAATGTTTAACACTCCTGATGGGTAAGATATTGTAAATGCATATGCACACTACAAACCATTATTATGGAAAACAATATAAAATGTTATGTTCAGAAATATATCATGTATAACAAATAGTTGAACATATAAATTAATAACGTAAGGAATTAATTTTATTTATATGTTATCTATTTTATTTTATCGTGATTCCCATTTATGGTTTTAATAGTTTTATAGTACTAATATATAATTTCAGTTTTATTCTATCCAATTACAAGAAAAATATAATTGAGTAAGAAAATAATGTGAAGGTTAGTGTGATGACTAATCTAATGTAATTCCCCAACCGATGGGAGTATCAATCAAAACATATGTGACATCACTCTCTTAGTTGAATATGGTCTTAAATATAAACATAAATATGATATAATTCCAAGATCCCATAAGAAATAATAATATAAAATTGCAACATTTATGCAAAAAAAGGCCTTTGACATTGAATGGACCATCTTATATTGTAATCACGTTACAAGGGGTCATCTCTATTATGAAGATCTTCTCTATTCTCAAATGTTCTGAGCAATAGATTGTTATAATAGTTTTCAATCATATGGAGGGTGAAGCTGTTCAATGTTGGAAATTGATACAGAATATGAATCCTAATAAGGAGACCAACAAAATAGGGTGGAAGGAATTCTAGTAAAATCGTTTCAAAAAAAAATTGCATCCCAATATCTAAATTAAACATGTAATGTTATTTCGTTTCCATCATTGAATAATTGGATGAATATAATAGGTTGTATGTGGAAAACATCACCAAAAATGAACAATACACCACTAACATTGTCATTATCCTTGAATGAAAAGTTCAATACTTTTCTAGGGGACATGAACTATATTTATGAATATATATGTTTATTTGGGACATTGATAGCTATGAGAAAATTGTTTGATGTGACCTTGAATTTGAAAGGGTCATCATATCTTTAAAATGGTATCATAATAATAATATGTAGAATGTAGAGTATAATTGTGGGATTAAAATGGACAAATCTTATCGTAGTAGGAAATTCCAACATCCCACTTGTCAAATGTGTCAAAATAAGATCACTAAAAATTTCATAAGGTGGATGAAGATATGATTTAGGTGTGAGAAGGAAAGGGACCCAGATAGTGATTTTTTAATGGGAGAAACCAACCAATGTAATAGAAGAGTATAATTCTCTAGTCAACCCTCATCTAATTTTCCAATGCTTTAGCTATAAGGAACATGGAAACAATGTGAACCACTAGCCAAATCCAAGGCTTGTTAGAGAAAAAAAATGCAAACAAACTAAAAATAATAATCAGTGTCATTTTCCATAAAAACACTAAAGACGGTTCTTGAATATGAAGTGGTGATTGGTATGGTATTTATTCATTCAGAAATAGTGTTTTTTTAATTACAGTTCTATTTATTCATTAATATCATAAATTATTATTATAACTATTCATAAATCAGTAAAAAATGGATGAATATATTTATGTTAAAATGGAAGATGTAGAATTTATTTTTTCCCATGTATATAACTCTTCCCATGTAAAAATTTGTGAGCTAAAATTTATGGACACCTTCATGAGATCCATTTTGTAGAATATGATGAAAATATATGTATATATAGGCCTTCAATGTATATGGCTAAAATTATTTTTCATGGGAAAGAAATATCTCTACAAATAATGAATCACCCAATTATTATGTACAAAGGAAAGGAGGAGGAGGAAGCACATATATTTCATCTATGGGAAATCAGATGACACTCAAATGATTGAGCCTAATGAAAATAACATACTCAGAGACATTATTATCATGAGAAAATATTCTAATGTGTTTCTATAATAATTGTATAGTCTTCCAACTATTATAGAGGATAAATTTTTTGTTGAGTTTATACATGGGGATTTCCCAATATCTAAGACTCCATGTAGAATAGATGTTGTGTAAATCTTGTATATGGGGAGACAACTACTGGTGAATATTTATAAAGGAGTTATACACCCATATATTCCACATTGGGGTGCACTATTACTCATCATTAAGTAGGAGTTTCAATGATCTTTTCCATATATTATTATTAGCTCCAAATGTTTATGTTGGAGAATAAGTGTCCTTTTCCATTGATTGTTGACTCATTCAATTAGTTATCTTGTGTATAGTATATATACTAGGCAGATATTTGTTCAGGGATTCATAATTTATAGTCAATAAAGTAGGATTTCCCCATGATTGCATTTTATAAAAGGTACAAGCACTACAAGTTCATAGAAATTCCATTCGGACTCACTGATTCTCTAGATATCATCTTTGAGAAGATGATTATAGTATTTAGGGATTTCCGAGACAAATATTTTCTATTATTAAAATATTATATTATAATATACTCTAAAATAATGGTGGATCATAATAAGTATCTAAGAACTATTCTAATTACCATAAAAGGAAAATAATTTTGAATGTACAATAAATGTGTGTTCTGGTTGAAGATATTTCCATTATAGTGGAATATTATCTTATTTTATGGGGTATTTATGGACCCTTTAAAGGTTGAAGAAATTTATGGATGGATCAAACTAAAATAAGTGAATGATATTCAAAATTTTCTCGGAAAACCTAGGAATTGTCAATAATTTGTGAGAAATTTATCGTCATTGTCAAATCCTTCGGCCATGCTATCTCAAGAAAGGGTTTCTGATTTATTAGAATAATTTTTGTGAAGGGAGATTCAATGATTTTGAAATAGGCTTGTTAATACACATGTACTTATGCTACCTATAAGTAGGAATTGTTTATTTGGTAGGTAGTGATAAAATAATGAATCTATTAATGTATATACTAATGTAGAATAAAATAGTGACATCATATGCCATAAAGAAATTTAATGGGCATGAACAGAACTACCCAAAAAATGATCTAGAGTAGGTAGAAGTAATCTTCAAGTCGAAAATATGGTGGAATTATCTCTATGTGGAGAAATGTGAAATATATAAAAATAAAAGTACCCTAATGTATACATTAGAATATAAATAGTGGAATATGTTCAAGTGATGATGGTTGGTGTTGTTTAAGGTCTATGAATTCACAATTCCCATCAATCATAGGAATCAAAATAAAGTATCATATTAAATTATTAGAAGGTATATGAAATTGTTATATGTGATGGTAATTGAGAAGGTTTTGATGTTAATACAATTGAAATGGATGGAAGGGGAATCATAATGTAAGGATAATCACCAATAGTTTCACAAATTATTTATCAATCATCCGTTATTGAGAAAATAACGGAATCCTAAAGACATGATTCATAAATTTTAAGAAAGGTAAAACATATATGAAAAAAATATTCCCCATAATTAAAAATTTTGAATAATTATTTGTATGATATCATTCATGATAATATAAAAAATAAAATACTGAGTTAGAGGAGTTGTTGGATGTTGCACATATATCGAACATCTCACTTCATAAAGGGTTTCAAATTTTGTATTGAAATATCTTCAAGAACTATTGGGAGGATAATATGATGATGGAGATCATATAATATACATCATGGTGTATTGAATGTCTCCACGTGAAGGATGAATGGAAAAAACCAAGGGGATGATGCAACCATTACCAATATCTTCAAGGAAATGTAAAAACATAACAATTGACTTTGTTAGTGGACATTTAAAGAAATCAATAGAAAATAATGATATATCGGTATTGGTGGATCTTCATTAAAATACTTCTCACTTCATTGTAATTTTAGTGGACATCTCACTCGATCAAATTGAAAGGATAAACATCTGATAAGTATTGAGGATGCATGGAAATCCACTATTAGTTATATCTGATTGAGAATCAATATTTACCTCCATATTCTAGAAGATTCTCTGAAACTATCTAAATACTGAGTTGAACATCATCACACCTTATCTCCCTCATATTGATGACTAGTTTGAGAAGTTATTACAGAAACTTAGGGAAATGTCGATAGAATTCTCAATTGATTTAAAAGGAAAATGGGATCAACATTTTCTTCTGGTCTAGTTCTCATACAATAACAGTTTACAGTCATGCTTAAAAATGTCCCTCAATGATTCCCTTTATTATATTAGATGCATAACACCAACATATAGGGGTAATTCTGGTAAAGACAAACTATTGGTCCCGAACATGGTCTATGAAATTGTGGAAAATGTCAAGACCATCTTGCATTACGATAGGGATACTTACAGACGATAGAAGATCTATGAGGGCAATAAATGATGATATATAGAGACTGAGGTGGGATATAAGACATTTTCCCATATATATCCCTAGATTAAGGCCTTGAAATTTTTGAATTATTATATTTTAGTAACAGATACACCAGTCCTTTTGTTACCCATTACCATGTCATAGTTGTGGAATATCGATTATCACTCCCACCGAATATATATTAGGTTCATGAAATTATCCATGAATCCCTCTTGATAATGTATATATCAAACCATATATATGTACTGAATCCATAGGTAGTACTCTAAGACAATGATCATTAATATGATGTTAAACTTGTAATGTTTTTAGAACTTATAAAAAAATCATTATGAAATAACACATTACACCTGGTAAAATTTCTATTGAGAAACCCAATTTTTGAACAACTGATATGGGAACCTAATGAGGTGATGAAACCGAACTACCCCCATCTATTTTTCTGTGTGAAATAAAAATTGTCATGGTGAAATTTCTGATGTAGGGAATATTGAAACAACCCGATATTTTATAAATAATATTCCCCATATGATTGAATTAAATTATGAATTATAGTTATATACAAGAATGAAATTATTTGGTATTATCCTATCTAATTATAATTTAGTTATGAATCATGAAATATAGTAATATATATATTTAAGAATGATCAAATTTTTAGTATAAATATAGGGTTTTGATAAATACAAAAGAAACAAACAAGGAAGTGATAGCCAATAACAATAGGATTGTGGAGTATGAAGGACATTTGTTAATGATTATAAGGGAGATAGCATCAAAAGGATTTCACCTTGACAATTCTTATGTTGATATAAAAAAACTAAATAATTATTGAAATCATTAACAGGAAATGGTCATGATCATTAAAATCATGGCCAAACCCATGTATGTCAACCCACAACAAAAAAATCATACCACCACAAACCTTACCCTCAAGGGGTGTTCTAGTGTATTTAGTCGATATGTATCAAGACCCAAATAATATAATATGTATATTTTATTTTCATTATAATTATGATTATATTTTCATATTGTAATTGTCACTTGAATTTTTTTATATTTATAAGATAAAACAGAGATTGTATTTTTGTATAATATGAATATTTAATTACGATATTCTTTTTTCAATTCATAAATTCAAAAAATAAATTCTAACATATTAAAATAATAAAATGAAATGATTTTAATTGAATATAAATGATAATATAATATTTATTAAATCATATATAATTTTTATATGTTTTTGAAACCCGCTATTGTAACAAACCATACATTTTACAGTAAATGTGGCTTCTTATTTCTAATGAATAAATTGATATGTTTATAAAATTATTTTGGTAAATAATTATATTTTTTTGAATCATTAAATAAATATTATCCAATAATTAATTTATCATTATATTCATAGATAACATAATTTTTGGTTTAAACATAAATACGTTATAAATAAAAGGTGTGTATTATTTAGTAATAATGAACAAAAGGTGATGTAATAAATTATATTAAAGGTGTCCCTCACCAAACTATGTTTTTTTACTTAAAATATTTTATTCTTATGTTATTTGAGTAATTTTATAAAGCTTTTATTCATCCTAAAAAACCTATAATATAATTTTGTTTTTTAAAATCTATTATTTATAATGATGAATCACTTACAAATTACCCAGTGTAATATTTTATTAACTTTGGAAACTTTCCTGTTAAAATAATGAAAACCACTAATATTTGGTAGAAACTATAGAAAAAACCCATGGTATTGTTTGTCAATTCTATTAAATTATTATATATATTCCAAAAAATATGTTTAGGTTATAAAAAATAATCGAACTCAATTTTCAAATATAAACATACTCAATATCACATTTTTATTGATTGAAAATAAATGTATCATGTCCTTAAACATACTTCCCCTATATGTAGTACACTACAGGTTCCCCCAATATCTCAATAATCTCATCTAAAGCTTTTGGAATCTTTCTTTAAATGTTTGGGATCCTCTATTTACCTTATTTCATGAAGCATAATATTCATTTTATGACATTTATTTTCAATTCATAATGTTGGGATATGTTTTACCAAATACCCCTACCAATCCACATGATGGAAAAGTTATTATAGATGGGTTTCTTTATAATTAAACCATTATATATTACATTATGTACTTTCTTTATGCTACATAAACCTCATTTATATTTTCTGATGCCAAACCATTATAATGTGAATTTTATTGATATTTACACTCAAGGGTATACACATATACATACTTATACTTAATTTAGTTGACACATATATATATATATATATATATATATTTATCCCAAAATCTTAAATCTTTTATAAAAATATGAGGAAATTTGTTCGTAGTTTATATGATCTATGTGTCACCCTTATGCATGTACATGATATGATTATGATTAGTGCACAAAGATAGTTCCAAAATGCATTGGATAATGATTTAGTCTCATGAGATTCCATGTATGGTGCATTGGAGGGTATCCTAAGAATACCATCATATTATTTATAGGTGGTTAACAATAAAATATTTTTATTATTTCAGGTTTAAATTTGTTATCATACTCTAATGTTTCCTTCATGTAACCTTGATATATCACGACTATTTATTCATATTAATGATTATCTCCACTTTTATGAACAATTAAAAACACTATCCTATAAAATTTAATACATTGTTCAAGTTATTATTTGTTTAAAACCTTATTGTGCTTTAAAGATAACCCCTTACTTATGTATGTCTATAGGTTATGCCTTAAATTTTTTAGTAATGGATGAATATCACGAGTTTGTTATGGATTTTTTAAATAATAATGATGTACACACTATTAAATTGGTAAGGCAATATAACTATTTATCCAGATACAATTACATTTATGATTTTTTGGGTTTTATTATGTGTAATAAATAATGAATTAATGTGAAATAAAAACATGGGTTTTCATATGTTGAATAATAAGGTTTCAGATGATGGGTAATTTTATGAATATTGTTTTACATTAAAACCATATATTTTATAGATATAAAATCTTATTTTATCACATATATCGTAATTATTCTTCAATTTTTGGAAATTAAATAATTTTTTTAAAATCAAATGAAAAATGATTTACAAATTTTGTTAGATTTATAAATACTTTTGGAACCAAATGTTTATATTTTAAAAGCCAGAACTACAAAATTATTTATATTTTACCTTGTATATACTCGGTGGTGGTTTCATAATGGAGTTTTTGTTTTCACAATACATTTTCCATTTATTGGTTTTAAAATTTGTTTTATAGGAATCTGGTGAAGGGTATGTCCTATTATATAATGTTGTCTTCTCTTTTTTCCCATTGTTGTGGATGGTTTGGAGATGGAGGTTGGTCACATGGTTATTTGTTGGTATTGAGTTTCTATGATATATGGTCTTTTATTATTTTTGTTGAATTGTATAGTTCTTCTATATGTATAATTTATTGTGAGTTTTCCTCTTATTTTATGTCTTATTTGGGTTTATATGAGAGTTTTATTTTTCGTCATACACCTTACCACTATGAAGGACTAGCTCATGTGGCTTGTCTTGTTTACTTGGGTGAGACTATTAATGTATGGCATCATAGGGATGGTAAAATTTAAGTTTGATAAAACTTCATGAGTTTGGTGTTGTGTCTTTAGAAGAATTTATTTAGGATTGTTTGAATTTGGGTAGTATTTATAGCAGTTTTCTAGGCCATATCACTACCATGTCTGAACATGAGTTAACATGGATGGTCAGAAAAAATTATCCCATGATCAATGCATTGTATTTTTTTAACTTTGAATGAATTCGATATGGAGTTTATTTAAATATAAAGATTCTTTAATAATTTTAATTTTAATTTTATAATTCATTATTTCATTAAATTTTTTCTGTATTAAAGCATTGATGTGAATTATTTATATTTGTCCAAATATTTTGGAATATGCCCTAAAATTGATCAGTCATTGTGTAGTGCTTAATAGACATTGTCTTAGATAATATATCTGGAAAAAATCTAGATGGGAACCTATGAGATTTAATTTATAGGTGAATCCTCTAGTAGACCCTTCATTAAATGAAGCATCAAACCATATAATTCATAGTAATTGTGAAAAAGGTTTTGGGATCCAGTGACTTGTGGTGGATCATGGATATAAATTTAATATGAAAAATCCCACCATTTTGATGGTTACAAAGGACCCTAAGTATATAAGGGGTTGTTTTACATGCTTGAGAGGATCTTCAACTAATTTTAGAATAATGGGAACTCTATGGTTTTCTTCACATACATGCTTGTGGGACTTTGAAGGAGATGGTGGTACTCTATTTCACAAGCTATGTTGGATGAAGAGATTATATATATTTTTTGAAAAAAAATTAATCAGATTTTTTACCCTGAGATGATTAATTTAGTGAAGATAAACATCTTAATAAACGTAGATAAAGGAGAGTGTATCATTTTAGAGTATTCAACCCTCTTTACTGAGCTAGGTCATGTGACTCCGGAGTTTTTCACAATTGAGTACATAAATCCTAGGAGAATTTAGATGAGATTGTGGAATGATATTCAGTCGATATTTATTCCCATGTACCTTCGTAACTTCATGAAGGTAGTTAAAAATGTGACACTGGATGAGATAGACATAGCTGGAGTGATTGTTTTGGGCGGAGTTTCGGTTGGTGTTGTTCTTAGGTATGTTATGTCTTCTAGCCTAAAATAAATCACAATAGTGGTATTTTTTCATCCAGGTAAATTTCTTTTTATTCCATTGGGTAATAATATTTTTTCAACTATCCATTTGTGGGAATTGTGATTCAATGACTAGTTGTATGGAGTCTCTTTTGACCACTCATCACAACTGATTTCTCAGAAATATTATGATATTTAGTGAACGAACATCCTTATGTAGTAAGGAAATATCCTCTCTAACAAAGGGTCCACATGTTCACACTAATGATTCCAAGGGTGTTGGGTCTAATCCACAGCCATAGGGGGTATTCAAGTAGCTGTGACTTGAAATATTTTTTTAACAGTGTATGCACCATAGTAATATTATGTAGGGCCAACAACTAAAATATATACACTGTTTATTTCATTTTCTATAGTGTTTTCTTATGTAATACTTATAATTATCACTCATTAATTACATAAATATAAATTCATGTGTCGGTATTATGTTCTCAAATTAATCATTACATTCTTTATGATTCCACTCCGTTAAGTATGAGGAATGAACACAGTGTCAGGTGTCCCACATGTCGAGTGTGGATAACATATTACAATGGGATATCAACATTTTTAGTTCATGATTTTTATTTCATTGACCTGATACTTTTCATGGATTTATTGATCAGTGGTAAGGTATAGATATAAAATTATCATCATCAGGTTTATATTTTATATTTTTATGTGTTCACTCATAAATTTCAGGGTTAGAAGGGCTCTAGATAGGGAAGGGTGTGGCATGTTGTTCCGTATTATGTGATAATCTCTTGAAAATATTTAGAGACGTTTCATGATTCCTTTAACCATTTTTTGGAAATACTACTACATACAATTGTGTGTTTATTCCCTAATGTCTCTATATATTATTTTTTTTGGATACCACCATAGAGTGAGGTAATGTTTTCTATTGACCTCATTCCTATTATGATTCCTATTTCAATGAAACCATATTGAATTTGACCTGCTGTGTTTCATGAACATAATGTCTAGATTGAGGTTCTCAAGGCTATATGATATATTTTTACTAGAATTTCACCTTTTTATTCTCTAATCCAATCATATAATAAGGTATATATGAGTCTCAAAATATTACTTGATTCAGATGAACTATTTTTGATACCTAGTAATATAAAAATATATGTTTCCTGGGATTAAAGATCACATTGACCGGTTTATTGGTTCATGTTCAGTTTAAAAAATTTACCAACTCTCTTATTACCACCATCTTACTTTTCCATAAAAATTTATACATATGACAACATTTTGGAGTCGGTGTGGTCATTTTTTTGTTTTAGTTATGACATTCGGTCTCACTAATTCTTTTATGGTATTTATGTCTGGGATGATTCAAAGATTTCATTAGTACATGGAAATTTTATTTATGTTTTTGGATAATATTTGTGTGTAATCTAAGTTAGAGGAGGAGAAAATGGACCATTTAGGTATCATTCATTGAAAATTTAAATAACATCATTTATATTATAATAATTCCAAAAGTCTATTTTGGATCTCAAAATATAAATTTTTAGGGAATGTGGTATTTGGGAGGGGAGACTTAGGGTATCCTTATAAAATAATGCTTTTAATGTACTTGGGGAATCCTGCGATTGTGATTGAGATCCAATTATTCCTATTATTATCTCATAACAATATAAAAAATCATTAGTTTATCTCCAAGATCACATCTTCGATGACAACTTTAGCCTACATGGGTGTAAATATTTAATGGAATGAAATATATCAAGGATATTCTATAGATCTTCAAAATGGGATTTTATTATTTAAAATCTAGGTTTGTGTTATAATTTTATTTCATCCTTATATTATGATATTTTAATATTTATTAATATATGGGAAAGAGGTAGTGGAATATATCTCCCTCCATTTATTTCCTAATGAGAATAACTACCCAAATCACCATCTTGAGTATCCATCATTTATGCATGTACTTGAAACATTGTTTAACAATCACATTGGGGAGAAGATTAAATTTTTTTTTCTAAAAATACAATGAAACAGATTTTCAGTTAGAGGATTCTATAAAAATAATGGAGAAAATGGGTGGAGTCTCTTTAGAATTTTGTCTATGATCTAGAATTAACTCATTGAAATAGAAATGTGGATGATGATGAATTGAAAAGAAAATTACCAGCACAATCTAAGAAGGAGTCAGATGAGGAGTGTACATTAATGAGTTTTTGAAAAAAATGAGATTCATAGTTGAAGAGTTTGATGGAAAATTATTATTTTCCTTGATGAAATATATATCATTTTATTTTTTCTGAGTTTAGATCATGTAGGTTTCAAAATAAGAGTTCCACAATATTGTTAAAATACATTATGGTTGGGAGACCTCTAGTGGGTGGTTTCATTCTCTAGGTCGAGCATTATGACTCTATGGGAGGTTGGTTGTTCTGATTTCCCTTAGGTATGAGTTGGTGGAAAATGGGAACCAGTCTTGTTTGTTTATAAACCCCTAGTATTCCAATATTTTTCACAAAATGTGATATCAATATTGGGTGCTAAGGATGAAGTGTTAAGTTTCATATTTCGTTTTTTGGTGTATCAATTATTAGAAGAATAAGGAAAAACACTAGAGATCTGAATTTTTTATTGAATCCTTTTCCAAATACAGTATATAAATGGGATGAGATTTCTATGAAAATCATCAAATCATTTCCACGTACACTAAGTATGAAGGATTTGATTTGATAGATCATTGATTTAATAAAGAAATTATAAAATATATTTCTTACCCAGGAAGTAGAAAATGTGTAATAACTTGAGGATTTTTATGGTCTAGAGATTGTGAGATATCATGGTGTTCCCTACAATGATGTTTCTGATAGAGACCCAAGGTTTAGATCTAGGTTTAGGAGATATTTTATGAATGTTGAGGGTTCCTAGATGAAATTGATAATCACTTATTATCTACATCAAGATGGATATATTGAGAGAGATACACTCATTCTTGAGGAAATCCATCATGATTCCATTATATATTTTGATGGATCTTGAGAATATCATTTTCCTCCTATTGAATTTTACAATAACAGTAGTTATCATGATTTAATAAATATGGAACCATTTGAATAATTGTATTTTTGGGCATATAGATATACCTTGTACTAGGATGAATTCCTATATCAGTCCTTGTTTGTTCCAAGTGTCATTTTGTATATGGTGGAAAGGTTTAATTCATCCAGAAGAGGATAAGCATAGTTTAGAGCCCCCAAATATCTTATGTGGACCATCTTCTTTGTGAACTACAGTTATATATTGGCTTTTTGAATTATCATAGAATTTTACCTTGCCCTGAATATTGTTGGTCAGGATAGCATGGTATGTTTTCACCGAGGTTTTCTATATTCTTTGAGATCAGGGAGTTACTTGGAAAGGTGGAATGACAATTGGTCTTACCATATCATTTGACATTGATCCATGTATTGTTTCATTTTTCCCACCAAATGAGGTATCACCCTAATCCTTCCCATATGATTGAATAGGATGATTTTTATCCTAAACTAGATAGCACCATTATTGATCTAGGAGTTTAGATTATAGATTTATAAGATATTGTACTGCAAGGTAAAATTAACAGCTTTTACTATATAATATGGATGTGTAGACAAGATATCCATGAGAAACGGTTACATGAAATGTTGATGTTGCGGTAGTGTAAATCCACATATTCATGTTTATAATATTGATATCATTTTTGGGAATGAAATCCTTTATGGTGGGTATAACTATTACACCCTCGGGGTTATATGTATGTCTTAGTTGAGCCTTCGCCTTCCACTTTTAGAGTTACAGATGATTTAGTGTACATAGGTTGAAAAAATTGTTTATAGAGAAAACATTACTGGTTCAGGATAACGAACATATTAAGTTCATCACTTTATTAAAAATTTAGTAATCATTTATGTGATTCTAGTGGATCTTTTCATAGTTTTGTTATGGTTTGTCAAATGACACGGCATGGCCTATGAGCTGTCTAGGAGTCCGGTGGATTCTAGGTGTGTCACGTAGTTTAAGAATAGATTTAAAAAACCATGTATCCCCAATATCAAACTGTGAACCCCTATATATAATGGAAAATAAGGTAAAATGTTTAATCCATATATTAAGTTTTCCCATGCATCTTTCCCAAGGAATCTATGTGACTAAATCTAAACTCTTAAAATGATAAATTTTACTCTTTTCTCCATAGTAAATTTTTTGTAAAAGCAACACATAATCTAATCTTGGATCATCCAAATCCTTCATTAAGGATTTAGAGGTATTTCCCTATGGATTATAGGATGTTTTCTTAATTATAAAAAAATTAAATCGAGGTTTGTTTCAATTTTTTATTTTTTCCACTCTCTTTTTTATATCTACACTTGATATCTTATGCTCTCATAATTTTGGAACCTAATTGGGATGTTATTTTGGATCTAATTGGTTTATGGAGGATTAAATTTGTTTATTGTGGATTTAGGATTGTGAGTACCTATTCTATTTTTTCTTGCTCTCCATTTTTTTAGTAAATTGATTCTACTAATATTTTTATTTAGGCATTTCAATAAAATGGGTTAAGTTTGAAAATTCATTATCATTATTGGAATGCTATGTTGTGTTATTCAGTGAATTTAATTTATTTTTGTCTTTTAGAGGATTCTTGGAAATATATATGTTTTTATAGTGTGTTTTCTATAGAAATAATTTTTGTAGAAAAAGTTTTTGATTAAATGCTTAAATTATTGTTTTGGTTTTGAAATATGTTTTTTAACATTGAATCAGATTGGAATGGATATGATAATATATTATAAATTTTTTGACCTATTTTGAAATAGATTTTTATAAAATTAGAATATTGGGAACCTTAGGTGCATCAGGATGGGGACATAGGTAAGTGTAGTGTGTGTTTCGCCATTAGGGATTACTTTTTTAATATTGATGGACTATAGTAGGAATCAATATATGTTTATTCCAAAATATTTATAGTTTTAGGATCTTCTATGTCTAGTATATATTCCCGTAGGTTGGGGACTAATATAGAATACTATTTAATTAGTGATTTTATATTTCATAATGGATTTAGTCATATATTTATTCTCAATTGCGTTCATGTGAGGTTATATCACATGTTTGTGAATGATGGGTTATTTCATGAATATCTCTATATGTAATACCTTATAAATTATTGAAAATGATTCTATTTCAATCAATTATATTTTTTATATTTGTGGACATTGGTATATTAATATATTTTATGAAAAAAGAGGAAAATAATATACAAATAGGTTGGGATTTATTAAAATGCTTTGTAAAAATATTTATATTTTAAAAGCTATAACTACTTAATTTTTGGTAATATACCTTGTATATAATATATGGTGGTATCCTAATGGGGTTTTTTCTCACATGGAAAATTGACCATTGAAAAAATTTAGATGTTATTATTCAAGAATCAGATAAAGGGATGGACATATTATATTAATCTATCTTATCTTCTCATTGATACATTTATAGATGGATGTTATGGATAAGATAGTTAGTCAAATGGAGACTTTTCAGTCATGTATAGTTATAAATTATATTTTCTGTGATTTGGATTGGACTGTATGGATCTTGGATGTGTCTCTTTCTTCCACATTTTCTCCATTTTTTATTTCTCATTCACTTTGTAAGTGACTTATTTCAATTTTCATATTGTGTCATACCATCGTGACCGGAAGGCTCGGGTGGCTTGTCTAGTGTAATCATGTTTTTTTGATAGAAAAATAATATCATTTGGGATTAAGAATGTAATTTTTGAATTTTATGTGGCACATTAATTGAAAATTGAATTTATTTATTGCCATACATCCACAAAATATTATTGATATAATTGTTAATGTTCTTTTATTAAATAATGTATATTTTTTAACACATAATAAATACAGACATATATATATATAATTTTTATATTAATTTGAGTTATAATAATAGGTAATAATTATGGATCTTATTTTATAACATTTGTATCAATTATTTATCATCCCATTTTTCACATAATATTAATAAATGAATGATTATTCCCAAATCAAATCATCATGTCCACATTTTTACAATCCCAATGCTTCTTATGTTATGTGTTGGGATCCATAAATATTTTAATATTAATCTTGACATAAATTAATATTTTATTAGATTAAAATTTTTGTTTGATATTTTTAGTATCTTATGTTATAATAATTGTTAAATCACTTTCTATAAATTTTTTTATTATTTTATTAAAAATTATGACAACTTGAACTTATAATATATTCAAACTCAAACTCTTAATTATAAATGAGTTCATGTTTTTTTCATTGTTTTATATAAACTCAAATTAACATCATTACATTTAAAATTTTTATTATATATATATATATATATAAATTATTTTAAGATATTATACATGTATCTAAATTGATTCATATCATTCTGGAGTAAATGTTGTTAATAAAATGTTTAATTCTACCTAAAAAAATTCTTATTTTTGGAGGATTTTAAAATTCAAACTCAGTAATTATAGAATTTCAATTTATATACTGACCATATATATTTATTTTTATGTATTGTATGAATCATTACTCATTCCATTACATTATTTAGTATTCTATATCTTTCTATATACATATTAATTAATGGGTTTTAAACATTCATTTGAAACTGAAAACATATCATTTTATATGGGATATAATGTTTTCACACAACCCCTAGTAAAGTAGATTAATAATGATGATGTTTTAATTAATAATGATAAATTTATTTATATTTATATATAGTATCCTCTCATATTCAATTATTTCTCAAATTTATTAAAATAAAGTACAGAATTTTATATTTATTTGTATAAATATTTTTTATTTAAATTAAAATAAAAAGTTCTTTAAAGAATTAAAATTAAAAACTATAACTAAACATATAATCACATTAATTTGAAATATTTTCCTTCAAATCAATAAAGTAATACATTAATGAGCTTATTTATAGATAAATATACAATTAGTAATATTTTATCATTTATTTTTTATACAATGATTATATATTAAAAATACTAAAAAAACTAACATAAAATTTTAAAAAAAATAAAAATATTATTTAATATATATAATATATACATAATTAATCAAAATATACTATATAAATTAAAAAAATTAAAAAATTTAGTAAATTATATGTTTAAAAATTAAAACTCATTATATATGAAACTAATATATATATTTTTTCAAGAAGTAGATATGTATGTTCCAATGGAAAATAATAATATTATTTCATACCTTAATAAACTTATGAACAATACTGGCATAATGAACTATGTAAATCCATAAAATTTTCATCAATATGAATTTATAAAATATATAATATTTAAATAAACAATTAAATATATGCAATTAATAAACTATATTAATGAAATATACATAAACCTATATAAAACATATTTTCTGACCTAAAATAAACATAATTACCTTTATAATAATTTTTTTATCTAATTTATCATATTACATTTACCAAAACACATAATGGGTATCATACCTCTATCTTATGGATCATATAATGTTGATCTCAATGATCAAATAAAATCTATCAACAACGATTACCCTATTGAATATATTTCCTAATATATAATTATTCTGAATACTCTAAATTTAAACCATGTTATCCTCTGATTTTTTCTTAAATTCTTATTATATTAATATATTTTTGTATTTTTTCAATAACTATACTTGGTTGAATAATTCTCATGGGGAGTTTTGATGATGATTACTTAATGCAGGTAGTCAATGAATTTTCATGTTTTCATTATCCCATTATACTTATATTGATCTTTTATAATTTATGAATCCATTGTAGAATTTTTTTTCCTTTAATAATCTTATATTTATTCCGTAATTTTATATTCAAATTCAATTTTAATTTTATTGGAAGAGATATATATAATTCATGAAAAAGGTATATTTTACTATTTTTTTTAACTATTCTAATTTCCAATGATCTATAATCATAAACGACATCAAATATATCATAAATAGATGAATTAATGATAATAAGGGTATATAGGTGATCATTTATCTAAAAATGATAATGGATTCATTGAACATGTGTAAAAACATGTCATTAGAAAATAGTGTCCCAAAGAACATTAGGATGCAAGTGGAGAAAATACTTATAGACATTCTCTAATAGTGCACAATGTAGTCAGAATCACTAAATACATGTAGAGACCTAAGAATGATGTACATGGAAATTACATTAATTTTGTGGAATACTTAATACATAACAAAAATAAACACCCAAAGACCGTATTTGTTTAGTGTCTTTGGAAACTTGGAACATAAACTTCTAATCATGGTGAATGATCTTCAATATCTCCAATAAAGATCTTACACATTTTTTATTACCTAAAACGTTTCTTTATATCCTGGGGAAATGACAACATATAAAGGGTGAGCTCAAATTCTTAGTAAGGGTAAACATAGAAACACAAAACATCATCTAAACATTTGAATGTAAGAATGTGAACATAAAACATAAAATTCATGAGTAATGACATAAATCATGACAATGCATAAGGCATAGATCATAAAGGAACAATAATCAGGATAAATAACATGGCAAAAAACATCTAATTGTGTAAAACCATTAGCAACATGATATTATTTCCACAGTAGCGAAGGCATTGCTACCAAGACCATAATAGTGGACAAAGTCCCTTATTGAATCGAGTTCACTCCTCATTCCAATCCAGTATCACTGGACCAGATTAAACTGTCATTCCTGCCATGTCTATCTCATGAGATATTAATCTTTACTCAATGAATTAGATGAATATATAGGTCCCACCAATCTCATAATGAAGTCATTCTTACGTGTGCCATAACATAAACATAAATCATTCATCATAACCTGAAGAATAAAATGGATTTCATAAACATCACCTCATGATAACATAATCCATATAAAACAAATGGATATCATTTCATCATAAGAAAAGTGAATCCTTGTAAATCATAGAGACATTATACTTGAATCATTCACATATGAAATAATGTAATCTTAAATATAAAATGGTTTTAATAAAACACATGAAATGAATTCATGAGGAAAATATACATTCTTATTCAAAATCATTTTCTTTTCACAAAATGCCATGATATTTTAAAAGAAAAGGATTTTTTTGAAAATAGTCATGAATTATTATAGAGTAAGCATCATGAAAATAAGGCATCATGAAACCGTAAAAATTCGTTCATGCCGTATAAGTTAAAAAAACATTCTCCTCGTACATTTGCTGGAAAGTCAAAAAGTACATCGTATGGTAAATAGAAAAAAGATTCCCACCATTTATTTTAGTAAAAGTCAAAAAGGGGTAAAAATGAATTTAAAAATACATTTAATAATAGTAAACATTTTATGAAAATATTTTGAAAAAACATGGACATCGATGATAAATTTAACCCCAGTAAATACTTACGAATAAACAATCTCAGATAAGAATAAGATTGGAATAATTAACCCTTACCTTAGATCTGATATGCTTCATACGTATATGAACCTCTTGTATAACTATTTACATAATGTCATTGACTTATTAAAGAATCATATTCATTGTTATGATATCATATATGGTTCACTTATGACATTATATTACCCATTCTTTTGTAAATTCCTTGTTAAAGCAGCATTTTGTGTAAAATTGTTTCATTTATCATATGTGTTTTGACGTGTCGATCCTAATTATATCCTGATTTACTTAATTCCAAAATGTAAAACGTTATTTATATATAATATATATTCAGCATATAAATATATATGATAGGTCAATAAATGGAATTAAAAACACCGTTCATGGAGATGGTAGGCCGTACGTACACATGAACGTTGTTTTTGTTTCCTTATTGACTTGAATGGAAGTAGGTAGATGACATATATATATATATATACATAAATCCAATAGATTTATTATGTCGTATATTTCATTATTATTCATTATATATACATTATAATAATTCTTGAATGGTTGACATGGAGAATGAATCTTATTGTGTTGTGGAGACGGTAATCCGTTCGTACGCACGAGTGATGATAACGTTCCCATAATTATTGAATGGAATTGGAGTGGATGATATAATATCTCAAAATTAGTATCATGTTATAATAATCCAATATAATTATTCTTTACACCATTATACCCATCCAAGTAAGGTGGTGGTAGAAAAACATATTACACCACTGTGTGGAGACAGTATTCTGTATGTACGCACACACAATGATTTCATTTTTCGTAGGATGAATATAAGGTGAAATAGGGTTTTATCTAATTTATAATAACATATAAGTTTATAAGTAATACTGATGTAATTACTTTATAATGAAACAATTATATAATATGAAGTAGAAGAAGAATGAAACATGAATGAATCGATAGAAGAGATTACCTCTTCTTCGATGTGACTCATTTAAACTTCTACTTACGGAACTAGAGTTGGTCTTTTGAGAATACCATAACCTCTATGATATAACTAGAGAGATTGAGAAGCGAAATTTTCTGGTGTTGGCTGATCCTGAAAGCTCAAAAGTGTGTATAGAGGTGAGGGAGAAGGTTCTATTTTATAAGGGAGGAGAGGGGCACCTTAGGAAAAATATAAAATATTATTCTATAATAAATTTATATTCGTTTTATAATAGCTCTAAAGTGACTTATTTCAAGGATAGGTAGGGTATGGGCAAAATAATCTCATACAATAGGTCTTAGACATGTTTATGTTACCATTTTAACCTTATCATTAAGATTTAACTCTATGTTAAATAATTTATCTTTTACCGTGTCTTCTTGTATTTTCACACTATATGGTTTATAAACATACTATAAACTACCAATAGAATTAAAATTGGTTCATTAATGTCATATATATTATTATATAAGTCATTTGGACAAATCATAGATTTTTAGGAGCATTATATCATTTAATAATATAATATTTGTTTTAAAAACTCTTTTATGTCAATTTGGACACTATTTGGTATTTGGTTTTCTCTATATTCATAACAGCATTAGTACTTCAAAAACAATGCTTCTAACAAACACAAAAATTTTATAGTAACCTAGAAAATTAGTGTAATTCATAAAAAGTATCAAAATACATTTATTTGGATATTTATAATATCAATTATCTTAATATTTCATTAATAAGGTAATTAATGCATCATCATTGTGTCACAAATAAATTAAAATATTTATTGTCAAAAAATTATAAATTAAATACCAATATGTAAGAAATCTTACTTTCTTTATAATTCATATTTAAAGTCTAATTTACCTTATGTATAACCCTATATTAAAAATGTTTTACTTATTAATCTTTGATTATAATTCTTTTAACTCTTCTTTGAATTAAATAATAATAAATATCCTAATCTAATCCATTTGGACCAAAATGGTCATATGTTATTCATAAAGTTGTTTTGGGTCGAATTACACATATCTAATATAATTAGGACACGTTTTAGGGTAATAATAATATCACTTTGACCCTTAATTACACAATTTACTTTTAACCATGGTAAATAAAAGTAAAAAGTTACTATTCACCAAAAATAATTTTTTCCTTTTTGAACCAGATTTTACTCCTTGATATAAATCTAGTCTCTAGGATTTTCGAAAAACAACTCACTGAAGCTGTAAAATTATGTTTTATGTAAATTTACAAATTTTCTTAGGAGGGGGGTAAAAGACGGTGAAAAGTTCTATAAAAGTTTTATATATCTAAAATTATTATAAATTGACTCTAATGAATTACATTAAACATATATAGGTATAATGTTTCCATTTTGACCTAATGTAAATATAAATAAAATAAATAATTATTTAAATAAAAATTCGGTTTTAAACAATAACTCAGTGTTTTTTCACTATTCATAAAAAATTGAACGTTTTTAGAAAAATACAAAAATTAACGATAGGCTAATTTCGATATTTAGAATCCAAAATTAAGTCCATTTTGAAAGAATAAATTTATTAAATTTCAAAAAGTAGGTATTACTGTTCATAATAGCTAGTTTATATAATATTTTGAAAACATATCGTTGTTTAGTGGAACTCGGTATTGCGTACAACGCAAGCTATTGAGGAAGGTTGATCTTGCATGTAATGAAAGACAATAATAGTGTTGCGTATAGTACAAGATAATATGGTGTTGCATATAGTGCAAGATAATCTTGGTGTATCGTATAACAAAAGACATCAAAGAAATAAAAATAGTAATTCTCATAAAATATCGGGGTGTTGATTCTACCCCCTTAAAATGAAGTTCGCCCTCGAAATTCATCAGGGTTATAAATGGTTTTCTACATGAATGTTTCTTTAATATAAACCCACATCATAGAAAGGAATACTAAATCATCATTTTAAAATGTAACGTTAGAAACATAATGGATACCCAATGTAACTCATCACTGGGTTTCGTCATAAGAGAATATAGGTGAAAATATGAATATGGAAGAGAAATCTAACCATCATGTTTGGATGAAAAGTGGTCGAGAACATGGATATGAAAAATCCAATAATCACATATCCATAAATTTTTAATGATCTAAAGTACCATCTGATTAAACAGATATGAGGGCACTAGGACATCATTTTTGGTTTTCAAGATCATTTCCCAAATTTTGAATAATTTTTGAATTAAAAGAAATACGTTCTTGATTTTGGTACAATATCATTATTGTTTGTGCCTTGAACAATTTCCACATCATCTCTTAAATAAATGAAGTTGAATTTGTCTTCCATGAAGTCTTAGCAGATTGTGCGATATAATGCTATGTCATTCCATTTGTCTCAAACATATGGTTAGCAAAAGATATATACATAAGTCCATCTATGGTGAGATTAATCATCTATGGTTCCTAAAATGGACTTATACTTCATTTATCATAACTCTTAATAAAATAAAACTAGTTTCTACAAACTAGGGACTTCATGTAGGCTAGTGGTAGGCGATAAAGGCCTGTCGCACTTCGGTTGTGGGTTCAATTATCGCAACCTTATCCGATGCGATGGGTTGTTGCCCGTCCTGTAGGATGTCCATTTTCTTAAAACTATACTATTATAACATTTCAGAAATAATATCGAAAAAAAGGTTTATCTTTAAAAAATATAATCTTATGTCCAACATAATTCATTTCAAATCAGTATGCTTATCCAAAATACTTCTATCCGTGGTCATAGTATAAAGACAACGATTACTAGAAATGCCATCAACCATGCATGTGAATACCATCATTTATCCCCCATATATAAAAAGATAATTATTTTTGGTCACATAAAAAAATGTTAATAACATAATCATGTATTCTTATGAAACATGAATTACCATACAACCTTAGTGAAAACATGAATGCTGTCAAAAGTTATCTCTTTCAAAACACCAAAATCCCAACATTTCTATATACTCAAACCATGATATCACATTGTCCTTATATCATTCATGTGCTCAGGAATACTATCAAACATTTAATTTTATCCTTATCCCTTCATTAGGTGCATGTCATCTTCTCTCTAAAAATATTTAAATCTTTTTTAATGGTTACCGGTACCATAAATGTTTTTGAAGACCACAATAGACCAATACATATATATTCCAATATTCCATGATACTATATACAACATTATTTTGGAATCCCATCTCATAAACACTTAATCATTCAACCACATCATTTCCATTTTAATCATCTCCAATAGTGATCACATGTGACTTCCATTTGTCCTTTTCCTTAAGAGGTTTCTCACATCGGTCATCATTAACCCTTGTATTAGGGCATTGATTAGCATAATGTCCCATTTCCTTTCACTTGAATTGTTGAAGTGTTGGTGATGCGTTCTCTATAGTCTTTTCTCTATTCACATCATTAGCTACCCTTTCACCATTACATCGACACTCAGTTGCTCGATGACCTTCTTTTCCACACTTAAAAAATTTCATAGTCCCATTAAGACAATCTCCACCATTCTTTTTTCCACACTTTGAGCATAAAGAAACATTCCTCTTCTTTTCACTATTGTTTTGAGATTTTTCCTTAAAATCCATATTTCTTTTCGTGTTAGAACCATGATATTGATATCTAACACTATCTTCTAGTTCTACCTTGACAGAACAATGCACAATTTCTTCATAGCTACCGAAGTCTATTATAGCTAATGCCCTTCGAAGGCTTGTTTTTAAGCCACTGAAGAATCGATCAACTTTATTTTTAGGTTCGATGATAATTCCAGATGCATACCATGCAAGCCTAGTAAAATCTGCCTCGTATATACCAACAGATTCATCAACCTTTTGTTTAATATCAAGGAACTCATTTTCCATATTTTTTTGAAGAATACGAGGGAATTACTTATGGAAAAATAAGTACTTGAACTCATCCCATTCCATGGATTCAATTTCACCTTGGGGAATTGAATTCTTAATTAGAGTCTGCCACTGGTCTGCTTCGCCTTCTAAATGGTAAACATCCCGAATGACTTTTTCCTCTTTCGAACATCAAAGTATGGAATTTTTTTTTCAATGGTTATAATCCATTGTTCGACAACAAATTGATCAGAAGACCCACTAAAAGAAGATGGACATTGCCTTATGAAGGAATCAATAAGATATTGATAACTTCTATGCTCATTCGGAAGTCCAGAATGATTCATAGTTTGTGTAAGTATAGAAATAATATTTTTCCCTCCATCTCCCATAACATTGGTTTGTTCAGGTAGAAAATCATTTCATTTTCCATTACATTGATCAACACAGTTCATTCGGGTTCCAGCCATCGTCTAAAACCCAAAAATAATAATGTAAGAGGCAAAAAACATTCTAGAAAAACCACATAATAAATGGGGAGTACCATCAACATCTAACATCTTAGGTTTAATACTATGATCGTTACCAAAATTCTAGGACTATAACTTATACGTATACTTAACCTTAGGGACATCCCTAAGCATACCTTAGAAATATCTCTAGAGATCTCACTAAAGTTTTCAAATCCTAGTTTCCAAAGGTATACTAATCCTTTCCTCTGAAACCAACTATATAGACCCAAGCATGACATAAATGGACATTACATTACTTTTTTGGAATACATAACACAAAACAAAAATAGACACCCATGGACCATAATAGTTTAGTGTCTTTGGAAACTCAGAACACAATCTTATAATAATGGTGAAAGATCTTCAACATCTCCATAAAGACCTCCCAATTTTGTTTTCTTACCTAAAAACATTCTTTATATCATAGGGAAAAGAAAACATATAAAGGATGAGCTCAAATTCTCCGTAAGGGAAAACATGGGAACATAAAACAACCTCTAAACATTTGAACGTATGAAAATGAGCAAAAAATGTAAAAATCATTAGTAATGACATAAATCTTGACAACGCATAAGGCATAGATCATAAAAGAACATTAATCATGATAAATAACATAGGAACAGAACATGGAATTGTGGAAAACCATTAAGTATATGATATGATTTCGATATTAGCCAAGGCATTGCTGACAAGACCGTCATAGTGGAAAAAGTCCTTTACCGAATCGAGTTCACTTCTCATTCTAGTGATGTATCACTGGACCAGATTAACTTTCCATTCCAGCCATTTCTATCTCTTGAGACATAAATCTTTACCCAATCCATTGGAGGGAGATATAGGTCCCACCCATCTCATAATGAAATCATTATCACATTTGCCACAACATAAACATAAATCATTCATCATAACCCAAAGAATAAAATGGGTTTATAAACATCATCCCATCATAACACATTCCATATAAAACAAATGGATATCATTTCATCATAAGGAAAGTGAAACCATTTAAATCATAGAAACATTAAATTTGAAACATACAAATATGGAATAATGACATCATAGATAGAAAAAGGTTTAGATAAAACACTTGAAATGAATTCTTGAGGAAAAAACCCTTTCTTCTTCAAAATCATTTTCTTTTCACAAAATGCCATGAAATTTTAAAAGAAAAGTATTTTGTTGAAAATAGTAATGAAATATTGCAGATTAATCTTCATGAAAATAACTTGTTATGAAACCATAAAAATCATTTCATAACGTATAAGTTAAAAAAACAATCTCCTCATACTTTTACCAGAAAAGTCAAAAAGTACATCGTATGGTAATCAAAGAATGATTCCTTCCATTCATTGTAGTAAAAGTCAGAAAGGGGTAAAAATGACATTAAAAATAAAATGAAGAATAGTAAATATTTTATGAAAACATTTTGAGAAAACATGGACATTTATGATAAATATAACCCCAGTAAATACTTACGAATAAACAAAGTCAGATAAGAATGAGAATGAAATAATTTTCCCTTTCCTTAGATCTGATATGATTCGTACGTATCCAAACCTTCTGTATAATGATTTAAATAATGTAATTGTCTTATTAAAGAATCATATTCACTGTTATGATATCATATATGGTTCATTTATGACTTTATATTACTCGTTCTTTGGTAAATTCCATGTTAAAGTAGCGTTTTGGGTAAAATCGTTTCATTTATTGTATTATTTTTGACCTTTTGTTCTTCCTTATATCCTGCTTTACATAATTCCCGATTTTAAAACATGATTTATATATAATATATATTCCTCATATAAATATATATGATAGATCGATAAATGGAATGAAATACACCGTTCATGGAGATGATAGGTCGTACGTACACATGAACGCTATTTTCGTTTCCTTATTAACTTGAATGGAAGTAAGTAGATGTCATATATATATATACATATCCAGTAGCTTTATTATTTCATATATTTCATTATTATTCATTATATATACTTTATAATCTTTCTTGATTTGTTAACATGGAGAATGAATGTCATCGCGTCGTGGAGACAACAATCTTTGTATACGCCCGAGCGATGATATCATTCCCATAATTATTGAATTGAATTAGAGTGGATGATATAATATCTCAGAATTAGTATCATGTTATAATAATCATATATAGTTATTATTTACATCATTATACCCATCCAAGTAATGTGGTGGTAGAAAAACCTATTACACCGCTGTGTGGAGACAGTATACCGTACGTACGCACGCAAGTTTATTTTGTTTTTCATTGGATGGATTGAAGGTGAAATAGGGTTGATTTATATTTATAATAAAATATCAATATATAATTAATACTTATTTAATTACATTATAATTAAACAACTAATGATTAGGAAGTAGAAGAATAAAGAAAATTCAAAGAATCAGTAGAAGGGATTACCTCTTCTTCGACGTGCCTCTTTTAAACTTCCTCTTAGGGAATTAGAGTTGGCCTTTTGAGAAGACCAGAACCTCTATGATATAACTAGATAGGTTGAGAAGAGAAATTGGCAGGGTTTGGCTGAGCATGAAGGTTAAAAATTGTGTAAGGAGGAGAGGGAGGAGGTGCCCTTTTATTAGGGAGGATAGGGGCACCTTAAGAACACCCTAAAATATTATTTTATAATAAATTCATATTTGGTTTATAATGTCTTCAAAGAGAATTATTTAGAGTCTAGGGTGGTGATGGGTCGAAATACTCTCAATCAATAGCTTTTGACAAGTTTAGGTTACCATTTTAACCTTATCATTTAGATTTAACTCTATATTAAATAATTTAACTTTTTCTCTGTCTTCTTGTATTCTTAAACTATATGGTTAAGAAACTTACTATAAAATGCCAATAAAATCCCAGTTGGTTCTTTAATGTCATATATGTTATTATATCATTATTTGGGCAGATAAGTAGATTTTTAGGACCCTTATATCAATTAATAATATAATATTTGTTTTTAAAACTCTTATAGGTCAATTTTGACATTATTTGGTATTTTGTTTTCTATAAAATAATAACAGCATTATTAATTCAAAACAAATTAATCTAACCAACCATAATATGTTATATTAAACTATGAAATTATTTTTATTCACAAAAAGTCTCAAATTATATTTATTTGGGTATTTATAATATCAATTATGATAATATTTCATTAATAAGATAATTATTGCATCATCATTGCATCATAAATAAATTAAATTATTTAATGTCTAAAAATTATAAATCAAATATAATTATGTAGGAAATATTTTTTTTTCATTCTAGTGAATATTTATAGTCTAACTTATCTTATGTATATCCTTATATTAAAAATGATTTACTTATTAAACATTGATTTTAATTCTTTTAACTCTTCTATGAATTAAATAATAATAAATATCCTACTGTAATAAATGTGGGCCTAAATGGTCATATTATATTCCTAAGGTTTATTTGTGTCGAATTACACTTATCCAATAGAATTAGGCCATGTGTTAGGGTAATAATAATATCACTTTTACCCTTAATTAACCTATTTACTTTTAACTGTGGTAAATAAAAGTACAAAGTTACTATTCAACAAAAATTATTTATATCTTATTGAACAACATTTTACTCCTTGATATTAACAGTGTGTCTCAAATGTTAGAAATTCAAATCACAGAAGCAGTAAAATTACATTTTATGTAAATTTGAAAATTCATTTAGTAGTTGGGTATAAGGCGGTGAAAAGTTCTATAAAATTCTTATATATCTAAAATTATTATAAATTGACTCCAATGAATTGCATTGATCTTATATAGGTATTATATGTCTATTTTTTCCTAAAATAATTTTAAATAAAATAAATAATTATTTAAATAAAAATTCGGTTTTAAACTATAACTTAGTGTTTATTCACTATTCATCAAAAATTGAAAGTTTTCAGAAAAATACCAAAAATTCACCCTAGGATAATTTCGATATTTAGAATCCAAAAATGATGTCAATTTTGAAAGATAAAATTTATAAAACTTCAAAAAGTGGGTATTTCTATTCATAACGTCTAGTTTATATAATATTTTAATAACAGATCGTTGTTTAGTGGAACTCAGTATTGTGTACAACGCAAGCTATTGAGAAGGGTTGATCTTGTATGTAATGAAAGCCCAGAATAGTTTTGTGTATACTAAAAGATAATATAGTATTGTGTATAGCTCAAGATAATCTTGGTTAGCGTACAACAAAATACATCAATGAATTTAAAAGGAATAATTCTCCTAAAATCTCAAGGTGTTATATTCTACCCCCTTAAAATTAATTTCTCCATCAAAATTCGCCAGTGTTATAAATGGTTTTCTACTTGAATGTAGCTTTCATAAAAACCAACATCCTAAAAAGGAATACTAAATCATCATTTTAAAAAGGAACACTAGAAACATAACAGATACATAATGTAACTCATAACTAGGTTACCACATAAGAGAATATAGGTGAAAATATGGATATGGAAGAGAAATATAACCATCATATTTGGGTGAAAAGTGGTATAGATCATTTCTAGGAAAAGTCCAAAAATCACAAAGCCATAAATGTTTGATGATCTAAGGTATCATCTAATTCATCAGATATGAGGGAACTAGGACAACATTTTTTGTTTTCAGGATCATTTCCCTAATGTTGAATAATATTCGAATTAAAGGAAATAATTACTTGATTTTGGTATGAACTCATTAGTGTTTGTGCCATGAACAATTTCAACATCATTGCTTATTTAAATGAAGTTGAATTTGTCTTCCGTGAAGTGTTAGCAGATCATGCGATAGAATGATAGGTCATTCCATCTGTCTCAAAAATAAGGTTGGAAAAAGTTGTATACATAAGTCCATCTATGGTTAGATTAATCGTATATGGTTCCTAAAATGGACTTATACTTCATCAGTCATACCTATTAATACAATAAAACTAGATTCTACTATCCAAAAACATCATGTAGGCCAGTGGTAGGCGATAAATACATGTCGCACTTCAGTTGTGGGTTCGATTCCCACAACCTTTTCCTACGTGACGAGTTTTCACCCATCCTGTAGGTTGTTCTTTTTTTCCACAACTACACTATTATAACATTACATAAATAATATCCAAAAATGGTTTTATCCTTAATCAATATTATCTTATGTTTAACACAATCCAATTAAAATCTTTAGTCTTATCCAAAATACTTCTATCCAAGCTCATAGAATAAAGACAATGATTACAAGAAATGTCATCAACCATGCATGTGAATACCATCTTTTATCCCCCATATACTATAAGATAATTCTTGTTGGTCACATTACAAACATGTGAATACCTTAATCATGTATTCTTTTGAAACATGATTTACCATATAACCCTAGTGAATACAGCAATGCTGTCAAAAGATAACTCTTTCCACATACCAAAATCCCAAAATTTCTATATACTCAATCAATGATATCACTTTGTCCTTATATCAGTTATGAGCTCATGAATACTATCAAACATTTTATTTTCTTCTTATCCCTTCATTATGCTCATTCCATCTACTATCAAAAAATACTTCAATCACTTTTCATGGTTACCGATACCATAAAGTTTTTGAAAACCACAATAAAACAATACATAAATATTACAATATTCCACGATACTATATACAACATTATTTTGGAATCGCATTACATAAACACTTAATCATTCCACCACACTATTGTCATATTCATCATCGCCAATAGTGATCTCATGTGACTTCCCTTTCTCCTTTTCCTTAAGGGGTTTCTCACATTGATCATCGTTAACAATTGTATTTGGGAATTGATTAGAATAATTCCCCGTTTCCTTGCACTTGATGAATTGACGTGTTGGTGGTGCATTCTATGTAGTATTTTCTTTATTCACATCATTAGCTACCCTTTTTCCATAACTTTGACACTAAACTGCTCGATGAGCTTCTTTTCCTAACTTAAATAATTTTCTAGTCCCTTTAAGACAATCTCCACCATGATTCTTTCTACACATAGAGCATTAAGAAATATTCATCTTCTTTTAACCATTGTTTTGAAATATTTCCTTGAAATCCATGTTTTTTTCATGAAAAAACCATGAGATGGATATGTAACACCAACTTCCAGTTCTACCTTGATAGCACAACAAAGAATTTCTCCATAGATAATGAAGTATTTTATAGCTAGTTCCCTTCGAAGACTTGTTTTTATGCCACTGAATAATCGATCCACTTAACTTTCAGGTTGGATGTTAAATTCAGATTCATACCTTGCATGCCTTGAAAAATTCCCCTTGTATAAACCAACAGTTTCATCATCCTTTTACATAATCTCAAGGAACTCCTTTTCTATATTTGTTCGAAGAATATGAGGGATGTACTAATTGAAAAATATGTTCTTTAACTCATCCAATTCCATGGATTCAATTTCACCTTGGGGCATTTTATTATTTATTATAGTCCACCACTGGTCTGTTTCACCATCTAAACAGTAAACATCCAGAATGACTTTTTCATGTTCCAAACATCTAAGTATGGAAAATATCTATTCAATGGTACCAATCCATTGTTTTTCAACAAGTGGATCAGAATACCCACTGATTGAAGGTGGACATTGCCTCACGAAGGACTCAATATAATATTGTTCCCTTCTCTGCTCATTCGGATGTTCAGAATGATTCATAGCTTGTGTAAGTATAAAAATATGATTTTTCACTCCATATCCCATAACATTAGTTTTATAAGGAGGAAAATAATTGCATTTCCCATTACATTGATCAATACGGTTCCTTCAAGTTCCAGCCATCCTCTAAAATCCAAAAAAAGTAGTGTAAGTGGAAAAAATCATGCTAGGAAAACAATATAATAAAGCGGGAGTAACATCGATATCTAACATCCTACGATTAATTCTATGATCGTTACTGAAATTCTAGGACTATAACCTATAATTATACTTAACCTTAGGGACACCCCTAGACATACCTTAGAAATATCTCTAGGGATCTCACTAAAGTTTTCACATCCTAGTTTCCAATGGTTGACTAAACCTTTTCTCTGATACGAACTGTAGTGACCAAAGATTGATGTACATGGAAATTACCTTAATTTTTTATAATACTAAATACGTAACAAAAAAAGACACCCAAGAACAGTAATAGATTAGTGTCTTTGGAAACTCGAAACATAATCTTCTAATCATAGTGAATGATCTTCAACATCTCCCATAATGATATTTCATTTTTGGTTTCATACCTAAAACCTTTCTTTATATCATAAGGAAAAGAAAACATATAATGGGTGAGATAAAATGCTCAGTAAGGGAAAACATGGAAACATAAAACAATCTCTAAACATTTGAACATAAGAACATGAACATAAAAACAAAAAAAATAATGAGTAATGACATAAATCTTGACAATGCATAACGCATAGATCACAAAGGAACATTAAACATGATAAAAAAATGGGAAAAAACATGGAATTGTGGAAAACCATTAATCCCATGATATTATTTCCATAGAAGCAAAGGCATTGCTGCCAAGACCATCATAGTGGACAAAGTCCCTTACTGAATTGAGTTCACTCTTCGTTCCAGTTCTGTATCACTGGACCGGATTAACCTGTCGTACCATCCATGTCTATCTCATGAGGTATAAATATTTACCCAATGCATTGGAGGGAGGTATAGGTCCCACCCATCTCATAATGAAACCATTCTTATGTGTGCCACAACATAAACATAAATCATTCATCATAACCCAAAGTATAAAATGGGTTTCATAAACATTATCCTATCATAAAAGAATCTATATAAAACAATTGGATATCATATCATCATAAGAAAAGTTAACGAATGTAAATCATAGAGAAATTATACTTGAAACAAACACATATGAAATAATTTCATCTTAAATAGAAAATGGTTTTGATAAAACACTTGAAATGTAATCTTGAGGAAGATATCCTTTCTTCTTCAAAATCATTTTCCTTTCACAAAATTCTATGATATTTGAAAAGAAATTGATTTTGTTTAAAATATTCACGATATATTGTAGAGTAATATTCATGAAAATAAGGTTTTATGAAACCATAAAAATCCGTTCATGCTCTATAAGTTAAAAAAACATTATCCTTGTACTTTTTCCAGAAAATTCGAAAAGTACATCGTAGGGTAAACAAAAGAAAGATTCCTTCCATTCATTGTAGTAAAAGTCAAAAGGGGGTAAAAATTACTTTAAACATACATGTAAGAATAGTAAAAATTTTAAGAAAACATTTTTAGAAAATATTGACATGGATGATAAATATAACCCTAGTAAATACTTATGAATAAACACTCTCAGATAAGAATGAGATTGGATTAATTATCCCTTACCTTAGATCTGATATGCTTCGTACGTATCTGAAACTCCCATATAATGATTTATATTATGTCATTGACGTATTACAGAATCATATTCATTATTATGATATCATATATAGTTCACTTATGACTTTATATTACTCGTTCTTTTGTAAATTCCAATGTTAAAACATCATTTTGTGTAAAATCGTTACATTTATCGTATGTGGTTAGACTTGTTGTTCATAATTATAGACTTATATTCTCAATTACATAATGTAAAACATTATTTATATATAATATATATTCAGCATATAAATATATATGATTGATCGATAAATGGAATGAAACACACCGTTCATGGAGACAGTAGGTCGTACGTACGCATGAACGCTGTTTTCTTTTCCTTATTAACTTTAATGGAAGTAAGTATATTCCATAGATATATATATACATAAATAAATTAACTTTATTATGTCATATATTTCATTATTATTCATTATATATACATTATAATCATTCTTGAATGGTTAACATTGAGAATAAATCTCATCGCGTCGTGGAGATGGTAATCCGTGCGTACGCACGAGCGATGATATCATTCCCATAATTATTGAATGGAATTGGAGTGGATGATATAATATCTCAGAATTAGTATCATGTTATTATAAATAAATGTTATTATTATTTACACCATTATACCCATCCATGTATGCTGGTGGTAGAAAAACATTTTACACCACGGCATGGAGACGGTATTATGTACGTACACATGCGCGGTGATTTCATTTTTCGTAGGATGGATAGAAGATGAAATAGGTATGTTTCATATTTATAATAACATATCAGTATATAAGTAATACTAATGTTATAAATTTATAATTAATCAACTAAATAATAGGAATTATAAGAAGAAATAAACTTGAAAGAATCAGTAGAAGAGATTACCTCTTCTTCGACATGCTTATTTTAAACTTCTTCTTAGGGAACTAGAGTTGGTCTTTTTAGAAGACCATAAATTCAATGATATAACTATATTAGTTGAGAAGAGAAATTTAAAGGGGTTGGCCGAGCATGAATGCTCAAAAATGTGTAAAGAGGAGAGGGAGGAGGTGCCCTTTTATAAGGGAGGAGAGGGGCACCTTTGGAAAAACATTAAATATTTTTTTATAATATTTTCATATTTGGTTTATAAAGGCTCCAAAGTGACTTATTTCGAGGCAAGGGTTGGGATGGGTCGAAATCTTCTCAACCAATATAATTTAGACATGTTTTGATTACCATTTTAACCTTATAATTATAGATTTTACACTAAGGTAAATAAATTAACTTTTACCGTGTCTTCTTCTATTCTTACACTATATGGTTAATAAACTAACTATAAACTGCAAATCGAACCCCAATTGGTTCATAATGTCATATATATTATTATATAAGTCGTTTGGATGAACCTTATACTTTTAGGAACATTCTATAAATTATTAATATAATATTTTATTTAAAAACTCTTTTATGCCAATTTTGAAACTATTTGTTATTTTGTTTTCCCTATATTCATAACATCATTATTACTTCGAAAACATTCATCTAACCAAGCCAAATATATTATATAAACCTTGAAAATTAGTTTAATGCATAAAAATTCTCAAATTACATTTATTTGGGTATTTATAAAATCAATTAGGATAAATTTCGATTAATAAAGTAATTACTACATCATAATTGTGTCATAAATAAATTAAATTATTTAATGACTATAAATTATAATTACAATCAAATTATGTTGGAAATATTTTTCCCTTTCTAATGAATATTTATAGTCGAATTTATATTATGTATAACCCTATATTAAAAATGTTTTACTAATTAAACATTGATTTAAATTCTTTAAACTCTTCTTTGAATTATAAAATAATAAATGTCCTAATATGATCCATGTGGACCTAAATGGAAATATTTTATTACTAAAGTTGTTTTGGGTTGAATTACACTTATCTAATAGAATTTTGACATGTTTTATGGTAATAAAAATACAACTTTTACCCTTAATCACTATATTTACTTTTAAGTGTGGTAAATAAAAGTAAAAAGATACAAGTCAACAGAAAATATTTTTATCTTATTGAACCACATATTATTCCTTTATATTAATTGTGTCTCACGGATTTTCTAAATTCAACTTAGATAAGTGGTAAAATTATGTTTTATGTAAATTTGCAAATTCTCCTAGGAGGTGGAAAAAAGGCGGTGAAAAGTTCTATAAAATTTTTATATATCTAAACTTATTATAAATTTAATCCAATGAATTACATTGAACTTATATAGGTATTAAGTGTTTATTTAGACCTTAAATTAATTTAAATAAAATAAATAATTATTTAAATAAAAATTCTGTTTTAAACTATAACATGGTGTTTTTTCACTATTCATCAAAAATTGAATGTCTGTAGAAAAATAACAAAAAATAACCGTAGGCTATTTTCGATATTCTGAATCCAAAAAATAATCCCATTTTGAAAGATAAAATTTATAGAATTTAAAAAATTTGGTATTAATATTCATAACAGCTAGTTTATATAATATTTTAATAACATGTCGTTGTTTTGTTAAACTCGGTATTGCGTACAACACAAGCTATCGAGGAAGGTCGCTCTTGTGTGTCATGAAAGCCAATATTTTTGTTGAATATACTATAAGAAAATGCAGTGTTTCATATAGCACAAGATAATCTTGGTGTAGCGTACAACAAAAGACATCAAAGAAAATAAAAAGATTAATTCTCATAAAATCCCTGAGTGTTACAATACACCTAATAGGATATTGTTTAGAATGAATCAAAAATTAAATCTAATAAATGATTTTAACTACCCATGTTACTTAAGGACCATGTAAAACACTTTTAGAAATTTTTATTGGATGTTCAATGAAATAATATTCCATGGATTCTCACTAGGGGAAGATGTTACCATTTTTATAACCAATATCTATGTAATTTCATTAATAGTTACAAAAAAATAATTTTATAAAATTAATGTTACTCGAAATCATCATTACTTAATAAATGTGATATAAAATATGATAATGGATATTTCCTTTGAAGGAAAGGAAAAACTGTGAATGTTTTAATAAATTTTGAATATTATCATTGGGATTTAAAATTTTCTATTGAGGAGGATGTAACAATGTATGAATGATTAATATTTTTAAAGCTCTGAAAACATATTGATCACTAAAAACATTATTTAGTATAATTGGTGTAATAACCAGATGATAAAATATAATTTACAATGAAACCAAACATATATCAGGTGTAATATTAAAAAATATTGGGAGAGGAATTGCAACATTACTGCTATATTGATGTGATATATGAATATTTGAACTACATTTGGAAGAATAAACTTATAGAATTAATCTAAGGTTTTATAAAATAAAATATCATATGGATAGATTGTGTTCTTATAAATATAAGTAGTAAAAAATTAAATTAATATAAATAATCATGTGAGAAATGGATTCTCTCAAATTGGTGTTAGAGTTTTCACTATGACTTTTATTCATGCCAAAAGACCTAAAAATTTCTTATTATTTTGTGCAATTTTTTCTAAATATCATTCAGTGAAATTTTAAAAGGAAAGGAATTCTGCATTACCCAAAGGTTATGTTGATTAATAAGTATATATTAAAAGATATGTTGTTTCAATAAACAATAATAATATTTGACATGTCTATAAGATGTTGAAAGATTTAAATGGGAATAAAAATCCCCTTCTAAACTACATTAAATGATAAAAGTAATGATTAAAAATCAATGATATACATTAAATTAATGTAGAATCAAATATTTGGTTCCATGGAGATGAAACAAATGCACATATTGTGAATGGGTTTTTTGATAGAATTATTTTTACTATAAATTAGGATGAAAATGGTGAGGAAATTATGTCACAAACGAAATATCTATTTGATATATCACCTTATGATGAGATGATATTATTTTTAGGCTTTTAGGTTATGAAAATTATTGATTTTAGAATTATCTCTCATGAAACATACAGCCTTGAGTTGATGAATAATATTTAGATCAAAAAATTGAGAGTAGTATCTATTCAAATAAATCATGGTACATGATTTTCCATTAATGAAGAAAGAAGTGTTTGATTGTGATTGATGAAAATAATAGACTAGAGGTGGGCGAATTGGATTTTATAGATTAAAAAACTGCAAATCAATTTTTTATTGAATGTACCAAAAATTATGTTAAGTGTTAAAAATATATTTCATTATTAATGAAATTGTGAACATATAATTTTTATAGAGGTTCAGATAAAAAAGATAGTAGTGTACTCCTTAATCATCAATACTCACCCAGAAGATCAATATGCACTAAAAATATCCACATTCAAAGGTGTGATGACATATTTAGAGACAATTCATTTTATTATACGTGGAGGAAAAATCCATAATTTTTACATGAAGATTCAACATTGTTTATAACAACCCATACTTTACATACATTTTTATTACTTCAGAATTAAAGTACACTTATTACAACATATATCAAAACCAAGAAAGGACCATATAGGTATAGAGTCTTTAGAAACTGGGAAACATAAACAACTGGTTCATAAAGCATCTACTTTGCCTCCCATTTATTTCAACATATCTAGAGTCCCTTTTTGGCATATCCTACGTAATAACCTTCTTCCTAACCTGGGGAAATAAAACATACAAAAGGGTGAGCTCAAATTCTCGGTAAGGGTAAACAAAAGAAATATCAATCACATCATATACATAAGAACATAACTTTTGGAAATCATAACATGAAAAAGAGATCATAATATCATAACATGGGAAAATCATATAAGTGAAATGTAATCCCAATAATCATAACTTACAACATGAAACATTGTGTCATACACACATAATCATAGAGAATCATTTCTTGTTAGTCAAGACTCATTTCCAAGACTATCTTAGTGGACAAAGTCCATTTCTGAACCGAGTCACCCTTGTTTCAGTCCTGTTTCACTGAACCCGTATAACCTACCATTCCAGCCATGTCTATCTCATGAGATATAAAATCTTTACCCAATTCATTGGAGGGAGATATAGGTCACACCCATCTCATAATGATAACATTCTTATGTGTGCCACAAAATCAGAAAACCATACATCATAGCATAACCCATGTAATAAAAATGGAAATCTTAAACATCATGACATCATAAAACAATTCATATAAGATAAAGGAATTCATAAAAATAATTCCATCACAACATAATCAAATAAATATAATAATAGGGATAGAAACAGAACCCTATATTATCTTAGATGGAAAATAATTTTCATAAAGCACTTGAACTCCATTCATGAAGAAAATATCCTTTCTACTTCAAATTTTTTTTCCTTTCTTTAACATGTCAATCAATTTTAAACTAAAAAAAGTTGATTAAAAATAAACTTGAAAAAATTTAAAGGAATATTCTTGTAAATAATGTTTTAAAAATCCATTCAGGTCGTATAAGTTAAAAAAACATTCTTCGTACTTTTGTCGGAAAAGTCAAAAAGTACCTCGTACGAAAAATGACAAAAGATTCCTTTCATATACTTTACTAAAAATTCACCAAAGGGTAAAATTGGATTTAAAAAACTACAGGTGGATGGAAATAATATTAAATATTGAGGAAAAATGGATGTGGATGATAAAATACACCCCAATAAATACTAAAGTATAAACAATCTCGGATAAAAATGAGATTGTGATATTTCCCTTACCATAGGTCTGATATGCTTTGTACGTGTACGAACCTCCTGTATAATGATTTGAATAATGTTATTGACTTATTATTGAATCATAATTATTTTTATGATATCATATGTGGTCATATTCTTAGCTTCTTAGTAGTCATATTTCATTGCCACTGGTTATTCGAGTGTTTTTAACTTTTTGTTCTTATGCATGTTTTGTTGTGTAAATTCTTATTCTTCTATTTAGGTTATAGATACCTAATTTATAGAATGGTATTAGTGTAATATATATCATATTCATTTATTAAATTCATTTATATAATCATTATGAAATGATGATCATGTAGAATGAGTCGCATCACATCGTGGAGACGGTATTCCGTATGTACGCACGAGTGATGATATCGTTCATACGATCATGGAATTGTATTTTAGTGTATGTATACTATTTCAGAATCAGTATCACTTTATAATAGTCATATATAGTTATTATTTACACCATTATACCCATCCAAGTGAGGTGGTGGTGGAAAATAGATTACACCACGGCGTGGAGACGGTATTCCGTACTTACGCACGGGCGGTGATTTCTTTTTCCGTAGGATGGATAGATGGTTAAATAGGGTTGTTTCATAATTATAATAACATATCAGTATATGAGTGATACTTATGTTATTACTTCATAATTAAACAACTAAAGAAGAAGAATTGGAAGAAGAAATAATTATGAAAGAATCGGTAACAGACATTACCACTTATTTGAAGTGCTTCTTTGAGACCTTCTTCTATGGCACTAAATTTGGTCTTTGAAGAGGACCAGGACCACTAGGATGTATCTAGGGAAGTGGAGAGTAGAAAGTGGCAGGGGCGGCCAAGCTTGAAGGCTCAAAGTGGTGTGAGAAAGAGGGGGAGGAGGTGCCCTTTTATAAGGGAGGAGAGGGGTACCTTTGGAATAACTAAAATATTATTTTATTATAAAGTCAAGTACGGTTTTAAATAGCTCCAAATTGATTTATTTAGAGGATAAGGTGGGTATGGGTCGCAATCCCTTAATCCAATAGAATTTAGACACGTTTAGGTTCCTATTTTAACTTTATCATTTAGATTTAAGATTAAGTTAAATAATTTTACTTTTACCGTGTCTTCTTTGTTATTATACTATAAGATTAATAAAAATACTATATCAAGCCAAAAGAACCCCAAGTTGTTTATTATTAATATATATAACCTTATCTAAGTCATTTGGCCGATCCTTAGATTTTTAGGAATAAAATAACAATTAATAATATAATATTTGTTTTAAAAACTATTTTATGTCAATTTTGACACTATTTAGTAATTGATTTTTGTGAAAATCATAACAGAATGATAGGTTCTAAAAAAGTTAATTAAATAAATACTAACATATTATATTAACCTATAAAATTATTTTAATTGATAAAATGTCTCAAATTATATTTATTTGGGTATTTATAACATCAATTATGTCAATATTTCATTAATAAGATAATTACTGCATCATCGTTGGGTCATAAATAAATTATATTATTGAAAGTCTAAAAATTACAAATAAATCATCATTATGTAGGAAATCGTTTTATCTTTCTAATTAATATTTATAGTCGAATTTATCTTCTGTATAACCCCATATTAAAAATGATTTAGTTATTAAACTTTGATTTTAACTATTTTAACCCTTCTTTAAATAAATTAATAACAAATGTCCTAATCTAATCCATGTGGGCATAAATGTTCATATTTTATTCCTAAGTTTGTTTTTGGTCGAATTACACTTATACAATAGAATTAGGACATGTGTTAGGGTAATAATAATATCATTTTTACCCTTAATTACACTATTTACTTTTAACCGTGGTAAAAAAAGGTAAAAAGTTACTATTCACCAAAAATTATTTTCATCTTATTGAACCACATTTTAGTCCTTTATATTAACCGCGTCTCTTGGATTTTTAAAATTCCACTCACAGAAATGGTAAAATTATGTTTTATGAAAAATTCAGTTTTTTTAACTACCACTTAGTGGTTTCACTATTCATCAAAAATTGAAAGTTTTCAGAAAAATACCAAAATTTCACCCTAGGGAAATTTCAATATTCTGAATCCAAAAATGAAGGCCATTTTGAAAAATTAAATTTATAAAATTTCAAAAAGTAGTTATTACTATTCATAACAGCTAGTTTTAATAATATTTTAATAGTATATCGTTGTTTAGTGAAACTCGGTATTGCGTACAACGCAAGCTATCGAGGAAGCTCGTGATTTCGTGTAAAGCAAGCCAAGCAAGTGTTGTGTGTAGAAAAAGATTCCTTTGATGATTTATATAACATAAAAGTCTTGGGTGTTACATTCTACCTCCCTTAAAATGAATTTCTCCCTCAAAATTCGTTCACTTTGTATCAAACAGATGAGGATACCTCTCCCTCATCATATCCTCAAGCCCCCATGTAGCTTCTTCTAATTGGTAGTTACTCCATAAAACTTTCACCAATCGAGTGGTCTTGTTTTGTATGACTTTTTCGTTATGATCCAGAATCTCTATCAGTTTTTCTTCATAAGAAAGATCTTGCTCTTGCGGTACAACATCTGAGCTGAGTACATGTGAAGGATCAGGTATGTACTTTCTCAGGAGAGATTCATGGAACACATCGTGAACTTGAGAGAGATTCAGTGGAAGCGCAAATCGGTAAGCTACCTTCCCAACACGATACAGTATTTCGAAAGGACCGATATATCTAGGGCTCAACTTCCCCTTCTTTCCAAATCTCATAACCCTCTTCTAGGGAGATATTCATAAGAACACTTTATCACCCACTTCAAACTCTAGGTCTTTTCTTAGGTTGTCGGCATCACTTTTCTGTCGACTCTGAGATGCTCTTATGTGTTGTTTAATAGATCTGACCTTTTCTGCCATTTCATCAATGAGATCAGGTCCTAATAGCTTTCTTTCCCCAACTTAATCCCAGCAAGTTGGAGTCCTGCATTTCATTCCATAGAGAGCTTCATAGAAAGCCATCTGAATACTAGAGTGAAAGCTATTATTATAAGACAATTCCACCAAAGTTAGGTGTTGATCCCAACCACCTTTGAAATCCATAGAGCATGATCTCAACATATCTTCTAGAGTTTGAATTGTTCTCATAGACTGACCGTCTATCTGAGGATGATAAGACGTGCTGAAACTCAACTTTGTATCTATATTATGCTGAAGACTTCGCCAAAACATTGAGGTAAACCTCGGATCCCGATCAAATATAATAGAAAGTGGTACTCCATGCAATCTTACCAATTCCTTTACATATATACTGGCAAGCTGATCTAGAGAGAAATCCTCTCTAATAGCAATGAAGTGTGTAGACTTTGTAAGACGATCAACTATGACCCAGATAGCATTATTGCCTTTAGATGTTTTAGGAAGTCCTGTGACAAAGTCCATAGTGATGTTTTCCCATTTCCATTAGGGTATAGGTAATGGTTGTAACATCCCCTAAGACTTCTGTCTCTCAGCTTTAACTTGTTGACAAAACAAGCATCGAGAGACATATTCAGCAACATCTCTTTTCATGCCATCCCAACAGAAGTACTCTTTCAGGTCCCTATACATCTTCGTGCTTTCAGGATGAATAGAGAATGATGAACTATGAGCCTCATCCAGCAGCTCCTTTAATTCGGGGATGGGAGGAACACAAATCCGATTCCTGAACTTTATTATCCCATCACAATCAAGGTTGATTTCAGGAACATTTCTCACCTTTTTTTGAAACTCGACATCTTCTTTCTGTGCCTCTTTAATCATCACATGTATATATGGTTGAACATTCATTTGATAAAGATACGATTTTTCCCCTTTAATTATAATTCCAAGATCCAACCTTTGTAAATCCATAAATATTGGATATTTTGTGATCCTCATCATGGATAAACTAGAATGGTCTTGTCAACTTAATTCATCTGCCACCTTGTTTGCTTTCCCAGGGTGATAATGAATTGATCAGTCATAATCTTTAATCAGCTCCAACCATCTTTTTTGGCACATATTCAGCTCCTTTTGTGTGAAAATAAACTTTAAACTTTTATGATCTGTATAAATATCACACCTTTCACCATAAAGGTAATTACTCTAAATCATTAATGCAATGATTACCGCAGCTAACTCCAAATCATGAGTTGGGTAGTTTTTCTCATGTATTTTCAACTGTCGTGAGGCATAAGCTGTCACCATATCATTTTGCATAAGAACACACCCTAATCCCTTCTTGGATGCATCACTGTAGATCACAAACCATTCTCCACTACAAGGCAGTGTGAGCATAGGTGCACTGGATAAACTTCTTTTTAACTCCTTGAAATTCTCTTCACATTCCTCCGTCCAAACAAACTTAACTCCTTTCCGAGTCAATATGGTGAGTGGGTTAGATAATTGTGAAAAATCTGTCACAAAATGTCGATAATATCCAGCCAAACCAAGAAAACTTCATTTCCCGGTTACTGTTGTTGGTCTCGACCATCTTTCGATAACCTTTGTTTTTGCTAGATCCACAGAGATCCCCTCTTTTGAGATTATGTGACCCAAAAATGCAACTTCTTGAAGCCAAAATTCACACTTGGTAAATTTGGCATAATGCTTCTCCTTTCTCAGGGTATTCAATATAATTATCATGTGATCTTCATGTTCTTCCTTTCACTTTTAATAGAAAAGAATATCGTCTATAAAGACTACCAAAAACTGATCATGATAGTCTCTAAAGACTCTATTCATTAGATCCATGAAGATAGCAGGGTAATTAGTAAGACCAAATGGCATCACTATAAATTCATAGTGTCCATAACCTGTAAGGAAAGCCATCTTTGGTATATCCTCTGTTTTGACCCTTAATTGATGATACCCTGAACGAAGATCAATATTGGAAAAGTATTGACCTCTGCGTAGTTGGTTAAATAGGCCATCAATGCGTGGGAGAGGATATTTGTTCTTGATAGTGATCTTGTTAAGTTCTCTATAATCAATATAGAGTCTCATTGATTCATCTTTCTTCTTAACAAACAGAACAGGTGCTCCCCAAGGTGACCCACTAGGGCGTATGAACCCCTTATCTAGATTCTCTTGGAGTTGCTTCTTCAATTCCTGCAACTCAATTGGGTCCATTCTATAAGGTGTCTTTGAAATAGGCAAAGCACCCGGTACGAGTTCTATTGAAAACTCAACTTCACGATTCGGTGGAAGACCCGATAATTCCTCCGGAAATACATCATCAAACTCCGGTACAATGGGCATGTTCTTAATGGTGAGTTTCTCACCAACCATTTGAGATAAATAACCTTCATTTAGTGGAATCAATACCAATAAAATGGAAGAAATTTCCACTGGAAGGTTATGTTCATCCTTGCATCGATAGACGATCATAGATTGATCTGGAATATTAAATGTGACTTCCCTTCTTTGGCAATTGATATGAGCTCCATGTAGAGAAAGAAAATCCATGCCAAGAATCACATCAAATTCCACCATAGGAAGGATCACGAGATTTGCAGGAAGCACTTTCCCACAAACTTCAATCGGAGAAGAATTATAAACTTTTGATGCGATTTTTGTGCCATTAGGTGTTGTCACAGCTACCTCAATATCTAATTGTTGAGGTAATACGGTGATACCCTTAGAAAATTCTTTAGAAATAAATTAGTGGGTGGATCCAGAATCAAATAAAACATTTTCTACTTTAGAGTGGATGGTAAGTGTACCTTTCACCACATCGTTATCATACTCCACATTGCTAATAGAAATTGCATGTGACTTTCCTTTGTCTTTATCCTTAATTGTTTTTTGACGTTGACCATCATCATCAACCCTTGGATTAGGGAATTTATTGGCATAATGTCACATCTCCATGCACTTGAAACATTGAAGTGTAGTAGGTTCATTCTGTGTATCCCTTCCTTTTTTTGCATGATTAGACATCTTCTTCCCATCATCGCAACATTCAAATGCCCGATGACCTTCCTTTCCACATTTGAAACATTTACTTGTCCCTTTAAGACAACTCCCTCCATGTTTCTTTCCACACTTTGAGCATAACGGAAAGCTCATCTTCTTTTCAGTGTACTCTTTAGATTTTCCTTTGAATTCCATTTTCCTCTTCTTATCAAACCCATATGACTTATGGGTTACTCCAATCTCCATCTCAACTTTGAGAGCACATCGAACGATTTCCTCGTAGCTATTGAAGTCCCATATGGATATGGCACATCAAAGACTTGGTTTTAAGCCACTAAAGATTCGATCGATCTTACTCTCAGGTTGGATAATAATACCAGAAGCGTACCTTGCAAGTCTTGTAAAATTTTCTTCATAGGTACCAAAAAATTCATCATCCTTTTTCTTCAGTTCAAGAAACTCTTTCTCCATCTTTGTTCGGAGAATACGAGGGAAGTACTTATTGAAAAATAAGTTCTTGAACTCGTCCCATTCCATGGACTCAATTTCATCCCTTGGCCTCGTATTCTTAATAAGATTCCACCATTGATCAGCATCAACCTCCAAACGATACACTTCTAAGATGACTTTACCATGCTTAGAACATTGAAGAACTGAAAATATCTTTTTAGTCGTACTAATCCATTGTTCAGCAACTAATGGATCAGTAGACCCACTGAATGAAGGTGGACGCTGTCTCATGAAGGATTCAACAGAATGTTGCTCCATCCTTTGCTCATTTGGATGTCCTGCATGATTCATAGCTTGAGAAAGTTGTGCGAGCATGGCTAGAAGATTTTTCATTCCATCTCCCATAAAGTTTGGTTGCTCAGGGGGACAATCATTGCATTGCCCATTGCATTCCGTATTAACACGGTTCCTTCGGGTTCCAGCCATTGACTAAAACCAAGAAGAATAGTGTGAGCAACACTAATTATAATAGGAAAAACATATAATAAAGAATAAAATTTCACACTTAAGGTCTTATCCTTGGTTATTCATGACCATTTATAAAACACTAATATTGTGTTCTATGCTTAGACTTATCCTTAGGGTTCTTACTAAGGCTTTCGCATCCGAGTTTCTAAAGGATGACTATACCTTTCCTCTAATACCAACTATAACAACCCATACTTTACAAACAATGTTATTACTTCAGAATTGAAGCACACTTATTGCAACATATAACAAAACAACGAAAGGACCATATTGTTATAGAGTCTTTAGAAACTGGGAAACATAAACAACTGGTTCATAAAGCATCTACTTTGCCTCCCATTTATTTCATCATATCTAGAGTCCCTTTTTGGCATATCCTACTTAATAACCTTCTTCCTAACCTGGGGAAATAAAACATACAAAAGGGTGATCTCAAATTCTCAGTAAGGGTAAACAAAAGAAATATCAATCACATCATATACATAAGAACATAACTTTTGGAAATCTTAACCTGCAAAAGAGATCATAATATCATAACATGGGATAAATCATAGAAGTGAAATGTAATCCCAATAATCATAACAGAAAACATGAAACTTTGTGTCATACACACATAATCATAGAGAATCATTTCTTGTTAGTCAAGACTCATTGCCAAGACTATCTTAGTGGACAAAGTCCATTTCTGAACCGAGTCACCCTCGTTTCAGTCCTGTTTCACTGAACCGATATAACCTACCATTCCATCCATGTCTATCTCATGAGATATAAAATCTTTACCCAATGCATTGGATGGAGATATAGGTCCCACCCATCTCATAATGATACCATTTTTATGTATGCCACAAAATCAGAAAGCTATACTTCATAGCATAACCCATGTAATAAAAATGGGAATCTTAAACATTGTGACATCATAAAACAATTCATATAAGATAAAGGAATTCATAAAAATAATTCCATCACAACATAATAAAATCAATTTAATAATAGGGATAGAAACCGAACCCTTTATTATCTTAGATGGAAAATAATTTTGATAAAGCACTTGAACTCCATTCCTGAGGAAAATATCCTTTCTACTTCAAAAACATTTTCCTTTCTTTAACATGTCATAAGATTTTAAACTAAAAGAAGTTGATTAAAAATAAACTTGAAAACATGTAAAGGAATATTTTTGGAAATAATGTTTTAAAAATCCATTCATGTCGTATAAGTTAATAAAACATTCATCGTACTTTTATCAGAAATGTCAAAAAACACCTCATACGAAAAACGACAAAATATTCCTTTCATATCCTTTACTAAAAACTCACCGAAGGGTAAAAATGGATTTAAAAAATTGTAGGTGGATGGAAATAATATTACATATTGAGGATAAATTGATGTGGATGATAAAATACACCCCAATAAATACTAAAGTATAAACAATCTCAGATAAAAATGAGATTGTGATATTTCCCTTACCTTAGGTCTGATATGCTTTGTACGTGTCCGAACCTCCTGTATAATGATTTAAATACTGTTATTGACTTATTCTAGAATCATACTTATTTTTATGATATCATATGTTGTCATATTATTAGCTTCATAGTAGTAATATTTCATTGCTACTTGTTATTCGGGTGTTTATAACTTTTTGTTCTTATGCGTGTTTTGTTGAATAAATTCTTATTCTTCTCTTTAGGTTATAGATAACTCATTTCCAGAATGGTATTAGTGTATTATATATCATATTAATTCATTCAATTCATTTATACAATCATTATGAAATGAAGATCATGTAGAACAAGTCGCATCACATTGTGGAGACGGTATTCCGTACATACGCACGAGTGATGATATTGTTTCTACGATCATTGAATTGTATTGGATTGTATGTATTCTATTTCAGAATCAGTATCACTTTATAATAGTCATATATAATCATTATTTACACCATTATACCCAACCAAGTGATGTGGTGGTGGAAAATATATTACACAACGGTGTGGAGACGGTATTCCGTACGTACGCACGCGCGGTGATTTCTTTTTCCGTAGGATGGATAGATGGTTAAATATGGTTTATCATACATATAATAACATATTAGTATATGAGTGATACTTATGTTATTAGTTTACAATGAAACAACTAAAGAAGAAGATGTGGAAGAAGAAATATAGATGAAAGAATCGGTAACGGACATTACCTCTTCTTTGAAGTGCTTCTTTGAGACCTTCTTTTTTGGGCACTAAAATTGGTCTTTGAAGAAGACCAGGACCTCTAGGATGTCTCTAGGGAATTTTATAGGAGAAATTGGTAGGGTTTGGCCGAGCATGAAGGCTCAAAGTTGTGTGAGGAAGAGGGGGAGGAGGTGCCCTTTTATAAGGGGGGAGAGGGGCACCTTTGGAATAACTAAAAATATTATTTTATTATAAAGTCAAGTTAGGTTTTAAATAGCTCCAAATTGATTTATTTCGATGATAAGCTGGGGATGGGTCGAAATACTCTCATCAAATAGAATTTAGACAAGTTTAGGTTCCTATTGTAACCTTATCATTTAGATTTAACATTAAGTTAAACAATTTTACTTTTACCGTGTCTTCTTGTGTTCTTATACTATAAGATTAATAAACATACTATATCAAGCCAAACAAACCCCAAGATTTTTATTATTAATATATATAACCTTATCTAAGTCATTTGGCTGAACCATATATTTTTAGGAATAAAATAACAATTAATAATATAATATTTGTTTTAAAAAACTATTTTATGTCCATTTTGACACTATTTAGTAATTGATTTTTGTGAAAATCATAACAGAATGATATGTTCGAAAAAATTTAATTAAATCAATAATAACTTTTCATATTAACCTAGAAAATTATTTGAATTCATAAAAAGACTCAAATTATATTTATTTGGGTATTTATAACAGCAATTATGTCAATATTTCATTAATAAGATAATTACTACATCATCGTTGTGTCATAAATAAATTAAATTATTTAAAGTCTAAAAATTACAAATAAAATATTATTATGTAGGAAATCTATTTCTTTTTCTAATAAATATTTATAGTCTAATTTATCTTATGTATAACCCCATATTAAAAATGATTTAGTTATTAAACTTTGATTTTAACTATTTTAACCCTTCTTTAAATAAATTAATAATAAATGTCCTAATCTAATCCAAGTTGGCCTAAATGGTCATATTTTATTCCTATGTTTGTTTTTGGTCGAATTACACTTGTCCAATATAATTAGGACATGTGTTAGGGTAATAATAATATCATTTTTACCCTTAATCACCCTATTTACTTTTAACCGTGGTAAAGAAAGGTAAAAAGTTACTATTCACCAAAAATTATTTTCCTCTCATTGAACCACATTTTAGTCCTTGATATTAACTGTGTCTCTCAGATTTTTGAAATTCCACTCACAGAAGCTGTAAAATTAAGTTTTATGAAAAATTCAGTTTTTTTAACTACCACTTAGTGGTTTCACTATTCATAAAAAATTGAAATTTTTCAGAAAAATACCAAAATTTCACCCTAGGCTAATTTCGATATTCCGAATCCAAAAATGAAGTCCATTTTGAAAAATAAAATTTATAAAATTTCCAAAAGTGGTTATTACTATTCATAACTGTTAGTTTTAATAATATTTAAATAGTATATCATTGTTTATTGAAACTCGGTGTTGCGTACGACGCAAGCTATCGAGGAAGCTCAAAATTTCGTGTAAAGCAAGCCAACCAAGTTTTGTGTGTAGAAAAATATTCCTTTGATGATTTATATAACATAAATGTCTCGGGTGTTACATTGTTAGATTTTATTTTTATTAAAGAGTCACAACCCATGTACATTCCTATTAGTTGTCAGAATAACCAAGACGATAATTGATTTTGATTGCTAAAATAATAAGCAGTTTCTTACAATTAGAAGCGGATAAAGATATGGTTTTACCAAAAAAACTAATAATAAACTATAGATAAGTAGTGGAGAATATGGTAATGAAGTTGATGTAGCACAATGATATTTGATAACTTCATTATTAGAGAGAGTTCCTTTAGGATCTTATTTATCAGAATATTAGTCTTATAATATCTCAATCGTGTATCAAGATAATAATTTGTATAATCAAGTATTTTAAAATTCATCTTGTCCATTGCATTGTATGACTCTAGGTCTAGTATTTCACTAATCACTAATGATTATCTTCATTTCTCTTTTCATGGGAGTTTCCTAAACCCTTGATTTCCTTTCTATAATTACATTTTTTTACAAATGGAATCAATTAGAAACCTGTTTAAAAATCAATCTTATCAAATAATAATATTGACATGCTTAAATTATTGTATTAAAATAATTAAAACATATTATAGTAAGTTTTTTATAATAAATGGAAATTCTATAAACCAATAAAATTATAAAAAACACTCCCAAAAACATATTGGAAATCAATGATAAGAAAATATAAAAATATAAAAGAGAATAATTGAAATGAAAAAAATAATATTTCGATAAAAATTTTAACATTATTTTATCATTTATAAAAATAAATTATGTTCATTATATTATATATTTATTCTAATATTTGTTAGTTTAATTATATTTTTTATAACATATTAATAGTTATAATATAAACTATGTCTAAAAAAGTGCATAAATTAATAATATAAAGCTCATTTTACCCTTTATATTTCCACAATATTTTCCCTATGAAATATCTTACCCATGTTCATTGAAATATATATTTATTTTTACATGTAATAGTATTATAATAATAAATTTATGATACCTAATTTTTAAAAATAGTAGATAAATTGATCATGCTATAAAAATTATAAAATTTCTAACTTAAAAAAATAAATTAAATTTCTGATCAAAAGAGAATATGACATTGAATTGGTTAACTTATTATTTCATCAAGGTGAATGTTAGGTATACTGATGATATGAACAAGTTTGACATGTTGTCACATACACATGTTAGTATGAAAATTACTGATGTTGTTTGTTTTATTTCATGATATCACTTGAAATATATTCATGGTAATGTGAAATATATTTTTTATCTCTTGGAATAATTATCTCAGTCACAGTTTAAAAATTAACACCTTAAATCTATAAAAAAACACATCATCTGATTAATCAATAGAAAACACTATAGGAACCTTCATTGATAAATCATGAAATTTATTTCACATAAATTAAAAACTACTCATGTAAATATTAAAAAATAATGAAGGTAAAAAAAATTATTTCGGGAAATAGAAAAATAATATTTGTGGTATGTTTTTATTTCTCATATAGTAACATAAAACACCTAATGGTATAATAATTATATTCCCTAATTGGTTGGTATTGTTACTCATGATAACTATTAAACACCTCATGGTAACATTAAATAAATTATTAATTGTAGGTTAGTATATTTATTGTGTCAAATAGAAGGAAATTCTGAAGGAGGTGAATTTCATAGAGCATGGTGCTTCACAAAGATGAATGATCATACCATTTCACATATATGAGTACTATTAATTCATCAATTAAATATTGTACTGATTAAGGGGGTATATTTATAAAAAAGATGAAAAATATTTAACAAAACCAGGAATGTTTCACTTGGTGGAGTGCTTGGTGAACTAGAGAGGATGTTTTCCAAGAACATGTTGCATAAATAGATTTGTATGAAGCCTCATAATCAAGTGGATGTGAGAAAAAAAGTGTTACCATGGTTCTATTCTACTAATAGTTGTAGGAGATATGTTGAGGGTGATGAATGGGTTACAATGAATAATATTAATATATAAATATAATGATATATATTTACAATAGTGAAACAAATCAACATAATATAAAATATGAATTTTAGAATTATAATTTTAAAAAATAATTATAATTAACTATAAATCATAAAAATAATATTAGGAAAACTAATAATATATATGGTAATCTAAATAAGAATATATATATATGTTTGTGTGTGAACAAATATTAGTTATATGATTAAATAAATTTATAAAATTAATTTTTAAAATTATATTATTAAAATATCCAGAAATTCACACGTGTAATAATAAGACAATAAAAATTAATCAATTATTATATACTAATAAAATAAAAAATATATATAAATTTTTAACAAATTTTAAATAAAATAATTTCGAGTTAATTATAATTTTATCAAACATTAATAATTAAGCATTAGAACACAAGTTCAATCACTGAAAACATCTCCATTTATTAAATCTCAAAACTAAATATATATTCATATTTGAAAAAAATATTTTCCTCATTTTTAATTATTATAAATAATAAAATAAAATAAATACTCAAAACATTCTACCACATAAATTATAATAAAAATATAAATAAAAATAATTAAGAAAGTTGAACATTTTTATAGTAATTAATATTTTAAAACATTACTCTTATAAGAGGATATCTGAAACTGTATCCAAATTTAAAAGAAATTCATTCTAATAATAGGATAAACATGAATCTAATATTCCATGATCAAAAATCATTTTTTCAAATATTAAAAAAAATAATGTTCTTGTAAATAAGTCAGCACATTGTTATTTCTTTCAAAAAAAAACTACAAATTAATATCTTCCTTATTTGTATGACCTCATAAAAACTGAAATCTTACATCTATATTTTTTTTAAAGAGTTTTAAAGGAAATTTTGAAAATTAAATTTCACTATAAAGATCAAATGATACTAGAATTTTATCAAATCTAAAAATTGAATCGCAAAAGGTCTGTAAAATCTATATAATTTGGGAAAACCATTTTGTAAAATGAATATACTTATCCCTAAAAGTAGATATAGTAACGATATTTTAATTTCAAAAGACCATGAAATTTAATTTTTACCAGGAAAATGACACAAACATGTTCTTCTTTTTTGGTACAGAATAAAACATTTGAAATAATTGTTCAAATAAGAAAATTAAATATATAAATTTTTAATTGAATAAATTAGACGAGAATCAATACTTCCTTTAATATATATAATAAATATCATAATAACATTTAGATGATTTTTTTATGTCTTTGAATTCAAACTTGAAAATAAATGGACAAAAAACAAATATATAGTCTAGCTGCTTTGAAATATAGTGTTGCATGTATCATTCCTCTATATAATTTAACATTAACACACATTCCAAATTTATAAGAATCCAATATGGAATTTTTTCTAATGGATGTTTTCAATGATTTTCCTAATTCATGGAGAAACATTTTAACACATTCTATTGTATACATTTATTGATTTAAAAAAATATCAACTTTTATTTGATTAATTCATACACCCAGATAATATATCAATCTCCCCATAAAAATAATATAAAAACTTGTAATTATTTTAGATAAATCGTTACAATGTAAATCATTTATTAAACCAAATATCATATCATCAACATATATATACATAATAAAAAACATTTAAAAATTTCATTATAAACACAGTATAATCATCTTTTACTTTACAAATATAGTTTGAAATAAAAATTGTAATAGTTTCTCATACTAATCTTTAAGGGATTTCATATTTCCATAGAACCTTTTTTTATATTTAAAAAAATGGTTTGGAAATTTTTTATTATCATATATAGGTTTTTAAAAAAATTACTTCTTTATAAATTATTCTGTCCAAAAATTTACTCTTAACATCCAATTAAAATTATATTATATTATAATAATCGGTGAATGTTATCAAAATTATAATAGATTCTATGTTGGAAATAGAATAAAAAATAATATTAATATATTTTTTTCTTCAATATAATGTCATCGGAATTTAGTATTTATTTATTATTAAATATGATTACAACTTCATCACATATATTATAAAAATCAAACTATATTCTATTTATATTTTTATAATTTCATAATTCATCTAAATATAACGCATTATGTCACTCAAATTGATTTAATTTTTTAGGAAAATTATTATTGAGTTTGAATAAATTAAAACATCCTCAATATTAATAGCTATAAAATCGATAACAAATACAAAATTACCACAATAATATAAAATATATATTTTGGTTTATATACCATATTAAAATTTTCAAATTAATTTTTCAATAATATGGTCCTTCATAGTTTTACACTATTTATGATTAGTTTGTTAAGATATTTTCTCCACATAAATTGGTGGCTTACCATTTTTGTGTTCATTATTTTTATAATATTTGAATTCTCTAAAACTGTCTTCATATTTATTTACATCTATACACTACATGATACTATTATTTCCATTATCAATAATATGAAAAAACACTTCATCCAAAAATGTTATCTTATTTAAAAATATATATTAATTACTATTATTAGAATCACCAAAACAAATTCCATGATAACATATACAATAATGTGTTTCTAAAATATGTTTTGTGATTAAATTAATGAACCTGAAACCAAATTACAAAAAATATTCATTTTTGGGATTATTACAATTAAAAAATTAATATGGAGTTTTATTTAGAAAAATTATATTAGAAAGTCTACATAAAAAATGACATGTTTCAATGATAAATTCGTGGAAAAAATATTTTATACACATTATAAAAAATAAACATTTTAAAAATATTTATTGAATTAGTCTATTTTTTCTTACCCTGTGAAATTTATTCGACAATCTATGGTGATTAAATATAATTTGTATACCCATTGTGTTGAAAATATTTATCAAATTATAAGTTAAACAATAAATCATCTCTATCACTTCTAATAGATATGGTTAACATATTTTTAGAATTTTGAATAAGTTTACCTAAAAAATTGAATTAGTTTAGAGATTTGATTTTATGTGATGATAAATAAATCATATTTAATATACTATAATCATCTAATATTAAAAATCCATATTTGATTCCACAAAAACTAATAAATTTTATATCAAAAAATAAATCAATATATCATTTTTCAATTTATCTGGATGTATGATAAGCATTCACATATTTAAAACAGTATTTATGTTTCATACCTGTTAGATATAAATCATAGATAATTTATATACTTGTGTCTATATTTTGATATTTTAGAACATGTTTTTACATAGAAATTTTTTCAATAGTCTGAAATTTTCATGTCCAACCCTCATATACTGTAAAATATAATCTGTTTCGAGATTATTTAAAATCATAACTACTACTTGGTTGTCTTAAAAAAACCAATAGTCTACACTTTATTATTTCAATTTTAGAAAATTAAACAAATTTATTTTATAGAACTGTGCATTAATCGTTTAGAAATATTTAATTCAATACATCATTATAGAGTTAAGATATACTTATTAAATTCGGTATTAAACTATATGAAAATATTAAATTTCAGATAATAATAGTCTTAAGAAAACTTGCATCACTAATACATTTAGTTTTTTCATATAATATATCCCAAAATGTGACTAAGCCCCCATTAAATTAATTAAAAGATATAAATATATAAAAATTACTTTTCTAGTTTTTAGAACACCCACTGTCTAAATATCATGAATCATAAAGACCTATAAGTTAGATTTCTAGAAATAAATCAATAATATATTATGTTTTGTCACCCAATCTAACATGGGTCCAATAATAATTTTAGTAGAGATGTTTTCACTAAAAAAAGATTTAAATCTTCTTTTTGTTGATGTTTCAAAAAATATAGACATATATTTTTAATTATTTATAAATGATATTCTAAATAGAAAATAATATTCATTGTTATAATTCTATTGAATTAAACATTTAAAATATATTATAGTTGAAATAAATCTATTTGATATTTTTTTACAAGAGTAGTCTTATTCATCGTAGTTGATAAACTAGTATAACAAAAACCATAATTGTTATAGTTTTGTTTCATCATTGAAATATTTTTCAAAAATTATAATTTTCCTCTAATTAATATAGATAATCATTAATTATGATAATCAAAATCCTTATTCAAATCTATACTCTATTTTTAGGTTATATCTAAATTAATATAGTATTTTATATTGGAATAAAATACTATTTTTATATGATTCTTATTTACATTAACTAACTTATTGTTTTTAACTTTTTTCTATATATTTCTCAGTAATAATGAATCATTTATTTATCAAATTATCATTTTATTTAATCCTTTTATTGAATTTATAATTACTATAATAAGTATTAGAATTAGAATAAGAATCATTTTATTATTCATCATCATAAATTTCATTATGATCGATATTTTTAGCAGTAATTAATTATGTAAAAAATGAATCAGTTTCAGTACATTGTATAGCCATCAAATTTTTTTAATTGTCTATTTTTCACTACTTGAGTCACTATTTGAGTCTAAACTATCTTAGAAATATAATACAATAGACATAGAACTATATTCTTTTATCCTTTTGTTTTCACCTTCATCAGTACGGTTGATTTTGGCCCAATCATTCCTCATGATCCCTTTTATCATATACTAATAATAGGTTAGTTCTGAAACATAATTATTACTGATATTATTAACATCCTTTTAATCCTTTTTGAAATTATTTTTGAACTACCCTTTTCCAAATTAAATTTCTATAAAAAAGATAAAAATAATGTTAAAATGAGCCAAATATTTTCAACTTTACAAGAACATAGATTTAGAAGAGTTAGAAGTTCATTAAGATAATACTAAAAATTTATACCCATCCTTTTCATATAATACTCATCATAAATAAGTTTTAGTTCATATTGAAATTATAGAAATGAAACTATTAGTTCATCTTTGTTATACATTTTATAATTATTATTTTTATTAATCAAAACATTATTTATATTTCAACTTTTTTAATTCCATTAGTACCATTTCAATCTGATTTTCAGTATCCATTACTTAACCAAGACCACTCATACTATTTTTAAAACATGTTATTTAGTGGAAAACCTAGTAAAATAACTATATTCTCCCATATTTAAATAATCATATTTTCATGTATCATTCACATCTCGGTTCATTGAAGAAAATATATACCATAATGTGTAACTTATAGATGTATCCAAATGATGTGGGTTGTATTATAGGTTGAAACATGGAAATACTGACTTCTAATTATATAACTGAAAGAAATTATTTTTTACATTATAATTCAAAACAAAATTTATAGTATCATTACCAAAAATTGAATTTATATTAGTGTTGGGTAGACCATATGATTTCATAATGACTGTAAAGTGATCAAAAATTAACTAATTTAGGCATTCCACCATTCAATAATTTCAATACCAATAATCACATATATAGATGAATATAGGATTTGAGGAATCTAGCCTGTGTTATCATTAAAACATTATATATTGAAGAAGATATTAGTATTCCATATACATTTAGAAGTAGGATCATGAACTCATAATATAGAAATAAAGAAAAAAACTATATACATTGCAACAAGGAATTGAATCCAACTGTTTGTATTTGGAAAAAGATTGAAAGTGGTAAACTGTACATAAGAAGGGCCTACACTTTGATATTAATTTTTGTATTGAAATAGATTGAAAAAATATAATGCAGGGGGTTAACTGTAATTTAATAAAATTCTAACAATAAACAACAATATTTTATTATTTAATAATTTAAAAATAAGGTAAAGTGTTGAAATTAGAGTGTAATAAAAATTAAAATAGGAATAAGATATATTTATAGTGTATCATATCACTATGATCATAGTCCATAGTTAAATATTATATAATAATTTGAGATATTGATATATAATAAGATTTTTTTAAAGCATTGATAACATGTGTACAAACACTTCCATTTTCAATACTGAGATTTCCAACTAGAACATTTTACATGGAGTAAAAACAAAGCATGTCCTTAATTTTATTTTGGAGTGACCATACAATAATATTAGTATTCATTTCTATAATAAATTATTTTGACATTCTTTTTATTTGGAAAATCATAAATGTTGAACCATCTGGAATTAAGTTGCTTTATTGTGTTTTGATAATCCCAACCATTCATTATTTATATCTTGATTATGCTTAATAAATTCCAAATATACTTTAATATATGTTGTTACCTTCATTATGCTTAAATTAAGTCTTTTGAATTATCAGATATATGTTTACTATGACTTAACTAATTCTTCCAAGTGAAACCTCAAACAGTTTTCAGCTACCGTTACAAACTAGCTACTGATACAGAGTAGAGCAACCATTAGACAGTAGCTACCGTCATAAAAAATAGCTACCGTTACAAGCTTGCAACCGTTACAGCTCACAGCGACCGATACAGTTAAGTCTACTGATATGTTGGAGCTACCGCTATAAGAGAGCTACCAATACAGCTACCGGTACAGCTACCGATACCCAACTGATACCCAAAGTACATCGCTGCTTCAAAATCTACTGATAGAGCTACTGATACAATGAAGTCGACAGTTACCACTATAGCAAAGTTGACAGTTACGGATATGTTGAAGTCCATCGTTATGCTACCGATAAAGAGCTACCACTACCGTTATAAGGTAGATCCACATCTACCCATAAAGAGCTACCTCTACCAATACAAGGCAGAGCCACAGCTACCGATAAAGAGCTATCACTACTGATACAAGGCAGAGCCACAACTACTGATAGAGAGTTACCGCTACTGGTAAAGGCAGAGCCACCGCTACTGTTACAAGTCCACCGCTACCGATACATCAAGTCTACCGACAGACAAGCCTACCGTTACAAATGTCTACCGATACTCAGACCTACAGACACCTACTGTAACCCAAGTCTACCGATATCAAAAGCTACTGTTCTAGAGACAAAACCCGACACTGCTTTAATTTCTTTATCTTTGTTTAATCTAACCAATAGTCATATCAGGTATATTTTAATACAATGACATTTATTTAATGTGTTCTGTTGGATGTTAGAGAACCGTACCTCGTACCTGCAAAAAGTAAATCATCCTTTGCCGGAGCACGTGCTTTAAATAAAGGAAGGATTTGCTACTAAAAGCGAGTGGCATATAAACGAATACAAGAGACATACAGACCACAAGGTGTGATGGAAGAACAAAAGAGTGTGAATGCAAATAGAGGACTGAACTTACACGAAGAACTGATTCTTTACTGCATACCAGTGAAGATCTGAGAACGAGAACATAAATCAAGAGCTTCATCAACTGTCTCTACATATGGAAGTCAAGGAAACAGACGATACTCTGTTTTCCAAAAAAAAAACCAGAAGAGGACTCAGAGTGAATTCTGATCAATCAGAGGAGTCCAGAACTACACGACAATCACTAGAGCAATTTCTAAACTCTAAATATTTGGTCTGTGATTTATCTTTTTACATATTGAGCAGTGTGTGTTATATGCTGTATTTTACACACACATTGTCTCCTGTGCCTTAACTGGAGGATTTGTAAATCCTCACTCAACTCTCTTACCTCTTTTATTTCCCACTGGGATAGTGGTAGAAGTCGTTTGACATGGACAGCTAGTTGTTATTGTGTTTGTTCCCACGAATAACTGTGGCAGAGGTCTTGGACCTGGACAGCTAGTTGTTGTTGTTATCCTCAATCAAGGGTGTGGATCACTTTTATATAATGTTTTGAGATGACTAAGTCTCGGCTTGAGACTAAATCTCTTGGTTATATCTGCTGTGCTATATCTGTCAAAGTCATTCTTTTATTCCACTGCTATGTTCTTTAAAACCAAAACTGTTTTAAAGTCACATTGATAATTAAACTTGCAAGTGTTTATATTAGTTGTAAATCAGTAAGTTAGTTTCAAAAGTTAATCAACCCTTCTGATTTGATTAGCTGGGAAATAATCAATCCCTTGAGAACCTAACATAACCTTTAATTTGGTATAAATTCACTACAGTTTAATTTTGTATTATAATTGGGGGTTTTTAAGACAAAGTTTTTAAAACAGAAAATTTTAATTGGAACTAAATTCCCCCCCTCTTGAGTTTCCACTCCGACCAAAATTTGGTATCAGAGGTAGTTAAAATATTTTCTAAAGTACTCTTTTTTTAACTGTGATTTTAGTTTAATTTTAATGTTCTTAAAATTTCTGTTACTTCTAAATTTTTATCTCTTTAAAATCTTTGCTTTAATTTAGTTATCATGGACAATAGAGTTGAAGGTGTTGCTACCAATAGACCACCCTTTTTCAATGGCACTAACTATGCTAAGTGGAAAATCAAGATGAAAATTCATTTAGAGAGCATGGGTTTTGATATTTGGACTGCTATAGAATCTGAATAGAAAATACCAACTACTGGTAGATCTACTTCGTATGAAGCTACTAAGACAGCATACAATAATAATTATAATGCTATGAATGCTTTATACTATGCTCTAGGAGATGAGAAATTTAATAGAATATCTGCTTGTAAAACTGTATATGAAATTTGGGATACCTTAGCTGTTTCTCAGGAAGGAAAAACTAATCTTAAGGAGATGAGATTGGATACATGTACTATTAAGTATGATAATTTTAAGATGAAGCCTGATCAACCCATTTATGACATGTGTCTCAGGTTAAATGAAATTGTCAACACAATGACTTCTCTGGGAAAGGATGTTCCAGCAAAGGAACAAATCATGAGAATTTTGAGATGTCTACCTGAAAGATGGAGAGGAAATTCTGTCTCCATTAGAGAATCATGTGACATTGGAGAACTGCAAGTCAAGGAACTAATTGGAATGTTGATGATGTATGAAGAAGAACTCAAGGTTAACAAAGAAGAAGATGATGAACCAAGAAGGAAGTCTATTGCCGTCAAAAATATAACCTCAAATAATAAGTTTAAAAAAAGATTCAAGCCATCAATGAACGTTCAAGCTGTGAAGACAGTGAGAGTGATTCTGAAAGTGATGCTGAGATGGATCACATCGCTAGAAGGTTTAAGAAATTTTATAGGAAGAAGAAGTTTTTCAGAAAGTCAAACTATAAAGGTAAGTATGACAAAAAAGTTCATTGGAAAAAGGATTAGAAGAAGCCCGATAAATCAGATGAAGATGTCTGTTATGAATGCAAAAGGAAAGGACACATAAAAGCAGACTGTCCAAATCTGAAATACAAGAAGAAGTAGGAATACAAGGATAGAAAGTATAAGAAAGCCATGAAGGCTACTTGGAGTGCTTCTGATTATAGTTCTAGTGAATCTGATGTTTCTGAAACTGAACACATAAACAAGGAGAACATGTGTTTTATGACAAAAACTTCTCAGGTAACATCAGATTCTCCTGCTTCTAATTCATATTATTCTGGAGATGATTCTGAATGTGATAACATGTCTAAATCTGAACTGTTTGAATATTGTGATATGTTAGAGGAAACCTGTAATGAGATGAAAGACAAATACAAAGGTTTAAATAAACAGTATGTTTTAACTGATAAACATAAATCTGATCTGGATATTGAAGTCGAAAAGAATGCTCATTTTCATAAAGAGAATACTGAACTAAAATTATCTAATGAGAAACTCAAGAAAGACTTAGAGAAATTTACCAATGGTAAAGATACTCTTACTCAAATTCTAGGTAAGAAAATTGCACCTAGATACACTACTGGTATAGGATACCAACCTGGACAAAAAAATACCAGAACTAGATTCATTCCTAAATCTGGATAGAATGTTGCTAGCTCTGAAACGTCATATGCTTCAACTAGATATATTCATAGTTATGGATCTAATAAGGTTTATCTTTCAAAATCTGTTGATTCTAGAAATTTTATGGGACCCATTAGACAAATATGGGTACCTAAAGTGCTATTGGATAACATGTCTGGACCCAAGAAAATCTGGGTACCAAAATCATTTCATGTTTAAATCTGTTTTGTAGGAAACCTACTTAAAGAGCTCTTGTAAAAAGACCCGGTAATTGGACAGTGGATGTTCAAGACATATGTCAGGAGACTTGTCATGTTTTAAAAAGCTTAGTCAGAGTTGATGGAGGGTTTGTCACTTTTGGTGATAACTCAAAAGGAAAAATCATCGGCTTAGGCCAGATTGGTAACACTGACTTAGTATTAATTTCTAAAGTTTTTTTTGTTGATGGACATAAATAAAATTTGTTAAGTATTTCTCAGTTATGTGATGATGGTTTTTATGTTAAATTTAGAAATGATTCTTGCAATGTTTTTAATTCTAAAAATGATTTAGTGTTTTTAGCTTTGAGAAATGAAAATTTTAATTCTGTTGATTTAAATTATTTAGCTAAGCAAAATATTACTTGTTTAAATGCTTTTCATAAAGAGTCATGTCTTTGGCACAGAAGATTAGGACACTGCAATGTGCATTCACTTAGAAAACATACTAGGAAGAACTTAGTTAGAGACCTACCCAAACTTGAATTTCCAGCAGACAAAGTTTGTAATCTATGTCAAAAGGGAAAGCAACATAAAGATTCCTTTAAATTAAATATTGAAGTGTCAACTTCTCAACCTCTCGAGTTAGTTCACATGGATTTATTTGGACCTTCTAGATTTTCTAGTTTAAATGGGAAGCATTATGTCCATGTTCTTATAGATGACTTTTCTAGATATACTTGGGTATATTTTCTAGCTCACAAAAGTGAAGCATGTTCTTGCTTTATAAAATACTCCAAGGCTGTAGAAAACCATAGTGGACTTAATATTAAAACCCTGAGAAGTGATCATGGTCGTGAGTTTAAAAATCATGAGTATGAATCTTACTGCTCACACAATGGCTATAGTCATAATTTCTCTGCCCCTAGGACACCCCAACAGAATGGTGTAGTAGAAAGGAGGAATACAACCTTGCAAGAAATTTCTAGAACTATGCTTAATGAGTATGACCTACCTATTTATTTTTGGGTTGAAGCTGTAAATACATCTAGTTATGTTATCACTAGAGTCTTGATCAGACCTGTTCTTAAGAAGACACCTTCTGAGCTGTGGAACCATAGGAAACCTACGGTTAACTACTTCAATGTTTTTGGATGCAATGTCTTTATTCTTAATACTAAAGACAATCTTGATAAATTTGCTTCCATGAGTGATGAAGGAATTTTTCTAGGTTACTCAACTTCCAGTAAAGCGTATAGAGTTTTCAATAAAAGAACCAAATGTGTGGAAGAATATGTTCACATAAAATTTGAGGAAACTGATCCACATGAACCTAAGACCTCACTTGAATGTCTTGAAGATGATCTCTATGGTTTGAACCTTAATGATAAAGACAGTGGACCTGTAGTTAAAACATCCAGTTTTGGAATTTTTACAGACCCTGCTTCTGTTGAACCTCAACCTATAGATGAACCTGAAATCTCGAGTCCTACCTTTTCATGACCAATTAGGATTCTAAATAATCATCTGTTATATGTTGTTGTAGGAAATCTTGAGAGAGGGACACAGACTAGAGCTTCTCTTAGAAATCAGGTTGAACATCAAGCCTTCTTGTCACAGCTAGAACCTAAAAATATCAAAGATGCTATCAATGATGAATTCTGGGTAATGGTTATGCAGGAGGAACTAAATCAATTTGAAAGAAACAAATTCTGGAAATTAATAGAAAGACCTAAGGACACTATCACCATAGGCACAAAATGGGTGTTTAGAAACAAAGTTGACGAATCTGGAAACATCATTAGATATAAAGCTAGGCATGTTGCACAAGGTTCCAATCAAGAAGAAGGAATTTACTACAAGGAAACCTTTGCACCTGTAGCTAGATTAGAGGCTATTAGGATCTTACATGCCTATGCATCACATCTGAATTTCATGTTATATCAAATGGATGTGAAAAGTGATTTTTTAAATGGTTTTATTGTTGAAGATGTTTTTGTAGAACAACCACCTGGTTTTTCAAATCCCCATTTTCAAAATCATGTTTTTAAACTTTCTAAAGCTTTATATGGTTTAAAACAAGCTCCAAGAGCTTGGTATGAATGACTCTCAAACTTTCTTATTTCAAAAGGATTTACAAAAGGAATAACTGATCCCACTCTTTTTATAAAAAGGATTTTAAAAGATGTATTAATAGTACAAATCTATGTTGATGATATTATTTTTGGATCTTCTAAAAATTCTTTATGTACTGATTTTTCAAAAGTTATGCAAAATGAATTTGAAATGAGCTTAATGGGAGAGGATAAGTATTTTCTTGGATTTCAAATATTTCAAACTAAAGATGGTATTATTCTAAATCAAAGTAAATATACTAAGGATTTATTAAAACGTTTTGGTTTAGATAGTATTAAGGAAAGTGATATACCAATGAGTACCGCCTGTAAATTGGATGTTGATGAATCTGGGAAACCAGTTGATCAAACTAATTACAGGGGCATGATTGTGATTTTACATTATCGTACTGATAGTAGAACAGATATTATGGTTAGTGTATGTATGTGTTCTATATTTCAAGCTAATCCTAAAGAATCACACTTGCTTGCTGTTAAAAGGATTTTTAAATATCTTAAGTATACTTTAAATTTAGGCTTGTTTTATCCAAAAGGACAATCATTTGACTTAAAAAGTTATTCAGATGCTGATTTTGCTGGCTGTAAGTTAGATAGGAAGAGCACATCTGGAACATGTCACTTACTTGGAAAATCCATAGTATCATGGTGTAGTAAGAAACAAAACTCGGTTGCATTGTCTACTACTGAAGTAGAATACATTGCTACTGGTAGTTGTTGTGCACAGATTCTGTGGATGAAACACACACTACTGGATTATAGATTTAACTTTAAACATGTTTCAATCAACTGTGACAACACTAGTGCGATTAATATCTCTAGGAATCCTGTGTCTCACTCTATAACTAAACATATTGATGTTAAACCCCATTTTCTAAGAGATCAATATCAAAGAGGTGATATAAAACTTGAGTTCATAGGAACTGAACTTCAATTAGATTATATTTTCACTAAGCCTTTAAGTTCAGAAAAATTAAGTTTCATCAAACATGAATTAGGAATGATAACTTACCCTTGAAACCGTTATAGAGACCTCACCGTTAGGGAGACCTCAGCATTAGGGAGACCTCACCGTTAGAGAGACCTCACCGTTAGGGAGACCTCACCGTTATAGAGACCTCACCATTAGGGATACCTCACCATTATAGAGACCTCACCGTTAGGGAGACCTCACCGTTAGAGAGACCTCACCGTTAGGGAGACCTTATCGTTAGAAGACATTACCGGTACATTTGCGCGTTGTATTATTTTGTAAAGGCGAGTCATAAAACCATTTTATTTTATTTATGATTTATGTGATTTATGAATACTAAACTATATGAAATCTCGAACTAGACTCACTCAATCTCACTGTGAACCTGTTTGCTCGAACTCTCCTAAACCTAAACCTCTCGACCTTCAGAACCCTAGCATCAAATCCGCAATGGTCTGCGTCAAGAGACCTCAGATGACTGATGGAAGTGAAGCGCCGGCAGCGAAGAGACAAAAAGTAGCTAGTACTGATGCCAGTGGAAGTGGCAGTGGAATTGTAGCTCAGAGAAGACTAGTAAACCCACACCTATCGAAGCGTGAGATAGTTGTTGAAAAAGAGGTGTGTGCAGAATGACTTATGGAAAGCAAGTCGTTGGTTCTAAGATTGTTAGAAGAACAAGGTTGGCTAGAATGCATTGCGAACAACAGCAGACCTTATTATCTAGGACTGGTGAAACAGTTCTACGAATTTGTTCGTTTTGAAAATTCTGATGAAGAAAGTAGAATGGTATCATATGAGAATGGTCAGGAAGTGTCGTTTACTTCAGAGGAATGGGCTGAGAACCTAAGAGTTCCTCATGAGGGAAATTTTACTTATTATTCCAAATCTGTACCTTTGACCAGTGACGTGTTTCAATATGATGATTCTTTGTTGGAACTCACAGGGAATGGGACCCCTTGAAAGGTGATTGCTGCAGAGATGGTAGGAGAAGATAAGCTGTTATTTAAATTTATTCAGCATGTTGTTAGTCCGAGAAGGGGAGATTGTTCCACTTTTAGATTCCAAGACATATATCTGTTACATTTTCTGAAGCACAATGTGAGAATCAATCTATGTAGATTGATTATGGTTCAAGTGGAAGAGATGACTAGACCGAAGTCAAAATCAAATGCCTTGTTTTTCTCAAAGCTAATTTCTATGATGCTGAAAGTGAAGGAGATTGCTGGACCCCAGGATGAGCTGGTAGTGGTTAAAGATAACTTCTGTATTACAATAACTATCTATAAATACATGAATGTCAGCTGGAATCCTTGGATGAAATCTTGGGTAAATGATGATGGAAAAATTTATGAGAACTTCACTCCTCTGGATCATCCGTCTAGACCAAAGGATGTGAGAGATCCTGGTCTTGGACAAGATGAGCCAGAACCATTCTACAGTGATGATGAAGCTGAGGAGTAAGAGACTTCAGTTAAGAAGGAGGACACCCAGACTTACCCCCTAGTCCTGAGCATCATGTTATTTCTTATGGAGAAGCTAGCCCTCCAAAAGCACTAAAAATGAGAGAAACTATCTTAAAGGACAATGATTCAGAGACTCCAGAAGAAGGAGAAGAATCATGCTAATATGTTGTCAAGGACACCTCTAAAGAGGATGAGACAACCGAATCGGATCATAGATAAAATGAGGCTGATGATGAAGAAGATGATGAAGAAAATGTTGAAAAAGAGCTCAGTTTGAGTCCTCTAATAATCAGTACAGTCAGGATAGTGCCTGATTAGGAAGACATAGCAGTAGCACCTGTTGATGAGAGAGTCATTAATGTCTCAGAACAAATGGCTACTGAATTTTTTGTAATTGTAGAGGAAATTACTGAGTTACCTCAGGAAGAAGAGTTGGAAGAGATACCTAAGGAAATTTTTCCAAGTGAAGGAGAGAATATTGGCTCAGTATCAGTATAATATGACATTGATGGCTGGACATCAGATCCTAGATATATGATTCTTGTACTTTCATATGGAAATTCTGATGTGGAAGACCGACCCAAAAAGGAATTAGTTACCTTACCCGATGTGGCTGACATTGTGGCAACCAAGGAGAACCTTAAGTCTTTAAAAGTCGAATTGATAGAAGCAATAAGAGAATCAGTGGAATATATGAAGAAAAGTATGGTTGAAGAGATGAAAATCATGGAGCAATCCCTTGAGTTATCCATTGGATGTAGTGTGTCCAGTCCTGTGAAAGAAATGGTGGATGAACTTAAGGTGTTCCACACTCAAATTGAGAGTTGGACAGGAGCTTTAGTTGCTCTTAGACAATCGATTTCTTCATTGACTGCTTTGAACAGTTCTCAAACCCAAGTGCACACTGACATTAGATATATCAAAGAAGTAGTCAAACAGTTTGTGGACATTTTTTAGGCCTTTATGAAGTCAGTTAAAGAACATCTGAATAGTCAAGATGAACTTGTTCAGAAGGTGGTTAATAGTATGACTCACTCTTTCAAGGAAACAATGGCCTTCTCAATGAAACCTCTTCCCTCATCCTACACAAGTGTGAACCTTGACCAAATCTGCACTATTATTCAGGAAGAATTGGCTATGTCCAGTCCCATTGGTGCATCAGATACTCAGATTCTTGCTACCACTAGGGAAGTTAGTTGTTTTGTTCGTGATCACCTCCGGGTAGCAACTGCTTCTAAAGAGGCAATCAAAAATAAGGTGGATGCTTATTTCGAAAAAGTTTTTACCAAGCACCAAATGACAAACCATTTCATGATTTTGATTGAGAATATGAAGTCACCTCTAGTTACCCAAGCCTTCAGAGAACAGGTTAGTATGCTCAGGGAGCTCACTCATGCTTTAGATAAGTTTATTGGGAACATAGATTATTTTGTATCTACTATGGAGAGAGTTGGAAGCATCATCATGGATTTTAGGAATCTCTTGCTGCCTTTCCTATATGTGGATTGTCGGCCAGTTATTGTACCACCTACCCTTACACCATCTACCTCTGGAAGTACTCCTCAACTGAATCCAGTTCAAGCCATCTGGAGCTTGACACCTTTGATCCCTCAAAGAGAGACAGATTATCGATCTGGTACTATATCAGTTGCTGATCCACCAGTGGTTCTTTCAGGAATTCCCAAGCCCACTGACTCTAACTCTGCACCCTCTGCTGATCCCAATGGAATGACACCTGTTCAAGATGATGATTGAGTGCTTCTAGACATTTTTTTATGGGATTCATTGTATTTGTGTACTTTTCTAATTTTCCCAAATATATCTTTTTCTTATCAATCAAATACTTCATTCCTCTCTTCACTATCTATTTTAATCTGTCTATTTTCTTTCCTAGTCCTTCTTTGTTCTCTGATACCTTCATTTTTGTTAATCACAAAGGGGGAGAAATTATTGGAAACCTGTACCCAGAGAGAGAGAAAGAGAATGCTGTTCACCTAAAGTTTGTTCACCTTAGGGGACAAAGGGGGATAAAATCACTACTTTGGAGGAGAATTCTGTAGTTAAATTGATAGGGGGAGGAATATGCAAACTAAAGAATCTTGCTTGTGCTTTCGTCTGATACTACATTATTTCTTGATATATTCTTGTTTTCATATTTTTCCTCTGATTTTATTTTTTTATATCAATTCCTGAGATTTTTTTCTGATACTATACAGTTGATATCATACTTCGATATTTTTTTCCTCTAATATTACTTTATTTTGGCATAAGTTGTGATTATCAAAAAGGGGGAGATTGTTGAACCCTCTGGAAATAAGTTACTTTATTGTGTTTTAATAATCCCAACCATTCTTTCTTTATGTCTTGATTATGCTTAATAAATTCCAAATATATTTTAATATATGTTGTTACCTTCATTATGCTTAAATTAAGTCTTTTGAATTATCAGATATATGTTTACTATGACTTAACTCATTCTGCCAAGTGAATGCTCAAACAATTTTCAGCTACCGTTACAAACTAGCTACCGATACAGAGTAGAGCAACCTTTAGACAGTAGCTACTGTCAGAACAAATAGCTACCATTACAAGCTAGCAATCGTTACATCTCACAGCGACCGATACAGTTAAGTCTACTGATATGTTGGAGATACCGCTATAAGAGAGCTACTGATACAGCTACCGGTACAGCTTCCGATACCCAACTGATACCCAAAGTCCATCACTGCATCAAAATCTACTAATAGAGCTACTGATACAATGAAGTCAACAGTTATCGCTATAGTAAAGTTGACAGTTACCGATATGCTGAAGTCCACCGTTATGCTACTGATAAAGATCTACTGCTACCGATACAAGGCAGAGCCACAACTACTGATAAAGAGTTACCGCTACCGATACAAGGCAGAGCCACACCTACCGATAAAGAGCTACCGCTACCGATACAAGGCAGAGCCACAAATACCGATAGAGTTACTTCTACTGGTAAAGGCAGAGCCACCGCTACTATTACAAGTCCACCGCTATCGATACATCCAGTCTACCGATAGACAAGCCTACCATTACAAATGTCTACCGATACTCAAACCTACAGACACATACTATAACACAAGTATACCGATATCAAAATCTACCGTTCTAGAGACAGAACCTGACACTACTTTAATTTATTTATCTTTGTTTAATCTTACCAATGGTCATATCAGGTATATTTTAATACATTGACATTTATTTAATGTGTGTTGTTGGATGTCAGGGAACCGTACCTCGTACCTGCAAAAAGTAAATCATCCTTTTCCGGAGCACGTGCTTTAAATAAAGGAAGGATGTGCTACTAAAAGAGAGAGGCATATAGATGAATATAAGAGACATAAAAACCACAAGGTGTGCTGGAAGAACAACAGAGTGTGAATGTAAAGAGATGACTGAACTTACACAAAGAACTCATTCTTTATTGCATACTAGGGAAGATCTGAGAACGAGAACATAAATAAAGAGCGTCATCGACTGTCTCTACATCTGGAATTCAAGGAAACAGACTATACTCTATTTTCCAGAAAAAAACCAGGAGATGACTCAGAGAGAATTCTGATCAATCAAATGAGTCCAGAACTGCACGACAATCACTAGATCCATTTCTAAACTCTAAATATTTACTCTGTGATTTATCTTTTTTACATATTGAGCAGTGTGTGTTATATGCTGTATTTTACACACACATTGTCTACTGTGCCTTAACTGGAGGATTTTTAAATCCTCACTCAACTCTCTTACTTCTTTTATTTCCCACAGGGATAATGGTAGAGGTTGTGTGACCTGGACAGCTGGTTTCTGTTATGTTTGTTCCCACGAATAACTGTGGTAGAAGTCTTGGACCTGGAGAGCTGGTTGCTGTTGTTATCCCAGATCCAGGGTGTGGATCACTTTTATATAATGTTTTGAGAGGACTAAGTCTCAGCTTGAGATTGAAACCCTTGGTTATATCTGTTGTGCTATATCTGTCAAAGTCATTATTTTATTCTGCTGCTAAGTTCTTTAAAACCAAAACTGTTTTAAAGTCACTTTGATAATTAAACTCGCAAGTGTTTATATTAGTTATAAATCAGTAAGTTAGTTTCAAAATTTAATCAACTCTTCTGATTTGATTAGCTGGGAAATAATCAATCCCTTGAGAACCTAACAGAACCTTTACTTTGGTATAAATTCACTACAGTTTAATTTTGTATTTTAATTGGGGGTTTTTAAGACAATGTTTTTAAAACATAAATTTTTAATTGGAACTCAATTCACCACCCTATTGAGTATCCACTCCGACCAACAATAAACATATTCTTAAAATTATGAACTACTGAAGAGATGATTTATCAAATAATACCACAAATAAATTAAAGAAATTCAATCTACAAGAATATGTAGAATTCAATATAGCTCAATGATCCTTGATCTCCGTGGTTTAGATAGATTGCATTTGTGAACGTATCAATGTAAAATTACTCACCAAACACCTGAATCATGTTTCGTGAAAATAAATGTTTTATTCAAGTGTTAAAAAAAATTATTGTCCTTTACACTGCATGTGATGGTCTTTATTTACCAACGAATCACCAATGTTAATATTTATTTTTTTGGTGGAATTTCATAAGCTCGTCACCACATTACATAAGATAGTGATATTTATGAAACAGAAATACATCTTAACCTATTAAAATTTAATGCATATAAAACTATACTATTCCCTCATTTTATTTCCCACATTAAACACTTTTAAAAAATGTAATATGTTTGATAGAATAAATTATAATTTTCCAAATAAATTAAATGAAAAAAATCACTGTAATAGACATGTAACTATTAAATTATATAAATATAAAAAGTAATATTAAAAAATAAATAAAATGAATCATATGGTTTTTATAATGATTTCTATAGTATTAATCCATGAAATATATTCCATTATTGTTTTTTCATTACACGTTAATTTAAAAAAGTTTTATAACAATTTGAATAATTTTACTAAAATAGAGGTAATAAAATCTTTATAATATCTCTAAAATAAAACAGTGAAGAACATTATGTAACTCATTAGTCACCAGAATGTTTCCATGATTTTTTCTTATTCAAAAATCATATACATAGACATTAAAATATATATTTATTTGTCAATGTACAAAATTCTAGAAATAACTAATTGTTACAAAAATTATAAAAATTACAGATAAAAAACTACAAATTAAAAAAATATAGACATTTACAAAATAAATAAATTAAATAGTAAAGTGATCGTGAGAGCATAATTCTTGTGACTGGTTAATGCTCCATTTCATAAAAAAACACATTCTCTATACATACATTGTGAACATTTTCTACATGTGATCACTCACATGAAGTATCTACAAAAAAAATCATGTGATACATTTTAGTCCATATGATCACTATAAATATATTAACTATTAGATGAAAAATATTTTAATTCACCGAAAAAATATCTCAAATTTACTTTATAAAATTACTCACAATAAATATAAAAAAATAATGCTCATCTACTTTAAAAAATTAGACTACTTGGTATCATAATTCATTTTGGAATCACAAAATTGATTCATGATATCATGAAAATGATTTTATGTAACTTCAAAAATAATAATGGTTACATAATAAATAATCACATTAACTAAAAAATAATCAAAATAACTGACAAACAATCACTGTATATTTATTTTTCATTTTTTATAACATCAATTATCCCACATTCACTTTTGTAAATTCAATATTTGTTTGGTTTTAATATTCATGTAAACTAAAAAACTCAACACAATAAAATTAATGAAATTGTTTTGGATATGTTAGTTTTTTTACAATATCAAACAAGGGGGGACACTGGTGGAGATTATATTAATATAGAATGTTGTTTCACACGAATGAAAGAGAACAACTACTCAAACAGATGAGGATTAAAATTGATGGATGAGGGAGATCCCTAAATCTAGAGGCATATTACTTCTACATAACCTATATAAGAAGAGATACCATTAATTATGTATAAGATTCTGTGCATGGTGAATTGGAGTTTTAAAGATAACTGCCTAGGTGGGTTGTACATTCTCCGATGCATAAGGAGTTTCACAATTATGAGGACATCAGGAAATTGGTGTTGTCACGGATTTGATGCACTATCATTGGTATTATAGAATATGTGGGACCTGAACATTTTATACTGCACAATATATATAAAAATATATAAAAATATAAATAAAAATAATAAAAAATTACAATGATATGAAATTTAGATTTTAAATTTATAACATTAAATTATAATTAAACAAAATTAAAATTCTTATGTATAAAATTCAAAAAACATTATCATGTTTCACCTTAAAATAAATTGAGATAACTTATAAAACATTCAAAATATAAATGTTATGATAAAAAAAATTTAATCATTAATTTTATGAAAGTACTATTCAAATATTTCAATCATCAACATTGGTAATTGTATGATTGGAAAAAATCATTTTTATTTTATTTTTACATTCCCAATGATTTTATGATAATACAAATTTTTAATAAACTAAAATTAAAACAAATGTGATTTGATTATAATTTAACAAAACTAAAATAAAAAATAATTATCCCACAACTTCAAATACTAAATGAAAGATGTCTATGTCAAAATAATTTTCAATCGATTAATTATAGTCTTTTATATTGTAAAATATATTAACAAATTATCATTCTTGTGTCCATATTTTTACATTACTCAAAAGTAATCCAAATGAATGTAATCATGAAACAATGAATTGGATCATTTACTACATTTATGTAAATTTTAATTTTGTTACATGTTATTAAAAATGTATATAATATCATATTTAAGGATATACTAATATATATTGTGGGAGATGTATGTAATGGAATTATACATTTCAAATTTTCGTTCATTATTAAAATATAATAATGGAATATAATCCAATGAAGATAATTACAATCATTCATTACATTCTAAAATTTGACTATTTGGGGGAATCCAAATAAAAAATCAAAATTTTAGGATAGAGTCATTTATCGAAGGCATGTGGCTTAAATTCACATAAATATAAGTGATTGGGTGTGATAATTTTTACTAATCCATTTGTTTAAAGAATCTAATAAAATATTGTATATCAAAACATGAAAATATCAAATATCACTTTATTAGGGAGAAGCTCTTACTTAGAGATAATATCATAAAAAATGGTTCCATGATTCAGAAAATAACCGTTCCCTTGACTAATTCCATAACAATATATTATATCCAACACTTAATAGTGTTATTTGGAGTGGTTTGTCACCCAAAATCTATATAATAATTTAAATTTTATTTTAAAATAATCATTGATTTGAATATTGAGAAAGTGATATAATACAAAAGTATTCCATAAAATTAACGGAGGAATTATATTTCTAATAGAGGTGATGATAGATGTGGATAAGGGTATGATAGTTTTTCATTTTAGAAAAATACAAGAAATGATTGAATCTGATGCTTGAAAAAGAGATTTTTGTTGATTTTTATAATTAAAAAAATTCATTTAGAGAGATTATATATATCTTATAAAGATCCTTAAAGAGAACTGAATGGAGTGGTTGAAGTAGTTCTCAGATTTAATTAATTAAAAAATATAGATTTATGAGTTTCTTAATTAGGAAATAGTGAGTATAGTGTTGATATCTACACTGAATGGTTGGAGAACACTCAAAAACTACATAATATCCTATGGTGTGCTGATTATATAGTATTCAAATTAAGATTATTATTTTATTATTTTATTGATCCAATTAATTAATTAGTTATAATAGTATTTTCTATATGTATTAAACTCAAACCAATTTTTTAGAATCCTGTTTATATAGATTTGGGATGAAACGTCATGACATATAATTTTAGTTAAGGAAAAATGATGTCTACGTGAGGGAATCTTTCGTTGATTTTTTTATCGTAATTTTTTTTTCATCTTATAAATAATAACACATCATAATACCCTATCTTTCATTATGATAAATTAAAAAGACAAAAGACAAATTATTGTGTAATGGATTCAAGAACCATTATGAATACTCCCCTTTTCAATGCGACTTGAAGAGGTTACAGGGATCTAATTTTGTTGTGTTAGGGAGAACATGATATATTACTATAACACTATTCATAGAGATAATGGATATAATTTCACAAGATAGAACAATATACCCCAAGATAATGGTTACTATCATAGTGATCTCTGTCAAAAAGATGTGTTTTTTCACTAGATGAAATAAGAAAATCAATGATCCCTTTAATTAATTTCGATTCCTAATAATCTGTATATAGATTTATTGGATCTAGTAAAATATATAAAATTATATTTTCTTAAGAATATTTTAGATCTATCTAGAACACCATATATAGGGTACTCATGTATCAATTGATTAGAATAATATAAATATTAGGTAGATAACCAAACCCATTTATAAAGAAATTGAAATAAAAAATTTATATAACTGATCACCCATTCTACAATGATTTTTATGGGATTATGTTGAACTTATTGGGTGAACGAGTGAACCAAAATCTAAATGCAGTTATGTTTCTCAATTTATTATTTATTATAAATTTACACATGAATTTCTTTTGGGTATTTTGTGAACATGACCATATTCCTACTCGATTTATTGTTATTATTGAGAGTATGATAAGGACATATATATTTGTAACATAATAAGTGTTCGTGATTGATTACCCACTCAATAAAAAATAGATTGGTATTTATAAATATCCTTTTTTTTGTTTATGTCATTTATCATTTTATGTCTCAACATAAAATAATCGTATACATCATTAAATCATTATAACAACCATTGAGAATCTAATTTTAATAGTTTTTATTAATTTCTACATTGATATACCCCCCTCTCGGATGTGGTTTACTATCCCCTGGCATATTCTAGGGGTTATTGTAGAAGGCAATATGACAATATTTCCTATAATAGTGATCAAAAAACCATTTATGGTTTTTGGAGAATTATAATTTCATTCTTATGAAAGGGGGAAATTTTATTAATTTATTTTCTACCTTGGAATGGTAAGATAATTAAATAATTTAATTTAATATATATAATGTTAATATAGCTAAATATATATCCAGAATAAGTTTGAATATAAATTGTTTAGTTTAATGATCATAAATCCTTGTGATTATCCACAACTCCTCACAATGAATAAATATTAGAGTGTATTTATATATATAGAATATCAATAATTGAATTAGGTTAGTGATACCAGTATGTAAAATCTTCCAAAAAATAATTATTATTTTAATTAAATTATTGTAGCATGATAGATTTCTTGGATTGAATTATGATTGGGGAATTAATATCCCTATAAAAAGGAAGAATAAATTCATCAAACTACATTTTAGATTTGGTGCGACCATTATGAATATATTGTTAATTCATTTATACTACTAATAAATACTATATATTTTATCATAATTATATTTTGGAATACAAAATCTCAGTATCCACATTAATAATTTTCTATGAGATAATTTTAGTCATTTTCATGAAGAGGAAATACATAATTTTTTAATTAAGAAATATAAATGAATATTTTGATAAAAAGTAGTATTAAAAGTAATTTATTCACATTTGTTAATGGAATTGTTCAAAGATATATTAGATAATTATATTATTTTTATTATAAATTATAAATATTATAATTTAAAGTAGCTATTTTCTTTATATAATGTATTAAATTTTCCAAAAAGAAGTTTTATTTTTTAGAAATTATTTCCATGGATAAAATTTTGGATCTATGGTATATAATAAATGAGTTTTGAAATAAAATTTTATAAATGTGATATTAATTTATTGAAATTGGTTATGAAAGTTAACCTAAAAAATGGTAATAAATGATTTTATAAGTTTAGAATAGGTAATTTTTTTAATAATATCTTGTATGAAAAAGTACATGAGCATATATTTTATATATGAGTAATGTAATTACTTATATAGATGAATTCTTATGATCAATTAATGGTGGTGTAAGGATTATGATATATATATTTTATCTAATAGTAGGTAGTAATTTTAAAGTTTATTATTCTTTAATTATATATATGAGGAAAATAAATTATTATTTATGCAATTAAAAATACTATATATGAGGTTTTCTATATTAATAAATTATTAATGGTTGGAGGATATTATGTGTTAACTTTTTTAATTAGATCAATGTTAATGTTACGCTAAAGTTGTATGTCTATATGATTTTTTTGATAAAAATTTTCTTTATATAATTGTTTTAGTTTATGAATGGTATATTTTAATGTTAATAAGTATTTTGTGTAGTCACGTGTGTATTAATAATTAAGAAATTAAAAAAAATTATTTTTAAATGGTTCAATATTAGTTAAATTTTAAAATTCATATTTTTCTATTTTTTGTGGAATTCTATATAAATATTATGAATTTCTTTTTGATTTGTGTAATCTATTTATAAGGAGTAATATTTATTTGTATAAAAAGTGAATTTTGTTGAATTTAATTTTTTTATGTTCAATAGTATTTTGAGGGAGGTTATAAAATTCAATAGAAATATTGAAAATTCAATTTTTTATAACTCGTCTAAAATTTATTTCCATTGGCTATAAATTCAAATACAAAATTGATGTATGGAATATCTCATTTCTCACAACTCAAATCATGCATTCTTCTCTCATTAGAGGTTTTCTTCCTTTTCTTCCACTAGTTATCCTCTTCACTCTATTGTACGTGGTTAATGATAGATCTTTCCATAAATAATACTAAAAATTCATGTCCGGGGACTTATGAACAAATTGGTTCTTAATACACACCCATATATTGATGATCAAAGTGAAAATTATTTTCAAAAAAAGTTATCCAAATCATAGTAATTGAATATTTTTAATAATCTATACAGAAAAAGAAAAAATACTTTTAAATTAAGTTGATAATATGTATTAATCATTGAATTTATAATATTAAAGTACTAATATAATAAAAATTTTGGATTGATTAAATTAAATTATTCATAAAATTGGTATGATGATTTAACTACTATATTAAAAAGATTATATTCATTATTTTGATAAAATTATAAATGATATATTTGTTAAACTAATTTAAAATAATAATATAAATTATTATTTATTCATTTAATATGGTTAACTTGTTTCTTCATTATATATAATAGTTGATTTCTTCCAGTCATAGTTAGTAGAACTTCAATGATTTTAAAAAGTGTGAATTAAATATTTATTTTATTTAAAAATTTATTTAATTATTTATATGGAATATTATTTAATAATGTTAATAAAAAATATTTATATTCAATAATTTTATTTTATAGATAAATATATCTATTATTTTCTAAATAAAATGTAATAATAAAATACTAGGTAATGTTGAAATACCATGGACTATTTTTATGTTTAAATAATCATTTAAAATACATCATTATTTTAATTGATTATTGTAAAAAAGTAAGTGTCGTATAATTTTTCAGATTTAATAAATAATGAAGAAATTTGGAAGAAATATTTTTACAATAAAATTTAATGTTATAAAATAATTAATATATGATGTAAAAGTGAATCCTATTTAATTATTAGACATGGTTTTGGATTCTTCCATGAGTTTTATAGGGTTCATATTATCTTTACACAGAAATTGGGCCTCAACATTCCATCATATATAATTTTTTTTATAAGATCATGTTTTATTTATGTGGGAAATGGGTAACATGGAATATTAGTGATAAAACCTGATGATAAATATAAATAATTAAAATCATTTATCTTTAAGGGAAATCTGTAATCTATATCACTTGTTTAAATAATATATGTTCTTTTTTATCAACTAAGATTCTTGTTACTCATGCTTAGATGATAAAAATATAAATATGTATTATAATAAGATATAACTTAGCAATTAATTTGAATGTCATGAAAAATAATAAATAACTAATGAAAAAATATGGTTTAATTCCTTGATTAGATATTAATAATAAATAAATAAAGGAACACACTTAATATATAGTTACATTTTGTATAAAAACGATTTTTCGGATCAAAATGATAATTTAGCCTAATAAGTTAAATTAATTTTATTTTTTCAATGATATTAATGTAATATATATATATATATTATTTAATTAAATATTTTTCACATTAAATCAATATATTAGATAATAAAAAGATAAAAACAAACCAACTATTACAAATAATAATAAATATATTTCCAAAGCTAGTTTTACTTTTATTTAATGGAGAACCTATTTACAAAATTTTTATTTATAATTTTAATATATTTTAAATAATAAAATACCCTATAACTATATATTATTAATATAATTTTTTTTGGTGGAATATTGTTTTTGATAAGTGTCATGTTTTGATTAATAATGACAAAATCAATCATTTTAATTGAAAAAACACCTTTCTCTCAATAATTAATAGTGTTAAATTGTATTTAATTTCTGTTTAAATTATGATTAGTTCAATTGATTATCATTTAATTTATTTTTGGTTATTTTAAACACTTTCACATTTAAATTTTATAATTTTTTTTTTATTTAGAATTCTTTTACATTAAAAACATGTTTTCTCGTTTGGTCAATTGGATTTCTATTTAAATAATTACTAATTTTTATCATTTTTAAATTTTAAAAAATTGATTCTATAATTGAAATAAGATGGTATAAATTATTTATATATGTATATTATATATTTTGACCTGATGAATATTCAATTTAAAAATATTTTTTTACCATAGTTTATGGTAAATAAATTAATTAAAGGTAAAAATTACTATTAACATTGTACTAATTTCATTGGATCGTTAGGTTTTGACCAAAATGTATTTTGTTTTGAAATTATGTCTTTTGGAAGCCACATGGATGAGACTATGATATTTATAATATTATATTCAATCAAATGTACAAATTTTTACACATTTATTTCTAACAAATAAAATATATTAAATATGGAGTTATATAGTATGTTTTTTTGAAAATAAATAATATATAGAATCTAAAATTTTAATCTACATTATTTTAATTTACATATATTTTTGTGATAATATAATTACCTTACATGGTGAAACAATGATTAGGCAATAATTCATTTAAATAATGGAAAAATAAAATACATTATATTAAAAATATTAAAATAAATATAATTTTATATAAATAATTTCATCCAGGATATTTATTTGTTAATTTTTAGTGATATTTTAATGTATTTGTATAAAAGATATCATGTTGTTATGATATTTCTAAAAAGATAACTGATGATTAGTGTCAAAATTTAAATTATGATACATTAAAATAAAAAATATTTTATTAAATTATATAAAATTATAAGAATTGAAAATTCTTCTAAAATAATGGGAAAAGTCATAGAATGTAATAAATTAATCATTTAATGTTATTTTTCACTTAAAAAATTATATTAACTCAAAATGTGTAAATTAAATGATATCACAATATGATTTAAAAATGATAAAAATGGGTTAAAGAAAAAAATAAAAACATTCAAAAATAGTAAAAAAATTGTACTCTATTTTTTAAGGTATTTCAACCCAGAAGCATATTATATATGATATTAAAATCTTTTTAACACTTTTTATTATAAAATTTATTTTTAATATATTTACATTTTTAGGATTTCCAAGGTTGTCTATCCCATCTCCTATAAAATGGAATATCTTATTGTATGTTATTCACACTTTAATCCCACATTTTCTCAGAAAAGAAAATATCATTATATTATACAAAAATTCCATCTCCTCATCCAGTAAGATTTGTTTTGGGCCTCGACAAAACCAAATAAGCTCTTTTGTGGAAGTCAAAAAGAGATACACAAAAAAGAGGTAATGTTTATCAATGAATGTCTTTGTTTTTTTAATTCCTTAATACCCTTAAATTATTTTGAATTCATGATTATATAAGAAAATATGGATCCAAAATATACTAAGATTATGTAATGTTTTAGCTTATTCTTACAATTACATACGCATCCATGAAATGGATAAAAAAAATATTGTTTGTATGTATAATAATCATCTGCCTCATGGAAGTATATCATTGGTTTTTACCATTACCACCTCTCATGGTTAAGAAATTTTGAAGGAAAAACTGTTCAATATGTTAAATATATAGTGTTTATGTATTTTATTTCTGTAATTTTTTTAAAACATATATATTATAGTTTTTTTTCGGTAAACAGAATAACATGGTTTGGGGATGTGTGCACTACCGCCTCGTCAAAGACACACAATTCATTCACCCTATATGTGAAAAAAAAGGATGGTTTCAATTAAAATATTTGATATATATGACATTTATATTTTACTATAATTATAATATACATATATATCATTTAACTTTAATTATATTTTTATGATAATGAAATGGAAGTAGTATTCATGTGTGTGTAAGGCTGTCAGTCTCTTTGAACGATGTATATCATTTCTTAACTAAAAATATTATTCATTTGTATAAATACATATATAATAGATATATATGATAAATAAATCATTTATTACATTCTGGATATGATTAAATCATGATCAAAATAATTTTATCAACAAGTAACACGTCAAAACATACTAAAAAAAACAAGGAAATTGACACCTAAAATAGTGATAATAATGATTGATTACTAACAAAAAGGTAATAAGATGTTATGTGAAGTTATTATATGATGTAATGAATATTATTATAATTCTATTATAAGTAAATAAAATTATCAAAACCATTATATAATAGGATAATATTAATTCACCAAAACAAAACATCAATATAAGTGATCCTTTTTTAACTTTTATTTCTATGGGACACCTGACTTATATACTTATTATTTCATTTTTGAATAATATAAACCACCCATGAATTTAATTTATGTGTTATATTTAAAATATTATGGTATTATTATATCCAAATAATTTTTATTCTTTCATGTTCACACTATTATACAGATTATAATCTGGCAAAGAGTTATCTCACAATTTTAATGTTATTCGGGATTGTTATTGTTTTTGTCACCAAATAGATATACTTATCATCCATTATTGTGTTTTAGAAAAATTATAGTAATATTTTTTCTAATATAAACTGATTATTTAATTTCATTTTAAACAATTTTTAAAAAAATACTAAATTTCTAAATTGAAATAATCGTGTTGTTTTAAAAAAAGTAATTTATAAATATTTTTAGAAATGTAAAAAATTCATATTCATACCATATACAAAATAAATAAAATTCCAACTTCCAAGATAACCTATTGTTTAAATAACAATAAAAACATTTATAAGGGTTTTTTGAGAGGAAATGTTTTCTTTTTATAAATTAATAGGCTTTTAAACAATTATTACAATGTTATAAGGGATTTAGCCTAAATTATATTTCATTGAAGAATACATAATTGTTATGCACATAATTTAATTAATATTGTTTATATATTACCAATTAACATGTTGTGTCATGAGTACCCTTTTGCATGATATTCTGGATTTGATTTAATATTATTCATTCTAGTGAATTTTTATTTGAATGTCTGAATGTGGTATGTGACACTTTAAAATGTTTGACCATTATTTATTATTATTAATATTTGTATTGATATATCGATTTTATTATAATTCATCAACATCAACATCCTTTTTTGTTATATATCCTCTAATAAAGAATTTTGAAAAATAATTATTGCTTATTAAATTAGAACAATTGAAAAGGCATAATTGTAGAAATTTATATATAAAAATCGATATGAGGAATGATTTGGAATGGTAGTAATAGGTTGGTCCAATAATTTATTTAGACCCTTGGTTAATTTAAAGGTTATAATAAGAGAAATAATTTTCCTATGTTAATCTGGTTTCTACAAGTTGTTTTGAACCATCATATGTATAGTCTTCTTGGTATAGGTTTTCCTGGTCCTAAAAAATGAAGTCTGATGATTAAGCATTTAATTCAAATGTGTTTCAGTTATTCCTAGATATTTTTATATAATAAATATATTGATTGAATTCATTATAAATGGATTATGTTTTAGTTACATACCATTCCATGTTGATTACACAATATTGAGTTATTTTAATGAAATGTGTTATTAGTTATTTACATTTCCATGTTGATTTAAAGTCATCAATTTCCTTATTGATTCCAATTTATATACCCTTATTATGAATTCATGATCACCCTTATTATGTTTTCTATCACCAGGATATGAAAAGAAATCATTTTAATGAGTTTTAATAATCTGGATTTTTTTTACTTTTACAATGATTTATATTCATTTACCAGTATAATATGGGTAACATTTATTTGACTTGACAATACAAAAATGCTAAAATAATTTTTCATTTAAGATATGATTTCTTGTAATAAAGATAATAAATAAAATTAATTCAATGGTTCTAAAATTTGGGGGTTGCAGCGTTACATTAACGATGTCACACCAATGGACTAAGACAATAATTATTCAACATCAGAAACAACCATCTACCACTAACTTCATCTATTAACCATGACTTACTTCCAGAATTTGATTATGCTGAATATGAGATATAAAAGTGTATAAAATATTATATAAATTATAATAACATCACATCCTTACCAAACAATTATTTCTTTCAATACTGACATCAATATTATCGGAATAAAATGTTCTCTCCATCTCCTTCACAAGACTTGCATCAAAAAATTCAAATGGATTATTACTTTTGTGATATAAAAACAAGAAAATCACTTTTAGATAAGCTTTAGATATACTAATACTACAAATTAAAACCTCATTAATAATTTACATTCATTCTGACCCAAGCAGAGTTTGAATTAATATTTTCCAGATTTCTTCTTCCCCATCTATTAGAATTTAATAAAAATTGTGAATCTGATGATCTGAATATGACGGAAATCCTAATTCACATCATTTTAATTGTGAATTTCATTATCTTATTTGAATAAAAAAGACAATATAATTGAAGAACAATATTCTATTTACTTCTACAATCTTTCCCTAACAAAGTTGGTCCCAACATTTCTCATGTATGTATTGAGAATATGGCATGATGTAATAGAATATTGGGGGAATATAATAGATTTTTAAAAGGGTTTAAATAATAATATTATACCCCTATTTCATGTTATTATTTTATATATCTAATTTATTAAATATAATGGGACTCAAAATCTTTTGGGACTATGTGATAGTATATTTATTTATTAAATTCTGAATTATTTTTTCATAAAATTATTTTTTTCATTGATGGAATCAAATACAGTTTTATATATTTTTGGATTATGATGAAAAAACATTAGTAGAATCCTTAAGAATAATTCTAAAAATAATAAAACAATATTAATACAATACAAAGAATATAAAATTTTCTTTCTAGGTAACAAAATTTCAGTCTAGATAACACAAGTGGATGTCGATCTGGAACACTTATTCTTACTGGTAATAAATATGAAATGGGTGCATTTAGCATTGGATTTATCTCCACCTGGTGTAAAAATAAGAGGCCTCAATTCACATCTAGTTCAACATCCCTAGTGGTTATTCTCTTTTAAATTCAAAATATCTTTATGATACATTTAATGGGAATTTAAATTATTATAAAATTTCAAATTTTGAAATTGAACTTGGATAATGTAAATTGAAACCAAAAAATTCATTGGTTATGGAATTTATGATTATTATGATTTATCCCAACAATTTTAATAGTTTCAATTTTGTTTTTTGACTAATTATCATCCCTAAATATTCATCTTTATTTTAGGGAATGGCTAGAAATATATTGAACCATTTCAACAAATACTGTTATACATAATTCCAAAATATAATTCCTACCAAATGGGGGAAGGAGTCCCAAAATTCTTCTACATACATAATCAATAAAATCACTTTCCAAAAAAAACATATATTTGAGGAAAACCCCACATCCTCTAAGAAAGAAAAAATTATAATTGAATACATCATTTAAAAATGAACCCTAACATTCAATTAATCCTTGAATTACTTAATTATATGAAAATAGATACACCTCATATAAACTATTTTGTACAGTCCAAAATGGTTTGAGAAAGAGAAGTTTATACTTTATATTTATTATATGGAGTTAGAAACTGATCAATGGTAGATGATGATCTCAAATACCAAGTATGAGAATATCACAAAATTCTTTGAATTACATCCATTATGTATTTAAAAAAAATAACTCTCCATTTTACATTAACCCTGGTGTGGTATACCACCTCCATTATCATTGATGACACCAATAATTCTCTAGCCATCTCTTTTCCATTTAGGCTCCTTGTAAAATTATATGACACTTATGATTGTCATTTGGAATTAATTCCTTTGGTATTAAGCTTTACAAATTTAATATCTGTCTTAAAATCCGTTGAATTTCATTTCAACAACAAATAACCTATATTGTTAGGAAATATGACCCAAACTGTTACAAAAACTATAAATGTATCAAATTCATTGAGTTCTACTAAATTTTTTTTGTTTACTTTATTATATATATTTGTAATAATATTTATAGTTAACTAATATTTATTATTTTTATATAATTCAATGGTTTATATCACACAATATTATTTTTTTGGAGGTGATTATGCTGTTACGATTTAAATTTCTAAAATATATATATATTTTTGAAATTTATGTGAAAATTAATTATGATCAATAGATTAATGTATAAAAATAATGAAATATATAGTTTGTATGGTTTTTTAGATAATACGGTCATATTATTACTTGTTTTTAGTCTTATACTAATATTAATTAAAGATTTTTGGTTTTATATTAAATTAATAAATATATGGGTATGTTAAATTTATATACAAAATATTTTTTATAATGCTATGTTCGTGATTTATCCCAATGTAATATCTCTCTGAATCATAAAAACAATGAATGATTATTTATCATGGGTATAGAGTATTGTAGATTAGTATGATTATTGTTATTTTATATTCTTATTGGGTAATATTTGTAGTGAGTAATTATAAATAGATCTATATTTATTAAATTATTAACAATTCATTTTTTGATGAAAATATAATCATTCTACTGATAATATTATTTATATTGAGGAAGGTTATTTTAAATATTTTAACATTTCAATTAAATGGGACATGAATCTACTTTAGTATTATTGAATTAAATTTTTTTCATTTTTAATTTATCATGATTCAAAATCATTCTTATAATGACTTGAGTCAGTATGTGTGGAGAAAATTTAGAGTAATGTAAATTTTTTACTCCAAATATGGGGTAATATTACGAATTGGTAATAGGATTGAGAATTAGAGTGTTGAGACAAACTTGAGTAATATTTTTTGATTTGGTTTTAGGATTATGTGATGAATTTGTTTCATAGATTTGGTGTATTAGGTATATTATAGGGCTTCAAAGGTTATATAAATCTTATTTTTTATCAAATTTATACATTTGTGATGTAATATAAAACAAAAAATATTAAGTGCACTTGAATATTAAATTTTATAATTGAGCTTCAACAAATGATATATTTTTAGTATTCATAGTATAGTAATGTGTGACTAAATCAAAATCAAAGAGGATTCAAAAAAAATTATAGAATGATCTATTATTTTTAATGTTGGGATCATTTATTAGTGGGTGATGTGATACTTTGTTTACTCAAGTTGTCACCAAGGATGAATATAATAATTTCCATTATCTTAGTCCTATCACTCTAACTCAATAGTTAACTTATTCATATGTTTAATCACTTCATGTTATTACTACATTAGGTGATTCAATACCATGATTATTCATAGTCATTTTGATATATACAATTGAAATGCATGGATTAAATTTTCAACATATACTTTAAAATGACACATCCCAATTTAAATATCATTATTCATTATATAAGAATTGAAATGAGATAGAATTAATATTGGAATAAATTTCCAAATCATGTAATAAAAAAGAAAATAAACTCTACTAACACAATCTCTCATCATTAGTTTTCTTAACATCTTATAAACATACCAATTAATGATATTAATGTTATAGTATTAAAAATCATAAAATAAAATATTTATTTATAAAATTATTCCATTGATATGAAGTAGTGGATTAGTTATCTAGTAGGGTCTCTATGTTTGGATTACAGTTCTTCTTAATGTTGTTATTAAAAACTCATTTTTGGGTAAAAATAAATTCTCTATATTTAGTCTCTCTGTCTAAATTTATTCTCCTTAAAATTATCAAATATCCTCATGAAAAGATATTATTAAAGTAATGAAAAAATTATTCATATATCATATAATAAAAACATTTTTGAATGTATCAATTGTGTAATGAAATTAATTTCATTGTAGAAAATAAAACCATTTACATTTATATTGTAACATCCCAGGTAAATAAAGAATAAAGAATTTTCATATTTATTAATATTTAAGAATTAAATATTAATTTTAATTAAAAGGGGTATCTACGTTCGATAGCGTACTCGGTATGCAACGATGAGTTTCTTTGAAAACTTACGTTGCACACAAGTAATAAAATAATATTATTTTAAATGTTAGTTAACGAGTAGCCATTGTACTGGAGGGAATGGATAGAAATAACTAAAATATGATTATATATGTTTTTAAATGTTTTTACATTTACCCAATAAAAGATAAAGGCTTAAAATACGGAAAGTGTTCAATTTTAGGCATTTATACCCTAATTTTCACGAAAGGTCCACTTATCACCTTTTGACGGAGAACCGTCATTAAATATAGTTTTGATTGATCTTATAAATTCTATTATACCAAATATAACTCTTCTTTAGAATCGGGACATCAAAATTTACTTTGTGTAAATTTTTGGTACCTTTCTGATAGAGTTCATTTTTTTAATGAATAGTGTAAAATGTTGTATTTTAATTCAAAACCTCTTTTTAATCTAATTTATTTATATGATTAGATTATCTTTTGAATTGGTTTTAAAGTGAAATTAGAAAATATTTTTACCATTAAATCCAATAGTGGTCGTTGGAATTAATTTCACTTTGAAATCGGACTTAAACTATTGTCAATCTTTTGATACTTATTGTTTCATAAAAACACGCTATTTTCTCTGACAGGGGGAATTAATTATTAAATTAATTAATGTGACTTATATGTTTTGAATTTTGTAAAATAGACTTCAATTTTGAATTCTTAATATCAAATATAGCTTAGGGTGAATTTTTTGTAATTTTCTGAAAAACTTCAATTTTTGATGAATAGTGAATCCAATAAGTGGTACTTATAAAGACTGATTTTCCATTTAAATGAAAATTATCCATCATTGTGTTTTGAATTTCAAAAATCCGACATACATGGTTGTCATTAAGAAGTAAAATGTGGTTCAATGAGATTATAATAATTTTTTGGTGAATAGTAACTTATTAAGTTCTTAATCGCGATTAGTGGTAATTAGTGTAGTTTAAGGTAAAAATAATGATTTAATAATATAAAATGAACTTGAAACATGTACTACCCTCATTGGTTGTGTCATGGCCGACCATGAAAAGCCATGGGTCAACTTGGAGACCCCATGGAGCCACTTTGGTTGGGAAATGACATAAATAACTTTTTATTAAATGTTAAAGTAAAAATGACACAAACATAATATGTTTTACAAAAACAATTTTTACATGGGGTTATAAAGATCAGATTTTTGATTATAAATAGTAATTGGAAAGATAAAATGATTTCCTACATTATATATTTTTTTTTAATTATTAGACATTATATAAATTAAATTATTTATGACATAATAATGATGCAGCGATAACATCATTATTTAACGATTTAAATAAAATGGAAGGATAATGTAAAATATATGAACTAAACATGTCCAAAACTTATGGGATGGGTGGATTTAGAACCCTTATCACCTTATCCACGAATAATATCAATGTGGGACCTTTTAAAACCGAAACAAATTTTCAAATAATGTAATATTTCTTTACTTTCCAAAAGTGCCCCTCCTCTCCTCTTACAAAAGGCCCCCACCTCTACCACCTTACACACACTCCTCAACCCTTTGGCTCAGCCAACCCCTGACCAATTACTCTCTCCACATCCCTTTCCTCATCATAGAGGATTTAGTTTGGGCAGAATCTTTTCAAAGGTAGGCTCAAATCAAAAGTAGTTACACTTTTAAAGGCAATTCATTCTCTCTTGTTCATTTGTTTTATTTTGCTTCTCCAAACCTCTAAACTCTTTTTATTTACTTCTTTTGTAACAACACCAGTATTTTCAATATACTAGTATGTTTTTATAATATTTATTCTAGCTACACTCTCACACAACTTCATCAAATGGTTAAATAACATACGGTTTCCGTGGATGGCGAAATTCTGCCTCCCGAAACGATGATTGTTCAATAATCATTTAACACCTTCAAAGGTGGCCATTATGATGTCACTATTTTTATATATGATATATAATATGTTTATGTTTTCTTTAAGCTTCTGTATTTTTCATTTTGGGCATACCTTTATGGTTTCCATTATGGGTAAACACGATATCTTCATTTAAGGAAGTGCGGACTACCGCCCCCTCAAAGTGATGTGATTCGTTAATGCCAAATGTGGGACGTGTAAAGGATGGAATTAAAGTTATTATATATGATGTTATACGGGAATTATAATATACCTCTATATCATTATTATTTCTTTCCATTAAAGTATGAGATAGAAATGAATGTAGCGTTCATGCGGACGTACGACTTACCGTCTCCATGAACGGTGCATTTCATTTCTTATCCCCAAATGTAATGTACTATTAAAAGTACATGTATATAATGTATATATATAATTAATACATATCTAAATGATTAATATAATTCTGTAATTAAAATATACATACCTCTCATTTAGTTTTTATTCTATTAATATGACAAAGAAATGAAAGTAGCGTTCATGCGTACGTACGGCTTACCGTCTCCATGAACGGTGCATTTCATTTCTTACCTCTAAATGATTATGTAATATTATAAATAAATGTCTATTCTGGATATATATGATACATATTATATCCAAATCGGGAATTTCATTCTGGATATAATGAAACTTTGACCACACGAACAACATGTAATTGTAAGAAGTCCACTTTCGACTTAAGAACCAAATATTGAGAAAACAAACATTATTAACTTAAATGGTTACATAATGTTTATAACATAGCAATAAGTGATATAAAAGGAAAAATGAACTTTAAAAAGGTTCTTAATCAAGTATAAATTAACTCAAGCTTATTATTCAGGATGTTAAAGAACGATCGAGTCAAGTCGGATACGAGGTAAGGGACTTCGTCTCAATCTCCTTTCATTGAGGCATATTTCGTTTTATACACAGATTTCTTTTATACGGTGTATAAACCCCTTTGACTTTTAATTTTATACAAAAGGATTCTTTTTCTATGAAGCATTTTACAAAACGACAAAAAGGAATGTTTCTTTTAACATACGCGGCAACAACGACCTTTTCCGCCACCGTGAGTATTATTTGGTCTTTGGCTTTCCCACCAAGCCGTAATGTTTTTAGAATAAAATAAATACCATATACTCTTTTATGTATTTTGGTATTGAAAATGGTTTTGAAAAAGGATTCTATTATGTCAATATATTTATGATATATATTGTGATTGAAATGTGGAAATGTTATCATTCCATTATATTGGTTTTATGTTTTATGATTTTATACTGGTCCTTGGACATTTTAACGGATTGTTACGTTATAAACCATATGACGGGTGGTGTCGTGAATACCAGGACGGGTGGTTACATTATAACCTCCAATGCATTGGGTATGGAAGTCGGCCGTATGGCTATTCCATTAAGTATGTATGGAAATTGGCCGTATGGCTATTCCATTAAGTGATATGTGTGGAAGTCGACCGTATGGTTATTCCACTTAAGTATGTTTATGTCCCAAGTTATCTTTATATATTTTATGTGTTCTTTTTATGGATTTTATGGTAATCATTTGGTTACAAAAAGGTAAGTAATGATACATTATTCAGTGAAGCGTTTTTACTACTTCATGAAGGTGAAGGTATTACATTGATTGAGTATATATGGTTTATTTGATGTTTGAAAAACTAACAGTTTTCATTCTTTCTGTATCCCTTACTGAGCTTTTTATGCTCATCCTAAGTTTTTTTGAATTGTTTTTCACAGGTCAAGGGAATGATACATGATATGATGATAGTGTCAAGGAAGTGTCAAGAAAGAATCCATGTTTATTTTAAATATGTTTCCATTGATGGGAATGATGAATACTATCTTTATGTAACCACTTTGTTTATATGTGGAATGTAATGCATGTTTTATGATCTAATTCTCTAAAAATCTAAACCTGAAAAGATCCTCAACGTGTAATCTTGTGATAACTCTAGATTATGTAAGGTTTATGGCTGGGGACTTATAGTTGGTATCAGAGGTCGGTTTAGACAACTTTAGGAGTTAGAAAAGTGTTAAATTATAATATGATTGAAATGATATAGCATTTACGGATTACCATGTTGCTTCGCCTAAGATATTTCTGTGTTCAGAATGGTTTTCCGCAGAGGAAACAAAGCAGCTATGTTGGGACGACATTAGGAGGAAGATAACCTTCCAAATCAGCAACCTGAGATGGTCGGAATCGTAACTGAATAGTTTGTTGCAGTGATGGCACCGTTGACTCAGGCTATAAATGGTGGTGGTATCCATGCACGAGATCAGCCAGATCAATCACAGAGGAAAATGTCAGTGGTGGAACATTTCATGAGGCAACATCCCCCATCATTCAGAGGAACATCTGACCATGTGCAAGCTGAAGGGTGGATTAAAGCACTGGAGAATATTTTTGATGTCATGGGGTGTTCAGAACATCAAAAGGTTAGTCTTGTTGTTTACCGTTTTGAAGGTGAAGTTGATCAGTGGTGGTCGATGGTGAAAAATATAAGGGAGAGTGATGAGATTGAGGATTTTCACTGGTACGAATTCAAATGTATGTTTCTTGAGAAATATTTTCCTAAGGTGGTTCATCTTAGGATGGAAAAATAGTTCCTAGAATTGAGGCAGGAGGATGATTCAGTGGCTGCTTATGAAGAAAAGTTCACTCGATTGGCAAGGTATGCTCCAAACTTCATACGAGATCTTGATAGTCAAATAAACCGCTTTTACTCAAGGTTAAAGCCAAAGTATCAAAGGGCTTTAGCTTCTCGTGAGTTCAAAAGTTATGAAAAACTTGTTCGATGTGTGGAGAAGGTGGAAATGGAGTTTGCCGATGATCAGGTGTTCTATGACAAACAACAGAATAAGAGGTCTAGTTGGCAGCCAAAGGGGAAGAATTCATCAAAGAAGCAAGGAGGTAAGAAAACCAAATATCCATCCTGTGAGAAGTGTGGTAAAATGCATCCTGGATAATGTTTATCCAAGTCTGGTAAGTGCTTTCGGTGTGGTAAGTCGGGTCATATTGCTCGTAACTGTAAGGAAGATGATCAAGCAGGAAATGAAAAGCCAACAGTAAGATGTTTTATGTGTAATGAAATGGGTCATTATGAAAACGAGCGTCCAAAGAAGAACTCAACTGGGGGAATGCAGCCAGACTACAAGCAGGAAGGGGTGGTGAAATCCATTGCAACAACTTCAGCAGATGTTGGGCCATCGAATGAAGTGGTATCAGCTCCAGGGAGCTATGTATTTTTCGAAGATTGACTTGAGGTCGGGGTACCATCAGTTGAATGTAAAAGAAGCAGACGTTCCGAAGACTACATTCCGTACTAGATATGGCCATTATGAATTTGTAGTTATGCCTTTTGGGTTAACCAATGCACCTGCTGTATTCATGGACCTTAGGAATAAAATTTTCCATGATTTCTTGGATAAGTCTGTGTTTGTGTTTTGAGTTTTGGGAAGAGATTGTGTGTGTTTTGTGATTCACAGTTGAAGAGAGAGTTGCTATGTGAAGCTCATAGTTCTTCGTTTTTAGTTCATCCTGGCAGTACTAAGATATATAGATATCTGCGGGATTATTACTGGTGGGATGGAATGAAAAGAGATATTGATGATTTTACTGTGAAGTGTTTGACATGTCAACAGGTTAAAGTAGAGCGGCAGTTACCGAAAGGGATGCTTCAACCATTACCAATGCAAGAGTGGAAATGGGAAAACATATCCATGGACTTTGTTGTGGGATTATCTAAGAAATCTTGAGGTAATAATGCAATCTGGGTTATTGTTGATCGCTTGACCAAATCTTCTCATTTCCTTTCTATACGAGATAATTTTTCCCCAGATCAACTTTCCTGTTTGTATCTTAAAGAGATAGTCAGGTTACATGGAGTTCTTCTCTCCATTGTATCTGATCGTGATCACAGGTTCACTTTTATCTTTTGGAAAGGCCTTCAGAAGTCATTGGGTACTGAATTAAATTTTAGTATAGCTTTTCGTCCTCAATCAGATGGGCAGTCAGAACGAACAATCCAGACATTGGAGGATATGCTACGAGCTTGTTTTATGGATTATCATGGAAGTTGGGACCAACATCTTTCTTTGGTTGAGTTTTCTTATAATAACAGTTTTCATTCTAGTATACAGATGACACCATTTGAGGCATTATATGGGAAGCGGTGTCGAACTCCAGAATTTTGGAATGAAGTGGGTGAAAGGAAGCTGATGGGACCAGAATTGGTAGAAGAGACGGCAGAAAACGTTCACTTGATTCAGAAGCACATGAGAACAGCTCAGAGCAAGCCGAAGAGTTATACGGATAACTGGAGGAAGGATCTATCTTTTGAGGTAGGTGATCATGTTTTTCTTAAGGTTTCTCCTTGGAAAAGTGTGATGAGATTTGGTAAGAAAGGAAAGCTGAGTCCAAGGTTTATTGGACCATATGAAATTCTGGAGAGAGTTGGATCAGTTGCATACCGGGTGGCTTTACCTCCGAGTTTATCTCAGGTACACAATGTTTTTCATGTTTCAATGTTGAGAAAGTATATTCCATATCCATCTCATGTTTTGAGTCCAGAGGTAGTTCAGCTGGAAGAGAACCTATCTTATGATGAACAACCGGTCCAGATTCTTGACCACAGGGAGCAGGTGTTACGGAATAAGGTGATTCATCAGGAAAAGTTTTTGTGGAAAAACCATGTGATTGAAGAGGCAACGTGGGAATCTGAAAATGCTATGAGGGATAAATACCCCCACTTATTTTGATAAGTGAATAAAATTGCGAGGAAGCAATTCCCAAAAGGGGGGAAGGATGTAACATCCCAGGAAAATAAAGAATAAATAATTTTCATATTTATTAATATTTACGAATTAAATATTAATTTTAATTAAAAGGGGTTTCTAAGTTCGATAGTGTACTCGGTACACAACGATGAGTTTCTTTGAAAACTTACGTTGCACACAAGTAATAAAATAATATTATTTTAAATGTTTATTAACGAGTTGACGTTGTACTGGAGGGAATGGATAGAAATAACTAAAATATGATTATATATTTTTTTAACTGTTTTTACATTTACCCAATAAAAGATAAAGGATTAAAATACGGAAAGAGTTCAATTTTAGGCATTTATACCCTAATTTTCAAGAAAGGTCCACTTATCACCTTTTGACGGAGAACCGTCATTAAATATAGTTTTGATCGATCTTATAAATTCTATTGGACCAAATAAAACTCTTCTTTAGAATCGGGATATCAAAATTTACTTTGTGTAAACTTTTGGTACCTTTCTGATAAAGTTCATTTTTTTAATGAATAGTGTAAAATGTTGTATTTTAATTCAAAACCTCTTTTTAATCTAATTTATTTATATTATTAGATTATCTTTTGATTTGGTTTTAAAGTGAAATTAGAAAATATTTTTACCATTAAATCCAATAGTGGTAGTTGGAATTAATTTAACTTTGAAATCGAACTTAAACTAGTGTCAATCTTTTGATACTTATTGTTTCATAAAAACACGCTATTTGCTCTGACAGCGGGAATTAATTTTTAAATTAATTAATGTGACTTATATGTTTTGAATTTTGTAAAGTAGACTTCATTTTTGAATTAGTAATATCAAATATAGCTTAGGGTGAATTTTTGGTAATTTTCCGAAAAACATCAATTTTTGATGAATAGTGAAACCACTAAGTGGTACTTATAAAGACTGATTTTCCGTTTAAAGGAATTTTTTCCATCATTGTGTTTTGAATTTCAAAAATCCGACATACATGGTTTTCTTTAAGAAGTAAAATGTGGTTCAATGAGATTATAATAATTTGTTGGTGAATAGTAACTTTTTATGTTCTTAATCGCGATTAGTGGTAATTAGTGTAGTTTAAGGTAAAAATAATGCTTTAATAAAATAAAATGAGCTTGACACATGTCCTACCCTCATTGGTTGTGTCATGGCCAACCAAGACAAGCCCTGGGTCAACTTGGGGACCCCATGGAGCCACTTTGGTTGGGAAATGACCTAAATAACTTTTTATTAAATGTTAAAGTAAAAATGACACAAACATAATATGTTTTACAAAAACAATTTTTACATGGGGTTATAAAGATCAGATTTTTTATTATAAATAGTCATTGGAAATCTAAAACGATTTCCTACATCATTGTATTTTTTTTAAAATTATTAGACATTATATAAATTAAATTATTTATGACATAATAATGATGCAGCAATAACATCATTATTTAACGATTTAAATAAAATAGAAAGATAATGTAAAATATATGAACTACACATGTCCAAAACTTATGGGATGGGTGGATTTAGAACCCTTATCACCTTATCCACGAATTATATCAATGTGGGACCTTTTAAAACGGAAACAAATTTTCAAATAATGTAATATTTCTTTACTTTCCAAAAGTGCCCCTCCTATCCTCTTATAAAAGGCCCCACCTCTACCACCTTACACACACTCCTCAAGCCTTTGGCTCGGCCAACCCCTGCCCAATTACTCTCTCCACATCCCTTTCCTCATCCTAGAGGATTTCGTTTGGGCAGAATCTTTTCAAAGGTAGGCTCAAATCAAAAGGAGTTACACTTTTAAAGGTAATTCATTCTCTCTTGTTCATTTGTTTTATTTTTCTTCTCCAAACCTCTAAACTCTTTTTATTTACTTCTTTTGTAACAACACCAGTATTTTCAATATACTCGATGGAGAAATTCTGCCTCCCGAAACGATGATTGTTCAATACTCATTTAACACCTTCAAAGGTGGCCATTATGATGTCACTATTTTTATATATGATATATAATATGTTTATGTTTTCTTTAAGCTTCTGTATTTTTCATTTTGGGCATACCTTTATGGTTTCCATTATGGGTAAACACGATATCTTCATTTAAGGAAGTGCGGACTACCGCCCCCTCAAAGTGATGTGATTCGTTAATGCCATATGTGGGACGTGTAAAGGATGGATTTAAAGTTATTATATATGATGTTATACGAGAATTATAATATACCTCTATATCATTATTATTTCTTTCCATTAAAGTATGAGATAGAAATGAAAGTAACGTTCATGCGGACGTACGGCTTACCGTCTCCATGAACGGTGCATTTCATTTCTTATCCCCAAATGTAATGTACTATTAAAAGTACATGTATATAATGGATATATAAAATTAATACATATCTAAATGATGAATATAATTCTGGAATTAAAATATACATACCTCTCATTTAGTTTTAATTCCATTAATATGACAAAGAAAGGAAATTAGCGTTCATGCGTACGTACGGCTTACTGTCTCCATGAACGGTGTATTTCATTTCTTACCTCTAAATGATTATGTAATATTATAAATACATGTATATTCTGGATATATATGATACATATTATATCCAAATCAGGAATTTCATTCTGGATATAATGAACCATTGACCACACGAACAACATGTAATTGTAAGAAGTCCACTTTCGACTTAAGAACCAAATATTGAGAAAACAAACATTATTAACTTAAATGGTTACATAATGTTTATAACATAGAAATAAGGGATATAAAAGGAAAAATGAACTTTAAAAAGGTTCTTAATCAGGTATAAATTATCTCAAGCTTATTATTAAGGATGGTAAAGAACGATCGAGTCAAGTCGAATATGAGGTAAGGGACTTCGTCTCAATCTCCTTTCATTGAGGCATATTTCGTTTTATACACAACTTTCTTTTATACGGTGTATAAACCCCTTTGACTTTTACTTTTATACAAAAGGAATCTTTTTCTACGAAGCATTTTACAAAACGACAAAAAGGAATGTTTCTTTTAACGTACGCGGCAACAACGACCTTTTCCGCCACCGCGAGTATTATTTGGTCATTGGCTTTCTCACCAAGCCGTAATGTTTTTAGAATAAAATAAATACCATATAATCTTTTATGTATTTTGGTATTGAAAATGGTTTTGAAAAAGGATTCTATTATGTCAATATATTTATGATATATATTGTGATTGAAATGTGGAAATGTTATCATTTCATTATATTGGTTTTATGTTTTATGATTTTATACTGGTACTTGGACATTTTAACGGATGGTTACGTTATAAACCATATGACGGGTGGTGTCGTGAATACCAGGACGGGTGGTTACGTTATAACCTCCAATGCATTGGGTATGGAAGTCGGTTGTATGGCTATTCCATTAAGTATGTATGGAAATTGGCCGTATGGCTATTCCATTAAGTGATATGTGTGGAAGTCGACCGTATGGTTATTCCACTTAAGTATGTTTATGTCCCAAGTTACCTTTATATATGTTATGTGTTCTTTTTAAGGATTTTATGGTAATCATTTGGTTAGAAAAAGGTAAGTAATGATACTTTATTCAGTGAAGCGTTTTTACTACTTCATGAAGGTGAAGGTATTACTTTGATAGAGTATATATGGTTTATTTGATGTTTGAAAAACTAACAGTTTTCATTCTTTCTGTATCCCTTACTGAGCTTTTTATACTCATCCTAAGTTTTTTTGAAATGTTTTTCACAGGTCAAGGGAAAGGTACATGATATGATGGTAGTGTCAAGGAAGTGTCAAGAAAGAATCTATGTATATTTTAAATATGTTTCCATTGATGGGAATGAAGAATACTATATTTATGTAACCACTTTGTTTATATGTGGAATGTAATGCATGTTTTATGATCTAATTCTCTAAAACTCTAAACCTGAAAAGATCCTCAACGTGTAATCTTTTGATAACTCAAGATTATGTAAGGTTTAAGGCTGGGGACTTATAGTTGGTATCAGAGGTCGGTTTAGACAACTTTAGGAGTTAGAAAAGTGTTAAATTATAATATGATTGAAATGATATATAATTTACGGATTACCATGTTTCTTCGCCTAAGATATTTCTGTGTTCAGAATGGTTTTCCACAGAGGAAACAAAGCAGCTATGTTGGGATGACATCAGGGGGAAGATAACCTTCCAAATCATCAACCTGAGATGGTCGGAATCGGAACTGAACAGTTTGTTGCAGTGATGGCACAGTTGACTCAGGCTATAAATGGTGGTGGTATCCATGCACGAGATCAGCCAGATCAACCGCAGATGAACATGTCAGTGGTGGAACATTTCATGAGGCAACATCCCCCATCATTCAGAGGATCATCTGACCCTGTGCAAGATGAAGGGTGGATTAAAGCACTGGAGAAGATTTTTGATGTCATGGGGTGTTCAGAACATCAAAAGGTTAGTCTTGTTGTTTACCGTTTTGAAGGTGAAGCTGATCAGTGGTGGTCGATGGTGAAAAATATAAGGGATAGTGACGAGATTGAGGATTTTTACTGGGATGAATTCAAAGGTATGTTTCATGAGAAATATTTTCCTAAGGTGGTTCGTCTTAGGATGGAAAACTAGTTCCTAGAATTGAGGCAGGAGGATGATTCAGTGGCTGCTTATGAAGAAAAGTTCACTCGATTGGCAAGGTATGCTCCAAACTTCATACGAGATCTTGATAGTAAAATAAATCGTTTTTACTCAGGGTTAAAGCCAAAGTATCAAAGGGCTTTAGCTTCTCGTGAGTTCAAAAGTTATGAAAAACTTGTTCGATGTATGGAGAAGGTGGAAATGGAGTTTGCCGATGATCAGGTGTTCTATGACAAACAACAGAATAAGAGGTCTAGTTGGCAGCCAAAGGGGAAGAATTCATCAAAGAAGCAAGGAGGTAAGAAAACCAAATATCCATCCTGTGAGAAGTGTGGTAAATGCATCCTGGATAATGTTTATCCAAGTCTGGTAAGTTCTTTCTGTGTGGTAAGTCAGGTCATATTGCTCGTAACTGTAAGGAAGATGATCAAGCAGGAAATGAAAAGCCAACGGTAAGATGTTTTAAGGGTAATGAAATGGGTCATTATGCAAACGAGTGTCCAACGAAGAACTCAACTGGGGGAATGCGGCCAAACTACAAGCAGAAAGGGGTGGTGAAATCCTTTGCAACAACTTTAGCAGATGTTGGGTCATCGAATGAAGTGGTATCATCTCCAGGGAGCTCAGTATTTTTAGAAGATTGACTTCAGGTCGGGGTACCATCAGTTGAATGTAAAATAAGTAGACGTTCCGAAGACTACGTTCCGTACTAGATATGGCCATTACGAATTTTTAGTTATGCCTTTTGGGTTAACCAATGCACCTGCTGTATTCATGGACCTTAGGAATAAAATTTTCCATGAGTTCTTGGATAAGTCTGTGTTTGTGTTTTGAGGTTTGGGAAGAGATTGTGTGTGTTTTGTGATTCACATTTGAAGAGAGAGTTGTTATGTGAAGCTCATAGTTCTTCGTTTTTAGTTCATCCTGGTTGTACTAAGATATATAGATATCTGCGGGAGTATTACTGGTGGGATGGAATGAAAAGAGATATTGCTGATTTTACTGTGAAGTGTTTGACATGTCAACAGGTTAAAGTAGAGCGGCAGTTACCGAAAGGGATGCTTCAGCCTTTACCAGTGCAAGAGTGGAAATGGGAAAACATATCCATGGACATTGTTGTGGGATTATCGAGGACATCTCGAGGTAATAATGCAATCTGGGTTATTGTTGATCGCTTGACAAAATCTGCTCATTTCCTTTCTATACGAGATAATTTTTCCCTAGATCAACTTTCCTGTTTGTATCTTAAAGAGATAGTCAGGTTACATGGAGTTCCTCTCTCCATTGTATCTGATCGTGATCTCAGGTTCACTTTTAACTTTTGGAAAGGCCTTCAGAAGTCATTGGGTACTGAATTAAATTTTATTACAGCTTTTCATCCTCAATCAGATGGGCAGTCAGAACGAACAATCCAGACATTGGAGGATATGCTACGAGCTTGTTTTATGGATTATCAGGGAAGTTGGGACCAACATCTTTCTTTGGTTGAGTTTTCTTATAATAACAGTTTTCATTCCAGTATACAGATGGCACCATTTGAGGCATTATATGGGAAGAGGTGTCGAACTCCAGAATTTTGGAATGAAGTGGGTGAAAGGAAGCTGATGGGACCAAAATTGGTATAAGAGATGGCAGAAAAAGTTCAGTTGATTCAGAAGCACATGAGAACAGCTCAGAGCAGGCCGAAGAGTTATGCGGATAACCGGAGAAAGGATCTATCTTTAGAGGTAGGTGATCATGTTTTTCTCAAGGTTTCTCCTTGGAAAAGTGTGATGAGATTTGGTAAGAAAGGAAAGCTGAGTCCATGGTTTATTGGACTATATGAAATTCTGTAGAGAGTTGGATCAGTTGCATACCGGGTGGCTTTACCTCCGAGTTTATCTCAGGTACACAATGTTTTTCATGTTTCAATGTTGAGAAAGTATATTCCAGATCCATCTCATGTTTTGAGTCCAGAGGTAGTTCAGCTGGAAGAGAACCTATCTTATGAGGAACAACCGGTCCAGATTCTTGACCATAGGGAGCAGGTGTTACGGAATAAGGTGATTCATCTGGTAAAGTTTTTGTGGAAAAACCATGTGATTTAAGAGGCAACGTGGGAATCTGAAAATGCTATGAGGGATAAATACCCACACTTATTTTGATAAGTGAATAAAATTGCGAGGAAGCAATTCCCAAAAGGGGGGAAGGATGTAACATCCCAGGTAAATAAAGAATAAAAAATTTTCATATTTATTAATATTTACGAATTAAATATTAATTTTAATTAAAAGGGGTTTCTATGTTCGATAGCGTACTCGGTACACAACGATGAGTTTCTTTGAAAACTTACGTTGCACACAAGTAATAAAATAATATTATTTTAAATGTTAGTTAACGAGTAGCCGTTGTACTGGCGGGAATGGATAGAAATAACTAAAATATGATTATATATTTTTTTTAAATGTTTTTACATTTACCCAATAAAATATAAAGGCTTAAAATACGGAAAGAGTTCAATTTTAGGCATTTTACCCAAATTTTCACGAAAGGTCCACTTATCACCTTTTGACGGAGAACCGTCATTAAATATAGTTTTGATCGATCTTATAAATTCTATTGGACCAAATAAAACTCTTCTTTAGAATCGGGATATCAAAATTTACATTGTGTAAATTTTTGGTACCTTTCTGATAAAGTTCATTTTTATAATGAATAGTGTAAAATGTTGTATTTTAATTGAAAACCTCTTTTTAATCTAATTTATTTATATTATTAGATTATCTTTTGAATTGTTTTTAAAGTGAAATTAGAAAATATTTTTACCATTAAATCCAATAGTGGTAGTTGGAATTAATTTCACTTTGAAATCGAACTTAAACTAGTGTCAATCTTTTGATACTTATTGTTTCATAAAAACACGCTTTTTGCTCTGACAGCGGGAATAAATTATTAAATTAATTAATGTGACTTATATGTTTTCAATTTTGAAAAATAGACTTCATTTTTGAATTCATAATATCAAATATAGCTTAGGGTGAATTTTTGGTAATTTCCTGAAAAACATCAATTTTTGATGAATAGTGAAACCACTAAGTGGTACTTATAAAGTCTGATTTTCGGTTTAAATGAAATTTTTCCATCATTGTATTTTGAATTTCTAAAATCCGACATACATGGTTGTAATTAAGAAGTAAAATGTGGTTCAATGAGATTATAATAATTTTTTGGTGAATCGTAACTTTTTATGTTCTTAATCGCGATTAGTGGTAATTAGTGTAGTTTAAGGTAAAAATAATGCATTAATAAAATAAAATGAGGTTGACAGATGTCCTACCCTCATTGGTTGTGTCATGGCCGACCAAGACAAGACATGGGTGAACTTGGGGACCCCATGGAGCCACATTGGTTGGGAAATGACATAAATAACTTTTTATTAAATGTTAAAGTAAAAATGACACAAACATAATATTTTTACAAAAACAATTTTTAAATGGGGTTATAAAGATCCGATTTTTGATTATAAATATTAATTGGAAAGCTAAAATGATTTCCTACATCATAGAATTTTTTTTATAATTTTTAGAAATTAAATAAATTAAATTATTTCTGACATAATAATGATGCAGCGATGACATCATTATTTAACGATTGAAATAAAATGGAAAGATAATGTAAAATCTATGAACTACACATGTAAAAAACATATTGTATGGGTGGATTTAAAACCCTTATCACCTTATCCACGAATTATATCAATGTTGGACCTTTTAAAACTGATACACATTTTCAAATAAAGTAATATTTCTTTACTTTCCAAAAGTGCCCCTCCTCTCCTCTTATAAAAGGCCCCCACCTCTACCACCTTACACACACTCCTCCAGCCTTTGGCTCGTCCAACCCCTACCCAATTACTCTCTCCACATACATATCCTCATCCTAGAGGATTCCCTTTGGGCAGAATCCTTTCAATGGAAGCCTTTAGGCTCAAATCAAAATGAGTTACACTTTTAAAGGTAATTCATTCTCTCTTGTTCATTTGTTTTATTTTGCTTCTCCAACCCTCTAAACTCTTTTTATTTAGTTCTTTTGTAACAACACCAGTATCTTAAATATACTCGGATGTTGTTATAAGATTTATTCTAGCTACACTATCACACAACTACATCAAACAGTTAAAGAACATACAGTTTCTGTGGATGGCGAAATTCTGCCTCCCGAAACGGTGATTGTTCAATACTCATTTAACACCTTCAAAGGTGGCCATTATGATGTCACTGTTTTTATATATGATATATAATATGTTTATGTTTTCTTTAAGCTTCTGTATTTTTCATTTTGGTCATACCTTTATGGTTTCCATTATGGGTAAACACGATATCTTTATTTAAGGAAGTGCGGACTACTGCCCCCTCAAAGTGATGTGATTCGTTAATGCCATATGTGGGATGTGTAAAGGATGGATTTAAAGTTATTATATATGATCTTATACTGGAATTATAATATACCTCTATATCATTATTATTTCTTTCCATTAAAGTATGAGATAGAAATTAAAGTAGCGTTCATGCGTACGTACGGCTTACCGTCTCCATGAACGGTGCATTTCATTTCTTATCCCCAAATGTAATGTAATATTAAAAGTACATGTATATAATGGATATATATAATTACTGATATATCTAAATGTTGAATATAATTATGGAATTAAAATATACAAGCCTCTCATTTAGTTTTAATTCCATTAATATGATAATGAAATGAACGTAACATTCATGCGTACGTACGACTTACCGTCTCATGAACGGTGCATTTCATTTCTTACCTCTAAATGATTATGTAATATTATAAATACATGTATATGATGGATATATATGATACATATTATATCCGAATCATAAATTTCATTCTGGATATAAATAACCTTTGACCACACGAACAACATGTAATTGTAAGAAGTCCACTTTCGACTTAAGAACCAAATATTGAGAAAAACAAATATTATTAACTTAAATGGTTAAATAATGTTTATAACATAGCAATAAGTGATATAAAAGGAATAATGAACTTTAAAAAGGTTCTTAATCAAGTATAAATTAACTCAAGCTTAATATTTAGGACGTTAAAGAACGATCGTATCAAGTCGGATACGAGGTAAGGGACTTCGTCTCAATCTCCTTTCATTGAGGCATATTTCGTTTTATTCACAACTTTCTTTTATACAGTGTATAAACCCCTTTGACTTTTACTTTTATACAAAAGGAATCTTTTTCTACGAAGCGTTTTAAAAAACGACAAAAAGGAATGTTTCTTTTAACGTACGTGGCGACAACGACCTTTTCTGCCATCGCGAGTATTATTTGGTCTTTGGCTTTCTCAACAAGCCGTAATGTTTTTAGAATAAAATAAATACCATATAATCTTTTATGTATTTTGGTATTGAAAATGTTTTTGAAAAAGGATTCTATTATGTCAATATATTTATGATATATATTGTGATTGAAATGTGGAAATGTTATCATTCCTTTATATTGGTTTTATGTTTTATGATTTTATACTTGTCCTTGGACATTTTAACGGGTGGTTACGTTATAAACCATATGACGAGTGGTGCCGTGAATACCAGGATGGGTGGTTACGTTATAACCTCCATTGCATTGGGTATGGAAGTCGGCCGTATGGATATTTCATTAAGTATGTATGGAAATTGGTTGTATGGCTATTCCATTAAGTGATATGTGTGGAAGTCGACCGTATGGTTATTCCACTTAAGTATGTTTATGTCCCAAGTTACCTTTATATATGTTATGTGTTCTTTTTATGGATTTTATGGTAATCCTTTGGTTACAAAAAGGTAAGTAATGATACATTATTCAGTGAAGAGTTTTTACTACTTCATGAAGGTGAAGGTATTACTTTGATAGAGTATATATGGTTTATTTGATGTTTGAAAAACTAACAGTTTTCATTCTTTCTGTATCCCTTACTGAGCTTTTTATGCTCATCCCAAGTTTTTTTGAAATGTTTTTCAGAGGTCAAGGGAAAGGTACATGATATGATGATAGTGTCAAGGAAGTGTCAATAAAGAATCCATGTTTATTTTAAATATGTTTCCATTGATGGGAATGAAGAATACTATCTTTATGTAACTACTTTGTTTATATGTGGAATGTAATGCATGTTTTATGATCTAATTCTCTAAAACTCTAATCCTGAAAAGTTCCTCAACGTGTAATCTTGTGATAACTCAAGATTATGTAAGGTTTAAGGCCGGGGCCTTATATATATAATTGGATATATATGGATCATGATGTGAAATATTTATAACACCTAATGAACTTCTTTTTAATAGATTTGAAATTTTCATATTTATGGTGTCACACCATATCCACTATTTGTCTGTCGTGATAAAAAATAAAAAATATTCATCTCTACAATTCACTTGTTAATAGCATGACAAAACCTATATATGGTGAAAAGAAACTTTTCTGAAATATAGTTCTATTATTTTCACGATTATCTTATAACCATAAAACATAATATCAGGAATGACTTCCCTAAAAAATGAACTTACATTACAACCCATTGGTAGAAAACATCATTATTAGTTATATTCCGTAGGACCTCGATGTATATCACATACACTTATATAGTATTACTAATACCATAATGAATCATTCACACATTATCATTACATATACTATCCATTACACATATGTTACTTCCAGGACCCATAAGTAACAAGATACTTAATTAAAAATTTTCAATTTACCATTATATACACCATCCATTATCACAATGAAGCTTAAAAAACATATAAAAAATTATTTTATATGAAATATAGTTTCATCTAGTGAGAAAAATCCCTACATCTTTTGGGTATTCGTATGTCTCTACTAACATTATAGTGGAACTTTTGATATCCAATAATTGATCATATGGTTCTTATATACATTAAATTGGAATAGTGGATCAAACATGGGATCTACAAGTGGTGTCCATGATTTTTCTTATTAAATCACAATGATGTTGTTGGCCAGTATGTAGCAGAGATGAAGTCAATATTTTCTGTGTTTGGGAATACATATATATAGAATCATAAAGTATTTTATCTATATTATACACATATATAATTGGTTTAATTAATCTCCAATTTATTTTTGGGTGTTAGACTCTAGTTCTTTACCTGATATTCTCTCATACATCATCGTTTATATTTGAATACCTCACCGCCAATGGTACTCATTCCCAACACCCTCTTGTTTTAAGTATTCCATTTTTAAAATTGACACCCATGCCTAGTGGTGAACCATACTGGGCTATGGATATGTGTTCTTTATCTCGTCTCCCATACAATAAGATTTTGGTTGATTATTAGTACTAACCATATTGTGTCAGATGATTTCAAGTAGTTCAAACATTGGTGGGCCTATTTTGCCTCTTTAATAGCATACTTTTAAAAATTCCACTCACCAAAAATAAATATATTATTTGTCAAATTTGTCTTCATTTTATTTAATGTTTAATAAAGAATCATTCATCTTATAAGATAAATAAAACCATCGATAAATGTTATGTAATTATTAGATATATTTTTAATTGAATGAAATTGATATTCGAAAAATATATTCAAAAAATATAATTAAAAAATTATCCCACACATAGAAAATTTATTTCCCTTAATCATAATCTCAATATACAAAACAAACAAATAAAAATATACCAGTATTTAAATAATAAATCCAAAAATTAAAATTAGTATCATTGGGAAAATATAATTTTTATGGACTGTATAAGAAAACTTCTTTAACTAATCATTTTTTGAATAAAAAAGTCAACATCTAAATCATTATAACATCTTTTTATCAAACAATGATCTTCCTTTACAATTATAATATTTTTAAATTCATACTTAATATAACTAATAATTTTCATTAGCCATATTTTTTATTTTTTCTCGTTTGACTGATGTAAATATGTTAAATAGGGAAATTTTCATACCAAATTTACATTATCCTTTCAATATTATATTTTTTTTAATCTCACATCTCCACTTTGTAATGAAAATTATCTCAAACAATCCAAAAGAATATGATTTTTTGTTCAAATACATTCAATTCTAAGGGTCATTGGGAAGTTGATTTAAAAAAACATAATCCTAAAAAGGATTAACGTTGCAATATATTCAATACGTATCCTCATGGAATGTATCCATTATATTCTTTCAACCCATTTCCAAAAATATAATGTAATGTTTATGAATATAATATTTGAAGTATAATTAATGAAACCCACTTGGTTTTTACCTTTTTTTTAAATATTTTCTAGGGGAAAAATTTTATAATACAAACCAAAACATGGTTTATATTATAATAAAACTAATTAAAAGTTTTATAAAAATATTTTGGAAAATAATTAATGCTTTTTGATACATGTAAAAAATAACATTTTTCAAATTATTCATATCATTTTTTCAATAGTAGTAACAAGTTAATACAATGAATAAATGATCATAAACATTTTCCCATACATAATTAAATACCATCACATATTATTTATAATATAATTAATCCCATTTAACCATGTACATCCTCTTCCCCAAAATATTTCAATTTAATATCATGAAAAATACAACTATTAGTGATGTGAAATGATAAAATAGGATTGTAATGTGGACCATCCATAACAATGATACTTATGGGGATTTTGGTATTAAAAACTAATTTTTTATTTCGTTAGGACTCATGGAAAAGGGATTAAAAACAAAAATTAACTTTATTATTTTGAAAATGATATTCCACATTAATATCATTGTCATTATGCAATGAATGTTATAGAAGAGAACATGTTAGAGTTTTTCTCATGAAATATATGTAGAGAGTTTATGGAAAATATATTAACATAATTTCTCTTATGAAATGTAAAATATAATATTCTTAAATCACTAAGGACATACACATAAAAAATGATCATTACAAATTTGATAAATTCAATGTATGTAAAAGAAAAAAAAATTATATAAAACTAAAATTTCACCTAAATAATAATTTTTCAAATACATTCTTCATTCATGCATATACTAATCCATCCCTTATTTTATTCATTTTATCCAATGGAAAAGAAAATATAAAAAAGTAATACATAGTTATTCTAGGTTAATTTATTCTCTTAGATAAAAAATTAGTAAATGATAGTGGCAGGAAATGAATGTATCGTTTTTAAAAAACAAAATATGATTTAAAATAAAATTGAAGAATATAAAATAATTATTGAAATATAATCTCAGTACCTTTTCATCATAAATATTTTAAACTATCCTTAAATATATTCATTTATTCTAATCATGGACCTGTAAAAGATAACGATTCATTAACATAACTGGTCCATGAAGCATAATGATAAATATAAATAACAAATAATTATTTATACATCAAATATTATAAAACTAAATGAAATCATAAAAACATCAATTTTTATTCCATCATATCATTTGTTTCTGGTTTTTATCTTAATATTACATCTTTTACTCTCATATGATGTAATGTTGGAAATATTTTACCAAATACAGATCAAAAAATGGTCAAAAACAAATATTCAATATATTTTTGGTCCCCATTTTTTTCTCTATATTTTATTTTACTATGTCGGTGGTACATTTTATTTAATCCACCATCATAAAAATTAGATACTCTTTCTATTTTCCTCTAAATTAAAATTTTATATTTTTAACATTACATACTTGTTGGCCTATATCTGATATTTCATGGGATGAAAATGCCTCTATAATTTGTGACATAATACTAAATACAAATTTTATTTTTTATTTAATTTTTTTTCTAGGTATCAATTAATTTATTGTTTTATTTATTCACAACATGATAAATATATTATTTATTGTTTTTATGTTCAATATCTTTATATTTTACAACATAATTTGTCATATCTTGTGAAATTTTGTTTCTAACCCAGTCAACATTATTTATCAAATCTAAATCCCCATCATGGGGATCAATGTAATTCATATTAGATTTTAAATATAGGTTTCCAAGGATGAATTTTGTCCCCTATTAACCCTTTCATAATATTAGGAAACCAAATTGAATAATGAACTCTTCCTCTTTAACCAAAATGTATTTGAATTTTTTCATGGGTAATTTACCATGGAATAAAAAAGTTATAGTGAAAATGTGGATTTCTTCATGTACTCAAGTTCATGTCTATTGAATATTGCATACAAAATTATATTTACACTCACATATAAATCACACAATATCTTCCGAACATCACTCAATGACATGTTAATGTGAATAGAAATGATAATTGTTCCTTTTGGATTCATTGGTCAACACATAATATATAATAAAAATATTTCTATTTTTAGTGTAATATTTCATATCTCTTATGTTTTTTATTTTTTCAAACAAATTTTACAAAGAAATTATAATATGTGGGAATGATGGATAGATATTCATCTAAAGTTATTTTTATATGTAACTTTTTAATGAATTCCAGAAACATTATTTATTGTTATTATATTAACATTTATATAGACATTCTAAAATTGGAAATCATTTATTATAGGGAGGTGGGGGATGTTCAATTAATTATTCTCTAGCTACAATGACATTTTTCCTCCTTCTATAAGTACATTCCTACTTCCTTTTTTTAGTTTTATCAATTCCCTATTTTTCTATATCGTGAGATCGATAATTCCAAAACATTACATTTCTCAATGTTATATATTTTACTTGAACTCATGGTTTAACCTTCATATCCCCCCCCGGAGACATCCCTTTATGCCTCTCCTTGAGTTATATTCCAATATTTATTACTAGAGATTAAATAATTATAGAAAAATATTTTATATCATTGGAGTATTATTTAAGTACATTGATGGAATTCATAGTCATCATAATAAAAATATTAAAATTATAATAAAAATAATGTATTTAATCTAAAAGAGATTGAATAGGTTGGGATTGGATTCCCAACAAATTTTTTTAATAACATTACATTGCTATTATTTTTGTGGTCTCCACCACTTAAATTGTTTCAGATGACTATAATTTCAGTTATTATGTTACTCAATGTATGTACCAAATAGTTTTGTTATGGCCATCATGGAATCAATTTTCATGGTAAGGGAATCCATATGTTCTACTAGTTTTACCATTTTGTTAATCATGTGAACTCCATTCCCTTGAAATTATAATAATTTCCATTCAGGTCTATTAATTTCCATATCTTTTAAAAAATCCTTTTAGGTGAATTTTAATTTAGTTTTTGAATCAATGAAAATAGATAAGTATTTTCTTTTATAACTAATTTTATTAGATGATAGAATTATGTAGATGACTTTGTATCCACTCACACACATTGCCTGTTCAAAAGAATATAAATAGTTTCATCATAAAAAATAACTGAAAATATATTCTTATTGAAATGTGTAATATAGGTTGAGAAAACCCCATTGTTGGGTGGTTGTATCCTATGAAAATATCATCATATAATTTATAATGGTTTTCATAATATGAATTATAATTATTTTTTATCATAAAGTGTTTTGATACCTAAAATGGTATACATATGATCAGTTTTTCCCATGTTTAATTGTCTTTCAATGTTGATGTGAGTCCCCAACCCCATGTCATATTATTATACATCATTAAAAGTTGATTTTCAAACTCATGTTATTTATTTTATTATGATCATCCTTCTAAAACATTGTTCTAACCTAGGATTGAGATTCATGATTTTCTTACAGTAGAATAGTCATGTAAAAATAAGTAGTCATAAAAATCAATTCATGAAAACACTCCATTTATAATAGTATTTAAAAGATAAATAATTTAAGTAAAAATCATAAAAATATTGTCTATTAGGAGACTTTCACGTACAAGGGCACTATAAATTTGAATCGTAATGGAAAATGATGATATTTAATACAAGGTATAAAATTTATAAATTTAAAATATAAATTAATAATAACTAATATTATATAAATATTATAAAAAATTGAATGTTTTTGGACAAACCCATTATATATTTTTTACGAATATGAAAATTATGAGTGTTCAAATGAGAAATGAGGAGAATATTCATTGAAAATTTGATATAGGGTTGCATACATTATAAATTCATATTAATGTGTTATATAATGAAATTATAGTTTTTAGAATAATTTTTTTTATGTTGAATCTAGGTAGGCATTTGTTCTTACTACTCTATTTATAACTCATTAATTCCCCATTTCGTATGGTCAATTACTTTTTGTTATTTTGGTGTTTGGTTAATGGAATAAATGATTAAAAATTGTTATCTATATAATGGTTTTATTGATTATATTATCATGTTATAAAATGAAAGAAAAATATGAATTGAAATATCAATTATTATGATATAAGTGGAAGAAATACAAATAAATAAATAACCAATATTGAATCAAATCCTAGAAAAAAATAAAAAAAGTCTACTAATACTACCCCATTCAAAATATTTATTAATACATGAGAGACATATCTTTTTATGTTATTAATGTGGATATATTAATAATAAATTAAATTTAACATAGAATCACAATCGTGGTCCCTCATGAAATTGTAGTAAATGTATTTTCTATTTTAGTCCCCACATTCATCTTGAAGATTATTTTAAAAGAGTAGTTGAACCCATGATATTATATAAAAATAAATCATTTTGGTTTTTTGTATGCACCGCATAATAACTATTCAAAATTACCATGAATTTCACATTATTTAAACTTCAAAATCCTATGAAAAACATTGATATGTCATTTGAAGTAATATAAATTTATTATATCTCTAATGAGCAATGATTTATATCATAAGAAAAACTCATACCAACCACATTGAATTAATGTTTAGGGCATGGTTGGTGATTTAATATATTTATCACAAAACAGAATGTCCTCTATAATATCTATAGAAAAATTAAATATGTAGTTTCTCACAACACCCATTATATTTAAAGAATGATTTAAAGCTAAAAAATAATCATTGTTACTATTTTCACATACATTAGATTAAATAAAACATTCATGGAAGGAAGAAAATTATCTTAAATTCACCTCTACTACATTCATGTTAATAGAATAACCCCATATCTTTATGTCACAACCAAATTTAATGAAAAAAAAATTCACATATGATCATTATATATGCAGATTCATGTTTAATATGATATCTCATCAAATAGATATAGATCTCATAATTATATTTAGTATTCCAAAGAATAATACACAACCTCAACCCATTATCTTTACAATGACTAACCAATACATGTATTCAGAGTATAGGACCATTAGATAGTTATAAAAACCATTACCCTCATTGAATCTACCTTAATGTTCCCAAACATTACCCAGATGTAGCTTCCATCGCATACAAAACCGTCTTTTTAGCTCAAACGTTTCACTGTTAGGGTGAAAAATAGCCTCTTATTTACATAGTAAATGACTCTTATCTTGGTTGTAGTGACATTACAGTGGATATAAAATGATTTGATAGTGGATTGTATTATGGTTTTAGGCACATTAGCGTCACACTAGATCATGATCGAGCCTTTTCAGTGTGATCCATGGAGGTTCCAATGTGGTGGTGATGGGGTCAATGGCCAGTACACGAGGTTCAAAATAGTGATACTTTATTAATATGGTGTGACACATGAACATGATAATTAGATAATTTTTGTTTTGTTAAGAATATTTCTATCGGTGAACATGTCTTATAAAAAATAAATTTATTTTCAAACCACATTCTATTCTTGAAATTCACCAACACCACCTCGCAAAGAACCATCTAAATTCTATATGTTGGTTCTTGTTCCCAACAATTATGTAGACTAGGATCTTATATGTTCACTTGACACTCATTCATATGTTTGATCTATGATAGTGTCGTCCTATATGTTCATTCACATTCCACCCTTATTCTTGGAATATGATCAAATATATGTTTCAGAAATTTTTAGTGTTCTTAGTATAAAATTCACCAAACATTAATGAGATTATTGTTTTCCATCATGAAATTAACATTAGAAATTATTTCATCAATTAAAAAAAACAAAACTCATTCATATTTTTCATCTCATTACTTCATTCCATAATATACTTTTACTTTGTAATAAAATGGATAAACTAACGAATAAATGTGAAGTAATCAAAACTTGAATATTAAAATTATTAAAATTTATACTATAAAATAAATATGTCAAATTTAATAATTTTTTGCGAAATAGGCGATTCTAATTTAAAAAGAACCCCCTAAATTAGATTCCCATTACATGGGTATATATTTTCCAATATTTTTTTATTTTTATTCCATATAAATATGGTTATAGAATACCCATTCATGTTCACCATTATGTGGGTAACCTATGTCGAAATCCACTATACGATGACCATTTATGGGTCACCCATATGGGAGACCCTTGCATGGCAATAGATAAATATATATAAATAACCTTTCATGGGGAAATTCCCCTTAAATGTGGTGTCATTTATATTGGGAAATCCCTTATGTAGGGAAAATATCATTATATTGTGTAACATTATGTGGAAGAAACCCCTTACTTGTGTGAGACCCCCTTATGTGTGGCGACCCTTATGTGGGAAATCTCCATATGTGGGATGAACCCTACATTGGTGACCATTACATTAAACCAATAATTTCCATTTATTTTATGAATCATATTAGTTTTACAACCCATCTCATTTTAATTATAAACTATATATATTTGATTAAGGAAATTGAAATTGATTAGGAAAAATTTAAAATAATAAATGAATTAATTGTTGTAAGACAATATTGTATAAAAATTATAACATAAAAAACAATATATTTCACTCCATGAATTACGACTCACCATTCTTAAATATATCCACTAAATGTGCATTAATCAACAAGTGAATATATATATAGAAAACAATAAAATCTTCAAGACTAAGAAATCTATTGGGTCAACATCATATATGAGGATCACAGATAACCAATGTAAACCTATAATTTGAATATCATCTTTAACGGGCTTATAATTATGATAAAACTATATCATGAAATATCTATTATAAAATATAGAGTTATAGTTAGAAAAAAATTATTTAATAGTCTATATATATAAATGAATGAATTCTTGGGGTTCCAAATATGATCAATGCAAATATGTTTGTTTAAAATATGGTCTTTTCAAATGCGGTCATTGTAAATATGGTCATCGGTCACATATCCAAAAGAAATTCTAAATTAATGTCTTTTTATGTAATAAACATAAAATAGTATAACTCATAATGAACTAAAAAAATGATAAATATATATATATATATACATTATGTATAAATAGTATTATTTTCATTAAAATATTATATAATTTATATTTAAAATTAAAATAAATATATATGTATATATATAATTTTCTAAAATGAAATTTTAGAATAGAAGAGATGAATATTAATTTTATTTATACAAAAGATTTACTATAACGTCAATATTTTAATTATTTCGATGTAACATTTAATAATTATTTCAAAACAATTCTTAAAAGAGATATTTTAACACTTATAAAATGTTATTATATGTTAAATAATTTATTAAAATTTTTAAAATCATAAAATTATATCTGATTATTGTAATAACTCTTAATATTCAAAGATGACATGTTTTCAATATAAATAATTTCATATATAGTTTTAAATTTCATCTTGAAATTAAATTTAAAATAATTAAAATCTAAATTAGGAAAATATATATTCATTTTTTGTATTTTAGAATTTAATATTATATTAGAATAAATTTTTGATAATGTTATAAAAAATTTGATTAATCAGTGAAAATTGAAAAATACCTTCTTAAAAATAATAAGACTATTGGGATATTAATATTATATAAGTACTAACTGAAAATTCGTGAAAAAATATTTTAAGGGATAAATATTTATTTTATATTTGAATTTTTATATTTCATAATTCAAGATTTAAATTATAAACACATTCTTTATATTTTAAAACATAAGTTATATATTTCTCAAAAATTAAGTTTTTAGAACATTATTCTAATAATATTTTAGAATAAAGATTTATTATCTATTAAAAAATTTTAAAAAATAATTTTATATTTTAAATAATTGGTTATATAATTTTATAAATTTTCTATTTTATTTTTGGGAATAAATGATAAATTACAATTGTATGTTCTAGTTGACATGGTGACAACCAAAATCATAAAAATGAGTATCCAATAAGGTAAATATAAAATAATTTTGATAAAATGATTTCAATTTATTAGTTGATATGTGGACAAAGCTTTTCTATTATCCTCTTTAGTAGCTGTAAATTTTCTTTTACACTTTTCTTTTAGAGTAACAGCCATTTATTCAAACATTTTGTTATTTTTATAAATCTTTACACCTTTTCACATATAATAGAGGAAATCCTCTTATAAGTTCACATCACACAAAACCATAATATGTTGGACCAAAAACCATTCAAAACATTTTCTAAATACTTATAGAAACCTTAAATAGGTTTTGGTATTCTTAATGTAAAATACCATAATGATTAAATCCGTTCACCATTGAGATAATCTAGGTTGTGAGGTCTGGATTTTTAAATACTCCAGCCTCTTTCTTATTTCCTTAGGTGGATTTATTCTTCTTCAAATTTTATTTCAAAATAATAAATTACATAATTAATATTATTATATAATTATTATGTTATTAAAATTATGGTATAAAAATTAACCATCCTTACCATTTATATTAATAAAATGAACTTTTAGTCTTGCATTTTGAGAACTACTATATACATAGAATATTCGGTTTCGTTTACCTATATTGAGAAACTTATATTGTAAATAAGACTAATTAAAAAAATTATGATTTTTATAAATATCAAAATTAATTAAATTAAATAATAACCTGTGACTTTTATTTCTCCATATCTTTTAAAAATGAATCCATCATCCATGTGTATATATAAACTCCAGCCACCATAGAATGATGAATTAATTTTTTAACTAAGGTTTCCATTGATATTTTTAGATTATAAATTATGATTACATATGATATATATATATATATAAATATATGAAATTTATATCATTATTAGTGTTTCATTTGAATAACACAAAAATTAATGATCATTATAAGGTAAGACGTTGATGTTAGTATATAACATAGTAATACTTCATAACTATTTTCATCTTCACGGGATGCCATTGAAAATCACATATAATGTAATTAGAAAATTATATATATTTGTAAATATAAAATAAAATATATTTAATGGTTAATAAATAATAATATTTATAGAAAATGAAACATTGAAACCACTTTTACAAACCTAGATCAAAACTGTCATGATTATTAACAGTCGATGTTGAAAAGATATCATTACAATCTAAAACATGGATATAATTATCATGGGTTTTCTCACATTTGTAGGTATAGATATAATTTTTTTTAATAATGTGTTTTTTGAAAAGGGTTTCTATATTCTATTGGTTCTTCCATATCTCAATGTTGTTTGTTAGGTTATTCAAAAATTTCAAAGATGAATTTCTTTTCTATTAAGTGTCATGTTTTCATGATTATGCCATATTTTTAAAATACTCAACACTTTAATATCATAACCACAAGATTTATGATTATTGATATATATATTCTGATCCCATTGATATATTTTACACTTTTTACCAATCTTGATTTGGACTTATGTTTCCTTATCTAGTCTTATAATTATCATCAAGGATCATATGATATTGTATTAAAATTCATATTCCTTACAAATAATATCCTTCATGTTTTTGATCTGACAAATTATAATTTTTTCTCTCACATGTTTTCTTCTATCAACCCTTTCATAGGTTTCTTTTCCCACATGTTATGAACATTTCTATATAATGATATGCCTAGAAAGGGTATAGATGTTTAGGATTATTGAGAAATGTTTGAATTTTTTGAAATGTAATATTTTTATATATATAATAACTAAGTACCTAAAACATTATGTTCTTGAATTATGTGACTTCTTTTGGTACGTATTATGTAAATCATGAAAATATTGTACCACATATGTTTTGATAAAATTGGGTCACATAATATGGTATCAATGTGGGGTCTAACAATATTGGGATATTAGTTTTGTATCATTTTGTATGAATGCTAGTATGATTTTTTGAAAAACCTATAGATGAGCCTAATCTTGAAATAATATTTTTAAACACTTTTAATTTATTTATCTCACGGTTCTAACATGAAATACATCATGTTCTCGATTCTACATGTCGATTCATGCCTTGGAAAAAATACTTATTGTCTATAATCATGAAAAGGGTGTGTTGAGTATTAACCAAATCATCATATGGTGCAAAATGTTTTCCTAACAATAAAAATTATTGAATCTGTCTGGGATATGTTTTAGTTTATCATATTCACATTAGGAACATATTTTATGGATTAAATTCCCATATACTATGAGGTATTATGTTCAAAATCATAAGATAAACTAACTTCATATAACCTAGGTCAAACTAATATTGACAAAGTTTGAACTGGATGATCTATTTTAATGAAAATGACAAATAACAATATGTCTTAAGGTTTAATTTGTTTTAAGTTTAGGATGATTCAATTATGTTATTAATTTACTCTCTCTAATGTCATCCAATATTATTTATATAATGTAGGGATGGTGAATAATCCATTATAAAGAGAGCATATATATAAATTACAAGGAAAACAACCTGGAAGTGTATCACCGAGATATTTTATGATATATATATGTAAATAAATTTAATTTATTTAATTTCCCCCTATACACCCAAAATCTAATTCTATTCACTAATGATATACTATAAAATTATTATTATTTATTACCTTAGTATGACCAAAACATTTGTTTAAATGATATTAGTAAGAAAAAATATATTATAAAATGTTATTTTTTGAATATGAATATGTTTATTTTTTTCAATTGGTCATAAATTTTAAAAAAATATTTGATGGTAAAATTTATATTTTCTGAAAGAATTATTTTTATGATCATAACATATATTAATGTTAAAAAATTAAATGAATCATTATTTATGAATGATTTTAATTAACATTCTAGGTGATATATTGGATATTAATTTATAAATTCATCAAATAGTTTTTCATGGAAATGAATTATTTTATACAATTTTTTATTCTCAAAGTGTATTTTTAATTTTTTTTTCACAATTTTCAATTTTTTTCAAAATAAATATCCCCAGCATATTGAAATTTACAATTTTTAAATTTATTAAATATTTGGAATAAAAAAATGTATATAATTTTAAAATGTCAAATTATTTTTTGTCCACAATGAATAATAATAGACATAAAAATCTTATTACCATTATAAGGGTTAAATGGGTTAAATTAAGATGGGAGAGGGGTAATCTAAGTGACTAATTTTAAAATATCACAAAACAAATTTGTTAATTTGACTAGATGATGGTTTAGAACCTTTTCCTAATTATTTTAAAATATTATGAATTTTGGATCCCCTTTACGTTTTTAAAAAATTAATATATGTTTATCAATTAATATAAATCACACATCTCATATCCCTCCCTTATAAGAGGATAACACCTATCTATTTTTCCACACACATCCTAAGACATGTTGATCTTAAAATCCATAAGAAAATCTATTTATAACATCCCTCAACCTGACCAACGGGTCCTTGTCTGATTTGAATACAACCCCATCAAGGATTAATGTGTAATATTAGGATTCATTCCCATGAATGAAGTATAAATTTTATCCATGCACTAACAATTTAAATTATACTGACACCTTCCAAAAATAATTTTATTTATAATGACATGATGTATTCAGAATCATAAAAATATTTATATGTAATTATGATTATGGAACATCCATTTTACACATACCACTACAAAACAATGATATATTAATATGTTATTAGAAGTGTATATTTTATACATTAGAGAGGCGTATAACCCCATTTATCAAAAAAAGCACTAGTTTGTAATATTTTTGCTAATATAGACACCAAACATTCATTATAATTGGTTCATGGTCAGCAATACTACAATGAAACTACTAAAGATAGTATTATGGTGGCCAAAATGACATATAATAAGAAATTATGTTTTGAAAAATTAAATGGCGTAAAATCCTCCTTTAATAACAATAAAAATTAAAATTTTGTTAAAACACAGACATGATATTGACCCCCTATAATAAAAAAAGTGTTTAAAACATCGTCTAATTTTTAAAAAATTAAAATATTATAAAAATAGGTATTTTTCTAACATGCATTAATAAAAAAACAACGGGGTTATAACCAACTCAAATATTAAAAAAAATAAATTGTCATGGAATATAATAGATTTTTCTTACACCAACACATCAAAAAACATTTAGGGTTTCTGATGACATATAATTTATAAAATTAAAATCTTGGAAAATTTTAGAGGAATTTTTACCATTGTTTAATAACAAAATAAAAAATTTAAAAAATTTAATAATGCTTACAACAACCTCTAATATAATATATATTTTAAAAAAATCAATAAATACGAAATTTTTATATTAATTAATAAAATTATTCAAACTCTCTATCTATCTAAAAAAATTTATATATTATCTTTTCCTATAAATACAGGTTCTTCAAAGAAATTCCACCCCCAAAACCCAACCCACCTAGCCACCATAAATATAGAAATATAACATTAATAAATGAATAATTACGAAATATTTAAAAACTAAAATAAATATATTGTTGATAAAAATCAATTAAATCAATCATTAAATTTACCATTAGGGGTATTATACAAATATTTTAAAAAATAAATAAATACTATCATTAGATAGGTCATCCAATTATGACCATACAATTTTAATTCATGAAAAAAGTGCTGACCTCAATTAATTTTACCAAAATAAAACATCTTCAAAAAAATAAAGACATTCACTAAAAGATAATCAACATATTCCCCCGATGAGAAGATAAATACTCTTCATTAGATGAAATGTTATATTCTCACTATTGGGTAAAAATATATAGCATATCTACTAGATGAAAATTAGTAGCATTGCCATATGATGAAAAGTAGTCCCACACCACTAGATGAAAAAACAACCTCATTACCATAACACAACATTAGCATAAAAAATATCAATTTTTAGAACAAAATAAATTATTAAAACAAAATATAATTATTTGACTCTCATTCAAAATTCAATCACATAGTAATAGGGAATAATTCTTTTAGTCCATAACAACATGGTCTCAATTATTTTAGACGATATTTTTGTGTTTTATATGAAACAAATAAGGAAAAACAATAAATAAATAAAATACAGAAATAAAAGATTATATAATACAACATTTTATTTTATTAAAATTTTCACTAATTTGAACTATTTTTCTACTATAATTTTTTGAGGTTCTTCTATCATCATTAAATTTAAAAAATTTAATATCATATTTTCAAATACCCAAATGTATGTTCACTAGAACTAATAAATTGATATGAATAATAAATTAATATATTCTAGAATTTAATATATTCTATAATTTTTTTATTTTTTACATATTTATAGTAATGTAATTTCAATTTTTTTAATAACACTCAAAAAACAGAAGAAATAAAATACGATTTAAAATATTTCCAATGGTGTTACAAATTTTTATATTTTAATTCAAAAATAATATATTCTACTATTATAAATGATTAATTTGACATGTATTCATTGATCATTTTTTATATATTACAATCCTAAAAACTATTTTCTTGCAATCAGTTGCTAAAAATATAGCTGCAACATTTTTATCACTAAGAATTTTGTGTTAGACTCTTTATACAGTATTTGAATAAATTGGGTGAAAATTAAAATAAATTTTACCAAATACCTATAAAATTAAAAAAAAGTAATCCAATAAAATATCAAAATAGTTTAATGAAAATGAATTAAAAAAAGTAAATCATATGAAGTAATGGGAAGGAAATGGATACACAGATCAAATCCATTAGGAGGCATTTTATGTGAATGTGATCAAATATTTTTTGCATTACTTCCATTGGGTGTTCTTCTATGATCCGGTGATGGTCGTTCACAAGTATTTCCCTCAAATTCATCATAAAGGGAATCCTCGGTATGTTTTAAATATGTAATTTTTTATCATGTAATCATAATTAAATTAATTAAACATATATTAAAAATATATTTTTCTAGATGACAATAGAGATCATAACACCATATAAATGGATAACTATGGGATACTTGATATTAATTGTTATCCAGGATCTAAACATACCCAATGTTAATGAAATACACCTGTGTTCATAAAAAACACCATAAATGATCAACAATCGACATACAATCAAAACATAAGTGCATTATAGGAATCCTGTTATGTTTTTTTAAAGAAAACCAAATCCCGAATATTTGGTTCAGATCAACCTCAAGTAAATTGAAAAATTATGTTTTTCATACGGATCAAAATAATATTGACTGATAACCATACAATCCTCATGATGACAACTCTGATGATGGTTTAAAACACAACCATATAATATTTTTAGGATTATTTTCAAACATTCCTTTTAAAATTATAATATATAGTAAATTAAACCTCATGGAAAATATATATATCTAGAACTCGTGTTTATGTTGAAATATATTAAAAGAATATATGACCACCTTCCTTTAAGAACATCAATGATTATACACATCTTCCATTATTTGAAAAACATATATTCATTCCTTTGTAATTTCATTTTTAGCTCGACATAACTGTGAATTCAAATCATCAACCTATTTTTTCGATGTACGACTATTATTAGATATAGTTACAATTATACCTCCTTATAATTGATAGGATGGGCAGAATACACTTTTTGGACATGCACCCAACCCATGAAACCATATAGGACCCATATTATAATTCCCTAAGACTTTTTCGAGAGCATCATTAGGAAAAAAATATGGAATGCTATAACAGTTCCTCTTAATATAAATTGGTGAACTAAGATCATGTCAAATCCTACTTTAAGGATCATTTTAATGGCCCTCATTCCACCATTGATCCTCTGGATGGGGTGATCCTGAAATTAGTAAACAAAGAGGACAATTCTAGTCTTACTGTTGTGCCTCTTTATCCAGAGATCAATGAGGTGGTATTTAGTCTCAAATATAATAGCTCACATGGTCATGGTGGCTTTGGTAACTTCAACTTTCGAACTATTTGGTATTTCATTCATGCAGATGTTTGTAGGATAGTCACTCATTTTCCAAAGTTGGATCTCTGCCTATGGGTGGAATTCTTAGTTTATTTCACTTATTCTGAATGTGGATAATTCCAATGAAATTTTTCTCTTTAGGCCAGCGGCATTGTTTAATACTATTTATAAAATCTTTTGATAAATTATTACAAATAGGCTATCCTTCATTGATTGAAAAATTGTTTCTCCAACTCAATTTTGCTTCGTCAAAGGGATATAAATCCAAGAATGTCTTATCACTACCTCAGAGTTTGTTAATCTAATCAAAAATACTACTAGAGGTGGAAATATCGCCCTCAAGTTGGATGTTAATAATTGTTTTGATACAATTGATTGGGGTTTCATCCGCAAGATCCTTGTAATGTTTGGTTTTGAGGATTTTTTCATTAATTGGGTCATACTTATTTTATGTTCTACTCATATTTCAGTCCATATAAATGGATTTTCTGAAGGATATTTTTGTTGTTCAATAGGTGTTAGGCAGGGTGATCCTTTATCATCCTTCCTTTTCTCCATTGCTAAGTATTATCTTAGTAGGGTTCTTTTTATCTTGTCTGATAATTTAAAATTGAATCATATTCATGCTTGATGGGGCCTTGTGTCTCTTTCCCGTCTCATATATGCTGATGACATCATCCTCTTCACTCAAGGGTATAAAGGCAATTTTAATAATATAAAGAAAACACTTTTGCACTATGAAATGTTAATTGGACATGAGATTAGTTGTAGCAAGACATTTTTATAATTTCGAAGGAACTTCTCTTCTAGTAGAAAAAATTATATCATTAGGGAATTGGGAATTCATGAGGGATATCATCCCTTAACCTATTTGGGGGTGGCCATGTTTTTGGTGAGGCCAAAGGTATGTCTTTATTCTAGCATTGTCGGCATGATTAGAAAAAAAATTACTCATGGAATGGAAAATCTCTTTCAATGGTTTGTAGGGTTTGTTTTGTGAATTCAATCATCAATTCCAAAATTGTTTACTATTTTATAGTGTATAAATGAATGATTGCTTTAATCAACATAATTAACACTTTTATCAAAAATTTCATCTGGAGTGGTAGCGTATTGGAAAGAAGGCTAACAACAGTTCCATCAAATTTTATTTACAAGTCCTATGATGGTGGTGGTTTGGGAATCAATAATCATGGATTCTTAATGACTCCTTGCAGGCCGTGTTTAGTTAGAGGCTTGTAAATATGCAAACTAAGGCTCTTAGTTTTCTTCGATCCAGGTTTACTCACAGGCTCAAGCTATGAAACTACATTTATTTCAATTCCTCGGTGTGGCCTGCCTTCAAGGGTATTTTCTCAAATATTGATGTTAGCTGTTGGTGTTTGGTGTCCATAGACTCATCTCAAAAAATTTGGAAATGTAATTTGACTGCGAATCATCATATTGACTTGGTTATAAAGGAGTAGTCAAATTTGGATTACGATTTTTCAATTAGAGATCAGCTTGAGAGTATGGATAATATTCCAAATAACACAATTCATTAGTGGATAAATATTTAAATTCTCCTAGAGGTGGTTTTTGGCCATGGTAACCTAATTTCAATGGTATTCTCACATTCAAAGGATTTTATAATCACACTTTTAGTAGTTCATTAGAATTGAAATTGATAAGAAATATTCATAAGAAGATCTTAAGGCCATCTATATCTATTCAAACATGGAGTTTGGTTCATAAAAAATTACCAACTGAGGAATTTTTTCAGTTATGTGGAATATATCTTTGTTCTATGTGTGTTTTATGCTCCCAGCATGGGAATGATTTGGATCATATCTTCCTCAGTTGTGCAGCCGCTTCTACGATGTGGAGGGAAGTTTTTAATATTATCAATGTTTCTCTGCCTCAAACCAACTCAATATGTGACATCATTAAGAGATGAAATTTTCTGAAACTTTAGTAAGAAATCTAAATATTATTTCAAGTTTCAGTGGAAGAAACTATTCCTTTCTTCTAGTTTTTAAGGAATACATTTAGAAATGAGTTGCACCCTTTGTGGTTCGGCGCTGGTCTTGATGGTATCCTTGCTGTTGGGTGTGAGGTGTAAACACCTAAAGTTGTGTTTTTATACACTTCAACTCATGATTTATATATTTTGAATCAGATCAAGAATAAATGAAATTTTTGGCCACTTCTTGGTACAGAGGAAGTCATATAGAAGGCACCTTTTGTGGGTAGATTAAAGTTAACTCTAATGGTGCTTCAAGGGGGAACCCAGGTCCCTCTAGTTTTGTTGTTGTCTTTAGGGATTATCAAGAGAATTATCTTGGAAATATTTATGGATATTGTGTTGTTTCCTTTTCTCTTTAAGTGGAGATGCTTTGTGATTTTATTGTAGTGGAGCAAGCGGAAGAGCGGGGTTGGAACAAGATTTGGAATGAGTGTGATTCAATGACTACTATTTTTTCTATACGAACTGTTTCCTTAATAATTCATGGAAGCTCACCCATCACTGGATTACATTCCTAGACTCTCTTTAATCAAAGGTTCATTTTTTTACAAATGTTTATAGAGAGTCAAATGCACTGGTAGATGGGCTTGCAACTATGGGTGTGAAAGATAATAATTATCTTTAGATGGATCATGTTCCTGATGATCTACTTCATCTCTTTAGGAAAGATCATTTTAAATAATATTTTTTCTGACTTGTGTAAGCTTTTTTACTAATATAGGGGTCTTGATTTTTTTGTCAGGATCTCTGTTTGTCTTATTTTTTTCAATTTTCCGGATAAAATAAGTATTTTTCAAAAAATACTGTTTTGAACCTTTTGATGGGGAACCAATAATAAAAATAGTTTTTAAATATTTTATATATTCTACATAACAAAATAAATGTCTTCTATAGAATAGAGACATAAAAATTTACTTTTATTGATTTTTTTTTATTTTTCTGATAAAATTCATATTTTAATGAATAGTAAAAATACATAATTTTTATTCAAAATAAACTTTTAATCTACTTTTTTATAGTAAGAATATATATTTTAATTTTTTATAATGTGAAATTAGATTATGTTTTTATCATTTAATCCAATTTTGTTCATTGGAAGTAATTTCACCTTTAAATTGGAGGTAATCCCTTGTTAATCTGTTGATAGTTTTTACTACTAAAAAATACTTTTCCTAGTTTTGAAAATGAGAATTAAATATCAATTAATTAATGAAAATTCAATGTTTTGAATATTAAAAACTGGATTCCATTTTTTGAGTCATTGGGTTCAAATTATGGTAATATGTCACTTTTATTTTTTATGAATAGTAATTAAGGAAATTTGTATTTACCACAATTAAAGGTAAATCTGGTATACGAGTGTAACGAAAAATATGATAAAGATAATAAAATTACCCTACCATATTCCAAATTCCATTTATATGAATAAAACTATACAAATATCTACTATGGGTTATAATTGATTCATTTATGGATATATTTCCTTGAATATGACGTAATTATAATCAAAACAAAAGAATGTGACAACATGTCAATCCATTATTTTATATAAGCATAATGATTATAATATATTGATAGAATCCATAAAAAATATACCATAAATATTCTCCAAAAATAAATTGAAATTATCTATATCATTTTAATTTATTTTAAATTTTTAGAGATTTAATAATTACCATTAATGGTGACATAAAAGTGATGTAGAAATTATTCTATTTATAAAAATATCAAATAAATGGTTTTAAAGATAAAAAAATAATTATCATATGAAATAAATAATGTGATCAACAACATTTCATTGAGACTTTGATATTTTAGGATTGTATTAAATAATTTGGTTCGAATTTATCTTCTGGGAGTTTTTTTAATATCAAATAAATGAATAGTTTCAAAATTGACATTATTTATATTTTTTAAAAATAACATATTATTAAATTATTTAAAAATAACAATAGTATTTAAAAATTAAATAGTGATAATTACATGGTCTAAAAATACATAAATTATCCAACTATAAACAATTGACAAAACGTATGTAAATATGTATAACCATTTAATAATTATAATATTTTTTCCATCAATAAAAATAAATTGATTAAATAAGGATAAATCAAAATGATAATGTTTAAAATAAGATAAAAACATTTATAAATTTTAATGGATGAGTTTATTTTGACCCGTACTCATCTCATATTCTAAAAAAATTAGTTTTTGACCATTATAAACCTAAAATTAATTTATAATAAATCAATATTTCCCTACATTCATAAATTGCCCCTCCTTCCTCTTATAAAAGGACACCACTTATAATCACTAACTCAAACATTTAAATCCCTTTATATCATCCAAAATCTGATCAAATACCATCCCAAAATCCCTATATTTCTCCAACATGCCACACTTTTGGAATAAAGATATCATATGGAGACCATTTGTGCATATCAAAATGAGATACAGGAAAACGATGTAATTGTATTATCACCTCTGTCAAATTTTTTTCTTATATATACTCTTATTATGTTTTTATAATACTAAATTAATTAATACAGTATATTGTACATTATGAGATGTTATTATTATTATGTTACAACCTTTTACCTCCTTTTATAAATCCAATGAATAACAATATCACCATGTGTGTGTATACGGCTTTACGTCACCACGTTGTGGTGTAATTTGTTATTAAACAATACCTAAATTTGATTTGTATAAAGATGTGCATAGTATAGATAAATAATGAATAAAACATGATATATATTTTATATAATTAATATTCAATCCAATTCTGTACAATTTAACCATCAAGTGAATGGTATCTGCACTCGTACATACGTACGACCTATCATCTCAACAACGTGATGAGGTTCATTCTCCATGTCAACAATTCATGAATAATTATAAAGTATACATAATAAATAAGAAATAAATGTATGAAATAACAATGCTACTAGATATATATAGATATATATATTTCATTTACTTTCATTAATTCAATTTAATAAGGAAACAATAACAATGCTAATGCGTACATATGACCTACCCTATCCATGAATGGTGTATTCCATTTCATTTATCTATCTATCATACAATGAATATTTAAGTTATATAAATAATTTTTCACATTATGGATGTATGTAACTAATTATATATGTAATAATATGATGGATAATAATTCCAAACACGTATGATAAATAAAACTATTATAACCCAAAATGATGCTTTTACATGGAGTTGATAAATTAATAGGTAATATAATGTCATAAGTGAATCATATATGATATCATAGATATTTTTATGGTTCGGTTACATGTTAATAATTTTTTAAACCTACTATACAAGAGTTTTAGACACATATGTATTAAATTATAGGTAAGGTAAGGTATAATTTTGAAGTATCATTTTTACCCTACATTTATTATATATACGTATTTACTAGGGATATATTTATCACCCATGTTAATGTTTTCTAAAAATGTTTTCATAATATTTTTACTATTCTCATATGTATTTTTAAAGACATTATTACACATTTTTGAGTTTTACTACATGTTGTGGAAGGAATATTTCTTCTGTTTCCCATAAGAGGTATTTTTTTTAATTTTTCATCAAAAGTACGAAGAGAATTTTTTTTAACCAATAAATTTCAGTAATACATTGATGGAACATCTTGTAAAAAAAATTCAGTAATAGACATTTTCCACTAATATGGTCATGGAAACAATTCATTGGCTACTATGGAAATCATATTTCCTTAATATTTGTTTTACATAATTCCATGTTTTATCCCAATGTTATTTTATCACGGTGAATGTTTCATTATGATGTAATCCATATATACATCAAAAGACTTATTTCATGATTCATGATTTTGATATGTAAATATTATGTTCATGTTTTTACATTCTTATATTTATGTTTTTTTATGTTCACAATTTTTACCCTTACTGAGCATTTGAGGTCACCCTTTTTATGTTTTCTTTTTCCTATGATATAGAGAATGGTATTTGGTACGAAAAAAATGGATGATCAGTATGGAATATGTGGACGATATTTATTTCATTTCATATTCTTGAAAAGAAATGTAATATCCATGTACATCATGGATGGGTCGTTAGAGTAATAACCCAAACATTTATCTATAGAATTTACATTTTTAATGTATTGTAATATTTTATAAAATACATATATATCAAAGAAGACATTATTCTCCTAAATGAATAATTAAATAAGTTGAATTTAAAGAATTTAATGAACATTTACTATTAGAATAGTAACCTGATTATTAAAATAGTTATGTTACCATTATGAGTTGTAACTGGGAAAATAGAATAGTAACCTCACATATGAAAGTATAAAAAAACATCAAGATTCGTATAAATGAAAAATTTTTATAATTATATCATGATATATGTAAATAATTTTTTTAAAAATGATAATTTATGTGTTGGTATTTTGTGAGATTTAAATATTTTTTATAATTTTAAAAATAATATAATAAATTAAGAGTAATCCTCAGTTCATAAATAGATTAATAAATTAATATTTTATTGTCTTATGATTATCATATAATTTTATAAGAACTTTTTAATTTCTGAATGTGTTATGAAATTGGTTATTATATTAAAATGGATATTTTAAAAAATTATACTATTAATAAAATATTAAAATCACAATATTTATAAAAAAAATCTTCAAATTTTTTCAATTTTTAAAATCAATACATTGAAAAATCTACAGGGATATCTTTTCATTTTTCATCTATTGATCAATATTTGGTGAATGGTGAAATATGATAAGTTACATATTTTAACCTTAAACATGACTTTTTAAGTAATTGATAATGCATGCCACCATTAGTTTGAACCCACATTCACAAGTTAAATAAATCATTCATAATAACCTATATGATTAATACTATTGTTCCATATTAATAAACAAATTAATAAAATAATTAAAATGCCCATCTCCTCCCAATATAAATACTACTCCTCACCACCAAATCTCCTCATACTTCTATGATTTGTAAATTTATAAAATAGGTACAATTTTTCTCTAAAAACACTTTCCCCCATATACTTTTTCTGGTCCCACCAAGGGAAATACCCATGTTTCTTATCAAGGTTCTTAAGGAAATGACATACAAGAGGTAAGATTCTCCACCATTTTCTTTTAAATTATTTTTTCTTATACCTCTACTATTTATCCACTATAAAAAGTTAGATGATAACTCCAGCATCATACATATACATAAATATTCTCATGTCAATGGAATATAAATAATTATATCCCTCCTCTTCTCCTTTTATTTTAAAAATGAAATCATCGTCCATGAAGTGTTGTTACACCGCCTTCATGGACAATGAGTTTTTTTCCATTACCACCTTCAAGGAGGGTCGTAAAAGAATTATTAGTGTTAACCAAATTGAATAATTTATATTATGCCATTTTCATGTTATATAAATAATATATAACCCAATACTAAATAATAAAACAAAACTATTTAAAGATGATCAAAACAAAAAAAATAAACAAATCATTTTTCATTATAGTTTTATCTAAAGAATTATTATCAAATCTAAAAACATAATGATATATGGTGCCTTTTAAAATTTTGCCTGTATATTAGAATAATATAATTCCACTTATAACTTTTTCCATCCATTTGAAAAGTAGTCTGACATCTACTCCCAAGTGAACCGATCATAATATCATTAAAAAAATGAAACCAGGATAATGAAATTTAACATTATAATCCATAAAATGGTCATAAATGGACTTATTCAAATTTTAATAAATAAAATTAATGTATAAAATTATTTGATTTAATTAATTAACAGATGTAATTGGATTATCCATAGAACTATATGCAAGTGTATAACACTTTTAGACATAATGTATGGGATTCTCTCCGAACGTCCAATTTTCCTTCAGGTTATACTTTCTCTATCATTAACCCATTAAACTTTTTAATTCATTTTATTCACTCCTCAAATATTCTATTTTCATGTTAAATTTTGTTAACTATCTCAATAGTTATTTTATTGAAGTGGAAAATAATTTTTATATTTTTTTTCTTGTTTAATTCTTCTTGATATGAAAACTCGGAAAAATGGAAATTCCAAATTTCAAATGACGATGTAACTATTCCCATTGGTAGGGTAGATATTCCAAACCATCGTTTTTCTATTCCAATGGCCACCTTACTATTATAGTTTTTATAATACCTCTGATAAAAACATATTCATTTCGATTTGTGTTAATTATGAAAATTACTCCCATTGTTTTTAATTTCTTATTTTTTAAATTATGAATTGATTTAAAAATATTTGTTTATTTTCCAAATTTTTTTTTCTAGGAGTGAGAATTCTAGCTAATTGGGATGATCCCAATATTCACACTATAGTTTCATTATTATATATTTTTAATCCCATTGATTAATTTTTAATATTCATTTTTTAGATTTTGAAAAATGTAAAAATCATCATTAATGAAATAAAGTGTTGTTTGGTTTTCTATTTTATATCTGTATAATAAAAAAGAATATAAAAAATTAATCATTTATTCAAGAAACAAATTTACTTTTTAAACTATTGGATATTATTATTTACCTACAAGAATTTGACATCAATATTTATTATACCCATTGTAATGGTAATGTTTTTTCATATTCTCTCAATTGGAAAAGTCATGATACCAAGGATCTCATAGAACAACCATTGGAGGAAGAGTGGAATATGTTAACTTTTTTGATTGACTGGATGATTGCTACAATGGATGAGAAAGGTGTGGGGAAACATTCACCTTTTGTTAACACATGTCATTATGTATACTATGTGAATTTCATCAACGATTTAGATTATGATTTTACTGTAATACGACAATAGATAGAGAGAGATTATCCATTACTAGGTTGGTCCTTATAAGATGAAGAAAGACTTTTTTCCTTGGGTTATTTGTATTTTATGTTCCCTTCAGGGAATATATTATTAGAGACTACTATTACTAATGGTGGATATTAAATATTTGGTTGGTGAAGATGTATCAGAACATGTGTCTGTTGTTTGAGGGGCCATGTATGATTAGCAATATTGATGGTATTGTTCAAAGATGCTTTAACATTTAAAAATAATGGGTTGAGAATCAATGTTATGGTGGTTTACTCAATCCTATTCCAATTCCCATGTCAAAATGGTTTGATGGAATGATGGTTTTGTGATATGTTTATTGTTGGATTCATGAAACCAGGTTCTTTATGGGGGATAGTGGATTTCCTAACAAATTTTATGCATTTATTATTGATCTATTAGACTATTTATGGATGATTTTTGATAGAAATATATATGTGTAATTTAATTTCTTCTTGGAGTTACCTTATTAATTATAACAGATAGAGACACATGTTAAAAAATGGGTTTTAAAAGCTCAAATAATTCCTTGAGGAAATTGTTGAAGTATAGTATGATATACAACCCATATAACAATGTATAGTCTTAGTGGATGATATCGATTAATAGGGATATGATTTACTATTTCCTCATATGATTTTGTGGATTATAGAATGATTATATATCAGTTTTATAGTTTTTTTATAATAATTTTTTGAGGATTCCATCCAGATTGATCCCTATGAGGATATATATGATGAACATTGTGAATAACCATTACATTGGCATAATGTTGGTGACGTAAAAAGGAGGATATAATAATACTGAAGGAAACATCAGAAAGAGTACAACTGATTTTGATGATGATGGCCATCACTTAGATTATATAGATATCATATTCTAACAATATTACAAATCATTTGAAGTTCACTGTGTTTGACAACCTTGTCACCTAAATATGATGACCAATTCACCTCAACATAGGGATCATAATAACCAACATATGTCTCAGGTCGTTCCAAACATGAAGAATAATGTCCATATAATCTAGGTGATAAACCTCACATCAATCCTCATGAATATTCCCTATCTTTACACAAGATCTAAGTAATTAAATATAAACAGTTCAATAAATTCAAATGAAACACCCTACCAAAATATTCAATGTAGTGATAATTCTTATACCATTATTAGCATAATTTAAAAGAATAGGTTATTCCCAATGACTTCCCATATCATTAATTCATTAATTTAAATACAGCAATTTTATTATTATGGGTATATGAAGAACTACCACTTCAAGAAAAAAACCTTAATCACATTTTTTGATATAACCATTTGTATAGGTAGATCCAATATCCATGCCTTTGCATGTGTAGGGATTGGTATAGAACCTATACTCATGGTTCTAAAAAAACAGTAGGTATAGCTCAAACATATAAACATGGTTTTCCCCAAACTGTAGATATAGTATTTGGTTTAAAATATATACCCATGATTCATAAAAACTGTGTGTATAGGTTTGGTCAATACCGATAGGTTTTGACAACCATGGTTATAGCATTCCCACATAAACACAAAGAAAACAATTTCCATGATGACAAAAAATTCCACTTTAAATAATTTACCCATGGGTTTCCACCTATTTAAATCGTTTATATATATATAAGTAAATATTTACTTATATATTCATAACAATATGTGGTCTAGTGGTCAGGCACATCAATCGGGATGAAGCATTCCATGGATCGAATCTGGAAGCATTATTTTATTTATATCTATTAGACACAGTTTGAGAACTGTGTGTATGTGGTTATTGACACGGTGGTCATACAACTATTCCAATGTTTCCTCACCATTAGTATATAATTTTTTAAACTGTGTGAAAATTTAACAACTATAACAGCACCTAACCCAGACATAGTTTTGAAAACCATGGTCATAGGATATACCCAAGTTTTTAAAGGCAATACCAACGGTTTTAAATTATCCATATAGGTGGATTTTCATATATTATACCCACACGGTCATATTTAGAATAATCCATCTAAAAACCTTTAAAACTAAATAAAACACTTGGAAAACATTACATGTACTTGGTGGTTATCTCTCATCTGATGTCAATATCTTAGTCAAGTCTATATTTTTGAAATATGGGTTTTATACAAACACATTGAAAATTGGGAGAAATATGTCACACAAATTTTGAACTCTTTATTGAGAGCTAAGAGATAAAGATAATAAAGATGAATAAAGTTCATACTAATATGATTCCAATGAAACCATTTTAATTCAAATTAGTGTACAGTAAAAAGTGATAAGAGAAATCCTAAGGGATAAAATAAAGGGTTAGGACACCATATCCTCCATGATAAGTGGAGGACAATGAATGATTAGGGAATGAAATATGTGGGATGGGAAGTTTTATATTCCATATATTTAAATCAACTGAATAATTTTTCCAAATGGTATGGCTTACCATTCTACAACCAAGAATTGCCCACAACATTTTCACCACACTACTCACGATTCGTTACATAATTTTCTAGCCCCTTGGTAGACTGGATATATCCCATCATCAAATTTGGATGTGGTCACAAAAAAACAAGTTACCCCCCCCCCCCTAAATGATTTTCCTAATCACGTACAATATGTTTTTGTGCTACACGGTTTCTCTTGGGACGCCCCATGGTTAAATATATTTATGAGGCTATATATGTGCCTTCCTGAATCTGGTTTATATGTTCTCAATGCAGCTAAAACTCATCTAAAACCATTGTGCACTTTTAATTCATTAAAACATTATTTGAACAATAAAATTGGTGAAAATCACTCTACAATTTAAGTTGAAAAATATCAATTGAATAATTTTGAACACTATGTAAACTCAAAAAAATTCAAACATGTTGAGGAATATCAACCCGCTAAAAAATCTGAGGTGTTACACAAAAACTACACATATTTTTTTAGAAGTGGGATAATATCATTGTAGAATTTGTTATTATCATTCCTAATCAAATCAATTTAACAAATTCCATATGGGTAATAGTATATATATTAATAATTTATACACATTTTATCACTATACAAGACGTTTTTTTATAACCCTTGTATTTATTGAATAATTTGTTTTTATATTTATTTGAATTTTGTGATTCAAATATTAATTCATAAATTAAATAGTTTATTATATAGTTATTTATTTAAAAAATAATTTTTTATATAATAATTTTAATATAAAATATCAAAATTCATTTATGAATTCATAATATTGATATTTTTTAGTAGGAAATTTTTAGAATTTTATGAAAAAGCATACTTTTTGGTGAATATTAAGAAATGTGTTTCACTAAAATTTGATTTTTTTGTGACACTGTTAAGATAAAATTATTATATGATATTTACGGAAAATATATAAAGAAAATTAATGATATTATGATATAAATATATTAATAATTAATTTAGAAAGTGTAAATTATAAATTATATCATGATATTTATAAAAATTATTGATAGATCTGATACAATGCCTGCTCAGCATTCATAATGACAAATATGGTTCGTTATAAATTAAATAAAGCGATAAAAAATATTTTTATGGTTTTATATTAATTATCATGTATAACTGATTTTTTTCCTATTAATATTGAATTTTAGTGTCCTGTAAAATTTATCATACCCAAATTTCTATGAAATAATTGTGCTGGGACTGAATAGAAATAATAAAAAATTTATTAAATTTTCACCACCAAAATATTAGTTAATATATACAATGATTGAATCTATATTCTTTTATACCTAATTAATTTTTTTATGATATTAATTTTCTATTATTTTTTATGTATGAAAAAACAATAACTAATGCCTGTGAAACATTGATCTAGTGTCTGTGCAAGCATAAAAAAATTAAATTGTAATAATAAAAATCACAAGAATTAATAAATGAAAAAAATTATGGTTGAACCCAATTAAATGATCAATTTTCATCCATTATCATGTATTTATTCAAATTTAGGACATTTTGGACCCACAAAATTCACATTAAGACCTTTATGATAGTTTATGAAAAAGTATGTCATAGTGTTCACACTATAAGCTTTTGATTCTATGACAATTTAATAAATGAATTTACATATATTTTTTAATAGGATAATTAAATTTTTAAAGCTATTTTAATTATCTTCATCATTAAATTTTATTTTTAATTATTATGGAATAGATAATAGCATAATGTCTTAAACATTTATGATGTAGTATTTAATTAATTAATGAATAAATAAAATTAAATGTAGTAACAACTATTAGCTAAATATAATTTGAAAAATATATGTTTATTTACAAATTCTTTAGAGTATTATTATGTTTCTATTACATAATAAAAAAATTATTCAATTTTGAAACAATTTTTTGGTGTTTAAAGACAAAGTTTTGAACTGTCTTCATTTTGTCAAAATCCATTTTTAATGAGTAATTTATTTATTAAATTATTTAAAAATCAAAAAATTATTGATCAAGGAAAAAGTTGAAATGATTCATTCTATATTTTAATCCTTTTTTTGTATTTTCGACTTTTTGGAATTCCTAAACCCTATAATATATTTGTAATATTATAATAATTTGAGTAATTCTTATGTTACCCCTCACATCACTTATAAAAGGAGGCTCCATATTTCAAAAATAATAGTCAGAAAGATCGTTTTTTCTCAACTGTAATCTAAAAAATTCGGTTATCCTCATCCCATGCCACATTCTAGTTCTCCTGATCTCAGAAAAACCCAATTCCATGATCCATAAGAAGGTTCTCAAGGAGTAATTTTCACAAACAATGATTCCTTTTTTCTTTCTCTATAAAATTATTTATAGCCGATACATTATCATCACCTAATATCTAATGATTCATGATAACTCATGTATCATATATATTTTGGAATGAATTTTGGTTGATGTTATATTGATCATCAAATCTCTCATCTTCTCCTATTGTTCTTATATAATGAAATTGTTGGGTGTTGTGTGTCAATTCACCGCCTTCATAAATGATGAGTTTTCCTTTCCCTTTTCCACAATCATGATAATTTTTAATTCATATATAAAAGTTTAAAATAAACTAAATATATATGTGTTCTCACTTACATGTTATTATTTCTATTAGATAAAAATTACACAATAAACTGGCTTTGGAATCCAGGTAAATAACAAAACTAAAATAATAGAAATAAAACAATTGGTGATCATGGATGGGACAAAAATGTTAATATAATATCATCAACGGTGTTATAAACATGAGTTCAGTTTGATAATAAATTTTTATCACTATCCAATTCTATATATATCTTTTTCATGATGTCTAACCGGAGATAATGGACTTTCCTATTAAAATCTTCTTAAATTCATCTTTTAAAAAAATTAAAAGGATAGCTTTTCATAAATACAGAATGAGATGGTCATCCTAAATTCATGACTACATATTAATATAAAATATACATTATAAAGTTTAAAAAAAAATATTATTATTCCTTTTTTATGTGCGGTTTTTTATTTAATGAAAGTTATTTTTATGAAAACATTGTATTTGGATACCTAAATGTGTTTAGTTCAGGCGAATAAATTAATTATCAAGAGTTTTATTCCTAATATGTTCAATGAAATTTTTTTATTATGATGTGATCCAATTATTGCTCAATATATGATGGGTTGAACCCCATTATATCTCAATATTTGACACGTGAGCCCCATTGTAGTTCTCCAATGTATTGGGTACTCCGAAGATGTAATCATACTGAATTTTAATCAATTTCTTTTGGAATAATTTAGGACTTATGTGGTAAATTTCATGACCTGACCCTACCCAGGATCGATCCGCAACTACCCTAAGCCCGCCTCTATAGGCCAGTGGCTGGCGACAATCGCCGATGGCTAAAAAACATGGGGAGGCCTTTGACTGAGTACCTTTACACGCACAGACAACACACTCAATGGAAAAGTGAAAAGTAAATGAAAAAGTAATGTACAAACTGCTATAAATAAACCACAAAGTGAATCGACCTCTAAAAAGTTAAAAGCAAGTTCTAAAGGAAAATAGAAAAGAAAATGGGAAAAGAAAGCGCCCAACTCAAAAAGTGCCACAACCTGGAAACAGGTAAACAAAAGTAAAACTGCTTGGAGAGTCCCACACCTGGAACCTGACTATGACCACCGTATGTAGACCAAGTTCACGAACTCCTATGCTCCGCTGAATTCATGACTAACCTGTCTGTCGTCTGCAAAGGCACACTAAGTGCGGGTAAAGACCAATCAAGGGTGAGTATAAAAATAATCAGTAGGATGCCCCAAAGGCTCTAGGGAGAAACAAAGGAGGTACTGAAGTGGTGAGAAGTAGATTAAATAGGGAAAGGTAAAATAGTACAACGAAGAGTGCAGTAAAGAGTACCGCTCAACCCAACATGAGGAAGGAAGTAGACTCGTCCAAACACAAGGAGCTAGAAACGGTGAGAATATGAACTTCTCGTCGATTCTTCGCTACCTATAGTAGGAAAGTGGACTCGTCCAACCATGAGAAGCTAGACACGAAAATCACGTGGCATACCCCACACATCTTCATCTCTCCTAGAAGGAGAGTAACAAAAACCCATGATGTGGGTACTGGAACAAGGTATATAAATATCCATTTCTCAAACAAGAAGCCCGAACAATGTCGTAAGGGGATCTCCATCACGTAGCTCACCCCATGAAAGTGAGTAGCCAATAGTTTTAGAAGTAAACACCATCGATGCCCAGCATCCAGCACGTCTGCCCTAAACTGCAAGTAAAGGGGCTCAAATCACCACACCTTGAAACTATCTAATTTGGGCAGTACTGACTCGCCCGCACAGTTTTAGGTCATGTTTAAGGGACGCGTCTCGGTTGGGAATGTTCCCCTCGTACTTCAGAGTTATGGGGGGCGTCAAACCACACCTCTTCAATGCCCCGCAGTCGAGAGGTCTTGTCAAAGTCGACAGGCGGCCCCCTGCCCAGTCCCACTAGAGGGTAATCCCCAGAAGTCGACGATTTCCCACTAGAGGGATACATGGAAGGAGTCGATGGGTGCCACACTGCCAAGTACCGTAAAAGGGTAATAAACTGGAGGGAGACCTGGAAACAGTCGTCGACGGGTCCTAATGCCCAGACCTGTGAAAGGTATCCACTGGAGGGAGGCCCAGAACCGTCATGGGGGACCACTTCCCAGCCCACCTAGAGGTAAACCCGGCATCGGGGACCACATACCTTCTCCATTGGAGGTAAACCTGGAACTGCTTTGGCCATCTCTGCTCGATGGTACTACTCAGTGAACACTATTGTACTGACCATCCCGGCTGGATGGTTGCACACTGGCCATCCTTGCTGGATGGTAACCCACTGGCCATCCCTGCTGGATTGTACCGCACTAGCAACCCCTGCTGGATGGTACCCCACTGGCCACCCCTGCTGAATGGTACCCCACTGGCCATCCCTGGTGGATGGTACCAAACAATCCAGCCCTGCTGGAAATAACCTCCTGGGTAAAGGATCGGTGCCCACATAATGTGTTGGTCACACCGAATCCACAGGAACTCTACAAGGGAACATGAAGCAACTCTGCTGGCCAAAACATCAAGGACAGAAACAGGGGAAACCCACTCAACCCTAGTGGTCGAAACCATCAAGAATAGAACTAGGGGGAAACCACTCAACCCTGCTCGTCAAAAAAATGAGAACAGATCAGGGGAAAACCACTCAACCCTGCTGGTCAGACAAACGGGAACAGAACCTTGGGGAAACGCAACCCGGTTGGTCAAAAAAACGAGAACAGAGGGACCATATACATCAGGATAGGTCAAGGGTAAGCAAAGCATAACATGACACAAACAAGGGTCCCACACGATGTGTGGCACCAAGTCAACTTTAACCAAGTGAACAGATGTTCTCAGGTACAAACAACCACATGTACCTCCAATCATTGCCATATACTCCCAGAGTATACCAAATTCCAGTCCAAAGGCTATTGTGCACACGGTACCCAACATCAACGAGAAGGGTGTAAACATATCAACTCCAACATTCCACCTCATCGGCTCATGCACGACCAGCTACATCTCTTCAAACATTTACTTCACTCACACGGGAGTGCACGCGATCATGTGCCAAGGGTTCTCTTTAAACACGGTAGAAGGAATCACCACTGGTATACCTTTCATACTTTCACATTTAAATGAGGTCTCTAATGAGGCTCCTCACATCCTAACGGTTTGTACTATTGTAATCCTCACAGAAAAAACATGCGAGATATACTATTCACACGCCTCAAACAGTTATCTGAGGGAAAAGTCGCTATCACCGCTTTACGCATGAACGACGTCTCGTGGTCCTGATCCTCGGCCCCGAAAATAGTCGGGCACATTGCACTATTGCGATCCCATCAGGAAAACACATCAAAAGGACTTATCACTTGAGTGGAACTGATAACCGAAGAAAAATATACGTTCTAGCATACCGAACATGAGCGTTGCTGCATGGGACCCACATCCTGGTCCCGAAGTGCTTCCAACGGATCGCACCGTTGTGATCCTCTCGAAAAAGTACACATCATGGACTATTCACTTGTACAAAACGGACACCCAGTGATAAAGCTGGAAATCACCGCCAACTCCCAAAATGCCCCCCGTGGGGCCCACACCAGTGTGCTAAATTAAAGAAGGTGGGTTTCACCATTGCAATTCCCTTAATAAAACACCCAAAAGAAACTGCTCGCACGCCCCGAACGGACATCCAACAAAAGAGTCGTGATACGCTACTCGCAGCTTAAAAGGAGGGCCATGGGACCCATGTCTCAACACTGGCTTCAATGCCCGAAAACCCCTTGGAAATCTTCGTATTGATGTCAGGGTCACAACGCCACTGACAGCGCTCAAAACGGACATCGGATGTAACTGCCCTGCTCAAAACATGATCCCCCGGAAAAATGTCAATAATCATAACGTACTCATCATGCTACCAAGTCCTCCATCACAGATGTTAAAACCCATGAAACCATCTCATATTCTCTGCCTCGAGCTGAGGTTCACACTACTGCAAACCGTATTCCAAACGGACACCCGTAGTGGAAGATATGGTTGTCCGAAATCAGAGGGGACAAAACCCCTTGGGGAGGACCGGCCTGGACCGGCCGGTCCGCACGGCATGGGCCAGCCCGCACACCCTAGCCGTGGTCCCCGGGTCCACATGGTGTCGACCGGCCCATGTGGCCTATCACGGTCTTGTGCGACGACCCGCCGTGTGCGCGTCTTTGTTCCCGTGCGTGGTCGGGCACCGAGACCCCGCCGTCACCGCGCCCCGATGAGCTCGACCTCGATGCCTGGAGCACTACCTCACCCTACTTGGATCACCACCTTATGTCGATGCCCTTGTCCCCATGACCTAGAGCAATCGCTTGGAGCACCGCCGGAGGCCACTACTGACCACCGCTAGAACCCTTCGGAGAACCCAAAACCTGAATTCTTCATCGGATGAATACCATTGCCTCGGATCTCAGATTTTAAATCCAAAAGATGTGTCGGAAAGCTCGTAAAATATACTATGCATTTATGGGATTTTCCCAATAAAACAAAAAAATTTTGATGCTACCATTTAGCCTCAAATAATTTGCGGATATTTAAAATGAACACAAAGAGATCCTGCCTCTTTGGGCGTTGCCCGACACTTTGTCGTCGATCCGCCTTCACCGTAGCTGAGATATGCTTGATTAGAGAGATATGAGAAGGGCGTGAGGAGAAGCTCTCTTTGACTGAGCTTCATCATCCAGGAGTGTCCAAAGGGAGGGGAGGAGTAGAAGGGGGGAGAGATGTGTTATAAATAAAATTAAATAAAACGTTTAATTAATTTAAACCACCAAAATGACCCGTATCTGAAACCTCTTGCGCGGTCATGATTAAACCTCCCCTAGGGTAAAAACCATAACCTAAGAACAATAACGGTCTTGGAATTTTAATCTGAATCCCTGTTTAAAAGTTATAGAACTCAACGACTGAGGCCTCTAAATTACGAAAACGCCCCTGGTGGCATTTTTCACAACAGGCCCACACCCGTGAAAGTTACACCCCTACTAGGGTGAACGGCACGCTCCGGACTCAACGGTGCCCAATGTTTTCCAATCCGAGCCACCGTTTAAGAGATAAAAAAGTTTAACCACTAAAAGAATAAATTATTTATTTTACTTATCCATTTAATGTTCTGTTAACGGGTGAGGGGTCCCAATGTCCCGCACTGACATTATTTATGTAGTTTCTGGGGTAAAAACCTCATTTAGGACCCATCGGTACACTTAGATTTCTGATCTGAAGCACAAATAAGGAGTTATTCCATTTATATGGTGTGCCTAGTGTGAACGCACTGAAAATTTAATTCCGGCCACACCGGGGCTCAGAATCGCACGCCGTATAAATGCTCTGCCCTAGAATAACATAAAGAATATTAAAAATTATTTTATAGAAAAAACCTGGTTTTTACATCATTCCATACTTCAAGATTTTCTTCCCCGAAAAGCAAAACCAGGGAACAACTTAGAGTACTAAGCCCACACCTGCCACTCCCATACCCAGAAGAACACTTTCACCGTCATGTGTCACAACACACAGACCGAAGGATTTGATATGTTTAAGTGAGGTCTTCCCTCACCAATGACGTGGATAAGAGCATGCACACCTCTTCTCAGGTGAGCCACGCGGGAGATGCTATGCACCCAAAACAGCCTTCGGATTTAGGGCAAGTTGTTAGGGAGACTCAAAATCCCTTCACACAAACTCAAACGGTCCGAAGGTCCTCGGGGGTAGCTCACCTTGAATGTCGCACCTCTACGTCGCACGCTGTGACTGGAATCACCATTTGGACCTGGGACTAAGCCCGGTGATTCCCTCCTTCAGAATATCCATCTGTTGAAACACCCAATGATATCTGATCACGCAAGGTTTTACAGTCGATTTCCCAAGACCCAGACTCTCTTACACGCTTGGAGAGCAAAGGATTTGATAGAACCGACTAAATAAAATGGTCTCGTGCCTTTTACCTTACTAACACAAGGTTTCACCGATGCCCCATGCCACCCCGGTAACAATACAAAAAAGGAGCAGGGAGAAAATCATTTCACACATAGAGACTAACAATTATACTAAAAAAAGTAGAAGATTTGTAGAGAGTACCTCTTATTGCCTCATGCTCTGCAGGATCATAGACATCCAAAGCTCGTGGTTGTCCGTGGCCCTAACTGTCATCTCCTGGAGCCTGACGTAGACTGCCTGGTGGGGATGGAAAGTCCCCATATGGTCGTCCTCCACTTCCAACTCCTCCTGCACCTCTTCTAGCACCAACTCTCTAGGAACTACTCCAAACACGACATTGCATCTATCGTGGTGGTGCACCTGCTGCCTGACCGATATTCTCAGAGATCTTGGTCAGGAAGTCAAGTACCGAGTGACATTTCCCATCGCAAGCATAACACCGGCTCTCCTCAGGCTTCCTCGGTGTCGTATGGTGCCACTTGGGTGTACAACCATGCCCCTGAGTCTGGTTATCGGAAGGCCACCTTCATCGAGGTTCTACTTGACGACGCCTGCTAGCTGCGGCAGACGTCTCGGCTTCATCGTGCCTGCTGCAACAACCAATTGTAGAACATGATAGAAAGCTCTTTGTCGTAATTCCTACTATAGCACCCCGGCATAAATGGGAATGCCAAATGGTACTATGATATCACGAATCTCTCGAAAAAGACCCTAGTCAAACATCCGTGCCCGGATGTTTCCATCATGGACAAAGTCCAGGTAAATGCGTGCCCGGTCTGCAAAACTAGTTGCGTACTCGGCCACCATCATCCCTCCCTACTGAAACTGTCGGAGCTCCTAAATATGAACGAAGCATAACCAGGAGGGGAAATACTCCTCACGAAACAATAACTGAAAGTCTCCCCATAAAAATGGTGACTCGTCAAGAAACTGAGTCACCAGAATCCACCAACGCCCAGTTGCTCTACAGAAAAGGTTGGCGGCCAAAGCCACAATAAGATCTACTGATGTCTGCACATGCCTAAAGAGGAGAACCACTATCTATACCCAAACATCTACTTCCTGAGGGTTTGTATCACCAATGAACCTCAGTTGTCTCTGTCGCTGGAACTCACGGTGCACGCTCAACATGTGCTCAAGCTTAGTCTGCTCTACTGATGTTGTCTACTGCTCACCAGGTGGGGGTGCTACTACTGGCCCACCCAGAGAAAGGGACTTGCATGATAGGTCCTCGACTGAGGCCTCGTATCTTATAGGGTCTTCATCATGAACCAAAGCTACAATCCTGGCTGACTATCTTCGTAGAGAAATCTTGAATGTTATCAAGGAGTGCCGCATCCAGATGAGCATATATGTATATAACAGTAACAACAATGGGGAGTTGAGTCAAGAAGGACAGTCAAGACTCAATCCTAGGCGATGCAAAAACTGATTTTCCCTACAACATGTTTCTCAGCATTTCGAGTCAACAAGTGGGTTATCAGGGTCCTGTTGAATGGATACATCGACTGACGCACCATCACTGGACTCCCTGGCCTGGGGCCCGCTCTCGAGACATGTTAACACTGTTACCCTAAATATCAACCAATTTCTTTTCAGGGACGTCCGAACGACATCCCAAGGAACGAATAACCTCTAATACCACTTTATCGCTAACCGACCCTACCCAGGCTTGAGCCGCAACTACCCCAAGCCCACCTCCATAGGCTAGGGGCTGGCGACAAGAACTGAAGGCTAAACAACTTTGGGAGGCCTTTGCTTGAGTACATGTACATGCACATGAGGCACACTTAATGCAAAAGTGCTGAGTAAAAGAAAAAGTAAATTACCAACTGCTATAAATAAACCACATAGTGCATCGACCTCTAAATAGTATAAAACAAGTTCTGAAGGTATACTGAAAAATGGGAAAAGAACGCGCCCAACCAGAAAAGTGCCACAACCCAGCAACAGGTAACCAAAAGTAAAATAGTTGGGATTGTCCCACTCCTAGAACCCGACTATGACCATCGTACGTGGTCCAAGCTCTCAAACTCATAAGCTGCACTGAATTCACGACCAAAATTTCCATCGTCTACAAGGGCATACCAAGTGTGCGAAAATACCAAGCAAGGGTGAGTATAAAAATACTCAGTAGGATGCCCCGAAGGCTTGAGGGAGCAACAAAGGAGGTACTGAAGAGGTGAGCAGTTGATTGAACAGGGAAAGGTAAAAGAGTACAAATGAGAGTGAAGTAAAGAGTACAGCTCATCCCAACAAGAGGAAGGAAGTAGACTCATCCAAACACAAGGTGCTAGAAATGGTGAGAAGATAAACTTCTTGTCAAGTTTTCGCTACCTATCACAGGAGAGTAGTGTCAACCAACCATGAGAAGCTAGACACGGAAAGCTTGTGGCATACCCCGCACATCTTTGCCTCTCCTGGAGGTGAGTAACCAAAACCCAAGAAGTGGGTACTGGAAAAAGGTATATACATATCCATATTCTCCAAAAAGAATCCAAAACAAGATCGTATGGGGATCTCCATCTCCTAGATCAGCCCAAGAAAGTGAGTAGCCAATAGTCCTAGATGTAAACACCATCGATGCCCAGCATCCCACATGTCTACCCTGAACTCCAAGTCAAGGGGCTTAAATCACCACACCATGACACTATTCACTTTGGGTGGCACTGACCCCTCCGCACGATTTTAGGTTGTGTCTCAAGGACGCATCTCAGGGAGGAAAGCACCCCTCGTACTTGAGAGTCTTGTAGGATGTCAAACCACACCTCTTCACTGCCCCGCGGTCAAGAGGTCTCCTCAATGTTGATAGGCGACCCCCTTACCATCCTCACTAGAGGGTAATCCCTGAATGTCAATTGGTTCCCACTAGAGGGAGACCTAGAAAGAGTCGATAGGAGCCACACTGACCATTCCCATAAAAGGGTAATCCACTGGAGGGAGACCTAGAAAAAGTCATTGACGGGTCCCAATGCCCACACCTGTGAAAGGTATCTGCTGGAGGGAGGCCCAAAACCGTCATCGTGGGCCACTTCCCAGCCTAGCTGGAGGTAAACCCAGCATCAGGGACCACTTCCCAGTCCCACTAGAGGTAAACCCGGAACCGCTCTGGCCATCCCTACTAAACGGTACTACTCGGTGAACACCGATGTACTGCCCATCCCTGCTGGATGGTAGCGAACTGGCCATCCCTGCTGGATGGTAACCCACTGGCCATCCCTGCTGGATGGTACCGCACTGGCCACTGCTGCTAGATGGCACCCCACTGGCCACCCCTACTGGATGGTACCCCACTGGACATTCCTGTTGGATGGTACCTCACTAGCCAACCCTACTGGAAACAACCTTCTAGACAACCCTGTTGAAAACAACCTCCTGGGTAGAGGATCGGTGCCTGTGTAATGTGTTGGTCACACCAAATCCACAAGAACTCTACAAGGGAACACGAAGCAACTCCACCAGCCAAACCATCGAGAATAGAACCAGGGGAAACCCAATCAACCCTGGTGGTCGAAACCATCGAGAACAGGACCAGTGGAAAACTACTCAACCCTGCTTGTCAAACAAACGAGAACAGAACCAGGGGGAAACTCAAACTGGCTGGTAAAAAAATGAGAATAGAGGGACCCTCTACGCAGCGAGAGGTCAAGGGTACGAAAAGAAGAACACACCACGTACATGGGGCCCACAAGATGTGTGGACCTAGTTCAACTCCAACCAAGCGCACAAACATTCTCAGGTACAAACAACCACATGTACCTCTAAGTGTTCTCGTATACTCTAGTGTATACCACATTACAACCCAAAGGCTCTCATGCACACGACACCCAACATTAATGCGAAGGGTGTAAATGTAAAAACTCCAACTTTCCAACTCATCAACCCACGAACGACCAACTAAATCTCTTCAAACATTTAATTCACTCACATGGGAGTGCACACAATCACACACCAAGGGTTCATTAAAAACACGGCAGATGGAACCACCACCGGTTCACCTTTTATACTTCCACATTTAAATGAGGTATCAAATGAGGCTCCTCACATCCAAATGGTTCATACTATTGTAATCCTCATTAAAACATGTCAGATAGACTATTTACTCACCTCAAATGGATATCCAACAGAAAATTCTCCAACACCGCATTACGCCCGAACGACGTCTCATGGTCCTGAGCCTCAGCCCCGAAAATAGTCGGGCACATTACACCCTTGTGATCCCCTCAGTAAAACACGTCAAAAGGACTGCTCACTTGAGTGGAATGGATATCCGAAGAAAAATATGAGTTCTGACATACCGAACATCGGAGGTGCTATGTGGGACCCACATCACGGTCCCTAAGCACTGCCAACAGATCGCACTATTGCAATCCTCTCAGAAAAGTACACAAGTTGGACTATTCACTTGTCCAAAACGGACACCCGGTGATAAAGATGGAAATCAGTGCCAACTCCTAAAATGGCCCGAATAGGGCCCGCACTAGTTTTCTAAAATAAAGAGGACGAGTTTCACTATTGAAATGCCCTCATAAAAAAACACAAAAACGACTGCTTGCACGCCCCGAACAGACGTCCGATGAAAAAATTGTGATACACTGCTCGCAGCTTAAATAACGGGCCGTGGGGCCCACGTCTCAACTCTGGCATCGACGCTCGAAAACCCCTTGGAAGTATTCTTCTTGATGCTAGGGTCACCACACTGCTGATGGCGCTCGAAACAGACATTGGATGTGTCCGCGCCGCTAAAAACATGAACCCCTGAAAAAATGTCAATCCAATTAACGTATGTGTCATGCCACTGAGGCCCACATCTCGGAAGGTAAACCCACCCTAAACCAAATCATATTATCTGCCTCTATCCAAGGTTCACACTGCCATAGACAGTATGCTAAACGAACACCCGTAGTGGAAGATACGGGTGTCTGAAATCAGAGGGGATGAAACCCATGGGGCTGGACCGGATGGGCCCTGGCCCAGCCGCGCGGCCCGACCGTGCGGCACGGCCGTGGACCCTGGGTCCACGCGGTGCTGACAGGCCCTCATGGTCGGTCGCGGTCTTGCTCGAAGACTCGCCGCATGCAGGTCATTGTTCCCACGCGGGGTCACGCTCCACGACCCTGCTGTCGTCGCACCCCGGAAAGCTCGGCCTCGCTACCTGGAGCAATGCTTTTCCCTTCCTGGATCACGACCTTATGCCGATTCCCTCATCCCCATGACCTAGAGCCACCACCTGGAGCACCGCCAGAGGCTAGCGCCGACTGCCGCTCGAACCCACCGGAGAACACAAAACTTGCATTCTTTGTCGGATGACTGCCATTGCCTCGGAACTCGGATTTTAAATCCAAAATATGTGTCGGAAAGCTCAGAAAATATACTACACATTCTTGGGATTTTCTAGATAAGAAAACATAAATTCAATGCTAAAATTTAGTCTCAAATTAGGTGCGGATATTTAAAATGAACAAGAAGAGATCCTACCTCTTTGGGAATTACCCGACGCTTTGCAGTCGATCCACCTTCGTCGTGGCTGAGATCTCCTTGATTGGAGATGGAGGAGGAGGGTGTGAGGAGGAGCTCTCCTTGATTGAGCTTCTTCCTCTAGGATATGCCAAAGGGTGGGGATGAGGAGAATGTGGGAGAGATGGGTTATAAAGAAAATTAATTAAAACGTTTAATTAATTTAAACCCCCAAAATGACCCGCATCTGAAACCTCCGGCGCTGTCAAGATTAAGCCTCCCCTAGGGTAAAAACCACCTCCTGAGTACAACTGCGGTCTCCGAATTTTAATCTAAGGCCCTTTTCAAAAGTTATAGAACTCAATGATCGAGGCCACTCAATTATGAAAACAACCCTGGTAGCATTTTTCACAGAAGGCCCGCCCCATGAAAGTTACACCCCTCCTAGTGTAAAAAAAACACTCTGGACACAATGGTGAACTTGGTTTTCCAATAAGATCCACTTTTTAAGAGATTCTTGAGTTTAACCATTAAACGAATAAAGTAATTATTTTACTCATCTGTTTAACGTTCCAATAATTGGCGAGGGGTCCCAACGTCCTGCGCCGAAATGCTTTATGTCATTCCTAGGGTAAACACCCCATTTCGGACCCATACGTACACTATGATTTCTGATCTGAACCACCGTTTAGGAGTTATTCCATTTAATTGGCAGGCCCAGTGTGAACGTAATGAAAATTTAATTCCGTCCACACTGGGGCTCAGAATCGCACGCCGTCTGAAGACGATGCTCTGGAATAACATCAAGAATATTCCAAATTATTTTATAGAAAACTAGGGTCATACTATAAATATTTCCCATTTAATCTACATAATTTTTAAATTTTTTATTATGAGTTTTCAAGAAAAGGTTTCTTAATTGGATTTTGTGTATTCACTTGATGTGTGACTATCTATGTTAAGTCCATTAATGATATTTTTGTCGTCATACTAGGTTTTTAAAAGTTTTTCACAATATATTAGGATGGATAAAAGAAATAATCTTTTAATGTAGAATGTATTGATGATTTTTCATGAAATAATTTTTTCTTTCTAAAGGATTGATATGATTTTAGTAGTATCAACCTTGTATAAATATTGGGAGTTATATATGTATTATGTACTAATAATAAATTGATATAAAAATTAATTTTCTCCAATTTTAATGATGTTAAATATTTCAACATAAATAAAAAGTAAGTAATGTTTTTAGGATGGGTCCTTATAGTAGGCATCAATTCTAGTTTTTCATAACCATAGGGGCTAGGATGGTGTTAATAGAATACAATAAAGGATTTTTTACATTATAAATAATTTAAAATGATATTATATTTTAATATGACCTGATTTCATCATCATAAAAATACCTATTCATAATCGTTTTCTATAGAGGAAATAGGTAAGATAATATAGGATGACACTGAGAAGCTGATATCTTTCCAAATCTACAACCTGGAATGGTGGCAATTGGAATAGTGTTGTTTGTTATAGTAATCAATTAGCTGAATCAGTCGAACAATGGTGTGGTATTCAATCAAGGGATGAACCTAATCTACCATGATGGAAAATGACATTTATGGAGAATTTAATTTGGCCATATAATCTCTCACTCAGTAGAACATCTAACACAGTGGTAGCTGAAGGATGTAACAATTCAATGGAAAATTTATTTGATGTAATGAAATGTTTAGAACAAAAATATACATCTCCTTCCACTTATTGATTTTATGGTGATGTTAATATAATGATATATTTTGTTAACAATACCATAGATAATGATGATCTTGTTTATATAGAATGAGAAACATTCAAGGACATTGTACTTGAGAAATATAATCATTGTTTGACATTGAATGGGATAATAATTTCTAAATATGAGGTTGAAAAATGATTAGTATATAGAATAATTTGAATTAAACATGATATTATTGTCTAGGTAAGTGCTAAATTACATTTTGGACACTGATAATACGATTAATATCTTTTACTGAGGATTGAAACTAGTTCTATAAAAATATTTAGCCACACGGGTATTTAAAATATATGAGATAGTTTTTTTATGAAAAAAAGGTTGAAGTGGAGTTTACTCACACATATGTTACTCATGATTACATATATTAGAAGTTTTCTAGTTAGCAATATTTGAGGAATAATTCATCAAATAAATATAGAGGTATGAAAATCAATTTTGCTTCTTTTGAATAGTGTAGTAAAAAAGCATCATGGAAAATGCCACATAAATTATACAAAGTCATACATATGTGGGATGTTTTGGAAACATGGCTCTTGAGTTCCAGGAAAATGATAACAAGAATGAAGTGAAGTTGATGGTAATATTTTCTAACTGTAATGAGCTGGGTCATTTTTCTTATTTTTGTCCAATGCTAGTCACTCAGGAAGGAAACCAACAACATTGGAAACATGAGAGTTTTGGAAAATTCTTTTTCACATAATCTAGAAGATGTTGATCCATCATATAATTTCGTATCTATTACATTTATTGTTTTTATAGAATTTTCCAATGATATTTTGGAGTGGGGGTCTACACATGCTTTCATTTCTATGAATTTAGATATTCCACCTAAAGAAATAAATCCATAAGTCTTGTTAAAAACACATGAAGTATGTTTTGAGACAAAATGAAATTCTAATAATCTACCATTGTTTGTCTGTGGAAATAATTTAATAGATTTTTTTTTTAATTTTCCTCTAATAGAGTTTTCATTTCATTCATAGTAATGGGTTGACTTTATTTTTTAATGATAAGATTCATTTCAAAGAGAAAAACGATGTTTTATAGAAAGAGTTTTAGTTTGAGTAGATGAATAAACCCATATCATTGATAACATATCATGATGTTGGGAAATAGTTAAATGATTTAAAGGATAGTTAACATGCACATATATTTGAAAATAATGCAAATTTTCATATTCATGATGTGCTAGTATTAATGAGTATCTTGATGTTTTTCTAGATGATTTTCTCATTTTTTTTGTACAAGAAGTTCAGTTTACTAATGACTTTGATATTGATTATAATCTAATATCAAACCCTCTTATAAATGGCTCGAGTAGAACATAAAGAATTTATCAAATTGTACCATGAATAATTATATAAAGGCTTCATCTGAAATAGCACTTTACCATCGGGTGATCCTATCTTGTTTGTTAAACTTAAATTTTTAATGATACATTTCATTGATTATGGATTCTTGAATAAAATGATTGTTAAGAATGCATATCCTCTTAATAATATCAATGATTTCATTGATCATCTCCGAGGAGCACAATATTTTTCAATGGTTTCCGTGAGTTCAATGTTCTATCTGTATACTGTAAATAGAATAGACACTCTAAATATTGTGTTTCTTACTGGATAAGGGAATTATGAATTTGTAGTTATTTCGTTTGCGTTGACAAATCCAACAGCTATATTTATTAATTTTATGAATAGAATATTTCATAATTTCTAGGGTAATTATTCCATTGTGCTTATTGATGACATTTTGGTGTATTCTAAATGTAAATGGGAACATGAATGACAAATAACGGTTATTCTTCTAACCTTAAAAGAAAAGAAACATAATGGAATATTTTGATAGTGAAAAATTTAGTTGCATCAAATTTATTTAATTTGTCAAATTGATTATAAATATATCACAAATGTGAATCCTACAAAACATAATGTAGGTGATGAAAGTCAAATAAACACAAATATGACTAGGATTCATAGTTCCCATGGTTTGGATGGCTATTACCATTGGTTTGTTGAAAACATTTCCTGGTTATCTAGTCAACAACCTAAGTTTACACAAAAATGGGTTATGTCAATCTAAAAAAAAACTGTTGATTATTTTATATAATAAAATATATTGTTGGTGAATGGTCTCATTTTTTCCATCCTTCCAGAAATGATATATTTTTCATATACAGAATGATTCATGGAATGGAATTGGTTATGTCCTAATGCAGAATGGTCAAGAAATTTCTTATTCTTCACAAAAGTTGAAACCTAAGGAGTTAAATTACCATACACAAGATTTGTAATTAAATGTACTTTTTTTCATTAAAAATTTTGGGGAATCATTAATATAGAGTAAAGTTTTAAATATATACGAATCATAAAATTTTCAAATATATATTCACTCAAAACAAATAGAACATGAGACCTAGGATATGGATAGAATTAATCAAGGATTATGATTACTTGATTAATTACCATAAATGAAAAGAAATCATAGTGCTCAATGCATTGATTCAAATAAATAATGAAACATTAAAAATGGAACATTTGGAAAATGAACCTTTGGTTAGTTATTTTATTAATTTTGTCATTGAAGTTGTTGGTGAAAGAAATTACACTGTTTTTTATGTGTCCGTGTCGTCATCTCTTTCAGACGGAATTAAGATATTGTAGAAGGATGATAGTGATTTAATTTTTTTTTTTGAAATTGTTAAAATGTAATTTGACATAATTTTGAATTTATATAGATAATGTTTCTGGATTTGGGAAGATATTTGGTATTACTTTAATTTCCTATTTTATGAATGATATTTTATGATAATATCATATTTCTCTAATTTAAGTTCATCTTAGTATCACTATAATATACATGGATCTTCGGGAGTTTAACTAGAATGATGGAATGAAAATATTATTTCTAATTTTAAAATGAAATTTTTAATAAGTCAACAAGTTATATCAGAAAAACCATTACTCAAGGGGATTCTTCAAGATTTTTTATTGAAAGAGTAGAAGTGAGAAAATATATCCTTGGACTTCAAGGTGGGAGTACAATAGAAATATCAAGGTAAAATTGAAATCTGGTTTATGGTTGTTCAATTGACTAAATATACTAAATTTTTTACTATTCGAGATACTCTTTATTTATATATTCATTCTAAAATATACCTCAATAGTATTTATAGGTTACATTTAGTGAATAGATCCATTGTATCTAATAGAGATCCCATGTTTACTTATACTTTTTTTGAAAGTCCTTAAGAACTCGTTTGTACTGAATTAAATTTAAGCACAGCCTTTCATCGTCAATTTTATGAGGAGTTATAGTGAAAAATTTAGAAAGTTGAGGATATACATTGATCTTATTAAATGTATTACTAGGGATTTTTAGATCAATAAATTTATTTAGTTGTGTTTTTTTATAATAATAGTTTTAATGCAAGTATACCAATGGAAAATTTTTATACATTATATGAAATATTGTTCCAAACACCAACATTTTGTGATGATTTCATGGAAAGGTAGTTTATGGGAACATATTTAGTAGAGGAAGTGGAAAATATTTTTTAGGTGATTCTGGGACACATGTGGACTACTGAGAGAAGAAAAAAATGTTATGCACATAACAGAAGTAAATATATTTCATTTGTGGTTGATTATCATGTTTTCTAGAAAATACCTCCAAGGAAAAGTGTTATGTGTTTTGGAAAGAAAGTAAATTTAATTCCACGATTAATTGGAACTTATGAAATCCTACAGAATGTTTTAATAGTTTTCTACTAAGTATCTGTTCCTCCACGTAAATATTAGGTACAAAATGTTTTTTAGGTTTAGGTTTTAATAAATAATATGCCAGATCAATCTCATGATTTCATCCTAGAAGTAGATTTTTTGGAAGCCAAAATATATTATTAATAGAAATATTGTCATATTCTGGATGACATTGAGAAAGTATTTCAAAACAAGGTAATTCATCATATTATGGTTTTGTGGAGAAATCATATTATTGAATAAGAAACATTGGAATCATAAAATGTTATCTGGGAAAAGTATTACCAATTTTGTAATATGTGTATAAAAATATCAAATATGTAATTTTAAAATGGTGGTTAGAGTATATTACAACACATGTATTTAGAGAATATTTTATTATTATTATTTTTAAATAATAATTCTAAAAAAATAATTTAGTATATAGTTATTTAAATGAAAACTTAATTTTACATTTATATAATTTTAATTACACCAAAAAATTTTCATTTTCAATTCAAAATATTGATATTTTTTTAATATGAATTGTATTCAATTTTTTGAAAATGTTTACTTTTTGGTGAATAATTAAATATATCGTTTTTCTAACTGCAATTTTTATTGTGACTATGATAATACATAATTATGATAATATTTATTTAAAATAATTTAATAAATAATTAATCATATTATAATACAGATATCATAAAAAATTATAAAATTTTAATAATATATTATTTCATTATAGGTATAAAAATTATTGTTTGTGTCGACGTATTGCCTGCGCAGCATTGACAATGAAAAATTTCCGTAGTTATAAATAATAATAAAATGTTAAAAACTATTTTCTATCCTTTTTGCTAATTATTATGTATAGTTGTTATTTTTTACTCTTAATCTCTATTTTTAGAGTCATCAAACATCATTCTTAACCAAATACATTTGTAATAATTATGGGTGGAATGAAAAGATAAAATAAAAAAATTATGAAACTGTTTTGACATGTATATTGGTGAATATACATAATGAATAAATCTATAAATTTATTTTGATCATAATTAGTATTTCTACTAGTATTAATTTATGTTTACTATTTAAATATGAGATAATTAACATTCATGCATGTGTAATGCTAATTCAGTGCTTGTGAAAGCATATGAAAAATAAATGAAATGATTTTAATTAAAATTATAAGAATTATTTTTATGACAAAATTATTGTTTAACCATTTTCTATGATATAGTGTCGTCTTTAAGGGTGTTTTGAATCATATTTGGTACATTTTGGACTCATAATTATCACATTATGACAATTATGAGATTTTATTGAAATGTATGTCAATTTGTTCACACTAAAAAAACGTTTGTATAACATTTTAATATAAGGTTTTCTATAAGTTTTTTTATAAAATAATAGTTTTTGAATGATAATAAAATTATCTTCTTAATTAAATTTAATATTTAATTTTTTATATTAACATATACCTTATTGGCTCCCACCTTTATGATTCAACAATTACTAAAATAATTAACAAATTAAATTAATTGTATTAAAACACTTAAAATTTATATTATCAGATGTTTTTTAATTCAAAATGGATTATATAGATTATTATACTCCGCATATGATGGTATAATATTTTATTTTTCTAATCTTAGTTATGATTTATTTAATTTCATACTTATAAAGAGTTTTGATTATGAAAACAAATGTTAATCTTGAATGAAATATATTATTAAATTATTTAAAAATATAAATATTAATAAATAAACAAAAATTATATTGATTCCATCAAAAATGTAATCAAATTTAATTTTTAGGCCATTTTGGAAGTCTTAACCCCTATAATATGTTTATTATATTTTTATTATTTGATTAATTCTTAGGTTATTCCTCACCTCATTTAAAAAAGGTGGGACCTTTATTCCGAAATAATCTTCACCCTAAACCTACAGCTCGACTATACTGTGAAACATCCACTTATCTTCATCTCTATACACATTCTAGTGCTCCATGTATCATAAAAATATCACTTCTGATTGCCTAAATGACGTTATCAAGGAGAACCTTTCTAGAAGTAAGATATATTTTTCTTCTCTTTAAAATTCTTTTTTACCGCTACCTTATCCTCACCACTTATAAAATTTTTCCTGAAATATATAGTATTATATATATATATAAATATTGAAATGTTATTTTGTTGATGGTATATGAATCAAAAGACCCGTCATCATATCTGATTATTCTTAAATAATAAAATCATCGTTTTTGGTGTGTCAATTGACCACCTTTATGGAAGACGATCTTTCATTCAAATTTACCACAATCATGGGATGTTTTAATTATATCATTATAGTTTAAAATGACATGAATATATATGTTCTCACTTATGGAGTATTAATTCTATTCAAAAAATTATTCCATAATAAACCGACCGTTAAAACCCGGGAAAAAACGCTCCTAAAATAATGGAAATATTAAAATATTATTTATAGAGTTGGAAAATGTTATAAGAAGATCATGTATGGTGGTTTAAAAATGATTATAATTTCATAATAAATTCATAACATTTTTATAAACATTATACATGAGTTTTAAACACATTTACTGTAAGTCAAATTTATGGTAAGGGACCATCCTTTTAATATCATTTTAACTGCATATTTTAAAAAATTCAAAAAAACTAGATTTTATATTTGTGAAAAGAGAGGTTTCTATAAATTTCAGGACTCATTATTAAAATAATATTTTCCTTTTATTATTTTTTATTTTTTTGAATAAAATTATTTTATTGTTATGTGTGGGGTTTTAATATTTTGAATGTGATTTTATATGAAAAAGGGTATTTTGATATCTGAATGTTTCTTGGTCATGGGTTTAAATGAGTTATCAAGAGATTTATTCATTTTATTTTTCATTGTCAATGTTTTCTGTGGTTTCATCCCATTATAACTGATGATTTTATGGGTTTGGTACAATTATAGCTAAATACAAGACAGGTTGAGCTCGATTATAACTAAAAATATGATGGCTGAGCCCCATTATAGCTTTATAGTACATTCGTTACTCTAGAGACAAAAGTGTGTCAAACTGTTATTCGAATTTTATGGGTGAGTTTAAGAGTGGTATGGAAAATATTTTTGAAGGGAACATCATGATTTTTAATTCATTCATATTAGTTTTCATTAAAAGGGGTTTAATGGTTTTTCATGTTTTCATTATACGAATGAATCTCTTCTTTATGTCCATAAAGAATCTTTTTTTTCCAACCAATGTTTTTAAATGTTTTCAAAATGTATGACAAAGAGTAGTATAAGATGAAATTCATGTTGAATTTTTTTTAATAATTTCCAATGAAATCATGTTATATTTTTAAAATTTTTATATTTTTGAATAAATGAATACTGTTTTAGTATTATAAACCTTATATAAGTGTGCGATGATCTATTTTTATTATGTCATAATTATCAAATGCTCTAAAACAGAAATGATAATCAATGAAAATTAATGAAAAATTCATGACAAAACTAAAGATTTTGTAATGTTTAAAGGATGGTCCCCTGTATTTCTTACCATGATCCCCTTTCTCACATATATATTCAATAAGAGGTGAGTTTTTATGGGGTACCATTATTAATTTTTTAGATGGTTATACATGATTATCTTGTATGTACTATAGTATCTATTCAAGTCATGTGAATACTGAAGTAAAAAATGTAACCACATATCATTCACTAACATATGGTAATTATAATAGTATTATTGAAAGATTATATGACTTGTTAAGATATATAAGACATTATTTTTAGGGAAGTATGGACCAAAAAAATCCCAAAGTTTTATTATGATAAAAAATAATTTACAGTTGATTATTCGCATGTCTCCATTTGAAGAACACTGATGGAAAAGGATTTGAAATCAAAATTTTTATGATGAATTTAATGATTTAAATATTATCAATGAAAACATTCTAGAAGACAATATATAGAATATACAAGTGTTCCATAATCATACAATTGTTTCTCATATTCCAAAAAAGAATTATGAGGATAATAAATGGAATTAAATAGTGATAAATGTGAGGGATTATGTAGTCCTCAAAATATAACCATATAATATGTTCATGAGATTTTTAAAGAAGGGATTAATGAATCCAAGGTACATTATACCATTTGTGATTCATGAGCATGACAGAAAAATTGAATATCATTTAGCACTACCAAATTATTTTACTAATATTCTTGAGTTATTCCATGTGTCCTAATTTAGAAAGTAAATATCAAAAACAACCTATATTCAAGTCACAAATGATAAACAATTAGATCCTGACATATCATATAAAGAAGAAATGAACTTGATATTTATTGAAAGGAAATTAGTGTTCATGGAAAAAACCATTCTCATTATATTCTAGTGTATAAAACGAATGTTTGAAGAATAATACTCTGATCCTAATAAATCAATGAAAAATAAATACCCAAATCATTTTAATAAAGGACACAAATATCGAAGAAAAAATTTTCTATAGGAGAGAGAAAGTGATAGCCTAAAGAATTACTTAATAAAAAATCTTCTATTTCACAATTATTTTTTTCTATTTTTTACAATAGAAACACATATATGTAATTTTAGATTACATTCAATACCATGAATTAATATTGACTATTACATCCTAATGTAATACATGGAGATAAAAAAGAACAATGCAAACTAAAATATGAGATCTAAAAGCATGACTTATCAAATGGTGATCTCTACTAATTGGAAAATATTATACAAAAATTGAATATTTATTAATGTAACTGACATTATCAAAGAAATTATATAACATTCATTAGTAATTTATTGAATGTAGAGGTATAATAATAGTTGAGTTTAAGGTAGGTAAAAAGAAAAATAGAACCGTGGGAAATGACTATTTCTCTATATGAAAATTGTTCAATATGATCATTCAGAATCATTATTGTTGATAATATTAACAACAATTGAATTACTGTATATGAATGATAATGTAAAAAGTTAATTATTTCACAACTAAGATACTATTTCATCATATTGGTGGGTAATTCCTTTTGAATTCCATTTTTTTTAATTTAAGAGGAATGTAATGTTACTAGGGTTCTCTCTTGAAAATTCCCAAGAAGATCTTCAACACACAAGGCCTGATATAAATCCATTATGAATGAAGTTCTAGTTAATATAGATCTCCATTGGGATATTTCTTTCTAAACAACCGAATAAAAGTACAAACATCGAACACCTTACCCTTAAAAAAAGTTTTGTGAAATAGGCAGTTATGCTTCTAGATCACAGTTTTTTAAACGTATAATTATGATTTAATAAATAATATAGTGGTTTCTTCAATCCCATTAAAAATTAATATTCTTTTTTATAAAAAAACACATGCTTTTAAGATGAATATGATACATATATTTTTGGATATAGATAGAACAAAATAACTTTTTTAAAATTATATTATTAAAATATACATTTTTTAGTAATTCAATTATTCAAAACTAAAATATGTTTCCTGAAATTTTATTATACAAATAATTTTTAAAAAAAATTATTTTAATTTAATTTATAAAATTTCTAGGTAATTTATGATGTGTCAAAATGTATTTATTCTATAAAAACTGTTTCTATTTTTAAATAAATATGTATTTTCTTGTGAATGTTGAAAAAATCATATTTATAAAAATGTTCGATAAAAAATATATTTTATTTTATCATATTTATATTAGTTTCAGATGAAATATTGAGATTATTCTAAAATACATTATTTTTTATTGATTAAAAAAATACAATTTTCTCAACGTTTTTTATGACTAAAAATTTATAAAATATTGATGTAATAAAAATTATAACTAAATCAACTAAAAAAGTTATTTTATTAATATATATTTTAAATAAATTTTAATGAATTTCCAAACGTATAAATAATTTTCCAATGTCCAAATTTGAAAATAAGGTTTTGAAAATAACATTTTGTTTAGAATGTTGGTGTATCATGCAAGATTTTATATAAAATATTTATTTTCAGTTCTAAATAAAAATTATTTGATAAAGTACCTAATTAATTTAATTAACCATTTTCCAAAAATAGGGATAACCCATTGGTTTTCAATTTCCCTCATCCATGAGTTCCATGTTTTATATATTAGAATTAATTAAAATTTCACCCCATTTTCCAATAAATAAACACCTCCCCCACAATTACAGTCACACATAAGAAATTGATCATAAATATACCCTCATATTCCTTATATAGATTGTTTCCAAGTTTTTTTATTATTCCATGTAACCATGTTTAATAATTAATAATCTATTTCACAATGTAAGATGTCCTCTTCCTCCAATTTTTTTGCACATATTTATTTTTTAGGTTTTCTTCACTTATCAAATTTAATCTATTCTCATGAATGTATGATACCACCAATACCATAAAAATGTTGTTATATTAATTAAATATTTCATTATATCAAATTATACATAATCCATAAATCACTTTATATACTAATTATGATTCCAAATTAATTCATTAATTACCCGTTCTTCCCTTTGTCGGTTGTCGATACCCGCTGCTATTTTTATTCAATGCTATTCATATATATGTAATTTTACATCACTATTTTGGGAATACGCTGTATGAAAATAATAGTCCTTTATCTAAGGTAAAAATGATTAATATTTTCATCTTTAAGCACTTATTTTCATAATTATTTTATATAAAACTCATTATTTATCATCCATATGTTATAAATGAAATTATTATATATGATCTATATAGAATGAATTTAATTATTTCAAATTAATGTTGTTACCTTATTTCACAACAATTCATTAATTTAATAATTAATTTATAGGTATGACATGTTTTATGGAACCCAAGTAAATAACCATTGATATGTGTTTTTTGAAATATTTGTATTGAACCCTAGTGATTTTCTTAATTTTTGGGATAATGTTTCATTTTATTTATCACAAACATTGTCAATCTTGTTATTCCTTATTTTTTATTTAGTTAATTCCCTAATTTTTTTAGTTTTTTTCCCATTCAAGGATTTATGATCCCCCTTTTATAATAATGCATGTCCTTGAAAAATAATTTTTACTGAGATGATCTATGTTGTAATAATAAAATATATCTTCATGAGGAATATATTAGGTTAATATTAATGTTTTATTTATTTAATTAATATTTTTTTCTAGTTTATATGAAACTAAACCTTACAAAAGAAAATGTTAATATATTATTGTGACATTATCAATGGTAATTGTGTTAAAATCATTTATATGAAATTTGGGTCTCCATAATTTATTCTCTCTGTTATCATCAAGAAGTATCTATTTGATAGATGACACACTATTACTCAATCATACAATGACGAGGTTCTACTCAACACTATTAGTGTATACATACCTAGAAAATCATCAAATTTAATATACTTCTCTATGACTAGGCTCTTAAACTACCACTCGAATCTAAATTTCCAAACTACCTACAACATTCTTTTCCAAAATAGAGGATTTATAACCACATGCCCATCTCTATGATAATATATTATCATCAATGTATATAGGCACTTAAAAAATAATTTTAATGTAAATTTTAGTTATTTTGAAGGAACATATAACAATGGTTCTTATGGTCAGTTTAAACCACAAACCCTCACCCAAAAAAATTATTGTATAATAATTTTCATAGATAATCCTCTAGAAATATCAATTGGTCATCGATTAAGTTATATCACACAAATCAACAAAAATTCCACGAACCATCATTAAAAACATTATAATGACCCATACATTACATACCGTGATATTTATTCAAAATTTATGGAATATTTAATAAAAAATAAAGTAATTCTGGGATAGGACCATATACATATATTTTTATTAGAAACTGGGAAACATAAACAACTAGTTCAGAGAACATATACATTTTCATCCACCTATTTATTTATAAGTAGACTCCTATTTGACATATCATACATAATAAAAACATGAAATGAAAAAATAAAACATATTAAATGGTGATATAAGATTCTTCATATGGGTAGAAAATATCAATCATATCATGATCATAAGACATAAAAACATAACATTTGAATGTCTTGTCCTCAATATCAAAGATCATGATATCACGTGATGAGATTAAGCATCATAAAAATCAATTTAGATAATCCCAAAAGTCAATACATAATACATGATTTATTTTGGCATAAACATAATCATATAAAATCTTTTCATTTTAGTCAAGGCTTTTTTCTAAGACCATTTTGGTGGAAAAACTCCATTATGGAACTGAGTTCACTCCATGTTTCATCAATTTATTACTGATACAAATTAAATTGTCATTACTGTAATTTCTATATACTAATATATAAATATCTACCAAATTAATTAGTGTGAGATATAGGTCTGACCCCTCACATAATGAAAACCATATAAATTTGTTCCAAAAAAACATTAATCATTCATCATAATATAAATCAAGATATATAATGGGTTTCATAAACATTTTTCTATAATAATATATTCCATATAATCTAAATGGATTAATAAAATATTCTTTGATAAATAAATATTTTCATCCCCTAACAATATTAGGTATATTAACAAAACACTACTTATGTAATTTCTTCTTAGATGGGAAATAATTTTAATAAAAGAAATAAAATAAATTCTTGATGAAAATATCCTTTAATGTTCCAAAATGTTTTCTCTTCAAAAAATTACATTAAATTTTCATAGAAAATAGTTTAATTGAAATTAATATATTAAATGTCTTAGTGGAAGCTTCATGGAAATTTGGAGTTATGAAATAATAAAAACATGTTCATGAAATATAATTTAAAAAACATTCTTCATAAATTTTTATAAGAAAATTAATAAACTACCTGGTATCGAATTATGAAAAAAGATTCCTTTCATACCACATAATAAAAATTTAACAATTAGTGAAATTGAATTTAGAAAATTGTATAATAATAAAAAAAATATTATATATTTATTAAACAAGGATGTGGAAGATAAATATACTCTAGTAAATACTTACTTATAAATAATCACAGATAATAATGAGATTGAGAAATTAACCTTTACTATTGGTCATATTTCCATTGTATGTATTCACACCTCCTGTATAATGATGTAAATAATGTAAATGACTTATTTTTGAATCATATGTACTTTTATTATTTAATATATGATCATATAATCATCCATTTGTTAATAATATTTCATTGTTACTCTTTATTAAAATACAAATTGTTTATATTCTTATGCACGTTCTTTGAAATAGATTATAGTTATACATAATAGATCATATTTATACTATTTAATAATTATAGTAAAATAAGATATAACATATTTATTTATTCTATACATTTACATAATCATAACTTAATGACGACCACTTAAAATGAATTGAATCGCATCGTGGAGATGGTAGGTAGTACATACACACAAGTAATGATATTATTCCAATATATATTTAATAGTATTGAATTGGATGGTGTATAATATTTTACAATTAATATAATATTTTATTAATCATATATAGTTAATATGGGAATCATTATACCCATCCAAGTAAGGTGGTTCTGACAAATAGATGACACCATGATGTGGAGATGTTCTGTCGTACGTACCCACACATAGTGATTTTAATAGGATGTATATAAGGTGTAATAAGGTTATTTATTTATTATAATAACATTTAAATATGTAATTTATACTAGAGATATTAATTTATAATGAAAAAATTACTGAAGTGTATGTGTAAGAATATAGTTGTCTTAAATAATCGGTACAGGTGATTACCTCTTCCTCAATCTGCTTCGCCTAAATCTCCTCCTAGAGAACTAATGTTTGTCTTTGATGAAGAACATGACATACATAATGTTACTGAGGTATATGATAACTAATCATTATATGGGATAGTCAAACATTAATGTTCAATGTGAAATTTAGTGGTGAGGTAGGAGGAGCCCTTTTATAATTGAGGTGAGGGGAACTTTTGGAAAATCCATATATAATAATGTATAATAAAATGAATCTCGACCCAATAACCTAAAAAATATCCCAATTTAGAATATTATATGATATATGGTTTTAATATAATAAACCAATAAATTTATTACATGTATTTTTATCAATTTTATCCTTATACTTTTAATAAATATATAGTTATTTAATTTAATTTTTTTACTTTGGTAACAAATAATTACATATTAAAATGGTGAAATATTTACTTATTTGATGTAAAATAGACCATAAGTAAATAAATTAGTTCATTTTATACCATATAATAATTATTATATATTTTTTGAAATGTCTAATTATTATAGATAATTTAATAAGACAACATTTTGATAAACAATCATACTGTCAAATATGACACTATTCAATTCATTGTATTTTTAAAATAATTAGATTACATGTTAGCATAAAAAAACTAAATTATTATATTTCTACGATGTGATGGTCATTAAGAAAATTAATTATAAATATTAATTAAACCATTCTATATTTATTTTAACAGTTTAACAACATTTATTTGTTATCTCTATTAATAAGATAATTACTACATGAATTTTTTGTAATTATATAATATAATTATTTATTGAATAATAATTAAAAATAAACTTTTATAATGGAGATTAATGTACTATAGTTTAAAATAATATTTTAAGTCGAATTTTCCTCTAAAATCTATAATAATTAAAAATTTGTACTTATTAAATTTTGAGGGTGACCATTATAACATAACATTAAATAAAATAATATAAGTGACATAATCATTTATATAAGGCTCAAAATGGTCAATAACTCTGGCATTGGATTATTATGGTCGAGATATACTCTAACAATATGACTTGGTCTAGTGTTTTTGACCTTTAAATAGGTTTTATTGTTTCAATAAAAACTATATTATTTATTTCTCATCAATTAATTAATTTCGACATCATTAATGTATAAGTTGTTATGGTAATTATGTATTTCTAAAAAAATTTAAATAAATATAAATGGTAGAAAAACATATCTACAAAATGAATCTTTATAACTAAATTTATCTTTTCTATATCCTTATATAAAAACAAATATGTTATTAAATTTTGATTGAGCCATATTTAGCTTTTCTTTGAATAAAATAAATTAAACGTCTTAATCTAATCCATGTGGTTTAAAATGAATAAAATTTATACCCAAGTATTATTTAGATTGATACACACTCAACCAATTAAATTAAGACAAGTTTTATGAAATTTTTATAATATTATTCATACAAGGTTTACCCTTTTAACGTATTTATAAAAATTAAAACTGTTACTATTCATAATGCCAAAAAATAAAATTAATATATTTATATGGTATGAACCTACTGATTCCAAATATGGAATCCATTTTTAAAAATTTAATACAAATAATTTTTAGTAATAATTTTTTTTCTATTTTTATAAATATTGATCATGTTCTAAAAGTAAAAACACTGCAAATGATTGAAATGTTTTCACATCTGAATTCAATGTAAAATTAATTATAATGTCTTACATTATATTGAATGAATAAAATATATTCTATTTATAAATTAAAACAGTTTAATATTATAATTTATCAATATTATTTTTTTGATATAAAATTGTTTTCACCTAAAATATAGTGTATTTTTTCTATTCATCGAAACATGAAAGTTATTCGAATAATACAAGAAATTCATCCAAAGTAAATTATTATATCTCACATCAAAAAATGTGTTTATTTCCAAATAAAAATTTAATATTTGAAAAATATTAATTTAAACAATATTCTATATTAAAAGGTGGAATATTTCCCTTTTGTATGTTATAGGTTTTATACATCAAATATTGTTTATTCATATCCTATTCTAATAATATCCCATGGATGAATATCCAAAATATTTTATTTATTATTTAAAAAATATATTTTATTAATTTCATTTACTAACAGTAATTCACATAACACATATAAAAATATATAATTCATTTGTATTTTATATACATTTTCATAAGTTTTTTATTTTTATTCCTGCTAATCTAATGGCTAGGTTATAATTGTCATTTTATTGTTTGGGTGTCTAGTAGCTCATTTAAATTCACGATTGAGGGAAATTATAGCTATTGAGTAAATATTATTTAGAGAAAATATTTCATTAAATCATTTAGTTGTCATATTCTACCCCATTAAGAATAATTTCACCCTCAACAATCATTATTTGGATAAAAACAGATTGTAATACCTCTGCCTCATCACATCCTCAAGTACCCTTGTATTTTCATAAAATTGGTAATTTCACCACAAAACCTTAACCATGCGAGTGGTATTTTTTCACATAACATTTTCCCTATGATCCATAATCTCTATTGGTTATTCATCGTAATATAGATCTTTCTCATACAGTACAAATTATGAATTAAGTATAAGTGAAAGATTGGGTATGTACATTCTTAAGAGAGATACATGGAACACATCATGAATGTGATAGAGATTCATGGGGGGGGATTCTACTCGGTATGCTTCCTTCCCAATAAGATCCGGAATTAAAAAAACCAATATATAAAGGGAACAACAATCCCTTCATTCCAAATTTCATTACTCTTTTCTTGGGAGATATTAATAGAAACACCTTATCACCCACATCAAAATCATGGTATTTTCATCAGTTAATAACATAATGTTGTTACAAAATCTGATATATTATTATGTATTGTTGAATATATCTGACCCTTTCTGCCATTTCATAAAAAAGATGAGGTCTCAAAATATTTCTATTACCATCTTCATCCTAAAATTTTAGAGTTCTACACTTCATTCAATAGAGGGAATCATAAGTGCCATATGAATATTGTATAGAGAGATATTGTTTTATAAAAATTATTCCAAAGGTTGGTGTTTATCTTAACTACATTTTAAATACACAGAGAAAACTCTAAATTGTATTTTAGATTTTGAATTGTCCTCTAAAATTGTTTGTTTGTCTAATAATGATATGCAGTGTTAAAACATAACTCTGTATCCAGAGCCTTCTGAAGACTTCTTCAGAACATCATTGTAAACCTTGGATCCCAAAAAGATATAATGGGATGTGGTACTCAGGGTAGTCATACCACTTCCTTTACATATATCCTAGAAATATAAACAATAGAGGAATACTCTCTAAAAACAATGAATTGTTTCGACTTTGCAAGAAGATAAACAATAACACATAAATCATTATAGACTTTATATATTTTTAGAATTCCAATGACATAGACCATTGTGATGTCTTCCATTTCCATTTTTACTTGATTAATGGTTGTAACATCCCCATAGACTTATGTTTATCATCCTTAACATGATTAAAATCAATGAACTGAGAGACATATTATTAAACATCTCTTTTTCTTCCCTCTCCTCATAAATACTCATTCAGGTCCATTTTCATGATTTGACATCTACAGTGAACAGTGAATGAAGAACTACGAGCATCGTCTAATAGATCATTTTTTAATTCTAGATTTTTAGGAATGAAAACCCTGTTCTTAAACCATATTATTTAATCACAATCAATGTTGAATTTATGATCATTTCTTAGATTCATTTGTAACTTTATATCTTCCTTTTGCGCCTCCTTAATATTAAATTGTATAGATGGATGAACATATATTTGATAACGACATGATCTTTCCCTATCCTTTAAAATTTTATGATATATATATTTAAAATCCATTAATATTAAGTACTTGGTGATCTTGAACATGGATAGGATATAATGGTTCTTTCAGCTCAATGACTTTTCAACCTTATCTCCTTCCCAGGGTGGTAACGTATTGAACAATCATAATCTCAGTCAATTGAAACCATCTTATTTGATAAATATTCATCTTCATTTGTGTGAAGATATACATTAAACCCTTAAGATCAGTATACATATCTCACTTATCACTTTAAAGATAATTCATCTATATATTTAATTCAATGATTAGAGTAGGTGACTCTAAATCATTTGTTGGGTAATATTGATCATCGATTTTTAATTTTTGCAGGGCATAAGCTATAACCATATCATTTTTCATGAGAACTAATCCCATACACTTTTTTGATGAATAATTGTAGATGAAAAATTAATATCCACTATATGGTTGTTTGAGTACTGGTGCACATGCTAACATTCTATTGATCTCATTGAAATTCACTTCTAATTTCTCCATCCACATGATCCTAAATACATTCTGATTCAACTTTTAAAGTGGATAATATAATTCATAAAAAATAAAAAAAATGTTGAAAATATATTCCAATCGAAAAAAACATTATATTTCTGTTACAATTTTTGGTCTTCCACAACAGTAGATAACATATATTTTTTATGGATCCATATATATATCCCCTCTTTTGATATATTCTGAAAAATATTTGAAACCCTATTAATCCAAAATCCAATGTTGATAATTTTTTCATAAAGATTCTTCTTCATCAGGGTATTTTGTACAATTCTCTAGTGATATTCATTTTCATTCTTGCTCTTCAAATAGAATAGAATATCATCTATAAAGACTACTACAAACTGATCATGATAATATCTACTGAAATTTTTTATTAGATCCACGAATATAGAGATTGAATTAGTATGAATAAAATAAATCACAAAAAATTCATTGTTTCCATACCTTGTATGGAATATAGACAATGGTATATCCTCTTTATTTTCCCATAATTAATTATATCCTTAATTTGATAAATCGTGTAAAATTATTGAGATATATATAGTTGTTCTAATAAGTCATCAATGCAGGGAAGATGATATTTGTTCTTGATAGTGGTCTTGTAATGTTCCCGATAATAAATTAATTGTATCATTGATCTTTCGTTATTCATAAAAAATATAACCGGGGAACACAAAGGAGACACACTAGGGTGTATGAATCCCTTATCAAGATTCCCTTGGAGTTTCTTCTCAAATTCCTCCAACTAAATTTGTTCCATTCTATAAGGTGTCTTTGAAATAGGAATAGCACATGGTATGTGTTCTATTGAAAACTCAACATCATGATTTGTGGGAAGGAATGTTAATTATTTATGAAAGGCCTCATCAAACACCCATACGGTGGGTGTATTATTAAATGTGAGATTCTTCTTGACCATTTGTTATAGTAATCGTTATCTTCTACCGATCCAGAGCCACAAGGAGGATGAAATTTTCACTCTATGGTCCTAGTTATCCTTGCATCGATAGATGATCATTGATTGATCTGAATATGGATGGTGACGACCCTTCCATGGAAATTGATTTGAGATCCATATTTATAATAATAATCCTTTCCTTGAATCACATAAAATTCCAACATACGAAGGATCATAAGATTTTCAGGAAGCACTATCGCACAATCATCAACCAAAGAAAAATTATAGACTTTGGATGCAATTATTTTTCCATTATATGTTCTCATATATAACTAAACATCTAATTGTTGAAGTAATATATTGATAAAAATATATAATCCATCAGATTTAAAAGAGTTAGTTGATCCAGAATCAAATAAAACATTTTCTACATTTGATTGGATGAGGATTGTATATTTCACCACATCAATAACATGTTCCAAATCACCGATTGTGATCGCATGTGGTTTTCCATTATATTTTTTCTTATGAGTTTACTGACATTATTATCATAAATAATTTTTGTTTTAGGGAATTAATTTTATCTCTTTCTTATTACCTTATACATATAGCATTGATGTGTAAGAGATGAATTTTGTGTAACATTTTCTATATTTTCATCATTAGGATTCTTGTTCCAATTACTCGGGAATTCATCTTCTTGATGAGATTCTTTTCCACCCTTTAATAATTTTATAGTCCAATTAAGGAAATTTACTCCCTGATTATATCCATAATTCAAGCATAAGTTAAAGCTAGTCTTCTTTTTAGTGTGGTCTATAGATTTTCATTTTAATTTCATTTTTATCTTCTTACCAAACTCAAAGGACGGTTTGGTTACTCAAATCTCCATCTCATGAAGGAGAGAACATTGAACGATTTCTTCATAGCTATTTAAGTCCCTAATAGATAATTCCATTCAGATACATGGTTTTAAACGACTAAAGAGTCAATCAATTTAACTCTATATATGGATAATTATATGATAAGAATACCTTGAATGTAATGTAAAATTTAATTCTTGGGTACCAAGGGATTATTTACCCTTTATCTTAAGTTCAAGGAACTCCTTATACCAATTTTATTGAATAATACTAGTAAATTACGAATTGAAAATTTTTATTGAACTCATCAAATCCCATGGATTTAATTTTAGCTCATTTCCTTGTATTCTTTATACGGATCCACAATAAACCAACTTCACCTTACAATTGATAGACTAGTAGGATAACATTAACACTATTTAAATATTTGAGAAGTAAAAATATTGTTTAGTTTTACTAATCCATTGTTGAGCCACTAATAGATCAAAAGAATCGCTGAAAAAAGTAGGATGCATCCTCATGATGGACTTAATATAATGATATTCATCCCTTTTCTAGGTAAGTATTGCCTATATCATAATTTGAGAATATTTTGTGATCATAGAGACATGATTTTTCATTCCAGATCCTATAACATTTGGTTCCTAGGAGGACCATCATTTCATTTCCCTTAACATTAAGAATTATCATGGTTCATTCGTATTTAAACCATTTACTAAAACCAATGATAATATTGTTATAAACAAAAAAATAATGGAAAATCCAAATAATCAAGATTAAAATTTCAATTCAGTACATTTTTTGATTCATCCTAGTTTATACATGATCAAATCCAAAACAATATCATTATAACATATAAGTTCAAAAATACTTTGGGTTCTTGCTTAGGTATTTTCATCATAGTTTCCAAAGGATAACTATATATTTCCTCAGATACAAACTATAATGACCCATACAATACAAACATTAATATTAAATAAATATTGAACAATATTAATTACAAAATATAATAAATCATTAATAAGACTGTATAGGTATAGTTTTTAAAGGAACTGGGAATCATAAAAATCTAGACCATAAAACAGCTACATTGCCACCCTCTTCTTTATTCCTAACTGGAATCATTTCAGACTTATATTACTAAATAACCTCTTCATGAGATGGGAAAAATAATTATTTAAAAGGATGAGATTAAATTCTTTGTAATGGATAACTATATCATTCATATCATAATAATTATGAATAAGAACATATCATTTTAATGTCTTATCATGGGATATAATAGTTTGTGATATAATGTGATGAGGTAATAGTTAAAAAGAATCAATTTACAAAATTCCAAGAGTTATAACAGAAGAAACAATATTTTTCAGAACACACCTATTAGTAGGAAATCCTTTCATATTTGTCAAGGATAATTTTCAAGATCATCATTGTGTAAAAATTACACTACTAAACCGAGCTCACTCCTCGTTCTAGCCACGTATTACATAACAATATTTAATATTCATCTCAGTCATGTCTATTTTATGTGATGAAAATTATAACTAATGAACTAGAGAGATATATATGTTCCACCATCTAAATAGTGAAATCCATACATATTTGTGCAAAAAAAACATAAATCAATCATAATGACATAACCAAAGGAATAAAATGTGTTTATTAAACATCATTCCATCATAAAAATGTTCACATAACAAATTGAATTAGTAAATAACATTCCATATAAAAAATACAAACTATAATAATAATATAGATAGAAATATAACCATATATAAATAATATCATCATAGATTGTAAATAATTTTCATAAAACACTTGAAATTCATTATTTAGGAAAATATACTTTCATCTTAAAAAATCTTCAAATTGAAAAAATTCTATTACATTTAAAAATAAATTAATTTAAATGACAACAAAATTTACGTATTTTAAAATTAGAATCATATCAATATTGAATTATTAATTCATGAAATTTTTTTAGGTCGTATAAGTTAGAAAAACATTCTTCTCATAATTTTTTAGAAATAGAAGAACAATTCTCATATCAAATAAAAACAAAATAACCTATCATAACATTTAATAAAAATTTAAAAATGGGTAAAAAAATTTTAAACCTTTTTAAAATAATATAAATAATATTACATATCTAGGAAACAAGGTTGTGCATGATTAATATTCACCAATAAATTCTTACGTATAAACAATCTCAGATAATAATGAGATTGTGAAATTATCCCTTACCTTAGGTCTAATTTCAATTGTTTGTATCTTAACAACCTATATAATGATTTAGATAATGTCAATTAATTATTTCTATATAATATTATTTTTAATTCTATAATATATGATCAAATTATCATATGTTTTTAATAAGATTTCATTATTACTCATTATTCAGATATTAACTACTTTATGATGTCATGTATGTTTTGTCAAATAAATTATGGGTCTCATTATTAGGTAATATTTATAACTGTAAAAAATTATATTAATATAAAATTTTCTCAATTAATTCATTCATTACATTTATATAATCATGCTTTAATTAATATCAGGTAGAATGAATCACATCACATCGTGGATATGGTAGGTCATATATATGCATGATAAATTATATAATTAATATATTTGTTGGATGGTATTTAATTATATGTTGTTTAATATTTCATAATTAATTTATTGTTCTAGTAATAATATATAGTTATTATTTCCATCATTATACACCCTATGTAAGGTTGTGGTAAAAAAACATATTACACCACACCGTGGAGAAGGTAAGCAAAACATAAACATGTGTGGTGATTTTATTTTTTGTAGATAGATAGATGGTGGAATATGGGTTTTCCATAATCATAATAACATCTCAATATATAAGAGATACTAGAGTTATTATTTATAAATAAACAACTCGTGACGAGGAAGTTTAAGAAGAATTGATTTTGAAAGAATCAGTAGAAGAGATTACATCTTCTACGACGTGTTTCCTCTGAATCTCCTCTTAGAGTACTAATGTTGGACTTTAATGATTACCAGAACCTATAGAATATTACTAGGGGAGTTTATAATGGAACTGTATAGAGGATGATCATTCAAGAAGTCTCAATGTGAAGTTAATTTGTGAGGAAGGAGGTTCACTATTATAATTTAGGGGAGGGGAGCTTTTTTGGAACTCTATAATTATAACTTATAATGAAATCATACTCTGAACAAAAACCAAAAACATTCCTATATTTAAATGATTACATGAGATATAGATGTAATATAATCAACCAATAAATTTTTTACAATTGTTTCTATAAGTTTGAACCTTGTCAATTTATTTAAAACTTTGTAATTCTATTTAATTTTAAACAATGTAAAAAAAATTAATATTAAAACGCTGAATTATTTACTCATTTCATGTAAAATAGTCCATATTTTAATAAAATAGATCACTATGAACCAAAGAAATTATTATTTATTTTAAAAAATGTTATATTATTTTTAAATGATTTAATAAAAAAATATTTTCATAAACAATAAATATTTTCATTTTTGACACAATTCATTTCATGGATTTTTAAAATTATTTAGATAAAAAGTTAACATAGAATTAAATCTTTTATTATACTCCTAATAGGAAGTTTTCATTTATTATATTCATTATATATATTAAATATATATAATTATATTTATTTTAACATTTTTAAAAACATTTTTTGTTATCTTTTTAAATAATATAATCACTACATCATTATTGTGTACTTATTTTAATATATTAATTTTTCGAATAAAAAAATTAATAAAATAATATGATTAATAAAAATATACTAGATTTAATATGTAATGATTTTTGAATTTATCTGTGGTAAAATTTATCAATTTTTAATTTTTAATTTTCAAATTATGAGGGTAAAAACATTAACATCTAATTAAATAAAATAATATAATTGTTCTCCTCCATTCTATAATGATCCAAATGGCCAATAACTCGACCCTAGGATATTAATGATCGATATATACTAACCCAATAAGATTTTTTATAGTTTATGGGTATTTTAATGGGTGTTATGATTTTACTAAAAACTATATTATTTATTTTTCATCTATTAAATAATTTTTTCATCATTAATGTATAAGCTACTAAGGTAATTATTTATTTACTAAAAAATAAATTAAATTACCGTGGAAATAAAATCATTTTATATTTCAAAAGAGTATTTATAATAGAATTTTAATTTATTATAACCTAATAAAAAAATTATTTATTTTTTAAAATTTTAGTGAGATATATTTAACTTCTCCTTAAAAAAATAAATTAAATGTTTTTATCTCAACCAAGTGGATTAAAATAGATACCATTTTGTACCAAGTATGATTTATGTTGAAACACAGTCATAAAATTATATTATGACATTTGTTAGGATAATTATATAGTAGTATGTTTACCTGCTTTACCTTTTTATTGTATTAATAAAATTATTGATGTTTCTATTTATAATGCCCAAAAATAAAATAAATCAATTTACCTAATTGGAGCATACTTATTACAAATGTAGAATCCATTTTTAAAAAATAAAAACATCGGAATTTTTTTAATTAATTTAAAATTATATTTGTTTTAGGAAAGAGGGAAAGAGTTTTAAATGTTAAAACATTGCAACAGATTGATTTTTTTAACATAAGAATTCAATGTAAAATTAATTCTAATTTAGTACATTATATTTAATGATAATAATATTTTATATTTATATTTTAAAATAGTTATATATTATATTTTAACCATTCTAATTATTTTGATGAAAAACATTATACATAAAATTTAGAGTATATTAACTATTCATCAAAACATTAAAGTTATCAGAAAAATATCATAAATTCATTCGAAGTAAATTTCTATATCCCACATAAAAAGAACATGTTTATGTTTTAATATAATTATTTTTAATGTGACAAAATATTAATTTTAAATGGGTTCAACATTGAATGGTTGAAAATTTCCCTTTTAAAAAATATATGATTTTATATATCAAATAGTGTTTACTTAAGGGTGTAATTATGGCCCGGCGGCCTGAAAGCCCGACAGGCCCGGCCCGAAAGCCCGAGCTGCCCGGCCCGACAAAGCCTGCATCGGGCCAGGCTGGGCTCGGGCCCTAGGTTCAGAAAGTTGGGCATGGGCCTTTCTAAGAAGGCCTGCGGGCCAGGCCGGGTAGGCCTGAAAAAGCTTGGCCCGCTGGCCCGCGCGAAGCCCAGCCCCTGCGAAGCCCACGCGCTGTAAAAAATAGAACAAGGAATCTACGGGTACGAGCTCCCAAGGGTGCACCTGGACCAACTGGCCCAGGCGCTGCGCCTGTAAAATAATCACCAACCTATATATATATCTATATATATATATATATCTGTATATCTATATATATCTGTATATATATATCTGTATATATATATATATATATGTATATATACATATATACATGCATATATATATATATACCTATATATATAAATGTATCTGTATACATGTATATTTATCTATATATGTATCTATATAGATGTGTGTGTGTGTGTGTATTTCTATATATATGTGCATATATCATTATATATTAAATAAATATTATATAAATATATATAATTATTAATATATATAATTATAATTTCTGTATAAAAATATATATACAATGATATAGAATTATAAATATAACTGTGTATATATATAAACAAAACCATTAAAAAAATATATCAATTAAATGTGGTTTTTAAAACTCTATTAATAATATATATATATATATATGTATGTATGTATATGTATATGTACATGTATATGTATATGATTTAATATAATATATTTATAAACAAAGATATTAATATATATATATAAATGATTTAATATTATATATATTTATAATAACTTGTTGTATATTAATAAATAAATAACACACACACCTAGTGATGTTCGTGCAAGTCTCTCAACTTCATTAATTTTTTTATGTATGTTGCAACATGTATATATTATATATACTATACATATATAAAACTATTTATAAAAAAAATTAACTTACCCACTATAACGCACCCCCTAACCCCTAATTGTTATTTTTATAATTTTCTCATATTATAAATCTATATATATATATCAATCATTTAACATTATATATATATATATTAACTTATTATATATTAATAAAAAAATAACACACCCACCCAATGATGTTCGTGCAAACCCCCAACTTCACTATTTTGTTTTAAATATTATGAAACATGCATATTATATATATGTATATATAAAAACAAATCTACTAATAATATATATATATATATATATCAATGATATGATAATATATATATATAAACAAAGCAATTAATATTATATATAAATCTATAAATAATATATATCAATTAAGTGTGGCTTTTAAAAATACATTAATAATATATATATTTTTGTGTGTGTGTGTGTGATATAATATAATATATATATAAACAAAGCTTTAATATATGCATATATCAATGATTTAATATTATATATATATATTTAATAACTTGTTTTATATTAATAAAAAAATAACACACTCACCTAATGATGTTCGTGCAAGTCCCTCAACTTCATTAATTTTTTTAGTATGTTGCAACTTGCATATATTATTTATATTATACATATAAAAATCTATTTAGAAAAAATAATTAACTCGCCCACTACTACCCACCCCCCAACCCCTGATAATTTTTTTTATACTTTTCTCATATTATATATATATATCAAAAATTTAACATTATATATATATAATAACTTGTTATATATTAATAAAAAAATAACACACTCACCCAATGATGTTCGCACACACCCCCAACCTCACTAGTTTTTTAAATATGATGAAAAATGCATATTATATATATGTATATATAAAAACAAATCTACTAATAATATATATATATATATATCAATGATATGATAATATATATATATATATATATATAAACAAATCCATTACTATTATATATAAATCCATTAATATTATATATAACGCTATTAATAATACATATCAATTATGTGTGAATTTTAAACATCCATTAATAATGTACGTGTGTTTCAATGATTTAATATTATATAATAACTTATTTTATGTTAAAAAAATAACACACTCACCTAATGATGTTCGTGCACGTCCCCCAACCTCATTAATTTTTTTTAAATATGTTGAAACATGCATATATTATATATTAATTTATTTGGAAAAAAAATTTACTCGCCCACTACAGCGCACCCCCCAACCGCAAATTATTTTTTTACAATTCTCCCATCTTATATATATATATATATAATAACTTATTATACATTAACAAAAAATAACTACTCACCAAATGATATTTGCACACCCCCAACCGCATTAATATTTTTAAATTATGACAAAACTTGCATATATTATATATACAATATATAAATATATAAATCTATTTAGAAAACAATTAACACACTCACTATTGCGCACCTGCTAAGGGTGTAATTTTAGTTCAAACAGGGCCGGGTTGGGCCTTACCTGCAAAAAAATTAAAAATTGTTTAAAAATTTGTTTTAAATTAAACAAACGCTTAAAAATAATTTTCATAAATAAGTTAAAAAAATAAATTAAAAAAACATTTTAAATAAATGATAAAAATGTTTAAATAACAACACTTTACACCCACCCCCCACTACTGTGCACCCCCTAGTAACTCATTAACTTATTTTAATTTGTACATAATATATATAAATTCATAGACATGTATAAATATATTTAAAAAAAATAACATATCCACCCACTATAAATTTTTTTTTACATAAAACGAGTTAAATGTTTAAGAAAATACATGTAAAAAATATGTGTTCAAAAAATGTTTAAAATTAAACATCCAAAAATAAATGAAAAAAACTTTTTAAACAAGTGTTAAAATATGGTTTAATTAATGGTTTAAATAAAAAATTTTAAATTTTTTTTAAAACAATCATTTAAGTTAAATTTTATTAAAACAAACACTTAACAAATACTTTTTACATTAAAATATGAAAAAAAGTAATTTTTTTTAAAAAATTTCTTTTCAAAAGAATGCATTTAAATAAATTCAAAAATGTTTTAAATTAATAATTAAAAATAATTGTTAAAAACAGTTTAAAAAAAAATTTAAATAAAAAATATTAACAAACTCTTAAAAAATTGTAAATAAGTTGAAAAACATAAATGTAAAAATGTTTTAAATAAATGATAGAAAAACATTTAAATAATAAGGCTTTAAACTCACTCACAGCAGTTGCACACCCCTCATTTTTTTTCCAATTAGTAAATAATATATATATATATATATATTCACAGTATATCAATCTATTTAGACAAAAAACACAACAACCCACTGTAAAATGTTAATAAAAAATAAAATAAACCCTTTTAAAAAAGACATGCATTTAAAAATAAATGTAATGAAACATTTTAAATAAATATTAAAAAAATGAGTATAAAGAAAAATATAAAAGAGACAATTATTTTGAAAATATTAAAATCCCACCCTGACCTGACTCAAAAAATCCCTTCCCGACCTGAAAAAGCCTAGCCCGACCCGATGGTTTGTGTCGGCCTGGGCCAAAATTACACCCCCTAAGTTTCTTCATATCCTATGACAAAAAAATCCATTGGATGGTTATAAAGAATTTTTTATTATGTATATGTCATATATATTTCATTAATTTAATTTAATAATATTAATTCATTTAATAGAGATACAAATATATAATTGATTAATAATTTTTAAACATTTTTATAAGTTAGTTTAGTTATTGGCGCTAACCTAATAGCTTAGTTATAATGGTCATTTTATATTATGGGAATCTTGAAGTTCATTTTAACTCATGATTCTGTGAAGTTTAAGCTAATCAATAAACATTATATACATAAGATATTTCATTAAAACATTCAGGTGTTACACACCCAATTATCCTATATCAATATTACAAAAAGCATAACTCGTAATACATTATATAAAAAATTAAACTCTTTACCCAACATAGGATAGTTTGTATTAAATATGAATTTAATATTCCAAAAAAAGTTCTTAAATCTGTCTCTTGATATTCATACTACAAAAGCTTCAACACATCAAGTCAATGCCATCCTCTACCGTTCCAATATAGTTAAACATAAATTGAATCCCCAAAAATAGGATGTTATTCTAAAGAAACACTATATATATAATATGTTATCATTATACTAAATAGAAACCAAAACATTTGTCTCCATATATCCCACTTGTAACACCCCATGATATTTTAATAAGTCTATTTTGAAATTTAATATCTTCAATAGCTTCTTCTCCACGCAACAACGTGTTTAAAACCACACTATAAAATTAAATATGAATTTTGGAAGAGTATTGTCTCCATAATGAATAGTAATATGGCCAATAAAATTGTAACTTCTCTTATGAAAGAAAAAATAAAAAATTTAGAACATATAAGTGAAAATATTTTATATTTATGTCATAGAATATTTAAATAAATGTTCTAAAAATGATGTGTTAATTGTTTCTATTTTGTGAAAGAGAAATATTTTTTTTTAATTTTATAATTAATTAAATGATTTTAGGGAAAATTTATCTTCATAAAATAAATTCATTAGTGTATTTTTTATGTCTTATGATTGGATGATAATTTTATGAGACCTTAATTAATTTTTGATAGATTTTTAAAAACAAATATAATATTACAAACATTATTTTCTTAATAAATAAATATTTTTAATAAAACAATTCACAAATATAAAAATTTATTTTTATAAATTGTATTCCATTTCTAAATTATACACGTATAAATTTGTTTAGGGTGATTTTTTTGGACGTTCCAAAAATAGTTGAAATTTTGGTGAATATTGTAATAGGGTAATTTATATTATTTAATAAATACATGAACTACTGATACAATGATGAATTATGGAGGATGTAATCCCATAAAATATAACTCTCCATTTCTATTTATAGTATTTAAGCAAGGTAAACAATGTTTTTCGTAGTTTTGAGTAAAAAATAATATCCTATGAATAATATTATAAAAAACCATTCTCTAATCCATAATAAATCCCACCCCACCACCTCTTCTCGTCAAACGTCAAAATACTTGTTTCATTTACAAAATCTACTAAAAATCATTAAAAATAACACATGTTCTAGTCTTTTTTGGCTAACCCAAAAAAATATTTCAATGTTCCTTAAGTAGGTTCTCAAGGAGAGGAAATCGGGTGTAAGAGAACCTTTTCCATATTTTATTTGTTATATTTTAATTTCTTTTGATTTCTTATTCATTATTTACATCATATCCACAAATATTCATTATAAATCTATTATATTATATATATTTTAATTTTATAATTTACATTTTTTACCAAACCATTTGTTCCCTTAGCTTTATCTTATTTATTGTAAAAATAAAAACAACATTATTGAGGTGACAATTTATCATCTTCATGGACGATGTCTTTTTATTTTTCATTTTATCTTTCATGTCTAGTCATAAAAACAATTTTTTAAATAAAATTTTTAATATATGTAATATAACTTATTTAATGTGTTTGAACTAGTATATATACTTAATATTAACACATATTACAGAAGTAGTTCTCGATGATCTAAAAATATCGAAAGAATCAAAATTTTAATAATCAATGCCTTATGTAATGAATCTCCATCATATATGAAATAAAAAATAATATATATAAATTTTATGCCCCCATTTAATTCATTAACAACAAAAAAATAAAATTTTAAAACTATTATAATTTCACATGATATTTTGTACAGGTACACAACTGAACCAATAATGAAAACTAAGGAAATGTACACAACCGAACGACGAAATTGAATTTCATAAATCATGGGAATAGTTATAATTTAACTTTATTCAATTATAATTAATAAAATTCATGATTATCATGCTACTCATTAAATTATTACTAAATCTAATTTCAGTATCCATGATATTAAGTGCGAGTGAATACAACTTCGAACACAACGTATGAGTTTCTTGTCAAACATTAATTTTTCATTCCAATTACACTTTCCATATAAATTACCTAATGTAAATATTAATTATTTTTATATATTTATTCAATATTCTATGTATATGATCCAATATCATGTATCCATGTTAGGTCATAATTATCTTATTAGAAAAAACATGTTTTATTTAGGCCCCTTTTCAATTCATCCTGATAAGAAATCCTGGATAAATGGTACTTCCAAATTTCATACCCATTATCGTGTAGACAACATAATCTATTTTAACCAATAAATAATTCTCTTAAATAATTTTTTTATCATGAAAAACTATATTAGTTATGTTCTGGATTAATATAATCAATTAATCTTTTGTTCTCATTAATAACTCCTATATTTTCCCTTAAATTGCATAGAAGTGGTCAATTAATAAATTTATCGTAGAAGACATAACTTTTTCAATTCACATGAACATAATTTGTGCCTCAAATATATATTAATTTTAATTTACATTTATGTTTTGGGATTAACATTTTTTTAAAATAATTTTATGAAATATTCAAATTCTTTAACAAAATAAATAATATTATTTACGTAAAATGGGTATTTCTTAGAATAAATCATCGATGCTTTTAATAGAGTACAATCATATATATTAAGAACCTCTATTTAATTTTATTATTAACTTGGATTGATCTTTTATGATATTATCTATAATATTCATTTATATGGATTATGATTTGTTTGACTATGGATGTGCTATCTTGATATCATTCACCATATTACTCAGAATAGTAAGTGATTATTTTTACTGACTAGGAAAAGTTATTTAATTTTTTTATTTATATGTTATTTATTTTTCACTCCCTTATTTTTAGGAATGTATTGGAATTATTATGTGATTGTATGGGCCAACTATATCCCCTCGATGAATCGGTATGGCTCATGAGAAAAAATACATATTGATTTGGTCGTGCCTTTGACCATTTATTTTCAGATGCCCAGGCCAAGGCCACAACAAAATATTTCAAATGTTAAGAATTGTGAGTTATTCATTTGAATGTTTTTAATTTATATTCCATGTTATTATTTTAATGTATGAATATATACTGTTACGTTTCATTCTCATGTGATTATTTATAAGGCATCATTTATTCATCTTTTTACCTTCTTTAATATGATTAAGATTATGTTTTAATGGAATGTTATTTTAGTTATTTAATAGTAATTTTTAAAGTATATTTTATGTTCAACTAAATCATTTACCGTAAATTTTAATTTTATCTCACCACTTATTTATGTTCTATTTTCCCCATGATGATAATATATATATTATGAATGACTTGGAGGGTTAATCTCGGATTTTAAGGGTGTTTCCAATGAAGATTCATTATAGATTATTATTTCCTAGTTATAATGTAACAATTACATTTATATCTTGTTTTTAAGGCTATGAAATATTCATTCCATCAAGATGTGAACTCTTATTCTTAGTTCTAATTTTATTATTTATGGAACATGCTTTGGCTACTATGGTCGGGGTCATTATTATTGGTATCCAAGAATGTTAAGTTGAAATTATGTAAACAAGATTTAGAAAACATAGACTAGTTAACATAACCCTAATGTAATATATTATGATATTAATTCAATAATATCGTATAATTTATTTAAGGAATAGATTATTTTGTTATCACTATATGTAAATACCTATTTAGATACTATAAGAGGACGTTGTACTAGAACATATGTACCTAGGGGTGACAACTCTGAGAATGTTCATCGGGCCAGGATCTATGTAAACTGGTACATGAAAATTGTCCTTTTATTAAAATAGGATTTATAACATTTCTCATATAATTAACATTTTCATCACAATCCATTGTTAATTATTTAAAAGGAATCATGTCCCTAAAGAAACCATTGCTTTTATTATATAATTATCTAATCATAAATGTCAAATTTATATTAAATGTATTTATTAGGAAAATTATGCATCATGAATCATAACATAATTAGTATATTCCATTTTCTATAAATTTCACCTAGTAGAAGCAATAGAAAACAAAAAAAATTCATGTATTTCATATACGTATTTACCTAGTGTGAAACATAATGATATTTGATCAAGAGTTGAAACTGAAGATGAGATAATTATTACTATATTTGGAATTCTGACTCGGGTTATGATCATTACGCTTTCTGACATGGAGCATTCTAATCCACAATGTGGTGTGACTATTATAGAACAATTTTTATATCAATAGCGTTCACAATTCAATATAACTACAAATGAATTTGTAGATGATTAATGTATATGCTTCATAGAGAATATATTTATCATTTTAGAATGTAATGAATAATAGAAGGTTATCATGACTATTTCTAACAGTCAGGAGATGTCGATCAATGATGATCATTTATTTGAAAAACAATTTAGCAGGATAAAATTATGAACACGGGATGGATATATTTTAAGGCAATGCTCTAGGAAAAATGTTTCCTTAATGAATAATGAGAATAATTTAAGATAAAATTCTTGGGTCTAAGACAAAAAGTGGTAGAAAATTTTTTAATGTATAAAGACAACCTCGCTACAATATAAAAGAATGATATGGATGAATACGTAATCTAAACATAGTGATTAAATAATTTCTCAATAGGTTAAAACCATTATTCTAAAGGGAATTGGTCTCCCAAAAATTCTCATCCATAGAAGATATATTTTTACATTCTATTAGGATCGAGGAATAATTATCTATGGTTTCTGACATTTAAGGAAAGTAATAATAGTTTAGTGGTAAAAATACTGGATAATGGGAAGAAGAAAAATTAGAATATTCCAATATGAAATACCCTTGGACGGAAACACCCTAGTGATTTCTTAAAAATTACATATTTTCATCATTTTTGGTGTGAAAGGCCATCATGCTCATTAGTGTAAGGTAATAAAATAATCTATCAATATTCAGTGTTGTAACGATAGCGGGACAGAACACTATGGAAATGAGATTCTGAATCATTATGGAAATATTTCATAAAAATCCCACTAGATCCAGGATAAGCTTATGTGATCACAAAATATGAGTTCCAAGTTCTTAATTGTGTTGTGGATGATACTTTAATCATCTCTAAATATTTATAAAATTCTTTATATGATTACAGATGGTCACTTCACATTACATCATCTGACATTTCTTTGGAAAAATATATATTTACTGTTCACCATAACAATGGTGTTTTATGTAAAGGATCTTAGTAAAAACCATAATAAATAAATTATTTGTCTAAAAGAAGCTATTATGTCATATAAACAAGTTTTATATGTTTATTTTAACGTTATACCTATGGTTTGTTTGTATATATCACTAGTATTGACTCACTTTTGAAAAGTATTACAATTATATACTGTATGGAGAAAAAAATAATTATTGACACATAAGGTATATAATTTATCAACATTAGAGGGGATTCATCATCATCTGATTCACATATAGATACACCTATAGTATCACTTCTTAATTAAATTATTAGGGTAGCGTACAAAACATCTTCTATGGATAAGGAATGAAAAATTCAAATTGAGGAGGTACAAATTATACAATAATAAAATGATATATTTACAAAGGATTAACATGGACATCCTCTAGACTAGGAAGCTGGATATTCTTTTGATTTATCCCCTGATGTAAGGAAAATATTAAATAATCCTTACAGAATAGACATTGTTGATTTATTATTCCTGTAAAAATAACTATCTGTGTTGATTAGTATGGAAATTAGTGTTTCTCCATGGGGATCCACCACTCTCTATGTCACAAAGAATGATGTGTTCATGGGCATTTTCATTTACTAAAGATAAATCTATGTTACTAAAATAAATAACAAGTATCCAATTCCTCACATTGAATATTTAATTGATTAACATCATGGGGCTCAATATTTTTTGAATGTTTACCTTCGACCTTACTATCATCGATTTAGTGTGAGGTCGGAATATACTGCAATGAATGATTTCTGAAATAGTTATGGGCATTATGATTTAATCATAATACCATTTTGACATAAAAATACACCATATGTTATTATTGATATAATGAAAAAGTTTTCATGGAATGTCTTTTTGATATTTATGGTATTTATTGGTGATTTTTTGATATATTCCATCATATATGAGAAAAATTATAAAACATTCTGATCGTTCTAGAGACTCATAAAAAAGTGTTGTATTGGATGTTTAGAAATATTGTATTCTGGATTAAAAGAGATTATTTTCAAGGCCATGTTATATCTATTGATATAATCATTGATGATCTTGTGATGATGAAATCAATGCATAAATGGATTACAGAATTTAATATAACCGAGGTACATAGATTATTTTGGTTATATTGATATAAAGTGTATTTTGTTCATTATTTTCCCAATTATCTAACTTATTAACCAATCATACTCGTATATGTTTTGTGTTTATTTGGAAATTGGAATGTGAAGAATGATTTGAATAATTTAAGAGGATATTAGAGAATGATCTGATCTTAACTCCTCCATTTATAAATGTTGGATTTGTTATTTATATTGATTCATCAATGAAAGGAAATGTATGTGTCTTTATAAAGAATGTTAAAGTTATTTCATATGCATCGAGGATGTTAAAAACACAGAATCAAAACTGTCTGACTCAATATATTGAGGTAGAATCTATAATCATTTATATGAAGATATAGAAAAATAATCACTATAGTTAATGGTGTAATATATAAATATATATATATCAAAAGAGTTTGAAATATATATTCTCATATAATGAACTCAACATAAGGAATATATGATGGCCTGAGATACTCACGGATTATATTTTTTAAATACACTATCAACGAGGTAATTAAAATAAGTTAGTAGATGCATTGAGTAGGAAGGATTTGGGATTTATAAAAAAATGAGGATTGAAAGGTATGTTTTTTCATGGATCTAATAAAGATGTGTAAGGTAATTATAATGATAGATGAAACATCAGTAATTTTTCAATTTGGTTTCCAATAACATTAATTGTAAATGCTTAAAAGTTATCAATATTTTGATCCTAATTTTGAATGGAAATTTAAATTCATGAATGATAGGAAGTATTCATACATAATGTATGATGATGGAATTGTGGAATTTGTGGAGGGGGTTTCAGATCCCTCAAAAGTCATGCTAAAATTGGAATTATTGGAAGATGAACATAGCATGTAATTCTCTATACACCTTGGTACCTCTAATATGTATAGAGATTACATGTAAAATTTATGGTGATATAATATAATATTGGAATTTGATAATTTTGAATCAAGATTTTTTTTTCTGTCAATATCTGATAAAGAAAGATTTCATCCTAGAGAAGTCATGAAACCTCTATATGTTCGTACTTTTAAATGGGATGAAACTACTAAGTATATTTCACTATATTATCAAAACCACTAATAATTAATGATGATATATGGATAATTCTTAATTAACATACCAAATATACACATTACCTCTCAATTAGGGACGATTTTACACTAGAGATCCTTGAATGAACTAATAATAATTAATTTTTAGGACATCATGGAGAACCACATTAAATTTTTTTAATTGTTATCCATGAATTAATATAAAATTAAAGAAACTTAATCAGAAATCATTGGACACTGAGCTTTATATGAGTATGGATTGTCACTCTCATCATGACAAGAAATATTAAAGGACGATGTAATCTATATAAGAAAAGATTAATTCATTCTTATTTGACTTTCATGGAATGATAAATAATTATTCAAAATTGGTATATATTTCTAACATTAATAGTTTACATTAGTGTATTGAAATGAAAACACATGATGTGTTTTATATAATGTGATGTCATACACCAACTTGTTGTGATGATGTTGGTGAAAGAAAGATATTAGGCCCATAACGTGTTGAGGAATCGATGGAAAAGGTAATGAATATTCAAAAACAAATAAAACCATCTCAATGTAAGAAATATAGCTATGAATATAATCAGATGATATATTTGGAGTTTCAAATAAGAGATCATGACTTCTTAAAGGTATCTCCATTGAAGTGTTCTATATGATTTTGAATGAAATGAAAACTATTTTCCCTAGGTAAATTATACATTTTGAATCCTAGAGAGAAATTGAGCTGAGGATTATCATTTTTTGATGTAACCTAACAATTATATAGTACATAATGTTTTACTCATCACCTTATTAAGGAAGTATATTCCAGACCTAATTCATTTCCTCACATATCAAGGAATAAAATCAGAACCCGATTTATATTACTATATAGAGAATATTCAGATTCATTATTGTAAAAAATATGTGTTGAGGAATTGGATGACTCGGCTGGTAAATGTACTTTGGAATATTCATAAAATAGACGATGAAATGTGGGAATAAGAAGAAATTATAATGATGAAATTACTAAATAAATTTAGAGGTGGAACTCTCTAATTTTTCAAGATGAAATTTTTGTAAGATGGTAGAATGTAACACTCCAATAACTTAAGATAAGTCTCTTTTAAAATTTAATATCATTGGTAGTTTATGCACCCTACAACACTGGGATTAAAACGTTATTATAATATTAAATATGAACATTGATAATGTAATGTACCAATTTGGAATAGTAATATGGATAATATAGAATAATAACATTACCAGTGAAATTATAAATAATATTTGGTTAGGTTATAAATGAAAATATGTTATATTTATATGATGATGTAAGTAAACAAACGATTTAAAATTTATAAGTTAAGTGTAGTAATTTTTGTAAAACATAAATTTATATATACAATTATATAGAAAATATAAAGATTTAAAATAAAAGTTATTTTCTTAATATATATTCATAAACATATAATTTGTTTTATAATTACTAGAAGAAAATTTTATGATACCATACTTAATTTTCAATAATTCATAAAAATATATATAATATAAAAAATTTATATTTTTTTAGTAAATGATAATTATATTTTTTTTAAATATCATTTTTATAAAATTTGTTTCATAATATGGATCCCATTTTTTAATTACACACATACATAAATTTTTAAGGTGAATTTCTTTTATATTCATAAAAACGGTGAATTTCATTAATAAAGTAATAAAATATTTTATTGTATTTAATAGATTCATGAATTATTGAAACATAGATGATGTATGGTAGATATAAGCCCCAAATCTAAAACTAAACATCTTTATTTACTATATTTATTCATTTTCATCATTACTATTAATAATCTTGAGAGAAAATAATAATCCAATGAATGAAATAATCAAAACCAGCCCTATCCTCCAATATAATTACCACCCCTCACCACATATTCTCCTTGCATGTCCAAATCCTGGAATCCTAACCAATTTGTGCCAAAAAAATATCAAAATCCTCTCCCCCAAACCTCTATGTTTTCTATCTCACCAAAAATATAGTTTTAATGTTTCGTATGCATGTTACCCATTAGAAGAATTCAAGAGATAAAATCCCCATTTATGATGTTATATTTTTTGTAAATCTATATTCTTTTGTTATACGTTCCTAACATCCTCAGTCCAATCGTGCATGAAATTTCATTTATCTTATGTATACTATAAATATATTATGTTAGAAAAATATATTCCATCAATTATCTTATCTTCACCTTTTTATTCTAAATATGAAATCATTGTTTATGAGGTGACGATATACGACCTTCGTTGAACAAGAGTTTTTGTTATTCCATTGCAACTTAATGTCCGATCATAAAAACATTTGTAATGTTAAAAATAATTTAATAAATGTAGTAAAACATGTTTAAATTTTTTTATCCATTACATATACAATATATTAATACCTTTGAACAAACTAGTTCCTGGTTATTGAAATATTAAAAAATAAACTAAATGGATATCATTAAAACATTATAAAATAAATAATTTTTAGTATAAAAAATGATATATGAGAACATTTATTCTCTTTAATGTTTATTAACAACATATAATTACACTTCTGTATAACTATTCAAATTTCACATTATTTTATATATGTATACACTTGATCCAATCATGAAAACCTAGGAAATGAACACTGCCAAACAATGAAATTGAATTTCATAACTCATCAAAACATCCATAAATAAAAATAATAAAATTACAATAAATCACATATTTTTTTATTCTAAATTTAATTATTATTGAATATAATTTAATTTTTCATGATATTATGTGCATTTGAAAAAACATTAAGAAATATTGTATGATTTTATTCCCAAACATTCATTTTTCATTTAAATTATGCTCTATCAATACTAAACCGACTATAATAATTCATCATTTTTATATATCTTATATATATTCTATGTATATATCTGAAATTCTTATACCCCGTTTGTATCATCATTCTTTTATGGTAGAAATGGATTTTATAGGGTTCCATGTTCAATTCCACATGATAAGTATGCCCTGCTAATGGGTATGTCCGAGTCTCTTACCCATTTTTTGTATATTCCATAACAGTTTCTAATTTACAGATATTTTTATAAAATAAATATTATAATTTTGAAAATTATTTTTTTTCAATTTTTGTTTTATTTAGAAAATTAATCCTTATTTTTTCATTATGGACTCAAATATCTTCTATTAAACTGCATAGAAGTAGCCAATTTTTATTACTTCTTAATAAAATTTTACTTTCATTCATTTCAATGATTCAATGTAACAATTAAGGTCGTATCTATTTTTACAATGATGATAAATTATTTTATCCTTTTGGATACAATGTATTATTCTTTCTTAATGTTTAATTAAATAAGGCACCAGCTCCAAGCTAATGAGGTTGAGGTCACTACACCACTAATATGCATTACTAATATATTTCATTCCTAGAAAAGAATACATTCCTTATCTATAAGTGGATCTTTTGGGAACTATTATAAATATAGTCACCATCAAATACTCTATAAACTATTAATATGTTTACTATAGACCCCCTAAATTGAGGATCGTGAAAAGATATCAATAATAAATGAATTTCATTTTATAATAAATATATATATAAGATCTTATTCATCTAGGTAGTAAATATAGTTAATTCCATTATTTTACTAATAAATATCATAAATAATTCATAAAACCCATAGTAACTCTTAATTTTTTTCAATGTGATATCATTTTATCTCACCCAATATTGGTGGTTGTTAATACTAACTGTAATATTCTTAAACCATCTATTTGTCTACAACCGATCTACAATCCTCATACAAAAAAATTTGATTCTATTTTCTAGTAATTTCCTTATTCAATCTCCAATAATTTATATATTAATGTAGGATACCATATATATGAATAGTTATCAGAATATAATCCACATAATGTTAAATGAAGAAATGAATAAAATAATTCACCTTTAGGTTCTTCTACATTGAACTTCAGATCCATAATCTATGTCGGTTCCCTCATATACGGTGGTATTCATATGGGCTATGACTTTTTCTCTTTATTAATTTTTTACAAAACTATTCTCTCAAGCATAATACAAAATAATAAATTATATAAAATTTATTATAAAAATCATCAATAAAAGGAAAATTCTTAATCAATTATCCTCCTTGATAAATATTAAAACACTAAAATGTGGGACCATAATATAATTAGTTTTTGATTCTATAGTCTACATTCACATTCCAATAAATCCTAATCCTCAATAAAAGTGTTTCCATCACCTACTAGGGAATTCAATGTATCCCTTCTCAAATAAAAATCAATGTATTCTATATAATTAAATTGTTCATTCATACTGTGGATCACATCCAATTTATTCATATTTTTCATGAAGAAATATTTTATTTTTTGGTTCCAACTAAATACTAATACACATTTATTATATCTCAAAATTAAAAAAATTAATTCTGAAAATAAAATATTGACGGCCAAAATACGAAATAATTTCTATAATATCAATCTTGAATAATGGAATAGAAAGGAAAAGTGAGATAGTGTACATATAATTAAAATCATATCACACAATTGCTACATTATATGCCACTATGAATGAATATATTACTATTACAGGGGACTCACCATTGCATTGTTTATTTTTGGTACTCAAAAATTGATGGTCCAAAAATATGCCAGAGTTATTTTCACCTATTATATGACTACACTTAGGTGGAATATTAAACAATATTTTCTACTTTAGATAACTACATATACTTACACTTCAAAAAACCTATAATTAACTATATAATTTGATACCACCTACCATATTCAATATAAAATTATCTTCCTTAAAACACTCCCCTACAAGAAATAAGGATTTTTCTTATAGTACCACTTTAGATATCCCATATGAATCTATCATGTAGTTATCATAGGTTGTGGAATAATTGAGTAATTATTTTTTTATAACAAGGAATAAAACATTCGGTTAACCAAGGTAATTCACTATGGTGAGTTTGTGGGTTGATTATTCATAATATTAAATCTATTATTAATATATTTTTCATAAATTTATAATTTAGGATGATTTTTTTATTTTGTGAATACATACTAAAATAAAGTGTGAGAAACCAAAATTATTTTCATTTTTTAAAGGGTTCATATAAGAATTTACTACTAATTACATTCATTATCCATTTATTATCTCATAATCTAATTTATAATTATATAAATTTAATTCATGAATCACCATAATCTATTAATATTTTTTCACACTATGAAATTTTAAAAATATAATAAGAACTTGAAATTTATATTCCTTATTTTTTTCCTTCAATAGAAATTAATTTATAAATAAAACAGAAGACTTCACCCAACTCCATTGTATAATGTTCATGCCATGTATCCCCCAGAATTTTTTTCCAATGAATATAAATAGGATTAAATAGAAAAAATAAATAGACAATATAATTAAATGGGTTGAATTATTAAGAAGGAGAAAAATGATCACCCCAATCCGAAAAAACCCAAAATAAATCATCAAAATTGAATAATCACTTATGAAATGTGAATGATGATTCCTGAAATAGTGATCCACCGTTGATATTTCACCAAGAGTTCAGTACTATATGTTTATATAAGATAACATAATCATTCTACTAAGGTTGAATAAATCACAAAGAAGTAGGGTTAAAGGGAACACAAAACACATCAAATATAGATTAAATTGAATTAAAATATTGATCTATTGAGATTATTATTACAAAATTAATAGGAGTTAATTACTTTATTAGTGAAGGAGAGATATATATATATCTAGATGTTCATCCTCATTAAACTTATTGAATTTATTAATGATGAAATATCATACATTTTCTTAGATGAGTACAACATATTGTGGACAATGGTTATGAGGATTATGTTATAAGAATCATTTTCATAAGATTAATCCCATATATCATTGAGAAAATTCCACATCTTAGGTGAAATTATATTTTTTAGAGTTACACATATTGGCTACTGGGTTGAAACAATTAATTATCATTTTCCCTAATTTTTTTATTATACAGTTAATGATGTAAGTGTCCATGTAAAGTGGATTAGTTATAGTTTTTAAGGTATTTGTTAACGAATTACAGCAAATACCTATGGTGAAGGTATATATTACCCATAGTCACTTAATTGGGGAGATATGTTTCCTCCATAAGTCTTCAATATGAAATGGTAAGTCATCTATGAAAACATTAATTCAGAAATTCTTCAATTAACATATCATAGATTGGTCATCCTTTTGGTGATATCTAACAGTGGATTTAGAGATTTATCAATTATTCTACCATAGTATCTATATGTTATACTACTATTCATTATTTTTAACCATATTGGTCGGCTTATTCACATGATAATAATAAATATTAGTTTTCTTTTCTCTATTAAAAATGGTGATATTGTGTTGATTTCAATATGCGTCATGGATATTAAATTGATTACAGATTTAGAGATTTTTTTTTATCAGTGCACCTCAGATTCAGGTGTCATGTATTTTAAAAAAATTCCATTAAAATACCACTAGAGGGTATCAATATTCCACCTAGATTCAGTTTCACATTGATTATCCTTCGATAAATGGGAATGGTTGGCCATATTCATGCTCATTTCACGTTAAACTTGTGACAAGGCGCAATTTTGGTTTTCCAGATGCTCCGGTTTTTCAAAAAGTTTTGATTTTACATTCCCATTATTCCATCACAAATAAAATATTTGGTGGTATATTTATCTAGAATTAATTTACCTTAGGGATTTACAAACTCATGTAGTTCTTAATACTATATATGTTAGAAATGAATTTCTTCTTACAGAAGCATAACTGGGGTGGTGGAGAAAACGTTACCATAATAACTAAAGGAAAATTCCCAGGGATGTAAAAATATCTCTATTATTTGTTTATATTAAAGTAGTGTGTAATAGTTATATGATTATTTTCATTAAAAATAGTAGTACGTTCACTAAAAACCCTGGAGGAAGTAAACATTTTATATGAAAAGTCCTACCTTAAAATAGTAAAAATAGGATATATTGCATAAAGGGTATCGATTCTAGTGATGGAAGATATAGTGGTAGTAGAATGGGGAAATAATTCCTATAGAAGGAAAACATTCATTTGGAAAGACATTGAATGTAAACTCCAATGGTAGATGAATTTGATGCCTCAAATTGTTTCTAAATTTTTTTATCCCTCAAAATTAACATTTTTTCATTGTATATAATCCAATATTAAAATCTAAATTAATTCAAATAACAATTGAAATTAATTCAAAAAAAATAAAAGGCATTTTTAATTAGTGAATATAAAATTAGGATATTCAAAAGGAAAACTTTTCATCATTTCAATAATCACGATTAATAAAAAGTCAAAATTAAAATTCACATTTATTTTTTTAAAATAATTTCTATGTACCTATTTTCATTAAAATAAATAAATAAATTGACAAATTGAACTATAATTATTAAATTTCTTAATGAATTTTAATCAATGGTTAAGTCTAGAAATTAAATTTCAAAATCATAATCATAATTTTTGTTTTCCATAGAAATCAAAATTTTAATTAAATAATTAGAAAAATGTATTAAATAATATTTTTAATAAATCCAAAAATAAAAAAAAATGAATGATTACCACAGATTTCATGAATTAGGGGTCATAATAATAAATGAAATATAGAAAAACTTAAAAAATGTGTCTCTTATATTGAAAACAATAATAACATCTTATGATTAACAATCATAATTAGATTTGATATTCCTATTATATCCTTATTAAAAAACCATGATTCCTGTGCTACTATAAGGGGAATATAAGGAGCTCATCCTTGCCATCCTAACCTACTAAAATATCTTAAGGATCCATAAAACCACTACTTTGTTTACTATAATTACCACATTAAAATATATCTATAGATACAGATGAAACAATATTTCACATGTTACAATGTTACTCTTTTCAATGAGGTAATGGTTAACCCAATTTAAAAAACAAATATATAAAAAACATAATCACCTAAACTCATACAGAGTTCAAAAAGTAAACCACAATTTTCCTAACCCAAATATTCAAGCCACATTAAAATATTGGGTTGGAAAGATAAAACCCTAAAAAAATCTTGAATTATCCATCACTGATCTGTCACTTTGACTAAGAGATGTAAAATAGAAAATTATTCTAATATTTAGGGTCATGAGAGATAACAGGTCAAAGAAATGATATGGAAGTCCTCTTAGGACATCCCCTTGTTTCTACCTTCACTAACCAATATATCCAACCACATATTTCTAGTCCACAAAAAATGTATATTTCTATCATAAAACCCATCTAAATTGATGACATTATTTTATCATTGATAATTTGATGAAACATTATTGAAAACTCTATTACCAATTAATATCCCTCTCTATATAAATTTTTTATGTTTTCAATATGGAACTATCTAATATTTTGGAATAAATATGTTTTCCATTATATCCTTATAGTTCATTGACATAGTTTCATAGAGAAAGGTCTCCCATAGATATAAATCCAATACTGGTTGTAATGCCACCACCGTAGTGGAATTCATTTTTCTACCCTCATGAATGTCAATTTAGATCCATCATGGATAGATTTGATTGAAATAACAAATATGTTTCTCAAAAAAATTCTATCATGGTTCATCATATATCTGTTTGCAAATAAAATTACAGTATGTGTCCCACTACTCTATCTAGACACTAATCACATAGGGGTTTGAATAGCTAATGAAATCCTCAACACATTGAAACCATTATCTATGATCAGTTAAGAGTACAAGAATTAATAATACAATAACCCCTTATATAATTACTACATTTAATATTAGAATGAAATTTTTTATTTATTTATTTAAACATTAATAAAATATTTAAGAAAATAATATATACTTATTTATAAATGTTTTAAATAACCCAACACATATAATAACCAGTATATTAATTGAATATAGTGATAGTTATGTCATGGGATCCTATATTCATGTAATTGTTCTAGAAACAATTCCCTCTTGACATCCCAGGCCATGTGTAAAATATTTTACAATAAATCACATATCATATTTCTTGAAATCAAATGAGTTCTTTACTCAATGAATAATATCACAATACCATTCTACGGTGACATAGAGTTTTCTAATATATGATTTAGCTATGAATAGACATAATGTTTTTCCCAATTTTCAATTATACATATCACAAAATAAAATTTCTCATATATTAAAATATATCAAAATATTTAATGGAAATTAATTTTAAAATCCACATCTCGTCTAGCGACCACTGATTTGTGTTGGAGAATTGCATGAACTAAAATATTATATATGACATACCAATATATAAGAACATCAACATAGGATATAAAATTAATATATATAGACTAAACACTCTATTATATATAAATATATTGATTATTGTTGGGTAATAAATATTCATCATCTGTAATGATGATTCATACCTTATAAATTACAGCAATAAGGAAAACATGACAACAATTCACCTGTTATAACAAACTACAATACCTAAAAAATACATGCATTTTATATTTTAGATGAATGTTAACCTAATATTTCAATCATATTTAATATATTATATGAAAAAAATATATACAGGTATAATAATAAACATGTTATAATTCCTCACCTTTCCAGGTAGTTAAAATCATTATTCCAAAATTCCGATCATCCCATTGCCATCATGGATTTCCTGTGCCTATATCATGGGTTATGATATCTAGACACCATCTAAGGTGTGTGTACATGCTATGAGAAATAATCCCTCATTGATTACCACTAATAACATTCCTAAATAAATCAATTATATATGTGTGCATACATAATATGATATGATTGAAAATGGATGTTAAAAAAATGAGATACATGGTATGGTTCTTATCGACACACTGATGAGTGATGATACCTTCTTTGATTAGTTTTTATATTTTATGTGAACTTCCCTACTTGGATAACATTAGTACCATTGAACCACAACACATTATCTAGGATAAACACCACCAGATAAGGATAAAAAAATACGTGTATCAAACTCTAGGTCCCAACATATAGTGGGTGATGATGGTTCCCCAAAATAACGAATAAGGTAACAAATCCTACCATTTTAGGTTAATGGTGTTCTTCAAAATATCAAATATAGGATAATGTTTTATCGTTAACTAATAGAAAATATATGGTTAATGCAGTATTATAAATAAAAAATAAAGTCATAGTGAATGGGTTATCAACAACCAATAATCCAATGAAATGGAACAAGTTATCACAAACCATATTAAAAATTCGTTCATATGGGTTCTCAAAAAAACATTATGAAAATCCAAAGATGAACTAGTAATCACTAACCAAATAATAATGAAATATTCAACTTTTATTCATTAATCTTCAAAAATGGTTGATAATCTCACTTAATATTTGTCTTTACTAATACTAAATCACACATTGGAATACACTGTATCCCTGAATCCTTTATATAGGTATACCCAAAATCAATCTTATGTAACCCTGAAATGAAACAATATATCCTTAAAAATCCTTCTTGTAATATAAATCAATGTGGACTGTTTACTTCCCAAAAATCATATTATGACACGAACCCATGACAAGAAAATGTCATATACATGAACCCCGTAAATTAGGATTCCTTGATGGCACCTCTCTATGACCACTAACTCAAAATATAAAAAACAAATCTCTATTTTCACTAACATCAAATGTTATATAAAGACATTAAAAACATGGAACAACCATTTATGACCATGTGAATAATGAAATAATATTTAATGATTAATTAAAAATTAAAAAATGCTTATTAATCACTCAATATAATTTAAAATCAATTTATTTCCATTCTTGGTTAATCCGACCCACTCACTTATATAAAAACATCATACAGTGAAAGAAATAAATATTAATTTAGAAAATAATATAGATAAAAATTAAATCAGACTTATTAGATCCCACTCATTAGATATGATTATGAAATTCAGACATAATCAACCGAAATCACAAAATGAGACATTTACACCAAAATTGGGTATTCGAAATGAATAATATTTGAAAAAATCATATACACTCATAATATAATTAATGACATGCAGATATGTTCGGAGATGGATCATGTGGTATTGATGATATTCAAATCTATCCTCGAATACTGGAGGTATCACGGTTAGGGTTGGAATAATGGGGGAGTGGGTAGTCCAATCATTATGTTATTCTAGTCAATTAGAAGAGTATTATTATAATTTTTACTACTTAATTATTTAAATTTACAATTTGAAAAAAATAAGATGCAGGCCATCAGGTACACAATATACCCCCATTGTACACCAAATGGTCTATCATATGGCATTCTAGTGGAAACTAAGAATTTAGTGGTCCACATGGGCCTAATAGAGCCTATACCATTCCATTGGGTAATTGGTACCTATCCACTATGTACTTTGTTTTGTTTTTCATATTTGATAACATTTTACAATGACATAATTTTACAAAATTTTGATATTTGACCTTTTGTTGGCAAGTCTATCCTTTAAAACACACCAATATAGACATAAAATGGGGAAATATTAAAACATTTTCATTCCTCCGTATATGTGGGACATTCTAATAGATTTTTAGTATTACGGATTAAATAGGTTGTAGAATATATCAATGATTTAATAGGGTTTTGAAAACAATCCCATCATGGGGACATTCTTTATCGATAAATGAGTAATAATATCTATGGGGGTTGGTGGGCCAAAAAAACATTTGTTTACATGACTGGATAGAATATATATAAATTTTATAATATTGAAAATCCAACTATCTAATATATTTTATTCTAGGCCCTTATGGTGTAGATCGTGTTGTGTTCTATATTGTATGAGTTAAATAATGAATTACACTTCTTTAGAGGGCGAGGAAACCTCTCCCATCACAAGTCCATTTCTAGGATTTCACCTAGAAAATATGATCTGTGATATTTTTCATCTATAAAAAATAATAGGTTGATCATGTGTGGTATGGACTATTATAATCAAGAAATTCACATTAATTGATATGAATTCAAAATTACAGATTTTGGAATTATTTATTTTTAGATAAGTACATATGTGGAATGTTTGGCACATATCCTGGAAGATCCATATTGGATTTATGTTACTCAAATTTAATATTAAATCAAATATAGTTTATTAATATTATAAATACTATGATATTTGGGTAAAATTATTTTTGTGGTCAACTAGAATACTAAAAAAATTATTCATAGGATGATGAAAGGGATTATTTTTCGTGATCAGTTTCATGGATTGTAATGACCTGGACCCAGCCAGCCACCCGAACAGTGCCAAACGAGTCGGGTGTTACGACCTTAGGCGCATCTCCCCTAAACGTCAAAGGCTTTTGACTAGCATCGAGGGTCTGATTAGGTATAGTGGGGAGGATATACCCTCTCAGAGGAATAAAAATGGTACTTGTCTGAGTAATAAAATAAAATAAGCAGTGGAAATAAATGACTCAGCAAACTTGAACCAGACCCACAAATCAGAATAATATAAAATATCAATAAACCAGAGAAAGAAATATAGAAACAACAGCAGAGAAAAGTAAATAGAAAAAAAACTGAGAACACAAGAATCTACTACTGTAAACAAACAAGGAATGCCTCGAAAACAAGTCATTCATATCAATATAGAATGGAGCCAATGGCTTACCAACAGTTGTTACAATAAAAGGTACGCATGATGATACAAAAGGAAAAACTAAACAAAGTAACTTCAGAAAGGTACGACCTCATGGTCCATACCAGTCTCCATGCCAACATCACTAAAGTCCAACTCCTGAGGCTGACACTCTACCTACACGCAATTTCATAAAGTCTACAGGCGTCCTGAAGGGCCCGTGTATGGTGTGAGACAAGTCTCAGTAGGATACCACCTAGGGGTGAGTACCTAATATATGTGTTTAATAAGGCATTATTATATAAGAAAAACAGTAAACAGTACAATTCCAAAAGTAAACACAAACTTCACTAGTACTTAGCAGCCACCAGGATGTGTCTCCTGCTTCGGCCAGCGCCGGAATATCTGGATGTAACTTGGCACGACATGCCACCTGACACTATGTGTATCATGTAACGATGTCCTGAAGGCACGCCCAACATGGTAACCAATCTCAGATGCCCCACCTACCCATGGCACAACATCCGGAGGAACATTGATACATGTCCTCAAAAGATAACCGGAGGGACATCGATGTCTGCACCCCAATCACGACGAGCCTCCACCACCAACCTGACCGCCTCAAAGAGATCTCCTAATGTCTCCTCACCTTCCACGTGGATTCCTATAGAAAGCACCCCAATCCAAATATACCTAACCGCATCTACCGGGGGCCTCAAACCAGCGAGTGGCATTACTGCCTCATATCTGAGTCTATATGTGTGCACACTACTCAAAAGTACCCGGTGAGTAGTAATCACCTCTGTATGTCCCCAAGCCAAAACACATCTAACACCTCGTGCCCCTGAGAAACTGTCGCTCAGGTCTGATGGAATCGCTATCCACGTAACTCGGGCCAAGCCCAACCCAACAGTACAGCTGCCTCAACTGACGTCCATGATGCCCAATCATGTGGGAGTAACCACTCAAAGTAACCCGAGCCAATTCCCCAGCCTGTGATACCCATCACTCAATAATATATATCTGGGCCATGCCCAACACAACAACTAGTTCAACATAGGCAATTACTTAACAGTCAAATTTCCCTAACTTGTACTAATCCATACCAGCACCTAAGGTCTTAAATTCCTTATAAGAATTACTAACATGATTTACAAAATCAACCCAACAGTTTAATCCAATAGCATCAAAAGTAGTCTAAATTCAGTAGTTTAAATATTGGTCCAAAACATTAGCATTTCGGCACCCCCAGTCGAATTTCCCCAACGAGCTATGACCGCTCACCCGGGTTTTCTCAAGCACAACAAGGGTCTGGGAATACCCAGAGGCATCCCACAATGCAGATAAACTACGAGAGATAATAAACAAGGCTTTCGCTCAAAACCCAACATTGCGCCCGAAGGTCGCAACCCCCAAAAGTCTATGAAAACACAAAAGAAGGTATGAACCACCCACCTCGTACTCGTACGATGACACTCCATTGATATCAGCACATGAATCGGTCTGAATCGTGGTAGATCTGCATTTCCGTCAAATCTATCAATTCTGTTCGGATGGAATCTATGGAGTAATAGGTTAGGAATCAAGGATGAAGAAGGGTGCATGGGGTTAGCCTTTTCGATGTGGTCCCGCTACCACTGAAAGTTAAAAGAATGGAGGTCGCACTGATATTCTGGGAATGTTTGTGTTTTTTGGATGTCCTCGGATGAACTGTTCATCCAAAGGGGAATAAGAAGGGTTTTCTGGAAATAAGACACGATGAAATCTCGGATGATCAAATAAAAATAAAAGTACACAGCATGTATTTTCAAAGTACACACCGTGTAGATGTGTTTCTATACTTCGACTTAAGCGGAGTCCAGCACACGACTTGGACTGTGTACACAGTCAACACACAGCCAGGGACTCGGCCGCTAAACAAAACAAAGTTACACGGCATGTTAAGAAATACTACACACTGTGTAGATTGAAATTTATACTTGGTCACCACAAAACATGTACTTGGCCTTGCACGGTTAAGGATACAAGGCGTGTCTACAAATATACACCGCGTATAAAGAAACTTCTACACGGTCATCACACGGTATGTACTTGGTGGGCACACAACTGGTCACTCGGTTAACACATACACGGAGTGTCCTTAAAGTACACAGCGTGTAGATTGGTAATTTGCAGAAACTTCCCAGATTTTCCAGACTTCTCATAAACCAGTAAAAATTTCAAACAGGATTGGTATTTGACCTATTTCTAAAAAATAGGGTTCTTACAAACTCCCCACCATAACTTAGCTCATCCCCGAGCTACCGAACGAAACTAGGAGATGGCACTGAACACGCCCATCCCAGTTAAACAACCCGGACTACCCCGGTCTGATGGTTCTGGATGAATTCAAAAAAGGGCTCCCCACCTTAGGAATTGCCTACTCGGTCTCAACCCGAACAAAGATCAAAGAAAATAAAATAAACAAGCAATTCCCAACGACCTATTTTTCGGACCCATATTCCTCCCACGACGCATCATCACCCCTGAACCTCCTTGTCGCTCACGTGTCACTTTCAACCCCCAACGTAACCCTCACCGCATCGGTGTCCACCTTCATGAGGTCTTGAATCTAATAGATGATTAAATCAAAACTCGGTGCCTTGCACATCGAGTAACCCGCATCTACGATGCCCCGTTGCCCACGACACCTCATCTAACCTGCATCCCTGATGCTCCTAGTGCTATGCATCTCAAATATAGAAATAAAATATATAACGCATCCGATATGATGCCAATCCCACTAACTAGAATCTATTCAGTCCATAAGTATCATGTGCAACTCGTGCACTCAAGGTGACATGCCTCAAGAGGCCATGCCAAATGAAAGCAATGAACTCACAGCCACACCCGCGGTGTACCTGCCACCGTCGTTGGATCTACAGCTTGCTCAACCCCTGCCAGCTCCACAGCGTGCACCTAGCCTGAAACACGACTGGTTGATGCCTGACCTCCCTGTGGTGCTGCTCCAGTCAGCGACAACTGACCCCTTAGCTTGGTCCCACCATCTCTGTCATGTCCTCTGCGTGGAGCTGAACCTCGTCTACCCTCTCCTGATATCGAACCTGAACTAACACTCGATGCCACAGTCTGTCCTGGTCCCTACCTGTCGGCTATCTGATAAGGCTGCCCGCAAAACCTCTCTAGATTCCCGACTTGACCACACGCCTGGCACTCCTTTGGGTGCCTATTGAACTGAGCCCGAACATGTTATGGCTGTCCACACTGAAAGAAAACCACCCCTGAACTACCACGGGTTGGTCTAGCTGAGTCCTTGTTCTGATCACCCTTCTAGAACTCATCTCTCCCCTGCTTCCTATTGTCTGATCCATCACCTGAAGCTGTCATCTGGCCAATCTAGGGTATATCCCTCTGGTTTCCATCTACTATAAGGGCCTGGTTCACCGCCTCAGAGAAGGAACCTATCCTGAAGATGTTTACATGAACCCGAATGGTGTGTCATATGCCATCCTCAAAGTGCCTCACCCTAGCTGCATCATCGCACACGATACCAGGTGAAAAATGAGACAACTCAGTGAAGGTAGCTGCGTAGTCTATAACGGACATATCTCCCTGCTGAAGTCTCAAGAACTCCCAAGCTCTCTCCACTATAAGCGTCTCTAGATATAAGTTCTCGAAGAACCTGTCCTTGAAGTCTTTACATGCTAGTCACTCTTGTCTACGAGCCGGAACCTGTATGTCCCACCAAAGCTTCTCCGGTCCACTCAGCATGTACGTCGCCAGTTTGACCGTCTGCCTTAGAGGCATCTCGAGCTGCTCGATGATCATGTGGATACTTTCTATCCAGTTCTCTACCGCTTGCGGACCACCCTCACCCTGAAAAAGTGGCAGGTGCTGTGTCTAGAACTCTTGCGTCAGATATTTCATTGATGACTCTGCACCCTGCACGCCTCTGTCAATCCCTTGCAAGACACATACCATGCTCCCTTGGAGCTTCTTGTCAAGCCACGGTCCGAATGCTGCCAAACCCGGAAGCTACCCTGCCACCACTAGATCCTGAACCTGATACTGTCCCTAAGCTTGTACCTGTGGCTCAGGCTCTGCCTGCACTGGATTCTGAACCTGATTCTACAGCACTACATCCTCTCTTGCCTGACGCTCCATCATGTATTGAAGGAGTAACCCACTGAATACCATAAACGGCCAGACAACCCATATATATATATAACAATATATTCTACATAGATAAGGAAAGCAGTAAAAGGCAGTGCATACAACTACCCTTACACTCCCCTATCGCAACCCATGCCCTTGGCATCTCGACCTCACTGCCTCCTTACTCGCCCTCAACAAAGCCAAGTATCAATAGTACCTCGGTCCATGCCCATCCTGACAATCAATGCTACCTCAAACACAACGACTGAGTCGCCCAATCCTAATAGTTACACTGCCTCACCCATAGTACATGCCTGCTCTCATAAGAGCCAGACCCAAATATCCTACACAAGCAATTCTACAAAATACAATAGATGGAATACACATTGCAATAACTAAGCAATTATATCAAGAGTTTCACCTATTCACATTTTAGAGCATACATAGCATGGCAATTGATTTTATTCACATGGTATTATCAATTAACAAAGTATAAGTGCAGTTATGAAATAAAAATACACTAAAATGTGCCTATCAAAATCCAAGTAACAACCTTTTCCATACCGACCAAGGTTTACATATCATTATCAATAAAATCACACAAAAAGTGAGCCACCGAGGTGGAAATCATATAAACCATAATTTGAGCAAAAACAAATTGCAATTCCCACCCACGGAAACTCAAACCATTCCTCGTACATGGGGCTACAGGCACCCAAGCATGAGTTAAAAATCCAGTTACAACAACCAACTATCTCCAGTCTACCACATCCCATATAGTAAAACCAGCAGTATTAAAAAGAAAAGTCTAAAACTCATTAGTAGTCAGCAAAGAAATTCTACTAAATCAATGCCAAGAACTCCTTTGATTCCACTTTGTAATGACCTGGACCCGGCCAGCCACCCGAACAGTGCCAAACGGTTCGGGTGTTACGACCTTAGGCACACCTCTCTTGAACACCAAAGGCTTCCAACTAGTAGTGAGGGTCTGATTAGTTAAAGTGGGGAGGCGATACCCTCTTGGAAGAATAAAAATGGTACTGGTCTGGGTAATAAACTAAAATATACAGTGGAAATAAATGACTCAGCAAAATCAAACCAGACCAATAGAGAATAAGCATATCAAATATTAATAAACCGGTGAAAGAAATATAGAAACAACAGTGGTGGAATGTAAATAGAACAACATACTGAGAATACAAGCAACTAATACTATAAACAAACATGGCATGCATCAAAAAAAAGTCATTCAACTCAATATAGAATGGCGCCAATGGATAACCAATAGTTTCTATATAAAAATTTAAACATTCCGATACAAAATGGAAAATTAAACAATGTAACTCCAGCAAGGCACGAACTCAAGGTCCATACTAGTCTCCATGCCAACATCACTAAAGTCCAGCCCCTTTGGCTGACCCTCTACCTGCACGCAATTTCATAATGTCTACATGCATCCCGAAGGGCCTATGTAGGGTGTGAGACAAGTCTCCGTAGGATACCACCCAAGGGTGCATACCTAATATAAGTGTTTAGAAAGACATGCTTATATAAGAAAAACAGGAAACAGTAGAATGCCAAAAGTAAACACGAACTTCACTGGTTCTCAGCAGACACCAGTAAGTGTCACCTACTTCGGCCAATGCATGAATATCTGGATGTAACCCAGCACCACATGCCACCTAACACTATGTGTCTCAAGTACCGATGTCCTGAAGGAATGACCAAACATCGTAACCCAGCTCGAAAGCTCCACCTACCCATGGCACAACATCCTAAGGAACAACGATACATGTCCTCAAAAGATAACCAGAGGGACATTTATGTCAGCACACAAATCATGGAGAGCTTCCTCCCCAAACATGACTGCCTCAAAGTTGTCTCCTGGAGGCTCCTCACCATCCACGTGGCTTCCTATGGAAAGAAACCCCAAACCAAATATACCAAACTGCATCTACCGAGGGCCTATACCCAGCGAGTGGCCTTACCACCTCATCTCAAAGTCTATCTGTGTGCGCACTACTCAAAAGTACCCAGTGAGCGGTAATCACCTCATATGTCCCCATGCAACAATACATCTAACACCTCATGCCCCTACAAACCTGTCGCTCAAGTCTGATGGCCTCACCATCCATGTAACCTGGACCAAGCCCAACCCGATAGTCCAACTACCTCAACCGACGTCCATGATGCCCAATCCCATGGTAGCCACCATCCAATGTAACCCGAGCCAAATCCCCAACCTATGATCCCCATCACTCAAAAATATATATATGGGCCACGCCCAACACAATAAGTAGTTCAACACAGGCAATTACTAAAAAGTCAAATTGCACTAACTTGTGCTAATCCATACCAGTACCTAACGTCTAAAATGACTTAAACAAATTACTAACATGATTTAACAGATCAAACTCAGACGTTTAATCCAATAGTATCAAAAGCATTCTAAATTAAGAAGTTTAAATTTTGGTCCCAAACATTAACATTTCTGAACCCCCGGCCGAATTTCCCCAACGATCTATGACACCGCACCCGGCCTCGCTCAAGTACTAAAAGGGTGAGGGAATAACCAGAGGAATCCCACAATGATATAGACTATTAATGATAATAAATGAGGGTTTTTCTAAAAACCCAATGATGTGCCTAAAATAAGGCAACCACCAAAATCTATGAAAACATGGAAAAAGGAATGCACCACCCACATCGTACTCATATGATGACACTCCTTTGATATCATCCTCTGAATCGGTTTGAATCATGGTAGATATGTGTTTTTGTCAAATCCGGAAATTCCGTTCGGATGGAATCTGTGGAAGAACAGGTGAGGAATCAAGAACGAAGAAGGGTGCATGGGGTTAGCCTTTCTGATGCGGTCCCGCTGCCACTGACAGATCGAAGAACGAAGGTCGTACGGAGATTGTGGGAGGGTTTGTGTGTTTTGGAAGTTCTCGGACGAACTGTTCATCCAAAGGGGAAGAAGAAGGGTTTTCTGAAAATAAGACGTGACGACGTCTCGGACAATCAAATAAAAATACAAGTACACTGTGTGTATTTTCAAATTACATGTCGTGTAGATGTGTTTACGTACTCCAACATAAGCGGAGTCCAGCACATGGCTTGGACTGTGTAAACAGTCAACACATGGCCAGGGACTCAGCCACTACATGGAACAAAGTTACACGACGTGTCAAAAAAGACTACACGCTGTGTAGATTGAAATTATACCTATGCAACACATGGCATGTACATGGCCTTGCATGGTTAAGGATACATAGTGTGTCTACAAATACGCATCGTGTAGCAAGAATCTTCTACACGGTCATCACATGACTTTTTTGGTGTCTTGAGGACGATCATTTTCTATTGAGATTCTTTTTTACCTCTAGGGAGTGGACATGTCTCTAGCATGCTTTAAATACCCAGCTATGCCTTTTCACTTCTTTTCATCTGAAGTCAAAAGGTTAGACATAGAAAATCACCAAGACTTATGGAGACCTGTTGTGGTCTTGTGTCATAGATTTTGGAGGTTCTTTTATGAGGCACATACCCTTGGTGGACTTTACTTGAAAAATATAATTCACTCCACCATCAGTATGGGACCATTTGAAGCCTTGTATGGAAGTAATTTTCATTTCATTTTTGTGTAGGATTGGGGTCATAGAGTCCATAATTCTCAGACCATAATTGGTACAGAACATGATGGAGATGCTTCGGGAGATTAATGGGAGGATGAAGGTAGCACATGATCATCATAAATCATGCATCGATCATAGGAGGAGACCTTTGAGGGTTTATGTTTGGGATCACGTGTTTCGGATGGTGACTCCCCATTGTGGGCAGTGAGGGTTTTGTCATGGGATTAATCTTTACCCTTGGTCCATTGGGCCTTTTGAGGTGTTGGCTTATGTTGGAGCTGTCGTGTATTGGGTAGAACATCACCTATAAATGAGAAGGATACATGATGTTTTCCAGGTTTTGTAGCTCAATCATTTTCTTCCTGATGACTCCCATGTCATCAATTGGGGAGAGGTTGATGTTGACAATGATGAGACCATATAGGAGCTTCATATGGGGATTAGAGACTACAAGGAGAAGGTGTTGTGTAGGAAATCTATAACCTTGTTTTGTGTCATGTGGAAGCACAGTGGTAAAGAAGAGAGTAGTTGGGAATATAAATCATAGATGCATTCTCCATGCCTCATGTTGTTTAATGATTTTAAAATTACATATAATTAGGTTTTTCAATGATTGGGGACCTGATGTGTTTATGATAAGGCTTTCATTTTAGGTTTTTTTGTGGCTTTCTCTCTTTTAAGATGTATCTCGATGGGTGGTTGTTCAAACCCATTTTTTATTTTCGTTTAGTTTGGTTTTGAATTCTAGAGGATTATAATGTTTTGATGATATCTTATGTAATGGAAGGGACCTCTTTGGTCCATTTCATTGAGGAAATATAGTGGTTTATGTGCTCTAGGAGGTCAATGTTATTTATCCCCAACTCTTTTCCAAATTTCTAGTTATGTCAACATTGTTTCTAGTTTTCTGTGTAGTGTTTTCGGCCATCGGTATGTGTACAGTGTTTCAATAAATCTTTATATGTATAGTGTATCCAGACATCGGTAGGTGTACATTTTTTCCAGATTTTGGTAGGTGTTTAGTATTTCCATACATCGATAGGTGTATAATGTTTCCAGATATCCATAGGTGTGAAATGTTTCTAGACGTCGGTATGTGTATAGTGTTTCCAGACGTTGGAAGTTATACAATACTTCTTGATGTGGATAAGTATACAATCCTTCCAAATTTAGGTTGGTGTACAATGTTTCCAGACATCGGTAGATGACAAATGTTTTCAAACGCCAGCTGGTATATAGTGTTTCTAGACGTCGGTAGGTGTATAATGTGTCCAGAAGTCAATAGGTGTACATTTTTTATAGTCGTTGATCAGTGTAAACTATTTCCAGTCATTTATAGTAGTACAATGGTTACATACATCAGTAAGTGTTAAATGTTTCAAGACTTTTGTTGTTGTACAATGTTTCTTGACATCAGTAGGTGTACAATGTTTCCTAACATTGGTATGTGTACATGTTTACAGACATCGATAGGTGTACAGTTTTTCCAACATCCTAGTGTTTCATTTGTATATTGTTGTTTTTGATAAAAACTCATTCAAGGGCATGTTTTAATGTATTTAAGGCCCATTCAATTCCCATTAATCCAATATTAATTTTCTTAAGGCTCGGGACTCCTTTACATTGTTAAACCAAGTGTATTAATGTGATCCATATTATTGGAGATTCAAAACTATTTCAAATACTGTTATTTGAAATATCTAATACATAAAAGATGGGCACATCCCCTTCTTTAATTATTTCCCCATTCTATCAGTTTCAGGTTCTCTAAGACACTCTTCTTGTAGGAGTGGTGTGATCGAATCTTAATCCTTAGATAGTTTCCCCATGATGTTTCTTCTAACCTTCATTATTGTTTTTTATTTGATCTTTCTTCTCCCATTTTTCCTAACCATGCTATGGACTGTGATATCCTTGTTTCTAATAGATTATTCTCAGGTGTAAGTTGGTGCAGCTATGCCATGAAATGCTCAGACTTGTGATGTTGTCACAGGGGGAGGCGATTCTGATCTATTTTTTGGAACGTTCTTGTGTAAAGAACATCAAGAACATTTTGAGGTAGGGGATTCATGGATTCTCTATTCTTTTATTTGAAAAAATAGAGTTTTCATGATTTATCGACCATGATCACACTGTAATTGACACAATGTAAGATTTTAAATAGATAAATGAATTGCTATCAATCTTATGTCATTTACTCTTGATTTTCTAGATAGTGTGATATCTATTGTTTTCTTTATTTAGCATGTTATTCATGATGGTTACTGGTAAAGAAAATAAACTGGCATTATTTGTAATTCATTGTAAAAGATACATAGGCATGTAAATTAATCTGGTTGTGGTGGTCATAATAATGTTTAATTGAATTAATTGATATGCTAAAGCATGGTGATTCTTATTGATAATGAACTAAAGGCTTGTCTATAAACTTTATAGTTAATTTTTGATAGATTATTATTTATGGTTCCCATAGTTGGAACCTAAAAATAATAAATCTATTAATTCCAAATCAATTAATGAAAAGGTTGTGTGATTAAATGTAATGCCAGGTAGGGTTCTATTTTACCCTCTTCATTATAAGGATGAGTTCCTTGTTCTTGGGATCCTTGTGTTCTCATTATGTATGAATGTTGGATTCTTAGTTTAAGGGCCAAAATACCAGTTGATATGATGTTTGTTTCCTTTTATTTTGTTTTGATGAGATTCTAGATTTATTTTGTTAAATTTGGGGGAAGGGAGACCCAATGGTTGTGGCTGCAGTTGACACTTAGAGTAGAGAGTTGCTTCGGTTTATGCATGTTGGTGTTATGGAGGATACCTGAGATGATCAAATAGGTTGGATGTGAAGGATTGGATTCCTGCTAAATCTTGTTGGCTGTATATCTAATTTACATTACCCACTATTCAAGACTGATAGTCATTCTTACCATCCTTTTAAAATAGGGGACTTCGCAAGGGGTATGCCACGTTCATTCTGAGTTTAGCTTCTAGAGAAAAGATGGGTCTACAAACCTCTTATAGATGGAAAATACTTGACGAGTAGTCCTTCTACTCACATTGTTGATCAAATTGTGGTTGGTAGATTAAAATTTTATTCTATAATTCATGTGATTATGGGAAAGTAATAATGTTTTCATCAAATTATTGAATAATTATGTTAACCCATGGGGTTGGATCTTGATTGGATGAAATGCTGAAGTAATTTTTATGAGAAGCTCTGGACATGGTTTGGTTATGCCTTGAGGGCATGATTCTTTAGCGTGATGCTAATGAAAAGTAATGTGGAATTAATTACAGTTAATTACAGGTTATATAACAAATTATCCTTAAATGAAACTGATATAAATTGATAAAGTAATCTAATTTTGATCTTTAAATGGTTGTGTGCTTATAGGATACCTGGTCTTAGAAGTGGAATCCGAGTGTCTGAGAGATGTTAGCTGCAGTTGAGTCTAATACAATGTTATGACTATAGTGTGGTAGTGAGATATAATATATTTTTTACTTTTTGTGTTTTTATATGCTACTCCACAACTTTTTGTTAGAGAAACCGATACACTGTGGATATTAATCCCATGGGGGGAGGTTAGGTTTTCCCCATCATTTTGGTGGGAGAATGGATGGCTAACTACCCCATTAGTCCCTTCTCTCTTATTTGGGTAGGTACCTGTGCATATTGGAAGAGCATATAGTTTTCATTATATATGTATGTATATTCCTATAATGGATTGGGGATATTCACACAAATATATTTAATGGATATTGTTTCCTATGGAACACTATAGGTCTAACTTGTATAGGGAATGATGTCTAGAAGACCCTTACTTAGTGTATGTGTTGTAATGGTTTGAGGTACAATGCCTGAAGTATGATACATATTATGTGAGTTGTGGTGACTCCAGGAAACTACCTGGTTACATCAGTTACATAGATGTAGTGGTTGTGTTAAATGAGGTTCACATTGTGGTTTTCCGCCCAGGTGTCTCCAAGAAACCATTTATGGAAAGAGGTTCTAAGGACATGTAATATTAGAGAATCCTGGGATACTAGGGGGGATGTTCTAATGGGGAACCCATAATATTCTAAATTATATTATATACTCTTATATGAAATACATGGTGAGAGAAACCATGGTGAGGTTGGAATGATTTTATACCAGTTTAGGTGATGAGTTAGTTTCTCATGTGGTTCATAGTTCTTTATCATGATTTATTTACATTACACAAGAGGATAGAGGGAGGATCCTAATGAATATAAAGATATAATCTCCAAATTTATATATAAAAATTTTATTCCTGTTACTTCGAGTAGTTTGGATATCAGGCTGGTTACTACTAGATTGGGTGGTTTTGTTGGAGCTGCCCGATCATTTTTTTCACTGATATTTACATTCTATTAGTACTTGTAGTTTTCCCTTCCTTCTGTAGTAGTTCTTTTTTGAAATTGCATATGTTTACTTGGGTTTCATTTTATATTTTAGTCTATGTAAGAGTTATTTGGTGTCTGTCATATCTCTTTCTGTTGCATGTGTTCTCTTATAGGGTAATGCCTCCCATTTTCCGTTTTTATTATACCCTAGGTACTAGTATCCAAACCAAGTCCTTAAGGAGGCGGGACTCAGGGGGGGGACTTTTCTCCTTCTCATATTTCATACCTAGGAGGGGTAAACATTATAGGGAGGGGTCAAGATAATCTCCTCTTAGTTGTAATTTTTTTATATCCCATGAATGATTATTATTTTTTAAATGACTAGAAAAAATATTGTATATTTCATTTTTCTTAATTTGTTTTTTTGTTTAGTAGTGTGGATATATGTGGTTGTTAACTTTTTAAAATATTATTGTTTTAAATATTTCTACCATTGATGTTTTTTAAAATATATGTATGAGATTATTATTTTTCTTTTAAATGTGACAAATTGAATTTATTTAAATGAAATCATATTGGTTATATTTTTTTCTCCCCATAATAAAACCTCATGTGCATATATAGATTTAATAATTTATAATGTGATAAATTGTATGGAATCCAATATTTTAGTGATGACCAAAGGATAGATAATTGGAGTTTTTATTGTTTAGTATTCAATGTCAGTTCATATTCTTAAGTTTCTCGATGGTTCTTTTTACTGGATAGTTATTTTGGATTAATTCGATTTTACACCTCTAAAGTAATAATAATTACTACCCTTTTGTATCATGAATGGTTAAATAAATATAATATTAAAATTTTAGGTTTTGAATGAAGTAATAATGATATATTTTTTTATCTTTTAGAAAATAATATATATTTATTATGTATTACTATTGTTATTTAAAATAATTTGTTCACCTATATATAGATGTGGTAAATTATATTATGACCTCTAAGAAAACTATATATAAGATTATTCATATGGATGGCTATAATTTATGTTTGGATTAATATACAGAAAATATGGGATATTTTTTTAATAGTTTGATATAGTAAGTACATGGTTTTATTTTAATGTTGAATCATATCTCAAATTAGGGTAAATTTACTACTATAATAAGTTTCATCCATTAGTGAGATTTGAATGTGGATGGGGCCTTGTGATGCTCTAGAGATGTATACCCGGGAAGGTTATCTTTTTTGGAGTGTTATTAAATTTTATTAAATAAAATTTTTGTCAGTTCTACAAGAAATTTAGTTTTGTTCATCGAATATTATAAATATAAAAAGAAATTAATATATATAGTACAACATAAAGCTTATTTATAGTGAACTATTAGTTACAAGGGAGTTTCGATAAAACAAGGGCTAAACCAAAAACATGAGGGTGTATTTGTTTATTTTGGAAATGTGTTACCAAAAATTCTGATTGAAACATGAATTTCATATAATAATAAAGATAAATAAAGATATTAATTTGTTCTACTTTTATGGGATTGTATTATGTTGGACATTTTAAATCAGTTAAAATATTTTGAATAATTATGATAAATTCATAGCATCGTTTAATTATAATTGTTTATTTTGATCATTTTATTGATTTTAAATTTTCTCTATGTACTTTAAAAAAATTTCCCATATTTATTAGAAACATTATTATTAATATTTTTAATTTATTAATTAATTATATAAAAAATTAAATAGTTGTATAACTAATTTGGATAATGATTTAATATTTAATGTTGGAGAAAATATCAACCAAGAGGTGAACTGAAGTGTAACATATCCTCTTATTACATATTTTTTAGAGACCTTATTGATTTGGACCATGTATCACATATTTCTAAAGAAAAAATTGGTTATAAAATACATATCGTATTTATAAATATTATTAAAACTAATAGTTTTGTAAAAATGATCAATTAACCATTATAAAATTTTTAGGAGAATTTGTGTGTGGTTTAGAAGTCAAAAATTCTATCCTTGTTTAAAAGTAAATTTTAACTTTATAGATGTGTGTCCATTTTACTTATATTATTATCCTCATTCAATCAATTTTTAAACAATATTCACTTATGATTATTCTATAATCCCTAATATATTTTTTAAATTTTATTTTATATATTGAAATGGATTGGTTATTATTATATTTCCTATGCTAATGAGAATATAATTAGAAATGATAAAAATTTTATAAAAGAGATAAAAAATTTATATAATACTTCACTTTATTATATTCTGTATCTAAATTTTTTAAATCCTAGGAAATTTTAATAGTAAACGCACACATTTTTATCTTATTGGAATAATTTCGGCTAAATTTTGAAAATATATTAATTTAGTTTTTTATGTGATTTATTTCTTTTCTAATGACACTATAATGACATTCTTTATACTTATCAAAATAATATTTATTTTTTCTAGATTTTTTATTCATTGTGATTCATTTTATAAAAATATTATTAATTCATAGTATAACCTTTTATGGGCCAAATAATTATGAATTTTGATGAGAAACTAGAACCAAAAAAGGAAAAAATCAAAATAAGCTTAAATTTTTCATGTTTACATTGGATAAGTTATGGAATAAATTTATTAATAGTTCCTACTAATGATTAATCATTTTATAATGGTAATAAATTCATTGGAATCTCAATAATTGGAATTCTGATAACCCAATCACATGAATGTCTTATCAAGTAATAGAGTCACCATATTTGTTGAAAAATATAATACAAAGATTAAATAATGAGAGAGAAAAAGTAATACATATTGAAACCACTTTGTAGAAGACGATTTTTTTTTAATTTTTTATTTCATAGAAAAAAATCATGTGATCTTTCAGAAGGTGAAATTATATGGAAACCAACAACCCTATATTAATATACATTTTTATCTTAAATTCAATTAAATAGAGTTGTTATTTTTTATATTATATGTATTATTTTTCTACTTCTAGAGTATTATGTGTTTTCAATACATATAAATCTTCATCACCTATTTTTTTATCCAAAATTTTTCCCTACTGTGAATCATTATCTCTATAAAGATATTGAATTATGTTCATCCTTTTTTGAGTAGATTAAGTGGTAGATTCACTTTTTCAAGAACAATAACGCCAACCATTATTATATTATTTAAATCTAATCATCAATTAAATTGATAATAGTGTGTGGTAACCCTATTTTATTTACTAATGTGTTATCCTTCCCTATGTATCAATATTCCTCCCCTTCAATATTTAATTCATTAAAATATAGTAGATTAGATTAAGTGATAATTTGGAAGTATTTTATAAAACATGAAATGAACTATGTGTGGGATATTAAAACTTGGAAAAATCATATATGTAGTGATATTTCGTACCCAAATCATTGGAAAGAATACGATGGATATTTAAGGATCGTTAATATAAACTACAACGATCCCTCAAGTTAGAAAAATACTATATATTATCAGTAAATATATCTAATTTTATTCTATTTTCACGTTAATTTTTCATAATATTATACATTAATATTTAAAATTATTTTTTATTTACCACTACTATATTGTTATTTATTTTTGAATGCATATTTTAATAATAAATAATGATCGTATAAGAATACTATATTTGATTGAGGTCCACAATTGACTGAGCCTTGGTATTTTATTGTATTTAATACTTAGGTAAATTAAAATATTGATTGGGGGTCTACAAAAAATAGATATACATTATTTTTTTCATCAATGATGATGAGTATATGAGCTCACAAACACCATTGACCTTTAAATTGTAAAAACTTTGTTCCCAAAACGAAAATAATAAAACAACATTCAATATCGTATATTCTGTAGGCTCATCATGCCAATTGTAATTATTGATCATTTATATATCCTGAGGATGAGGATAAAAGTGAAGAATCAATAATAATTCCTGTGTAATAATTTTTTCTAATTAAATAATTATTGATAAACTATCTAAATATGATTTTTTTCATATATTGAGGAAATAAAATATATATAGTTGTAACTATAAGAAAATAAAACTAAAGATGTTTTTGTGATTTTTATAACATAATTCTATGTTAAATAAACTAATATGATATTGATGGAATTCATAAAAGTTCCATTGGACATAAATTAGACATTTCTAGAAGACTTTTAAGAAGAAAATATTCAAATTAATTTATATAAGGATACTGAATATGAATTGAAAGAATATGTGTCTTAAATGAATTTAAAAATTTACGTGAATATAAAAAATTTAATAATGAAAAACGTGTATCATTCTACCTCTATATTGAATTAGAACATGAAAAAACAAAAATCATATAATTTTAACGGAATATGGACATGTTTTAATATATACTTCCATAGATGAAATTCCATCCACAAGAGGCCTTATATATGAATAATTCATAAATTTTAAACTAGTATTGAGTGATTATTTTTTCCAAATCTAATTTATTTTAAAAACCAAATTTTAATTCATCATTAAATCACATTTCAAATAATTATTTGAATTTGATAACACATTAATGTCCATAGAATATTATTATGATGAATAATTTTCCCCTAGTATGTTTGATATTCCACTGGTCTATAGTAACGAAATCAAATTTGATGAAAACCTATTTAATGATTGAGATTTAACTATTAATTGTCCATGTTTTTATAATATTCAAGTAGAATTTTTTTCTATAATTTCTTTAAATTAAATTTTGAACACAAAAAATGGTGTGTTGCTTAGATGAAATTAAAGATTCATTCCCACAACATATTTTTAGAAAAGAAGAGGAAAAATTCTTTTTTACTACACCACCGTTCAAGTTATGATACATTTTATTCATGGTATACCAGAAGTACTCTATCTATAGTGTAATCCCTAACAAATGTGGTGGTGTGGAAACAATAAGAAACAAAATCTGTTGGTGTTTGGTAAAAATAAATCATCAATTATATTGTGGATAAAGGGATTTAACATCATAAATTTGGGAAAAAACATACCACATATTAGGGGTTAAAACCTTGTCTAATCCCGTTTACATTCTCAATATTTATCATTATTTTGAGTTTTATAATTTTATTAGGATTTTTCTTTCGTGGCCTAATGTTGAAGAAGTTGGGAGATTAACTTAATGATTCAATTGAAAATTTATCTATGTTTTTATCTTTCATTAACTTATTTTAATTATCAGTATGTTTTAATTATGTTCGAGAATAAATAATGGGTAGTTTTATCCTATGAATTCAGTGTTATCAACCAGATTTTATGCATTCTTTTTTATTTCATTATTATTTTAAATTCCAATAAAATATATAATATGAAATTATTTTTCATTATATTTTTAAATTTAGGAGTTTTCTATGGTTTTTAAACTAAATCATCTACATTTTGATATTTTGGAATGCTATGTATTTTTGACACACTTCATGATTTGAAAACTTAAATATTTAACTTATAACAAAAAATTGTTACATTTTATTGTTACCAATATAGTTATTTATGGAAAATTTATTTATTGTTAAAATTATGTGAACTATTACAATATAAATTAACTATATTTCTTCACATATGAGTTGTCTAAACCTTTTTCACGTCTTATTTAAATTTTTCTACACCATAAAATTAGAAACAAAAGAAAATTTTATTAGGTAAAATATTATATCTATGACATCATTAATTTAAGGAAATATAATATACTAATAATTTTAATATATAATTTTAAAATATGTTCAGTATATTCAAATTAATTCAATTAAAACCACACCGGGTTTAAAAAATAGATGATATTATACAAAAAATATATAATTTAAACATAAAAGTTATAACTTATTTGTTAAATTGGCGTGTATGATTAGTTTTTACTGAATTATGAATATTATATAATTTATACATGTATATTATACATTAAATTAATATATATTTATTAAATACTAAATAATAATAAATTGAAATAAAAAGAAATATTTTGTAAAAGATGATATTTTTCTCTAAATGGTGGTTTAGTCAAGCTTTGTGCATATAAATTAAAATTAATTTTTCCACATTTATAAAATTTATATGATAATTTTTTTCATTTTTTAAATAAAAATATAAACATTAAAATTTCTTTTTTTAATTTTTTTTATAAAAGTTTTATTTAAGGATGAATACCAAAAAATAATGAATTTTAATTGAAAGATTTATTTTCAATTAATATTTTTATTTTGTTTAATTATATTAATTGTTTTTATTTAAGAGAAATGTTTCCAATAATATATAAATTAAACAAAATTAGGACATTTCAATCATTTTAATATTTATTTTTTATATGAAAACATTCTAAATATTTGGATATTTTATATATAGAAACTTGCTTTCTCATCACATCTACGAGATTAATTTTAAATTTAGATTTACAACTTTTGATAATTAAATTTATAAAAAAGGATATAATATTTATAATTAGAATATTTTATAATATTTATAAATTATACATTTACAAAAATGAATTGTGAATATAGTGAAAATTAGTTGCCATGTTTATGATAAAAATAAATTTAGTAAAGTGTTAAACTAAGAAGAAAATGGTAAAAAAATGACCTAAAATAGTAAATCACGTATATTAACAAAACATTTCAACCATATATCTTTACATATAGTGAATAAACTATTCTTTTTCCAGATAAAAATTTGGTAAATATTGAATCGTTTCAATAAATTTCTAGTATATCACTCACCTAGCTTATAAAAGGTCTCCCCACTCTCCTATCTTATTGAAACATTAAAACCCTTATGATTTAGAAAGTACCTTATCAAATCACATAAAAAAATATTCTATCTCATATTATTAGTCAAACTTTGGTATGAAATCCATACTCCGATGTATTTGGTGTAATACAAAGGAAGATATTACAAGAATAGCTGATGTTCTTCAATTATAATTTTATTTTAATTTTCTAAAAAACATTAAACTGTTTTTAAACCACTATAATTTAATAAAACATTTATATTCCATATAAAATATGTTTTTTATGTTAATTAATTACTTTAAAATCCTCTGATACTATTAAAGGTGTTTTGAAATAATCATTTGTGTGATTGGTGGAGAACTACCTCACAAACCAATGCCAATCCTGTTTCTTTTAATAGCTCTCACAGTTTAGTATGCTTATGGATATAAGGTATTTATATGATATTTATATAATTATTATGTCTATTTATTCCTTATATCTTATTTTACTATTTTTTCTTTCATTTCGTAAGGTATATGATAGTGTCTCTTGTGTAAATAAAGAACTACCATCTCGTGAATCTTTGTGATACATTTTAACTAATTCTTTACAAGGGAGATAGTGAAGATAATGTCAATGATTATATGTGACATACATGAAATAATTATTGTATTAATGTTATTTCTACCATTATGATAATTTAATATATATCATTCTCTTTCATATATCTTTCACTCAAGGATTATGATCACATCATTCGTGTACACGAGGACTACCGAATTCATGAAATGATATAAGCCTATTTTCCTAAACCAACAACATAGATGATATATATGAATATATTTGAAGAAATAATTGGTATATGAAATTATTATTTTTTAAAATTACAATATATTACTTTTCTTATTTATATATATAACCTTGAAAAATGGAAACGGTTCTCATGAATAATTATGGCCTACTTTCTTTATGATTGTAACATACATTATCTACCCAAACAATATTTCATGATTAGTACTAAAATTATAATTGGTGTATAATTATTATAATTATATCATTATTATCATCCTATATTTGACTAAAATATATAATAATCAAATGTACATTAATAATCATTATGAATCATGAATGATAAGATAAAGCGATTAAAAAGCTAAACAATGAAATTGAAAGAAATTTAATTACATGAACTGAGTTAAATTTTATAACAAGATTATATATGATATTAAAAATATATGTATGAATTTTTAAAAATTAATATCATTCATAAAACTATTATATAGTATTTTAAAAAACTTCTACTAAAATAATTTTTGAGGGAAGGGATTTAGTCTCAATTTCATTTTATTAAGGCATATTGTAAAGATGTGATCATAATTAATTTTATTTTATGTATACATTGCCAACATACATGTAAAATAATTATTAATTCATAATTAATTATATTTTATAATTAAATTAAAATTATTTCATCAAAGGGGATTTTAATTGAAAATTACCAATATGTAATAGTTGTTGTGTGATTTCAAATTATTTATTGGTTCTTATATTCCAAATTTAACAAAAATGTTATTTTGATAAATTTTCATTAGAAAATAAATTTATATTAAAATTTTCATTTTATTATTTTATTTATATTATTATTTCCTAAACTGTATATCATTTATTTATATAGGGGTTTCATTGTAACATATTTTATTATGTGGGGAAGTATTGTTAAATATTTTTTCCATTACACACAATAGATACTTGATGATAATAAACATTTCTTATGAAATAAATATATTATTTAATATAATAAGAATGATTTGTAAATAAAATAAATTGGAGGTTATTATTATAGATATCCCCTCAATGGATTAGTTGTATTATGAGGGGAATCAATTAGCCAAATCATATGGGTTTTTAAAATGTAGTTTTAAATTTTCAAGAGGATTGAGCTTGATGGTAAATATATCATGTTCCTAGGAAACATGGAATCCAATAATTATGAATTTAATTTACCAATATTATAGTTATTATTATTGTTATCCTATTGATTTTTTCTATTAATTTCTCTCTAGATGCATATCATGCTCGATTTATTGATTAAATGGAATGAAATTTAGTTATTTACCTTTTATATTAATTCCATATTATCGTGGAATGATAGTAAATTTATTTAAATTTAATTCTTATTTTTCAATTTATCATTTCACGTTAATTATACATATTGATTCTTGATATATTATTCTTTACAGAACTTTTACTGAGCATTTTAATCCACCCTTATTTTGTTTCCCTTCTCCTGTATATAATGTAGAAATATGTTATTAAATTTTAAAGCATGTGATACATTATATTTTTTTTGTATTATGTTTTATTTTATATTCCAAATTTAAAATGGGTTTCATGAATTTATATGGTTCTTTAAAACTAATACACTTATCATACCATTTAAATTGGATTCATTCTGTCTATGTCGATGTAATAAGGCAAGTCAAAATCTTTGGACTACTCGAACAATGTGTGCTAAATTAGTTTTTTCTTCAGAGTCTTGAGTCATGGTTAGAGATTTAAAACACGTGATTATTTATATTTCAATGTATTTTGTTTCATAAATTTTTTTCATATGATTATTTCCTTTCATTTGGAATGATGGACATTTAAATTGATACCTACCATTATATGTAGCCATCTTTACATCATAGAATCCCAGAATTACCATATATGGATAAGTCACATTACAAGATTATTCAACCGCATATAAAATCATTCATAATATATTTTCATGGATATTTCTTCCTTGATTGTGTGGTTTTTGAATTTCATGTCGGGTCATTGGGATTCATGTAATTGTGGGGTGTGTGACTGTTGTGTCCCAATTTGGGTTAATATGGAGTGTTAAATTGGAATGAGTCAATTTTAGTCCCGAGGAGAGATTAATATCATCAATTAATCTAAAAATAGAATAATAAAGGATTAAAATATGGAAAATTATTAAGGTTTATCTCGGATTTAGTTTTTCATTGTTCTTACTTGAATGAAGAATAATTAATTCACTTAATTTAATTTTTACCTCATCTTCAATGGAAACAATATAAAGAAAATTATTAACAAATGAAATAATTAGGTTTCAATCATTCATTTATTTAATTATTTTACTCATTTCTCATTACACTAAAATATTTATTATGTTTCTTCACACTTTTAAATGAAAATTTAATGGTATTTGCCTATGATTTCACCTGAATATTCATGAAATTTTATTTAGGTGTTAAATATCATCTTTTCATCAATTGAATTCAAAAATGTTTTTAAAAAACAATCCATAGCCACAAAAACATCTTAAATTAGATAATAGTGAAAAAACATTATATCTCATGGAATAGGGAGATGAAAATTTTCAAAATACTATATAGATCATGAATGTTTGTCGGGATGAGAAAAGTTCTATATTTGAATTCTTTATTAAAGAGAGAAATAAATTTTTAATGTGTTAAGAACATCACACAATTAGGGATTAACACAATATTGATTGGAATTTTATCACATTATTTGGTAATTATATAGATGATAACCATGAATGATTCGTGATATTTAATTTAAATGGGATAATTACGTGTTATTTACATTTTTACCTTTGCATGATTTCTTTGAATATAGAATAGCTGATTTCCAATGAGTCAATAGTTATGTGTAGAGTATATATGAATAAAACATTTTAATACCTTAAAATATATTATTCAATGATTTATATTCCAAAATATATTCATTTAAAGGGTTACTATAACATTCATATATTATAGGAATAATTTATTTTTTAATTGTGGAAATGGATTTTTTTTATGTAATTTTATTATTTTTTATATTAATCACATACCATTTTATATATTGATCCATATTTTTTAATTAAATATTTTAGAAATAAATATTCATTGGGATTAATTAAATATAATGTAACCAAAATTATAATCCAATTATATATCGGGAAAATGAAGCATGTAAGTCAGGTCTCAAAATATGTGTAATGTTATGATAAATTCGGATGATAAGACCATATATCCCAAAGAACTATTCTAAATGAGGTAGAATTATATTTATGATTTAGGAGATCATTGTGATTAGATTTATTAATTATGGATAACCATTATTAGAATTTGTCTTCATCTATAAAAGCATGAGTAACTACATGATTAGCAATCAAACAGTCTGTCATGCCAAAAATATTTTCTCTTGTAATGCAGTTTTAACATTTGAAATAATTGGCCCCAATCATGAATTTTGGGGAAGAACAATTATGAAAGAGTTTAAAAACCTTTTATTTGAATATTTGTAGATATTGTTTCATTTCATGATTCTTCCATGTGATTGTTTTAATGATATAGAAATCGATGGAACAAAGTCACCCGTTCTTCCATGTGATCGTTTTAAAAAAAATTATTTGAATATTTGTAATATATATTAGTATTCATAATATAATTTTTTTTTCCTTTATTTCCCCAACCATTCTTTCTTATATCCATGAAGATGGGGAATTACTCTTATGTTTTTTGAAGCAAAGAAGTGGTGGATTCTTGAGTTATTTCACATTGATTTCTATATTTATTCAATACAAAAAAATTAAAATAGATAAATTATGCTTAGTTATTTCCCTATTATTATTACTATTTTGTTCTTTTCCCATTTTGGATATTCATTCCATTTAATATTTTTGGGATATAAATAGTGATGATTGGCATAGTATTTTATATTAAAGCGTATTATCACACATAGAGTGTTCTTAGTGTGGGGTAGTATATATTCAAGCAAATAGGATGTTGAATGATAGTTCATTTTATTAAAATTTGATAAAATATTGTGAATATTGTATCGAATCATCACATAAATCATTATGAACTCTAATTAATTGCACCCTACTCTCCATTACATCATTAAATCTAATTCCATTTTTTACATTATGTTTATTTTGTGTTGAAATTATATATTTATATCTAAATTTATTTTTATAATCCCCTACTATATTATTATTTTATTAGTACTATATTTCCATAATAAGAAAATCTATCAAGAGAATTGATTGTGTGAGTGGGCTTTTAAAGAGATCGATACTAGGTTTTAATCTCAGATATATGGTTTGGTAATTAATATTTTTTATATGGATCCCTATAAAATCATCATGTATCAATATCCCATGAAATATGAGGAATGTATTGTATAAAACATACCTACGATTGATCATAATGTGGACTAGATATTACTAAACAGGTATGAATTATCCATTGATGTGTTTGAAGATTAAAAAAATAATAAATATATGTAGGAAATGGATTGAGTAATGTATTTTAAGTGAATGTGTCTTTGATACATTAAAAGGATTTTAGGTGCCTATTAAGACATGTAGTTTTTAGAGAATAATTACCACTTTAATAAAATTCATCATACCTTATATTTATCAAAGTAATAGTTAATTATTTATTAATAAGTATGAGTGTAAATTTAAATAGGATAAGTGGAGGAGGTGTGAATGAATGTATTAATTACATTCAACAGTATAATAATTCACTAAATAAAATAATTTTAATTGATGAGAATGAGTGATATTAAATATTTTTAAACACTTAAATATTACTGAGGCATTGTAAACTCCAAACATTATAAAAACATTAACATTATAAGGATAAACACTAATTAAAAGTGGATATGTCAATGTAATATCACTTAGTCTTATATTTTAATATCATCATAATAGATTTACTAAAATTAATGAATTATTCTAATCTTGTTTATTTAAAAAAATCAATTATTCATACCTCACTTATTAAAAAATAATTATACCACATTTTAGATAGGAAAATAATAAAATTAAACAAAAAAAATCCAAATTAGTATAATCTTGATTGGGTAAAATCCCCACTCCAAACACGGCCTATATACTATATATACTCTACAGGTAACTAATCCAAACAATTTTTTCCCTATCCATGAACCTATAAATAGAATTTTTTTTATCTCGGAATAAATGATTTATGTAGAAGTATTTTTTCATGGTGCAGCTGTAGGGAGGGGTAGATCTTGTAGTTTGTTCTGGTTTTGTTTACTCACTGTGTGGGTTGTTTTTTTTCATGATTTCAAGACATCATGGTTTTTCACATTTCTATTAAAAATATTTATATAATAAAAAAGTAATTTTCAGCCAGTAGAATATATTTTATTTCATTAAATGGTTTTTTCAATGTAGCTAAAACCATATAATGGGAATCTTAATTCCTTCATAAGAATACAATTGCATAACCCATTCCTATTGTAAGTACAAATAACACTACTATTCACTATAGAAACATCACATGTCCCAGACCATAATACCGATTGATCAATTTATTTTGTCAATTTAATAATTCATTCTCTATTCCACAAAACGTTTTCTCTAATGTGTATACATCACGTGTCATATATCATGTTTCACTCCACATTTTAAACACCCTCCCACACAAAAATAAACTTATTTATACCTAAATATCTGCACATGAGCCTCAGCCCAGTTGGTGAGGACTCGCTTGGTGCTACCCAGAGACCTGAGATAAAATTCGGGTGGAGGCATATTTCCGGGGTATTGTAGAAGTACTGTACCAGGTACTTTAGATGTATTGTAGTAGGAATTGTTCGGTATTGTAGTAGCCGGAACTGTTCACCCATCTGGGCCTTCGGCCCACTGGTTTGGTCCTCGATTCCTGCAAGGCTTTCGGGCCCCCAAGGCCTTCGAGCCACCTCAAGGCCATAGGTCCACCCCATGACCTTGGAGAAACATGAATGCATATCCCAAAGACGCTACAAAATAAGAGTAGCCCTTGAAGATGATTCAGAGCAGGTGCACTCACCAGAGCAGAGCCAAAATGGATTGTCAGAATGAGAGGGTATGGCTATGCCATTGGTACCAACTTGTGCTTGCACGGGAAGCCTAGCCATATGGTCATCCAAAGGTGGAGAGCTACTATCAGGATGAAGATTCTAGAGAGGGTAAGTTCCTTGTAGATAGTCTGGTTGAATTCCCTAAGACCTTTGGGTCATGTAATCTCCTAAGCCTACGGGCCATGTATCTCTGAGAATACGGGCCTTGTAAGGGTTCCCCCTCATTCCTTGAAAGGGGTTTATCAATAATCAAACAAAATGAAGGGCTTCTGTCCATTCAGGCCTAACTATCTCATAAAAATTTTTATTAATATAATTATGAAATTCTAACATAAATAAATAAAATAATGGATTAAATACTTTTCTTTGAGATGCAAATATAAATCCCCAAAAAATGATATATTTTTGGAAATAAGAGTGTATTATATTTGAAATAGAAAAAAATAAATTCTAACTCATATTAATAAAAATATAATAGTAATTTTTTTACAATTATAACATATTGTTGACTCTATATCAACGAAATTTGGATCATTATAACCGAAGACATTATATAAAAACAAATCAATATATATTCCTTTTTTTCCAATAAAAATGATGTTTTTTATATTCCATAAATTTATCCATCCAATCCACTAATATAAATACTAAAACACAAAGGCACATAAAAAATAAATCATTAAACAATATAATTCTTCTTCTAAAATCTCTTTGTGTAGACTCATGTAGATTATACAAGTTCCTTGAAATTACAAAAAAAAATATATATTTGTAGTTTAAAAACATATTATTGAAAAATAAAATGAAATCCTATATCATAATATTATGTAACAAACCATAATATTATATCACAATTCTTCACAAAAATAGACACTCCCATGATCTCTATCTATAAATTTTTAGACACCATCAAATAATATTATTTCATTAGAATCTAAATATTAATTCATTTAAACTAATGTTATGTATTATAAAACCGTCAACAATTTAATTAAATTTAAATAAAATGTTGATCAAAATGATCTATTTCACATAACCTATGTTGTGATCAAAAAAACAATTCAATGATTGTATTCAACTGTACTTAAGTATAAATTTTAATTTTAACTCTATAATCAATATTATGTAGTATGTATAATTTTAAAGAAATTATCACACAATGATAAATAGATTTATATCAATTTAAAAGAATAAAAGTTATAATAATATCAATATTATGTAGAATTCAACATCCGTATATAATAAAATGAAAAAACTACTTCAATAAAAACCTATCTATTGAAACTCAACGAAAACATTTTTTTACTGTGATAAACTAACTACTTATATTATTTAAAATTTCAAAACATAACTTTATCACAATCAAATACTCAATGAATTGTCAATATTTTGAAATTAAAAAATATTATACAAATCCCATTTTAGGAAAATTGAATATGTTCCCTTTCATGTGGTTTAGATTCATTATAAATTAATATCCCCATTCAAATCTCATAATTATAGATATATAAAGCTATCATCATAAATTTTAATATATTATTGGTTCGAAAACATATATTAGATTATATAATTAATTTAATGTTTATAAACTCATACCATTCCAATTTAAATATTTATAAAAAACACATATATATTATTTCTTTAATATTGGAGGATTATTTTCATTTATCTTTCAGAAAATTGTTATATAATTTAATGGAGTGAATGTTTCTCTAAAATAGTCGACTCATCAACCTTGAATTAATAGAGGGAAAACATTCATCTCCAACCATAATATTTGAAATAATATTTTCTCAATGTCTCAGTAAACACATTAGCCACAATTTTTTGTAGTAAAATATTTTACATTTTATGTAACATGATCAATCATACCTATTTAAAATAATTAATAATGTTAACATGCTATAATATTGATAAATAAACTATACTTTACAATGATCTATAAATGTCTTAATTTAAAATCTAACATGATTGGAATATTAAAATTTACATCAAAATTCTATAAATGTTTCATTATCTATATAATTAGAGTTATTTTTTAAATGGAATAATAAACTTAATCCTTTTTTATAATCGATGTAATGTAATTCTATTATTTTAACTTTTATGCAATGGTTTTTTCTTCCATGGAAAACAAATTTTATAATATATAATTTCAATCCTCAATATTTAATACCTAATAAAAACCATCATATAATATTTATCAATACATCATTAAAATATCATTATGATTATTATAATAAAATTTATATATACATGTTCATATATTAATTTACGTATCCCCATTTTAGAAATAACATGTGAAAGTTCTAGAGAAATATAAAATTAGGCACACCATTTCTATAAAAAATTGTATCATGTCATAAATTAAATATGTATAAAAAACATCCAATATGAGTTCAATGATAATTATAATTAACACATTTTCCCTTATCAATAATGGATAAATTTTGAGAAACTGATACAAGAGTATAATTTGTTTTACACATTCCATACCAAATTTCACAAAAAAATATTTGGAATATATTTATAAGGGTAGTTTAAAAAATAAATATATTTTGTTGACGTAAATTAATATAAAATATATTTGTTCATAAATAATTAGTATTAAAAAATACATTTGGGAGGAAAATTAATTTCTCTTAAATTATTCATCCCCTATATAATATTTTCAACAACATATATAATAATGATCAAATATATTTTAATAGGATTTTTCGTACACAAATTAAAATTAAGTATCCCATTCTTGATCTCCAATTCTTGAATATATATATATATATATATTAGAATACGTAGTTCAGGGATATCTATTGAGAAATTATAAAATAAATATTTATTTACAAAAATAATTAATATATTCCAAAAGAAGAAAAAATATTGTAAAAAATGATATATATATATATACCCAATGAAATATTTTTTAATTCAAATTTATCATCCATATAATATATTTTATTATTATGCATCATTACAATGGTTTGAAATACATTCATAGAAACTAATATTTATATTAATGAAATGGTATATATCTAAATAGACTTATTCAATTTGATAGTATTATTTTTACACCAAAATAAATTAATTTGTTGATTAACTTCTTCTTCGATTTAATTTATTTTGAAAAAAATATTTTTAACTAATGAAATGATTATTCAAAATATTTTTAAAGGATTTCATGTGTAGTTATTATCTATTTTATCCAATTATTCATTCCTAACAATAATTAAAAATTCTATTTTAAAATAATCTCTATTGATAATGGATTTAATTTTGCAAAAAAATGATGTATAATTAACTATTATGAAATTCCCTCTTATTTTAATTAGTGTATCAAAGTCCCAAATAATAATTACCATTTTACTCAACTTACATAAATTAAAAAATAATGTCCTGGGTCATTCTCAATTATTAGATTCATTTGATAAATTATGATAATATTAATATTTAAATTGATGCATGACAAGTAATTATGATGATTAATACTAATTTTTGAGAAATTTATATATACTCTTTACTATCAATTTATGAATGTTTCTTTTTTATAGATGTTTTTAATTTGTGTTTCATAAATATTGAACCAAAATTTGAAACTGATCCTCAAATATTCACATTGAAACATATATTTCAACCCCTATTTAATTAATATAATTAAAATAATCCATTGTTATATTGTTTATTATTATAGTAAAAATTATATCAAATTTTTTAATATTTTAAATCAATCTATCTGAAGGAATGTTTCAAAATTATTTCTCAAATGAATCATATTCTATTAATAAACTATAATAGAAATAAATTCTCTTTAAATTTTTTATAGTGTTTAATTTTTTACTACCAATGTATTTTACATATCATCATGTTTTTGATTATTCAACATTGTCACACAAAAAATATATTAGTATAATGTGATCAAAAACTCATATCTTAATCCATATATTATATTATATTTAAGAAACAAACCACAATTATATTTAAATCTATTGTGATTAAACATCTTATTAATAATATTTCCTATTTCGTTCAATATGCTTCTCCTAAAATTATTTTACATATCTATAACCTATAATTTACATTTCCAGTTTTTAATGTTCTTTAATTGAGTAAAATCATAAATTATTCATTAAAAATAATAGTCACCATGAGTATATATATGATTCATATGTCTAAATATTTCCAAATGAACCAGTAATGGAGATTTGGATTAACACTCCACTCTTATATGTAACCTATTAATATAAAAATTATGTTAACTATTAAAAATAATATCACCTTCTCAAATTCATTTTTTTCATGAAAAAATAGAATTTATAAGATTTTATTTTCTCATATTTAATTGAATATAAATTTTATAATTCTTATTTCAAATTGAATTTTATCTAAACAGACCAATTATGGTTTTATTTTTTTTTATTTGAGGAAAATTTCCTTTTCGCTTTTTTAATCATTATTATCCCATATTTTGATATTTTTTAAATGGAAAAATCATTTTTAAATCTATGTTGATCCCATAATTATAAAATCGGTACACATTCAACAGACTATATATCAATTAGAAAAAAATAATGTGTAAAAATATTCAACTTATATTTTCATATTAACACTAATCCAATTCCATCATATTTGAAAAAAATCATTTCTAAATGATTCTGATCCACCTTGAATATTTACTATATCAATTTGACTATTTCAATCAAATATCATTTTGTATGCTTTGACAACATAAAAATCGAATAATTATACTTCTATAATTTTTCCATCAAAAAATCCACAACCATTTATATGTTCATACATTTATTATTTAAAAAAAATTAAACTACACTTTTGTACTTATAAATAAAATTTTAATATATTATTATATTGTTTACAAAATTCTTCCAATAAACTCACACCATGCATAAAATTATTCAACTAAAAGGAATTTAATCATTATTTAAATTTTATATTAAATACATCTCTTATAAACTTATATAACTATTATCAATAAACCCCACTATATATACCTTATTTTTAGATTCATTATATCTAACACTCTCAGAAAAAAGTTTTTTATATCATCTATAATATCAACAATTTCCAAAAAATAAGTTTTTATTGTAATAAATTCAACATTTTATAATGTTTTGACAATATTTATTCTTCAATAATTTATATTAAAATGATCTATGTCATCTAGTATTGGAAAATTAAGAATATGTAATTACCTAAAGTGTAACTATGGTTCGTTATAATATAAATTTATGGTTTTGAATTTATAATTGCTAATCTTTTGTCATGTTTCAGAAAATGAAATGTATGTTGGGGAGGTGTAAAATTTTATTGAAATGTTTTGATGTGATGTTATATATTCTATGTGATAATGTTGTCCAAGAGAGTTGTAAAAAATATTTTAGAACAGCATTATAGGCCACTATGGTGTCGTTGGAGTGGTAGTGGTTATGGGAAATTCCACCCAGTGTTTAGTGGAGTCTACTAAGTCCTTAGTTGGGTCAATAAATGTTAAGTCATTTATAAAATATGATCCTTTATCCCAAACTCTATTTCCATAATTATTTAATGATAATATTTTTGTTCTTTAATTTTTGATGTTCCCACAAAAGTTGTTATATATACATTTTATTGGACTATTGGTTGGCCAATAACCACTCCTGTATCTACCCTAGTAATTCTTCTTATTGATATAAGTTGGTTTATATTTAATATTAATTATTAATAATTTTAATATAATATATTTATATCAAGTTTATTCCTCTAATTATTCTGGTATAATTTTGATAGTAAAATATTTTGGGTTTTGACTATAATTCTAATTTATAATTATATATTCATTTAAAAAAGATATGGATTTATTATGATATGGTTAAATGATGTTAATGAATGATAAAAATAGGATGATTGATAATTTTAAACGTATCGTATTATTGTATATTGATTATTAAATGGATTTTTTTATTTTCAAAATAATTTGTTAGTGAAATAATATATAACTTTATGGTTTTATATATAGTTGATTTGAGTCTGTGTTGAGATAAGACTACAACTTGTTGCTCGAGATTTGGATAAGTGTAAAATATTTATTGATGTTTTATTATTTATATCAATATTTATATTATTGTGAAAATAATTATGATTATTTTATAATTTATTTAATTAATCCTTGATTGGTATTGAGGGTCATTGATGTCGATGGTGGTTAGTGTGGTCTGATGTCCATGTTATATACCTAAAAACATTAAAACATTAAAATAATTCAAGACCTTTATTATTTATTACATTTTTATCAAATATTATTCAAATAGTTCCATTAATTAAATTTATATGTTAAATTAAAATTATGGAAAAATAAAATGATATTACATTTTTTAAAGGGGATTTTATGGTGTTTATAATTATTTAATTTTTACTAATCTATTCTAATTAATTCAGATAAAATTTTTCCATGAGTTATAAAACCATCAAACCAAAAATCATTTGGGAATGTAAAACCTATGGGTGACCAACCAAGCCATAGATGGGTTATCTGATGTTCGACATAGGTAGAACATAGCTCACAAAATCAGTAGAGTAGGTGAACTAGTGCATAGGGGTTTGGTCTTTATGGTGACAGGTAGGGAGCATAACCATCATATGGTTTATCATGATGTCAATAGAATTATTTTGAATCCTATATGAAATTGATGACTACTACTGGATAGAGTATCTATTATTAAATATTTCATCCTAATGTTCATAATCCTTGTGGGATATATAACTTTGGGAACATTTTTCACTAACTACAATGAAGATATATCCGCTCGGACTCACACCCCTACCTCGAACACATATTGTAGCCACCTTCCAACATCGAGTTCACCACACCACCATAACTAGTTATTATGTTATTATATGTACATTCCTATAGAATCTTGATATCATTACATCGATCCAAACTATTTCCATCGTTAATAAAGGACAATCATTTGGTGCTGAGTTAATGCCATATAAACTAAAAATGAATTTGATCAATCATAGCATTAAAAATATCTTGAAAAAGCATACAAAATGCTTGTAGCACACAACCCCATGATTCATATGGATGTTAAAAGTTGAAAAAATGCATGGAAATAGGCTGTTTATCATCGTTGAATCCATGGACAATGATATACGCATACTAAACTTAGGTTACTCCTTAGTGAGGCTACCCGTAGTAAATAGGACCTCTATGATGAGGAAAGGAACCACAAGACAACATGTTACATTTTTTGATATTCTTGTTCATCTGACTCATTCATAAAATATGAAAATTAAAGAAAAAATTAACAACTAATCAAATGAAATTTGTGTATAAATTAATGGAAAATAGATGATGTAAGATTGAATAGAAAAATAAACCCTATAACCATATAGGGAGAAGTAATGGAACACATGTGGACTTAGAGTAAAACTTCTCAAAACATCGATGTGGAATTACCCATATAAGCATTCAAGATGATCGTGTTTAACAGAACATACTAAACATTTCTCGTGTGTTTTGATTATGGAAATGTGGTGGTGAAAATTGAAAATATTTTATCCATACGGCTATTTCAAAGAATTAAAATATTTTTTATTTAATATTGAACATATGATAATGCACTTTTAACTTTAATGAGGATTAAGGTTGTAAAATTGAGATTGAACAATATGGTCATGGACAATCAAAAGGAGATATCATTTTGGGTTTATTAACCTTATATATTATATAAATCCAATATATATAAAGGTTTCTCTATTGAGATGAAAAAAATCATCAATATAATTATTTCTGACACTTTTTTCGGGGCGCGTTCCTCCGTCACGTAGAGCACGCGATACTGTTACCCCACATTCCCGTATCCAAAGGTAGGAGGAATCCACTCCTTGATCAAAATGGGATGATGGGATTTCAGTTCTTCCTTCCGTGGATTCCTCCTCGGAGCTCATCACCTAGTATGGGTCTCCCTCATATATTTAAGATGTAGTTTGTGAAACTCTTCCCGACACCATATCTTCATGGACACCAGTTAATTACGCTGCTTCTATCAAGACATTCCAAGGATTCTGATTAGGGTAGAAACCTTCGGTTATGAGAGTAGTCTCATTGGGCATCACGGGCGTGTCTTGACGCTATGGGATTGGCATGTTTGCCTTATGTCCCTTATTATAGGGCTTCTTGAGGGCATGAAATCCTAAGGAATCCCACATCATAAGTGGGGAATTTTATTCCATTAGCATGTACCTAGGGTTTTTGTAAGCTTCCCATGTTTACCAAATGGTATGACACAAGTTTAACGTCCAACGGATATAGATTGGACGAATCGAGACACTTTTTAGAGTGGACCAGATGGGGTCAACCCCGGTGGGGACACCGATGATGGGGTCGACGCATGGGTGGCCTCACGAATGCTGTTAAGTGGAATGGGGTATGAGGTGGCATGATCTCACTGGGATGTGGTAGCCTGTGTAAGGATTAGGATAGATGATGGATTTGGGATTGAGCCTCGAAGATACTTCCTATGTATCCCCGTGGTGGGGAATCAAAGTCCATGTAGTTCGGTGGAACGATGGGGCACCAGAGGAGGCGACCCATTAGAATGGACGCATGGATGGGACCTAGAGGAAGTGTAACATCTAGGTTAGGTAATGAGGTTCATGAGGCCCGTGGGATCGAGGGAGAGATCAGGATGATACATGGATTTTGGATTGATCCTCAAAGAGGTTTCCTATGTATCCCCGTGGCAGGGAATCAAATTCCATGTAGTTCAGGATGGATACAGTTTAACGTCATGATGGACGAGGGTGAACCTATCGTGAAGGAACGACAGAATGGTGGGCTTGAACCTGGTGGACACTTCCTATGTGTCCCTGTTGTAGGGAATCAGTGTCCATGTAGTTCGGGATGGATTGGGGCTTACACTCTGAGGTGGCCCAAGGTTGAAACGGGGCTTGGAAGACTAACATGGAGATGGTCGGGGCCAATGGTTTATGGGCTTGAACCTCATGGAGGCTTCCTACGTACAATGCCTTTACATGGATCAGAGTCCCAGTAGTTCGGGATGGATTGGGGAATACACTCTAAGGTGGCCCAAGGTGGAAAAGGAGCTTGGCACACCGACATGGAGACGGTCGGCGCCAATGTTTGTTGATCATGAACCTCGTGGAAGTTTTTTACGTATAATGCCTTAACATGGATCAAATTACCCATAGTTCGGGATGGATTAAGGATTACACTCTGAGGTGTCTTAAGGTGAAAATGGCACTTGGTACACCGACACAGATATGGTCTCGGCCAATGGTTGTTGGGATTGATCCTCGTGGAGGATTCCTATGCACCATGCCTTGACATTGATCAAAGTCCCCGTAGTTTGGGATGGATTGGGGCTTACACTCTGAGGTGGCCCAAGGTCGAAATAGGGCTTGGCACTTTTCACGGAGATGGTCAAGGCCAATGGTTGTTGGGATTGAACCTCATGGAGGATTCCTACGTACCATTCCTTGACATGGTTCAAAGTCCCCGTAGTTCGGAATGGAATGGGATTACACTCTGAGGCGGCCCAAGGTGGAAATGGGGCTTGGCACAATAACATGGAGAGGGTCGAGGCTAGTGGTTGTTGGGCTTGAACCTCGTGGAGGTTTCCTACGTACCATGTCTTGACATGGATCAAAGCCCCTATAGTTCGGGATGGATTGGGGCTTACACTATGAGGCAGACCATGGTGGGAAATGGGGTTTGGAATACCGACTCGGAGATGATCGGGGCCAATGGTTGTTGGGATTGAACCTCATGGAGGCTTTCTACATAACAGGCCATGACCTGGATCAATGTCCCTATAGTTTGGGATGGATTGGGGCTTACACTCTGAGGCGGCCCAAGGTGGGTCATGGTCGGTGCTCACTCTAAGCCCACGTGAGTCATTCTCGGTGTGAGAAACAATAGCTAACAGAGACCTGATTATCACGCTGCGAATGGTGCATCCGTGGGAAATGAAGAGGGGATTATGCATTGAGTGGCCCAAGGTGTCCGGACTTACTCTGGTATGGAGGCTCGAGGGCGAAAAAGCACAGCGGGAGATGGATATCAGATGGTAGAAAGGAGAAGAATCATTCCCTATCATTCCCTTGGCTGACCATGGCACCAAGGGAATGAGGAGGAACATGGTTGCTTCCTCGTGCAAGAAAGGTTAGTGGCTTACAAAACGGTGACTACCCTTCCCCGCGGAAAAATTCCACTACAACAAGGTGGATATAACCCCATGTGAGTGATGATCCCATCCCCTTGGAGACGAGTAGGCGTGGATAATGACCAAGGTAGGAGGACCCTGTGTGTGAGGCACGAGGCCAGGTCATAGTTTAATGTCATGTGTTGAGGATGATGGCGCTTGGCAATTTAACGTCCTACAGCTCGGACGAGGTGGGTTCGTTCCACACCCCTAGGACATACATAACTGGTACCCTCATCTCCTTGTGTGTGGGAAGGCATCGACAACGTTGTACTGAGGTTTTGTCTTGGAGAGAACCATCGAGGGGTCTACGTTAGCATGGCTATACGAAGTAGCAATAGCAGTTAATGTGCCTATGTGAAGAAGCATGAGGTAAAGCAATGTAATGGGAGGAATTGTCCAAGAGACATTGAAGTTACCTTGTAGGAGCCTAGAAGGTCTCACAGGAATACAGTGCATGATGTGGATACCTAGGGAATAGAAGGCACCCACGAATGGCACCCACAAGAAGAGCATCAGGTTGAGGGGTCCCAGGGAATTGTGTGCGACCTTTGAGGCTTGCGCATGAAATAATGGACCTTCATGAAAAACAACGTGCTAATGTGAAATCGCTGATGCTTGAATGTAATTGGGGGTAGTGGTTTTTCACGCAACTAGGAGTATTGGGCGCAAGGAGTATGAATTGGGCGTAAGTTGTAGAAGCCATGCGCAAGGACAGGGGTGCGCGCAATGAAAGGAATTGCATGTAATTGGCTGGCCTATGCATAATAGAAGGGATTGCATGCATGGGGTTAACCCAAAAGGGATATGAATTTAGTCTAAGCCATTTGGATCTCGTGCGTAGGTGGACCTCGGGGTGACTTGGCTTTAAAAGAACCGTACGTAAAGGCCATTTTGCGAGCGCGGTAGACGGATTTCGCGCACGATGGCCTAATCGGATTCATCAACCTTGAAATAGAAGGAGTTTCCTTCTATTTATAGAATTTCGGGAGCGTGGAAAACCGCTCGGTGCGAAATTATTGAATGCTAGAGGTGGAGGCACGAAATGTCAACCACGCGGGGCATGGGCGTGAAGTTATTTCACACCTGTGCCGAGGAATCTTTGTGAATCCTTGAACATTCCACACGGCCCACATTTTGTTCACGTCCTTCACCATTATTTTCACGCACCATGTATGAGCCCCCAGGACCAAGCCTCTGTGTCCGAATATGACTTCTATTTGTCATTTTGAATCAGTCTTCAACACTTAAGCAATTTTCGTCATCTACAAATCCCCCCCACCTCGGAATTGGATCGGTGATGGGCTGCAATGGTTAGATTCTGAGGGAAACGCTGAAGTGCATGGCTCCGTAGGGTCCATGAGCGCAAAAATATAAAGTTGCGTGCAATACTTATAAGGGAATGGAATTCGAGTTTCACGGGGGCACAAAATCCACCTTACGCACGTCGCATTACCCCGGCATAGCCTATAAAAGTTTCCGTAGGTACCATGCTCTATGTGACCTTTCTTGTGCAACAGGCTTCGAGCTCTCGTGTGTAAAAAGTTCTTCGGTTCTGGTGGAAAAACCACTCCTGGTGCGCATAATTCCAGCGATATCAGGCATCATTTTATGGGAAAACCCAGGATTTTTCGTGCCAAAGCCTGAAATTTCGCGATACCCACTGAGATTTTTCTCTAGCCTCCTAGATTTCACGCCATCTGCAGAGACACTTAGTCTGAAGAAGATGTCTGCAACCCAAGTTAATGAGGGAGAAACTGCTACTCGTAGAGATGAAATGGCTGCAAACCCAAAGGTTTACGAAGCAAAAAGGATTGTCTCCAAAAACCATACACTGTTCAACTTGCTAACCCCGACCCAAAAACTGTATGCCTTGTCCAATAACCTTCTGTTGTTGGACTTTGGTATTCTGTAGGAGGTCCCTCTACTAGGCTTTGAGGTAGATACGATGCGGTCATGGGTGACCTGTGAGGATGACCTTCCTCAATACAACATCACCAAAAATTGTCATCCTTCCATACAAACCATGCACATAGACGTATATATCCTTAATCCCATGGCTAAGACAATCGATATGGGTGACCATATTGAGAAGAGATCCCCGAACCTCTAGGAAATTACTTTTTGTCTAATCATCACTAACGAGACCAATGGTTGGCTGTAGGACTGGGATCTGCGGACTGGAGGCAACATCACCAACGAGTGCTCCTGGGCGTACTGGGTTCACCGTACATGCGACCAATTCAGGGCTGAGCTACCACATATTGCTCTGTTTGAGGCGGTGTGGAGATAGGAATTTCACTTCTACCGCCAGCCTGAGTCTGGGCCAGAGCTGTTCACTCAGTGGACCTCTGATACCAATACATTCCTTCTCCATCATTGGGAAGCCGGCATCAGTCTATGGGGAATTCACTGCATCGGGGGTATCCCATTGGAGGGCCATCAATACGACGAATTCCTTCCACCTATAAGCATATAGGGAGACAGATCACACACCACCATACTGACGTGGCACCTACTATAAGCTGACCAAGGAAAAGCTGGGGGTCAGAAACTTCATGAAGGATATAACATACAAGGACTAGTTCAGCCTGTTCCTAGAGATGGATCTGGGAGTAATGATGCTAGGGTATGGGAGATGGTGTCCATATAAGGCATAGAAAAGCAAGAGCGGATCATACTAGAGGATCCTAGATGTGGGTAACTACCATTCGTGGGGCTACAACATAACTGAGAGTCGGGATCTGAATGTTTGGTACGCCAGATTTCTCACTACATCCCTGAGCGGGTGGGTCCTTCCAGTGAGGGAAGCAAGGATGGGAGTCCGTCCACCGACTCTGTTCATGGATGACATCACATCTGCCAATAAGATGTTCAACCTGGGGGTCCTCATGGATGCTCACTTGTATTCCATCGTGGGACGCATCCTGAGAGGGGGATCATTTAGGAGAGTATGTGGCATTTTCCAGATCTTCCATGGCTGGGTTGCGGCTCATTGTGGCGGATGCAGTTTCCTAAATGCCATTCGTCCTCTATGAAATGCACTACGACCCTCTCTGCTGAATATTTTCAGGGTCATGCCAATGATGCTCAATGAGGAGGGAGTACGGATCAGGACTGGTAACCATGCCATATTTCCCTTCATCCTATTCCCCACCCCAACTGGCCAGCTTATAGGCAATGGGAAAGGCTCACTAGAGGAAAATGAGTACTTCCAGAGCATCCAAGGCAGGGTGCTTGTGGCCCGAATTGATGGGAAGATCTTCTACGAGCCTTATGTGTCATCTAGGTTTGTGGGGCAGTTTGGATGCCTCCAAGAAAAGCTGTAAAAAGTATACACATACATCTGGGAGGAGAGGCATCCATGTGTTATTCGTCAGCTGTGAAAGATGTTCACAACCTATAGATCTAGACATATCATCACCTTTCCTCACAATAGAGTCTATGCTGGTCTTTCAACCATGTATGATGAACATTGGGTCATACATACCCCGAGGGGATTTTGTAGAAGCGAGTTCGGCTACTCAAGGTCGCCAGTGTGGAACCCGGGTGGTGAAATAGCAAGAAGGGTTCCTCTAGAGAGGGAAGATCAGAAGCGCGTCATGAAATAGGGCCCACGTAGGCCAGGACCTCAGTAGGGGGGATTGCATTGCATGGTGGCGATATTGTCTCCTAGAGGAGGAGGGTCCCACGGAATGTCCAGAGAACTTCCTTGGAAGAAAATATGATACGTGCTTCATCCTTCCCAAGATGCAATCTTCCATGTGCTATGGTCGGCTTGGATAACCCTGTGGCAGTCAACGAGTACCGAATCCCTCTGGAAGAAGATATTGCAAGATGAGATCCATATTCTAGAATTCGTGCTTGTTCGGGTTTCCGACAGAGTGAACATCCATCGATGAAATGCATATCAGACAGCAATGGACACATACGCAGGTCAATGGGGTCAGTATTTGGAGCCACCTCTCTTGGTGAATGTGATGCTCGACAAAGAGCATGACCCGGAAATGATGCCTTTGGAGGAAGATGACGACGATGATGAGTTTGAGGCTAGAGAAATTGGAGAAGATGTAGAAGGAGAAGGGGAATGTGTAGGTGAAAGATAAGGGGAGCCCAAAGGTGAGGGATCTCAGGGAGCATCCCACAAAGGGAGTATTCGGGAGAGCAGTGAGATAGTTGGCTCTGAAATAGATGTAACTGAGATACTCGAGGCATGTTTAAAACTTATCTATCCTTCTCCTTTCATTTGATTTCCTTCGCAATCCTTAATCCACCTTTATTGTACTACTCTGAAGCATATGTGTGCTAATTATGAGTCCCTAGCTTATGGTGGGGAGGATGCACCAATGGGGAAAGGTGGAGCACCGACGCCCATTATTGAATTGACCAGTGCTAAGGGATCCCCCGCCACGATAGCTCCTGCAGTGGCCAGAGCACTAGAGGTTGATCCATTAGGCTCTGGTAAGTTCATTGCTTCGATATCGGTGCTTATCTTCAGAGAACTCAACTGATTATGATAATCCTTGTATATACAGTGATCTCGACATTGGAGGCTCGTCGGGCTACTGAGCCTAGACCATCCATGAGCGTGCCGATGGAAAACACACCGCCCATCCAGAAAATGTCTCCCAAAACGAGTTGGCCCTGGAAATTGGTGAGCATGGAGCGGCAGACACCAGTGGCGCTGATGTCGGGGCAGGGCCGAAAGATGACAAGGGTTCCCCCAGGATCGAGGGTAGAGAGGAAGGACACACAGATTCTGAGGAGCCAATTCCCCTAGGAGGAATCTATGAGCAAGACCCTTCCTCTAGCATATTTTCTATCTTCCCTATCGATCGGCATGCTGACCTTGAAGAAATTAATGATTCATATTCGGAAGAGGATGAGGAGAGGTGAATGACACGATACAATGGATGGAAGTGCATCCAGCATTTTCTCAGTCAGACTCAGGCGGAATGGTTGAAGAGGATGGGGTCACTCCACAACTTGTTGTGTTTCTTGTACACTAGAGGGGAAGACGCTCAACACCATCACATGGAGGTTTGTGATTAAATGGCCGAGAAGATGCATGAGAGAAGCCAGCGCTCCGACATTACCTAGTGTCAGGAGGAGTCAGGGAGTACCCGAGCATTTCTGAGGGCAAAGAAGGAAGTCCAAAGCCTCGAGGAACATGAGAAAGAACATGGGATATTCATCGCAAACTGCTCTGAGCTCATGGAGCAGCTGAGGGACCAGTTGGTAGACGCTAAAGAACAACTCATTGAAGCAAGTCGCAAGATAATTGAGCACCAAACTGTACATACACGGGAACGGGTCAGGGTCAGCGAACCGCACTCAACAGCCATCGATGAAGAAAGGGTCCTCATGGGACGGGAGGCAGTTCAGGAGGCCACCATCCAAATGGTGGCGTCATTAGAGAGATCTATCCAATAAGATGACCTTAAGGGCCTTGTTTTGGCCGAACCCATAAACTTACCTCGCCTTACTTCTTCTTGTCTTTTTTTTTGAACTATATTTATGGAAAAATTTACTTACTTGCCTCTTTTCTTAACATTCTTGTCCCTTTGGTTTTACATACTCAAACATAATCCTAAAATAAATAGCTATCCATCCCTAAGATCATGTGGGTATTACCCGATGTGAGAAACTAGGGATGCTCGGGTTATCACTTCCTTTGATCATGGGAGTGCCAACCAACCATCATGCATTCGAAATTCGAACCTGGATTTCAGAGGAGATGAGGGAGGCCCGATCAAAGGAAGTGGACCTTAGACCAATTAATGTATCGCTTTCTCTATGTTCTCTAGTGCACGAGCGGGTAAATTCTATGGGCATTAGAATTATTCCAAACATAGGGGAATAAAACATGTGAATCATGTTACCCAAATTCGGTACACTAAGGGTGGGGTGTGCCAATAAAGGATGATTGTTGACCGTGTTTGAGATACAACATCCCTTTTGCATTAGCCTGAAATGGTGACGACAAATGATGGTCAACCATTGACAATGTTCGCAACATGGGACCTAACTCAAATATCATCCATCAATCTTCCGGAACGTTGGCCTAGGACAGTATGAGGACCATAGGTCGAGCTTCCATTTTGTTTGGGGGTCCCTTCAAACATGATCATTCTTCTTGAATGATGTCCTAAGATAGCAGGCATACCATAGTTCACAAATGAATACTGTTAGGGGGTCCCATGAAATGTGAAAGAGGATGAGGATACAAATAAAGGGGCACCCGAAGTGTGGAAAGTGAAGTGGTGGTTTGTTCGCATAGAATCCAACACTCCCTAAATTACGCCACTATGGTGGAAGAATATTATGCAGGCGCATTAATCTGATCATGGATCATCCCTACTTTTAGAAAAGACCTCTCTGGTGAGGTAACATTCGCTTACCAATGTCATCATGGGGCATCCTAAACTTCTTCAGGGCAAATGCTGCAGTTACACAACTCCCACAAAGGGGGGGGGGGGTCAGGCCAAGAGGCCGATGGTGGGGGAAAGGATGGGATTTGTGATTCCCAGTGCTGGACCCGAGATAAAATGTCTCAGAGTTTCTACATATCCTATAAGGATGGTAATCAAGCCTCACAGAGTTCTTGGGTGGTGGCACGGTGTGGTAAGGTACCAGGACAATGGATGAAAGGGGCATCCGGGTCTAGCCCTCACACCAAAAGAAGCATCATTTGATTTATCTTGTTTTTCCATTAAGGTTAATGGGGTTTTTTTATGAAGTGACATGCCTAGGGTATAAATTCATGGAATCGCTACAATAATCAAGCCATTTACAGGCATTGAGAGATGGTATGGTGGATGACTGATACCGAACATAATTCCCCCTACGATGAGGTCGTCATAATGTAGTGCCATTTTTCGTCATGCGGCCAGGATGATATTATCACTGTTTAGGTTCATTTGATTGGATCCAACAACAATTTTTAAGGTCATATGGCTTGTACATGAGGTAATGTGCATGATGAGATAAGGAATACCTGACTTGATTGAGGATGAGTTCCAAACCACCACCGTGTGCGATTCCGGGTGAGGATCCTCGGGCCAGGAGGCCGATGAAGGTTATAGGATAAGGGGCAGGAGAAAATTGCTCCCAACTGAGCTGGACCTAGAAGTAAGATGTCTGGGTGATCCCACATATCCCATGGGGATGAGGATGGAGTCTCACATAGCCCTTCATGATGATCATAGTTTATGGTCTTAGAGCTCGGACCGTGGGATCCCCGAAAGATGCCGTATTGCAGCTTTTTCCCCTTAACATGCGGAAGTGCACTGACGGATAGTGCCATGAGTGTCGAGATTCCACCTAGACATGATGGTTTGGAACATAATTTGAATCATTCAATCAATATTAAAAGCCTGAAGGTGTTGACGTGATGACAGAGTATTACTTCTGACTATGTTTTCAACATAGCTTGCTGTCACATTAGCCTGAAATGGGGAAAAACCAATGAGCATCGACTGCTGACCATGTTTGCAATGTGGGATTTGTATCAATTTGTATTATGAAACCCCTAGGGGAGTTGTCCCGTAATGGTAGGAGAGCCCTTAGGCGTGCTATCCATGCCACTTTTGGGGGTCCCATTGGGTGTGAAACAAAATGAATTCCCAAACGATGGGGAATACAAAGCTTGACAAGTGGAAGGAACATTCCTATATTGAATCTGACACTCCTGGTCCTATACCAGAGTACTATTAACACATTGGAGAACCACTGCAAGGGGTCTAGGGACTCAACTTGAGGGCAGCCAAGAGATGGAGGATTCCAGGGAGAAGGGGTCATGGTGCCAAAAACCCAATGTGAAGGAGGGCATAACCATGTACCACACCTATATATCCCCCCCCCCCCCCCCCCGTGGAGAGGGACATGCCAAGGGGCCTAGGTGACCGAGTGATCGAGAGATCTCTAAGAGATATGGATGGACCCAAAATCTAAATGTTCAGGTGGTCCTACGTATCCCATAAATATGGGAATCAATCTGCACATAGTTCTTGAAGATACAGTTTAACATCATGCGGGATGACATACAGTTTAACGTCATGCGGGACGACCATGCAGTTTAGGGTCATGCAAGACAAACAATTTAAGGTTGTGCGAGAACTTAATCAAGATTATAGTCATGGAGGACCCTAAAAGGGTCATGCAAAATATTGTTTGAGGAACATGGAATTTGTGGGATGAGTTATACTCTCACCATCCACGGTTGCCAGAGATTATGCTCCATTGGGATAAACATTATAAACAATGAAAGGCCATTCCAATTTGGGCTACATCATGGGTGTTTTCTTGCCGAGGATCATTGGCGCTCTGAGGGCTAGTACCAAGTCACCATGCAAGAAGGAGTAGAGGTGAACATTCATGTTGAAAGCTCAATCCATCCTGCACTGATGCCTTTCCAGGTTGTGCAAGGCATGAAGCCTGTTCTCATCATGTGCTTTCAATTCAGTTAGACGGATCTAATCAACTCTATATGGTGCTTTCTGGTCCTATAGCACTCTTCTCAATGAGGGAAACTAAATCTCGATGGGCAGGATGGCCTCGGTTCCATACACCAGGGAATATGGGGTCAACTAGGTGGAATTACCAGTCGTCATCCGATGTGCCCAGAGGGCGTTGGGGATCTTATCCGACCAAATCTTCTTGTTTTGACCAACCTTTTTCTGCATAATATTAGAGAGGGTTTTATTAAACGCCTCAATCTATCCATTTTCTTGCACGTGATAGCGGGAGTTTTGGTTAGATCAAATGTTGTACCTGGCGTGCAATTTCATTAGCTCGGCTACTTTGAAGTTGGTGTCGTTATTGGTGAGGATAGCATGAGGCACTCTAAACTGATAGATGATATTGGAACTAATGATGTCAACAATAGAACGGGCCTTAACTACTTTGAGCGGAACTACCTCTGCCCACTTGGAAAAGATATCTATAGAGGTCAGAATGAACTGACAATGTCGAGTTGTTGCAGGTGGGTATGGTCCGACAACATCTAATCCCCATACTGCAAAGGGATAAGAGTACTTGGTAGTGTGGAGAAGCTCTGGTGGATGATGCACAAAGTTAGCAGGAACATGGAACGTGTGGCACCTCTTGGCGAACTTGATGCAATCATGGATCATGGAGGGCCAATAATACCCTAATCTCTGAATCTGGTGAGATAGTTTTGGCCCAGCCTGATGGGCACTACAGGAACTGGCGTGAACCTCTTGGATGACCTATGGAATCTCAAACACCTGAATGGAATGGAGGATAACACCATCCAATCAGAATGTATAGAAGATCTGCTCAAGGCTGGGACCATTCTAGAGAGTAAACTGCAATATGCGGCGTCAGATTCACTTGCGCTCAGCCCTGTCTAATGGGAGATTACCGTGTTAGAGGTATTCGACCAAGGGTGTCCTCCAATCTGTTACCACTTCGACCACCGCATCCAGATGAATTAGGGTTCCTGACACAGAGGCACCGGTGGTAAGATGGCTTACCTGTGGGACTTCATTGCCATATAGGGTAACAGGAGCCTTGACTCTCCGATGCACCATGTGGATAACCATATCATCCTGCTTGGGCTGTGCAAGTGATGCAGCTAAAATGGCTAAAGCATCCTCTCAATCATTATGTGACTGAGGATCAGTACTAGAAATTTAGGCTATATCCATGGTTCTAATAGATGGCTATAGGCCCAAAAACCGTGGCTATAGGTTATAGCCACAGTTTCATGAACTGTGGCTGGTATTGGCGTGGCTATAGGTCGTAGCCTATAGCAACGGTTTGAAGCCGTGGCTATAGCCCTATAGCCACGGTTCGAACTATGTATATATCACTAAATCCATGGATCCAACCGTAGCTATACCTGTATAGCCACGATTTTCAAACCATGGTAATAGGGTCAGACATATAGCTATGCCAATAAAGGCCACAGTTCATAGAACTATGGCTAAAGCCCTATAGCCAAGGATTTAAACTGTGGATATAGAATTATAGCCACGGTTCAAACCGTGGATATATGTATTTATCCACGGTTTAAAACCAAGGATATAGTCCTTTCCACAGCATAAAAAACAGCACGGTTCACAGTGCTGGCTGTTGCGAAGACACTACCAACTCCCCCCCCCCCCCCGCCCACAACTCCCCCACCCTGCACCAGCACCCCCACCCCCTACTTCTGCACACCTCCCCTACCCCACTCCCTTCACCTTCCACCCCACACCCTCCTCACTGCACACCCCCTACCCCAAGACAACCCCCCCCCCACCCTGCACCAACACCCCCCTCCCCCTACTCCTACAAACCTTCCATGCCCCACCCCCTGCACGTTACACCCCACCCCCACCCCCCTGCACCTTACACCCTACTACCCTTCCCCACACCCCCTGCACACCCTCCACCTCCCCACCCTGCACCGGCACCCCCCTCCCCCTACTCCTGCACACATCCCACAACATTCAATTTGAAAACCAGTATCCTGAATCAACATGTAAACAGAACATGTTACTTAAAATTAATAAAACAATATGTAAACCAATCATGCATACCATAAAAAGAAACATGGAATCCTTTGAAAACTTTTAAAACAATATTTAAAAACCCACAAACCTATAATATTATAACCTAAAAACAAACTATAAACACGGAGACCTATAAAAAATCATGCATACTTTAAAAACAATAATACCTATAAAAAACTCATTAAAACATGAAAATCGTTGAAAAACAATAATACATTCATGGAAAACCGGTAATCCTATAACCTGTAAACATACAACCTATAAAAAAATCTGTAAACCTATAAAATAATTCAAACCTAGAAACTAAATCCCACAAACCTAAAAACATCGATAATTAGTAAGATGTTCAGATAATAATCATACATAACAAGGAGCAGGTTTCTCACACTAGGACTGAACTGAGATGCTCGGATAAACCAATAATCCTTTGTTGTAAGATGTTCAGACAGAAATAAACCAACCGAGATGCTCAGATAAAAAAAATACTCCATTGCTCGGATAGAGGTGATCTAGCAATACATCCTCTTGCAGTAACTATCATAAGATTATAATCATGGATGAAACGGTTCAAGATAACCAGACACAGTATGAGAAATATAATGTAAAACAACCAAATGGAGGGGTCGTGCAATGAAAAAAATGGGCAGAGTGAGAATATCAGATTGATCATCGGATGGAGTACAATGTGGTTAGAGGAAATAATATGCATTGTGAGAATACAATATGCAAACGAGGATCACCGAAAATTCCAATAAAACCGTACGAAAAGTAGACACCCTATGATTAGATGATTCAGATATAACATACCCAGAAGTAGAAAATTTAAAAGACTGTGATATGAATCTACAAACACCAGAGCTGAAGCACCAAAAAAAATGCAGCTACTGATGATCATGTGATCAGAATACATTCGAGCTGAGTAATAAATACAATAAAGCTGCTAATAATCATATAAATTCACTACTGATGGTCCATGTTTTGTGCAGTTTTTCATATAATTTTGATACAACAAAACCCACAACATGTATGAGATTCAACTACATTATTTTTTCTCTCCATGACTCAAACTATTTTTCCATTATTGAATATAATGTTTCACAAATGTTCCAGGCATTTCAAAACATTGAAACAATCAATTATGTTACTAATTGATTGATTCATTTATTTAAAAATTGTTGAAGGTGTTCTAGCAGCTCAAATCCATCACCACATGATGAATTATAAAGAATGAAATAATTTTGAGTGAAATATTGAAGAATCTAGAAAGTTATCATATTATGTAAAAATAGTATTCACATAACGCCGTGGAATAGTAACCTTATCTATGCCATGAAACATTCTAGCCCACTCAATGACTTAAGATGTCTCATGGTCATGCCGATTCTAATGCATAATCCAACACATCTTCAATTTATTTCATTCCTATCAAGTAATATCTCATTGTGAATTATAGATTAATGAATCTGCTGCCACATTAGATATTCAAGATGCATATATGATCTCAATGTCATAATGTTGCAAATTAGGGAATAATGGAGTTAGAAAAAAGAGAAGATATGAGGGTTCTTACCTCGAATATGTGTGAATACCTTTTATGAAGCTGACAATGCATGTGGCTAGTACCAACCACTTTTAGAGACTATATTACTTATCTTCAGAAGGTCAACCATGGTGTATACTATGACTCCACCATAATTTAGGAGTAACCTAAGAAGTCTCCTATCAACCACCACTGCCAGTAGTGGAATGCCATTACTACCCCTCAGTCTTCTGTTGAGGGTGTCACACTATAGGTTGTCACCCTAAACTCTGAAATTAGGGCCCATTAGAAATCATTAGAGGAATAGAGAGTTGTCGATCATAGTAAATGGGCCCATATTGCAAGTTTACTAATATATTCCAGAAGAAAATATGAATTATGCACATATCCCCACCACATCACAAGAATACCATTACCATATCATGGTAGAAAATGGAGGAATACAATCGGAATATTTCCATGCTTCAATTGAATATGTCTTCCAATATATTATTGTGACCAAAAATGTATTGGCCATTATTTGCACTCATTCAATTCTGAAGTTCTAGTATATTCTAGTAGCCATAGAGGGGCTTTGTCGCCATAATCAAGAGATTTTAAAGGGACAAGAATACTATAATGTTCTCACAACTAGAGCAGCATATCAACTTCTCCAACATGACATGGCGGCTACTATGGAGTAAGCTCTTATTCTTGTTCCCACTCATGAGGATTATTAACACATTCTAGTAAAGAATGAGACATGGAACCAAGCTCATATCCCCATTTCAACTGGGGTTCATCAACCCAACTTGAAAATTATCTCGAGAGAGTTGTATATTACTATTGTATAATTCTAGAGGTGCATTACAAAGGTAAACCAGGAACAATATCATATTCCCACTCTAAATACTATTCATAAGATGTCCCATAAATCACCTCATTGAAGGCCCATATTCATTCCAAAAATATAAAATTTACTCAGAAACTTTTGACAGCTTCCAGTAATCAAGAACATGTTCCTACTTCTACCAATGGAGGACTCGATCAGATTTCTTTTAAAGACTATATAAGAGGTGTCTTATATCCCTTGTCCCATTCTCTGGGTCCATGAAAAAATTTTATTAGGGAATGCACATTTTAAATGGACCCATATTCCCCTTCAACCAATGTTAGACATCATATTTTGGAAGCCACCCAAAGGTGGGATCATACACCTACCAACAATTCAGCATCTCACTGGCATATCCTAACTGCTTCCCAGCAATGGGCACATATTCTCACAACAGCAAGCATCCTTCGACATATTCCAGTGACCACCAAGCAGATGTATCATAATCTTTCTCATTCCCAAATGGTTGGTTTTTATATTTCAACCAAAATATAGGATGAGGCTCATATTTCTACCTTACATGATTCTATAATCCTTGAGGTTATACAGTTCATGTCTGAAGCATATTAAGGATTCCCCAACTCTTTATCTAAAGAATATGTCCATAGTTATTACAATAGTCCTCCTTATGATACCATAGATATGGATTAAAAATATTCAACCCCTAACATTTGTTGTGTACAACCTCCCCATGGTGATATATCACCATATTAAGGACATCCTATAATTTTCAAGAAACATTCACATAGAATGGTACTCAAATAACCAGGGTCAACCATATATAGTTCCACATCAAACATTAGCAACCATAGTTTTTACATGAACCAGATAAGTGATGACCTTCCTTACCTTCTAAATTTTGTGAGTCGTTGTCCAAGGAAAATTGACCTATGTAGTATGACTGGGAAAAGGAATATGATTATGATGAGGAGGAAGATAGTGTGGATAAGTGGTAATATTTGGTCAAGAAAAACCCATGGGTACGTTCTATCCCATCACCACTTCCAAATATGATATCCCAGATGATCTAAAGGGGGAGTGAATTTTTTAATTCTTCCAAAACCTATAGGAAACCTTTAAATGGATAAAAGAAAAAAGCACCACTCTTATTAGGGATATGAGGATTATCTTCAGGCCATAAACATGCTCTATTTACAAATAGTCCTTTATAATTTCTATGGGTCCTGGGATGTGAAATCAGAAAATAATTACAAGATCCTTTGATATTCTTGCCACCATAGCTTAAAATTACACTGCCAAATCATGACATTATCAATACATGACCATGGTGTGACCGCGGCATGACCGTGGTGTGACCGTGGCATGACCGCGACGTGACCGGGGCTTCACCACGGTGTGACCGCAGCGTGACCGCAGTGCGACCACGGCGTGACCGCGGCGTGACTGCGGCATGTTGGCCCAGTCCATCGACATCTGCAGGGAATCATCTTCCAGCTAGGAGCGAAGGGAGCGGGAGGAGGCAGGGAAACATTTCGGTGATCGACCCGCCGACAGAAATTGCGATTAGTCAGTCTCAACAATGATCACAAGACTAATGGAATATTATCACTGAGAACTGCCGCGAGTTGTTGTCCTAGAGCAGGGCCAAACTACGGTGTGACCATGGGGTGACCGCAGCATGACTGTGGCATGTTGGCCCGGTCCAGTGACATCCGCGGGGCAACATATTCATGTCAGGAGCAAAAGTAGTGAGAGGAGGCAGGGCAACATTCCAGTCATCACCCCACCGGTAGAAATTGTGATTAGTCAGTCTCAACAATGATCATAATACTCATGGAATACTATCACTGTGAACGATCTCAGGGTGTCATCCTAGAGTAGGGCCAAATCACAGCGTGACCGCGGTGTGACCGCGGCATGACCGCGACGTGTTGGCCCGGTCCAGCGACATCTGCGGGGCATCAACTTCTGGCCAGGAGCAAAGAGAAAGGGAGGAGGTGGGGCAACATTCTGACCCTCCCCCCTCCCCCTGCCCTACAGACATCCACCTACCCCTACCCCCCTCCACCCTACCCCCTCTGCCCTGCCCCCTACCCCCCTCCACCCACCCCCTTCCCCCTGCCCCCTGCCCCTAGCCCTACAAACCTCCCCCTACCCCTGCCCCACCACCCTGCCTATGCCCCCCCTCCACCCACCCCCTACCCCTACCCCCCCCCACACATGATCATATTGTAGACTATGAGCTCATAAAAACACATGGTATTCTTCCGTAATACCTTCCACAGTCTTCATGGAAAGATAATCCTCACCTTATTTGGATTTTATCTCATATGTTTCAGGATTCGTTCTTACAACCCTTGAAAATCACTTAGGTACTATGGAACCTACTTTCTGAATAGAAAAAGAAGTAGGAGACACTCGTCCCTCCTTACGGTTATTTTTATCTGATGCACAGGGGTGTTGTTCTTGATGATCTTAAAAACTTTTAGAGAATTACACGCTTATTGAGTTTAAAGGAAACTATTACTAGATGATCCTCCTCACCTCCCATTCATGTGTCAATGGACCCTTGGTATCCAGTGACTCACTAGATAGAGAAGCATAAAACACATGTTACCCATCAATATGAGTTCTAGATTAAGCCTTGAATATACCATTGGACTGAGACTCTAGCAGTTCACTATGGAATTTCCTTAAATAAAATAGAAAGAAAAGTTCTCCTCTTATGTTTCCTAGAAAATGTGTTGTTTAATATTGAACTATTTTTAGTAGAGTTCCAAATAAACCCTAGATGTTTCTTAGACAAGTCAAGCTATACCAACAAAAAATAATTAATGAGATGTTTCTGTTTAAGAATCTTCTAAGAGATCTAAAATATTTCAAAGAATGTAGCTACAAATAGTAAATAAAGAAGAATTTTAAAAAGGCAGATGCAATCTGATAATCTAAATCCCTTAGGATGAAAACCGAGAGTCTCTCATAGAGTGAACAGTTAGGTTCCACTGGTAGAGGAATCATGGTTAATAGTTGAAAGAACATGAATATTTGGACAAATACAATGCCAGATCCACCACTTCATGCAACATGAGAAAGAATCAATGAGAACTCAGTTCACTACACCTATAGTGGATAAATTCTTCTATTAGGTAAGTAATGAATTAGAAAATTTGAGGGAATAATATTCGACTGCTGAAAAACATTTGAAAAATACTGAAACATTCTTGTTAACCTGAATACTAGTGATAGATCTTGAAAAGAAGTGATTTCAAAATTGATGCATGTCGAATCCCAAGAATAATGACGTAGAAGTAGATGGTAAATGAGACTTTTAGTTACCGAATAATAGATAATGTGAAGGATGGGAAACTATGAAGGGAAGGAGAAGGCCCGAAGGTAGCTCCAAACCCCTGAACCCTCAAGTCACCAATGATGCTTAGTAATGTTTCTCATGGATGAGAAATCATATAGTGGATAGTTTTTAATGACTATGGATTTCTTTTTGGGTTCTTAAAATTTAATTTTGTTGATTTATAATTAAAATGATTATGTTTTAATTGAAATTTTATGTTTTGGGTCGATTGATTAATAAAGGGGGGAAGAAGTATGTGTTGTTCCTAAAAACGTAGATGGGGCCACCCGTTAGCTATTATAAAGCACCATGTACATATTAATAGTAATAGTGGCGGAGGGATGGCTCTAGACTATGTAATGGAATATTGATGGATGGAACCAAATAGTTTGTGGCCATTGGTCGGTTGGTGGTTTTCCACTGGGTAATCAGTGCCTTCCTTGACCTTGTTTTTCACAAGGGAAATTTATGCAATTTTTATAATGGATTTTAGAGGTGGATTACAATGGAATTAGAGTATCTGTTCCACTTAGTTTCAAATATGATGATATGGATGGCATGAGAGGATGTTTTCTTAGATTATTTAAGGAAATAAGTGCTAATCTTTGATGACGATAGGATTGGAGGACCCCTGATATACATTATTCGGTGAGGTTTGGAGATCTATAAATGTGTAGGAATACCTAGAGGAATACCTCATGGGATCAAGAAAATCACAGGTTACATAACATGTAATCTGACATTACTAGTACTGTGGGACCCCTGGGCTATGGAACTGGGATTTTGGTTGGATTTAAATATCACATGCCATGTTACAAGGTCACACAACATTGGACCTATCTTAAAAGTCTAACGGCACTTAAAGAGTGTCTTGGTTTAAACAAAAATTTTAATAAAAAGCGGGAAACCCCCTATAGGGATATATAAAGGGTCAAGTACGATGTGTGATTTATGACTAATAACAAAATCAAATATAAGGCAAACATTTGTGCAATAATGTTAAGAAAGGTATAACACTGTGAGTTTTCACAGATAGCGCACCTCCGTTGGAGGAGTTTTATTACAAAACCATTACTTATTTATCAAACAAAACAATTATCTTAACTAACACTTTTTCAAGAATTTCAATTTAATATAATCATGTGGAATTAAGAAGTCATCTAAATGCAATTTAAAACATTCTTGAATTTAATAGGCATGGAGAGGGACCCTACCTCAACCTCAAGTCGCGTTTTCTTTTGATGACAACAACTCGAATCCTACTTTTTTCTACGTGCAGGAATATGAAACATAACATATATATATAAGGAAACCTATCCCTATGTACATATTTTCATGGACAAATATGCACAATGGGGTCCTTAGATATATGTTTATACTTTCATATACCATTTTACACTTACACGCATATGAATTTTTCATATCTATATATAAGCACACCTAGAACCAATATATATTTTCATACTGCCATGACTGAATATATATAAATAGGGAACTTATATATGCATATGCCTACCTATGCATACACATGTAATCCTTCCTCAACAACGACTCGAATCCACCTCAACGAAATCTAAAACACACAACACAAATATAAGGAACCCAAAAATCAAAAAATCCCTAATTAATATTGGTCCAAAGAATAAAAATAGAATAAACCATACCCAAATCTTGAACTCATTGTCTTCAATGATTGTGGATAGAACTGGAATTATCATAAGAAACCACCTATAAGAAAATAGTGGGAAAAGAAATTAGATATAACAACTTCTTATATATATATGTGATCAGTGTGTCAACTGTACATGATAAATGATACATGAATCCATAACCAAAAATGAACAAATAATATTCAAATTGGTATGTACATACCAATACTAAATAACATGATCACTAATAAAGCTCTTTATTTTTCAAACATCACCGTCAATTTCCTATTCAAAAATCAAAAATCACCCAAATATGAGAATAAAGTTAAACTCTCTGATCACTTAAAAGTAATAAATAGGGACTAGACATTGTTCTTAACCCAGATTATCCATTCCTTAAATGTATAAAATACCTAAAACTCTTCATTCCTATATCCTTAATAATTTTCTAGATTGAAACCTCATTTTTATCACGTTCTTCTTATAGAATTCACCTTTATTATTAGTTTATATAGGTTTATCAATTTTATAAAGTAGATAATTTTTCTTCTTTTATTCTTACTCAATCCACATGGATTTTTTAAACCAGTTTGCTAAAGTGATTAGACAATCATTTGGTGCATGATCTTCCTTCTTCATGATTGTATATTCCTTCTTTGTAGAAACTATTTCCGAACATGAGATAATTGGTTCATTCATTTTATCTTTCAACAATTATTATTGTTATGGAATCTATGTCATAAATTCTTAACAATTTGGACTACTTGGTTTCCCTTATGCACACACTTTCAACAGCCTTTAGATTACCCTTTTTAGGCTCCCTTTCAAATTCCACACTAGAATTGTCAAGTACTAGCCCACTACAATATCCAATAATGATACATAAACCAACACATTGATCTGAATGACATTTTAGAAATACCGAAGCTCTAAATAGCATATTTACCAATATAAACTCCTCATAATTAACTGAACACACTGACTATACCAACCACTATAGGTAAATCATTAATTTTGGTGCGGTCAAGGAACCAAATATGGTTCATCCAAAATCCATCTCTAGACACTAAATTCATCCATTTACTATATAATTTCTTACATTTCACAACATTGATAATGATCACCATCCCTTGATATAAATTACACTCAAAAAAGACGAGTATGAACCTCCCCACAATAGTATTATCGATACCATCATCAATCCTACATAAACATGTATAGTTCCTAATATCACATTATGATCACTATAGAAGATCGTGACCCAAAAATGATATAGCTCCATGAATTCCCAAAACATGCTCTTATTCTAAAAATCTAACATAGCCTCTCATAGAAGAGGGACTAAAACTCGACCCATAAAACCTCCTCATTCATTAATTTATGATCAAATGTATTTATCCATTCTAATTCATCTCCTTTGAATTTAGAATCTTCTATTTTCACACATATTTCCTCTAGAGTTCCAATCATTTCAAATAGGAAGTAAACGTTCTTCAACATATTCTAAACATCCTATGATCCCATGTCACTACTGAAAATTAGACACTGCTACTCCTAGAACTCATGGATAACTTAGAAAACCATTTTTTTCTTTTTCGAAGGCCTTGGTCAATGGATCAAAGTAGTTGTAACATAATATGAGGAAAAAAACCACTTTATCATATTTCCCATGAGAACACAATTCCATCCTAATTAGATTCTTTGTTGATGAATTTTGACTCAAAATTATTCGGTAATAACAACATTACTAATTAGAAACCCATCGCGCCACAATCCTAAGCATGCATTATTACCACAAAATCATGAAACTACCTTTAATCCATACTTCATAACAAAATATCATTTCCAAAACACCAAAACCCAAGGTTTATCATAATAATCTAAGAGTTACTCTCATACACACCAAGCATAACAACCAAACCCCACACATTCACCCCTGATAATAAGAAACTAGCCACCCCTTAACTGATCTAACAAGAAACATCCTAATAAAAATACACAATCAAATCACCCAGAAATCACCAAAATTCCCTATATTGAGTGTTTTACTTCAAAACATCAAGAAAACCCCCAACAAGACCAATCATCTTGAGGGATTACCACCAACCCAAACCCCAAAGACAAATCCAAACCATACCCAATACATAACCATCATACTCCAAACTACTAGGAATAAAATATCCTAACAAACCAACAAATGTTTTTCATCTACCATATAAACATGATTAAGATATCATAAATAACAAAAACATGAAAACCACTATTTTTTATTCCTTTAATTAATACATCGTCAATAGGTTATTCTAGAAAACACTGATTCATATATTATCGATTTATTAATTAATCAAAACCTCTTTCAAATTAATTTTCCAAAAACATCACCACAATTATTACTTTCTCAAACCCACTTTCTAAACATACTTTCCTTTTTTAAAACTATTTTTCATAGACATGTATTCATGAACATGTGAAAAAATACCTATATTTCAAGTACGATTCATGAAAATGGATTCAATTTACACCCCATACCAAGAGTCAAACAAAAAATAACAATCTCAACCCAAAAATAATACATGAATAAATATCTCAATGATAACAGTGTAAATCTATAATGGTAAACAAAACCCTTGGTGACTTGGGTTTCCACCATACATGTGTTCTTGATGCATACAACTGGTGTACATCCTAATATCCAACCATTGGAGAAAATATACATGATTCAAATTTGAGGGGTTAAAACCCTAAATACCTTCTGTGGGTAATTAGGAGGTCTAACTGGCCGAGGAGGAGGATGATCTGTGGAGGTGGGGTAGTCACATCAGAGGCACACCAGAAGAGGAGGTGGGGTGTCTGTTTCGAGGCAGTGTCTATGGGGCACCAGATTTGGGTGGCAGAGTCAGGGGAGCACTCCACGATGAGGATTCCGCCATGAACAACATGAGATGATGATGGTTTGGGGAGGAGGGACGTGGTGCAAGAGGTTGAAGAAATCATAGAGGGCGTTAATAGGAAGCGTCTGTAGGAGGGAGCACGGTGAGAGTTGTAGACAGAGAGGAGAAGAGTGTAGCAGTGGATCAGCGGAGGCGGAGAGGAGAGGCCGATGTGGATCATAAAAAAAAGAGAGGAGAACCCAATGCAGGTCGCAAAAAAAGGAACTCATATGTTTAGCCATGGATGGGTAATTAAATTGTGGCTATAAACTACCTATACCCACAGACCTATAAAACAGTGGCTACAGTTCTGTGGATATAGATAAAATGTCTAGTACTGGGTCATGGATAACATATGGTCGAGAAGGGAAATAGGCCATTAGCTAGAGAGTGTATTCTAACAATGGTACAAGCTCTGGCTTCCTGACAACATATTCTCCATTAACCTGATTAATAACTAGCTCGAAGTCTCCTTTTACTTGAAAATGGGGCACATTGATATTAAGGGACATCTCGAGACCAGTAATGAGGGCCTGATACTCTGCCTCATTGTTATTGTAGCCTTTTGAAAACAAGAATGAGTATGGTAAGACGGACTGCGCCGGGGAGATAAAGACTATACCCAGGTCTACTCTGTTGAGCCTAGGATCATTGAGCCTCCTACCAGTGGGGCTCTAGGAGGCACCATAAAAGTACATTTTCCAACATGGGATGGCTTGAACTACTGATAGGATTGCCTCATCAGGAAAATACAAGTCCTGGGACTAATTCACGAAGGTTGGATGGGCAGCTAGAAAGTATGCCAACAACTGTCCCAAGATAGAAATCAGAGGCACGATCCTGATGTGGAACTGCTTGAGGTTTACCTCCCACCAGTCTAGTCAGCTAGTCAGCATGAGGCGATTCAAAATATATATTTTTGGGTCTACTTGAGACACCAGTTGTATCTTATGGTGTTGTAGGTAATGCCTCAATTTTTGTACGACGAATATGAGGACAAGGAAGATCTTCTCTATGGCGGAGTATCTGGTTTCCATATTGATGAGAATGCAGCTAAGGTAGTAGAGGTTGTTCTTCTTCCCCTCATTGTTCTTCTGGGTGACATGGGCACCAAGGGACCATTCCATGGCGGTGACATAGAGGACCATGAGATTTCTAGAGATGGGTGGCATCAAGACCGGAGGCTAGAGCATATACTTCTTTATTTCCTCAAAGGAGGTCTGGCACTCCTCATCCCACTCATAAGAGGTTCCCTTATTCATGAGTCGAGAAAAGGGATTACACTTGCCAACCATATTCACAATGAATCTGTGTAAATAGGCTATGCGACCTTGGAGACCTCGAAGATCCCGAATATTACTCGGGGGGGCATCTGGCTGATGGCCTTGATCTTCTCCAGGTCGATCTCTATGCCCCGGTACCAGACAACAAATCCAAGAATCTTCCAGGAAGTGACTGTGAAGGGACACTTCAATGGGCTCATATTCGGGTGGTGGGAATGGAGGAAACCAAACAATTTCTCAAAGTCCTATAGATGGTCTAGGCACTGGTATGATTTTACCACTAGATAATCCTCATAGCACTGCACCAATATCCCGAGGATTGGCTTGAATATGCGATGCATGGCCCGTAGATATGTGGAACCTTCATTTTTCATGCCAAAGGGTATAACCTGGTAAGAGAAAGTACCTTGGGGCACCCTGAAAGCTTTTGACTCCTCATCCTTGGGGGCCATCCAGATCTGATTATATCAAGAGTAACCATACCTGAAGGAAAGGGCATGGAATCCGGGAGTAGCATCAATCAACAATTTTGTCACCAGAATGGGAAAATCATCCTTCGAACAATGGCAGTTGAGATCTCGAAAGTCGATACAGACTCTGATATGCCCGTTCCTCTTCCTGACGGGTATTGTGTTGGCTAGTCACATGGGGTACTAGACCCCCTTGATGAAGTTGGCTCTGATAAGATTTTCAACTTCATCCGCAACCATGGAACCATGTTAAGAGTGCATCTTTCTGGGAGGAAGCTTTAACCCGCGATTGTTTATCGAGAGACCGAGGTGGTGGGCGGCAACCTGAGGATCTATTCCCAGAATCTCATCATCAATCTAAGAAAATACATCACAGTGCTTTTTTAGGAAGCCTACGTATCGCTGCTGCTCCTCAGGGGACACCGCATCACTAATCAATGTGGGTCTCAAATCTGCCTCGCTACCGAGGATCACCTATACTAGCTCATCAACCGTGGCAGTTGTGCCTTCCTTAAAGGTGGGGGGAGCATCCTACCATTCAACTTCTTCACTTGCAGAGGAGGTATTCCCAGTGGGTGAGGCTTCCCCTTGGTTTGAGGAACCTAATGGGAGGCTAGTACCAGCCCAGACAGAAGCGGAAAACGCATTAGGAGATTCATGCGCCGTTGAGACAATGGCGATGAAGGCTGTTGACCCGATCCCATCTGGTCTCCGACCCAAGGGGCCACAAATGACGATATCAAAGAAATAGTGGTGCGTCAGCTTCATTCGGTTAATCCCAACCTTGTGAAATAGACCCGTATGACATACTGCCATTTCCATGGGGCGGACGTCCTGATACCGTATGAAGGTAGGAGGTTCCAGGAACACATGTGCCTGGTTTGTGTAGGGGCATGAGGTGATTTTACACCTTTTCTTGGACGTGGGAATATGACATCCTATTGTACCAATGACAAAAAATAATTTCACCGTGTTAGGGGTCAGGGCCTCCCATCTATGGATTTAGAATACATATGCATCATCCAAACCTTCCTAGGGGTCACTTGTGACTAGGGCGGGCTCAACCTCACTTGCCAAAATATGATTAACCTTGCTCTTGTAATATTTAGTATATAGATAATGATTTTCACAAGAGGAAAATGTAGATGAATCACCTTATATTACGTCCACTCGACCATTAATGCAGTACCTGATTCATTGGTGATACGATGAGGGGACCGCCATATGCAAGGGGAGTCATGGTCTTCCCATCAATGCATTATATGCAGTGTCCTGGGAGACAACCATGAACTCAGTGCTGGAAACTAGCCACAGAACTGGGTATTCAGACAGATCTTGTTGGCTAGGGCATACTTTGTCCTATCATATCCCTGGATTCTTAAATCAGAGGGAGTCAGGTCATCTTCAGATAACCTTAACTTCTGCATTTTCTGTGTCAAAATAAGGTTGATCCCGGGGCAGGTGTCAATGAGACAATGACGAACTTCCACACTGTTAAATTGGCTGTTGATGTATAGTGGTTGGATGTTGCCCTATATGGGGGAGCCTTCATCCTCTCTAGGGAAAGAAATGAAGGCCTAACATTCAGCATCCTCAACTACTTCAGCATTGAATGCTTTTGTAGCTGCTATATCCGTCTCAAACTAGAGCGGGCACCTTAAAGCCTCGACGAGTGCTTCAGAAATATTTGGTGACTAGAAAAGTGTTTCAAGGATGGAAAGCCTTGTTGGGATGTCGTAGATGTTCTTGTGAACTTCGTAAATATGTGGCAGTGGTGAACTTCTGCTTGCAGGGAGTCACTCCGTGATGGAAGGCATGGCGTGCCCTACTGGCCGAACCGACGAATGACTGGTACTGCGAACATCCCACTGCTCACTAGTCAAAACCCGAAGGGTATCTGCTGGATGTGAACTGGATGGCTGTGATCGGCATGTAGCAGGCCATAGCTGGTCATGGCATGGACGAAGTGGCTCTGCTAGATACAGTAGCACAAACGGTGGTAGAGGTGGTCATGTTGACACCATATGGGGAGGCTTCAAATACTGAGCTCTACGCTGGGCCTATTATCTGGTCTCAGCGGCTTGCATGACCAGGCAGGAGGTGCCAACTGTTGTTCCCCGACAACCCATATGGCCACGTCTCCAATTAAATTGGTGTTGGATGGGGATGACGGGGAGGTTCTCTTGGTGCTCCCCCTCGTTGGGTTCCATATAGGGTTTTACCAACTCGACAGTGTTAACTAAAGCATACCCTTGGCTATCACTTGACGAATCATGCACCACTGGTCAGATCCTGGGGGGAATCCCAATCCTCAAGGGTATAAAGTCATAGATAGTGTGATACAATGGTAGCATTGGTGGGGCTCACGGATTTTTCTCACGCCAACGATGCTTGCTCTTTTTGGAAAAGGATGGTCGTGATGATGATGCATGGGTGGTGGCTGCATCTTCTGAAGGATCTTGCTGATTTAGGCATGCACGGATAATTCCATGGGCATGGGAAACCATTCTGAGAGCTACATAGTGGTTTTAATTCCAAGACCCACGGTCAAAAACATGATGCCACTCACCTTCTCCGTTGCTACCGCTATCCGACCTCACAAAGACACCCACCACATGTGCTGGGGTCGGGCCCAACCTGATAATGTTAGAATCAATATGTTCTTGGGTCCAGTCTTTGAACACATAACATTTCATGATGGTGTTCCCTAGGATCTGGTGATAAGGTCAGTAGTTGGGGTGACCTATGAGATTCCTCTCTTCTGGCTTCAAGCACTCTAGCAGTCATACAATTATATGGTCTAAGGTACTACGGAAGTAACTAGGGACCTCAGCCTCGTTGAATGAGTAGTCCTGATTCCTTCTGTCCGGAAAGGGGGATCTAAGATACTGACCCTAACTGGGGGCCAAAGGAGCCAAATGAATAGGAGAAACTTTATTATCTCACCTCGGTGGTGGCAGCACATTATGCGGTGGCACATGCAGATTTTGAGGTGGGTGCTGCTGGGCTAGAAACTGTGCCCGTGGCAGCGGACCTCTACGGGGATGCAGATCTAGTACCACTGGAAGAAATTCTAGCTACCTAGGGGTCTCTACATTGGCCACCGTCGCTGGCTCGGCTCTGGAAGTCCTCTTATTTGGGAACATAGGGGGCAGTAGACGTGACTGACTAGCCTGTTGTAGATATTCTTCGAGGCGCTGGGCCTTATCTGAGAAGTCTCAGAACCCTCCGGGATAGTTATGGTGGATCAGGGAGGGGACTCGTTCCGTATTGACAATCCCTACGCATATCATCAGTAATTGATCCTGCGTTAGTGAAATGTCGAAGGAGTATATGAGTCCCTTCCAATGGGCGATAAAGTCAGTGAATCTCTCATCAAGCATTTTCTTGCACCTGAAGAGGTCTGTGATGTTCGTTTTCCAGGTGGTTGAGCTGAACTGGTAAAGGAACTGCCTGCAATGTTCCACCCAACTGGTCGCGGATCTGATGTGGAGTTGGCTGTACCAAACCAATGCGGCCCTTCTTGTGTCTGAACAAAATAGCAGAGCATGGAGGCCCCCTACTGCACTGGGGTCCCTAACATAGGTCCACACGTCAAGATAAAGTGGTCTAGATGTTGTGGTGGGTCCTCGTCCCAATAATGGGGGAGAAGGTGTGGTTTCCAAATCCCGAGGGTGTTGGCATGTCATCCACCCATGCCGGATATGGATTGCAATCAAGTGGGATGGACACCTGTTGTGTTTCCAAAGCCTTGAGGCAGGCCATGAGTGTATCCATTGGATCGTCTAGACGTGGGTCCCAGTACTGATGGGTATCTCTAACCACGAGCGCGTTGTCGGGCTCTTCAATGTAGTAACCAAGATCAGCGGCAGGTGGAGCGACCCTTGGGGATGACAGAGGAGCCCGACCAGGGTTCCTTGGATTGTCATGCCATTCAGGAGGTTTTGGAAAGACATTCCACACCCTCAGGCCATATGTGTCGACCTAAACCCTTTCTGCATGCACAGGATGTTCGAGGATACCCGGGGAAATTTGCCAGACAGAAGTTTCATTTATCCCTACTGTACTGGACAAGAGTCACCATAATCTGGATGTTGTTCCGCAACACGATTATCCAAGAGTTCATCAACTATTTTCTTCTTCTTGGGAAGCTGTTGGCGTAGCATCACATTCTTGGGATCTTCCACTGTCTTCTGCATTGAGGCAGAAGGGTTGGAGTGTTTGGTAACACCAATATTCTCCTTGCCCTTACTGAGATTCTGGCAAAGTACCAATGCCTCGGTGGGAAAAGGGTGAACCAGGAGTTTCCTCTGCTGGCGAGTAAATCTCCCCGATGGGTCCAGTAGTGGGGGCACGTCCTTACGGAGGAGGTTCCCAGAGAGACGTTCCAGCTTGTTTTCTACTCCTGACAGATCAGTCATGTTGACTGGGACTCTTCTCGGGGGTATGTCCTCGACATCACTAAGCGATTCGAGTTTCCGAAGAATAGCACTAAAGAGGAGGGCAGCGTACTACCCCCAACCATGGGCTTGCGCATGGGGGTTATCCTCCTTAATAACTTTGTGGGGGTATTTTAAAACTCTGGACGCATTGCTATTGGAGGGTCCTATGGTGACCAGGTGACTCTGGGTGCTGGACCATGGGGAGTGTGGCCAGGTCAACCCGACTACATTGTTCTCCGATGCCTTTAAGGTGCTCTTGGCATCTAGTATAAGTTACTCGCTGGGGGCGAAGACGTAAGTGAGTCGCCCAGTGGGTCAGGCGAAAACACTCAAACTCCTCCGGGGTGAGCGATTTTGGATTAATAAAACATGGTCCTGTGACCGTCCAAAACTTGTCGAGGAAGTGTCCCGATGTGAGGATGGTCCAGAAGCTCCTCAGCTCAAAGTCATGATCTGGACATTAATTGACCCACTCATTATCTGAGGGTAGATGAGGAATTGGTAGCATCACAGAGGCAGGCCGCTGGGTTGGTGGGCTGGCCGGCGGAGAATACGTCAAGCGGGCTGATTGGCCGCTGAATCTTGGGTTGTCCCCTGAGTATTGTAGTGACCCTCCCGCTATATCACGATAGGATGGACTAGAGACCGAATCCCCTGCCACAATATCAACGTCCGCCGAGGGTGTTCTATGTCGTGACTCTTCTTCCATTGACCCCTTGATTAGCTCTCCATGATCTCTAGCTGAGGCCAAAGGTTCTTCTAGAGATGATGAGGAAAACTGTGTGGTCGGTCCCTGAGGAAACTCCAGGTTCTCGTCCTCCTAGACATACCTTTGGAGGGAGAGAGGGACCTTATGGACCTTGCATTCTGGGAGTTTAATGCCTATATGCCTCGTTCAAACCCCATTATTTTACTTGGTTTGCTGAGGAGAGGGCTACAATACCGAGTCGTACTCTGCTTAGGAGTTTGAGAAGTGTCCTAGTTTGATTCATGTCCAGCCATCCCCAAAATTCCTCCTGTGGCAGTGAAGACCCGCCTTCCTTCCCCTGCGTGGCTCCATGGGTCTGTGCTGATTTCTGACATGGGGTCATCTGGCAGCCATGGTGGTGGGGCGGAGAGGGTTCCCACCCAAGAAATCCAGGGGGTGAGGAGCACCTGGACAAATGTCGAAAGGGATACGTGGAGGACCTCTGTGCTGGGCGTTGGTGAAGTGGGGTTGGCATCCACCTCTCCGACCGCTGGGGTGAGGAGTACCTTCGCCGATTTTCATTAGGACGTGGGTAGGACCTCCATGTAAGAAAATGATCGGACAAGCAATGTCTCCATACTCACGGTCCACGGTAGGGAGAGTGACCCCGTACCCAGTGTAGTGAGCACTGGAGAGACCCCCACACAGAGTGTCGCTGTCATGGGGAAGAACCTTACATGGGCTGTAGGTGGTGCAAGGAAAACCCCCAATCTGAGGATGGAAGCAGGGAGGGCCCAGACCTTCCATAGTGGTGGCACGGAGTATGCCTCCACACTAGGTGGCATTGTTGTAGATTTTTCCACAGCGGCCACCGCCTGTGCCGGTGACTGTGACTGTCGACCAAACCTGCCCGTGGGATGGTTGTGGACTCGAGCCAGGTCAGGTATATAGATTCCCCTACTCCACATATGTGTGGAGTTGGTGATTTGAGTCAACGGTTGCTCGGGCCACATTAGTCGCTGACGTTGACGCCCCATGTCGGGCGCCCTCTTCCATTTGTGCCTGACGCTAGTGTTGGGTCAGTTGAACTGGATTCGTTGGTGCTGGCGCATGACTATCCTGCTCCTTGGCTTGGGGAAGTGGGCGGAAACACTGATGCGGCATGGTGGGAGCCCTCACAAGGAGACCTTTAAGCAAGACTCCAATTGGGCCAACCAGGACATCCACTACCTCATCGGCACAGGGGAGGGAGTTGTCAAGGAATTCTGGGGACAAGCTCCCGAAGCAATTGAATGTCAGGGTGGGGAGTAGTGGCTCCCTACGTGGCCCTTAGGGGCGGTGTTGGCAGTGAGGCACAACGGCCTTGAGTTTCAAGTAGGCCATATCCCTAGTGGGGTTCACCCCCTATTCCTCCTCATACCTACATACAATGTCATTAATTACCTTCATTGGATAATTTCAGATGTGGAGAGGGGGCGTGGGTGCCCAACAGTCGTGGCGGTCTAAGCTGTTATGGAAGAGGCAGAACTACGCGGGGTAGATGCATCGATTTTTCCCCTGCTTCTACACCGGTGGGCAGGTGATCGGGCTCCAGATGAAACACCATGGTTCCTGAAAGCAGGGAGATGAACTCATTAATAGTTCTAGGAAAATGAATCGACAACTAGTTCCCCAACGTCGTTCCATCTTCGGTGGTCGATAAGAGGGATCTACTCTGACAACGTCGCAGGACGGAATGCTCAACGTCCGGACTATCCCAACTTCTAGTGAGTTTCATGTTAGGCCTACTTGGTGGGACTTAGTACCGGATGATGGGGTCAGATGACATGCTTATCAATTGATGCCTTGAACGCTACTAGCCTCCATGCTCCGGAGATGACCTTTCACTTTGGGTTCACCATTTCAGTTTCTGATGCTTTTGCTGGGACACGTGCACATCCGTCGCCTAGAGGACGTGCTGATGTTACCCCACATTCGTGCATTCCCATGGTGGGCAGCATTCGATCTTTTTTCAAGGACGTATACTCTTTAATCGAAACAGGATGATGGAATGTCATTTCTTCATTCTGTGGATTCCTCCTCGGAGCTCATCACCTAGTCTGGGTCTCCCTCATTGATTTAAGATGTTGTTCATGAAACTCTTCCTGGAACCACATCTTCATGGACACCCGTTAATTACGCCGCTTCTGTAAGGACATTCCATGAGGTCTGGTCAGAGAAGAAACCTTCAGTTTGGAGAGTAGTTGCGATGGGCATCACTGGCGTGTCTTGACTCATGGGGGATTGGCATATCTGTCTTCTGTCCCTTATTATTGGGGTTCTCGAGTGTGTAGAAGCTCGTGGCGTACCACATCGGACGTGGGGAATTGTATTCCATGGCCATGTATATGAGGTTTTCTTCATCTTCCCATGGTTAACACAGGGTATGGCAAAAGTTTAATGTCCAATGGAGACGGATTAGATTGATCAGAACACTGGTTAGAGTGGACCAGATGGGCACAACCCCGGGAGGGGACACCAAGGTTGGGGATGACGCGTGGGTGGATTCCCGAATGCTGTTAAATGGAATGGGGTATGAGGTGTCATGATCTCACCGGGATGTGGTGGGATGGGTAAGGATCATAATGGAAGATGTATTTGGGCTTGATCCTTGAAGAGACTTCCTATGTATCCCCGTGGTGGGGAATCAATGTCTGCGTAGTTCAGTTGAATTATGGGACACATGAGGAGCCGACCCGCGATAATGGACGCATGGATGGGACCCCTAGGAAGTGGATCCTCCAGGTTAGGGAATTATCTTCCTGAGGTATGTGGGATCAAGGGAGAGATCAAGATGAGACATGGATTTGGGCTTGAGCCTCAACGATGTTTCCTACGTATCCTTGTGGCAGGGATTCAATGTCCACATAGCTAGGGATGGATATAGTTTATCGTCATGCGGGTTGGGGGAGAACCTGACATGATGGAACAATCGAATAGTGGGATTGAACATGGTGGAGGATTCATACGTATCCCCATGATATGGAATCAATGTCCACATAGTTCGAGATGGATTGGGGATTACACTCTAAGGTGGACAGAGGTGGAAATGAGGCTTGGTACACCGACACGGAGACGGTCGGGGCCAATGGTTATTGGGATTGAACCTCTCCGGGGATTTCTATGTACCATGACTTGACATGGATCAATGACTATGTAGTTCACGATAGATTGGGACTTACAGTTTGAGGTAGCCCAAGGTGGAAATGGGGCATGGCACACAGACACATAGATGGTTGGGGCCAATTGTTGTTGGGCTTGAACCTCATGGAGGCTTCCTATATACCATGCCTTGACATTGAACATAGTCCCCTTAGTTTGGGATGGATTGGGTCATAAACTCTGAGGTGGCCCATGGTAGAAATGGGTCTTGGCAGACCGACATGGAGACGGTTGGGGCCAATGGTTAGTGGGCCTGAACCTCGTGGAGGCATCCTATGTACCATTCCTTGACATGGATCAAAGTCCCCCTAGTTCAGGATGGGTTGGGGCTTACAATCTAAGGTGGCCCAAGGTAGAAATGGGGCTTGGCACACCGACATGGAGATGGTCAGGGCCAATGGTTGTTGTTCTTAAACCTCATGGAGGCTTCCTACATACCATGACTTGAAATAGATCAAAGTCCCTGTAGTTCGGGATGGATTGTGTCTTACACTCTGAGGTGGCCCAAGGATGAAATGGGATTGGTACACCGACACGAAGATGGTCGGGGCCAATGGTTGTTGGGCATGAACCTCGTGGAGGCTTCCCACATACCATGCCTTAACATGGATCATAGTCATTATAGTTCGAGATAGATTGAGTCTTACACTATGAGGCTGCCCAAGGTTGGAAATGGGGCTTGGCACACCGAGAAGAAGACAGTCGGAGCCAATGGTTGTTGGGATTGAACCTCGTGGAGGCTTCCTACATACCATTCCATGACATTGATCAATGTATCTGTAGTTCAGGATGGATTGGGGAATACACTCTAAGGCTGCCCAAGTTGGGTCATGGTCGGTGCTCACTCTAATCCCACATGAGTCATGCTCGGTGTGAGAAACAAGAGCTCACAGAGACCTGATGATCACATCGTGAAAGGTGCGTCTGTGGGAAATGAAGAGGGGATTACGCGTTGAGCAGCCCAAGGTTTCAGGAATTACTCCAGGATGGAGGCCTGAGGGTGAAAAAGAGCATCGAGAGAGGGATTTGGGATGGAATGAAGGAGAATCACCATTCCCCATCACGCCCTTGGATGGACTTGGAATTGAGAGAGTGAGGAGGAACATGGGTGTTTCCTCATACAAGAATGGTTAGGGGCTTACACCAAGGTGGCTGCCCTTCCCCGTGGACAAACACCACTCCAAAAAGGAGGATATCACCCCCTGTTAGGGATTATCCAATCCCCGTAGAGATGAGTGGGCATGGATAATGTCCAAGGCCGGGAGACCCTGAATGCTTGAACAAGGCTAGGTCATAGTTTATCTTCATGTGTTGAGGGCAATGGGGCTTGGTAGTTTAACGTCCTGCATCTCGAACGAGGTGGGTTAACTCCAGACCCCTAGGACATATATAACCTGTACCCTCCGCTCCATGTGGCAGAGAAGGCATCAGCAACGCCTTACTGATTGGGTGTTGTGGAGAGAAACATTGTGGGGTCCACGTTAGTGTGGCTATATGAACAAGAAATAGCCTTTAGAGTTCCAATGCAAAGAATAGTGAGGCAAAGAAACACAACCGGAGGAATTTTCCAAGGTACATTGATGTTACCTCATATGATTCATGAAGGTCTCATGGGAAGATGGTGCATGATGTGGATTCCTGAGGCACGGAAGGCACCCTCGAATGAAACCCAGAATAAGAGCACCGGGTTGAGGGGTCCCAAGGAATGGCATGTGACCTTTGAGTTTTGTGCACGAAATAATGGACCTGCATGAAAAAAACCAGGCTGGTGCCAAATCGGTGATTCTTGTGCATAATTAGGGGCCGAAAATTTGCACGCGACTAGGAGGATTGAGCACAATGAGTATGAATTGTGTGCAAGTGGCTGAAGCTACGTGTAAGGATGTGGGTGGGTGCAATGGAAGGAATTTCAAGCAATTGATCGGCTGGCACACAAGGGGGGAACCCCGAAGTGATTGGAATTTAGTCTAAGCCATTGTGATCTTATGCAAAGGCAGACCATGGGGAGACTTGGCACAAAAGAACTGTACCTGAAGGCCATATTGCGCGAACGGAAGATGGATTTTGCGTACGGGATCCGGTTCAGATTCTCCATAATTGAAATGGAACTGGTTAGAATTCTATTTATAGAAGTTTGGGAGCACGAAAAACTACTTGACATTAAATAATTGCGCACTAGAGGCGGTAGCCTGAAATGTCAACCGCTCGGGGCACTTGTGCGAAATTATTTTATGCCTGCACTGGGGACTTTTTGTGAATCCAGGAACCTTCCGCTCATCCCACATTTTTTCACACCCTTCACCATTTTTTCCACACACAACCTACAGGGACCCCGGACCAAGTCTTCAGGTCTGAATATGAATTCACTTTGTCATTTTGAAACATTATTCAACACTTAAGAACTTTTCGGTTTCTACAAAAATATATTCCAAGGATGTTCATCTGAGGTGATATGCTTTGAATATTTTTTTTCATACTTCACTATAGAATTTTTATTATATTTTGTTTCTGATATATTCCTTGTGATGGTAATCTTTTTTTGTAATATGATTTTTTATGAGGGGGATAACCTATTTATTCTTTTATTTTTTAAAATTCATTTTTTGATTGTTTTTATATCAGTTTTTTAATTATTAAACTATATAGTACTATTATCATGACCATTGTTAAGTGATTAATGATTAATTTTGAATTCATAAACTATGTAATTTTACATTGTGTTTATATTTACAATATTATAATTACATATGTTTAATCTAGATTTTGGTAATATTATCCCATGTAATTATATTATTATTATATTTTTTTAGCTAGTGTAAGAATTTCAAGACCAGTGATTACTTTCTGAAACCATTACAACAATACAATCATTTATTCACATCATGAGCACATGATCCAGTATATTAAAATATCTAACATCATTTTTCAACTGAATCTTAGTAACCATATTACATTCTAATTCATTTAAATTTATAAGTGTTTTAGATCTATTCCATTAGGGTTGACCTTAAGAATACTAAGTAATTTGTTCATTAATCTATATATTTTTGTTTCTTAAATCTTCGTAAAATTCTAAAATTTTAATTGACTAATAGTAATTGTAAAATCCATTGGCCTATTCATGATTTTGGAACCGTTGTAAAATAATAGTTACTAAAAATATATAGGATAATAAATATATTTTTATTTTATTTTTTAGTTTTAATTAACCATTTTCTTCATGGTATTATTTCTATATCAATTCCTGGACAACTTTGATGCAATAATATAAGAAAATTGGAAGAAAAAAGTGGTTAGTGAGATTAATCTAGAGTTAAAAAAAACATTAATGAAGAAAAAGACCAATGAGGATATAAATGGAGTTAGAAAACATCATGAATATTATGGAACTGAAGGCTAGAGTCTAAAATATTGACCGTTAATATGAAATTAATGTGGAATAAACATAGAGAAATATATGAGTATCATTGAACCACCTATAGTTCCCAACCAATTCATGATAAATATGTCTATAAAAAATGATATCAAACATAGTCCAATTCATTATGAGCCTACATGTGGAACCAAATGCAAGAATAATGTTTTTGATTGATCTTAGTGACAATTTTCAAGTCAAGAAATGATTCTATTGACTATGTAATGATAATGTTGCATTGTTTATCATTAAAAGTATTTTAAAGGTAATTGATTCAATTTTTAAACATAAATTCCATCAAAATACAGAATTAATTGGTAATAATATTTATCAACCCTTTCATTATACCTTTAAAATCAATAAATATTGATAATAATATTTTAAATTTCAATAAAATAAAAAATAATTCAATATATTTTTCATGGGATATGCTCATGGTTTTATTTCATATATTCCAATACCATGTAATGGATATGTGGTTACTAATTCAGGAATTTAATAAAAGTTTATCTTAGGGTAAATAGATGAATTTGTTATTTAGATAAGGGATGATCATATAAAATAAGTCATTGGATGAAAGATAAAAACTTATTGGAAGATATAAAAAGAAACATATCTCAATGGAAAATCAAAGGAATTTATGGGCAGTGAGTTTTCGTAGATTAAAATCAAGGATGGATGGTGGTGTAAATAAATGTAATAACCAATAATATATATGCAATGATGGATCATGAACCCTTGTGTATGTGAAAATAATGTTTAGTTTTTTTTATTTTAATATAAAATATAATTCTCAATGATAGAGGATCCAAATACCATCAAATGAAGGTTATCCACCATAATTCAATCGATTAAAACCATGACAAAAATGTAATAAATAAACTCCAAGTACATCACCCACCATTAATGTACACTCATTAGAAGAATCATTAGAAAATTTCAAGACCACAATTGGAGTTATTATAAGGGAATTAACAACATATTAAAAAGATAATTTGATTAATTTCAAAGATAAAAAAGACGATTTAAATGAGAAAAAACACTCTCCTACTAATGTAGAATTATTGGATAATTGAATCATTGATATAATAACAATAAATATAAGTGGAACACTACTAGTAATCTTGGAGTTCAATCTGATTGAAGATATTAATACAATAAACATAATAATTTGAAGATCCATGGATTAAAGTGTTAAATTGAGGTAATGGAAGAAAGATAATCAATGTGAAATTAAAATAAAATATTAGGTAATAAAAGTTACAGAAGAGGAAAATAAAGTTGATGATGAGTCCCCCTACACTACAACCAAAATTTACCCTTCTCAGGGAGACTTATGAAAGGAAAATTATAAGAATATATAGGTAATATCATTGAAAATTATTTGAATCTCCAGATCAACACTCAGTTTAATGAAATATTATATAATATTCCCATTTAATATAATTTCATGAATGAGGTTGTATGTAATAAGGATAATCTTGGTGAATTTTTCATAATACCACTCTCTGGGGAATTCTCTATTGTAGTGTCAAATTATCTACCAAATAAGTGGTTATACTTAAGTTAATTTAATATTAAAATTCACATCATTTTTAAAGAGTTTGATAGGGTCCTTTGTGATTTATGATATATAATTGTTATAATGTCATACAAAACATTAAAGAGTATTATATTAGAAGACCTGAATCTATCTCAAGTTATACATTGACATGCTGATACAATATTGATTCCTCATCGAGGATTAATTGATGTACTTATTATCAAGAATAAAAATATATACCTCTCTATGTATTTACTAATGATGAACATGGATTATGATAGGAGACAAAAATTATTTGGAATACAATTATTATATAATTTATGGGAATTTATATATTGTAAAAGTGTGGACTTGTTGTTATGAGTTGGAGGAAATATGTAAAATCCAACATAAATGGGTTAATGAAAAATAATGAAATAAAAGATGGGGATTTGACAGAATATAGGCTGAATGGATCCAAAGATGCCACTTTTTTTGAATGTCAAGATAAAGGCTATACTAAAGATAAGAATTTAAGAGTTGAAATATAGGTGAAAAACAATATATATGTTTTATAATGTACAGATGATGAGGTAGGGACAATGACCATTAGATTGATTAATGAAGGCTAAAAATATTGGGTTGTGGAAAATAATGATTTTATATTTTAATCAACATCCAAAAAACAATTGATTGTTATAATTGATATACAGAAAGTATTATTCTAAGGAATAATGAAGCTATGTTATGAAACGAAGATAATAATAATCTATGTGGAGGAGTCCCAACTTTGACTATTCATCCATATGGACTAGGTAACCCACTTCCTACCTTCAATCACTTAACATCAAGAGGCATAATCAAGGTTAAAGACAGTAAAGAAATTTAATGTTTAATATTTTTATTCTTTCACAGAAATTATGATTTAATTTATTTAGAATTTCCTTTTATGAAAAGGTTTCAGATCCAATTACCTTGTCTTTTTGAGATTTCATGAGAATGGGCCTACACATACAATGTATTAATCATACTATTAAAACTAGGAAGATTAATTTCACACCGTCCTAATGTAGAAAACAATAGTAATAATGGGAAGATTATAATATTCAACTAGGTCAACAATTAAAAATTATCATTCTTTTATACTTCTTTATTTTTAAATCCATAATCATATTAATGGAGAAATTTCATGCCCCAAATTAAAACCTTTTTGATATATGTAACATGAGATTCAATTAAATCGCATGTTAATTATTATATTATTTTTCAATTAATTGGAATAAAATAAGTAATATTTGGAGATTTAGTGACTATATTTAGGCATTTTATCTTTAATTCAATAGATAATGTTTTTTCTTTTTAGTGAGATATAGATGAACGTTTACATTCCATTTTTCATACATAGAATTTTTAAATCTCATGTTATTTAGTTAATTATTATTAAAAATACCATGATTAATTTTATTATTTTATATTACTCTCTTTCCTTGAGTAATTATAAGAAAAATTTTCCATTTCTATATGAGACAAAACTCTTGATATATCTTCATATATGTTACCTAATTGGACTTGAATTTGATATTGTCAATGATATGATTGTGCAAATTATATTTTGATATTATAAAGAAATTTATATACTTAATCTCTTATCTGCCAATACATATATATAAAAATTATCCTACTTATAACACTTAGAATCCATGAATTACCTTTTTTTAGGAATTATCCACCTTATAAGCTAATTTTACACGTCCATATCTCACTATTTTAGTTTTTCATATTGTTTGAATATTTATGTTTATGGGAAAGGATACCATGTTGTGATGGAATGAGATTTATTGAGGATTCTATAGTTGGGTGTTTTATGTGATTTTGTGATATATTCCACGTTATCTTATATTGATCAATTATAACTTCATCTATTTTATAAAAAAATTGAATTATATGAAACGGTAAAATAAAAAATGGTTCTGACTGTAGAGGTAAAAAATATCTATTTACTTCACCAATTATTTTTTTTCATTTTTGGTTTGGGTGGTGGGTTTGAGTGTAATTTTAGTGAAAAATATAAAAAAATTAACTGAAGGAAACCCAATACATTGAATTGGAACATCGATATTCTATTATGACAAGGATTTATTTATGTCTTGGAAAATTCATCGTTGGGTATTTTTTGAGTGGAAAAATTCATTTTGACCTAGTTATGAATATCATTCATTATTCATAACTGATGTACATCATTTTTTGCAAAAAATTTTTTAACTTTAATACATACCATCCACAATACTCAAGTTTATATCATCCAAAATATGAATTCCTCATGATTTTAGATTTATATTTTATTTACAATGTGGGGAATATAGTTCCTGTTAATGTTCAGGAGTATTGTACATGTACATAATGTATGATCAAAACATGATAAATCTTGTTAGCCTATGTGATATGAGAATAAAAATAAGGGTGATTTAAATCAAAATATGGAATTCCTAATAATGATAATTTACTAGGAATAAATGGAATAAAGGATATTTTACATTATTTTTAATGGAAAATTAGTAAATATATTTTTAACTCGAGCGTATTTGAGGAAAAATTCATATACGACACTTATAAATTATTTTATCCCTATTTATTTTTTGGCACCGTTAAACTTTTTAAATTAAATATCAGTTACATGGGATCCCATTGTTTTTCTATTTTGATATTATATGATTGAGGATAACCATGGGTTTATGTGTGGGTCTATTTTATGTCCCTATTATGTAGAAATTTATTATAAAAAAATTTAAAATAATGAATTTCATTAATTTATAATTAATTTTCCCTAATATAAGTTGAATAATTTAATTTTTTGGAATTTATATTTTCAAATTAATCTTATAATAAATAAAATAATATTATATTATCAATTGGGTATTTTCATATGTTTATAATTATGGATTTTTTACCACGTTATTTTATTAATATTAGGTAAAAGAAGCAAACCCATAGAAAACCCTCAACCCACATGAAATTCACATAACCATCCCTATAGGAAACTTACTGATTCATATAAAAATACAAGATAATGGGTTACATAAGTAATGTATAGAGTACACATGTTGGAGTAATGGTTAGCCATCACATGAGGGTCGAGTACGTGCAATGTCTGGAGGAGACGAGCACTAGGGAAGCAAAGTGCATGATAACTGTAAGATTTCTATGATACCCATATATATTTGATACCCAACATAAGATATATGTTCTTCTTATTAATTATTATATCCCTATGTTCATATAAAATGTGGGATGGTTTTTTTGCAAAAACCTTACAGAAATAAATTTGACATCATCTTTTCTCAGACTCGCATACCCTTAATCGACTACGTCTTGCTTCCACCTACTTCCTTCAAGACATCCAGAAAAGAACATCCATACACCAAGTGATTTTTTGGATTTCATTTTGTATTGTGTATATTGACATCTAAGCCACCCAAGGTCCTATAAAAACCCATGAATGATTAATTGGAGCTCATGAAATTCCTTGTAATCCTAAAATAAATTAGATTGATCAATGCATAAAATAAACCTCAAAAATGATTTTGAAACACACATATAAAAATATTAATAATATGGATGTATATATTATAAAAATCAATGTAAATTGGATTTTTAGGATCATTTAATCCCTAGATTAAATAAAACATGAACTGAATTTACTATATATCATAGTCAAGTTTTAAGTGATCTACAGAGGCACTATAATGAGAAAAAAACCAAAAAAACCATTAGAGTTATAGATATGGTCATGTTCAAGTTACTCATGCATAGTTAGGGATTATGTAGGACCCCCGGTTTCAAGAATGTAAACCTTTCTTGATTCGTTTAATTATTATAATATAAAGGGTGACGAATGGGAGAGTCGGGAGAACTTGGAATGAGTTTTGGGGCAAAAAGGGAAGTCGTGCTGGAGGCGCACGATTTTTCTAAACCATGTGGCCAAACCATGCATAGTTTTTCTTTGAGGCGGTGGTTTCTGCACAGGCAGAACATGGCTTGTCTATCCATGTGGCCAAACCGTGCGAGAATGGTAGCCGAGGAAGTAGCTAACGCATGGTTAGCGCACAGTTTGTCAATCCGTGCGACCACTTAAAATAGATCCTATAAAGGTGGATCCCACGTATTTTTTCCTCTATGTGGATCGTTTCCCTCCTAATCAGACTTAACTCAGGATTTTGGTTCTCCAAAGGTCAAAGAGGGTTCTCCCATCATTCTGGAGGCGATATGAAGGCATCTCTTGACGAATCAAAGTAGGATTTTTGAGGTATGTGATTGTTCTTGTTTGGTTTCTAAGATCAACATAGATCTACTTCTCATATTCTCTATGTTTCTCAGATCTACGCCATTTATGGGTAGATCTATGTGTGTTAATTCCAAATATGAATATATTTGGTATTGGTTGTTTTAGGAGAAGATATCTAAGGAAGATCTTTGGTGAATCGGACCGGTTTTCTTGTGCATTCTTCATTTGTTAGGGTTTTCATCAAAACCTTTTAGGTATGAGGCTTCACTATTGAATCAACTTGTTATAATTGATTGTATTAGATAAAAATTTTGTTATTTGAATGATATTTATTGTGAAAAGCATGGAATAAATCTTCTTTAGTGATGATTTATGGTTTTGATGAAATTATGAAATCTTTGTGAATTGTTGTGCAAAGTGATTTGGCTTCTTGAATTTAAAATGTTGATTTTAAATTATGGATTTTCTAGAATGTTAAATGGTTCTATGAAATATGGGTTTCAATAAAAAGTTGTGTTTTATTGAAATGGTTTGGTATTGAAAAGGCATGATGAAATTGGTTCATTCATTGGTTTTCAGTAAAAGTACGACTTTATTGAAATGGTTTGAATTGGATGAACACACTTGGTTTTGATGGAAATGGTTTTTAGTAAAAGGTTTTTTATTTTTAGGATGGTTTTGGCATGATTTTTGTGAATGTGTGGTGTGTGTTCATGTTGAATATACGAGGCTTGGTTGAAATAGGACCGTGTGCTCGATGCCAAACGTTTAATGGCACATGAGACTCTTAAGTACGAGGCTTGGTTGAAATATGACCTTGTGCATAGTGCCAAAGGTGTAATGTAACATGGGAAACAATTACCTTTTTACAACTTGGTAGATCGACGAGAAACCTCTCATGAGTATTGAATTGTCATAACGAAGCATGCATGGATGATTTCACGGGTTGTGAAATGGGTGGGTATGCCAAAAAGGGATTTTGTGAAATGGTTATAAAGCTTGATTTGTTATTTTTATGAAAAAATAACTAGATGAAAATTTGGTTTGAATTGACCTTGGATGATTTTGGTTACAAATGGTTTTGGAAACTTGATTATATTTAGTTATAAACTTCTTTTGAGAAAATGTTTTATATAAAATGTTTTTATATAATTATTACTAACTCTTATATCCTAGTGGCATGAGTAGGGAAGCCATCGTTGAAAACCTACGGAGTTTTATACTCACCCCTTCTTTGGTATGTTTGTGCTTTTGAAGATTTTGTGTTCCAGGACACTGGTAAAGGTAAGGCATCTCATTACTATTGGTTCGTGGTGATGCTTGGGAGATGTGGTGGTTCTTGGTGCATAGAGCTCGGTGTGGAGGCGTGGAGTGTGTCTTGGATTGTTTTGGCCATTTTTTTATTATTCCACTTGGTACTCTGATTTTGTGTTGGTTATGTATTGATTTGTGGAACAATGTAGTTCCCTTTTGGTAATGCATGAGTAGGTTGTTTCATTTGTTCATGCATCATATAGTGAATGTTTGGTTATGGTTGGTTTATGGGTTTACTTTTTAAATGGTAAATCGTCCTAGAATTTTATTTTAAATCCTACTGCATTTATTTCAAGCCTTTGGAATCTTGGGGATGTCACTTAAGGATTAGTAATGATTCTTTGATCTCTCAAGGTAATGGGAATTGGCAAGTCAATAAAAATGAAATCAGCTTGTTCGGCCCTTTCTAAACAAGCGGTCATCATTGTTTTTGGTCTTGGAGTTGAAATTCATTCTTATCTATTACTTGGGCTGAAATAATAGACAGGAGTAGGATTGTCAAAACTTGAAATGTATAGCAGAAAAGTACGTAGCTAACTCGATTATGATGAACATCATGTTACGAGGGAGTTAGGGACATATGTGTTTTGGATACACTTCTAGAATGTTGGAAATCACATTTTCATGGGTTTATCCAATGAGATGAGCATGGAATCCATTATAGAGTAATGACTTCAGACTAGGATTGCATATATCATTGTGAGTAATGAGTAAAGATTTTTTGCAACGTGCAAATATTTTAAAATTGAAGAAATTGTTTTCATGTAAAAGACATTGAAAACATGGTATTTGGTGTATTTTGAAAACGGGTTGATTTTTAAAAAGCATGTTGAATGTTTTCAAAACTTGTTGAACATGGAAAAATGTTTTTTTTGGAAAAACAATGTTTTGATAGATTATGAGATATAATTTGAATCCTATGACATCAGTTTCTACATAGTGAGATTGATGGAGTTTGTTGTTGGTTTAGAAAATGGAACCCAGTAGGTGTCATCGGAACCAACCCGAAGAATATGCTGAGAATGTGGTTGCAACGGAACAACGGGTGAACCAAGAACTGGTCCAGAGTATTGTCTAGGTTTTTCAAGTTGTTGATATAGGGAACTAGAGGAATGAAACAAGGAATGTGGATCATACCATCCAGGTCATGAAATAGAATTCACCAAACGTTCGGGGTGATGCTGAACCTGAGAAGGTGGAGGTGTGGCTAAGTAGGATGAATCTTATCTTCAATTTCATCGGCACACCAGTATAACTGAAATTAAAGTTGGCGACGTATATGCTTGAGGATCATTCACGTTAGTTGTGGGATTTAGCAGTGCATGCTAAATTGAATGAAGGCCTTACATATGAGGACTTTGAAGAATTTTTCAACTCATTATTCTATCCTCACACATTCATGATCCATAAAAAGATGGACTTATTCAGCCTGAAACAAGAGAGTCTACCTATCATAGAGTATGAGGCTAAATTAATGAATTTAGTCTATTTGTCACTAGAGATTGCAGCAAGTGCGTCGTTGAACGCACGCATCTTCGAATCGGGGCTAAGACATGATAATCAATTGAAGATTGCAGCGCTCTGTATTATGGATTATATAGAGATTGTGAATAGAGCGACTGTTTCTGAACATGATATCTTGGGATTTATAGGAGGATGAATGATGATACCTATAGTAAATGGTGGAAACTCAACCTCTGGGAACAAGAGGAAAAGGGACACCTATTTCAATGGTGCAAGTAGAAATCAGAACCAGATGGAGGGATCCGTGAACCTTCCTCCATGACCCCAGAGTAAAGCTTGTTGCTTTCAATGTGGATTGACTGACCACATAAAGCAAAAGTGTATGTCGCAACCAAGAGCATGTCACAATTGCAACAAGATGGTATATCTTCAACACTATTGTTGAAGTGCTCCTAGATCAGGTGCTTGGTACACTTCTCTAGTGTCACATGCATCGTATGGATCGATAGGAAGAGGACAGTAGAGTCAGTATCGCCATCATAACAGAGCAATCCATGGTGATTCTCAAAATCCCATGACTCCTCAACCTGGGAAATCTCAATAAAGCAACAAAGAGAACAGTGCAGCGACGAAGCAATTGTATGGAGCCGAGAAGATGATGGTTGATGATCTGGATGGACCATCAACGGTGAGAGGTATGATTATTTTGAATTCTACCCATGTGAAAGTGCTCTTTGATACTGGTGCATAACATTCCTTGATTGCATCTTGTTATGTTGACTTTCTATGTTTAAAACTGGAAATGATGTCTTTTGTTTTGAAACTGAAAGATCCTCTTGGTGAAAAGTGAATGTCAAGCCTCTATGTGTAGAGCATGTTCTATAACGGTTGATGGAGTTGAGTTAAAATGGGACTTCTCGATGTTGGACTCGGTTATCTATGAGGTAATCTTGGGTATGGATTAGTTTACAGTGTTTAAGGCTCACATCAGCTGTTATAATAGAATGGTGAGTTTCACGATTGAGGATGGAATCAACCATCTCATCAGAGGAGAGGGGATTTTAAAGAAAGACACAAAGATCATGTTAGCACCAATGGTGGGAACAATCTCTTACCAACTGGTAGCATTGACTTTGGCATCAATGGAAGCAATTGAGGAAAATAGTTTTCTAGCTGTTGTAGATGAATTTACAGATTTCCTTCCCAATAACTTCGTAGGGTTACCACCTCCCAGGAAAGTAAAGTTTATGATTGATCTCCTTCCGGGGACAAGTCCTATTTACCTTCCGTCTTATAGGATGACAGCAACCGAGTTATAAGAATTTTATGTTCTGTTAAAAGAGCTGGAAAGCAAGGGATTTATTCAACCAAGTACTTCTCCATGGGAAGAACCAATGTTTTTGTTTGAAGAAGGAAGATGGAACTCTTCGGCTATGTATCGATTATCATAAGATTAACCATGTTTCGATAAATAATCGATATACACTTCCACACATTGATGATCTGTTTGATCAATTAAGGGGATATCAGTGGTTCTCCAAGATTGACTTTTGATCAGGATATCACCAATTGCGAGTTTGGATGGAGGATATTCCAAGGACAAGTTTCAGAAGTAGATATGACCACTACAAATATGTAGTCATGCCTTTCGGTCTAATGAATGCACTAGCAGTCATCATGGATTTGATGAATCAGATATTTTAGCGATATCTATATTCTTTTGTTGTGGTATTTTTTGATGATATCTTGGTGTATTCAAAGACAAGGGATAATCATGAGGGGCACCTGGAAATAGTGTTACAAATCTTGAGAGATCATCGTTTTTATGAAAAATTATCAATTTGTGATTTTTGGATACAGTAAGTATGTTTCCTTGGGATGTTATTTCTGATAAAGGCATTTCTGTTAATCCTAATATTATAGAAGCCATTATATCTAGGAAACCACATAGGAATGTGTTCGAGATACATAGTTTTCTTGGTCAAGTTGGTTACTACTGATGATTTGTGCGTGATTTCTCATGACTAGATTCACCAATAACTGCTCTGACTAGGAATAATGCACTCTTCCAATGGATAGAAGAATGTAAAAAATGCTTTCAGGAACTAAAAGTTTGTCTTACATCGGTACCAATCCTGATCTTACCTAAATCAGGACAGGGGTATGTAGTGTATTGTGATTCTTCGGGAACATGGATGGGTTGTGTTCTCATGCTGAGAGACCATGTTGTTGCTTATGGCTCATGTCAGTTGAGGGTGCATGAGAAAAATTACCAACACATGATTTGGTGTTGGCTGCAGTCTTCCATGCTTTGATAACATGGAGACATTATAGCTTTGGTGATAAATTTACTCTGTTTACGGATCACAAATGCTTGAAACAGATTTTATAATAGAAAAATTTGAATTTGAGGCAATGCAGGGGGATGGAGTATCTCCAGATGTTTGACTTTGACTTGATGTACACACAAGGAAAATGGAATTTGGTGGCAGATGCATTGAGTAGAAATTCTTATGCTCAGTTGGAGAAAGAAGCTACATATGAATAACAGTTGATGTCGGTCTTAGCCGACAAGAATATGGATTGTGAAGACCGAGGTGATGTAACCGTTTTCTTTTCAGCTACACTTGTTCTGGATTTAGTAATGTTGGTCAAAGAAACACAAAACTTTGATGTAGTATGTCTGGTTTTATGTTCAAAACTCAATGATGAGGAGACCAGTAATGGCTAGAAACTTGATGGGGTTAAGTTTTGTGTTTCAGAGATCGAACGGTTATCCCTATGGTTTTTCAATAACAAATCCTTCATGCTTACCACCATTCAAGATGGGCTGTATATCCAGGTACACAGAAGATGTATAAAGCGTTGAAGGTGCAGTTTTGGTGGAGCGACATGAAAATAAAGGTGGACGAGTTAGTCTCGCGATACTTAACTTTTTAGTAGGTTAAAGCAGAGAATCAGAGACCATATAGTATGTTACATTCTTAACCTATCCCAGTGTGGAAATGGGATCAGATATCAATGGATTTTGTAACAGGTCTTCCAAGAACGGTCCGAAAACACGATGCCATTTGGGTGATAGTGGATCGTCTAACTATGTTGGCCCATTTCATACCTATTTGTGAAACTCATATGGTGGAAGATCATTCAAAAATATATATCTGAGAAGTGGTAAAGAGGCATGGAGTACTATTGTCTATATTCTTAGATAGAGATCTAAGGTTGACATCTCGTTTCTAGAAATCATTACAGCAACCCCTCAGATCTCAGTTGACTATGATCATGGCGTTTCTTTCTCAGATGGATCAGAAATCAAAGAAGATGATTAAAACATTTGAATATATGTTTCGGGCTTGTGTAATGGATTTTTGTGGATCATGGGAGGAGAATATACACATAATTTTATTCTCATACAATAACAGATATCAAGCCTCAATACGCATGGCTCCTTTTGAAGCATTGAATGGGCGTCCTTGTCGTTCACCCCAATGCTGGGTGGAAATGGGTGAAACATCAGTAGTCGGGCCAAGCCTTGTCGTAGATACAATAGATAAGATCCAGTTAATTTGAAAGAGGATGTAGATGGCTCAGAGTCATCAGAAATATTATACAGACCACCGTAGAAGACCATTGTCGTTCATTGTGGGTGATCATGTCTTCTTGAGGATCTCTCCTAGACTTGGACATCGTTGTCTAGGGAACTAGGGAAAGATATCTCCTAGATACATTGGCTCTTTTGAGATAATAGAACTGGTTAGAGAGGTGGAATATTGGTTGGCATTAACACCACAGTTCAGTTTGGTGCATAATTTATTCCATGTATCTCAGTTGAAAAAGTATCATCTTGATCCTGACCATGTGATCAGATGGGATCACATTGACATAGAGACAGATTCTTCGTTGATAAATATCCTGGTACATATTGTGGATGGGAAAGAGAAAGTCTTTCATGGAAAAAGAATCGGTCTAGTTCAGGTTTGATGGGATCATGGTCAGATTCAGGAGGAGACATTGGAACATAAAAAGGAAATGAAGGAGCAATGGACGGAACTCATTCAGTTGGCTGAAGGTTTCTACTTTCCGAGGATGGAATGACCAATGGTGGGGAGAATTTAGTACACCCATTTTATGGTATGTAACCAGTTCATGGTGATTTTATTGATTATAATGTTAAGGGTGACGAGTGGGAGAGTCAATAGAACTTGAAATGAGTTTTGGGAAAAAGAGAAAGCCACACGGGAGGTGCACGGTTTGTCTAAACCAAGCAGCCAAACCATGCGTAGTTGATCTAGGAGGCAGTGGCTTTCACACGGGTGATGAACGGTTTGGCTAACCGTGTAGCCAAATCGCACGAGAAGGGTGGCCAAGGCAGTATCTAAAGCAACGGTTAGCGCATGGTTTGTCAAACCGTGCAAACTAACCATGCAGCCACTTAAATGAGATCCTATAAAGGTGGTTCCCACTGGGTTTTGCCTCTAAGTGGATCTTTTTTCCTCCTAAGAGGCCCTAACTCAGGATTTTGGTTATCTTAAGGTAAAAGAGGGTTCTCCCATAATTCTGGAGGAGATCTGAAGGCTTCTCATGATGAATTAAAGCTGTATTCTTGAGGTATGTGATCGTTCTTCTTTGGTTTCTAAGATCAACTTAGATATACTTATCATCTTCTCACAGTTTTTTGATTTATTCCCGTTATGGGTAGATCTATGTGTGTGGATGCCAAATATGACAAGATTTGGTCTTGGTTGTGTAAGGATAAGAGATCTAATGAGGATCCATGGTGAATCGGCCCAGTTTTCTTATGCGTTATCCGTTTGTTAGAGTTTTCATCAAAACCATTTATGTAGGAGGCTTCAATCTTGACTTCTCTTGTTAGAATTGATGGGATTAGATTCAAATTTGGTTATTATAATGAAATTTATTTTTCAATGCATGGGATAAATATTATGTAGTGATTATTTATGGTTTTGAAGAAATTGTGAAATCTTAGTGAATTGTTGTGCAATGTGAATTGGATTATTGAATTTAAAATGTTGATATTAAATTATGGATTTGCAGGAATGGTAAATGGTTTGATGAATGATGATTTTTCAATAAAAGGGTTGTTTTATTTAAATGGTTTGGTATTGAATGGAATGATGAAATTTGTTAATTCTTTGATTTTCAGAAAAAGTACGGTTTTTTAGAAATGGTTTGAATGGTTGAACACGCTTGGTTTTGATGGAAATGGTATTCAATAAAAGGGTTTTTTTTTGAAAGGATGTTTTTGGCATGATTTTTGTGAATGTGTGGTGTGTGTTCATGTTGCATATATAAGGCTAGGTTGAAATAGGACCTTGTGCTCAGTGACAAATGTTTAATGGCACATGGGACTCTTAAGTACGAGTATTGGTTGAAATATGACCATTTTCTCAGCTCCAAAGGTGTAATGGAACATGGAAAACAATTACCTTGTGATGGATTGGTAGATCGATGAGAAACCGCTCATGAGTATGGAACTATCATAACAAAGCATGCATGGTTGATTTCACAAGTTGTGAAATGGGTGGGTTTGCCAAAAAGGGATTTTGTGAAATGGTTCTAAAGTGTGATTGGTTATTTTTCTTGAAAAATAACTTGTCGGAAAATTGGTTTCAATTTCTCTTGGATGGTTTTGGTTACGAATTGTTTTGGAAACATGTTTATATTTATTTATAAACCACTGTTGCGAATATTTTTTATATAAACTATTTTTATATAATTATTTCTAACTCTTATATCCTAGTGGCATGAGTATGGAATTCTTTGGGGAAAACTACTAAGTTTTATACTCACCCCTACTTTGGAAAAATTTTCCTTTGGTAGATGTCCTGTTCCAGGACATAGGTAAAGGTTAGGCTTCTCATTACTAGTGGTTAGTGGTGATGCTTGGGAGATGTGGTGGTGCATGGTGCATAGAGCTCGGTGTGGAGTCGTAGAGCGTGTCTTGGCTTGTTTTGGGTATTTTGTTTATTCTTCATCTTGGTACTCTGATTTTGTGTTGGTTATGTATTCATTTGTGGAATAATGTAGTTCTATTTTGGTAATGCATGAGTAGGTTGTTTCATTTGTTCATGCATCATGTAGTGAATGCTTGGTTATGGTTGGTTTATGGGTTTACTTCCTAAAGGGTAAATCGTCCCCCACTTATATTCAAAACCCTTTGTCATTTATTGCCATATTTTGGCATCTGAGGGATGTCGCTTAAGGATTAGTAATGAATCATTGAGCTCTCATGACAATGTGAATTGTTGGGTCATTACAAATTATCAATTAATCAAGAAATGAAAAAAAACATGTTGTAGTGTCTGAAATCATGTCCTATTGGTTAATAAGGAATTTGATACTCACAACACTATAGTCATGTTTACACAATTCATGCCTCTTAAGTGGATCTTATTTGAAAACACTTGGAACATATATGTGGTAGTACCCATGTCAGCATGCAGGGAGTGTAATATTGGGAGAATTTCATTCATAGTGGATTATGTATTAAAGATATTTAGAGGAGGTGGTCAACCTCGAAAATGGTATATCCCTCTATCTATTTTAATGGAACAAATCATATCGGGGTAATGATTTGATTTGTGATATTTCATTCTAAATTAAAATGGGTATTAATTTTTTTAAATGCAGAATGTAGTAAAAGATTGTTAAAGCTAAAAAGTATATTTTTTATGGGTTTCATGACCATATGATATTAATTACTACCAATTAATACAGAGGTAGAATTATTGATATTTGTAAAAAAGAAGAATTTATAATCAATTGATGGTCATAAGAGGTCCTCTACATAAATAATTATTGATTCTAAATTTCTCTTTTGGTTTTTACTTTTTTTATCTCTCTAATGTCTATAATGGTATAGTATTCATTTTTTATTCATGTAATGTAATTTTATGGGGGATTTGGAATGGGATTGTTTTATTACTTACAAATAATATTTGGGTTGTTTATATGTCAGATATTTAATTATTAGTCTCATTTTTCAATTATAGTGATAATTTTTTATGAAATTAAATAGTGATTTTGACTTAAAAAAATATGTACCTATACAGTTTTATGAAAATTATATAGCTTAGAGTAATTCTGTTTAATTATTTTTTTTGTCTTTAAAATTTATAAATTTACCAAAGTAATTTACCATATTAATAATGTGGATATTGAGTTGTTGTGAACATTCCAATCCCAATGATTCTCTATCATCATAGTTATGATTACAAAAATTTACAAAAGACGTCACTCATTCACATCACTTGAACATGAAACTTGATTTTGTAATGTTGACACCATTTCCAAATTGAATCTTAATAACCATTTTAATTCTCATTCATCTAAATACCTATGTGTTTATTAATTATTATCATTGGTTTGGCATATGGATAACCAATTAATATTTTATATATGATATTTATCTTAATTTATTGAGGATTTTTACATAAATAAAAATTGAGTTGATCCCTATGTATTAATCATAACCATTTGGATAGTCATCAGCTTTAACAATCTTTGATGGAACTGGTAGGACATAATTCATTGAGATATATTCATATTTAGTTATATAGCCCAAAATGTTACCAATTTTATATGTTTTTCCTTTTTCATTTTAATATTAAATTTTTTGTAATGTTTTTGTCCTGAAATATAACAGAAGATCATTCCCACGTTTGATGATGGACATGTATGGCAGGTTTTGAACATAATAGGCCCTTATTGTATAACCCAATGATCACATAGCTTATATTAATTATGTACCAACTATCAATTTCATATATATAATTAAATTAGAAAAGATAATGGTTTTATAAACAATATATATGATCGTAAAAAATTAATGTGGTATGATAGGGTATGAAGTGATGTTCCCCTTTAATGATATCTTATGGGAGCGCCAAGTGTTTTTGTTTCTTTAATAACCATATAAAAATTATATCATCCCATAAGTATTAGTATATGAAAAGTTATAGTATTAGATTTTAATCCAAATGTATCATAATATTCAAATTAATGGGTTTATATATTGGATTCACTAACAGTTTGGATTCATGGTGATATGTTCTCCTTGGGGGTCATTGTATTTAATTACTTATTGGCATGACTCACAACTACATTACCTTATATGTGGGTAATTTTCATATGGAAAGGGATTTAAGGGTATAAACCATGTGTTTCCTATTATTGATATGTGTGGTTAACAATTAAGGGATCATTATTTGGGTTGGATATTAGTCCAGCGCAGATTTCATGTATTAAGACTGGGAATAAATAGTAATTGAAAAAGGGACACAACATATAAGAGATGACTACTATAAGATATTGTTGGCCAAAATATATTTTATAATTTTATCAATAAAATAATAAGATATAAATTAATATCAAATGTTTTATTTAGAAAAAATATTTGTGTGGTGATTATTGGATTAATTCTGTATGAGTTGTGACGGGTTATATTTGGGGGTGGTATTATAATAGTGTGATGCACATGATTGTCATAATGATTTTTAGGCATTATATTATAGTGATATTTAGATCCACCATATGGATATATAGAAAAATATATTAATATTTTCTATTTACAAATATTATTAGTGATATATAGTGTTTTTATCATTAGAATGTCTTTCTGATAGTATGAGGTTTTTAGTTCATAAAACATGTTAAATTGGTTGGACACTATGCACTATATTCTTCACATGTATGGATAGGTTGGATGTTAAATGAGTAAATTGATTCTAATAATATGTATTAAAAATCATTATTTTAAAAAATAGTGTGTATATAGTTCCCTAGATATTTATGTCAGTCGAAAGGATATATATTTTCAACCCATTTAGAATAATATTTCACGGGGTAGAATTTTGAATCTAGATATATATGAAATCCGAGAGAAATAATGTAAGACGTTAAATACACAAGAGTAAGATGAAGGTAGATTTTATACACCTATTAATGATGAAAATATGTGGAATCTATAAGGGATAAAGAGTCCATATGAGTATACTTATGTTTGATATTGTCCACCTGATGCTTATTAACATGACATGTCATATGTGTACCTCTTGATCCATATTAGAGTACATGATATAGTTTTTGGAAACCCAATACCATTATGTGGGATATTGGGAACTCAATCACAATACTAGAATATATGAATAAAATTATATAAGATATTTCATTCCATATTTTGAAACGTTCTAAATTATTAATAACTCAATTATCAAGGCCAATTCCAATTCACTCAATGGTATAATTAGTATGATTCATGTGATTATTTATCATGTTATACTCATATAGTACATTAAAAAAGTATAAAATTGTTATTTTTTGGGATATATTAGTGTTGCTCTATGGTGTTTCATGCTCACAGTCTACACATGAAATCTAGTTATTGTGTAGACTTTGAGTTGTCCATGTATGTCATGGAAATGACCCAAGAACAAGGGAGTGGGATATAGTCTATTGGTGAGGATCTATAGACCATATCAATCGAAGGATGAGAATCAATATTAGTCTGCAATTTGTTTTATCATAGTTATTCTTCTTCTAGATAATATTTGATCAACCATTATGTGTTACTTTAATAATTTTATTATTGTTTGAATCATTATGAATGGATATATTTTCTTACCACATAGAGTATATTATTGTACTATTAAGAGCCATTATGATTTCATATTATTTCATATTATTATATATTTTATTTATTTTATGATATTTAATTATTTTTCTCATAATGATACTAATTGTATGAAATACATATATGATTTTATATAACCCTTTCCACTAGTTAGTAAAATATGGTGTATAACAATGTGTACCGAATGTAATCTAGTGACTTGGGTTTGGAAATTAATATATCGGTTCTAGTTTTGGGATCCTATAATGTGTTCCCAAGTATTTTTTCCTCTAAATAGGGTATATTTTGTTTTATGTGGTTCAAAATTTTTATGTAATTCATATTTGTTTATATATGACTCTTTTATAGGTGTAAATACATGTAAATAGGTAGTCAAAATTGAAGATATTTGAATTTATTTTTTGTAATTTATATATAGTTATAGATTATTAGGGTTACTAAAAATTTTATTTATTCATTATTTACTATATGAATAAATATTTTTATATATAATAATATTAATAGATTTTTAGGTCCACATAACATGTTCTTGCTTGTGTGTGATTTCAGGAATGGTTTGGAATGAAATAAAATGGGTTATCCATGTTATAAATAAAAAACGACTTATTCAATGATATCCTATATAATTTATTCATGTAATATTACATATTAGAACTAAATGTGGTGGATTCAATGAAATTTGTCTCTTTATAATGATGTCGCTGATAAGAACATATATTTGATGATATCCCTATAGTGGATGGTATGGATATGTATATATCTTATATGGATGATAGCCCTACAATGGGTTTTGGAAATTCATATTCCTTTGGTATATGAAATGTAAGTAATATATATTATTTCATGTCAGTTTTTTATAATGATATATTATTTATATACTATGTAGTGGTGCTTAATAATGATTTTATATAACTCAGATTAGTGATATTTGATTGTCATAGATGTTTGACATGGAATTATTTTTTTCTTCTCATAATATATATTCTGATATTTTATTATGAACCAATAGAGAATGGTTAACATAGAAAAATGTATCCATTTATATATGTTAAGAATAGTAAGATACTTTTTTATATGGTAAGGTTAAAGGGTATTCATTTGATAATGATATTATTAAATGAATAATGATATCCTTTTATTTTAATTGGTAGGAAGATTCAAATAGTGAATTTTTTATAGATTGACTATTATTCAATGAATTATTGGTCCGATAATTAGTCATGTGGACATAAGAATAATGTTTGTAACATTAGATTACATGTGTTGATCAGTATATTAAGTAATCATGAGAGTGTATTCCTACTTATTGATAATATTCAATCGAAAACAATCTATGGTATGAACTATGTAAGAGTGGATCATGAAACACACTCTTGTTAGAGGAACATGAGAGTGTGTTTTCATATTACTTGTTTACTATAAAATATATTATTGCACAAGATCCAACATGATGTGATGATCTTTGTGATAATTTTCAATGATCATCATTAAATAATTTTTTTGAACATTCAGAGTTGAGTGTTCTAGAAAATACTTCAAAATATTGTGAATAATTACTAATAAAAACAAGGATTCAAGGTGGATATCTTGATAATGATAAATAATAAATGATTATTGTGTATGAATCCTTCAAGATATATGGGTTATAATCGTTCTGAGTTTTTGTTCAGTACAATAAATTCATCATGGGTGTGTATGGATTTGAGATTTTCTAGGGTGGTGTGATGAGTAAGGTTCACTTTATTTTCCATGACTAGTGAAACTCAAGACTTTGGATTATTATGAGTCTTGTTGATTGACCATTCATGGTATTTTATTGAAGTAATGAATCACTTTTTTTAAGAGATAAACCCATTTCCTAAATATTAAAGTTTTTTGGGGCATATCTTATCAACAATATATGATATATTTGATAGATAATGGATACTAGGGGGATGGTCAATTGCGGATTGATATATGTGTAATAGTATATCAATATATTATTTTTGACAAGGGATGAAATCATTACTGGGTTATTAAAAATATAACCCGGGGTTATGAAGACTATGGTCTGATTATGTAGTTATATTATATGGTCAAATAAATGGGATCTATTTATGGATTTGGAGGGGAGTGAGATTCGTTGGTTAAATTAGGGGTGATAATGGATTGAGCAGCAGACTATGATTATTGAATAATCATATATATATTTAAATACAGTAATTAGATATCAATGGTATTATTTAATTTCTAATAGTATCATATAAAATACATTTATTTGGGACAATCAATGTTCATTTTTGTGAATGAGTTAATTTATCTTAAGATATAACCATTGTAAATTGGATATTATAACAATTTATTACTAGTGAAATTATATAGATTTAGTGTGGGGAACCAAAATGGATATATAACGTATATCATATCACATGATATTTCTCCACTAAAATGGTGTTCGTGTGTCTCTAAAGGGACGAAATTAGTTTATTGGTGAATTCTAATATTTATAAATTATCGATCTTGGATAAAGGGGACTCTATGGTGAAGATATCACAATCAGATGCTTATAGGTATGTCCCTTGTATTGGGTGAATTATTTTAAACATCAAACGTTCATTCTTTGAATAACATATAGTTAAATATATTTTTGTTTCATGAATGTTTATGGTTGTAATATACTATAACATATTTCATTATAGAAAAATATCAAAATGTAATTATTGAACTATGAAGTGCATATATAATAAAGGATATTGGTATATTTTATTTATATAATTTGGATAGTTTTTTTGAATGTTAATCAACAATCGGGTTTTTTTACATTTAAGAGAATATAATGACCTATTCAATTATGATAGGCTTAATGTGAGGGTAATGTTAATCTATTTAATCTAAATAATTAGGGTTAAAATGATAGGTATGTGCTTAAATTTATATACAAGTTTACATTATTTTGTTGTACGCCCTTCACTTCAAATACTGGAGTTCAACGTTAAAAAATTATTAAGTTAAGAATATTATCATGATCAAGAAATCATTATTTATATATAAAATTTATGGATCATGAGGGTATGATAATGGCTGAGCTTTGGGATTACATTTATACAACTGGGGTATGATTATAGTATTTTTCATGTAATAGAATAAAATGATGTGAAAATTTTCATGGGAATCCCATTAATGTTATGGTTGTTGTATATTATAAAGGAAATGAGGATAGTTTGTATGATTTAATAGTTTATCTAGTATATGTGTGGTTTTGGTGTATCATAACATAAACAATATATGGGATGTGATTGTGAATTGGATATCATTGGATGGTTTAGTCTGAAAAGCATACACATGGATGATTCTTCATGATGAGAAATTATATAGTTGGAAATTCATAATGACCCACATTTCTGAGATTCCATTGAGTAAGATAAAATACATGACTCATGTAAAATTGGGGTTGGGGTGAATTTAACGTTAATTTTCTGAATAAAAATGATTGTTTATAACAATTTTTTATACTAAAAAGGATTTTGTATTTAGAGATATAGTTTGAAAATACCCTAATAATATTTTTGGTATTGGGCATAGGATTAGGCTGGGGTAGATGTAAATGGAGGCTAAAATAACCCTAGTAGAGGATATCAGAATATTAGAATCCAACATTCGGTGATAGGATGCTCTGTTAAGAATTTAGTGGAGACCACTTGAACTCTAGTGGCCTTACAATATGTTCAATGACTGATAGTGTACGTTAGGTTCCCTCAAGTGTCTTTTTTATAAAATGGTGTAAAGTGGATATATACCACTTCTATTTTAATGAACCCCACTTATAGGGTTTAAAATTGATCCAATTTAACAAGGGGTGGTCTAGAGCCTCTACCACATCAATATCTCTTCTTAATTCAATAAATATAAGATTATCTATATTTTTAGTAAATATTTTTTTGGTATACTCATTCTCCCGTCATACACTTCACCATCCACCTATTTTTATCCAATTTTAGTATGGTTTGATTTTAGGATTTGAGATAGATTTCATTTGATAATAGTTTAGTAATATTTGAAATAATAAAATATATTATATAGAGATTAGAGGATGTTGACTAATAATAATCATATTTCATCAAAAATTTTATTTCATAATTTATGTTACCATATTGATTATTACATATATTTTATCAGTTTTATGTGTATGTTATTAAAGAAAAATAATTCAATTTGGAAATACAATTTTTATTGGGAATGGGTGTAGATTAGAGTAAACCACAACTTTTTGTATGTGATTTTGGATAGTATACAATACACAGTGACATTCCAATTTCATTTTTATTAAATAACTAATTATGATGTTAATAATAATTTTTAATAACTAAATTAATATATCCATTTTATTACATTATGACATGTAGACAAGGATGATTGTCAGTATTGGATTAGATATACTTTGAAATGCATTATGCCTACATATCTCGACGAGTTACTCTATGATGCGGTAGTTGGTGCATTATTTTTTATATTTTATAAGAGATTGAATTTCCTTGATGATATTATTATGTTGTTATGAGGGTATGAATTACTTGAAATGGATCAATGGTCAGATCCTTTCGATGATAAGATATATTTGTGTTCTGTTAGGCTCATAAAGGGTCCTTTAGGTGTCATTTATTAATCACCTAGAAATTTAACCTTATTTTTACTATAGAAACTTCAATTATAGATAGAAATTGGTACCCATAGGGTTGACCCATCATAATAATGATATATATGAAAAAATGAAAGACTGATGGAAGAGATCACGATATTCCACTTGAGTAGAAGTTTTGGGGTTAGTCAATGTTTTTGTCTCTTGAGTAACCTAGTCCAAACTAGGTCACACATGATGGGTATTCATTGGTATTATGATATTTTTTTTTGATATGCTTGTTATTTCATTTTCTGATAGGGAAAAGGATTATATATTTTTTGTTTTAGAACAAATAAATTTAATGAAGCTATGAGGGATACGGAATATGGTACACCAAATTTATTTAACAAAACATCAAAAAATACCATGTTTTTCCATTAAGAGAATCACTTATCTCCATCAATATATATATAAAGTTGGAACATAGATAATGTGGAGTGGCATTTTTTGGCATTTGGTTCACCTACACATTGATAATATAATGATAATACAATATGGAAATGTTGGTATACCAGAATCATTAAGAACATATCATGATTATAATATTCATACATGACTCATTATCCCATAGTTTACGACCACACACAATTTTAAATCTCGCTACTATGTTAACACAAGATAACTCATCGATTCCTTAAAAAATAATTAAATGTTTTGTATATGTATTTTTTAAACCCTGAATGGTGTGTAAATATTATTTTTTTACCATAAATATGTCATTAAATTTACCATAGAAATTCTGTGGAATTTTTTAGTGTTCATATAATCACTTTTTTGTGCACAATGGATTTTCATGTAAGGTATGTATTTATAAATAAATTTTTTATATAAAATCCTTTCTGTGTGTACCTGTTGGTTACATAATTTCCCATATGAAAGTAATTATTTCATATAAGCCTCCCATTATAACAAATACCTTTTCTCATATATAATACTTCTTCACTACTTATTAATGAAGATAATTCTTTATTAATAAAAAAATCCACCTATAAAAAATTAATCATGAAAACATTGTGATTTTATAAAAAAAATTACATTTTGTTCATGAACGTCATCATGTATGCGGTAATGTAGTTTTGTATCCCCATCTTCAGTACAAGATAGTGTGTGTGGCCTATGTGTGGCTCCTTCATTTACTCTAATTTATAATTAATCCCTCTATGATATACTTTTATCCCCTCTAGATAATTTCTGTCTTCAATACCACATGATAATCTATACACATGAAAATTATAAACATGATTTTTCAACAAAAACAACCCAAAATCAAAGACAACATATATTGATTGGTTTATCCAAAAAAGATATTTCCCTTTATGTTTTTTAAAACAAATTGATATTAATCATCGACTTAGAGAAAAATAATTTATTTTTATTTTTTCAAACAAAATTTTCTCTATATAACTACAACATGTGATCAAATACTTACATTAACATTTAATATAATCACAAATGATTCTTAGTTGATGAGAGAAATAAGTTTAACATGAAAATAATGTTGATGAATTAATTCATTACTTTTTTAGGGTAACATAGTGCTTGATATCTATTCTCACCACATGGTGCTTCTCCCCTACATGTTCTCTCACCCTAATATAACAACGAACAAATCAACCTTTGTCTCAACTTTTTATTGATTCTTAGTCCCTTTACTGATATCAATAATACCTCTAACTTTATAAATGAAAATAAATTAGAATTTATATTATATAAGATAAATAATATTATTGGATTATGGTGAAATAAAAAGATTCCTAGGATATTTGGGGATCCATATTCATATTATTTCCCTATTGGGGTTTCACTTCTTCTACCATTTCCTTAATTTAATACATTTCATATAATATTTGTATAGAATATTTAGTGTTTATAATATATTCGACAATTATAGAGATCACTAAAATACAATATATTTTAATCATATAAATGATAAATCCAAAAGGATATACTACACCACCCAACGATAACTTTTTGAAATTTTTTGAATAGATAAAATATGCATACATATATCAAAATAAATCATATCATGATGATGGATAATAAATGAATCTAAAATTAATTGTTTCCACTGATATACGGAATTTTTATTTTATTAAATGTATTTGAATTTTATTTATATTAAATTTGAAATATATAACATGAAATGTAAAAATAATAATTGGGTCATTTCAATGTTAAATATAACAGGCTCTTGATGATATGTCTTTATTCCATGATGTTTTCCTATTAGTAATATATATCCCTTGATAACATTATCCGAGTAGTGAATAAAATATTTATTTCTCGTAAATCCTCTATTAAATAACTTTTTATATTATCCTTCTCATATTTGGATTGTGTGATCAACATTTCATTCCTTATTTATGTAACTTAAAAATAATGGGAGTTGATCTACTCACAAGAGATAGACATTTCTACCACACATCTCAAAAATTATGTAAAATTATATCATTATGCATGATTGAATTTACCAAATATTATTAAATCAAAATATAATATCACCATAACCCTTTGATCAATTTATTTATTGATATATGTATATATATATATATATATATTAATCAACCATATCAGGCTAATGACTATGATTCTTTATATTATGATCTAGTTTTAATACTTTACTTTATCCAATAAAGACCCTTTATCCTATAATGTTTATTCTTTAATAAAAATATATTATTATGATCTTCATTCACAAGAAATACATATATATACTTAATGAAAAATTCTTCTTTGGGAAATCCATTAAATATTGTTGATTTGAAATCTATTTTGAAAACCTCTAAACTACTTTCCACTATTTTGTCCATGAATAATAAAACTATTTCTGAACTAGCCGCATAAGAAACTATTTCATCCCGATCTATACCATCAATTAAATGGAATTAAATTCCTATAAGATTATACCTATTCCAAATCCACATGAAATATTTATTTAGATTTTTATGAAAATTTTATTTGTTCTTAAATAAATTCATAAACCATCAAACTCAAAACAACCATAAATTTCCAATTTTTCTAATGTGATTGTAAATTTGTTAAACCTAATTATATTAATTATCAACCAATTAAAAAAATTGTACTTAACAAATATTGTAGTGATTTTTTTGCTAAGATTTGATTTTATTGTTTACAATAAATTATTCTGATCACTTGATTTTTTTAGATCGAAAAAATGTTCCATGATATTTGGAATATTTATAGTGAATATCTTATCTTTATTCTCCTAATTATTAGTATTTTATTGAAAAAATAATCATCCATTTGTGTTCTGTGTGATAAAGTAAACCCTTTTCTACATTCTTCTAAAACATATTTACTACTTTGTAGAAGATTATGCCCATTTTACAAAATAATGATGTCATTGAATTCCATATTTATTCCATATTATTTTTTTAAATCCATGTATTCCCTTACCTTAGATGTGTGCAAGAAGGAATATATTATCTTATATATAATACTATACCTTATATGATTAAATTTATTGAAAATAATTCACTTACATCCAATAATGTAAAATTATTTCTTCATCAGTCTCTTCTTATACAACATATTGGGTGGAGTCATTTCTAAAGCTTGATATAATATATCAATATTAAAAGAATGGCTATTATTAGATAAATTTCAACATAATCATCTCTAGTTGAACAATATTTATAAGAATATTTCTATCAATATTTTATATAATAATTTATCTCACTTCAACTACACCATTCAATTTAAGAGTTGGAATTTCAGAAACATCATGCCTTATCCTATACATCAAATGAAAATTTCCCACCTGGATGATGTTAAATTAAATTACATTATCATCAAAAAATTATAAAATTTTATTATCAAGCATTATTTAATTCTCCAACTCATTATGGGTAATGAAACTAATTATTTAATAATTTTTTTGACAATCAGTAACCTTTCCATCCAGTTTTTATAATTAATAAAGAGTATATAGTATCTCTTCCCATAAATGGATCCTAATGATATCAACACAAACATATTAACATGCAGTAATTAAATAATACTTGTCAATTTACCATAATTTAAATTCATTACATTATATAAAAAACCCTTTTAAAAAAACATCACACATGATTTTATAATGAAATTATAATCTAGGGATTTCACAAGGTCCATAACACTTCGCTAGATCATAAAAGTAATTTTAAATATAGTTATTGTGTTTTATATTTGATAATATACATTCATATTCCATAGATAATAGTCACATATCAATTTTTTCAACAAATATGATATATATTTTCCATTATTTAGTCCCCATTTATTACTAATTCCCCATATTAAGAATTTAAAATTAAAATTTTCCTTCTAAAACTCACTACAAGTCATGAGTCACATGGATGACTCACACACATTTCCTTTTAACCAATACCATTAATAAACTATATATCATCAGATCTCCTGTGTTTAACAAAAAATTTCTTATTCCCTAATTGAATACATTTCCAAAAATTACTTGACCACAAATCCCATAAAACCATCTATTTAGTTTAATATTTATATTTCTAGGTCTGTATTTACTATCATAGGGGATGTAGATTCACTATAAAGAATCAATACAGTAGTACAATCTAAGACTCCTTTGGAAATATCTATGGCCACTAAATTCATATATCTATTTTATCCATTTCTATTTAATCTCACCAGTCAATGATTGGTATATTTTATCCTCTTGTAATTTGGATTTAGATCCATTATATTAAAATGTTACAAATAAATTTCCTTATTTTCATCAATCTAGATGATTAAATAAAGTGTGGTGTGAAACTACATTGGTTCTCTATTGATACCTTCTTTTATATAATCATTGAGTAATACCATTGAAAATTTCTATATACACCACAATAAAAGTAGAATCCATTCAATATTTACCTATAATGTTGAATTTTTCTTAGTTACCTTCATTTATCTAATGCCCTTTTGTATATATTTTCAATGTAACCAAAAATATTTGTATATACCATATCATCAAAAATAAAAATACATTGTCTATGGTTTATTACTATGTGTTTTTATATATCTAGTGTCTCATTGGGAATTTTGAGTGTTCTTATCCAGATTAACACCCAAATAAACTACTAATTTAATAGTGGGTTATTATTTATTTTATTGAAATAATATGGCCTAATTATTATTATAAAAAACCCCATACAATATATTTTTATATGATGATAATTTTACTCATTTTTTAAATCATTTCACTTTTAGGATTAACCTTCATGAATCTCCTTTTACTTTTTGATATCCAATTCAATTTTATTTTATAATGTCATACCAATAGACAAAAGTCTCTATCAATATTATTTTCATCATTAGATAGTGATGAATTATCCAACAAGATATATGACATGTTTGACTCAATCATTTAGGCTTGTAATCAACACATCAATATACAATTCTTATCTTTGAAGTTGAGTTTATAGTCAATATCATTCACAAATAATTATTAGTATTTATATTTGTAAATTTCATTTCCCAACGACAAATCAATATTCAATACGTCATATTTTTTCATAAAGTGTATAGCATTGCATACCAATATATTAGCTTCCATTGTCATGAATCTACATACCTCTATCTCATCAACAAAATTAGTTAACTCCTCCTTAAGATCAATTATCACTTTATCCTATACGTCAATATTTCTATTAAACTCCCTTTCTTTTGAATTAAAAATTTTATCCAAAAGAATAACTAATTTTTAGGTTTTTTCTAATCCATCTATGTTTTTATCCACTAGTGAGAACAGTTTCTTCTAGCTGAAAAAGATTTTATGTTAACTCATTATACATTTCATAATTTTTTATAACATATTCATGTGATCATCATCATCCTCATCATTATATTAAAACATAATGTGAAATTTTTCATTGTGGTTCTAACCTTTACACCCTAAAGGAAAAAATGTGAAATTATCTATTATAAATTTTATTCCCCACATTATTTATCGGAGTAAAATATTTACACAACAACATCAAAATATTTTTCTTTTTCATTATTCTGATTGTAAAATTACTTCAAGATTTTAATATAACTTTTTGAGAGTTATATTTTTATAGGTTTATTATCATTATTCCCACAAAAATAAGAAATCAGAGTATTGTGGATAATGTCCATCATTAACACATTTTAATCATTATCCTTTAATGTTGGTACTTTTGGTTTATATCAAGGTCTCAATATTATCTTAATTTTTTTGATTTTATATTCATCAAGGGTTAATATGAGTTTAGACATATCCTATAAAATCTCATTTACATGATCAATGAATTCATCAATAGCTTCATTTGGGTGAATCCTCCATAAACTGAAAATGTTCCATAAAATATTAAATTTTGAATCTCATATGTTTAAGTCACCATCAATGATATGAATGTTTATTCTCACATAGATTTAAAGAATTTACATGAAATAACATTCATGAAGATTGTGTTTTCCAATTATTTCGTTAATTTATTCATGCCCTTGATTCATAAATCAAACTCTTTATGATCTATTTTGGATATTTCTCCACTACTGATACTGAATGATAACCTATGAATGATTGATGTGTTAACATCCATTACAAAAGATTTTAAATTTTATTGAACATAATTATTTAATTTTTTAATTTTATTTCCATATTCATTTTGAATCCCTTTTAAACAAACTTATTCTAATACATAATCTAATAGATTAATATTGATATCTTAAACCATTATCTTGGATACCACTTAAAGGACCCATGAAATTAAAATTCCATGATAGTGCTGAATTATTGTATTTATACATTCTTAAATTATCCATCCCTGATGATTATATTAATTTTTGATTTGAAAATCCTATATATGTAAAAAAATTATATGAAATGATAAAGCATGAGATGATGGTCAAATGTAATTTTTACTAGGTCCACATGAAATGGGATATCCCATGGAGAATATAATTGTGATGTGCTCATGTACTAGAATCACTAAGAAATATGTCTGTTTAAAACAATTGGAATAGAATCATTTACCCCTATTCTATAGCCACTCAATATTAATGAACCCAATTATCTATCCATCAATTTGTACTCACATTCACCTTATAAAATACATTTGTTATAGTGGATCAATATTGTTTACACCACAAATTCCATTTCATTATTCTATTTATTCAAAAATATTAGAACATTCAATTTTCAATTTAAATAATAGAAAACAACAATTAGGTCCACAGAAACCCATTTTTTTAAAAAATAATGTTCACTTTTGGAATATTATTATATACACTTATTAGAAAATTTTTTATTCAAATAAAAAATGATTCCCATGAAAATTACCATATATAAAGAATATAATCACAAAATATTTTCATTAAAAATCATACCATTTCTCTTCACTAAGTCATCTATAATGCTTAATGACTTAATCAGTTCCCTATTTATAAGAAAAATCCATCTTGGAAACATGCACCATGAAAATCATTGTGACCTTTAAATCATTCATTGAGTTCATGAACATCGTTGTGTAAACAAAATTACATTTTTCACTTTTATTCCTATATTTGTGAGATTTTATTGACCGAGAAACCTTCTTGTTTTACATATTCATTTTTTCCATCAAGGACAAACATCAAACTCCAACAGATCAATTACATGGTTTATACCTCATGGTCTTCTCTAATATGGATCTTTTTAATCATTTTTATAAATAAATAAAATCCCAAATCATAAACAAGATACTTTAATGGAGTTTTTCTTATGATATGGATGAGTGAGATTACTGCAAAATTATCGCTTCACCATGGGGTTTATTATGTTGTATGAGATATGGAATGTATTAATAAAAAATTAACTATAATAGTATATAATTTGGATATATAAATGAGTTGAGTGATATTAAATAAGGTGGTAAAAATTGAAGTTGAGTAATGACATGCCAAGAGATGCGAATCAATTAGGTTAGATAGTCAGAGGTTGAGTATGTGATCTATTTCTTGGAATAATAAGTAATGATCAAACTATTTTATCTTTAGAGGGATGAATTCTATGGAAGATGAAAATTCGTATGATGTATGATAATAATATGGGTATCCCAATACATTGAATCAGTGTATAATGTTTTATAATAGACATATTATATGATTAATGTTAATAAGATGTGTTATACATGAGTTTTTATTGGTCATAGAAAAAGAAATGTATTTTAAATAGCAGGTTCCCATTTTTATAAATCCCATTATTCAATCATGGGGTTGTTGTAGTATACCAATAAAACAAAGGGATATATTAATATAGTATATATGATTTTTGAGATTACAGAAGTATTTTAGTTGTGTATTATATCATCATAAATAGATATGAAAAATATTATGTAGATATTTTCATTCTATTTTGAGTATGATGGGATAAAAGTGGGTATTTATATAGAGATCAGTGATGTGAAATGATAGATGATTGATATAATGTTCTTATGAGATTATGTATGATTGATTCATGACACCGATTATAAACAATATTTAATTGGATAAAAATCAATAACATGATGCCTATATGGTCAATAAAGGTTGATACATTCCACATAATAATCCTAACTAAGTATGAAGAGGATGTTTCCCATCGAATACATATGACACTAGATGGTATATATGATCTACATTCAATACTTATAGGAGTTAATTTCTTGGATATGGTTCGTATATTCATTATTATTTAGAAAACATGGATACATGACACCTCATCCTTATTACTTTTTCTGGGATGGAATAATGACACATGATTTCATTGAGTGGAATATTTTTAAATCCCTAAAAAATGTTATTTGAAAATGAACGTCTATGGAGAACTCTATCCCACAATCCATGATGTTATAAATTAGTTATGAGTTAAACATCAATGAGGATGTTTAATATACACGATGAATGTGGATGTTTGCATCATATTTTCATAAATTATATGGATTAAATATTGTAGATTTTATTATTTGGTTCACAACTGGTGGATTTCTACTGTTATTTATGATAACACAATGCATGTTAACCCTAGAGAATTAGATGATGTTTTTTGAATTACTAGTAATTGAAAAGGACTTGAGAAAAATTTTAGAGATAGAGTATCTCACTGTGGATTTAGATAATATCCTAAGGAATGGTCAAGGATGGGTAACCACATACCAATTATTATATAAAATTTGTTCTTAAATATTTAATATGATCATCTATTTTTTTCAAATTATAATATATCTATATCATTACATATGGTTTGACTTTTTATATAGATTTTCTATTCATTATGGGCTGTTTCCTCTATGATTTTGTATTGTTTAATGTTACTTCCCAGTTTCGGAGTGTTATGTTACTTAGTTGTAATTTAATTTTAGAATACTATACAAAATTTTTCCCACATAATGTAATACTAACCTCATGATTTTTTGGGAACATTAATCATATTGTGAGATATGTCGGAGTATATGTGGGTACCCAAGAAAGGATCTATAAATGGTTGTTAGGATATGGAAATTATAGATTTTATTGAGAAAATTTATTATAAAAAACATGATAAGAACCATTTATTATAATATTAAATGAATTATAAATAATTATTATATTATTCTATTTATATTAATTGATTTTACCATATAATAGAAAATTATCATTTGAATTAAAAAATTACAAATATATAATTATAAGATGAATGGATGTATTATTAATATAAAACATAAGTAATTTAATTCATCATTAAGGTATAATTTATAATATGGAAGGTATTATGGATTTGAAAAGATTTTGAAACAATAGAATTGATATTTAATGTTTCTAATTTTCTTAAATGACCAAAAGTAGTTATATTTTACATTAATTATATGATTTATATTAACTAGTTGTATCATTCTGAGATTTTATATACCTTTTTGGTTAATTATTGACTTCAAGTAATATTCAGATATATATTTTTTTAGTATTATAAAACACATTTGAATCACCATTAATTAATTTAAAAAAAAATTCATAATTATTAAAAAAATATTCTCTCTAATATTTTATTTGTATAATATTTTCATGAACAATTCCTTTCTATCTATAATTTTGATATTTTAGAAATAAGTGTATTTTATTCTTTATTAACATCACATTTATTGTAATTTCCACTATCCCATTATATATATGATAACATGAATTTTATACTTATTCATTGCCTCATGAAAATAGATTCATTTTAAATTAATCATAAGAATAGTACCACACCACATTATATTCATCACGTAACATATCATTTTTCAAGAATAATGTTCTTATTTCTAATTTTATTTTTTATTGTTTTTTATTTTACAAATTATTACAATTATAAAATTTCGGAATTTATTTTAAGATATTTCTTCGACTCATAGTCCTCATCACTACCATTACTAAAAATTATATCATAGTTAGAACAAAAATAACATTTATCCATATTATTTAAACAATTTTGATAACTTTTTCACTCATATTAACAGTTTTTATAATTTATCTAATTCATTGATTACAATCAAGAATTTCATCATCATATTTGAGATCATGTTGTGAATATTTAACCCCTAATTTCAGGCACGTAATTTCTATTAACCAAGTTAACATGATTCAATTTTTAGGATTACAAAAAAATAATCTAACATAATTACATAATATATTGGATAATGAAGGAACACCTAGAATATGTTAATACCATTTGAATATTTTCTTGTGTGAATTACAACACATTTAAAATGGGAGGGTATAAAATCATTATATACATTACATTCAAAATTTTTAATGTTTTAAAACAAAAAACCATCATCATATGTTAGAATGAGTTACCTTTAATATCCTTTAATAATTATTGAATATCCAATAAGTAGGAAAATAGAAAAAATGAAGAACACCGCTATTAATATCTATTATAACTGAATGAAATTGGATACATCATTTCATGGAATGAAATAATTTTTATTCCTAGAGATAAATAACATCATTAATATTTTATGTATTCTTTGGAATTAGCATAAAAATGATAAATTTTTAACAACTTTTATTAGAAATCTCTCTTTTATGAATATATAACAAATATATTTTAAAAATAAAATATCCATTAAATTTCATGAAGAAATGTAAATTTAAATAATCCCTTCAATGATTATTAATTTTAAATTCCTATATAATAAAAATAATATATCCAAAACCATGATCATCATATTCAATGAAAATATTATCTTTTTATATTATTCCTTCATCTCACACAACCACATATATATCATAAATAAAAAAACCAAATTTGAAAATTTAAAAATTATTATTTTCAATATTTATTGAAAGATATAATTATAATTTCATTTAAATAAAACCAATTCTTTGACATAAAAAAAATTCTTCAAAAAATGATGTTAACACTAAAATTTTATTAAGAACAAAAAATAACATTCTATTTTATAGGATTTGGTAAAAAAATTCACCTCAACTAAAATAAAATTATTCATGGGTATTTAAGGTTTCCCTAGTAAATGGGTTATTTCATCATCCAATATATCAATTACATGAACCTCATGGATGATGAAATCCTATTTCAGTGGCACATGATTTCAATTATAGGTGTCACATGCTGAAATTCTAAAGTATGAACATGGTCTTCGATAGCTTGAATACCACATGACACCAAGAGAAAAAAATAATATAATATCCCTAGAAATTACAATATAATTAATATTTAAAATAAAGTAAATAAATTATATATCATTCAATGAAGGTTATACTGAATTATCTTGTGTCATACACAATGACATTATTGGATGACATGTAGTACATGTATGTCAATGTTTTACTAAACAATAGATTTTTTATAAACACAATATTATTTAATATAATAAGAACGACCTAGCCCTTAAATTATAGATATGTAGTAGTATTAACTATGTTATTAAACTATATGGTTTATAAAAATATAAAATTAATTCATTGGTAATAAATTTATAAGAAATATATATATGAACCAATTTAATATAAAGGAAATGTTTTTTATTTAGAAAGTGTTTTATCGTAATAAATAAAATAAATTAATATCATTGAATAAAATTATTGAATTTTATATATAATATATTCAATGAAATAATTTTTATATTCATCCCATTTTTTTTGAAAATCCCAAGATAAGACAAAATCTAGTTTTATCCTTAAAATTTTATTTTTCTAGAGGCCTTTTTAATGTGTTTTAATGGGCAACCAATTTTAAATATTAATTTCGAAAATTTTATATTTATTATAAGTAAAATATAAATTTTATTTTAATTAGGGATATAATAATTATATTAGTGTTCATTTTGGATATTTTTCAGTGAATATTTAGTTTTTGGTGAATAGTGAAAAATTTCTAAATTTTAATTCATAACTATTTTTCATCTAATTTATTTTTAGGGATAAATTATATTTAAAATTTGTTTTAAATAAATATTTTAAATTAATTAAATAATTTAATATCATTAATTTCATTCTAATCAATTTAAAATTTATATTAAAAGTGAAAACATAGTAATATTTTGATCCTTTAACTTAAAAAATATATATATTCCTTATTGTATGTAGGATTAAATTTGAATTAATGTCTACCAATTATATTATTTTAATCATGAAAAATGTATTTTTTATATTGAATAATCATAATATATGATGTATAATATGTTTAACATTATTTTTTTACAAATTACTATTGAATTTGTTGAAAAATAATTACAGTTATTAAGAGAAAAAATTGCTTCATTATAGACTAAACCATAAAATTAAGAGACAAAATGACATATAAACATCTCTAAAATCCATTTTATGGTCATATGTTTAACCTATAATAATATTTATATAATTATATTCATTATTGGAGACACATTTCTGGGGAATAACGTGGGTAGATTTCTGGATTAGTTGTTTTTCAAGAATGCCACTCTAAGTCCACTATAAAAAGGAACTCACCACTACCACTTATTTTCACACCTAATGCCCTTTATATCTAGTAAAACACCCTAAACTAAAATACCAATATCACTCCCCCAACATATAATCCTCTACTTTGTTTTAAATATTATCTTGAATCTGTTTTAGTATAAACCAGAATGAGTTACCTAAAAATGATGTAATATTATTTAATTTATATTTATGTACTATTTGTTACAACACACATTCATTTATTATTATTAAATTAATTTATAATATCATATGTATCCTCAATATATTGATACTGTTTTTATTTTATGTATTCTATCTATTCCTACACACAGTTCCATCTTATGGGTAACAAATATATTGTTTGTGTACGAAAATATATCACCACATGAAATGATGTTGTTCATTTTTTTCCTTTACCACTTATCGTGGTCTATAATTATGAAGGAATTTCTATTTTCATAAGATATATAGGTTATTTATATTATCTTGAAAATTATTTAGTTATTTTATAATACATACCTTCATGAATTCCATTTGTGTAAATGGTAAAACAATTTGTTAAAGTGTGGTCTACCACCTCCTAGAAGTTATGTGACTTGTCCACACTATACATGGAATGTATAAATTATTAATTTAATAAAAATATTTTAAAATTTTAAAATATATAATATAAGGGAATTATAATATTCATATAATTCATTTATAGTTTATGATATTAAATATAACAATGAAATGCAAGTAGCGTTCAGGTGTATATAAAACAAACCATCTCCAGGAATGATGAATTTCATTTCCTATCTCTAAAAATTACAAATTAATATAGACACACATATAATGAATATATATAATATTTACATAATGGTTTAAATTATTTAAATGTTTAAATAATTATATAGGTATTAAGAACCAAAATAACATGTTAAAAAAACCCATCAATGTAGGAAATTAACCCACATAATCGTGAAAATAATGAATGTTTATTAACAAACAGTTAATAAGATATTACAAGATGCCAATATATTATATCATAAATATTAACATTTTTTTAAGTGACATGTTTTAAACCAATATACTGGAATATAATGGCAGTTTAATTGAATAGAAATATAATCTAAATGATTCATATCTCACTTTTCTTTTCCTTTTTACATCATACTAATTTTTTATAGTGTATCTACTATCCATATTGATATTTTATATCATTATTTATTTTATCTTAATTTTATTAAATTTTTAATTTGATGTCATCTCCTTAATAAGGATTATGATTAAAATGTTACTAACTAGTAAGGGACTGCGTCTCAATTTTCATTCTTTTATATATACTTTATTATTATGTACCTAATTTCATATATATGTTGTATATAATACCACATTAACATATACTATCATGATTTATTAATTATTCAATATATTTTATTTTAAATATGAATTATTAAATCAATGTGGATTTGTATAATGTGTTACCATGTGGAAATGAATTTGATTACCCAATTTTTTTTCTTTGGGTTATATTATTTCCTTCTTCTAGTTAATACTATACGATTATGTGTGTAGTAACATTGTACTAGATAATTTTTTATTTCAAACTATTTTATTTGAATTTAACCTTAGAACACATTATTCATTTTATGATGGATGATCAGTAAGATGTTTTCATTTTTTCAAGGATTCACATAACAACCTCAGTTGTTTCGAGATTGTTTACACATGATTTTCTAATAGTGTAAATTAATATATATTTCTTTAAAATAACATTCATTTATTCACCTATGGTTTTTCATGACTTTCGAAATGTAATGTTACAATTTTCCCACTCTTTGGTTCCCAAAATGGCTTAGAAAATGATTTTATGAAATCCAGGCAACATTTCTCCATTTAGTCGGAGAACATGTTTTCTTCAAAATAAAATGTTTTATAAAAATGTATTTATCCATTTAAAAATGATTTAAAAAAATAGTCGCATTTTTTTTACAAATGTTTTTAATGGAACATTTTTTGTCTCTATCCGAATAAAAGATTTTTTAACCATTTTATCATTCATGTGGAATGTTATTTTTACATTGTTAAAAATGTAAATACTTACCCGCAATAATTTCATTAAATAATCTATTTGAAGCTTAAAAATTTTATTTTCAAAACAAATTTTTAATAAATTATATTTTTATATATGATTTTTCTTAAAAAAATTAAATTCAAAGGTATGTTTATCTCAGGAATTGATTTAAAAGTACTTTTTATAGTATTAGAAATCATCAATGACAATAACCCTTTATTCTACCCCACTCGTGATATGATTTATTAAATCTATAATTTTTATTCTTCTAGATGGTTTATGATTTATTTGTCCAAGTGTAGTATTGAAATTAACTTCCTTTGTTCTTTTGTTAGCCCCGTGAATTATTAAATTTCTATTCATTTTTGAACATTAAATTTCCCCCCAAATAAACATATAATTTATCAATGATATGACTAATTCCTAAACATTATACCATTATTACATACAGATTAACATTAAATGTTTGTTCATATATAGGAAAATATTTCTAAATCTAAATCTTCTACTCAGTCTGGATATATGGTATGGAACATTTTTCGAGAATAAAATATATTATTCTATATATAAGGAACATGTTAGATAGGTACGACATAGGAGGGGCCCTATTACAGATAGCCCCTAGATGCATCAGAACTCTCATGGGATCAAAATGTATTCCTTTATTAATATAAAGGGTTTTTACCAATTATATTATAAACCATATTATGAATGTTATTTCCAGTAATGGTACCTTGTATCTATGAATCATGGGGTCCAATAAATAAGTGTTACCTTCAGTTTGATTAAATTATTATTATCCTTGAGATTTTTACTATGATAAAATATTTGGATTCATTTAATTCACATTTTATTGACTAAATTTCACTGTTCATAGTTATTTTACTTTAGATATTTATTTTGAATTATTAATTTAAGGTATTTTCTTCTCTATTCATTTATTACATTTACCTGTCAATTATGATTAATGATTATTTATTTATTCTTTTATGCTTAAACATGACTGAAAAATTTAGATCATCCTTATTTTATTTATTCCCTCAATGAATATTTGAAAAAAAGTTAAAATTATATGCGTGGATATGTAATATGGAAGAAGTAGATAATAAGAGGAAGAAAAAATATGTTGTAGTTTGTCTATTAATTTGTAATAAAAAACTCATGTATATATCTAGTTTTCCAAGATTACTATACTCTTTGGTCCATCGATACATGATTCCTCATAATCATTCCACTATAATAGTAGTGGATACCTGCTTTGGGCTTACTGTGGTCAGGACACTACAGTTGTTTTAAATGTATGTTTAGTGAAAACCTAGTAAACAAGATCATTGAAAACATAGAATAGGGAACCTTATTCCAAGTAAGAATTTGATTATATGTATAGAAGAACATCTTCATGTATTATAAGAATAAATATTATAAGGATATACTAAAAATACATCCATTCAGGATACTACAAGTGGATGTGGTGCAAGGATAGATGTATCTTTGGGTAACCACTATAAAATGGAGTGTGTGGCCTAACTAAAGTGTAACATGGTATATAAAAATGGTCCTTACAAACCAACTAGTTTTACACTCCCTGTAACTATTAAAAAGAAAATTCACTTTTTTTTACAAACCATTATGATGGAATTGATTCGATAATGAAAACGAATTACCCAGGTTAAACCTTAGACGAAGAATTACTTATGTTGAAAAAAAATGTTAATTTATTTATTGGGAATCTAAAATTAAATAAATGAAATATTTTTACAAATAAAATTTTAATTATAATAATCATGAAACATCTATGTATTTTTTTAAAATCAGAGAATCTCATATGTATTCATTCACTTTTCAGTGATGCATACCATCCTGATAATTTGAGAATATGGTTGACGATACATTCTTGGTAAAAAATGTATCCTTATGTTTTATGTGATTAATAAAATTATAGAGAAATTATGGATAATTATATATATTATTAGAAATGTTATTTGAGGAATAATATCTTTTAAATTTGATATGCATATGTTTATATATATTGATACACTTAAAGGTAAATATACAAATTATATTATTCAACATTTTATGAAAAGGTTGTATTGAAAACTATAGTTAATAGGATATTAATTTATTAAATTTCATGGATCTCAATCTCAATTTTGGAAGAATTATTGAAATTATATTGATACGGTTTTTTAAAAGTAAAATATTTTTTTCCAGGTGATAACCCATCATGTTCGAATGGTCCATGATACATTCACCCATGACCAAAGGATGATACATTTTTAGCACTTATCACTATCCTACATGATTTTCTAGTAAAATTTTCGGTATTTCTAGTTATCCAATTTGACAAAATATAAATAAATAATGAACCATTATTGTTAATTTTGAGATTTATAAATTAATGTATTAAAATTATTAGCATTTAAAACTATTAGAGATTAATTAGAAGACATGTGAATATATTTATGGTATTTACAATCCGTTAAAATTGTATATTTGTGCTTCATAAATAAAAATGATTTTATTATAGGATATCCATTTCATTGAGTTAAGGTTGAAAGAGAATTTGATCAAAGTAGAACCAAAGAATGGAATAGTTTATATGAAATTTAAACCTACATATTAAATATTTTTCCTTATATTCATGGATTAAAAAATAATTCATTAACCTTAGGTAGAGTATCTTAAACCAATAATGTCATACTAATACATTAATTTTTGGTGAACTGAGGATCTTTTACACAATTAATCGCTTATGGATTTTGGGACCTTAATAATCCATTGACCATTCTATTGTTTTTGATTGATGACCTGAATAATACCCTATAAATATTTACAATTCTCTTCCATGTACGTATCTCCCCATGCCATTAAACATAGAAACACAGTTATATGTTATTCCTTGTGACATTGGAACATCTCATTGACTATTTTCAAGATTATATTTGATTAACTCTTATTATTATTTTGTAATTAAATATAGGACTATAAAATTATCAAACCACATATTTTTAAGATCAATATTAAATTGTGAATACATATTATAAATAATGTGGGGAGGATGTAACACCCTGAAGTTCTAAAATAAGAAGATTGTATTTGATAGTGTGTGTGAGATATGAAACCAGACGATTAAGAGAATATAATATTCCATGACATTATAACATATTAAATATTGTAATTAAATTTAATTTAGGATATATAGTTTAATGTACCGGATATTGAGTTATCTTGTGTCACACAGACCTATGAGGTTTTTCGATGACTTGATTTACATGCAAGGTAATGTCTATGGAAGAATAATATATTAATAAAACTTTTTTATTCAATATATTAAGATATAACATTTCCATTATATTTGAGGTTATGAATAGTTTTATCTAAATTACTAAAATATATACTTTACATAAAAATATATACATGTAATTGGTAATCCATTTCATATAAATAAATATACGAATCAATAAAATATAATGAAACAGTTTTATGGTAAAAATTGTATTTTATCATAATAATTAAAATTAATTACTATTATTGAATGATAAAAAAGATATATATATATATATATATATATATATTATCTTTAATTAAATATTTATAATATTCATATCAAGATATAGATAATCAAAATATAACATTAAATCTAGTTTTATGTTTAAAAACTGTATTTTTCTAATGTGAAATTTTACCCCCTTTTAATAAAGATTCTATTTTTAATATAGTTATTGAAAAATTTCTATATTTACGTTTGAAAATAATTTTTATCTAGAGTAAGATAAATATTATCATAGGGTGATTATTTGTATTTTAATGTGAACATTCATTTTTTGATGAATAATGAATGTAATACTAAATTTGAATTCAATACTATTTATTAGACTAACTTCATATAAGGATAAATTATATTATAAATTGGATTTGAATTCACATTAGATAATGTTTACATAATTTTATCCAATTAATATAATTTTAATTCATTTCCCATTCGAAATGAATATAAAATCATTGAAATCTTATGAAAATTTTACTTCAAAAGAACACATTATCCTCCCAACAATGAGAATAACTTTAAATTAATTTATTCCAGTTATTGAATTGAATTTCAAAAAATGGTTTATATATTTTTAATAAAAATAATATATAATTTCTATAATTTCTACTTATTTTTTAAGGAAAATAATTTGGAATGCGAATATAATTAATTACAATAATAAATATAAAAATTTCATTAACGAGGGACTAAACATAAATATTTAGATCCAAAATGTCTATTAAGCATGAAAACTAAAAAATTTTATGACCATATTTAGACCCTATCATAAATTTTATATCTATTTTTTTTCATTATTGTGCCCACTTCACTTGTTAAAAATGTTAGTGGAATTCAATTCTTGAAAATGAAAAGAATATCACTCCTCCCCCAGTATAAAATAGGACTCACCCATCCAACTTATTAACACCTATCAGGCCCATTGGATCACTAAAAAATTTATTTAAATAAGCCCAAAATATTCATCCCCTCAAATTATATAGTGCAAATTGAGGTGAAATCTATACAAGAAGTTTGTTTTGTATAAACCCAAATATGTAACCTAAAAATGAGGCAACATTAGTGAGTTTAATTTATGTCTATTTTTTTTACCCACCATAGAAAATATTATTACTCCATGAAAATATTGTAAAATAAATTTCTCAATATACCAAAATATTATTTTTATGGTTTTTCATCCAAAAACTACACAAAAAACAATCTTATGTGTATCAAAATTACCATTCTTGTACGGAAAACTATCGAATCACAAAACAATGTTTCCATTTTTCCATTACAACCTATCCTTGTTGAGAATTATTATTAAAATTATTTTTTATATGATTTATATTATATTAATTTGTTCTTAATACATAATTACATATTTTATAACTCATAAATTCAATCTCTCCATTTTTGGTAATTATAATAACATCGTTTGTTGAAGTGTGTACTACCTCCTTCTTAATTCAATTTGAATAGTTCACACTATACCTAGAACATATAATGGATATTTTTAATAAAAAAATGGAATTATGTGACAAATATATGAGAATATAATTATAATATTCGTATATATAATTTAATCTTTAATCATTTAAATAGGAAAATGAAATGGAGGTAGTGTTCATTCGTATGTATGATCTCCCTTATCCAAGAATAATGAATTTCATTTCCAATAGCCTAACATTATAGGTTATTATAAATAAATATATAACACATATATATGATATTAAAATCATAATTTATATAATTTATATTATTAAATCCTAATCTATGTAATAGTTAGTTAAATAAAAATGTTAAAACATACCTGATAGACTAGAGAATTAAAACATGAAATAGGGAAAATAATGAATGACTGATAACAAAATCAGAAATTTTATATGTTAATAAGATCATATATAATATAAAATTTATTAGTAAAATTATTAAACAATTTTTCACCTTGTTTAAAACCATTTTTTTTGTAATTTAAATGATGTTCACTTGAAACGAAATACACGATAAGGGATTATTGTCTCACATTTAATTCTATGAGGCAAACACAATTTTCACCACTTACTTATTTTTTGTGGTGTATATTCATCCTCTTTTGAAATATAATATCATGAATCTTTTTATCTTCATGGTATATACTCTTTTATTTCATGATATCTCTTTATGGGGCCTATGATTGCAACGTAACTAAGTCTAAAGGGACTTCATCTCAATTTCCCTTGTCAGTGATAGAATTAATTGTTTTCCACATAATTTATTTTATATGGTCTAAATACATCCAATTTTACATGTAATGTCATGATTCATTAACTATTATTTTTTGTATTCTAAAGTTGAAATATTTATTCTAAATGTATTTTTTTAATAGTTAATAAGTGGAAAAGAATTTTATTACCCAATTCCTTTTCATTAGGGTTAAATACTTCATTATTACAGTTAATATGAAAATATTATGTTTTCAATCACTTTTTACTATCTATTTTTTTATTAAACTTATTTTATTTTGATTTAATTTTATTTCACCTAATCTATTAGTTTATTTTTTCTCACATCAACATTATGTTGTTTTCATGGGTTTACATTACAATCAGTTTTTTTGAGATTATTTAAACATGAATTTATAGTAGAGGGAATTATTGGATCATTGTAAAAAAAATTCATTAAATTTATTCTTATCTAGATAATCATTAATTCTCAAATTTATAATACCCGTTTACCTTTATTAAGTACTCATAAGGTTTAATAAAACATATTTAAAAAAAAATTTCTTTATGTTAATATTTAGTCAGGCAACCTATTTTCTTATAAAACCCTTGTTTTATAAAAATGTTTTAAAAAATATCATAAAAATTTCTACATGATATTTTCAATGTCATTATGAACCTCTTTTAAATTTTCAAATATTTTAAAATGATAATTTCTCTCAAATTTTGAACAAAGGAACACTTGTATGCTTTTTACCTTACAAAAGGAATGATCTTTTTATCTTGTATGTAATGTACTAATTTACCCTATGTCAATTCAAAAAAGATTCATTTACTTGTTTAAAAGGTTAATTATTATAGAAAATCTTTTCAGATGTGATTTTCAATTAAAATTTATTTCAAAATGGATTTAAAATGAAATATATATTTTCATTAAGAATTTTTTAGATGTAATTTTTATAGTTTTTTAGTTCATCAAAGGAAAAACACCATTATTTTACTATAATTGGGATATGATAGATTGATTCTATCCATATTATTCTTCTGCCTATTTTATAATTGAATTTTATAATTATAGTATTGAATTTATATTTCTTTATTATTGTATTATCCCATATGAAACATTCAATTTCCTATGATCATTGAACATAAAATTTCCCCCAAATAAAAATATAATTTATCATGTATATTAAAACTTCTTAAAAAATATAAAATATTAACATATGGAGTTTACATGAAATATTATTCTATATCATTTGAAATATTAATAAATATATATCTTCAACTCAATGATGATAATTTATAATGAAAATCATTCATTATTTAAATAAATTATTGGATATATGGTGAATGATTTTGATAGGTAAGGCATGGTTGGGACATGTTATAAATTTCCCATAGATTCATTGGTCATCACATGGGACAACATATGTTTCTAGCCTAACCTAATATGTTTTTACCATGTATGTCATAAATCATCATGTGAATGGTCTTTATGGTAAAGGTACCATGTACCTAGTAATCATGGCCTTGAATAAATAATCATTTCCATTATTTTGGTTTAGTTATTATTATACATTATATTTTCACTGTGAAAAAGCCTATGGGTGAATTTCATTCTAAATATTTTCCTTAAAAGGAATGGGTTATAGTAATTTCACTTTAAACATTGGTTATACCTTATATAGTTATTTACATGGCTTATGTATTTGTAGTTACCTTTCCATATCCATTATTAATATTGATTTAGTATTTCTTATTATTTTTCAATCCCTTGTTGAGCATTTGATCTCACACGTATTATTTTTACTCTCCCCACAATTTCACAATGTGTAATAAGAAATATATGAAGGGATATGCAGGATGGAATAAAGTTGATATGCATAGAGGAAATATATTATGTAATAATTAGTGTATTTATTGGTAATGTAAAACACATGTAGGTAACTAGTTCACCAATACTACTGAACTTTTGGACCTTCCATATTTGACTCCTTGTAATCATTCCAAAGTATTCTAGTGGAAATAGTATCCAAGCATACTAGGGACACTTCACTACAACTGGCTTCTAGGAACATCCACAGCTTAATAATATCACCTTTGTTTCTCTGAGCATGGTGTATGCATCTCTAGTAAAGGTCAACATCATGAGGAAAAAGAGCTATTGGATTTCCCAATTTGTACGAAATGATAATTGAGAATGTGATGATATAATCTATTCTACCATTGTCATCATTTTTCTCAACATTCTTCTTCCTTGAACCAACTAATAGAATTCATATTCGAGGAAATTTGGTCACATCATCTTTCAGTCACTCTAGTGGAGGGTACATTGTGAAGCTATCTCATGGAATAGAAACACTATAGAAGGATGTTATGATTTTTTTGTCATTTGATGCATTAAGGGTGTGATTATCCAAAACTCCAACAGAGGTGTTTGTTCAAATTTATGTGTCTATCCCTGCCATGACTCACCCTTGGTGTCATCTCTCTTTAGAAGACCAGACAATGAATCATACTCCACCATTAACCCCTCTTCATAGAACTTTCTAATGAGAATAATAGTTCTAATTATTTATTTAGTTGTGAGTGACTTCATTTCTTCTTGATCGTTATTCTATATCCATGTAATGTTTCTATCCCCAATACTACTTTCGAGTGCAATCCATTACCCAGTTATTTGCTCCAACAACTATATATATTTCATTGTTTGTCTATTCAAATAGGGGTTGATATCCAAGGGTGTTTCATGGGAGATCCCTACACTTGGTTCATTGGCAAAACGTTTTTCACCAGCCTAGGCTATTCTCCATAATGCTTACTCCCACATCCCCATTCAAATTTATTCTTATTTTTTATACCTCTATAAGATTAGTTCTATAAATAAATAGTGCTCCCATTGGAGGCCACTCTAGTAACATTGTTGAAATATATCCATTACTATTATAATGGAAACACCAATGTATGTGGTGGTTGATGCTGAGAAAATTTTTCTTGGGTGATTAAAATTGGAGTGATGTGTTGAAACTGGGTTTCTAGAGATAATTTTTCACTAATTCTTTTCAATTAATCACAAATTTAATCTCATGATACCATCAATCCTTATAAAAATATCTAAATTAAAATTTAATTTGAATTTCATTCTTTCATAATAAATTATAAATTAATAGAGTAATATGAAATAGAGACTATTCAATAATGACCAATCACATAAAATATATTAATGCTTGGAATAATATAATACAACGAATATCGCAGAATGTTTAGAATCATAAATAAATATCATATAAAAAAATTATAATTTCATCCAATATTATGAGGATTTATATATCCCTAGAATAAATATACATGATATTATTACCATTAAAACTAATGTTATTGATGTTGTGTTAGAATAGAATAAGATTCATATCAGAATATGATTTTTTGGAAATTAGAGGGGCGATTCACTAAACCATGATGGTAGTGTGATTAATGTAGATTATGATAATATACATATTTCAAATTATTTAATCATGGAATCATACCTTGAATTATATCTTTTTATATCATCTAGATCAAATTTTGATGATTTGTGGCCTTAACACACATAAATTCATTAGTAATAGAGTTATATATTATTGAAAGAAAGGTAGAAAATAGATTTTCTATGTGAAGTAATATGAACATACAAAGGGAAAATAATTAAAGAATATCCATGATTAAATTATTAATGAGTTGTAGAAGGATAGATCAATCCATGTGGGGATCCATATAAACCATTACATTTGATTCATATATGTTGGCAGATGGTTAAATGTTTTTTATTTATAATGATGACCAAAATTATGCTATGTGTTTGCAATGATTATAGATGAGATTAAAATTTTCTACCATGGATAGAAGGGAAAATATTATTCAGACCTATGGAATTGTATAATGCATTTTCAAAGTGATGTGGAAGGTTATTTTTATTTCTACATCATGTTCACATTAAATTATGTGTTTTGTTAAGGTACCACTAGACTTCTATTCTCACATCAGGGTAGGATGTCCAATCACATAAGGGTAACATTAATATAAAAAGGTACATCAATGTTCTTTTTTATTAAATTGGGATATGGGATTTATAAAATTCATAGTTCAAAATACAAATTATGATATGAAGCATAGATCAAAGTTGATATTGAAGAAATTGAAATATACTAAAATAATCAAAGAAATGATCATGAAAACCAAGTGGGTTTTGGATATCCAAATGGGGATATCTAGTGAAGATACAATAGGGGAATATATAATTGCTCTTGAGATTTCAAATATCTATTGAGGGGTTTAAATCAACTCATATAAGGCTAATGAAGATCCATTGAGACCTGTCAAATGTGATTACTCGTGATAAAATAATCGAGTTGTGGACAATGAGTCAAAATGATTTTTTTGGAACAAATATATATTTTTAAGAAGGGGGAGCCACCATTCATTAAGTGGGATCATTCATTCATCAATTAGGATCATCAGAAATTCTAGGAAGATGTATTGGAGCAAAAAACTTGATCTACAGTATAGTTTTTGGGAAAGATGAAGCATGACGAGTAGTGTTCTTTGATAAATATTCTTAATATTTAAATCTCCATTGATTGCAATTTTTATAATTTTTTTCTATTTATTCATATTGTAATGATATATGAACTTTTAGGGGAATTATATTGTTTTATAATCAAATTACATAATTCATAATCATTATTTCTGTTGTATCCCCTAATATTATTAGCTTCAATAGATTTATTTGTCACACAATATCATAAAACAATTATACATAATTTAATTGATTCAATGCCAAAAAAACTTTGATTTAAAAAATGCTATTAATAGGTTCCCATTTCTATCAGTTAATTTCACGATAATAAAATGAAAATTTTATATTCATACAACAAAATTTGTCAGAATTGATAAAGACCATTTCATTATCAGGAAATCTATGTTCCACCCATTAATCTGATATTTGTTATCTATAATTTTTTTTACCAAATATTTACATGTTCTATCTTATTTAATCACATTCATAATTCATCTAGTTTTCATATAACACCAATAATGTTAAATTTTTTGTTTCATATTTTATTTGGTTTATTCTTTTATATTTAATTTTTACTCCTCTTTTTGGTTCAACAAGTTAGCTCCTTATTTATTAAAAATAATACTATCATGGGTGGGGAATTGTTATTTTGAGAATGAATGAAAAAAAAAGATTTTATTAAATAATAAAACTATAGTTAGTTTAGTGTTCCTTAAATGAGTTGTAAGAGAAATAAAATAAATGAATAGAAGTATTTATAGTGGTTAAGATCACAATGACCCTATTCAACCACTAAACATACTACACACCTTGAGGAGACTGTTACCCACTAAGAACCAACTTTTTAATAGTGTGAGAACCTTGTAACAGATTATTCCTTTTATAATAACCACAAGGAACAAACTAGTCTATTATTAGAGACCAAACTAGTCTATATGCCTGAATTTTGATCTGGAGACACAACCCTCAATTCCTTTATTATGTTGAAATATGTATATAAATCAATACAGGATTTTGATGAGGAAAACAATAATCCAAACAATAATAAATATAAATATAATGATTTTTTTTTGAAAAATAAAAACTAATATATGGGTTTTAGTATATGATCAAAGTGGTCAAGATTTTGATGCTTGATGTTTATAGTTATCATGAATTGAACAATTTCTTTGTTCATGATCCTTTATGATCACATCCATAGTACATATGTCACATATTCTTTTGCACAATTGTGATTTGTATGAATGTGATGATTCTGGAATACCTGTAATTATCAAATTATATGATCTTCTATATGTTTATTTCGTTGATTTTTTCATCCATATCATTAAAAAAATGATATTATAATATAGCTTCAGTGTCTAATATCATCAAAAAAGTTGTTAGAGTATAATAATAAAATAATATGACAATAAATTTTATAGCTAAACTCTCAAAAAAATACAAAAATTAATTATATTTCTTCGTGAATTATTAAATTATAACATTTAATATCTTATGACAACAAAAGTTAATCAATTATCAATTATAAAACATTAAAATAATTATTATTCTAAAATATAATGATAATTATAGGTTGTAGAGAATATCATCACATTAAATTTAAGCAAAATAAATTTGTGAATATAAAATATTCTTACAATTAATTTTACAAAACATGTTCTTTTATTATAAATGAAAATAATAGAATATTTTTCATTGAAATTATTTTAATATCATTAATTAAATAAGAAAAAATAATTATAAAAAATTTAACTAATGATGTATTAAATTTTTTGGGTATAGATTGACCTTCCAATGGTGTCAGATGATTGAATAAACATATAGTTGTGGGTAAGTTTTCTAGCAATGAAAACATAGAGGTGTTTATTATTTTTGTTACCACTCAAAACTAAGAGTTGTGGTTGTACAATGGGGTAATTATAATTGATTCTAATTTTCCACTTAAAAGCATAAAATAATACAATCCATCCAAAATAAAATCATATTGCATGAAATTAAAAAATTTATACCATTTGTTTTCTAATGGTGGAAGAAGACCAACTATTTAATGAAGTCCAATAGTGGAAGAATATACTCAAGAACCTAGTGAATGAAGATTATTGATCATAAGAAACGACATAAAATAATTCAAATACAACAAAACTAATTACTATTGAGATAAAATAGAAGGTTCAACTATTTGATGGAGTCTGGTGGTTGAAAACTAAAGACACATCCAAAAAACAACAAATTCAAAAAAATGATAGAACAAAAACATAAAACTATATTTAAATAAATAATCCACCATTGAAAATAAGAGACATATAAATGAATAAGTGTTTCAAAAAATCATTTCTAAGGAATTTGTATGGTGTTAACAATGAAAATACGATTGTATAAAAATATATATATAATCATTTGATTAAAATTTTAGTAAAATAGAGGATGTACTGTTGAAGTTTAATGGTTGAAAAAAACCGAATCTATCATTGGAAAATTTATTATGTTGCTTATGTTGAAGTGAAATTTCAATGCCCCATTGGCGGTTCTGTTGAGGGTTGGTGGATATACTAAATAAGGATGATCATGAAAACTCATTATAGTTGAACGGTTCATTCATTGAATATAAAATAAAACATAGTCCATAACATTGTTAACCATTTTGGAATGGAGTTACAATAATAAAAAACAACACAATACATCAGAACAATATAGAAATCAATGTTTTTGTGACAAGTGAATGATCTAGAAGATGTTTTAGAAATGCAATAATGAAGGGATGCGGGAAACTACTAAGTAATGTCCTGAAAGGAACTGATGGTTGACAACTAATAGATATCAAAATAGGAATGTTATTTCCAATAATGGAGGGAGAGATCAAATGAAATAGAAAGGATTAGAAATAATTTTCTGATGGCCACACATCTATCCATTTTTCTGAAGATTGAGGATGAATGAATTCTATACCATATCCTACATCAATTTTCTGGTGAAGTGGATGAGTGGAATAACATAAAACGAGTGTTTAGCCAACATTCAAGGTAGATAATGAGGATTAGAACTAGTTACACAATTCACACACATGTTCCTATGTACTAGAAAATGATCTATGATTAGTCGTCATTTTGGTGTAGATTTTATGTGGGATTCATACGTGGGCACACATTCGGTGATAATTCACTATATTCATCTTGATCTTTAGCCTCCTCTTTGGATTCATGTGGTGTGCCTTCCAATAGAGTTCACTCAATGGATCCTTTAAGTGGATTAGTGATAACATATGTTCCTCACATAAGAGGCCAGGATGTATTCATAAAAAAAAATAATAAATAATTAAATAATAACCTAGAGTATCAATTTATTACATTTACATAAACATCATGAAAACATAGAAAAAAGATAATCATTTAAATTTTATAAAATATATGAAAAAATAATGCATAAAAGTAATTAGGATTGTTAATGTAATTAATTACTCCAAAAAACATACAAACTCGCCCTTTTGGTAAATTATAAAACATACTATCTATTAAAATTTCAACAGAATTCTCCCCCTTTTTTAATTTAAGATAAATCATAATTGAAATTTTTCTAAAAACTATACTAACATTTACATATAATATAGTTCTATAAAATTAATATAGTATAATTTTAACCGTGATAATAGAAATATGGTTGAGTAATAGACTTTTTAATGTAATATTTAACAGTCTAAACTAATTATTATTTTTTTGAGTAGAAAATATCTTTTATTTATTGAAAAAAGTAAATATTTTTTTAGTACTATAATTATAATAATTAATATTTTTATCTTCTAAAATACCCAATTCAAATTTCATATTCTCTAATTAATCTAAATCTATGGATTTTGGGCGATTTAAGAGAATTGTGCCTTTGTGGGAAAAATTTACAATAATTTATCACCTTTGTTCACAAGATCCATTATAATATATAAAATAATATCTATGTATCTATTTCTAGTTTGTTGAAGAGTGTTTTTTATAAATTAGAAAAGAATTTAGTTATTATAATTGAAAGTGATTTTGTCAAAACATGTATTAAAATCATAAAATGTTGTTTTATTCATTTTCTCTATGAAAAAAACTATCACTATCCACATTATCATCCTATGATATTGAAAGTGATATTGAAATTTTTGTTTTAGAGTTCAATTAAACTAATCATTTTCCTGAAAAGTGATATGTACATGTACTGATTTTCAGGTCATGTTTGTGAAATCGAAAGTAAAAATCAGTGTAAAAAATAAATCAAAACAGTTCCCATTAGAATTGAAAAGTATAGTACAAATAGTACCTCTGATATATTTAATTACTCATTTATAATAAATAAGGTCACCTTATTTAGGGTTTTGCTGAAATCTAGTAATCATGAAAACTGTAAACATGTTTTACGGTAAAGAAGTAGTGTGATAAAATAGACTTCATATCATGCCTCCTTGTATTTTAATATCAATTAACATACCAGATTAATCAATTTATAATTTTTAAATAGTTCCCATCAGTGTTTTCATAGTTTTACTATAATTAATTTGAAACATTTTATATGTTCTTTATCACCCCCAACACGACATAATAAAAAACGTTTTTCTTTTGAATAATTTATAGATTGTGGAAAATTATTACTTCACCGTTTATACACTTTTCAACATCACATATCAATATTTTATAAAATTTCTTACTCGAAAAATAATACGTTGAACATAATATTTTATATTCAAAATATATTTTTATTAACATTATATCACTTGAAAAACAATTTATTAAGATTGTTAGATAAAAATTTCATTATATAAAATAGATTTGTAATAAACACTATGTATTTAATACATACCAAAACATTGGGTAATAAATAGTACTACGTTAGGATTTATGAATCTTAAAAATGAGATTTTCAAAATTATCATTTCCACATCCAAGGGGTCATCTTAAAAAGAATTCCTCTAAAAGAATTCATTTTAAAAGGAATATTTTTATATCCATTTGAAATAATTTTATGTTCTGAAAAAATTAAGGGATATTAAATTTCTAGTTTCTTTAATCCATTAAACATTAGAAAATTTATCTCCAATTTAAATTCCCTATTTTTTGGATTTACCTTGAGTTATATTCTTACATTATTTGAAACTATGTTTCTAGCTTCAGCATTTTCATTATGAAAAATCCTTTTTGTTATAATAATATGTTTTTATTTTGGAAATGAAACAAAATACCACACAATATTATATTTAAATTGATTTAATTAATCATGAAAATAATTAAGACACTTTTAATTAATTAATAAATTTTTAAAATTCATATGAACAAAGTTAACAATGCTAGAAAAATTAGCACAATAATATATAACAAATTTTCTGATTTTAATTGCAAATTCTACTTTAACAATTAATTTTTAAATAGGGTGATATTTATTTGTTTCACTTTCTTTAATTAATTTCAGAAAAAAGATGTGATCCTCTGTAATTATTATTATCTTTGTCATTATTTTGAGAAAAAATAAATTCACTAAATTCATCGTAACTATTAAATGAACTCGAATATTGCTAATTATAATTTATTTCATTAAACATATCATGTAGAATTTCTTAAACAATAAATTTTTATTATTGAAGACACTCTAAGATTTTATAGCATTGAAATGTCCTAAAAATAAACCTTCATCATATTTATCGTCAAATTTTATTGACTTATCTTTTGAGTTTATGATAAACATATATAGTAAAAGACCCTGAATTAACTAACTATACGTTTAAAACCATTGAAATGTTCATAAGAGGTATAATTTAAGAATGGTCTAATAAAAAAACTATTTAAATCATGAATATATATAAGTATGGATTATTCCAAAAAATATATTTAGGTACACTAATTTGTATTAGCTTATACCTAACCATTTATTAAATTGATATGTAATTTCTTTCTACCTCTATATTATATTATAGTGTCCTAGGGGATGGGAAATAAATTTTTTATCTATTTTATTCACATTATTTTTCAAATTATAAATTCAAAATTTCTCCACCTCTATAGAATCTAACATATATGATTTACATCATTTAATTTATTGAATAAGCATACATAAAGATATTTTTTGGATAATAATTATTTTTTATGGGATAAGATAAAAATCAAAAAGAATTTATTGTATTAATCTATAATTTTATAAAAAATTATCACCAAAATAATTAAGTTGTATAGGTCCAAAAAATTAATGATTAAATAATTATAAACATATAGTAGTAAAAAATCATTTATTTATTTTAATATTTTATTGATTTAATTACCCTTTAAATCAAAATTGAGAATGAACCACTCACTTTTATATAACATGGAGAGTTTTAGATACTTTTCATGGTTTGAAAATTTGTCAACCAATCTGAAATTTACATTCCCATGAAACCTATAATTTCATTTTTTTCTATAGTATTCTAACACATTATATTTTTTTGTTAGATAATAAAAATAAATAATTTATAATTTTTTGTCATTTATCCATAATATAATGTAAATTTATTTTTTATAATATTACATTTATTATAATTAAACTATAACATTTAATAAATCATAAAAATACTATGATATACTTATAAAATTATGTTTTAACCATTTTCTTATATTAATTTTGGAATAATAACTATTCTAAAAAAATAAACCTCTCAAGTACCATTAATTTCGTCTCTATTGTAATTTCATAATGTGAAATTTCTATAAACACATGCATTTATTGATAAAATTTTGGAAATATCACATGGAATGTGTATGGAGTAGCCATTGAAAAATTACCTTGAGTCATTAATATTTATAATGAAATTTTCTCAAAATTAAACAATCTAAAGGACTATTTTGGTTCCTATGCGACAAGGGTCCAACTGGTTTAGTAGTAGAAAACATATAAACCCAAATATTTTTTATCCATTTACTAATGATCTTATTACAAACAAAATTATTATAAATAAAATTTATACTATAAAAAGAATATATTTTTAATATCACTCAGTTGCATAATTTTCTTTTATTATGCATTTTAAAAATGTTATACTGGAAAGGGTTCATTTTGAGCATATAATAATGTTTGTCTTCTTTTTTCTTAGAGTTATAATGTATAAAATACTATTATAATTTCTTTTTCATTTATATTTTAAATAATTTATTTATATTATTCATTTCCATTATAATAATTAGATAAATAAATTTTAATATTAAAAAATTCATTTTTTAAATACATTTATCCATTTTGAATATTTTATAAAACATTAATAAATTTTTCAATGGTTTAAATTTATCTACCATAAAATTTTTTATTTTATTTGTTTTGTTTATTATTTTAGTTTATCACTTTAGTTAAAGTATACTCAACAATATTAAATCATCTATATTAAATTTACATTACAACGAGAATTATTTTAATCCATTCATTTACATATTATATTTTTAATAAATATTAATTATAAAATTATTTATAATTATCATTATGGGAAAAACATAAATTATTAAATTCTTTTTTCATTTTTCCATTTTCAATAATAAAATGATTATTCCCAATTTTCATTTTATTATACATTTTAATTGTCCTATATACATAATTATTTAATTATTTATTTTATTTATGTTATTTAATATATATGGAGTTTTCAAAATCAGAAATAGAATCCAATAAAATTTCATTTATAGGTAATTTATATTGATCATAATTTATCAGTGTTGATAACTAAGTAAATAGTGAATCATTTACTTAACATTGAATATCCATCAAGGAATGATTCATTGTCTCTTTCTCATTTCTATAATGACCACTAAATATAGAATTGCTTTGGAAGTATCATCCGCTAAAAAATATTGCTTTTCTTTTCTTCTTATATCTTCATCATTATTTGGACTTTTTATTTTAGTGTACTTAGACCTCATGTAACCTTTATTCATCTATGTATACTAGTATAATTCTGAAACATCCTTATTCTTAGTAGTATTATAATTCTTATTGTCTTTTCTAGATTTCATATAGACATACCTCTTTAAACCATTGTTTATTAGGAATAGGAAAAACTCATACAAAAGTAATCTATTTATTTGTCACATTCATAAAACATGGATTTGTAGGCATTATAGGTATTGAAAATATTATATATAAATTATCTACCATTTCTATTTGAAGACTACTTAAGTGAAATATTTTTCATCTTTACCTCATACTATAGAAGATATCTTATTAATTAATCTAATTTATACTCTTTAAAAAATTTCATCTCTTTGATAGAGACCTTTCATTCATTACTATTTTTAGAAAAGATAGAAATACACATTCCAGTTGAGTTGTGTTGTCCTTGAATTCTACAACATAAATCACACTATTTTTTATTCTGGTGAACTGATTGAACATCTGGTTTATATATTCCTTATCTCCTATGATGATATCAATGTATTATACTCGATACATATCTATTATTGTTATTTTGAGATTATAAATCCCATATTAGGTAACTTGATGTATCATATATATATCATGGGTCATCTTAAATTTTAATACATTTTGATATATACTTTTATATATAGAACCATTCAAAAATATTTTTACCTTTATAATTTAAAACATTTTTTTCATGTCACTTCATAAAAGAGTATTTAGATCAAACATGGGTAGCTCATATGGATTATCTATGATGGTATTGTGATATAAAATTAGTTGTTTCAAGTATAATTACATTTTATCTTACCAATAGATGTAGTAACATTATTCAATGAATGAAGGGTTATGTGGATTCCTTCCATAATTCACATTTATGCCATCTATCTGAACAAGTTTATTATCTTTTGTTCCTTATATTGTTAAATAGAGTATACTAGGTTAATAAAATGATAAATATAAGTAATAGATAGAATAACTTATGAAATATAATTTCTTTATGCCATTTTTTTATTTTATAACAAGTAAATTATTTACCTAGTACTGATAAAAATTTTATGATTGTTAACTTTATTAATTATGTCTAGATTGGGTTAATAGTCATCATTAATGTTAATGACAAAAAAATAGAGTTTATAAAATTAAATAATTATAGCTAGTGCAGTATTTATGAAATGAATTTGAGGGAAAATAAAATGAATGAATAGAAGGACATATAGTGGTTGAGATCGCAATGATCCTTTCCCCTACTCAACATCTTATAATCCATGAGGAGAGTAGTACCCACTATAAACATCACTTTTAATTGTGTGTGAAATTTTCTACAGACCCTTCATTTTAAAAATCCTAGAGGTATAACATAGTTAGTTGCATGAGAAAAACATAATGTGTTAATGTGACTTCTGGTCAATCATCGAAAACTTGATATCCTTTTTTTAGGATCCCCCCCTAAAAAGATGATCTTTTTATTGGGGGTAAATCATAATCCAAACATAGATATATAAATATAGAAGGTAAAATTATACCAAGGAAAAATAACATATGGAAATTATTAGATCATCATAATGTTGAAGATAATAAATCTTTAGGATCATTGATAACATGAATGGATAATTTCTATATTGAATACATTCTATGACCATATCCAAAGTAAAAAATCTATAGAAGATCACAAATTGTTGATTGAAGTGAAATTGATTCCACTATGTATCAATTGTATTAATCAAATAATAAAAAATAATATATATTTTTTATTAAATGAGGACATCTCGCAGATCATTTAATAAAATATAATCTAGGTTATTTTCCATGTCAAATATCATCATGAAACATGTTATAGCATAATAATAAAATAAAATGAATGATACCTTTGTTTTTTAATGTCTCACTGAAAATATGAATGCAATTGAGAATCATATTTCTTCAAGAAATATTAAAATGAAACATTTTATATTTTATGAATATCAATATGATAATTATAAATTATAAAATTAGAATATAATATAATATTTTAAAATATAATAATAACAAAAAAAATTAGGAGGAGAATCCAATGAATTTTAAACAACATAATGATGTGTACATAAAAAATTCTTGAAATTAATTTGTACACACCATAAATTTTATTAAAAAATAAAAAATAAATAATTTATATATTAATAATTTCAAATTACATCAACTAAAATATGAAAATAAATTAGAGAAAAAAATTTAACTAATGGGGGATTAATTTTTATAGATTCATATTGAAAAATCATTGGTTTCCAATAGTGGGAAAATAATGATCGATAGCCAGGTTTTTCTTAATCTATCAATAGATTATAGTGGCATATTTTTTCTACAATTGAAAATAGATAGTAGTGGTAGTCCAGGAGTGGTAGAACATATCAATTTCTATCATTTAACATAAAAGTATAAAATAGTAATATCCAACAATAATTAATCCATTTCCATGACACTTAGAAACCAAAGGAAACTAGTGATGAAAAAATATGTATAATTGTTTGATATACAATGGTGGATGATGACCTAAAATTGATTTATAAAGAAAGGTGGCATAAGATACAGAATAACCAGATGAATGATGACTTTAGATATTAAATATAACTAATGAAATTAAAAATTATTAAATAGAAAATACACTACTAATATAAAATTGAATGTGCTACCAGTGTACATCATCCAATGGTGGAAAACTGAAAAAACATCCTGATAAAAATAATAATTCTGATAAATATAAGAAATGAACAACAGACAATAAGTAAAATATACTAAACCCATATACCTGAACTAACATTGAGAAGAATAAGGTCTTCCACCAATCCTTGTTGAAGCATTTTAAAGCTTCTACCATTGGAAGTCCAATTGTATAATACCAAAGGCAATAAAAATGTATTCTAACTAAATACAAATAGAGTTGATACAAATGTGATCCAAGGGTAGTAAAATAGATAATCTAATTAGGACAATTTCAAATGTTTCATCTATTAATGTTATGTATTGGTGCCCTGATGGTGCTTCATTGAGTGAAATTTGATCCACTATAGAATTATGATCAGAAAAAACATTCTAGTACGAATGGTACTTTTGTTAATGTGAAGTTAACAAACAATTGATAAAATTATCCACCGTTGAGTAACAAAGATACTCTCAATGAAATCACCATATGGGACGTCAAAACAATATAGTAATCTGAGATGAACTGAGGAGTTAGAGAGTTGGAAGATAATTGAATGAAGAAACCATGTAGGGTCAAGATAAACTATGAACTGATGTTCTCCAAGGAACCCAAGGTATAAGACTTATATAAATAAGAAAAAAAGAATCATGATATTATAAACAATGGAACAAGATATCCAATTTGATCAAATAGAAGAGAAATAAAATGACTTATGACCAATATTATATCCTATTTTTTCAATTTGAATTTATAGTTTTGTTTCTTTCTTATCCCATTTCAATTTTTGGATGTGGAGGATGAGTTTTTGAACAAACATGTAGTGTCGATACATCATTCGATTTATGTACTTAGGATCATCACCAAATACACAATGCAACCACATGGGCCTATAGCCTAGAGAGTGACATAGACTAACACATTCACCTAGAATGTTCACTATGCATGCCTTATAGATGACCCTAATATAATGAACATTCATTCTACACATTTACCTTTCCATATTCCTTGTCAGTTACCATTGGAAGACCAACCGTCTACGTGGAACCAATGTGTCTTTTAAGTTGTTTATGGATAGCCTGGGTTCCTATATTTAAAATTCACAAATTTTTTTCTTATTAGAAGAAAATTATAATAAAAATATAAATGATAATTTCATGTAAAAATTTAATGCATTTAATTAATCATTACAAAATCATGTAATAATAAAATAAATATTTAAAAATTGTTTAATATTAATAAAATAGAGGCGATGATAATTAATCTACAGAGATATGTATTAAATCACTAATAAATATTTACATAACCATTATAATTACTTTCCAGACCTATATATAAAAAAATAATGAATTTCAATTTCCTTCAAACTGTCAACCATCGTTTAGTAAGTCTCTATTATGGTATATTTATTTACTATGTAATATAATTAATCTATAATTTATAGAATATGAGTATAGGGATATATGTTTTATGTTTATAGTTATTTTCTGATTAGGTTAGACCTCAAAAAATTATCAATATAAATGATCATTGATATAATAATCAACTAAGATTTTATTTTATTTTGGATACACTATCTATTTGGAAGATTTTTATATTTTTTATCAAATCAAAAAATAAAAAAATAAATTTTCAAGATGGTAAGATTATCATTTATTGAAATTCATTATTTTATAACCTTTATTCCAACATCATTAAACATGAATATAATATTGGAAATGTTGGTAAATGAATTTTTACAGGAGATAGAAATCACTGTCTCGAGAGGGTAATCTTAATGAAAATAACTAGTATATTATGATAATGACAGTTGAAAACTATTTAGATGTAAATAATGTTTGATTATATGTGATGTTATATGTAGTGAATGTCACTAATACAAATGTAGACAAAATATAAGAAATTTCATTAGATAATTTTGAGTGAATAGAGTAAAATGTTTTCCTAACTTTGACAGTGATAATAGTTAAAATGATAGTATTAAAAAATATAACGGTTTACCTATAATTTTTTATAAAGGTTTTCTCCCTACTAAGAGAGTTATTTTTATAGCATTTAAATAACTCATTTTGATCATTCACCCTAGATATTACAAATTTCAACAACATATTTATTGTTTGATAAGAGGGATGAAAGGTGAAAAATGATGTTTATATTATTGTGACATAATTTTTTTCCTTCCAGTTGATGTAGTTTAAACTAAAAAAATTAATGATTATATTGAAACAATTAATATTGATTATGTATAAATAGGAAGATATCTCAATATTTTTCATAAATCAGTTTCCATGATCATTATAAGTGCAAGATCAATTAAGGTACTAGTTGACTAAAATATTTTATGGGAAAATGTCCTACACATTTAGGAAACAAATATAGTTAGTTAATTGGGTATCTCATATATATATATATATGATGTGGTTTTTGTTAAATGTATTATTATTTACATCATGATAGACCAATATTCCAATATTGATTTATGGATCTATAAATGATTCCAAAAATAAATGGGATCTTTGAAATATCCATGAAAATCATATCAAAATAAAATAAATGTTCAATATAAGAAAATATTTTTTTGAAGATATTCTTCAATAATAAATCATATATTTTGAGTGTAACATGGTAGGACTATCTATCATTGAAAAAATATGTTTACCAATGAAAGTTAATATTATATTTCAATATATGTTTTGAAGCATAATATGTGAGTTTGTTCAAATAACTATTTTTAGATCAATACTGTGGAGAAATTTTTGTTTTGGCCTATCTTAATTTAGATGAAAATACATAGTGTGTTTTTATCATAGTAATTAATGGGGACTACACATTGATGATATAGTTTATACATTTATGGAATCTGATAAACTTTTTAGATTTTTATTTTAGATCAAGGGTGTATGTTAGTGTTGACAAGATTAGGTAATTGTGACCACGGAATAAAAGGAACACTAGTGGTTTAGTATGTCGACTCATTTGATATCATTAAATCGATTTGATAAGTAGACTATTTTTTACTACTAACATATTATAACATTATCATTCAAACGGTTTTTCCCTAGTTAAAGAAGTATCATTCTGATCATTAACATTTCATAGATTATTATATTATTAGAAGAAAATTTGATTTTATCATTGCAGTTATTCCTATTTAGATTATTTATTATCAATAGAAGGTATTGAGAGGATGGATTATTTTAAGACCTCATGTGTTGGGAATATATGACTTTGATGAAGAGAAGAATATTTATGGATATGTTTTCATATATATATAAATAAACTAGATATTTTTATAAATCTATGATCGAGATGTTTTTTGTGGATAATTATGTGTTGTAATTGGGATAATTTGGATGTTATATTTTTTAAAAATAATTTATTTTCATAATTTGAAATGATTTTATGTAGAAATATGACGTTTCATGTGGGTTTTATGGGGTTTGATGATGAGTTTCTTGATATCATAACCTAATAGATGGTCTTAGTTAAAATAAATATCCTTTAAATAATGTTACATAAGTGACACACATAACATGCATGATTTATGAAACAATAAATAACCGAGCTTTTTATATTGAAATTTACTAGTTACAGTGCATAACTTTTAAACCATACTCAATAACTACATTGAATTAAATATATGAAATTTTTATATTTCAAATTAAGGTTTCTGTTACATTTCTGAGAGCTTTTTTTAAATACTCTTTTTGTTAGATTTAATGATTCTACATTCTTAATTCCTGTGAAATAGATCAAAAGTTGGATTCATTTAACATTCACTCATATGTCCTCTCTATCCAAAATTTATTTAACCCATCCAGTTTTGTTTTATTATTGTATGAAATTTATTATATTTAAATACCTTTTTTGATCAATATTCTCAAAAATATTCTATGTTTTTTATAATAAGGATTTATTTACATTATGTGAAATTTTTTATACAATTGGAATTAAATTCTTCTCGTCTGTTGTATAATTATTTTAATGATTTCATTGTTATTTCATTTTTTATATACCTGTATGGTTATTTTATAAGAAACTGATTAATTGATCCTCTATCTCATGCATATAAGTTATATTAAAATTCCATTATTGATTATTTTATTAGATATTTGACTTATTTGAAAAGTATTTTATTAAAATTGATTCTTAAGGTAAGATTTTTCTTTTTGAAATATTAGATATATAATGTTTTTAAGAATATGTTTTAAGTATTCAATCATTTATTAGTTTATTTCCATATAGAATAAGTGTTTTACTTATTATGTTGTATATAGAATGGTATCCATATTAAATTGTATATTTTTGTTTTTTATATAAAATTTTCAAAGTTATAGGGATGAATTGATAATATTACCATAATAGTGTGTCCAAACCACATTAGGTTAGCATGGAGGAAGGGGTCCTTTTTTCTATTTCACTATGAATTAATTTTTTTCCCTATGTTTATCTAGGGGCCAAACCTTGCATTGTTTGGTAAGGACACCAAATTGTTTGGTGTTATGTATCCACGTGAGGGTTTTCACCAATTATTCTACATTATATATAATTGTCATTGAATCATATTATATATATACATTTTAATATAATTAATATATAATGTTTAATTTTTTGGATACATATTTATTTTGAATAAATATTATTTTAAATTATATAGAAAATGTGTCATTTTCTCTCCATTTTGAATGTGTGTCTTTATGAGTATTGAAGTTGGTCGACATTAATTTTATCAGCTATCTTATTATGTATATTTATTGATTTTTTAAAAACAAACTTATTAGTTAATTTTGGAATTATTATAGTATCCATGGGATGTATTTCATAGAAATAATACTATTTTATTTTACTCACTATCTATATGATAAATTTTTGAGTTCATGTAGATAATATGATCTATGGTTCAAAAGAAGTTTAGTGAATCATTATTTAATGGTAATAAAAAATATATACATTCATTATGTCATATATGATCAGGATAAAATTAATTACCATATACCAATGGAGGAATTTTTTTATTAGTGTAAAGTTTTCTTGGTTTCTTTTTATTTTCACCTCACATTTCTAATACGTTATTAATCTTTAGTATTTCTATTTTTTATAAATTTAATGTTGAAATTTTATCTTTATAATTATGTTCTAATAGTTGATATGCATTGAAAAACATCATTATATGCATAAATATAATGTTTTTCTATTTATATTCATATTAAATCATTCAAATGACATACAATACAATTCTCAATTTTTAATGTAATTCCTATGAATAACATGGATAATGTATATATATTTTGTTTTTAAAATTTTTGTATTCCTCAATATATGACTCATTGTAGTGATTTTTTAATAGATTCAAAATAAGTTAATGTCTTGTTATTTTTAGGTAAAATAATATCAAAATCCATTACTTATATCTCAATAATTGTTTCCCGTATTAATTATCCTCTAATGTGCATGTGACCTTTTGATAGTCCATAATTCTTGTATTTTGTAGGATAAATCAATGAAGAAAAACTCCTCCCTATTTGGTGATATGATCTTGAGTGACCTTAAAATCATACATCTAATATTATATCATGTGGTGATTATAATAAAGAAAATATATAAAACAAATTGATGCATTATATATTAAATTTTTGCATACACATGCACGTCAATGGAAACTCCAACACATTAAAAAAAATCTTCAAAATACATCCAACAAAAAATATTTATTTTATATAAAACAGCTGATTGGATAATATTAAACATGAATAAAAAACTATGAGAAAAATATCCCAAAATACCCAATATTAAAATAACATAAAACATAACTCCCTTAAATCTTATGAATATAGTAATTTAAATAATATTGTCCAAAAACAAATGTAATATGGTCTGAAAAAAATTCAATAACAAAGTAAGGTTGTGTAAGACACTATACTCAGTAGGTTATTTATTATAACACCCATTTACAAAAGGTAATAAATAATAATCATTATTCTATAAATAAATATATAACTGTAAAATAAATTATCTATCCCTATGTAAGGACTATATCAATACCATATCCGACAATAATAATAATCTCTAATATATATATATATATAATAAAACACACATAAAATAATATATTTTAAAGGGCCCCATACACTAGTTCCCACTAAATCCTATAATATATGGAATTCAATATCCCTAAATGAATCTAAAATGTCTCTAATATTAACAAAAAAATCTATAAATATTCCGAATATAACAACCAAAATGATTATATGAAATAACATATATATGATGTTGGTAAATGAGAATCAAATAAAACACTGATGATAAGATGGTAAGTAATTTAATACAACATGGATATAATATCATGCAGTTTGGATGAAGTGATTATTTCGTAAATATTATTGAATATAAAATTGACATATTTATGAAATAAATAATATAGATTAAAATACTCACAAAAACCACACCATGTTATCTCATTTAAACAATTTCATCGAACCCTCATATCATACACAATAATTAGTATTCTAAGATCACTATATTCCTAAAAAAATCACTGAATTCAATTGATTCATAACCTAAAATATACAATATGTTTTCACTCCATGTTTCCATACCCACGGAGTCTATTAATATAATATAAATACATATTACATCTTAAAAAACCATTTACAATTCAATCACTATATCTTACATTCATCAGAACTAAAATATCCTTCTTATATGAACAATTTATTTTTTATAATCATTATAATTCAGAAAATATTCACTATTCTTAAAATTTTCAAATTAAATAATCCCCCAATATATTCTATATCCATTATCCGATATAGAATACAAAATCCATTTGCAATATATAGATAAAATTAAATATTAATTAAATTTTTAATAAAGAAACCAATACACACAATTACATAAACTCCACTTCCCTTTAATTAAAGGTTATAACATTAAATTTTAATATAATTTATTCAATATTAATTAAATAATACACCAACACAAATGTCTTAATCACATATGCATTCATCTTATTAAGATAAAAATAATAATCCCTCTACCAGAAAAACTAAAATATTTCCCATACACAATAGTAAATTTTATACTAAAATTTAAATACCTTCATCAATTTTTGTTATTAGAATTGTTTCATTAAAATAATGATTTATTGGCCTGGGTTTTCTCAAAATATCAATTTCAATGAATGAATCCTCTAAATAATAAAAATATAATGCTTTAAATATATTTTATATTAATAAATTTCAATATATCAATTTCATATAAAAATATATTTCGAATAGAGAAGTGGATTATATTTAATAAATATATATATAAGGATGTAACATTGAATTGACCACTATTTCATTCAATTATATCAAGAAATCAATGAATACTTGATGATAAAAAATAAAATATCTCCAAAATCCAATTATATATTTTCACAATTATTCGAGATTGTTATGGTAGTGAAAATATATTATTAGGTTTAAAATGGGGAATTTCGATGACTTTGATAATTATGATTATCACCCTTCCATGATCATACATATGCTCTGGTTTTTTATACCTAGAAATGAGAAAAAAAATTCTTTTGTTGCATGATATCTTAAACTGATATTGGGCACTCTTAACCAAAATAAAACTTCTTAACATTTATTTTGGGTAATCTATATTTAATCTAAACATTATATTGATGATAACCCCCCCATCATGGTTCAAATAGTGTAGTCAAAATACACTCTCAATATCATATAACCATTCTATATGAATTTCTCATTTTAAAATACTTATAATTATTATTCGAAAACTCCAACTCCATGAAATGAATATGTATATATCTATATTATTAAACACTAAAAAATTTCATCTTCAAATATAAAAAACCAAATGATTAAATGAATAAATAAATTTCCTAACATTAAAGTCATCACAATACAATCATCTAAAATTCTTTACATCCTATAAAAGATATACAATTAATCCTATATGAAGTATTTATGATATTTTTGTACGAATAATTTATATATTTACCATAAAAATAAATAAAATGACATTTTCCACAATAACTTCTGATATTTAAGTATAAGTTACAACCCATGTTCTTGAGTTGATCCCTCCAAATCAACATAACTCTAATGGAGTAGAACAAATGGGATCATACATCAATGTAATAAATTCTAATGAAATCATGAATTTCAATTGGATATTAAATGTATATATAATTCCCTAATCTTTAAATCACAGGACATCCATATTGTTGGAACATATATTGTTTAGAAAAATAGAACGAATCAAAACAAATCAAAACCTATGATGATTTTCTAATTAGTATGTTTCTTCACCAATATTTTCTAGTGCATTGAAATGTTAAACAAATCAAAAAAAATCACTACCCTTACCAAACCAATGTTGCCTAGGATGTGAATAAACCATTAAAATCACATGAACACCAAATAAACACTATAGTTATCCTTCCATAACTATCAAAACATGTTTTGTGGTCATATAATATCATCATTAATTTATTAATTATTTGAACCTATTGAATTATAACATGAGGTAAAATATTTCAAGTAAAACATATTTCACAAACTATAATTTAAAATCAAGGTTACCAACTTTTCTATGAATGTAATGTATGAATTAGTTTCATAAAATTGGTTGAGTTATAATTTTTATTTTCTAAAAACTAAACCCTTATTAACCAATACGACTATTACCCTTATGAATATACAATAGAAGATCTCAAAAAATCCTCCATTGTATAAATATTTCACTAATTCTATATTTGTACCTATATTTTGAATGTTTTAAAAATTTTTAGTCAGAAAAAAAATCATTGTATAATACTATTGCTAAAAATAATCAAAACAAAGGATCATTGTTTGATATAGTCAACCATGATACCCCATATTATTTCACTACCATATCATTGTAATGTGTTTCAAAATTATGTATTGATCTTCATTAATTAATTGATAAGAAATTTTTTTATATTTTAATATGTTAAACAATATCAATAAGATGAATTATATAATAATACATGAAGAAAATCTGTTGAAAAATGTTAGTAGATAACATCCACCTTATATTATAGATTATTCAATGGATATAAAATATGTAACATAATATTTTTCTAATGACCCAATGTTTTATCAATTTAAATACCTTCTTTATAGTAATGGATTAATGTATAATCACATTAAGAAACCCGATGACATATAATGACATTAAAAAATATGTGATTATTAATCATAATTTTTCCAATTCTATGTTTTGAATTTCAAAAATATAACCCACACATTTTTGTTCAAGGTGATTTTTGGGGTCTAATGGAACAAATATTAATTTCGGTGAAGAGTAACCTACCCTTTTGAATACTCACATTACATAATATAGTATATATAAAAAAATTTTGTGGATGTTGGATATACCTATATTTCATAATAATTAAATAAATGTTTCACAAAAATTATTTTTCATGTAAATTTTGATTTTAATTTAAAATTAAATTATTCATTTTAATAAAATTATTTTTGAAAAAATGGATTTAATTTTTGTATTATATATATCAAAAAATGGTTAGGGTAAATATTTGGGATTTTTCTAAATTAAATGAATTTTTGGTCAATAGTAAAAAAATATTAATTTATTGTATAAATATATTAAAATATATATCCACTATTACTGAAATCATAAGTGATATATTCACCCAAATATAGAACTCACATAGACCTATTACTATTATTTGTGATGGAATATTCACTATTACTTGTCTCGTGGGGAAATAATAATTTAATGATTATAATATTGAGAAAACCCTTCTCCTCGCCAATTATAATACAACCCTTCAAAATCCAATTTCATCTCACCTATCAAGCATAAATACTTGTATAAATAGTACATAAAAATCATCCCAAACCCCCCACCCTACACGTCTAAGTGCTTCTAGTCTCATCGAAAGACCAATCCTATGTTCCTTAAAGAGGATCTCAAGAGGAGGATTCAAGATGTATTTCCACTCTCTATCTTTTCCATTAATTTCCTTTCAATTTCATGTTCTTTTCATAATATCTCCCCACATATCTTCATTCACATGGTATTGTAACTCTAAAATTTTACATATATTGTAACGTTATGATACTAATGGTATAATATTTCATCCAGCCTCCTACTCCTCTAATTTTTTATTTTATAATGGAAAATGTTGATCGTGAGGTGTTAATTTATCATAATCAAGAACGAAATGTTTTTGTTTTCCTTTACCTCCTTCAGATCTGGTCATGAAATAGTTTTTAGGGTTGAACTAAATTATTTTAAATTTATTATATCCTATTATATGTTCTATAACTAAAAAATGTTCATATTACTAAATGATTAAACAAAAACAAGTTTGTTGTGGTTGAAGAAACATCACGTATTAACTCAAACGATCATCATTTAATGCTAATCTAATGGATCCTCGATATTGTATATAAGATAACAAATTTAAACTCCAGTAATATCATTAAATTCATGAAATAAAAGTTTTGTGTGTTTATCCATGTTCTACACTAACTTCTATTGATGAATAAAAATGAACCATTCAAGAAAACAATAATAATGTCAGTTCATGAACAATGAATTTAAACTCAATGACAAATTCAAAGGAACATAAATGAACTTAATAAAATAATAATTAATTTTATTAATGTATAATTTTATTTTGAATTGTTAAGTAATTAATTAATTGTTGTTATAAGGGACAATAATGTGATGAATTAATCCAGATACATGGTTAAGTGAAATTCTCGAACCCAACACTCATACATTGAGTTTTCCCTCGTTAACACGTTTTTTATGCTTACTCATTAAAAATAATGTGTTCATCATTATATTATCTTTTATGGAATGTAAATTTTTTCAACATAAGTTCATAACAAACCCAATTTTGTCCAAAAGAACTCTTCTTTTGAATAAACACACTCTGAACGATTGTTCCTTCTTCACTCATCGTTGACTGTTCTATGTCAATAATGTTATTCCATATTTATTATAGGAACCAAATATGTAATAATTTATTTATTTATTATATTAAATCTATTTAGTTTGATGGATTATTTTATGTTTATTTTTAACATATGTTCTATGTTTATTTTTTGATAATTTAAATGTTATGGTATGATGGGTGCGCCTGAAATTATATAGTGCAATATGAATTGTATTATATGATGGATGCACCCAGAATTATATAGCCCCCTAATGAATTGGTTATATTGATTAATCTCATTAGTTAAAGGGAAATTATGTGTGAACATTATTTTATCATTGTTCAGAATTATGTGTGGTGTTTAATAACTAAGACATGATGTTTCATTTTTTATACATTTCCACATTTCAAGTCTTTCTTTAATGCTACCCCTCATGTTCCTGACCGTTTACCTATGTTTTTATAATATTCACCCATTTTTGTATTGCTCATATATATCCTATTATTGGGATTTAAGCTCAACACCTTTTATTTATATCCTTAGGTTGTTATGTGTACTAAGTTGTTTTCAAGGGACAATAATAAGCAAGAGATGGAGGGATTAATAAAAAGGTTTATGTTTTGTGTTGTAAATATTATGTATGTTCCTAATTCTTCCAAGACACTAAATCTTGGGATCCACATTGTGTAATGTTTTTATTTTTTTATCACAAAAATGATGAAAAATTAATGTAAGAATTGTAGGTTTTCTATAGTTGGTATCAGAGGTAAGGTTTAGTTAATTTGGGACATCATATAAGTGAACCCAAGATAAAACCTCTAGCATGAGACTAAGTACAATTATGAAAACAAGAATGTTTTCTACACATATGGATCCCATAATATGATAGATTATTTTTAATTTCAAAAATTAATAAGTTATTCAGGACTTGTTGAGTTATGTTTTGATCTACCATTTTCAATTTTAGAAAATATTGTGAACTAGGAGAAACTGGTCCAATAACCCGTGTGAGGGAAAATAGAACGATTTCATAAATGACATCCCCAATGCCTTTGTAGGTGAAGTTCAAAACATCATGGAGATGATTACTCAGCTATTTCATGTTATGAATAACTACCATAATAATGGGGAATGACCTCATTCGCCTAAGAGGGTGCAGTTGGCTATTGAGTGCATTATACAGAAACGTCCAAAAATGTTTTGTGCATCTTCTGGTCCACTAGTTGTGGAATAGTGGTTGAAATAAATGGAGGAGATCTTTTTTTTGATTCACCATTTTGAGACACAGAAGGTGACATTATACATTTATCATCTAGAGGGAGAGGTTGATCAATGATGGTCATTGATTAATAACACTTACCCAAGTGACAAAATTTAAGTGGTTGTATGTGATGAATTTAAGATCATGTTTCTTAACAAGTATTTCCAATGAACTATTTGTATAATTATGGATAGATAATTCATATATCTCACGTAAATGGAAGGATAATCTGTCACAACCAACAAATCGAGTTTCACAAGGCTTTCAAGGGACTCTCAGGGTTTTTTCATCAATAATGATAGAAAAATTGATAAATTATCTAATGGATATAAAACACACCTTCGAAAGGTTATTGCAATTCGAGATGTTAGGATTTATGAAGAATTTGTTTGATGTACCCTAAAAGTGTAGATGGGTTTTGGAGAATGGTACCATGGCTATGTTGATAATAAATGATAGATGTAGTTTAATGCTCGATGATCTAAAGATAATGGTAGGAAAAAAACACAACGACACACGTCCCAAAAATATGGGAATATCCATCATGGGAACAACCACAAGATGATGGGAAATTGCGTCAAGTTTGGGAAATAAGGCCACCATTCTCAAGATTATAAAAAAATCATGAGAAAGAAGGAGATTGTTGTGGAAGAAATGAGAGAACCACCCATGGTCCGATGTTACTATGGTAGGGAGAAAGAGAACTATGAAATCTAATGTAATAAACCTCGAGTCATCTAGGGTAATTAGAATCAGTAGAAACCAATGCCAAAGAATCAAGGTAATCCTTATTCCATCACTATTGGTGAAGTGGAGCATGATAACAAAGTCTTACAATGTACACATCCTATTAACTCAATAATGTAAAAAATATTATTTGATTATGGTTCTACACATTCCATTAAATCATTCAATTTTTCTAGAGATATAGAATTGAAGCACCGAAACCCAGAAATATAGATATCAGTACAAACACCAAGTGGTGTAATCATTGAAACCCAAGTGTTTGAGTCATCTCATGTTGTCGTTAGTTGGATGATTCATCTAGAAAATCATGTAATAATTCCATTGGTGGAATTTGTTTCTATAATGAGAATGGATTCTCTCTCGTTACATATAGAAATGAAATGAAGATCATGAATATCCTTTGAATAATCCTTCAACGGTGTGGGTATTGATTCCATGTGCAGAAGCACACCTCACCCAAATGGTTATGTCAAAATAAAGGGACAAACTTACCAAAATTCCAATCTTGACGGAATATAGTTTTGTATTTCCCGAAGAGTTACTTGGACATCCCCCGGATCGTGAGTTACAGTTCTCAATAGAACTCATTCTCGGAGCCACTCATATCTCAAACTATCCTTATAGGGTGGCTCCTATGAAACTGATGGAGTTAAAGTAGCAACTAAAAGAACATTTGGAAAATGGGTTTTTAAACCCTAGTGCATCAGAATGGGGTGCACAAGTACTAATTGTTATGATGAAGGATGGAGCAATGAGGATGTGTATTTATTATCAGGAAATCATCAAAATCTCCATAAATTGAAAGTGTCATATTCCAAGTATTGATGAATTATTTGATCAGTTAAGAGTAGAAAAATTATTCTCAAAGGTGGATCTTAGTTCTCGATATCATCTGCTAAAAGAGAGGAAGGAATATTTTCAGACGATTGCCACCTATACAAGGTCTGATCACTATGAGTTTCTGGGGATACCCTATGGACTTCCTAACACCCCTACAATCTTCATGGATTTTATGAATTGAGTATTTATACATTAATAGAAAAATTTGTTGTAGTGTTTATTGATGATATTATTATCTACTCCAAGAGAAAGGAGGAACATGAAGAACATCTAAGACTTGTGTTGGCAACATTGAGAAAGGAGAATTTATACACAAATTTCAACAGATTTGACTTTTGGATGAAGAAAGTCATGTTCAATGAAATTATGATCACAAGTGAGGGAATTTTTATGGACCCTTAAAAAACAATAGCAATTGAGGAATGGCACAGACACTCTAGTGTTAGAGAAATCGTAGTTTTCATGGATTAGTTCTGTACTATTGATGTTTTGTGAGTCATTTCTCACTATTTTCAAGCCCCCAAACCATGTTAACAAGGAAGGGTGTAAAGTATTTCTTGACAGAGGAATGTCAAAAAAGATTCATGGAGATGAAGAAAATGTTAATCTCTACACATGTACTCAAATTATCGAAATGTGGTGACTTCTTTGTGATATAAAGTGATACTTCAATGAAGGTTTTGGAATGAGTACTCATTCAAAATGATATTTTTATAGCCTATGCCTCAAGAAGTATGAAGATCCATGAGATGAACTAATTAATGCATGATCCGAAGCTAGAAGCTATGCTTTTTCTATTAAAATATGGCAGCACTACCTTTATTTTGTGAAGTGTTACATATATATTGATCAAATGATCCTAAATTATATATTCACAAAAAAGGAGTTCAACATGCATCAAATAAGATTATTAGTTCTAATCTAGGACTATGATTTCTCTTTTCAATATCATCTTGGAAAGGAGAACAAGATTTCTGATTCTCTTAGTATAAGAGAACATGCTACTCTATCCTAGTTATGGATTGAGAATGACCATATCTTCATGGATATGCAACAGATGGATTTGTATTTTAAAAGGGAAGTTGACACATCTTACCTTTCCCAAATGATTTCCCAGCCATATATCTTATATATGATTAAGGAGGAACAAAATATTGATTAAGAGTTATAAATAAGGTGAATTCAGTAAATGAAGAGAAATTTAAAGAGTTCTATATAGAAGATGATGGTGTGATTCATTTTTGGAATGCGGCTTTTTATGCCTTCATCAACCAGGATGATGAAGGTTATATTTGACGATGCACATATCTCAACATTCTTTGCGATCCTAGTAGCACCAATATGTACTAAAATACTTGAGAACACATTTTATTTGATAACATGGTGATGGATATTGCCGAATATATCTCCAAGTGAATGGAATTTCATCAAGATAAAAAATTGAAACCAATGTCCAAAGGGATGATGCAACCATTACCTATACCTTTATGGAAATGGAATAATATCTCTATAGACTTTTTCATGGCTCCCCTGAAGATGTAGAAGGTAAATAATTCGATATGGGTGGTGGTTGAACGACTCACCAAGACATCCCATATTGTCTCTATTCAGGAAGATATCTCACTTGAAAACCTGGAAACAATATATGTGAAGGATGTGGTGAGATGGAATGGTGTTCCACTATCTATTGTCTCTGATCATGACCCGAGGTTCATGTCTAAAATATAGAGGAGTCTTCATCATTTTTTTGTTCTAAATTAAATTTCAGCATGGTCTATCACCACCAAACTAATGGGAAATTTGAATTAAATATTCAGACTCTTGAAGATATGATAAGTTCCTGGTCTATAGAATTCAAAGGATGATGGGATCAGCATCTCCCATTGGTTGAGTTCTCATACAAAAATATCTTACAATAGAGTATTCTAATGGCTCCATATGAACCTTTCTATAGAAATCATTGTGGAACTCCAACCTATTGGGATGAAGTTGAAGAACGAATGAAACATGGACCTGACCTGGTGTAAGAGATGATAGAGATGGTTTAAGTCATCTAGAAACAAAACAAATCATCTTAGAATCAAAAAAGAGATTAGCTAAAGACTATTAAAGGGACGTGTAGTCCGTTGTTGGAGATAAATTCATCCATAAAATATCACCGTGGATGAGAGTCGTGCCATTTATAATGAAAGAGAAGTTATGACCAATGTACATTGGCCCCTTTGAGATCCATGATTGGATAGGATTCGTGGCCTATAGGGTTCCATTTCCACCGAATATGGATGATGTATATGATGTGTCTCACATATCAATCCTGAAGAAGTACATATCTGATCTCTATCATGTAATGATCTTAGCGGTGGTACTACTATAAGATGATCTCTCCTATGATGAGAAGCTAATGAAGATTCTGGAATTGAGATATAAGTTTCTATGCAACAAGAAAACCCACATTATAAATGTGTTTTGGAGGACCAATATGTTTGAATAAGAAACATGGGAACTCAAGGAGGTGATGAAGGTGAAGTACCCAAACCTATTTCTGTAAACGAATTATCGATGGGAAATTTCATAACGTTGAAGAATGTAAGGACCAGATTGTTTTTCAAGGGAAATAATTTATTCTAATCATGCGTTAACTTATAATCAAATTTGGAAACCTAATGACATATAGTGATACTAAATACTATGTGATCCTTAAACATAATTTTTCCACTAATGTGTTTTGAATTTCAGAAATTTGTCATACACGGTTGTGTTCAGGGTGATTTTTGGGGACTGATAGTACAAACCTAATTTTTTGGTGAATAGTAAACTACCCTTTTGAATAGTTACCTTATATATGATAGTACATATATACGATTTAAGTGAATTTAGGTATTCCTTTGTTTTGGACATAGTAAATAATTGTTTTAAAAATTGTAATTTTCATGTAATTTATGAATTTTATTTGAATATAAATTATTCATATTTATAAAATTATTTTTCAAAAATGGAATTCAATTTTTGACTGTACACATTGAAAAATGTTTAGTGTAATTTTTTGGTAATTTTCTAAAATACTTAAAATTTCGGGGAATAATAAAATACAATAACATAATACATAAATAGATTAAAAATTAAATCCATTATTCCTTACATCATAAGCGATGTAAGCACCCGAATATAAAATTCCCTGGAAAAAATTACTATTCTTGGTCACAGAGTCATCACTATTACATGACATGTGTAGAAAAAATAAATTAATGATTATAAAATTGATAAAACCCCTCTCCCCCCAACTATAAATACAACCCTTCAAACCTTCATTTCCTCACACTTCTCAAGTTTATATCCTTGTCTAAACTCTGCCCCATCATCTTCATTATCCCCTCCCCCTCTTCCAATAGCTCTAGTCTCATCAAAATCACAATCATAGGTTCCATAAGGAGGATCTCAAGAGGAGGATTCAAGATGTAATTTCTCTCCATCTTTTTTCCATGAATTTTGTTTTCAATAACATGTTCTATTTTTATTGATTCATAACCTATACTCATAAAATGGTATTATACCATAAGTATCATATATATAACGGAATTTTATGATACTAATTGTATAATATATCATCCAACATCGTTTATTTTTTTTATTATAGAATGGAAAATGATGTTCATGTGGTGTTCATTTATAACCTTTATGAATGAAATGTTTTCTTTTACATTTAATTCCATCAGATATGGTCATAAAACCATTTTTATGTTTGAAACAGGTTATGTTATATGTATTATATCCTATTCAATGTTCTAGAAGAAATTTATGTACTTATTATTAAATTATTAATCAAAATAGGGTTTTTGTGTTTGAAAAAACTACATGAATTAACACAAATGATCATCATTAAATTATTATCTAATGATTCATCCACATTGTATATAAAACAACTCATTTAAAATCATAGAATATCATTAATAACATGAAATATCATTTCTTCATGTTTATCCATGTTCATCATGAATATCTATTCATGAATACAAATGAAGCGTTCAAAAAACAATAAAAATGAACATTCCGAAATAATGAATTTAAACTATATAAATCATCCCAATGCCACATAAATGATTTTAATAAAAACTTAAGAAATATTATTATTGTAATAATTGTTATAGAATCATTAATTAATGAATCTAATGTGGTTATACATTATATTAAATTGAGAAATCATTCAGATATACAGTAAGAAAAAACTATCGAACCAAAATCTCATACTTTCAGTTTTCCCTCTTTCACTATATTCATATATGGTTACTCTTTAAAAATAATTTTTCATTTATTATATTACCTTTTTTAGGATTCAAATGATTTCTAATTTTGTTCATTAAATCCCAATGGTTTCCAATGGAACTCTTCTTTCAAATTAACACACTCTCAAATATTGTTTCTTCTTCACTCATCATTGATTTTTCTAGGTCAATTTTGTTATTCCGTCAATAATTTATAAACCAAATGTTTATAAATGTATTATTTTTTATGTGAAACACATTTCTTTCCATTGGTTATTTTATGTTGAATTTTTTCATATGTTTTATGTGGTATGCCTGATAATATAAATGTTATGATGTAATGGGTGCGCCTCAAATTATATATGGTAATATGAATGATATGATGTGACGAGTGTGATCAGAATTATATAGTGATCCAATGCATTGTGTAAATTAATTAATCTACTCATGTAAAGGGAATTTTTGTGTTAACATAGTTCCATCATCGGTGAAAACTATGTGTTGTGGTTAACTACTAATATAGAATGATTTATTTTTTATGATTTTCCATATTTCTAGTCATTTCCTAACGGTTCCTCTCATGTTTGCGACACTTTTCGTTTTTTATGATTATGATGACCCATTTTTGTTTTTTTATATCTATCCTTTTATAGGGATTTTAGCTAACCACTTTTTGAGGTATATCCTCAAGTGGTTTTGTGTACTAAGTAGTTTTCAAGGGACAATAAGAAGTTGTAGAATGATAATTTAAATAAATGTTTATGTTTTGTGTTGTAAATTTTATTTATGGTCCTAGATTTCACAAGATACTAAACCTTTGGATCCTTTTTGTGTATTGTTTTTATGTTTTTATCACTTAAATGAAGAAAAATTGAAGTACCAAAAGTAGGGTTTCAATAATTATGTTTTAAATTCACATACTAGTGTATAAAAAAACATGAATCATACTATGCCATTTCGTTTTATCATCTCTTTTAAAAAATTAATTCCCTATAAGTGTGATATGTCGTAAAATCATCTATATATACCACTAATGTGGAGAAATGTGAGAAACTCAAATTTTATTTTCTTGTAAACTAAATAAAATATATATATTCCTGAAAATTAATATCAATGTTTTTCATCCTTTATTTAGACATAAAGATCATCACAATTGATAATTTTGTGTCTCCATACCACTACTTCATGGTCTCCATATTGAGCCACTTTCATATGTTGAAAAAATATATAATATAATTTCATCTTTTGTAATTATACTGCACTGTTAACATATTCTATGAAATATATTTTGAGGATTGTTATGTTATTATCTTCAAATTCTCATTTAATTCAAATGAAAAGATGACATAAATATTATTGAATTGTTCATTGTATATAAGATACCATTTGGGAGTATATAAAATCTCAAAATCAAATTTCAGCTCTAACTCTACCCATATTTATTAATATAGGATTAAATTACCCTATGAAAATGTACAACATAAACTCTTCTAGGCTTTCAAGACCGTAAATAATTAATTGAGTAGGTAGTGTCACTAAATATTAATGGAAAATAAAAAAAATCCTTCCCAAGATCATGAGAAAGAAAGTAATATTAAGTTGATGATAGCATTCATGATCCATTTAATACGACTACTCACTAGTTTAATAATGTGAAATTGAAAACAGGATTATTAGAACTATATTAATCATAAATCACAAGAATTTTCATAGGTAAAAAAAGATTTTGGTCACTAGTAAGAGAATTAATAAATTAATTTAAAAAATATTCATAATACACTATTAAGAAAAAAAATTCATTCTTTAGATTGAAAAAGGATTTTTACTTAATAAACCATACGATAAAAACTAGGATAATATCACACTACATCAAGTATGATGATTACTTAAAATATTTTATTTAGTTTAATCATAGTAAATATTGATTTAAAATTTTCTAGTATAACATTTATACCGTATTTAGAATTAAAAAAATACAATAAAATCAATATATTGCATCAAAAACCTACACATTCACTACTTATCGCACAATTGATGATGATTATTCTTTCCCAAAACAAAACTCATATACATCCCATTTTCATCCTCTAGAATCAAATGTAAAATTTTTTCTAGAGTAAATACTATAATTTTTTCAAAGCATATATGAACAAAAAATTTACATTTTACATGTTTTTTTATTTATGTGTATCTCCAAAGGTAATTACTAAAAAATAATAATTCTCATATTGGTATTGAAATGTAATATTTGGAATAATTTCTTTATTAACTCTATTATGGTGATACCCTGAATGTAACTCAATATTTGAATAAAATTATGACATGAATTTTATTGAATGATGAATTCACCCAATTCCATTAAAAGAACAATATATTTTTTATAATTATAGAAGAATGGGGTTTACATTTTTATCATAATTTTAAAAAACCATATATTTTGGAACTACTTTTACATTCACCAAAAAGAATTTAAGTAGAAAATGGAAAGGATATGTTAGTTGATAATGAAAATTCATAACTCCAATGGATGAGAAAACATCATAATTTCTAATAATTTAATGGAATCTATAAGGATAATAATTATCATTGAACATTCTAGAATAAATTATCATGAATGAAGTATCTAAACATTTTCTGATGCAACCAATCATTTACAAAGAGTTTACTATAAAAATTTTATGAAATTCCAAAAAGGAGTCTTCCAATTAATTAGGTGTGGTGGTTCTATTGGTACAATGAGGTGATATTTTATTATTATTAATTGGTGACCGAAGGAAAAAATGTTTGGAAAATTTCATCATAATCATGAAAAATTAACATTAATAGTATACGGTGAATACGATAGTCATATTTTTCAATTATTAGTATTTTTTTTTATTTTTTATTTAATTATTTATAATTCCATTAAAATTATAGTGTCGTTGTTTTTATTCCATACTTATAGGATAAATAAATTAAATCACATTAATCTCATTGGAAATTTTTTATTTATTTATACATTTACACCTTGGATTACAACTTTTTTATATGACTATGGGGTTTTCTCTATAAGTGTGTGAATTTTTGACTTAGTAAATTATGTATGTTTATTTCATGTGATAACTTTGGAATAAATATCCCTTGGGAAGTATAATATTAGAGGATACTGATCTACATGTGATTTTTTGTGAGTCAATGTTCTAATTCTTTTTCCTCTACCGGTAGTATAGTCAATTAGATGTCCCATGCCTCAATCTTATTAGTTGGGATTGTTTTTTCCCTTATAATTCGTATTATACTAGAGGTTCATCACACCTATAATACCATATGTATGACATCTAATAAAGAGATGATCTAGATTAATAAATTTTATGGAATGAATTTTATTGTATGAATGATACCAGTAGTTAATTATCTCATCTAGAAATATCTGGAAATTCCATTGAAATATATTATGAATGATAAAATATATAAGGTATAATGCCAATTATGGATAGTAATAAATTCTCCCATGTTAAAATTCCTCTATTAAAAAAATTTCCTTTTTTCATTTCAAACAAACAAAATACTGTGAATTTTATAACTTTTGAAGGATATATATGAAAAATGAACGGTAGATAACAAAATTTTCATGTTTTAATGGTTGTTATATATAATTTTACTGGAATAAATATTGGTGGAAAATATTTTGAAAAATTATAATATTATATATGGGATTATCCATTTATAGATGGTTGTTTTTTGATAATTGATGGACATTTCTTATTCTATATACATAATTTAAAAATTATAATTTTGAGGTCATTTCAATTAGTATCATTAGTTGAAAACAATTTTTTTGTTTAATGATATCTGCAATCTGTTCATGAATTAGGTTCTATGGTGGATTTTGGTTTAATAACAATATATTAGTGCACGTAAAATTTATAGGTTTGGGATGTCGCCATATTAGATACACAAAATGAAACGAATGGATTAAAACCTCTATGAAATGATTCAAATCATATTGGATATTCATGTTTATATACTGTAAAAAATATGGGCATGATATATCATGAAGGGATTTCATAGTAACAATAAGAACCCTATGATAATAAACAGTTCCACTAGTAAAACATAATATTAATTTATTAGAAGGAAATCCCAAATAAATGCAAATGATGAATACAATATTATAATCTCAAGTCATTTAATGTATATAATATTATCATTTATCTAGTGATGAAGGGTGTGTACTTGATTATATATCTAAGTTTTTTGGTAATTTTTATCCAGTGGATGATGAAGACATTTTTCTTAAAAAGAATTTATTTAAAATTAGATGATAAATGAGGGATTATTAATGTCAAAAAGAGTTTATATCTTCAATATTATAAGAAATAAAATTATTTTTATTTGGAATCCTAATGATGTTGTATGTAAGACTAGTTTTTAAAATCGTTTACGGAATTTTATCTATGGATATTAGATAATTTCATGATGTTTTATATATTGAACTCATTCATTGATAATAAATTTATATGGGATTTAAATTTATGGAAGTATAACACTAAATATTATTATTGAATGGAACTGTAGGTTTAGTCAGATCAATAAAAAGAATATTAACAGTTTAAAGGATAAGGAAAAACAAGATAATGGTCACAGTAAAAATTAATTATGTGAAATATTTGTGCTATAAAAATACACAGTTTCTTCCTTGATCATATATTACCAAAATTCACGGAAATTTACTTCGTATCATTAACATTAAAATGATTGGGAACATAATCGTATTCAATCCCATTATTATTTTCTCTAAATAGATTCATTTATTTATGATTATAATAAGAGTTTATGGATTCATATATCAATGATTAATTTTTCTACTAAAGGTTTTTACTTAATGGACTTCTTTATTAGAAGTGGAAGATAGAAGAAATTTGATGTTCCTCCATGAAAAAAGGTGGTAAGTACAACTAACAAAGCATCTGTAACTTCATCTAGATAGATTGAATAATCATGAGAATGGTCTGCCCTAAACCCCATAGTAAAATATAGTATCTTAGATATTAAACAATAATTTAATTTTGAAGGATCAAAATATGATGTTTAACTATGTTCTCTTGAAGTATTATTTGTTAGTGGAACTCAAAAGTCAAATATCTTCTCAATAAAAGTTTTACAATAGAATTTGGGTAACTAAAATAATTACGGATCAGGAAAAATATGAATTTAATAATAACAAAATATATAATAGTTTCGTATAAATAAATTTCAATTATATTTAATGATAAAAACTAAAATGAAAATATAAGATTACTTTTCTATATAGATTTAGTGATGTAAATAATTGATATATATTACAGGTTGATGAAAGAAAACATATCATACATTGTAGTTTTTAATTCACTAAACAAATGGTTATATAGAAGAAAATGAACATGGAAAAGATATAATTTGTAGAAAAATAAAATTTTTATATCCATGTTGATTAGTGTACTATTACCAGAAGATTCTAACTTATAGGGAACTCAGATGTGAGTAATTAATGTATGAAAATATATTAGTAGAAACCTAAAAATTAATAGATATTGGGTTGGTTCATAAATCACATAATACGAACCATAGGTGAGCTTAGGTAATGATAAGTATTACAGTTTAAAAATAATAATTGAGGATATAATCTAATGGTAGAATTCATGTTCAATGATTTGTGGATAATATTAATTATCTATTCCTAATTAATATAGTACAATTTTATGGTATACAAGAAGAATTGTTTCTCAATGGATCAAATTAATCTGATGTATATATGAATCAAGATACCGAATCGTTAAATTTAAAAATAAAATAGTATATGCTTAAACATCCGTATGGTAAAAATTCTTATATATTATGTGGCTTCATTAGATTATGGATGAAGATGATGAAAATAGATGTTAAAATTATGGTCAGTAGTAAAGGGTGTCTAAGAAAATAAATGAGTTTAAATATCCTAGATTTTATCACCAACTGTTAAAAATTTTACCATCTGAATAATTCTATGTATACGAGAATATAAATGTATTTTTCCTAAACAGATTGATGCTCAGATAGATTTTCCTTATAGTGAACTGAAATAATAATTTTACATGGAGTATATAATTTATGTATTATAATTTACGAGATTAAATTTGGTATTTAATTTAAAAAAAATTGATTGAATTAATAACTGTGATATTGGAAACATAAATTTGACTTGTTAATTTTGAAAAAAATATTTTGATATATATGACACTAGTCACGATTTTTCATGAAAAAAATTACATTATGGGAATTTTATTATACAGATATTATATATTAATTATGTGATGCTAATTGTATTAGATAATAAAATTGTTTTAAAATTGTTGTTTATATTTTCTACAAGAATTGAGATTAAATTTTTTGGGAATGAGAAAACTGTTTTTCGAATCTGGGTAAAAAGAGACATGAAGATAATATAAATAAATTTGTCATATAATAATCTAATATGGATGGTCATATAATGATTTGGCATGATCACAAGAAAAACAATAACTAATAAGCTTTCTATATAGAAAAAAATATAAAAAGGATCACTAGAAATATATTAAAAAAGCGACTATATAACGATAATGATTTATACTATTATGTTTTAGAATGTTTCATGAAATCAATGATTCTCAGAATACTGATTATTTCATTTTCAATAGGAGCTCTATGAGGTTTTATGTACTTCCCTAGAAATAAACATTGGGAATTGACTTTGTAGATCCTATATTATTTAAAAGGATTATAAGATAGGGATTTTTAATTTAAAGTAATAATTTATTATAATTTATTATTTACTTAGAGTTTAGTGAAATTTTAAGAACTATTAAGGGAATATCTATATGTTTGTTTATTCGAGGTGGAAAAGAATTTCGAGGGATTTCAAGACTATATAAAATAAAAAATTAAATAAAAAATTTAAGCTAAGATTGTTGTTAGATAAAATAATTTAAATTAATGGTTTAGATGAATAAAATTTTGAAGGAAATTGAAGAATATATGAAGGATAGATTCTTTTCTATGATAGATAAATGAAATTTACTTTTATGAAAACATTATTTTCAAATAAATCATAAACATGTCAACATGAAGTAACAGTTTATCAGAAAAAAATATGTGGGAAAAATTGTTAGATCTGCAGATGATTTTTTTATCAAAAATTTAGATGATATATTCACTAAGAAAATATTTTAATAAATCTTGTGTAAGAGTAATTACATAGTCATTATTGTGTTAAGAGATGCTGATGGAGGAATAGGGTATACCGAGGAAGATAAAAATTAGGGTTTTATTATTATTTTCATTTTGAGTTGCCAAAAAAATATATTCTAGTGGAATATTATTGTGGAATGAATCGTACTATTGATAAACCAGAAATTTGTGAACTAGATTTACATTCAATACAGTTTTCAGTTAGTGCTAGATGGATGTTGAAGGGGTACAAAGAGTAAAATTTCATCTATAAAGTGGTAGTATTACAATATATTGTTCTAATATTATATTGAATTCTATAATGTTTATAATGACTTGTTAAATTTCTATAAGGATTTCATCATAATGAATTCCTTATAAGATTAATGATTAAAAAAGCCGTGGTCAATGGTTTTACTAAAAATCATCAATTAAATCTAAGAAGAAGTCTCTCTATGAATGTTTGATGGTAGTGCGAAAGGTATGACTAGTATAGCTTCTTATAAATTGATGTTGGTACTAAATGATTTTTTTGAGGAGCTCCTCATTATCATAAAAATCCAACATGAAAATTACATGGTGAATTATAACAATACTAAATGTTTAATTCATTATAATTTTTTAGAATTTATATATTTGACGACTTATTGTATTTTATGTACATTAAACAATAAATGAGTAGTGTATTGTTTCTCACATGCAGTTTTTCCAACTCAGATAGACCATATTAATATCATATTCAATTTTACTATATTATATAATTATATTTTATGTATGACCAATTCATGAATTTCCACTATTTCATATGCATATGAGGTTTATTGATTAATTCTTGGAATTTTGGACATAATTATGTGTTTAGGGTATGTTGAAATCCTAGTTTTGGTATACATTTTATGTGAATAATTATCATGGGTAATCATTTTATTCCATCACAATTCAATGTGTGATGTTCATATAGATCTATGTTGATGTTCTAGTTGTTCTGTAGGTTGTACATGCGATGGAATTTAAGAAGTCTTGTTTATTATGACTTGTTCTAGTTTCAATTCCTAAAAAATATTGGGTATATGTGCAGCTCCAAATTTAATTAATATAGAATCAAAATTTTAATAAAATTATTGTATTGATAAATTTCAAATATCATTCTACATTAAACATTTTTGGTGAAAAAATAACTATAAATAGTTCTTTCAAAAATGTTGTCACATAAATTTTATGAGAGAGTAAATTCCACTAATTATTTATAATCAACGAATTATATAATTTTTTTTGAAAAATAATATGTCATCTCCCAGACCACACATAATTTCAAAATCTTATATATTACCACGTTATTAATGGTTCACTTTCGACTTTCTTTCTAAACTATCAATCTATACAACATACCCAACCTATCTCAATAGCATCACAATCAATATTTAAATGATTTTGGTTCCTTTATCATAGACTAATGGTCAAAACGGAGTAAATATAAAATTTTCAATATAATAACCAATTGACCCCAAATATAGATACTATGTTTGGGAGGGTATGTAGAAATATCATCTGAGTGTAAGAAATCTACTCAAATTCCTTACAAGATTATAGATTAATTGATTTTTTATTATAATGTAAATGGAAAATTAAAGGTGTATAGGGTATTTGAATCATTAATGGATCGAGATCCTTGTGGGAATACTTCATTTAGGTTTCAAATAAGACTTGGGTGGTGACCCCTTTTCAAGAAGTGTTCTTAAGACAAAAATGGTTCACCATCTAGTTGTTGTGTCATTTCCGAAGTGTTCAACCTATATTTTTCATTATTGGAAATTAATCAGAACCAAGACACCTCCCAAAAGAGTTACAATTCACTCATGTCACTATTTAATAACTTTTTACATCATATTATATCTCCATGGAATGGTTTTTATGTCTTCATTACTGGATTGATTCCCATATAACCTAATTGGGAACCATAAAGACCCAATTCACCTAAATGACTACATAGAAACCACTTCCACAAAACTAAGAGAACATCAATCCATATTAGCAAACTATTTGGACTTTTTTATAAGTATTATACCATGGTTCATGTTTATATTTTGATTATTATTATTCATGAAACACACATTAGGACTTTATTAACTTAGTCTCATTAATTTGAATGAAATAGATTATCAAAACACCATACTGACACTTTGTATCCTAAATAAATTTAGTATCATCTTCCCATGACTCTTCCACTACATACTGAGATACATGTCTTGGTTATGAATACCAATTTTATCTCAATATTACACCCATGATTACCCTATCAAACTAACAATATCCTAAAAATATAATGATCCATGAATTACATTTATACGGAGGAATCTATCCCATAGATGATTGGTGAAACCTTCCCTACCCTAACCCTCTCAACTCATCATTCTCAATTGTTTTATCCTAGAACCATGATCATCCATTACCTTGATGATATTTAAACAAGTATCCTATGCCCAATAATTGATCCATGAATAGAAAATGGACTCCCAGTTAGTGTAATCACTAACATCCATCTCATTTATGACCACATTACAGTGGCATATCAATGAGAAATAAATACTATGGTCCCCAAACTAAGTGTCAGACCAGTTCATTTTCTCATTGATTATACTATATATGTACCCTATATTTATCTCTTCATAAGATTGGAAATGTAATATGATTAATAAATTTTTTTCCCTTTATAGTTTAGTTACCAGAAATCAAGCTATAGTAGAAATGTTCACCCAAACATAAGTCCCAGTCGACCATTTTTAGGTCCCTTTAAACTAGTAGTCCATTTGGTATGATTTAGAAATACATTAAAGTTGTATAATTTTTTTGACCCTAAATGAAAATTCATCTATGTTGTAGGAAAATAATATAAAAAAATCCATTCAATTTGACTTGGATTCCTAACATTAAAAGGCATATCTTGGTCACATGACATGAAAATAAAAGTTACATCCTAGACGTTGATGCACGATCATAAAGATGAACAACATGATATTGGTTTAATTACATGAATTTAACTTTATAGTCATTTTTGGATGAACATAAATGGAACTGTAATGGTCTAAATCACATTACATTTAATGGAGTGGTCTTCAACAAAATATGGAAACAAACAATATAGATTGTGAGTCTATTTATATGGATATGTATGAATCTATATTCATGGGAGTCATCCCAACTCTATAAACCATAATTATTTATAGAACAGTGATTAATTATAAAGTTCATAACTTTTTGTATTTAAGAAATATTTTAGTCAACCATTAAGGGTAACATGGTGCGAATATAATACATATAAACGTTCATAGTTATGAATGGTAAAGATTGATCACTCTCATGACCAAGTAAACCTAAATTATTAATAGTAAGGATATTATAAATATGTTATAAATATATAATATTATTTCAGATTATGAAAGATTTCCTCTTATTGAATGAACGATATTCCAATATTCTCATTCATAAAATAGAACCATACTCACCACCCTAGTTTATTGATAGATCACCCACCTTTGGAAAATAAGAGACCTGCATGAGACATAATCAAATTTAAATGGTCTTTGAAGATATTATTAGAGTACTATTAGACAAAATGTGTAACTCAACATCAAATAAATTAACCATGAATAAATTTATAGACTATGAACATTTTTCTTATGATACATAAATAATAGAGTCTATTATTTGGTTTCTCTATTTAACAATATTTCATCACATTCAACTGGAATCATCGAAATCACTATAACACATCATAATTACAATTAATTTTTTTATTCTATATAACACCTAAAGATAGTGTAAGACACTATATAATGCATATAACATATGACCTAGTTGTATATATGGTTATTGAACCGAGGACTCTGTAAAAAATTTCCTCGAACCCAGAAATATAGTGTAACTTTGGGAATATATTCATGAAAAAAGTGTCACCTAAGTTCACCAATTTTATACATTTAAGTAGGTATCAAAATTATCTGATAGAATATTCCACATGGCACTTCCTAATAATGAATATACACAATGAATCAAGTGGTACCTATTTCCACATCTAAATAATTCAGTATTCTATCCCTATATTTAAGTAAATCATATTTTATTTAACATAGGGTTTTGGATGAGGATGATAATGAATCCCCCACAATCGTTTAGATGTTTCCAGGGTATATTTCCACTAGTTTCTGATTTATCTTAAAACACACAACCCAATATTCATAAGAATATCATATGGAGGCCACCGTATAGTTCAATTTTTTAAAGGTCAAATACTTGACATCCAACTGGAGGGTTCACGAATAGTACATTTTTTTGGAGTACGATAGAAGGTTAATAACCATGTTCTCATTCACACACATGATTCTCATCAACATTATAGAGACCCGAATCTTGACGTATATGGAAATTACATTACTTTTGCAGAATACTTAGTACATAAAAAAATAGACACACAAGGACTGTAATAGTTTAGTGTCTTTGGAAACTCGGAATATAATCTTCTAATCGTGGTGAAAGATCATCAACATCTCCCATAAAGATCTTCCCTTTTTTCTTACCTAAAACCTTTCTTTATATCATGGGGAAAAGAATACATAAAAGGGGTGTGCTCAAATGGCCAGTAAGGGTAATCATAGAGAACATAAAACAATCCATAAACATTTGAATGCAAAAATGAGAACAGAAAATCTAAACATCAAAATATTGAGCAAAGACATGAATCTTGGAAGTACATAAGGAATATATCATAAGAAAACATCAATCATGATAAAATATGATGGGAATAAAATATGTAATTGTGGAAACCATTAAGCACATGTTATGATTTCCATAGTAGCCAAGGCATTGCTGCCAAGACCATCTTAGTGGACAAAGTCCCTTTCTGAATCAAGTTCACTCCTCGTTTCAGTCCTGTAACACTTAACCGGATTAACATACCATTCTAGCCATGTCTATATCATGAGATATAAATCTTTACCCAATGCATTGGAGGGAGATATAGGTCCCACCCATTTCATAATTAAATCATTCTTACTTGTTACACAAAATAAAATAAAACATTCACCATAACCCAAAGAATAAAATGGGTTTCATAAACATCATCCCATCATCTCATAATCCATATAAACCAAATGTACATTTCATCATAAGAAAATTGAAACCATGTAAATCATAGAGACATTAAACTTGGATCATACACATATGAAATATTGTCATCTTAGATGGAAAATGGTTTTGATAAAACATTTTAAATGAATTCTTGAGGAAAATATTGTTTCTTCTTCAAAATCATTTTCTTTTCACAAAACATCATGAAATTTTAAAAGGAGGAGATTTTCTTGAATATAGTCATGAAATATTTTGGAGGAATCTTCAAGAAAATAAGGATTTATAAAACCGTAAAAATCTTTTCATGCCGTATAAGTTAAAAATTACATTCTCCTCGTACTTTTGTCGGAAAAGTCAAAATGTACCTTATATGGTAACCAAAGGAAAGATTTCATCCATTAAATGTGGTAAAAGGTCAATAACGGGTAAAAATAACATTAAAAATTCATGTAAGAATAGTAAACATTCTATGAAAACGTTTTTAGAAAAAATGGTCGTGGATGATAAACGTAACCCTAATAAATACTTACGTATAAGCAATCTTGGATAAAAAATTAAATTGAAAATATATCCCTTGCCTTATGTCCGATATGCTTCGTATGTATCCTAACCTCCTATATAATGATTTAAATAATTTCATTGACTTATTATAGAATCATATTCATTGTTATTATATAATATATAGTTCACTTATGACTTTATATTACCCGTTCTCTTGTAAATTCCACGTTAAAGAGATTTTTGGGTAAAATTGTTTCATTTATCGTATGTGTTTTGACTTGTCGTTCTTGATATTATTACTTATATCATGATTTAAATAATTCCATAGTGTAAAACATGATTTATATATAATATATATTAATTATATAAATATATATTATAGATCAATAAAAGGAATGAAATACACCGTTCATGGAGACGGTAGGCCGTACGTACGCATGAACACTGTTTTCGTTTCCTTGTTTAAATGAATGAAATTAAGTAGATGGAATATATATATATACACATAAATCCATTATAATTATTATTTCATATATTTCATGATTACTTATTTTATATACTTTATAATCATTCATGAATGGTTAACATGGAGAATGAATCTCATCGCGTCGGGGAGATGGTAGTTCGTACGTACGCACGAGCGATGATATCATTCCCATGATCGTGGAATTGCATTGAAGTGTATGTATAATATTTAAGAATCAATATCACTTTGAAATAATCATATACAGTTATTTATTTACAACATTATACCCATCCACGTAAGGTGGTGGTCGAAAACAGATTACACCACGGAGTGGAGATGGTATTCCGTACGTACGCACACGCGGTGATTTCTTTTTTCATATGATGGATAGATGGTGAAATAGGTTCGTCTCATAATTATAATAACATATCAGTATATGAGTGATACTAATGTTGTTACTTCATAATTAAACAACTGAATAAGAAGAAGTAGAAGAAGAAATAAAGGTGAAAGAATCGGTAACGGATATTACCTCTTCTTTCGACATGCCTTTTGAAACATCCTATTAGGGCACTAATATTGGTCTCTGAAGAAGGACAGAACATCTAGGATGCATATAGGAAAGTGGAGAAGAGAAATTAGCAGGGTTTGGACAAGCTTAAAGGCTAAATGTGGTGTGAATAAGAGAGGTAGGAGGTTCCCTTTTGTAAGGGAGGAGAGGGGCACCTTTGGAATAACTAAAAATATTATTTTATTATAAAGTCATATTCTGTTTTTAATAGCTCCAAATTGAGTTATTTTGATTTTATGGTGGGGATGGGTCGAAATCCTCTCATCCAATAGAATTTAGACATGTTTAGGTTTCTATTTTAACCTTATCATTTTGATTTAACTTTAAGTTAAATAATTTTTCTTTTACCATGTCTTCTTGTTTTCTTACACTATAAGGTTAATAAACTTACTATAACAAGCCAAAAGAACCCCAAGTTGATAATTATTATTATATATAACTTTATCTAAGTCATTTGGCCGAACCTTAGAATTTTAGGAATAAAATAACAATTAATAATATAATATTTGTTTTAAAAACTATTTTATGTCAATTTTGACACTATTTGGTAATTGATATTTGTAGAAATCATAACAGAATGATTAGCTCAAAAAAGTTAACTAAATCAATACTAACATGTCATATTAACCTATAAAATTAGTGTAATGCATAAAAAGACTAATATTACACTTATTTTGGTATTTATATAATCAATTGTGTCAATATTTCATTAATAAGATAATTACTACATCATCATGGTGTTATAAATAAATTAAATTATTTAATGTCTAAAAATTACAAATAAAATACCATTATGTAGGAAATAATTTTATATTTCTAATTAATATTAATAGTCAAATTTATCTTATGTATAACCCTATATTAAAAATGATTTAGTTATTGAACTTTGATTTTAACTATTTTAACCCTTCTTTAAATAAATTAATATTAAATGTCCTTATCTAATCCAAGTGGACCTAAATGGTCATATTTTATTCTTAAGGTTGTTTGTGGTCGAATTACACTTTTCTAAAATAATTAGGACATGTTTTAGGGTAATAATAATATCATTATTACCCTTAATTACCCAATTTACTTTTAACCGTGGTAAAAAAAAGTAAAAAGTTACTATTCACCAAAAATTATTTTCATCTCATTGAACCACATTTTACTTAATGACATCAACTGTGTCTCTCGGATATTTGGAATTCCATTCACAAAAGCAGTAAAATTATGTTTCATGTAAATTTTCAAATTCTCATAGGAGGTGGGTAAAAGACTGTCAAAAGTTCGATAAAATTTTTTATATCTAAAATTATTATAAAATGACTACAATGTATTACATTGAACTTATATGGGTATTATGTCTCAATTTTGACCTAAAATAAATTTAAATAAAATAAATAATTGTTTAAATAAAAAGACGGTTTTTAAATAGAAACCTGGTGTTTTCACTATTCATAAAAAATTGAATGTTTTCAGAAAAATACCAAAATTTCACCCTAGGCTAATTTCAATATTTTGAATCCAAAAATGAAGTCCATTTTCAAAAATAAAATTAATAAAATTTCAAAAACATGGTATTACTATTCATAACGGCTAGTTTTAGTAGTATTTTAATAGCATATCGTTGTTTTGAAAAACTCGGTATTGCATACAACACACGCTATCGTGGAAGGTCGTGCTTGCGTGTAATGCATGCCAAGTCAGGGATATGCGTTGTGCAAGCTCCATTTGGTGTAGCGTGCAACACAAGACATTAATGAAATTAAAAAGAATATTTTTCATAAAATCATGGCGTGTTACAAACATATCCTTGAAGTGATTATGTTTCCACCTAGAATGGGTCTTACTGATAAATTTAATTTCACACATAGCATGAGCCCAATCATGATTTAGATTCTAACCATTGTTCCCTCCATAAAAGAATCCTAAAAGAGGATATGATAGTGATAATACAAAATCTATGAGAAGGACCAAGTCTATATAATCCCTAGTTCCCATAGATAAATTATAGTATCACTGAATGGGGTAGAAGAGAATGAATAGGCATGTATCATTAAAAAAACAATTCCCCACTAGGTAAGGAAAATAGTCTCAATATATAAAAACATTATCGAGTATCCATCCACCCAAATATAAATCCAAAAAACTATTTATATTAAAAAAAATATAAAGAGATATTATCAAATTATATTTACATGGTATAGTACAATGCCTTTATCCTTCGAAATTGGGTAATACACCCAAAGATGGATTATATTACTAACATCATTAAGAATTAAAATGTAATAGGTTGAAACATGATATACAGACATTATTAATCATCTATCCAAACATATTTCTACCCTGTTAAATAATAAACTTTTTCACCTAGTTTGTTATAGCCCTCAATTAACGTAATTATATTGACTAATGTCATGGCAGGTCATACCCGCCATCAAGAAATTCTTTTTAGAAATATTTTATAATACCATCTACAAATTTCATTCTTTGTTATTTCCTGATATACTATAGAATGAAGATATCTTACTCCACAAGTATGTTGGATTACAATCACATGTGTAATTCCATTAAGGTATTGATCAACCCACTTAATATTTAGTTGTCATTAAAAACTTGTCCTAATAATTTTAATACATGTATATACTAAAATTGAACATTTATAAACATTATTAAAAAAACATAACAATAAAAAAGTTAATTCATAGGACCCTTTCTATTTTCCCACTATTTTATGGCCCCTTCCTTTTTGTATCCTTCTGATTATCTTCACTAGGTTTCAGTTCAGCACACCATGTTTGATAACTATGTTCATTTACCCCATACGATATAAATTTCATTGATGGTTGCATGTCATATAGATATATTTACAATGTATCTTTGATTTAAATGACCAATTCACTCAACATAAAAATAATTGAAAGAATATTGGAAGATCATAGAATTAATTCTTCTATAATTATAGTTTTTCAACATGTAAGTTGTTTTATTTAACACTATATCAACTCCCCATTATGTTTTTGTTATTTAAAAAAATAATAATTAAAATTTATTTTCCCACAAAAAAAATCTAAAAACAAAGATCTCACTATTTTGAATTGTGATGGAATGAATCTCAACTATTTTGGAACATTCATAAATACCCCAAAAAATTCTTGAAAACATCCCATTATTTTAATTTCCATAAACAAGATATTATGAATCATAGGATTAATTTTTTATCCGCAAGATGATATAAATCATTGAATTTAGTCTTATTATCATCTTATCACAGAATTTACAGAGTTTATGTAATGATCCTTATAATTATTTTGTTATTTGTATATATAAATGATTACTCAATGAAGATTCACTATATGTTGTTACACCTTCAAAAATCTCTACGTAATGGATCTCACATGCATTAATCAATCGATGGACCTTCATCTTGTCTCCTTGTTTTTGGAACCCACAATCAATATTGGCTCTTCATATGTGTGTCTACTGACATATCCTTTTTTCATCTAGAGTGTTCATCTGGGGCCTCTCAACATTGTCTCAAAATTCACAAGCATTTTCTATTTGTATTAACTTTAAATATTTCTCCACATTCATTCTATTGAAAATCAATATCCCTTGGATATTTGGAGTGACTATTCAATGTTTATTAATCTAAAGAAACATCATTGATATCCCTATCTGGTATTATAGTCTAGTTTCCTCCATTCACTATATTTGTCAAGATATCCTCCATCTATTTTAATTTGTATTATTACATTCTCTATCTGATATTGCTTCATAAAATTTATTTAAAAATTAAAAAAAAATATTTATCTATAAAATCACACTACTCAAAACATTGTATATAAATATTTTCAAGGACACATCAACATAGATCAATATTAATAAAACATTTTATTCACATTTGAAATTATAACAATATCTGATAAGAAATCCACCACGATTATATTTATCATAAAAAATTATGTACTCATGAATGTTCATCCGGATCCTCAACTATGTTCCATCTATTATATCAGTCATGTTTCTAGTATCAAGTATCCACTATATGAAAATCATTATCACATTCAATTTGTCATGAAATATACATACAAAGACCTTGGGTTGTCCATTCGAAAATATTAACAATTTCATGGATCCTATAACACAAATTTTCTCCATCATCCAACAACATAGTCTTATTATAAAATAATACAAATTAATACTTGGATATTGATAACCTATATGATTATAGGAAAATAAATAATGATATAAGACCATCTTACATGCTAAGCGAACATTATTATACTCTCTAATGAATGTGACTAAAACATCCTTATACCACTTTCTTTAGGAACATCTTTATTTAACATTATCTAAACATTATTTTCATTCAAAAATTGCTATATTGAAATAAGAAACCGGATAGACCTAGTTCCTAATAATACCCCACTTTTCATTTGTTTTCAATACCGATGTATAACATAAAACATATCATTAACAATATCTATACTCATATCTCTAAACCAATATTTTTTTCATATATTTACTCCCCCACCTATCCTTTAAAATTTTTGACACTATACTTCCATGGGTCCATCATATATTAATTTCCTTCATTTATCAAATATGAAAAATTATTCTAGGGTAAAAATAAAATCACACGATTTTCATAACAAACATCCTTTAAATAAACCTCTCTTTCTTCACTAGTAGAAAATATCATCCTATAATATACTATCTCAATGGTTGGTTGATGATAATATTGGATAAAGATATAAAATAATCTAACAAGAAATTTAATAGACATTTCCTTAAATTATAAAATATGTTTGAACAATTAAATAAATACTTAAATTGTTTTCTTAATCAAATAATGATAGAAAATGCTTAATAATATAGATTCAAATTGAAAGAATGTCATCTATTTGGTAAACAAATTATTAAGGACACCAAGGTGGTCTCTTTCTTCCAGTAGGGTATCCCATTCAATATATATCAATGTTTCAGAAAAAATACATATGGATTAATTAAAATAATATCATATTTGTATTATCTTGTTTTCAACATTATAAGCTATTTTCAGTCACATTTATTTTTATTAAATGGGGGTATATAGTATATTGAAAAAATAATTGTACCGTCAAAAATGTTTATTTAGGTAAACTGTTAGCATAAAATTACCATTTTGCCCTTATAAGAATCCTGATACACAAAATTTTAAATTATAAATAAAACTATAGTAAAAACCCATGAAATTACAATTTCCTGATATTGATTTCAATTTTCATAATTCATTAAGAGAAAATGTTTTGATTTTTACTGATCATTAATTGAAATTTAATTTTTATATTTATTTTGAAAAATATTTTTGATGGTCCTGATTTTGAAGGTAATATACACAAATTCCCGGATTTTCCTCTTGAATCCGGATTTTTGACATTAATTCATTAATATTAAATAATATTAATAATCAAAAATGATTATTTGAATCTATTATTATTCATTATATTATTTTATAAATTTACAGTTTAATTCATTTTATGTTAATTATATTTGGAAGTTTAAATTTCCTAATTCATTAATAATTTAATTCTATATTATTTTTGAATGAATTTGAAGGTAACAATGATTTTTTATAGAATATAGAAGAGTAACATATACATTAATAAAGGTTATATTATCCATGACAGTGATTAGTATTATTCATGAATAGTTCTAAACTGACCTTCCATGGAACCCACCCTACACCATTGAGGTAATAATAACCATAAAGATGACTTTGACATGAAGGGGTTGACCTATCGTCGATTCAATCACTATGAATATTGATAAAAATCAAATTAAAGTCCCACTAATATTGGGATAAATATTTATGGTTAAATAAAAGGAACCAGGGCCATTTGAATCCTATTTTTTTCTTATTAGGATATTGAAAATGATATTGAGTTACTCATTCAATCATTTTTGATATTTAATAAGACAACATGAAACCAACAATACATGATTCCTGGGGTCACTCAACCCCACTGATGAAAAAATATGATGAGATGTGGACTCTGAGGCCAAATGACAATGAATTCATTAGGAGTCATGATACCATATCAATGTTTTTATATTAAATGATTAAATAATGGGGTGAGTTTGTATGTATTTTTTGATATTTGTATCCTTTTGATAATGAACATTAAATTTTTATTAAGGAAATATTGTAAAAGATTATTCTTCAACATGGAAATCTTTTAAACTCACAAAATTATATAAATTATTCGTATTGAACAGGATTAAAGAATTCTATTTGTACATAATTATTGGGATAATATGAGGGAGCTTCACAAAAATAAGGTGGAAGTGTGATATAATTAAATTAACCTAAGCTTGATACACCATCATAGTTAAAGTTATTATCAATATTGCAATCATTGATTTTTATCAAATTGTTTTGGTGGCGGGGCCTCAAAAAACATGAATATTATAATAATAATGTTGGATATTAATTCAAAAATGTAATATTATAGATTATATATGTGAAGGTAAATGAACATAATTAGGAGAATATATCGAAAAATATTATTTTAGAGTTGTTTATGAAATTTATAAGGATACATAAAACCATGTGTAAATTCCTGTTAACCATTAAAATAGATTCATGTAGGCTTCATGGTGGTTAAATGATGGTTATTTGAAGGATTTGATTTAATTTTGGTATATTCTTGAATGTTTTTTGGATGTTAAACATCAGAAAGAATTGAATGAAAAATTAAGGAAACTAAAAACTATAGAAATGTATCATATATTTCATATAAACTAATTAAGGGTAATGTAATTTATATGTCTAGTTCAATCCAAATTCCAAGATGTGTGAATGTATAACTGGGATTTAGCCACCACATTACTGTAGGAAGGCCCCTCACATTGGGTAACATTTCACTTAATATTTTTTATCATGGTGTGGAATTGATTAAATGAGAAAAAAGTTTCCTTAAAATTAAAATTTAAAACTAAAATATAAAGATGCTCTGGAATATGATATTGAATAATAAGAACAATTATTGTGTAATCCATAAAATGATTATTGAAGATCATATTTTTTTATTTATCATAGGGGAACTTATAATTAATGTATAATATATGAATAATTAAGAGAACATGATTCTTATATTTTATATTGAATGGTTTAACTCCCCACACAATAGGATGATGTAGTTCCACAATGACGTGTAACAGAAGGTAAATAATTAAGAAATCAAGGACATACTAATTATGAGTCACAAGCATAGAGTTGAAAGACATTTACTTTATTAAAATGGTGGATCCACCATTATTTTAAGAGTTCAATATTTCATAGTCAAGGACCATCACATGTTCTAGGATGATGTATTATATACGATAAAAAACATCTCTAGATTATATTTAGTGATAATGAATTTGGGTGACTAGTATTCTTCAATAATAAATTCAACTCTATCCATCTATATTTATTAATAAATTTCTATATTAAATATTTATATTATTTTGATTAAAATTTGAATGTTAGGCGAACATATATTCAGGGGAATACGTTTTATTTATATTATTATTATGTACATCACATTAATTATTCTTTAGAATCTCATCCTAATTTATTATCATCAATCATTTTATTATTAATTCAAGGTCATATAGCTTTTGGTTTGGATTTAATTCATTTAATGTGAAGATTCATTTATTTTAGAACTCTCAAACATAATATTCCCATTTTTTAGGGTTTATATATAAAAAATAAAATAAAAATTTAATACTGTGAAACCAAATTCGAAAGAGTTTATAAATATCATTAAATTTATAAGAAATATAATTAACCCACATTCCTAATTTTTTTCATCAAAATCCATATGGTTTTTATCATTTTATAAATAATTTAATGGTATTTTATCAATTTCATCACGATTGTTTTTTCTTATAACCAAACGGAATTTAAACTATTTTTTATATATTCTTATCTATTTTCGAAATTCTTAATGGGAATTTCACTACCATTCCATTGGGGTTTAACCCTTATAATTACTAACTAGTATTATTTTTGAAATAAATAAATAAGTTTTAATGACATAAATATTGGCACTATCAACTCAAATCATCCTTAGTTTTGAAATTTTCAAATGTGTGACATGGATTTTCCATTTACTATAATTAATTTATAATGTAATCATTATGAGTATAAGTATTATATTATTATTTTGTTATTTATCGGTCGAGTTACTTAATTACTTAAAACATTAACCATATTATCCTTCAAATAGATTTCATAGCACATTAATTGATGTTTTTTATGAAATCCCTATTTGGAGTATGCCTCTAATGTTTCGAAATCATAAATGGGAAAATATATTTTTATTCAGTATGATTGAATTTACGAATATAAAATTCATATTAACATTATACATATAAATATTAATTAGAATATAAATAGAATAAATTTAATACAATGGATAATTATATTATATGGAAATATATGGATGTTGTTTTCAAAGTTAATGAAAATAAATAGTAGATTAAGGATATGATGTTTTCCTTAATTTACAATCAATGAAGGATTTAGGGAAAGTGATGTTATCAATATTTCATTTCCCCAAAACCATTGGGGAACAAATAAATGAAATTTCATAATCTTGCTTTGGGAGAATATGGTTGAAAATGTCTTTAGTGGTTTCAAGAACATAGATATAGGGATAAAATATAAAATATAATATATATATATATATATATATATATATAGATTGATAATGGTTCCTTACACACCATGAGAGGATTTTATACAGTATTTCCACCACTTTTCACTGTTCTTTCACCATAGAGAAACCCAAACGTTTTGTGATGTTAATTATTAGATATGTTATACTGATGTGAAAAAGTAAATTGATATTTTTTAAAATATATATTAAAATTCATGTCAGTTTATTTTAAACAAATGTTAATGAAGAGTTTACCAAAATCATTATCAATGCTAATGTTAAAATTAGATGATATCTAATGATATTTTATTAATGTGTTTCCATAATCATTCTGGTGGAATGATCAATTAATCATATAAATGACTATATTATATTATGGGATGATTTTGTACCTATTCAATAATATTATATTCCTAAGGATATTGGAATGATGTATATATATATTTATAAGAGTGAGTTATGTTTTATGGTAATGTAATATACATTATGTTAGACAAAGATTCCAATCATTCTTCATTATTTTACAAATAATTATGAAATTAAATGGGTGAATTTATAATTCTGATTAAATTATACCATTGTTATATGGATGTATAATTAAAGAGAATGATATTTTTCAATAATATCACTATATCATGTCTCTTTGATTCTGGGGGAATCATGAAAGGATCAAATTTTCTTGTGAAAAAGTATTTTTTATAATAAAAAAATGATGTTATTTTTCAAGATAATATGAAGAATAATATGTGATGTTTTCAAATTCTCCAATGAAATGGATCCTGATTGGTGATAAATATCTTTTTAGACCTAGATTTATTAATAAAAAATAGTGTAGAGTTAACATAAAAATTAGTTATGGATTCTCATTAGTGATGTAGTTCATATGTGTGCTAAATCCTATAAAATTAATATATTTTAATTGGAGATCAAGATTTTTTGTGAGTGTTATCTAGATCTGGGAATTGTGACTATTTAAATAGATGAAAACAATAATTTATTATATTGAATAATTTGAATTTATTGAATTTATTAGGAAATTAGATTAGTGTTTCATATAAATGCATTGGTATAATAGTATCCATGACAAATTTCATGTTTAATACACAATGAAATATCATTCATACCATAAATGGTTAATTAATTATTATTTTATTAGTCTAAAATATTAAATTTAACTTACATTTAATACATTTAAAATCAAAAACTATCAAGAGAAATTATTGAGAGGATAGATTATTTCTTGATCCCATGTGGTGGGAAAATAATAACGAAATTATGTGAATAAATGGGAGGGGTACAGTCTATTACATGGTAGTAATGGCCAGTTTGATAAAAAAATGGGTAATGTAAATTATTTCTTTGGATAAAATCTTCATGATGGGTAGAATTCAGAAGCTACACGATTCTATGTAAATTTTTATCATATTTATACTGGATTTAAGGTCGAATGTTGTGGGTTTAGATGATTTTAAAGTGATATTACATTGATTTTCATGATTATATAACCCAATATATGGACCATGTGTCAATTATTGTAATATAATATGTTTAGAAATGTATCACAAGTAACATGAATGATTTTTAAATCTTAAAAGACATGATAATTCGACTAAAATTTCATGTATATGGTTCTTAAAACATAAAAAGTTCACAATAACCACATGAAACATAAATCTCCTAATAATTTTATATTGTAGAACATGGTTTGTATTATATTTCTAAATAATTTTTGTAATGAAAATAATTTTTTGGGCTTTTATTATATTTTCTTAATTCATTGAGACATAGATCAAAGGTATGATTATAATAATTTTATCCAAAATTTCTCATATTTATTAACCAATATAATGTTATTTTATTATTCTAATAAATTTACTCTATTTAAATTTTTTTTGTTGATCTTTATACATTAATGAACCAATTAGGTGTTGATAATAAATAATTAATAACTTTTTGTGAATTTCTAATATAGATGGATTCTTATTCTTCTCATACTTTTTATAAAAAATATTCTAGATTTTATACAATTTTATTATGTATTATGCACATGTATGTTTTTTTAAAATAAATTCATTTGGTGATTCTCTTTTAAATGCTTATAAATTAATTTAAACTGATAAAATTCATTGTTTTTGGGGATATTTATCTTATTTAAAAATGATCTGATTAAAACTGATTCATGATGTATAATTTTGTGTTTGAAATCAAGAATTTACAATTTGTTTTTGATATTCTTGATATGTATTCCATTATGGATTAATTAATTCTTACTAATGACAAATAATAAGTTTTATATTATTTATATGTAATTTTATATCATTTATGAATTTTTTATTATTTTTATTTTTATTTTAATAAATGATGGGGATGGAATGGTGAATATTCCACATTGGTGTGCTGAAACATAGATAGGTTAGTAAGGGGGAATGGGTTATATGTTCCATTTCAGCATGTATTGATATTGATACTAGGTGTGGTTATGATTCTATACCATGGGTTATTGGGTAATCTCTGAAAATCTTGGACGTAATGTGGTCACATGGATGTTCCATTTAATTATAAATCTTCTTAACAATCTTAGATTCCCATTATTATCATTATTTTGTTTATATTTCCCACTTTATAAAGACTCATTTAGTTGTGTATCAATTTTGAAGTAATGTTATGATAACTTATATTGAAGATTAACCATGTTATCTCTTTTGGGGATATTTTTCATCATGAGTATTGATCTTGGTTGACATTAGTTTTATTCATTCTCATTGTTATGAAATTTTAATAACTGAACATTTCTATATAAAACACAATGATGAGTTAATTTCGTTATATTGTTCCAAGTATCCATTGGATGTATTTCATGGATTTCCTACAAGTTTATTTTATTCACCCTTTATATGATATTACCCATCTTAAGATGTAGATACCATATTATTTGGTTGAAAAAATTATATGGAATCAGTATTGATTAGTAAAAGAAATTATCTACTTCGTAGAGGAATATAGGGCATGAATTAAATATCTTAAAAAGCAAATTTATTTTTATTTGTTCTTGTAAGTTTTAATTTAACATGGATATTTATCTCACCTGTTTGAATAGTTCATCCCCTTATGTTTCACTTTTTTTTAAAAAAATTGTTGAATTTATAGATTTACAGTGATTTGATGATTATATATATGTATTTCAAAAATACCATCCATTAATACTTATATATTTTTTAAATTTATCTTCATACTATATAATAAAAATGCAATACAATACATTGGGGTGTTCATATTGTTCCTCCCAAGAATAACTAAGATAATGTGTATGTTTTTATGTTTTTTATTTTCGATTGGTCTAATATATAAAACCACATGGAGATTTTATATTGGATTTAAAACGAGAGGAATTTTTAAGAGAAAATGATCCAAAAATGTTTTAATTAAACATCAATATATGTCCCCCTCAGTAATTATCAGGTGAAGTGAATACAACTATGTGACATTCCCTAGTTCATGTGTTATATTGGATAAATAACTCAATTAAGATCCCTATTGAGATGTGGATAATATCTAATGATACCATAAAATATTAACTCTAATATGACGTGAATTGGAAACATGAAAAAATACTATAAGTATAACAACATTATATGATTTATCATTTTAGTATGAATATGCACATGAATTGCAATGGAAACATCAACACATCACAAAATATTAATATAATATTTCATACTGATAATGTTTATGTTATATCAAACAATATCAAAGATAAAATGAACCATTTATAACCATAACATTGAGAAAAAAATAAGACCATGAATAAAATTAAAATAACATAAAATTTATATCCTTAAACATCAAGGAATCACCTCATAAAATAAAATAGTATGGTCCAAAAACACATCGAATATGGTCCATTTAACATCCCATCACTATATTTAATTATTCATAAACCTCTAATATAATAATTAATTCATTGGATTTTATATAAGGCTGATTCAAGTGAATTTTCATAAATTTCTGGATGTTCTTAGGTTATACATGGTTGGAATAGATTATTCCCAAACCATTCACCAAACTAGTGAAAACCATGAAAACAGGTGTAGTGAAGTTTTTAATTATTTCTATACGGTTTCAATTCTATGGACCTATCAAGGAAGAACCATTCACAATGTCTATAAGGGTTTCCTGAGCATGGAACATTGTTTTTATAACCTTGCGACTCTACTCATAAAACTATGCGGCACATTTAATTTATTTGATAATTATTTCTAAAAGTCTTGATACCAGTATTTAAGGTTCACAAAAGACCTATTTAGACCTTTTGTGATTTTTTTATTAGGGAGATTCCATGTTGAATATTTTTCCAATCAATAATATTTGAGAAGAATATCAAATCTTGTTCGACATTGTTTAATCTCTACCTAGTATTCTTCCTCTCAATATTATGTTTTTAATACTATCTCCTATCTTTACCTCTAGTGTTTCATATATCTGTTTATATTGTTATTGGATATAATGTTATCTGTTTTTATCAAGAATTTGGGGTTTTATTGTTTGATAATACTTTTCGGCATTCTCCATCAATGTTTCTCGATTAGGTCTTGTGGATACATGATCTAGCGATCCGAAGGTAGGTGGTTAAATTATGAGGTAAATTTTGTGATTAACAGTTAATTTGGTGATTTAATATTAATTTCATGATATAATTTAAATTTCATTCAATTAGTTTATTTAAAAATTTCATTTCAATTGAATTTGGGATTTGAAATTGTATTTGTCCTGAAATTGGGAAAACCAATCAATTCCATTGAATTAAGGTGTATTGTGAATTTGGATGTAATAATATTTTACTTAAATTTTGGATATATAATTAGGGAATTTTAATTGTGAAATTTATTTTAAGAAATTGTTTTAGAGTTGTTATTTTTGGAAAATATCTTAACATGGGTTTGATAAAAACCCAACTGTTTTATCTTGAAATTCCAGGATGTTATTAAAAAATTGATTTGGTTTTTAATTTAAATTATCATATTTGAAATTGGAAAAAGGAATGATATTATTTAACAAACTATTTTAAATAGTTTCTAATATTTTTCTTATTATACCACATAAAATCCTAGGTATTTAGTTAGTTTTTGGGGAAATCACTCTATGATTAAAAAAACAATTAAATGCAGCAAGTCACATACCCAATGTGATAATGATGAGTCCAATTATACTAGTGCCAAAGAAACTTATATACACATATTTCCATGAAAACGATTTGATTTTGAGGGAACCCCATAGTCTTGAACAATTATAATATTCAAATAATAGCAATCTATCTTGTTTTTTGGTATTTTGAAATATATGACATTGGTTGTAAAATGTTTTTATTTCCATCTATATTTTTATATAAATTTTTTTTATTTAATTGAATTATGTGATTTATTTCCTTTTTTACATATAATTCATGATTTGTTATATATATTCAATTACAATACCAGGGCTATTTATCTAATAGTGAAATATTTATTTTTATAATTAAATTGTTTCATATTTTTATGGAATCGTTTGTGTGAACCTACTACTCTATTTGATAGACCATTAAATATAAATTTGGGTGATTTTAAATATCATCATTATTGGTACATGAAATAGTAAGTCACTCCATGGAGGTGGTAGCAGTTGTTGATCCATGGGGTTGGAGATTTTATCTCTTCTAATATCGGTTGTTTACATTCTATTTTATGGAGTATTTTTCTTTTAATTTGAGTTTTATTTAACTATTTGTATTCCGGTACACTTCTCCCTATGGGGTTTTTTGGTATTCATAATTACATGATTATCTTGATTCTATTTTGATTGTGGAATATTCTTACTCACATTCATATTATATGAGGCTGTTTACTAGTCTCCAACCTATGGGAATTTGGAATACCCTTTTAAGCCAGGTTAGTGTTCTCTTTGTTATCAAGTTAACCGGTTACCCCTGTTGTTTTATAATTATGTGATATCATAGGTGTAGTTTTTTCATCATGCCTTGATTTCAGTATGCAGTTGTATTTTCATGTGGATACATAGGAGGCAGTTGTGATTGAGTTACCCCCATGTGTCACCATAATGATCCTTATGTAACCATGGGTAGTTTGATAAATAATTCATGAGGATTATTTATAGCATGTTCGCTAATTTTGATTTGAATAAGATTAAATCAATATATTATTATCTAGACTATTGGGATTAATATCTCTTATTATGCACATTGAGTGTCAATATGAAGTCAAAAATGATGACTTCTGATGTTTTGTAGCATCATGACTTAGAGAAGTTGTGTGAAACAGATACAAGATGAATATAATATTGATCCATAGTGATAAAATCCTCTCTCGGTCCAATTTTTAGTTGAGTTGAATTTTCATAATGTCCATGCTCGGGGATATGAATCTACAGTTCCCGTATAGGATCCGGTTGTGGAACATCAAAGGAATATTTTATAGAATCATTCTCATGATACCATCACTGGAGTCCAACTCCATTAAAATACTATAATGATCCGCGATAGGATAAGGAATGGTTGAGAAGGATTTATTTTTTCAGGTTATTGGAGACACCTGACGATATCAATGTGATGTTTTCAACCACTGTACTAGATGGAATGATAAGAAAATTTTAGGGGGATATTGGAGATATTGGTGAATTTTGAGGGAATCAGGTGGGAATATATTAATTATATTTTCACCAACTAGTTCCTTCCATAATTGATGGTATTGTCCATGTATAATAATTTTTTCAAACATGAGTTGGTTGACGAGACCATGAAATAATTTGAAAACAAATTTTCATGGATTTCTTCGTTTTCCAATGATATTGGGTTCAATGAAAATTTAAAATCCCGACAGTTCGAGTTGTGACCTGGATAGAAAATTATTTATTAGGATTTCATGTTGAACCATCCTTATTATTTTGATGTGTTGGATATAGTATTGATTGTCTAAATGTACATGATAGAAAGTAAGGGTTTTTAATAGTTATTTATTTCATAGTGGTAGTTGAGATTCATTAAATAAAAGAGGAATCCTGATTATTATCATGGGGATCTTGAATCTACGTTTATTCTAGACCTCCTACAATTCCTATAATATTCCCTTTCTTGTTATACCAGTGTTGCAATCCATTATTCTACTTATTAGTGTTTAAATTATGTTTGATAATTTAATTCTAAGAGCTCATTTGGGATTTGATATTATTTTATTTAGTGTTGTGAAATATTGAATGCATAGATCAATCTCAACTCCACCTCCTCCTATAATAAAGGATGATGGAATGCCTCGATCGAGCATGTGACTTCTCCTAGGACCTGGCTCCATCGTATGCCATTTCATATACTATATGGCCTAACTCCATTGTATGAAGAACATGTATCCAGTAAAAGGGAGGGAAACGATTTAAAAAAAGAATAGAAATAAGTTTGAGTCAAATTCATGGTGGATGACCACTGTACATGTGCACATCACTATTACTCATCAAAAACATAATAAAACATTATAATTTAAGTGCGGAATATTTGTAATTTCCTCATATCTCCCCCAAGACAAGTCTTTGGTTAGGCCCTCATTTTTTAGGATAAGAGGTCGCGGTGGAATAGTAAAGAATTAAAATATATGAATTTAGATTAGGGTTGGAATAGGAAGAGGGATGGATGAATATGGATACACATAAATAAAAAATATGGAAAAGTGTTAAATGATAAAAGAAAACAAAAAAAATTGAAAAGAAAATTCACAATTCAACTTCATATACCTAGGACTAAACTCCAATAGTGGGGTCAAACTCCCTCCTCATCATGGGAGAACTCCTACATTTACAGGCCCAGTGATTTGATCTTTGGGCCTTTAAATTTCAGATCATGAAAATCCCGATTTACAATTTATTTTAAATTATGTCCACCGAATGTTTGATCATGGTAGATAAAATTAATGAAATAATGTTTTCATGGTGTATTCATTAAATATCTTCCTAAATATATTTTATGTTTCATCCAAAAATTTCAGATTTATCCTCCCTGTGTAGTATGAGATATGGAAAATTAATTCTGTTATTTTATTAGGGATGGATGTTTCCTTTTTTTCTTCCCCAAACATGGAGCGTCTATGGGATGCCTTAATTATGTGAAATCTTCCTAGTAATAAACATATGAACTCCCAATTTAATGTTATTGCAAATATAATTGGATTCACATCTATTGAATGAATTTATACCGATTTATGATCATTTATATTTAGGTGGGGTTCAAACAGTCGTCCAGAATAATTGTCCAACATGATTGAATTTTTTGGAATCTTGGATGGCCGAATAAAATCCTTTCCTAGAGTATCAATATTAAGGAAATAAATATAGGAATCCTAAAAAAATGAATCTCATAATTTTCATATATATTTTAACTTATATTCTCTAATTATCAAAGATATTAAAATCATTCAATAATTCCAAATTAAGTAGATTTCTCATTTAAGCACAAAACACCCTATAAATCCAAAATTGATGCAAATAACACAAATTGATAAATCTTTAGGGTTTAAATCATTGAATTAAATATATAAAATTAGATAAATATTATCTTTATCACTACACTACTTCCTGTAGAGTAATAAGATAATCAATACCTTCTAAAAATATGGATCAAATAGTTGGTTCAAGGAAAAAATGGTTCCATCAATAGTTATCTAGAATGAAGCTTGTAAACATAGTTGACGAGACTCGAGAGGATGAGAATATGGTTCCACCAATTCTGATAGGTACCATCCTTATAGCCTCATCAATTTTTAATTCTTTATTAAATGTTATTGTATCAACCTCATTCGATTCAACATATAGTTCCCTTTTACAGGGGATGTAGTTCCCTTTTATAATTTAGGAGGGGTGACATTTTTGTAAATACCCAAAAATATTCAACAATGGGAAGTAAGTATAAATGAAATTTCATAAAACATTAAAAATAATGTATTTATGTGAGGTTATGGTAGATTAAAACCATCACCATATACAAACAAACATGTTTTAGAAATTTTATTCCCTTATCTAATATGTATATTTACTTTTAACAACTTAGATTCCACCATATTAACTAGTTTTTTAACCTAGGTAATTTTTCATTTAAGAAAAAAACATATTTAGAACTAATATATATGTTTTACCCAAATATTATTAATTTTGATTCTAATTTATCAAATAAATATGTAATTTTAGCAAAAAATTAATTTTAACAGAAGGTCCTGTAATCTGAAAACCCCCATTTTAACATTAATAGATATAAATTATTTTTACCATATTTACTATTAATTAAGATTAAAATTCATGTTAAACATATTATATAATATTAATTATTTCTATTAAAAATATGGAATTAATTTTTTAAATTTATATTCATTTAAGGGGTAGAATTTCGTGTAAAAATCAACCAACTAATTATTATGAAAAAGAGGTTATCATGAAATGCATGTTTTACCAAAATATTATCATAAATTTACCATATTACTAATGATAATCATTATATGTATTTAAATTAGTATATTTATATATATCATTTTTATATTACATTTAAATCATATCTTTTAATGTGTTATTTTAATTTGTTCAAATGCAGAAACATTGTGTATTCCAAATAGTTTCCATAAAAAATTAGTTTTTATGCCTTGAAATATACATAGACGAAAATATTGTATAAAAATGATTATCATGTAATTAAGTAGTTTAGAAATTAATATATAATATATTAATATTATATAAATAATATTCACAGAATATTTTTAATTTAAAAATAATTAATTTATTTTAAATAAATAATAGTATTTTAAAAATCTATTTTTCATTATTCACTGAAAACTCTAAAATTTCAAGGAAATCCCAAAAATCCCCCCTATGATAATTTTAATAATTTTATTTAAAAGTTTATTTATTTAAAATAAAATTTCTAAATATAATATAAATTATTTAATATTTGTAAATATAAGATTATAAATTAAACCAATTTTGAAGAAAATATATTTAGAAGCATGATATGAATTTGATTAAAATTGAGTTATTATTTACTAAAAAAACACAATGATTTTGTATATATTATTTAATTTATCACAATATATATATTTCATAATTCATTTTATACTATTCATACCTTCCTATTCAATAATTATGTTATAATTGTGTTATAAAAATAATATATTTTGTGACTCGATAATGCTCAGTTTGGTGTGTTATATACTCTATCTAACATAATGATATTATTTTAAAATCTCATTGTTTTTTTCTTATAATATATCTGAGAGATTAAATTTATTTTAAATAAATATAATTTAAAAATTTGTGTTGTTAAATATTCCCCACCTTCAATAATTTTCTCTCTCGCATTTTGAGCATTCACAGGGAATGTACAAGGTGAATCAAGTAAATATAGTGTCATTTTAAATTTAATGCTTTTATAATGATATATATTTATTTAATATTATTCTTTTATCATATATTAATAAAATATTGGTTTAGTTTTTTTCTTGGCATATAGGATAACTCCTAAAAGTCTCATTAATCTCTTTTGTTTTTTTTTCAATATTTTATAATTTTACATCTTAAATTTTAATTGTTTTCTATTCCTATTTGATTTCTTCCTATATGTGTGATTTTATTAGTTTTTACATTGGTTAGGTTTGTTTATAACCTAATTCTACTATACATAGTCTTGCGGGAGTATACCTCTTGAGGAAAATGATCTGCATTCAATTTTCCTGTGAGTTATTATGAAATATTTTTCTGGTTCTACTAGAAGTATAATCAATAAGATTACATGTGTCTTGATTTTTTTAAATGGTTTTTGTTTTACCTAAAATTCATGATGTATTAAATAATAGTATCATCACAGTAAATGTAGATTATTTATTAAATCAAAATTCCGGATGATCTAGATCAATAAATTCGATTTAATATATTTTTCTTTTGGGAGATTCTTATAGATTATGTGACACTTCCCATACTCATTGTCTTATGTCTAAGAGAAGTGATACTTACCCTTAAGAGGTAACCCAAATGTGACTATGGTTGGAAATAAATGTTGAGTGATTCATGAACAATGGTGGGATGATTTTCATTTTGAAATAAAATCTTCAAAACAAATATTTCATTCCTACAAAAAACTACATAATTCATATTAATAATGTGTTGTAAATCACACTCATACAAAAGAATAAATTTCCTTACCATAACAATACAAAATTAGAGTACCATGAAGAAGAATAAAAAAACCCCAGGACTAACAAAATATCCTTGCATCCTCATTCAAATCTCCAGGCTCTATCGCCACAACTACCCACACATAACGATGTACCACTAAAGAAATAAGGTTCTTTAATTTTACCTATGTATCTGAATAAAACATATGCCAATACACCCAATTACCAATTATTATGGGTGATTAATGATACTTAGTACGATTTCCCCAAATGACTTCCCTACTCATGCAACTCAGATAGACCATGTTTTCTAATTTTATATAAAATAATTTCGATGAAACCATCAAAACAGTTCCATAATTTACAATATGCAGAACAATCCATGTCAAGCTATTTCTCCAAATAAACACCTTTATAATGAAATAATCAAAACAAATAATTAACCATTATCAAAATTTCAGGTTCTCTTATTCCATTTCAATTCACACGACTCCATACATATGCTCAAACAGAAACCCAAATCTATCAAATACAACCACCGATGCTTAGTGTTTCTATTGGCTGTTGAACTTCATGTCTTATTCCAAGCCCTTTTTATTGTGGTACTTCATGACCACATTCCACCCTATGATGGTTTTACTTAATTCCAATATCCTTAAAATCCAACACATGTTATTCAACTCCAACGCACAACCATCCAACCAACATTGAAAATTTTCATAAATTAACACATGCCCAACCAGGTCGGCGAACAATGTCCCAGAAAATAAACCCTTTCAACAAAAAAACATTTGCAACAACATTCAAAACCCATTTTAATAAAATAAACCAATGTGCAAATCATCCTTATGAAAACTAAAATTTCAATAAAAAATTCATGGAAAACTATTTTTTGAACACATTAAATAAATGAAACCCAAAATCCAATTTTAAAATAATTCTTTTAAAATACATTAATAGTTAATATTACTCAATAATATCACATTTTCCCAAAAATCCTCAAATCATCCATAATGTCGTTCCAAAAAATCATCACAAATCAAATTCAAAACACATTTCAAGTATTAAAATAATTTGAAATTATACCATTTGGTTAATGTAAATGGATTCGAGTGTAAATAAACCTATAATGATGGTTTTTGAGAAGACAACTAACAATACAACTGCTCACAATAATTGGGCAAAAACTCCCCAAATCCACTCAGATCCCTTCTCTAAACATCAATAAGTATAAAACTATCCATTATTGGAAAATACTTATATTTATATCCATATAAAAACGAAGAAACATGTAGAAAAAAGAAAGTATATATATGAAACCCCATGAAACATCCATGTAAATATTTATTCCAAGTATGATCATTCATAAAACCACCAACAAAACCATTCTAATCACTTCTGAAATGAGTGGGAGAGGTTCTGTAACCATCGAGAAGAGGAAATCTTGAGTGATGGTCAAAATGGGGATCAAATGGATTTTTTTCCATTAAAATCATGTGGGGACATTTTTTTAAAAACCCGGATTATAACCTGAACATGGTTTAGCAGTATAGTTAGGAAAACTTTGTGCTAATTATGAACCTACAACTAACTAAAAGGAAACCCCCATGGTTGGCCCATTGGGTTATAAAAGTCAATTTCCAAAAATAAAAAATCCCACTATCAAATGTTGCACAATGTACATGGGTGGCCACATAGTTTGTTAAATCATGTTATTTAATCATTTTCCAAACTATTTCACATTATCTCATTATTCATTATTTCATAGAGAATCTGTATGGTTTTTTTCTAATTGTTCTCAAACCATGAACCCTTATTAACTCCCTAAAACCATACCAAAAACCATCCTATAACGTCCAATCATTAAATAATCACATGATACACATAAAAAGGATTATATAAGGGTTACAAACATCAAACCACATGTGCTACATTCTCCCCACTATTTTACATTTCATCTACAGAAAGAAGAAACAGTTAACTCTCATAAAAGTCATTAAGCCAAAGATAGGGCATTTAATTCTCTCATTCTCTACTCTCATTTTGAATATGTATATGATTCAAAAAATCCCAAAATATATAATGCTTTCCCCATATAATATATACACTTTACTATCCCAATTCTCTATTTGAATGTGAACCAACGAAGCATCTAGCACTATTTCCACATTATCCGGTCGAATCACATGGTCATTATCTAGATGATAATTATTCATATGGGATCCAAGAAAAATGTTATGAACCACCCTAAATATTATTATAATATCAAACATACATTCCATTTCTCCAACCTAACCATGTTTCTCATATTGACCAATGTAACATAGAGAAAATGATCCCCACTTCCCAAAATAATAATATCTAAGACAAGAATAGATTCTCAAGAACACATGATTTCCCACATCATATAGAAATGACCATAAATGATGATCCACCCATGATTTCTTAAAACATTTATTCATCTCCATGATCTTTCAGATCAATTTAATCTTATTATTCTATCCATAACATTCTCACATATTTCCAACAATAAAAGTGGAAAATGACAAAGGCAGCCATACAATACTATAAATATAGCCATATGTATCGATTACTAATAACTATTAGTATATGATAATTTCACCAATGATAAATGATCCTCCCATGAGAAACCAATATCCATCATAGAATCCCACAACATGTCTTCAATATTTGGTATGATCTCCTCATATTTTTTATTAATCTAGGGATGATATGATGTACTCATAGATAACTAAATCCCATGGGTTTGTTATAGGGATTTCCATAAATGTGACATGAAACTCATATCAAAATATGATACAATCAACATTAGAATACCATGACTCTTTGCAACCTAATGTGTTCAGATTTTCGATTGGTCCTATACCATATGTGATTCCCAAATAGGGATGAGACAACCCGACTATGTGAGTAGATCCACTATTACCCATATGGAACCATGTTTTCTAACAGTTCTTGAGAGACCTGTAGGAAAATTCATATCTATATGCTCACAATTAATCACAGGGATAACTAAAGTCTGTAATATACATTTTGGTCACAAATTACCGTCCTTGATTTGAAGACAAGTCAAGCATCATAATAAAAACTCTTCCATTTTCCTATTCATAATAATCCAAAAAAACTGTGCTTTCAAAACCATAACATATTCCAAATTTTGGGATGAAGATTCCATATCAAATGATATTGTGCACTAAGATGTGGTCCCAAATAGGTAATGAAACAACCATTCTATTTTGAAACCACAATTATGAATTCAAATCTATTATATAGCCCTCAATAGTCTCCCAACCAGTGAGTATTAACCTCATAGCTTCAAACTCTAAATCATAGGTCTCTACATCCTTAACCAATGCAACGAAATTAGTATCCAATAAAACCTGAAAAAAAACTTCTATATACCCTCTCTTTTAACATTTCAATTTAATATCTGTGATGATCGACCTTAAATTCAACTTTTTAAAAGATTCTCTTTCTACTTGAACATATTAATTTCTACTTAATGCATCATCCAATGAATTACCATTAACAGGTCTGTACATCAAGTAAAAATCAAACATATGGAGATACTCAATCAAACTCCATTATCTCACGTTAAAATCTATTTATGATAAGATATAATTAAAAATCTTAGGTTTAGTAAACACTGTGAATTTAGCACCAAAATGATAATGATATCATGCTCTTCAATCATACACTACAACCGATTTGTCACGCCCCACCCCAGTGGGGCCCACGCGGTGACTCCTCAAGCCCGCCTCCAATATTCGAGGGGTTGGTGACTAGCACCGAGTTGGCATATCACTAACATGAAAGGCATTGCCTAAGTACCTGTACACACACATATCTTCAAGCCCACAAAAGCTGAAATGTAAAACACCAAGGAACAAAATGCATGCATACAACTAAATCCCAACCAACAGAGTATAACGAAAGGTAGAACACTGTAAAAGTAAACTGGGCCAGAATACCAGCCCGCCAAAAACAAGAGTCTGAAAACTACAAAGTCTAACCTGTAAGCACATAAGGTAATGGGAATGCTGCTCATAGCCGTAAGAACACCTCAGCCTGTAGGGAACTCAGAAAGCTCCGTCCTATCCTGGCATGCACTGGACTCTATAAAAATTCCTCTCATCTGTACAAGACACCATACGTGCGGGAAAAGCCCGTGTAGGGGTGAGTATGACAATACTCATTAGAGGACCCCGAAAACCACAAAGAAGTACACAATGTAAAGGCACAATCATCTATGCATAATATATGTCTATAGAACATATAGAAAAAACCAGATATACTCAAAACCTAGACCCGTGGTCTAGAGACAAGTCACACAACCGCATACCCCCATTAGGGATTCTGCTCCAAGATTCCGTGATGCACTCATTTTGGGAGAACACACTCCATGAGTTTTATAGCTCTGATGATGTCCGTTTGAGAAGTGTTGTTCATCAGGAAACATCACGAGAAATAACTACACTCATTAAATAAGACATACTCTTGAGTGGAAAGGTTACGGTAGATAGAAGCACTCATTACGGGAGACACACTCCTGAGTGGGAAAGATCTCAATACACGGATTAGGATCACTGACAGGGCCATGGTGGATACTGCGACTCATCCGGATTCACCATTTAGGTGATACAATAGATAGGTAGAGGATCAATGCCTGGTAAGGTTGGTCACGTCGATGCCTGAATCTACCTAGGGTTAGGAATGGATAGAGGATCTCGGTTCGAGCTTCTCAGATGGATGCCTGACTCTATCACAGAATGTCCTACTGAAGGGATCATAATCCCGCGTGAGGGAATGATGCCTGACCTTTAGGGGAACAAGAAGAAGGGTCAAAAACCCAAACGAATGATGTCCAAGGTACGATGAACGAAAGTACCAAGCCAATTTCCAAAAAGTACATGGTGTGTAGAAATGGTACGCGTCGTGTTGTCCGACCCCGGGTACTGCCCATGTACAATGGCCTGTTTCAAAGGCTGGTCGTGGAGGAAAAACAAAGTACACGACATGTAGTACGGTGTACACGCCATGTCTAGGTAACTGGGGTTCGCTCCGTGTACTCTGGCCATATGCCTGTACACGTTCATCAACCCGTGTACACCAACCTGTGTAATTTCCACATGGGGTGACCCACGTTACTGGCCTCTCCTGGCTGTGTGTTGGAGTACATAGTCGTGTACTCCATCCCGTGCCCATGTATCCCCAAGATTCTTGCCGAGCCTCACGTAGCTGCCTCTGCCAAGCTGTACACGTTGTGCCTCCTAAAACCATGTATATCATTCAATGTCCTTGTATTCCCCCAATACAAGTCAAGATTCTAGGAAATTCCAACACGCTGTGTGACCAAGGTCACACGCCATGTGATTTCTTTCTTTCCCCTGAAACCCTAGTAGCTGCCAGTATTACATGGTCTGTTCATCGGAAGTACACGCCGTGTGTTCTGGAAATTTCCAGAAATGATGCCCTTCATAGGAACACCTCTCGTGGTAATCCAATCATCAATCCGGCCATTTGATCACTGCAAAACTTATAGTTTTTGGTCATCCAGACACCATGACTCCGCTTCCGTTGTATTCGGTCCTATGATCGGCACCGAAAACATGATTTGATCTTGCCACGTGAAGAACGCTTGAAGAACACCCCTTTCCGATCTGGCTCGATTCATCGTCTGCCATCATCGTCGCACCTCCACAAGGTCGTTGCAGTGTTGGAACTTCGATTTGGGATCATTGCATCATAGAACAGATGCGCAACGATCCATTTTTCATTGCCCGGCAAAGAACATGAAGAACATGCAAGGAAAGAATGGGCAAAGGAAATACAATAATCAAATCCAGGAACGAACCTCCATCATCATTCTTCACGGCATTGATCTGCTCCCGTTAATAGGTTTAAATAGATAAGAGATCAACATAAATAAAAGAATGGATTTTTTTCACAAAATGATCCCAAATAAAACCCTTTTGCAAGAACGAACGAATCTGTGGATCAACTTGTTCGTGGTTGATCCGCATTCGTCATTTAAACTCAAAAACATGGAAAAGGAATTGAAATAACAAACCTCGTCCTTTCGAATGGATCGATCGTTGAATAAGGCGTCGTGCTGCCATTGTCGTCAAGATCCTTCAACATCGGCACAACGATTATTGATTTCGATCTGTCGTCATTTGTCGCTGAGAATTCCCTCCAACACCTCGTGGATTCGGAAGAGGTTCCTCTCAAACGTTTCCGATGATCAACAATTTCTTAACCCATTAAAAAGGGAAACATGTTGTCTATTAATCATGCGGAAGTATTAAAGACGTCGAATCGCCATTTTGAAGTCATTATGATCCACCATTAATTTAGGAAATAGCTACACTGTTTCCAAGCTGCAGCAGATGTTTCCTTAAATGACATAAAATAAACTTGTGAATTTATTTTATTTCATTTTACTTAAGACGTAGGAAAATAAACATTCTCCCTCGACCCACACCGGTAGAGGTTAAGCTCGTTCTTATGTAAATTCACCATCCCGGATGCAACGGTTCCATCAGATTTTTAATCTAGGCATCCGATTGGAAAATTCCACAACAGCGCACAATCACCGACCCACGTAACTAAAAAAATTTCAAACCACCATTTCAGGCACACTGGACCTCGGAATAATCGGTCGTCTTTATGCACGATCTCAAAAAAATTCCATATAATATTTAAAATAATTAGACAGAAAAATATGAGACATTAAATTATCCACACCTTGGGGATTTAAGTCCCTGAAAAGCCAAAACAAAGGCTACTAAAAAAGATGAGGGTACTAGGCAGAGATCTGAGCCTCCCACTCCCACATGCTCTCCTGATGATTTTTGTGCGGCCACCGGACGCGCATCAAGGGAATCGATCAACCATGAAGGATCCTCTCCTGCTGATCCTCAATCTACATCGGGTACTCAACAAAGGTCAGTCCATCCTCGATGTCCAGCTCACCCCAGTCGATGACGTGCCATGGTTCATGTACGTACCACCTCAGCTGCAACACGTGGTAGACATCATGTACCTAATGCAACTGTGGTGGTAGATCTAGGCGGTATTCTACCTCCCCAAATCTACCCAGAATCTAGAAAGTTCCATTGAACCTCAGAGATAGCTTGTCGCCTCAGCCAAATCTCTGCAACCCTCGTCGAGGTGAGACCCGAAGAAAGACGTGGTCTCCCTCTTCGAACTCCAGAGGTCTCCGTCTACTATCAGAATAAGACTTCTGCCAGCTCTGTGCAGTCTTCACCCACTCCCGGATGATCTGCACAATCTATGTGTTGTCTCTCACTAACTCTGGACCTATGACTGTTAATTCTCTATGGTCGGCCCAGCAAAGCGGTGACTGGTAGGGTCTCCCATACAAGACCTCGAATGGTGCCATACCTATGGTGGAGTGGTAGCTTTTGTTGTACGAAAACTCTACCAGGGGTCGGTGGTCCTCCCAACTACGACCAAAGTCCAAGATATATGCTCGCATCATATACTCTAGAACCTGAGTGGTCCACTCCGTCTGATCATCCGTCTGAGGATGAAACGATGTACTCAATCATAGCGGAGTCCCAAAATCCACCTGCAATCCCTTCCACAACCGGGATGTGAATTGGGTGTCTCGGCCTGATACTATAGTTGAGGGGACGCCATTAAGCCGAACTATCTCCTATACGTAGAGGCTTCCCAAGCATTCTATGGAACTCTTCTCCCTGATTTCTAGGAAGTGGGCTGACTTGGTGAATCAGTCAATGATCACCCAGATGGAATCAAGCCCCTTGGACATCCGTGGTAATCACTTCATGAAGTCCATAGATATTTCATCCCACTTTCACTCTAGAACATACAAGGGTGAGATAATCCCGCTGGAACTTGGTGCTCAGGCTTCACCTATTGGCATCTGAGGCATCGAGAAACGAAATCCACTAATGCCCTCTTCATGCCTGACCACCAGAATTGTCGTTGGAGATCCTGGTACATCTTTGACACTCCGGGATGAACCTCCAAAGGGGATGTATGAAACTCCCTCAGGATATCGTCCTTCAACGCCACTGGTAAAATAGTGTGTCCTCTGAAAAGAAGCATGTGCTCCACACCTTGCGAATATCCATTAGGTGCATGTCATGTGGATAATAGAGCACATAACTCTACACAATCTACATCCCCAAGCTGTGCCTACCTAACTCAGTGTAAGAGTGGATGGGTGAAAACCATCTACTGTAGGTAAGTTGTATCCTCCCCATCCATGAAGTCTAACCGTAACGCGGCTAAATGTTGTGTCACCTCACTCAACAGCTGTGAGCTTGCCCTTTTTCTAAGAGCATATGCCACCTTGTTCCCCTTTCCAAGAGTATAGATGATCTCGAAATCATGGTCCTGGAGGAACTCTAGCCAATGCCTCTGCCTCAGGTTTAGATCCTTCTGTGAGAAGATGTAATTGAGTCTCTTGTGGGAAGAGTAGAAAATAAACCACTCGCCCATAAGGTAGTGTCACCAAATATTCAATGCGAATACTACCACTACCAACTCGAGATCATGGGTCACATAATTCTACTCATGTGTCATATGCTATCGTGAACGGTAATAAATCACTGCATGTCGCTGCATTAGGACATAGTCGAGCCTGGTCCCTGATGCTTCGCAGAAAACTACATACTCGACACCCTCCTCTGGAAATCTCAAGACTGGGGCACTCATCAAACTCTGCCTCATCTTCATCAAAGCCTTCTAGCACTTTATAGTCCACATGAAGGGTTTCCCCTTCCTAGTCAATGCTGTCATCAGAGCATATATCTAGGAGAAATTAGTAATGAATCTCTGGTAATATCCTGCCAACCCAAGGAAGCTTCGCACCTCCATCACGCTCCAAGGTAGATCCCATGCTAACACAGCCTCCACCTTGGCAGGATCTACAACTACTCTATCTAAGGAGATGACGTTTCCTAGAATTTGGACCTCCTGAATCCAGAACTGAAACTTTGAGATCTTCCCATTAAGTTGGTGCTCTGGGAGTACGTCCAGAACCATCCAAAGGTGTCTCCCATGCTCATCCTCTGATGCTGAGTACACCAGGATGTCGTCGATGAAGACCCCTACGAACTGGTCCACGCATGGCTGGAAGATCTGGTTCATCAGTCCCATGAACATAGTAGGGGTGTTCTTCACACCAAAAGGAATCACCAAGTACTCATAGTGACCATAGCGACATCTGAAAGACGTCTTCAATATATCCTCGTCCTGCACTCGTAGTTGGTGATAGCCTGATCGATGGTCATCCTTCAAGAACCATGTTGCCCCACTTAACTAATCGAAGAGGTCATCAATCCTTAGCAGTGGATTCATGTTATTCACCGTCACCTGGTTCAGGCACCGGTTATCCACGCAGAACCTTAGACACCCATCTGCCTTCTTGGAAAACAAGACTGGGGCTACCCAGGGTGAGACACTAGGCCTTAAGAAACCCTTACTCATCAAATCCTCCAACAGTACCCTCATCATGCGAAGCTCTGCGGGAACCATCTGATATGCCGATGAGGAAATCGGTGTCTTCTCGGGGTGTAAGTCGATGCAGAAGTAAATTTCCTAGAAGGGAGGTAATCCTGGACCATCTTTGGGAAAGACATCCTCATACTCTGCCACCACTGCAGGGAACTGAGAGCTCACAACATCTACTGCTCCGAGAGTGAGGATAGCCAACTCATGAGTGATCGGCTACACCCTCCTATGAATGAGCCCATTTTGGGCTGCATGGGTTTCCTTTTCTCCAACAAAGTAAAAACTCGTTCCATCACAGCAGACACACCGCTCCCTTCGCCTAAAACAGTCAATCTGGGAAATGACTGAGGATAACCAATCCATAGCGAGAATGACGTCGTAAGGCCTTGACGATACTACCAAGAGGTTCCAACCGAAACTCTCCCACCAATGTGAAGATCACACTATCTGTAAAGGTGTGTGATTTTCGATTCTCCTCCCATCGGTGTCTCCAAGTGTAAGGATCGAGTCAATGGTTCTACCAGAATCTCGAGGTTTTGTAAAAGACATGTAGCTATAAGGGAATGACTAGCACCTGTGTCTATGAGTACGACAACTATGGTAGAAAAGACATAGATCGTACCAAGAATCATCCCTGGAGCCCCTAGTTCATATGCCTCGACCGCATTCAGCTATCCTTGCCGCTGTCCCCCAGCTTCCTGAGCCTGGTGCGGACCTATTGTGGGTGTTGGTTGAAGTAAGTCGAAGCATCTTCCACCACCTGTAGCTCTCCCTGCTACTCTACTGTGTCTGCTGCCTGGTGGGTGTGCCTGATCTGTTCATTGCCTCTGACTCGGTAGTACATCGACTGCTTCCCTATCAGCAGCTCAACAGGTCGGGCAATCTATAGCGAGATGTCACCTACCATCGCATGTGTACCATCGCTTCTCCCTAGGCTGACTGGATCTAGCCTGAGAGCCCTGGACTATCGATCCCTTGTCCTGGGTTCTCCTCCGATGTCTCTCACATCCTGATCCCTGCATCTGATGCCGGCTCCCTGCTGTCGAGGTCTCTGCACCTGTCTGCCTACTACTAACTGTCGATGGCTGTCTCTACTCCGCCAAGAAGCTCTCGACCATCAAAGATCGCTCGAGCACTCTAGAATAAGTCAATAATCATTGAGGCATGAAACTAGCTACGATGTCTCATCGTAGACCTCTCTCAAAGGTCCGATCTCTGAAGTACTAATCCCTGACAATATCCATCTGGTACCTGGTGAGGTTGTTGAACCTCGATAAATAGTCAGATACTATCATAATACCCTTCTAGAGCTGAAGAAGCTCCTGGATGCGCACAGCTCACATTGTAACAGGAGAGAACTCATCCCTGAAGAGTCACTCAAACTCCATCCATGAAAGAGTCTCCACGTCGTGAGTCTGCGTGGTCAGACTCTGCCATCGTCCTGCCGAACCCTAAAGAAGGCTCGCTGCTACGATCACCATCTGGTCTGCTAGTTTCCTCACTAGACGGAAAACCCTGGACACTGCCTCAAGTCAGTCCTTAGCCGCCTGGGGGTCGGGATCACCTCGGAAGCTGAGGGGTCTCTATCTCTAGAACTCATGTAGCGTGCTGAGCCTGTGCTCCTCGCAGATCGGTACTGCATGTACCTCTAGCTTCTCCACTGGTGGTGGTATAGCAGGTGCACCACCCGGTGGCAATGCCTGGGGAGCTGGTCCCTGTATCGAAGCCTCGTCACTTAGGGGGTCATCCTTGTGATTGTGCTTCTGAATCCTAGCAGGTATGCATCACGGAGGCATCTTGTAAACAAACAACATGTAACATGTTCAATGAGTATATCTGGATAACTGACACAAAGGACATGGAAAAAACAAATCATTCCTATATGATGCATGTTCCTTTTATTTCCCCGCAACCAGTGTTTTCGTGTACCGAGTCGAAAAGCAGGTTATCAGAGTCCTTGTGTATGGATACATCAGCCGCCACACCAACACTGGGGTCTCTGGCCTGAATGTCCAACCCGAAACACTCAACACTGTTTCCCCAAACCAAACTTAGAGGCTCTTGGTCCTAAGGTAGAACCGACCACCTTTGATACCACTCTATCATGGCTCGTCCCAGTGGGGCCCACATCGTGACTCCCCAAGCCCGCCTCTAATAGGCTAGGGGCCAGTGACTAACAACAAGTAGGCATATCACTAATATGGGAGGCATTTCCTATGTACCTGTACACACGCACACATCTCCAAGCCCACAAAAGCTGAAATGTAAAACACTAAGTAATAAAATGCATGCATACAACTAAATCCGAACCAATAGAGTACGATGAAAGGTAGAGTACTGTAAAAGTAAATTGGGATATAATACAGGCCCACCAAACACAAGAGTCTGAAAATTGCAAAGTCTAACCTGTAAGACCAAAAGGTACTAGGACTGCCGCTCGTAGCCATAGGAACGCCTCGGCCTGTAGGGAACTCAGAAAGCTCGATCCTATCATAGTCTGCATTAGACTCTGTCAAAAGGCTACTCATCTTTAAAAGACACCAGACAAGTGGGAAAAGCCCGTTCATGGGTGAGTATAACAATACTCAGTAGAGGACCTCGAAAACATCAAAGCCGTTCACAAAGTAAAGGTACACTCAGCTATGAACAATATATGTCTACAAAACTTATAGAACAAACCAGATATACTCAAAACCCAGACCTGTGGTCTAGAGACAAGTCACACAACTGCATACCCCAGTTAGGGATTCTGCTTGAAGATTCTGTGATGCACTCATTTCGGGAGAACACACTCCACAAGACTAATAGATTTTATGACGTCTGTACGAGAAGTGTTGTTCGTCGGGAACCATCACGAGAGATATATACACTCATTATGGGAGACACACTCCTAACTGGAAAGGTTAAGGTAGATAGAAGCACACATTACGGGAGACACACTATTGAGTGGGAAAGATCATGATACACAGATGAGGATCACTGCCAGGACCATGGAGGATACCGCGACTCAACTTGATTCACCAGTTAGGTGATAAACCAACTAGGTAGAGGATCAACGCCCGGTAAGGATGGTCATTTCAATGCCTGAATCTACCTAGGTTCATGAATGTATAGAGGATCTCAATCTGGGCCTCTCGGGTGGCTGCTAGACTCTATCACAGAAAGTCCTACTAAAGGGATCATAATCCTACATGAGGGAATGATGCCAGTACTTTAGAGGAACAAGAAGAAGGGGAACTAACCCAAATGAAATATGTCTAAGGTACGGTGAATGAAAGGACCATATCATTTTCCAAAAAGTACACGGCCTGTAGAAAAGGCACACTCTGTGTTGTCTGACCCCGGGTACTGCCCGTGTACAATGGCGCATTTCAAAGGCTGGTTGTGCAGGAAAAACTAATTACATGGCGTGTAATACAGTGTACACGCTGTGTCTGGGTAAATGGGGTTTCCTCTGTCTACTCTGGCCATGTGCCAGTACACGGTCATCAACCCGTGTACACCAACCTGTGTAATCTCCATATGGGGTGACCCGCATTACTAGCCTCGCCTGGCCGTGTGAAGGAGTACATGGTCATGTAATCCATCTTGTTCCCATGTATCCCTGAGATACATGCCAATATTCACGTAGCTACCTCTTCCAAGATGTACACGCCGTGCCCCCTGAAGCTGTGTATATCATCTCGTGTCCGTGTATTCCCCAAATACATGTCGAGCTTCAAGAAAAGTCCAACATGCCATGTGACCAAGGTCAAACACTGTGTGATTTCTCTCGAGACCCCGAAACCCTAGCCGCTGCCAGTACTAAACGGCGTGTTCTTCGGATGTACACACCGTGTGTTCTGAAAATTTCCAGAAACGATGCCCTTCGCCGGCGCGCCTCCCGTGGTGCTTCGATCATGAATACAGCTATCTGATCGCTACAAAACATCTAGGTTATGGTTTTACTGACACCACGATGATGCTTCCTCTGTTTCTGGGCCTCTGATTGGCCCAAAAAACATGATTTGATCTTGCCACGTGAAGAACGGTTAAAGAAAACCCCTTTCCGATCCGGCCCCATTCGTCGTCCTCTATCATCATCGCACCTCCACAAGGTCATTGCGGTGTTGGACCTTTGATTTGGGATCGTTGCATCATGGAATGGATTCGCAATGATCTGTTGTTCGTCGCCCCGTGGAGAATGCGAAGAAAGAGCGAGGAAAGAATGGGGAAAGAAAATACAATAATCAAATTGAGTAAAAAACCTCCACCGTCGTTCATCACTGCATTGATCCGCTCCTATTAATAGGTTTAAATGGAGAAGTTATCAACATAAATAAAAGCACGGATTATTTTCCCAAAATCATCCCAAATAAAACACTCCCACAAGAATGTACGAATCAGTGAATCATCTTGTTCATGGTTGATCCGTGTTCATCATTTAAACTAAAAAACGGGGAAACGGAATTGAAATAACAAATTCCTACCTTTCGAAAGGATCGATCGTTGAAGAAGGCACCACACTACCATTGTTGTTGAGATCCTTCAATGTCGGTGCATCGATTTTAAGTTTCGATCCATCATCGTTCATCACCAAGAATTCTCTCCAATGCCTCGCGGATTTGGAAAATTTTCCTCTTAAACGTTTCCAATGATCAACAATTTCTAAACCCATTAAAAAATGAGACATGTTGTCATTTAATTACACAGTAGTATTAAAGTTGTCGAATCTCCATTTTTAAGTAATTATGATGCACCATTAATTTAGGAAACAATTGTTCCATTGCAGCGCTACAGCAGATATTTCCTTAAATGAAATAAAATAAACATGTTAATTTATTTAACTTCATTTTACTTAAAATGTCTGAAAATAAAATTTCTCCCTAGACCCACACCGGTCAAGGTCAAGCTCGTTCTTAGGTAAATTCATCATCATGGATGCAATGATGCCATCATATTTTTAATCCGGGAATCCATTTGGAATCTGCCACAACCGTGCACAAGCACCGACTCACTTAACTAAAAAAAGTTCAAACCACCGTTTTGGGCTCACTGGACCTCAGAATGATGTGATGTCTTCGCGCCCGGTCTCAAAATAATTCCATATAATATTTAAAATCATTTAATGGAAAAATCTGAGACATTACATGGTTACTATTAATCTTGAATTTGGTAGATCTTATCATGAAACATTAACTACACTAATCTGTACACAACAAAGTGATCACCATGAATGATAACACATCACATCCCTAACCCTGATGCGTCACAATACAACATGCACCCTTAACCTAGTTTTGGGAAACTCAAGATAGGTATAAAAGTAAGATGATTCTTAATCTTCTCAAAAGACACATAACATTGGTTCTTCCACTAAAACTGAGTGATCTACTTTTTCAAAGATGTTATCATTAATTCTAATCATGATATGTCACTTACAATGTGTCGGTAATACCCAGAAAGACTACAGAATCTTCCTACCTCAATTACATTGTTCTTTGGTTTCTATAAGATAATAGCCTCTACCTTTTATGGATCCACTGAATCACATTTATAACAAATAAAACATTTAAAAAAATATAACTATTTTTTAAAAAATTCACACTTTTATAATTTTTTCATAAAACTACTAATCTATCATGATCCCCAACACTATCTTTATGTTTTTTATGCACAACCCATTTCTGTGAATACTCAAATATATCATTAACAAGCACCAACATAAAATAATACTTATATCTATGAAATATAGGATTCATCAATTCTATAAATACGTATAGTGAATTTGTAATACAAAAGATAATAACTACATATTAATAAAGGACATATCAAATTAATGAAACTACTTTTCAGATATCCTCCTTCTGCACTTGAAAAAGATGATATTTGTATCTAAAATCATATTTGGAAAACCATTATGCTCCCATAAACTGATCATATAGATCATCAATGAATGAGGGTAGATATAACTTCTTTATCGTAATTTTATTAATCTTATGATAATTAACACATACCTAAATACTTACATCCTCCTTTTTAACAAACAACAATGTTTCTTCAAACAGAGAAGTGATTAACCAGATAAACCCTTTTTACTTTCTATTCTAACTACACATTTAATTTAATAAATTAAAATTATTCCATATTGTTGTAAAAAGGAATATATGGATGGTCCTTGAAATGAAATCAATCATAAATGCCACCTCTCTTAAGGGTGGACACCGTGAGTAATCATTGGGAATACTTCCATAAATTGATCAACTACAACTAGAAATGTATTTTTATAGATTAATTCCATTATGTGAAATGATAATTCTACTAACTGATATGAGATCATCCCAATTTTTGGCACCAACAGGCATATTTCACAAACTATTACCTCCCTCTATCCTCTAAAGAGAATATCCATGTAGTAATATATTATGAATATAACTACACACATATAGTAGTCAATGTAAGCATTAAACATTTACATCTAATCCATTACCCCGATTATATCATAAACATCTATATCCAACATAATGAAGACTCTTATCAACCAATACCTATAAATGGTTTACAACATGTTTTATACCAATAGGAACGACAATTTCTTTGAACCAGATTACATTGATTTTTCAAAAATAGAAGTCATCATTTCCACCATGACACCCTAAAATCTATATAATTAAGAGAATTGAAATAATGATACCCACATGTGTCAAAAAACTATTGAATAAGGGTTACATTAAAAAAATAGCACATCACTTGGTGGATGGTCATGGTTGACCATCCAACACAACCTGCCAACCTCCATACACCTTATTACTAGCTAATTCTTTAACATTATTACCCTATATAACATTCACTTACTAAGGAGTCATGGTGTTCATTGAATCAACCTGACTGAATCTACTCTAATAATGAGGGGTATATTGTTTCCCTCAACCTGTAAAAACATAATACACTTACAACCCTCTGAAATTTCTTGAACATCTAACCTCTAAGTGTTATAAAAATTGTTCTTATGATTCAACATTTGGTTAAAACTATGGAATGATATTGTATGTCCTAGAATCTATTACATTATGTGTCTTAGATATCCTCATTGTAAACATATTTTCTATCTATGGGGATTCAGAAGAAGATTCACCGATATGGACTTCATATTATGAGCCATACTCCCACATTAGAAATAAGTTTCAATCGCCCTCTTATTCCCACACATAAGAGTTACCACTATTTATCGTAGATATCACCATACATCCTCCACCCAATGAATTTGAGAAGTATCAATATGCCATTGTTTCCATATTTTTCATCTCAGCCAAATCCGTTTTTCAAATCACTCCAATCATCAAATGAAATCCTAGCCTCAACATAGATTAAAAAAATCACGCATTCGAGGAAACATTATCCAAAACCTCAAGTGAAATGTAGACTAAATTAAGGAATTTAGCAACATAATTTTTCACCAAGTGGTTCTCATATGTCAATATGATGGAATATATCATTTATAGATTTCTGGACATGTGAGGATATAATTTTTCATTTTAAAATTCTTTTAAATCTACTCATGACATCCCTTAAACACCAATGGCCAAGAACACTATCTCCCACCACTGATGTACAAGGTCATCAGAAATGTAAATGCTAATTTTTGTTTCAACTTTTCCAAATGATAGACAAGCCTTATCCCATACCTTGTATTTTAATTATCAAAAACAAAAAATGATTGCACTATGATCTAAAATTAATAATGGATTAAATGGTTCTTAGGTGGAACAAGATTTTTAGCAACTTCCCCCAGTTGGTAACTATGATACCTACATGGTGCATTTTTTAAAAATACATAATAAGCCTATAATAATATCTCTCTACCAAACCCAAGTATTAAAATTTCATATTCTATCCCATTTCGACTATAATGACTATGATTTACAAAAGTTTTCATTTTCCATGTTATATTATTTTTCAAAAATTCTATATGTTTTTAAAATAGTCACATTTTCAAAATACCACAACCTTTGTCACCTCAAAATAGGACATTTGGAAGCAATTTCCAGATTTTTAATAAATCAACACATTCATATCACAGTTAAATCATCACACTATTTGATATAATAATTCTTAGTGGGATTTCATTTATACCATGCATGATAGGATCTTATCATTAGATAAACCAATGCCAATGAGTTTTCAATTCCTATATGTGTCTCAAAAAACACTTACGTTACCAACTCTGTGGTATCTTGATGTTCAACGTAAAAATGTTAGCTATGTATTTGTATGCTATAAATTTCAAATTCCAGAAATCCAACTCCGTTCTATAATCCCAACACACGGAAAAACCCATAAATGAATTCAAACTCCATGACCAATAACTTATTCCAATGTATCTTATAAATAGATACAACATGTAATGTCCCATCCCTCTTCATTTGTATGAGTTGGGGCATATCGCCAATGTGCCTTTAAGAGAATTCTAAATGGTTCCAATGCTTGGAAATAAATTGTGAGGGATTGATAAATGTTGGGGGATGATATTCCCTTTGAAATAAAAACATCCAACCAAATGTTTCTTTCCCAATAAAACTACATGATTCATGTCAAAAATTAATTACAAATCATCCACATACCAATGAAAAAAATAAAAACCATACCATTACAAAACTAGAGTTCCAAGAGGAAGACTAAAACCACAAAAACCATGACATAGAGACATAACTCTACAACCCCATTACAATCTCCAAGATCCATATCCACAACGTCCCAATCATCATTATGTACTCTTAATGAAATGTGTTTTTTTATTTCAAATATGTCATTAAATAAAAAAATACAGAAGAACCCATGTTCCATAGCACAGGGGGGGGGGGTAATAATACTCAATAGAATTTCCCCAAATGACTCCATACTCACACCAATTGAATAGATCATGTTATCTAATATATAAAGCAGTTTATATAAAACCTTTAAAATAGTTCAATAATTTCCAAAAATCCCAAAAAACCAAAAAACTATCTTAAACAAACACATTTCTAAAGAAAACAACAAAACAAGTCATTAAACATTTTTCACAAATCATTTTGGCCTAAAAAATTTTATTTCACACAAACCAATACATACTCATCAACGAAATACCTAACTCAACTACAAAAGTTGGTGTTTTTAATGATTGTGGAACTTCACATCTAAGCCCATCAGTTTTTTATGGTTGTACTTAATGAACACATTACAACCCTTTATGGTGGTACATTTCTCACAATATCCGTCCCATACAACACATGATTAACCACTCAATCCAGCAACTATCTAATAAAAATTTTAAAAAATATTATAAATCATCACTCTCGAAACCATGCTTCCCAAAAATTTCCTGACCAATGAAACCCATTCAACTAAAAAACATTTCAAAAAACATCCCAAATATTTTTCAATCAAATCAACAATTATGGAAAATTCCATTTTTCCAAATAGAATTTCAACAAAAAAATTTTTTTTTGAAAATAATTTTTTCTAACCAATTCAATAAATTAATCCAACTAACAAATTTAAAGATAAACATTGTAAAATCCATTATCAAAACATGTTTCAAAACAATAACACATTTTACAAAAATCCCAAAATAATCACTAAGGGTATTCCACATAATCTTAACACATCAAATTGACAAAAAAATTCCAATTAAATCCATTAAAATGAAATTAATCATTTTGGTTCTCATAATAATAGTTGAGAAAAAATCCATCTACATTTACATTTTTGGAGAATATAAAGAATAAAACAAACGATCAACAAATCCGGGTTAAAACTCCAAAAATATTTCCATGATCTCTTATGATAACATAGAAAAGGAAAATCCATTATTGGAAACATCTACAATAGATCTATCTAAAAAGGAATTATATATATGAAACATATAATGATAAAAGATTATATCTAAGAAATAGCATGAAACTATCAGGAATATAGACTTATCGAGGAAGATCAGGCTTCAATAAACCATGAATACCATTCGAATAACTTCCAAAATGAGTGAGAGGGGGTACCTAACCATAGATAATAGGAAATACCAAGTGAGAAGAAAAATTTGTGTCAAATGGGGATTTTTTGGGTATATATTATATGAGGTTGTTTTTGTAAACGCACTTTTTAACACCTCCATGGTTTAGCATCATGGTTTGTATAATTGTGTGCTAATTGTGCACTGATTACTGCCAAAATGGAAACCACACAGAGAAGAAAAAACCATACACCGACCACATGAAATCCCACTGTATCATGATTTACATCTTACCTAGGTGGCAACATAGTTTGTTAAATAGTGTTCTTTAATAATGTTCCAACCCATATCCCACTCTCTCCTTGTGCACAATGTCCTTTAAAACCCGCGTGCTATTCACAAATAATTATAACACTATGCACCCTTATAAACAGCCCAAATCATTCCTAAAACACCTCTAAACTCCCCTCAACTGTTCCCAACCACATTATACACTTAATGATGCATGTATAAGGGTCGAATACCTTAAACTGGTGGTGATATAGTTGATTATCTCATCTTGAATGATCTGTTAATACAAATAAAAGTTGTTAATAAATAATAAATATAAAAGTAGTAATGGATAATGTATAATAGGAATTCATTGGACTAGGTATTAATGTATCTTGGATAAAATTTCTTTTCTAACATTCAATATAGGAAAATAATAGTGAATGTTATAAACAACTTGGTGGAATTTTATGAAAAATGAATACCCCTGAAAACAATTTTCATGTTTTAAAGGATTTTTGGTTTATGATTATTGAATAGACAACTAGAGAAGTTTATTATGATAAATAAAATTTTACATGTGGGTAGCCTTAATTAGCGAGGTTTTTATTCCATGATAATGTAGAGAAATTTATTCTATAATCATTATCATAGTAAAATATGTAATCATTGATTATTTTAGTTAGTAATTCTAGTGTAAAAACATATTTTCCCCAATGATATAAGGAATTTGTTCTTGAATACAGATATTAGGAAGAGGGGAGTGTAGGCTCTATCTGTTAGTGAACATAATACTAATGGGAATGGAATATCACACTATAAAATATATAAAAATATTATTCAATTAAATACCTTGAATGAATTCAAATCATATACAATTGTCCTAGTACTATATGATTGAAATGTAGAAGGAATATATATATAAATACTGGTTAAAAGAGTCACATTGAGAAACAATAATGGTCATCTACATCCAATTGTTTATTTTTATATTTTATTGAAGGGAGTTACAATTTCTTGTTGATGGTGAAAAAAATATTACATTCATGGGTGTTTGAATCTGGAACATATTTTCATTCACATGGTGAACAAATTTACACAATTAGTTAGGTATATTTGAATTTTTGGAATATATGTCCAGTGGAATATGAATACCTATAAACTGCTAAAAAAGGAAAGATAAACATTTAGATGAAGAATGAGGGATCCCTAATGAAAATATATGTTTACCTAATCCGTAGTTAAGATAGAAATATTGTTTTTACTGGGTAACATGAAGAATTATATGACATAAGTATATTTTTAAGAGCGATATGGAATGTTATCTACTTATATCTGATAGTTTCATGGGGAGTTAAATATTCAACTATAAATAATTAGAAATACATAGGGTATTACTGTTTCAAGGAGTCTAACTTTTAATGATCTTGGTGAATGGAATTGTGGGGTCATTTGGATTACTAAGATGAATAATAATGTTTTAAAGGATACGAGAATGTTAAGGATTGATCACAGGGAAAATATAAAGTGTGGATGTTTTTTACTATAAAAATATATAAGGTTTTACATTATATTAGACTGACAGAAGATAGATAATTTTATGTTAAATATTCTACCTAAATATTTTATGGGACCTACTCTTATTTTGTTCAAAAAATGGTTCCCTCTATATTCATTAAAAACTAATTATGCTACTCAGAATGTATGGATTGAAATATATTAAAAATAATACGATTTATAGTTTCTTACTCAGTGAAAATATCTATAAGAATTTTATTACAGTTTTAATTTTAAGTTCATGTAGGTGGAAAATAGTCATGAGTACACTATATACAGATTATAGAAGACTATCTATTTGGATTTAATAAGTTTTGATAATTCCATTCCCAAAATTATACAAAACAACAATTTATCATAATGAATATAAATGACTTTAAAAGAGAGATATTGATGTAAGAGGATTCACTCATGAATTTAGAATATCATTTGATTGAGAAAGACTATAGGATAACATATCCCATCAATAGTCATCTAAATTTGGTAGTTGGGTAGTATTTTAAAGAAGGCATGCTATTTGTGAAAATATATTTAATTTTGAAATTATATAATTGTAATAGTATAGAATATATACATGTCAGATTAATTTAATTATACAAACTAGATGAAAAATATAAATATTTTTTTATCCTTTATTATGGAGATAATAATTGTGGACATAATTTGGGGCATGATGAAATGAAATAGATCATTAGTGGTAGAGTATTTTCCTTCAATGAAATGGTCATATGGATTGATAAGAACATAGATTAGAAATATGTTAAAGAAATTATTTTTTATATGTACATGTCGATTAGTGTAAATTTATTGGATATTTGTAAATTATGGAGAACTTATATGAAAGTGTTGAAGGAACGAAAAGTATGTGAGTTGGATAACTATAAATATTTTAGTGTTTATGGTAGGGCGAAGCATAAGTTGGCGAACAAAAAGTACACTCTCCATACATCATAGAAAAAGATGTACTTGTTACAAATAAAAGAGAAAAGCTAAGCAGTGTACTTCAAAAAACATATGTGAGGATATCTACAAATGTATGAAATATATTACAGATATTTGTGGATTATATGAGTTAACTAGTCCCGACATATTTAGGAGAACATGATTTTATAGAGGAAGAGACATTGGTCAACATATCAAAAAAGTGGGATACAACTATGAATAAAGAGATTTTATCTTTAAATTTAAATGGAAGATAGGTTACAGAAGAACTTATAGATGGTAAAAAGTAAATAAAAATAGATTTTATTATATTAAGAATGTTGTTTAAGGAAATAAGAGGTATAATTCATGTTTAGTAGTGAATGGGTTTTAATATAATAAAAGAGCTTACCTGTTAAACTTTTTCTAACATGTAGTGAAACATTACACCATATGAATATTGATAAGTATAATGGCATATAAAAATATGTATCTTAAATTTATTGACCTTTAAAAATATTTTATTCATAGTGTGTTAAGAGAATATATTTACATGATGAAGCAAATATATATACTATGTCTTTAAAACAAGAATTTTTTCTATAAATTGAAAATTACTTATATTTATTGAAGTAAGAACAATTACAGTGGAATCATAAATTGGAATTGTTTAGATGGAATATTGATTAAGTAAATGTAAAACTAATCATGGTTGTTACTACAAGAAATGAGTTGATGGGAATATACTTATTCAGTTTTTTTATTTTGATGAATTGATACTTTTTTGATCAAATGATATATTTATTTTGATATTGGTGTTTTTATTGTCTATAAATTTGTAGATAAAAGTTCATAGGATGTTTAAGAAGGTAATGTAAATTTGGATATAAGTATATATAAAGAGAATAAAAAATTAATATTTTGTTATAGGAATTATATCTACATGATCCAAGAATGGGTAGGAATGATAAAATAAAAACTACATAAAACTAAACTATTGGGACACATCAATTAATAAAAAACATAAGAACCAATAATTGAGTAATAGTTATTATAAAAATATAATGTTTTATATGTTCTGGATATCGATTACTTAATATACTGTATGGCTTTCACACTGTTGGATATAGAATTTTAAATATGAGTTGTGAGAAGGTTTATATCAATCCCTATATAAGTAAATTTCCAATCTATTAAGTGAATCCTTTGTATTTGATAAGATTATAAGATATGGATTTTATTTTGGTGATGAATATCTATTATAAGTTTTTTTTTTGCAATGGAATTCATTTTATATTTCAAAATCCATAAAATAATTAATAGATTAGGGTTTATTTGTGAAGGGTAAATAGTATATATGATTATAGAATTACGAAAAACATTACATTTTGAACAAAAAATAATTTTAGTTTGTTGCTTCATGGAATATGGGAAAGGTATTTTTTTACTAAAGAATATTTTGAATAAATTTGGATGAATATATGAAGAGGGATTCATTCCCATAATGTAAAAATCATGATGAATTTTTCTAAAAAATCTTGTTTTTTGTGAATGAATAATCATATTAACCCAAAGTTACACTTCCTTAAAATCATACTGGAGTAGATATTATTAAATTTATAAATTTTATCATGTAACAGATAATTGAATGATATCTTCACTAAAAAATATAGTTTGATAATATCTGAGGAAGAATGATGCCTCATTAGGACATAGGTGAATGAATGAAGTTGGAGGGTTATCTCATTTTATATTAGAAACGAAGTATGTTTTCCTAAAGAGTTTCCCTAAAAGAAATTTTTGGATTGGTGATTTATTTAATGCGAATCCATGTTTTAGAGAACCAGCCAATCATAGACAAGACTTAATTTTCATAGATTTTTTGTAATTTCTAGGTAGAAAATATTAGTTTACAAAAAATAAAATTTTATAAATCTATTTTCAATATGACCATTAATTTATCTAATATTCTCTTAGATTCACTAAGGTTTTTTAATGATCTATTGACTTTCTATATGGAAGGCACTAGGAAAATTCCCCAAATATTTATTAATGAAATTGGTCATGGTCAATGATTTTACAAATAATTAATTGATAATCATAATAATGAGTATTTCTATGAATGTGGGAAGGTAGATTTATTATTAAGACCAACAGTGATTCTTTTATAATGATGAGGGGAGAAATTGATATTTTTTGGAATAACACATCTTAATGAAAAATAGTTCATGTGAATAGTACATGGTGAATCATAAAATTATGAAGTGTTTTATTCATTATAATTTATTACATTAACATATTTTCTTATAGATTATATTTTATATACATTCAACAATATAGGATTTGAATAGTGTTTCTCCCTTTCACATAAGGAAATTCATATAATTATAAGAATGGCACTCCTCCTCTGATATAAAAGGTAAGTCACCCACTCACTTATTCAAACGAATCATTCCATTTGGATTATGAAAGCCCTGAAAAAATCAGCTCAAAAATTAACTCCATTTTTTCTAGAAGCTTAAATTTTTCATAATTCTATCCAGCATAGTCCTCTTGTTCAAAGATAATGAAATTACCCAAAGAAGTTATAACATCCTTCAACAAGAAATTTTTCTTTACATTCATTCTCCTCCCCTAATTATTTTTTTTACTTACTTATATAAAAACTAATTATTACAAATTTAAATATATTTTTCATGTTAATTGTTATAACTATACTCAAATACACAACCACCAAAAGGGATTTACTATTTTCATTTGTGCGTACAATGGACTACTGCCTCACAAAACAATGACATTTGTTCTTCCATTTCCACCACTATAGGATGAAATAATAATGGAAATTATATTATTTTGATATGAATTAAAGTTTAGATGAAATAATTTTATTTAATTTTTATATAGTAGATAAGTTTAATCTCTTTATTTTGTTGAAATGTGATAACATTGTTTCTAGATTAGTGGACTACCACCTCTTGAACTTGATGTGATTTGATAACACTTTAGATAGAATTTATTAAGGATGGGATCTGAAAAAATTTGTGATATATATGAAATAATAATTACACATGAATGAAAATATATATACTTCTATATCATTTAATTATTTTATTCAGTATGGAATGAAATCTGCAGAAGTGTTTGTGCATATATACATCCTACCCTCTCCATGATCAATGTTTTCCATTTCATATTACTATCATATATAAATTATTATAATTATTTACATTTAGAATATATGTTAAATATAAATCATGTTTTAAATTATTGTAATATCTAAATCATTATATATATAATAGGATCAATAATAGAAATCAAAACATATATCAAAAAGTTATTATTTCCCCAAATACATGATTAGCTTAATTTTTTAAATAAAAATGTAATATAAATTATTAGTCAAATAATATATTGGATAATATATAATAATATGTTTATTATTATATTTATAATTATTGTAAAATATGTATACATAATTATTTTGCATGTAAGGATAAATTAATGGCTTATGGAAAGGGTTTTCTCATCACAATTGTTTTCTGTAACATATATTTTATATTAGCACTTATTCATAATGTGTATTATATATAATACCCAATGAAATTTTATATCATGATTTTACATTATTTCCTAATATTTATAGTTTCAATTTATTTTATTCATCCATGTTTATCATGAATCAAAAATCACTCAAGGACTAATGATATTTATAGTCTATCATTTATTTTTACAAGAATTATGAAATATTAAAAAACATGTTTCCATTATTTGGTATATATAATTCACATGAATGTATAATATGATTATAATAAATTAGTTTATATGTATTTATATATCCATTTTATCGATATTTAATAGGCTTTATGGTTCAAATATTATTAAATCAGTAATGTACTTTTTTCTAAATATGTCTTCATTAAGACACATGCCTTGTTATGCACCCATATTATTCTATGAGGTTTATACAATACAATTATAATTATTATATCATTAGTATATTTATTTTTATTATTTTAATTTATTAATTTAATTTTATTAATTCATTGGTATTATGATCCAATGTTTCCAAACTTGTAACAGTCTATTGAAACAATCTTATTGTTTATCAGGATGGTTTATGATTAATATTACCTTAAAAAAAATATTTTGATACATATATAAGTAAATGTCATATATTTTTCTTATAATATATATATTCATTATATATTAATATGATAGTACGATTTTCACTATTTTTAACTTATAATTATTTAAAAATTATTTTATATAAATTCATATTTTATTTCTCTCTTCGGTCGGAAGTCTATTTTATTCACAAACCATGGTTTCTAAAAATATTTTCAATAATTTTTCTAAATGATTTACTAATAAATGATTAAATTAAAAAAAATTATAAAATTTTTTATGTTTTAATTTTTTTACAATAGTTTCCAAAGCATCCTTCATTGATTTTAAAATTTAACTTTTCAATAAAAAATTTTGTATGATTTAAGTATCATTTTTAAAAGTGGAATGAATATTTTTTAAAATAAATGTGTTAAATGTTTTTCAAATATTACATCACAAATTCTTAATGTGGTTTTCAAGGAAATTTATTTTTAAAATTTTATATAATTCCCAATAAAAGGTTATTTTCCTTAATAACTATTGCAAATGATCTTTTAAAATCCATATCTATCTACGATGGCAGACTTTGATATAGTTATGCTTTACTGGAGATATGATAACATGATAATATTCAAATTCATTATCTGAATGGTTTATTTCTGAATTATATTTATCGAAACCTTTTATTTTCCATGATTTTGTAATGTTTCAATGAGATTTACATGAAACTCGTTTATCTTTCACAAGTTACACAATGATAAATTCTTACAAAACTCGTTTTCTTTCATGGTTTTCTATAGGATGATATTATTATTAAACTAAAAAATATTTGGTAGTTTTTTCTATGATAAAATTTTTATGATATTGATTTCATTTCTTGAGTTATGATATGACGTTTATCAATCCCATATATTTCTATGGGTCATGATTTGATGAATGTTTTATTATCTTGTGGAAATGTTAGGTATTATTTCATTCTATGATGAATATGACCTATATCTACCACCAATGCATTGGTAAATGAAAAAATGCATATGATATCCAAGGGTACATGGGTTATATCTAATTCTAAGAGACAATTGGCTATATGGGAATAAATCACAAGCCATTAAATAATAGGGTACAGATGAGGACATCAAAAAAAAAGAGTGTAAAAATAAGGCAATTACAGGACTAAAAAATGATGGTATAAGGGGAGGAATCCCAATTTTGATACAAGATGTTACAAGAGGGGGAATCCCAATCAAAAAACAATAGGGGACATGATAGGGTATCCCATGGATTAAATGATAGGGTACACTGGAAGGAATCACATTATATAACCAAGAGGGTACATGGGAGGGCATATATAGACCGAAAAATGTAGATGGGTGATTAACCGAAGGATGACTTGTAATGATGGTCTTATTATATATCTGTTGCATAATATATTAAATTCCTATGTGTAATCCATAATTATATTTCTTATTTCAATGCTATGATATCATGAAATATCTTATTGGTTATCACAAGATTCATGTCTTCTGAATTTATAATCATTATGTCATTATTCATGTTTAGTATTGTTGATACGTAGTTTATGATCTTATACTATTATTATAATTCTCTCATACCATTATTTTCATGTTGTTATTATGTATCCCAATTAGTTACACTTAATGTGAATTGTTTTCACCATTTATTAGTTTTACATTACCCGGGATATGAAAAAATGTATTATGTAGGACTGTTAAGGTGTAAAATCATTAAGGACATGATGATGCTCATTCACCATGATAGAAGATTATGTTTCCATGATTCCAAAGACAATAAACAATTACATTAATCAGGAATATACATTTCTAATATGGTAAATATTCATATGAAATGATGTATTATCAGTGTATGTTAAGGTTGGGTCTCTATATATGGTATGAAAGGGAAGTTTAGTTAGTATTTGAAAACAAGGATGACAAAAATATAAGGAGGTACCCATGGATAATCCTAATTTTATGTCATGGGGTGTCTTTACTGATAATCCTAAAGTTTCGTAGATTTAAATGAAGGTGTCATGATTTAGGCTTCCAGTGAGTAATTTTACATGATTTTGTGGTTCTCTTCTATGATAATTGTTTCTCAGACTCAGTTTTTCAGTTTTAGTAAATTGAAGGAACTAACGGGAACTGGGTTTATATTAAATTTTATTGATGTATAAATTATGGTAATTATTAAAATATATGCTCTAAATAGAAATCCTATTAATAAAATCAAAATTTTTTAAGAGTATTGGTTATACTACTGAAGAAAATGAAGGCATAAACAACATCTTAACGGTATGGGATGTTGTAACTATATGTTTTATATTAAAGGTTAGAATCATGATTAAATTTATTTTTAGGAACCATAATATATGATTTATATTTCTTATTATAGGATATGGGTTTTATAGAATAAGATAATGAATCCTATGTAATGGTTTAAGAAAAATGTTGGATGATTGAAGTGTATAATTAAATGATATCGCGACTCACATTATATGAATCATGAATTATATGTTTCCCATTATGAATTTTGAAAAATTATATTCAATAGTGAAGAGGAATAAGACAAATTATTTAATTGAATGGTGGTAATTTTATTAAGGGAATGTATCCCATAATATATTAGTGATGTTGAGAGAAAATTGTTTCTCATGGATAAATAGAAAACTTCTATGGATAAATAAACTAGTTAGTACTAATTACTATTGAGCTGATTATTTTATGATAAAATTTTGATATATACTATAAGGGATGAAGTTAAATGTTTTTGGTATGTATTAAATATATATCCAATTGTATTTTTAATAATAAAGAATGAATATTTCCAATAAGGTTTTACGGTAATACAAGTTATTACCATGTTTAATGAGAAAACGTGAGGAAGGAATTCACTTGTATTGTATGTGAAAAAAAAGAGTTACATTATATGAGGGGTCAATAATATAATTTTTTTGAGAAATTTAAGGACCTTTAATCTAATGTTTTCTATTTTATAATTTTAAATGGATTATAATGTTATCATTTTTTGTAAAATATATTTTAATTTTTTGTTGTTGGTTTTTAGATTAAATTATTATCTCACTATATGGGGATTTATTTATATTGGATATCCTATTCTGAGAACATTGTTTTGATGAAAATTAAAGATACATGGGTTTAACATTTAAGTATTTTATGACCCATTAGTGGTTCAAGAATCACAAACTCACCATCATTTTTTCTATTAATAGATGAAGATGAAATTGGTCAAAACACAACCAAACTGTGAGATTGAGCATATAACAAATGAATGAAATCATGTAATTATATCTCATTGTGAAAATTATTAAACATTATAAATATTTTTTTAATTAAATGTTTTTCATATTATAAATAATTTTTAGGATATAAATAACCTCTTTCATTATTCTTTTGTTTCTAGTTTTGTGATTGTTAACTTCCACTAGATCACCATTTTTCTTATGATCAGTGATATTTTTCATTCTTTATGATTATTTATTATTTTCACCCATTTCCATGTTTTCACTTCCCACCTATTTTCACTTATGTGGAAACATTATTTTTTATTAAATTGGTAACCATTGTGTTTCAATGTTTCCTTTTTAATAGTATGTTTTAGTATTAATTTATACAATGTGGGTTTATATGAATGGAGCATTCAAGTGTTGAAAATTTGATAACCCAGATGAATTTCATTAGAGAAATTAAATTTATTGGGGGTCCTATTTAACAACTTAATAATTTATGAAACTTGTTTTTAAAATTAATTTAAAATTTTCAATATTATAAATTTAACTCAACACTATATATAGCTTTTAATATATGAAAGTACTATGTTTGGAATGTGTGGCACATAACACCATGTAAATATTATGAAATTTTCAACAATTGGATTATATTTTCATATAAAAAATACTGTATTATTCTTATTTTACTCATTCCTTTATGTTCCATTGAAAGTTTTCATTAAAAACAAGAACATGTTTTACCAAACATTAACGTAATAAATGTATTATTAAAAAAATATTGTTGTAGTTGTCCCCAAGAAACAGGAATGTAAGATAAAAATAATATTAAGGGAATTGTGATAATATTATTTAATAATATATATATAATTTATCACCTTTTTATAAATTATCCAGAAATTAATGTAAGAATTCCTTGAATATAATGAAATTAAATTTCCAAGAAAATAATTTCCCTATGTACAAACACCATTTTATCTCTATTATATAAAAAACAATATTGATTAAATTTTATTAATAATATTTATATATTTTATTTTAAAATGATTTTATTACACTAATCAAACCAATTTTTTGGGCATTAGATAAGGATAAATCAGGTTTTTTGAATAAAATGATGTATAATTCTAACGGGTAATTTTACCACTATTTAATAGAGAAGCCATTTTAAAAATAAATTTTAAAAAATTAATAATTTTTATTTGAGAAAATAAATTTTAAAATTTAAATTGCTTTTTAATTATTTAATTTTTGTAATTTTCAATATTTTGTAGAAATGTTTTCTATTTTGATGAATAGTGAAAATACTTGATTTTTATTAAAAACTGACCATTATTTTGATTTAGGTATATGGATAAATTATAAATTAAATTGGATTTAATGTATATCTAAATATATTATAGATAAATTAATAAAATTTTTCTATTTTGAACAAATATCATATTCAAACTAGAATAATTTTTTTTCAATATTTTGAACTTTTTACATTAAAAACAAGCTATCCTATCATGTCTGTGAGATTAATATTTAATTAATTTATGAAACTTATATGACTGAAATTTGGAGTAATGGATTCAAATCTTATAATTAGATGAAATTATAATTTGTAATAAGTTTGAATTAGTTTTTTTATAAAAATGATTATTTATTGTGATTAAAATTACTTTTAACAATTAATGTAAAAACTAGTATACATTGTTGTTAAATAGTATCTTAAGTCGAAAATTAACATAGAAACAATTCAATTTTTTTAAAAAAAAATTCAAAATATTGAATCAAATATATTTTAAATAGACCATTTTTTGATGGACATGATATTTGAATGACCTCTCAATAATATGTTCAATTTTATATTTACAGGAATTCCACTCTTTCATTATAAAAGGAAAGTCACCCCCTCACATAATCACACATCTCAATACCTTTTTCTCAACCAAACCTTAAGAAAATAACACTGAAAATTACCTCTTTTAATCCTAGAATACTACACTTCATAATAGACTATGACATGTTAGTCCTGTAGTGATAACCAAAAGGAATTTCCCAAAGAAGTGGCGACATCCTTCCACAAACACATTTGATTTTTTATACCACCTAAATTATTCTTATAATATTATTATATAATAACCTTATTATCTAAAATATAAATTGATTTTTTCTATTAATTATTATTTCTACACTTACTCACACTTCCATCATAATTGATTGAAATTCGTCATTCGTGTGTACGGTGGACTACAACCCTACTAGTCGATGTCATTCATTCATCCATTTCTACCACTCAAGGATAGAAATAATGATGTATTTTTTATTATATGATACGTATGATATTTTTATATCATTATTATTATAAATTATTATATAACACATACCTTCATTATTTTCATTTTGTTGGTATTTGATAACTTTGTTTTTGAACATGTTCAATACTACATCCTCTAAATAACGTGATTCATTAATACATACAATTGAATGTATTAAGTATTAGTTTAGTGAATTTATATTATATATATGAAATATAGATTCTACTTTTACCATAATATATATATATAGACACACACATATATGTCATTTACTGACATTATTTCAATATGAAATAAGTGGAAGTATAATTCATCCATATGTATGTCCTACTGTCTACATGAATGTTGTATTTAATTTCATATTTATGACTTTAATATATTATTAATATATATATAATAAATTTGGAATTTAATTTCTTTTATGAATTCTAGATTTATGTAAAACATGATCTATGAAACATGATCAATAATAAAAATTCAAAACATATACTAAAAACAAAGTAGATATTATCAGAAATGTAAATTAACATATAATTATTAATTAAATAGAAATATAAATTCATAATAACCTCATTCAACAAATAATAAACAGTAATATTATACTTTTTTGGTGAATAATAAACTTAAAATTATTATATTACGGGGTTGACCATGTTTAAGGAATATAATGACTTCAAATAAGGGGTTTCTCATATCACATTTATTTCTCTAACATAAATGATCTATTCACCACTTATTATTATTTTCGGTGTAGATACTACCCATTTAAATTTTATATAATTAATTTAAATTATTTCAAGATATTAAACATTTAAATTGATTTTATACATTCATATAGATCATGATTCAAAATAAACTCAATTAGTATAGGGATTTCAAGCCTCATTTTTCTGTTAGACTTATACCATATTCATCACTCATTTCTTTAATATGGTATATAAAATTCCAAGGAATCTAATGTATGATTATTATTATTAAATTTATTCCTAATTAAAAACCTATTTTATGATATCTATTTCAAGGTGGTTATTTTCAAAAATGTATGTTATCGGTAATGTATTGTTTTCATAAATTTCAATATTTAATATAGATGTCATGTTATGCAGCCATATAATTCTACAAGTTATACGTACTAACCTTTGACATGTTACATAATGAATATATTTCTTTTTGTTTAATTTTAAGCTTCATTTAATGTTATTATCTCAAGGAGATAGTGATCCAATGTTCCCAAAATAGTAATAGTTTATTACTACAATCTCATAGTTTAGAAAGACTACTTTTTATTATGATTCCATTGATATAATCTTATGAATCATATTTTAAGAACTATAATGGATTTAATTATACAGTTATTAATCATTATATCTTCATATAATGGTACATTTTTCCCAATTTTTTGGAACTTCAAAACATTGTGAAAATGTTTTTAGGAAAATCAATCATTATTTCTCTCCTCGGTCGGAAATCATTTATATTAAAAACCCATGTTTTATAAAAAAATGAATTTCTGAAAATTATCAAATAATATAATTTTTTAATAAAATTTATAAGATTATTTATATTTTTATTTTTAAAATGGTTTTTAGAGCTTCTAATATATTGTTCCATGTTTATTTTTAAAAAAATGTTATTCAATAAAATATAAGTTTTAAAATTCATTTTTCAAATTTTAGTGTATTATTTTCTCAATAAACGTTTTAAATTATTTTTAAAAACTACATCATATTTTTTCAATATGGTTTTACAACAAAAAAATTTAAAATTGTTATATGTTTTTTAGAAAAATGTTATTTTCCTTATTAACTATTCCATGTGATCTTTCAAAATACTTATCCATATATGATGAAATAATTTTATAACATTCTATTTTAGTAAGGATGTGATCCAATTATAACATTCTTATTATTTCATCGAATGGATTATGTCTTCATGGCTTGATGTTTACAGATACATATTATTTTCAATGAGTAAATCATGGTTCAATGGGATTGACATGAAACCCATTTCACTTTTATTTGTTATAACATGATAAGTGATTATGAAGCCTACATCCATCCATAATTTATTATAATATTAAATGATTATTAAACCTATCTCTATAATATATGTTATTCTATGAGTAAATTTTTTTGATAACAATTTAATTTGATTTGTCATTATAATTATTTTGTGAAACCAAATATATTTTAATGGTAATGATATGATAAATATTTTCTTATCAAATGGAACATGTATGTATAATATCATTATGTAACACATAGGACCAATATCTCCATTAAATGAATTGGGTAATTAAAAATGTCATATGAGGTGAGAGGGTACACGGGATATATACCTAGCCAAAAAACAAGAGGCTACGTGGGAGGGAATCCAAATAAAAAAGGATTCAGAATCTAGTTTCTACAACATTCCCAAATGGTTTTCGATATTTTTTTCTTAAGGGACTGTGTTCAACTCACAAAGACCGCTGAAATATGTTTGCATACAATCGTGTCACTAATTCAAAAGGATGAACATCTTCTAATGTATCCATCACATAGCGTTTCGGTCCTCATCATTGTATTCACACCAATTGATACAGATTTGTGAATAGGGCCATAATTGGGATGATAGATAGGAAAAAATATTATTAAGAGAAGGAGAAGATTTTGTGACCCACGGGATACGTTCACCAAAGATTCAAGGGAGGCATGAAAATTCCACTCTAGCGTGAAATATCTGGTGCACCCAATGCGACGTCATGGGAAGGCTTCCGTTGAACCCCCTCCGAAACCACCTAAGGCAATGGCGTGCAAGGGTGTGGTGTTGCATGAAAAAAATCCCCAACATGCAAATCCTTACGCACCAATTGTTATGTCAATGGGGACCTTGCGTGACATCGCACATGAGAATCAGTTAAGGTCCATGCGTGAAGGCACCTGATGTAGCACAAAATATTCCACATCCAATGCGGAGTCATAGGGGCCCATGCATGCCTCGTGTAACATGAAAAGAAGGTTTCTGTGATGACCACCCAGAAACTGCCAAAGGGGATGGTGCACAAAAGTCTTTTGGGTAAACCAACTTTTCTCCAGCGAGCAAACACTTGCGTGCCCAATGTGACGTCAAGCGGAAATTTGCGCGCAGAACCCCTTGCGTGTAGCCTCTGAGGAAATCATCTAAAACTCGAAGTATACCTTCCGCCCTTCGAGGATGGAGACAGATAATGAAGAGATTCTCTGCTACGCGAAATACACCTCTTCTATGACGGCGTGGAAAAAACTATGGCCTCAATGTATTGGATCTTGCGCGACAGTTCCCCCAAGGGTCCTTCTTCAGGTGGGCCCTCTTTGTTGTGAACCTAATACATTTCCTTTTACCCCAACTCATTTTTGTGCAAAATATCCTCCTTTCACCCATGTGTCCCCCTACAACAGACCTATTTTGTGATTATTGGTTCTATCTTGTGAGCACACCTTCCATCTTGCACGCTCCCTTCCAGTTTGCGTGTACACCTTCAATATTGTGCTCAACCTCTAATCTTGTGTTCCACCCTCCTTATGTGATACATATTTTGTCTTTATCATAACACACTATGTCTGAGCCCATCTTATGTGCAACACACCAGTGTCTCATTCCCTTTTCCCGGGTGACCCCCAAAGTTGGCATGAAGTAATTTCCAGATTCCTTGTGTGTTACTCCACATTGTTTTTCTTTTCCACCTACATTTTCACATAGCACAGTAATATATATTTCTTATTTGAATTTCCACACTAAAATGGGACCACCAATGGATCACTACCCTACATACCATCACTGCACCAATTTTGATGTCTTCACATATCATGGGTGGGCGGGTATCAGTTATCTATGTCCATGGGGTGCGAAGTGAACCCGCCTCGTCTGAGTTGCAGGATGTTAAACTTCCATGCCCCATCGTCCACAGCACATGAAATTAAACAATGACCCCGCCTCATGAATCATATATGGGTTTCCCCATTTCAGACATTCTATATCCCCACTTGTCTCCATGTGATTTAGATCATCCTCACATGGTATAAAATCCTCTTTTCTGGGGTGGTGTCTTTCCATGTCGAAAGGGTGGTGTAATCCCCAAGTCTTTCCTGAAGGAGGTAATAACCTTACTCATCCTTTCTTATGCTATGCCAAGGAATAGAGGGGGGTATGGGCACCAGGACCATCACCATCCCATCCCACTCCCTTTGAGATTTGTCGGCTCCCGGGCCTCCATCCTAGACTAAGTCCCAATCTCCACCTCCCTGGGTTATGAACCACTTGCAAGCCCCTGTTTCCTCTTTGGGCGACAAATAATGTGTAAGACCCATTCCACTACCCACAAGCACTAATTTTGTGAAGGTATGGTTAGGTCTCTGTTGCTTTTTTTTTCTCACACCGAGCATAAATCGTATGGGATTAGAGTAAGCACCGACCAGGACATCCTTTTCGTGAATCTGTAGAGTGTATGCCCTAAACCCATGTCGAACAACGTGGAATTTGATCCTTGCCAAAAAAATGTATGTAATAAGCCTCCAAGAGGTTAATTCTCAACAAAAATTAGTCCCAAACACTTCCCGTCGGGTCACCCACACCATTCTGAACGACTCGGACTTGGATCCTTTCCAAGGAAAGGTATATAGGTAACCTCCATGAGATTCAATCCAAACAACCATCGGTCCCAAATCCCTTCATGAAGGTTCACTAACAAATTCTAAACAATGTAGAATTTGATCCTTTACAAGGAAATGTACGTAGTATGCCTCCCTGGGGATCGTGCCCAACAACCATTGGTCCCGACTCCATTCACATTGGTTAACCTGCACATTCTGAACTACACAGACTATGATCCATTCCAAGGAAAGGTACGTAGGAAGCCTCCCTAAGGATCAAGCCAAAGAACAATCATTCCTGACTCCATTCAAATCGGTTAATCAACACAATTCCCTATAACACGGTATTTGATCCTTTCCATGGCATGGTATGTAGTAAGCCTCCCTGAGTTTGAATCCCAACAACCACCAGTCCCGAATCCCTTCATGTTGGTTCACCAACCCGTCCTGAACTACATGGACTCTGATCCATGTCAAGGAATGTTACGTAGGATGCATCCCTGATATTCACATCCCACAACCATTGGATTGAATACATTCAGGTTGGTTCACTAGCCCATTACGAACAATGTGAACATTGATCCTTGCGAAGGCAAGGTATGTAGGAATCCTCCCTGAGGTTCAAGCCCAACAATCATCGATCTCGACTCCCTTCACATTGGTTCACCAACCCATCCTAAACTATGTAGATAGTGATAATTTCCACGACAAGGTACTTAGGAAGAATCTTTGAGGATCAAGAAAAACAATCATCGGTCCCGACTCCCTTCACGTCTTTTCACCAACCCATCCCAAGCTACATGGACGTTGATCTTTTCCAAGACAATGTATATAGGAAGCCTCCCGGAGGTTCAATCCCAACAAACATCCATACTGACCCCCTTTACATCGGTTCACTAATAACTTCCAAACTACATGGAAATTGATCCTTTCCATAACAAGGTACATAGGAAACATCTCTGAGATTCAAGTCCAACACTCATCGGTCCCAACTACTTCACGTCATTCCACCCTCATCCTGCATGATGAAAATCTGTATGTCCCTTCTTTCCTGGCATGATGCTAAACTATTCCCCAATCTGCAGTATTCTGTTGGAATCCCAATGGACATTAAGCCTCTATGTTCCCCAATCGATGGTAAGACATTTTATTCTCTAACCAGTGGTAAGCCATGTGAACTCCAATAAACCATAATCCTTTATAACACTATCGAAGGTAATCTGTTTCAATCCCCATCCAGTGGTAATTCATTGTTGTCCCTTTCTTGGGACCCATATCTCTAGTCCACCCCAGTGGCTCCAGTCCAACATCTGGCTACTAACCACACGTAAGCCTTAGTATATCATTAGATCTCCATCTTCTGCACACACACTGATCATATAACCCATCCTAAACTACCCAAGATTTGATTCTCTTCCATGATGATACGTAGGAAGTCTCTTCAAGGCTCAAGACCAACATTAATGTCTCCCACACATCATTTCCATCTCATTCATCTACCACTTCTTTTAACTCTCATTATCCATCCTGATTCTTACCCAGGCCACCACATCCCGGTGAGATAATGCAATCATAGTCTTCACTACTCTTAGCAACACCCGTGTAACTAACCGCGTGTTATCCCCAACATCGGTGTTCCCTATAGGGGTTGGAACCGTTTTATCTAATCTAGTTAGCATTATTATTAGTCTGATCTATCTCAATAAGACGTTAATCCTGTGTTATACCCTTTGTTTAACATGGGAAGCTGAGGAAAACCAAAAGGACATGAATAAGGTATATAATTCCACACATTCAATGTGGCATACCTCGAGCTTCTGCACCCTTGAGAATATTTATAATAAGGGGATGAAACCCATACGTGCCAGTGTTCCAGCTTCTAGACATGCTAGTGATGTCCAACATGACTACTTTCTCGACCGGAGGTCGCTGCCCTAACTGGAATTCCAGGAATGTCTCGACAGAAGTAGTGTAATTAACCTACATCCTTGATGATATGGAATAGGGAAGAGTTACACAAATAATGTCTTAATATATAAGGGAGACACAAAATAGGTGATGAGTTCTGTGGTGGAATCCATGGAAGGAAGAACCAACATCCCATTATCTCATTTAGATCAAAGAGAAAACATCCCTGAACAAGTGAAAGATGTCACCCACATTTGGAAAGTTGGATTGCAGGGCAATAGAATTTTGCATCCTCATCCTCTAAAATAGACAGATGTGCATTCCCCATAGAATGAATCATAAATTTAAATGGTGAACCCAACATGATGTTCTTTTCCTCAATCTGGATGTTAGTAGCATTTGAGACCTCAGTTGATTAGCGTGTCACCACATCCAGTTATCCAGTGCCAGGTGTAACACCCGAAATTTTTATGAGTAATATTTTGTTTTTATCAAAGGAATCTTTCACTACATACTAGCTTGGCTTACTTTACACGCGGTCGCGACCTTCCTCGATAGCTTGCGTTGTACGCAATACCGAGTTTCACTAAACGACGATATGCTATTAAAATATTATTTAAAATAGTCGTTATGAATAGTAATAACCACTTTTTGAAATTTTATCTTTCAAAATGGACTTCATTTTTGGATTCGGAATACCGAAATTAGCCTAGGGTGAAATTTTGGTTTTTTTCTGAAAATTTGCAATTTTTGATGAATAGTGAAACCACTAAGTGGTAGGTTAAAAACTGAATTTTGCATAAAACTTAATTTTACCGCTTCTGTGAATGGAATTTCGAAAATCTGACAGACACGGTTGATATTTGTAATTAAAATGTTGTTCAATGAGATAAAAATAATTTTTTGGTGAATAGTAACTTTTTACTTTTTTTTACTGCGGTTAATAGTAAATAGGGTAACTAAGGGTAAATATGATATTACTATTACCCTAACACGTGTCCTAATTCTATTGGATAAGTTTAATTCGACTAAAAACAACCTTATGAATATAATATGACCATTTAGGTCCACTTGGATTAGATTATGACATTTAATATTATTTTATTTAATGAATAGTTAAAATAGTTAAAATCAAAGTTTAATAACTAAATCATTTTTAATATGGGTTTATACATAAGATAAATTCGATTATAAATATTCATTAGAAAGCTAAAAATATTTCCTGCATAATGTTATTTTATTTATAATTTTTAGACTTAAAATAAATTAATTTATTTATGACACAATGATGATGAAGTAATTACCCTTTTAAGGAAATGTTAACATAATTGATGTTATAAATGCCCAAATAAATGTAATTTGAGACTTTTTATGAATTACACTAATTTTCATGGTTACTATGATATATTAGTGTTGATTTAATCAACTTGGTTCGATCATATAAATCTGTTATGACTTTCAAAAAAAATCATATATCAAATAGTGTCAAAATTGACACAAAATAGTTTTTAAATCAAATATTATATTATTAATTGTTATTTTATACCTAAAAATCTAAGGTTCGGCCAAATGACTTATATAAGGATATATATATTAATAATAAACAACTTGGGGTTCGTTTGGCATGTTATAGTAAGTGTATTAACCATATAGTGTAAGAAAACAAAAAGACACGGTAAAAGTTAAATTATTTAACTTAGAGTTAAATCTAAATGATAAGGTTAAAATAATAACCTAAACTTGTCTAAATCCTATTTTTTGATAGGATTTTGACCCATCCCCAATTTACCTTGGAAATAAGATCCTTTGGAACCATTATAAACCGATTTTGACTTTAATATAAAATAATATTTTGAGATATTCCTAAGGTGCCTCTCTCCTCCCTTATAAAAGGGCACCTCCTCCCCCTCCTCCTCACACCAATTTGAGCACTCAAGCACGGAAAAACCCTACCAAAATCCCTTCTCCACTTCCCTAGAAGAATCCTAGAGGTTCTGGTCTTCTTCAATGATCAATCATAGTTCCCTAAGTGGAAGATTCAAAGAGGCGTTTAAAAGAAGAGTTATTATCCATTACCGATCTTTTCAATTTGTTTCTTCTTCAACTTCTTCTTATTTATTTTTTTCATGATAAAGTAATAACATCAGTATTACTTACATACTGATATGTTATTATAAATATGAAAAAACCCTAATTCACCTTCTATCCATTCTACGGAAAAATGAAATCACCGCGCGTGCGTACGTACGGAATACCGTCTCCACGCCATGGTGTAATCTATTTTCCACCACCACCTTACTTGGATGGGTATAATGGTGTAAATAATGACTATATATGACTATTAAAAAGTGATATTGATTCTGAAATAGTATACATACACTCCAATACAATTCCACAATCATAGGAACGAAATCATCACTCGTGCGTACGTACGGAATACCGTCTCCACGATGTGATGCGACTCGTTCTACATGATCATCATTACATAGTAATTATATAAATTAATAGAATGAATAAATATGATATATGTTACACTAATACCATTCTGGATATAAGTTATCTATAACCATAAAAGAACAATAAGAATTTATTCGGCAAAACATGCATAAGAACAAAAGGCAACGAAGACCCGAGTAACAAGTAACAATGAAATATTACAAATAAGAAGCTAAGAATATTACCATATATGATATCATATCAATATGTATGATTCTTTAATAAGTCAATAACATTATTTAAACCATTATACAGGATCTTCGGACACGTACAAAGCAAATCGGACCTAAGGTAAGGGGAAATATCACAATCTCATTTCTATTCGAGATTTTTTTATACTTTGGTATTTACTGGGGTGTATTTTATCATCCACATCCATGTTCCCTCAATATGTAATATTGTTTCCATCCACTTACAATATTTTAAATCCAATTTTACCCATCGGTGAGTTTTTAGTAAAGAATATGAAAGGAATCTTTTGTCGTTTTTTCGTACGAGGTACTGTTTGTCTTTTCTGACAAAACTACGAAGAATGTTTTTTTAACTTATATGGAATGAATGGATTTTTAAAACATTATTTCCAAGAATCTTCCTTTACAAGTTTTAAAGTTTATTTTTAATCAACTTCTTTTATTTTAATATCGTATGACATGTTATGAAAGGAAAAAATTTTGAAGCAGAAAGGATATTTTCCTCAAGAATGGAGTTCAAGTGTTTTATCAGAATTATTTTCCATCTAAGATAATAAAGGGTTCTGTTTTTATCCCTATTATTACATTGATTTGATTATGTTGTGATTAAATTATATTATTATGAATTCCTTTATCTTATATATCATGATGTTTAAGATTACCATTTGTATTACATGGGTTATGCTATGATGTATGGTTTTCTGATTTTGTGGAACACATAAGAATGGTATCATTATGAGATGGGTGAGACCTATATCTCCCTCCAGTTCATTGGGTAAAGATTTATATCTCATGAGATAGACATGGCTGGAACAGAAGTTTTTTTCGGTTTAGTGATACAGGACTGAAACGAGGAGTGAACTCGGTTCAGAAATGGACTTTGTCCACTAAGATAGTCTTGGCAATGAGTCATGACTAACAAGAAATGATTTTCCCTGATTATGTGTGCATTCCACAAAGTTTCACGTTTTATGTTATGATTATGGGGATCTCATTTTCACTTCTATGATTTATTCCATGTTAAGATATTATGATGTCTTTTGCAGGTTATGATTTTCAAAAAGATATGATATGATTTTTATTTCCTTTATTTGCCCTTGATGAGCATTTGAGCTCACCCTTTTTTGTATGTTTTATTTTCCCCAGGTCAGGAAGATGGATATTAAGTAGAATATGTTAAAAGGGACCCTAGATATGATGAAATAAATGGGAGACACTGTTGAAGATTTATGAACCAGTTGTTTATGTTTCCCAGTTTCTAAAGACACTATACCTAAACGGTCCTTTGTGGTTTTGGCATATGTTGTAATAAGTGTGCTTAAATTTTGAAGTATTAACAATGTATGTAAAGTATGGGTCATTATCGTTGGTATCAAGGGAAAAGGAGGTATGAATGTATCCGATCCTTGGGAACTCTCACATGTGAGCGTTGGACGAAGCATGGCTCTCCGCCCAAGGGCTTCATGTGGAAATGGCAACCACTGGGGATGGTGGTGTGTCCCGCCCAGGGGGTGTAGCCGCCCATGGAGTGCCCTGATAGGTATCAACTATAGTCCACTGGAAGTAATTCCAAACTGCTATAGTTGGTATCAGAGGAAAGGTATAGTCAACCTTTGGAAACTAGGATGCGAAAGCCTTCGTAAGAACCCTAAGGATAATTCTAAGCATAGAACACAATCTTAGTGTTTTAGAAATGGCCATAAATACCCTAGTATAAGACCTTAGGTGTGATATTTTATTCTTGATTATGTGGTTTTCCTATTATTATTAGTGTTGCTCACACTATTCTTCTTGGTTTTAGTCAATGACTGGAACCCGGAGGAACCGTGTTAATACGGAATGCGACGGGCAATGCAATGATTGTCCCCCTGAGAAACCAAACGTTATGGGAGATGGAATGAAAAATCTTGTAGCCATGCTCACACAACTTTCTCAAGCTATGAATCATGCAGGATTTCCAAACGAGCAAAGGAAGGAGTAACTTTCTGTTGAATCCTTCACGAGACAACGTCCACCTTCATTCAATGGTTCTAATGATCCATTAGTTGCTGAATAATGGATTAGTACTACTGAAAAGATATTTTCAGTTCTTCAATGTTCTGAGCATGATAAAGTTATCTTAGCGGAGTATCGTTTGGAAGGTGATGCTTTTCAATGGTGGAATCTTATTAAGAGTATGAGGCAAAGGGATGAAATTGAGTCCATGGAATGGGACGAGTTCAAGAACTTATTTTTCAATAAGTACTTCCCTCGTATTCTCTAAACAAAGATGGAGAAAGAGTTTCTAGAAATGAAGCAAAAGGATGATGAATCTGTTGGTACCTATGAAGCAAATTTTACAAGACTTGCAAGGTACGCTTCTGGTATTATTATCCAACCTGAAAGTAAGATCGATCGATTCTTTAGTGGCTTAAAACCAAGTCTTCGAAGGGCCTTATCCATAAGGGACTTCAATAGCTACGAGGAAATCGTTCGATGTGCTCTCAATGTTGAGATGGAGATTAGTGTAAACCATCAATCATATGGGTTTGATAAGAAGAGGAAAATGGAATTCAAAGGAAAATCTAAAGAGCACACTGAAAAGAAGATGAGCTTTCCCTTATACTCAAAGTGTGGAAAGAAACATGGAGGGAGTTGTCTTAAAGGGACAAGTATATGTTTAAAATGTGGAAAGGAAGGTCATAGGGCATTTGAATGCCGTGATAATGGGAAGAATATGTATAATGATGCAACAAAAGGAAGGGATACACAGAATGAACCTACTACACACCAATGTTTCAAGTGCAAGGAGATGGGGCATTATTCCAATCAATGCCCAAATCCAAGGGTTGAGGATGATGGTCGACATCAACAAACTCTTAAGGCTAAAGACAAAGGAAAGTCACATGCAATTTATATTAGCGATGTGGAGTACGATAACGATGTTGTGAAAGGTACACTTACCATCCACTCTAAATTAGCAAATGTTTTATTTGATTCTGGATCCACCCACTCTTTTATTTCTGAAAAATTTTCTAAGGGTATCACCGTATTACCCCAACAATTTGATGTTGTGTTAGCTGTGACAACACCTAATGGCACAACAGTCACATCAAAAGTTTATAATTCTTCTCCGATTGAAGTTTGTGGGAAAGTGCTTCCTGCAAATCTTGTGATCCTTCCTATAGTGTAATTTGTGGTGATTCTTGGCATGGATTGGATTTCTCTACATGGATCTCATATCAATTGCCAAATAAGGGAAGTCACATTTCATATTCCAGATCAATATATGATCGTCTATCGATGCAAGGATGAATACAACCTTCCAGTGGAAATTCCTTCCATCTTATGGGTCTTGATTCCACTAAATGAAGGTTATTTATCTCAAATGGTTGGTGAGAAACTCACAATTAAGAATATGCCCATCGTACGGGAGTTTTATGATGTCTTTCCGGAAGAATTACCGGGTCTTCCACCAAATCGTGAAGTTGAGTTTTCAATAGAACTCGTACCTGGTGCTTTGACTATTTCAAAGACACCTTATAGAATGGCCCCAATTGAGTTGTAGGAATTGAAGAAGCAACTCCAAGAGAATCTTGATAAGGGATTCATACTCCCTAGTGCATCACCTTGGGGATCACCTGTTCTATTTGTTATGAAGAAAGATGGATCAATGAGACTATGCATTGATTATCGAGAACTTACAAGATCACTCTCAAGAACAAATATCCTCTCCCACGCATTGATGACTTATTTGACCAACTACGCGGAGCTCAATACTTTTCCAAGATTGATCTTCATTCAGGGTATCATCAATTAAGGGTCAAAAGGGAGGATATACCAAAGACGGCTTTCCGTACAAGGTATGGACACTATGAATTTATAGTGATGCCATTTGGTCTTACTAATGCCCCTGCTATCTTCATGGATCTAATGAATAGAGTATTTAGAGACTATCTTGATCAATTTGTGGTAGTCTCTATAGACGATATTCTTGTCTATTCAAAGAGCAAGTAAGAGCATGAAGATCACTTGAGAATTATATTGAAGACCCTGAGAAAGGAGAAGCTTTATGCCAAATTTACCAAGTGTGAATTTTGGCTTCAAAAAGTTGCATTTTTGGGTCACATAATCTCAAAAGAGGGGACATCTGTGGATCCAGCAAAAATAGAAGTTTTCAAAAGATGGTCGAGACCAACAAAAGTAACTGAGATCCGAAGTTTTCTTGGTTTGGCTAGATATTATCCACGTTTTGTAAAAGATTTTTCATGATTATTTAATCCACTCACCAAGTTGACTTGGAAAGGAGTTAAGTTTGTTTGGACATAGGAATGCGAAGAGAATTTCAAGGAGTTGAAAATAAGGTTATCCAGTGCACCTGTGCTCACACTGCCTTGTAGTGGAGAAAGGTTTGTGATCTACAGTGATGCATCCAAGAAGGGATTGGGGTGTGTTCTTATGCCAAATGATATGGTGATAGCTTATGCCTCACGATAGTGGAAAATCCATGAGCAAAATTACCCAACACATGATTTGGAGTTAGCTGCGGTAATCTTTGCATTAAAGATTTGGAGGCATTACCTTTATGGTGAAAGGTGTGATATTTATACTGATCATAAAAGTTTAAAGTATATTTTCAAACAAAAGGAGCTGAATATGCGTCAAAGAAGATTGTTGGATCTGATTAAGGATTATGAATGCTCAATCCATTACCACCCTGGGAAAGCAAACAAGGTGGCAGATGCATTAAGTCGACAAGACCATGCTAGTTTATCCATGATGAGGATCACAAAAGATCCAATATTTATGGATTTACAAAGGATGGATCTTGGAATTATAATGGAAGGGAAAAAATCTTATCTTTCTCAAATGAATGTTCAACCATCTATACATGTGAAGATTAAAGAGGCACAGAAAGAAGATGTAGAGTTACAAAAGAAGGTGAGAAATGTTCCTGAATTCAACCTTGATTGTGATAGGATAATAAAGTTCAGGAATCGGGTTTGTGTTCCTCCCATCCCCGAATTAAAGGAGCTGATGGATGAGGCTCATATTTCTTCATTCTCTATTCATCCTGGAAGCACGAAGATGTATAGGGACCTGAAAGAGTACTTCTGGTGGGATGGCATGAAAAGAGATGTTGCTGAATATGTCTCTCGATGATTGGTTTGTCAGCAAGTTAAAGTTGAGACACAGAAGGCTAAGGGGATGTTACAACCATTACCCATACCCGAATGGAAATGGAAAAACATCACTATGGACTTTTTCACAGGACTTCCTAAAACATCCAAAGGCAATAATGCTATCTGTGTCATAGTTGATCGTCTTACAAAGTCTGCACACTTCATTGCTATTAGAGAGGATTTCTCCCTGGATCAACATGCCAGGATATATGTAAAGGAAGTGGTAAGATTGCATGGAGTACAACTTTCTATTTTATCTGATCGGGATCCGAGATTTAACTCGATGTTCTGGCGAAGTCTTCAGCATACTTTGGATACAGAGTTGAGTTTCAGCACTGCTTATCATCCTCAGACAGACGGTCAGTCTGAGAGAACAATTCAATCCCTAGAAGATATGTTGAGAGCTTGATCTATGGATTTCAAAGGAGGTTGGGATCAACACCTACCTTTGGTGGAATTTTCCTATAATAATAGCTTTCACTCTAATATTCAGATGGCTCCTTATGAAGCTCTCTATGGAAAGAAATACAGGACTCCCACTTGCTGGGATGAAGTTGGGGAAAGAAAGCTATTAGGACCTGATCTCGTTGATGAAATGGAAGAAAAGGTCAGATCAATTCAACAACACATAAGAGCAGCTCAGAGTCGACAGAAAAGTTATGCCAACAACCAAAGAAAATACCTAGAGTTTGAAGTGGGTGATAAAGTGTTCTTACGAATATCTCCCTGGGGGAAGGTTTTGAGATTTGGAATGAAGGGGAAGTTGATCCCTAGGTATATCGGTTTTTTCGGAATACTGGATCATGTTGGAAAGGTATATTACCGATTGGCGCTTCCACCGAATCTCTCTCAAGTTCACGATGTGTTCCATGTATCTCTCCTGAGAAAGTACATACCTGATCCTTCACATGTACTCAGCTCAGAAGTTGTACCGCTGGAGCAAGATCTTTCTTATGAAGAACAACCGATAGAGATTCTAGATCATAGTGAAAAAGTCCTATGAAACAAGACCACTTGATTGGTGAATGTTTTATGGAGGAACCACCAACTTGAAGAAACTACATGGGAGCTTGAGGATATGATGAGGGAGAAGTATCCTCATCTGTTTGTTACAAAGTGACGAATTTCGAGGGTGACATTCTTTTTAAGGGGGGTAGAATGTAACACCCGAAATTTTTATGAGTAATATTTTGTTTTTATCAAAGGAATCTTTCACTACATACTAGCTTGGATTACTTTACACGCAATCGTGACCTTCCTCGATAGCTTGCGTTGTACGCAATACCGAGTTTCACTAAACGACGATATGCTATTAAAATATTATTTAAAATAGACGTTATGAATAGTAATAACCACTTTTTGAAATTTTATCTTTCAAAATGGACTTCATTTTTGGATTCGGAATACCGAAATTAGCCTAGGGTGAAATTTTGGTTTTTTTCTGAAAACGTTCAATTTTTGATGAATAGTGAAACCACTAAGTGGTAGGTTAAAAACTGAATTTTGCATAAAACTAAATTTTACCGCTTCTGTGAATGGAATTTCGAAAATCTGACAGACACAGTTGATATCAGTAATTAAAATGTGGTTCAATGAGATAAAAATAATTTTTTGGTGAATAGTAACTTTTTACTTTTTTTTTACCGCGGTTGATAGTAAATATGGTAACTAAGGGTAAATATGATATTACTATTACCCTAACACATGTCATAATACTGTTGGATAAGTGTAATTTGACCAAAAAACAACTTTATTAATATAATATGACCATTTAGGTCCACTTGGATTAGATTATGACATTTAATATTATTTTATTTAATGAATAGTTAAAATAGTTAAAATCAAAGTTTAATAACTAAAACATTTTTAATATGGGTTTATACATAAGATAAATTCAATTATAAATATTCATTAGAATTATAAAAATATTTCCTACATAATGATATTTTATTTATAATTTTTAGACTTTATATAAATTAATTTATTTATGACACAACGATGATGCAGTAATTACCCTTTTTTAGTAAATGATAACATAATTGATGTTATAAATGCCCAAATAAATGTAATTTGAGACTTTTTATGAATTCCACTAATTTTCTAGGTTACTATGATATATTAGTGTTGATTTAATCAACTTTATTTGAACTTATAACTCTGTTATGACTTTCACAAAAAATCATATATCAAATAGTGTCAAAATTGACACAAAATAGTTTTTAAATAAAATATTATATTATTAATTGTAATTTTATACCTAAAAATATAAGGTTCGGCCAAATGACTTAGATAAGGATATATATATTGATAATAAACAACTTGGGGTTCGTTTGGCATGTTATAGTAAGTGTATTAACCATATAGTGTAAGAAAACAAAAAGACACGGTAAAAGTTAAATTATTTAACTTGGAGTTAAATCTAATTGATAAGTTTAAAATAATAACCTAAACATGTCTAAATCCTATTGGTTGATAGGATTTCGACCCAACCCCACTTTACCTTCGAAATAATACCCTTTTGGAACCATTATAAACCTATTTTTACTGTAATATAAAATAATATTCTGAGATATTCCTAAGGTGCCCCTCTCCTCCCTTATAAAAGGGCACCTCCTCCTCCTCCTCCTCACACCAATTTGAGCACTCAAGCTCGGCACACCCCTGCCAAAATCCCTTCTCCACTTCCCTAGAATAATCCTAGAGTTCCTGGTCTTCTTCAAAGACCAATCTTAGTTCCCTAAGTGGAGGATTCAAAGAGGCGTTTAAAAGAAGAGGTAATATCCATTGCCGATCTTTTCAATTTCATTCTTCTTAAACTTCATATTCTTTAGTTGTTTCATGATAAAGTAATAACATCAGTATTACTTACATACTGATATGTTATTATAAATATGAAACAACCCTAATTCACCTTCTATCCATCCTACGGAAAAATGAAATCACCGCGCCTGCGTACGTACGGAATACCGTCTCCATGCCATGGTGTAATCTATTTTCCACCACCACATTACTTGTATGGGTATAATGGTGTAAATAATGACTATATTGGACTATTAAAAAGTGATATTGATTCTGAAATATTATACATACACTCCAATAAAATTCCACGATCATAGGAACGATATCATCACTCGTGCGTACGTATGGAATACCGTCTCCATGATGTGATGCGACTCGTTCTACATGATCATCATTACATAGTAATTATATAAATGAATTTAATGAATAAATATGATATATGTTACACTAATACAAATCTGGATATAAGGTATCTATAACCTTAAAAGAAGAATAAGAATTTATTCGGCAAAACATGCATAAGAACAAAAGGCAATAAAGACCCGAGTAACAAGTAACAATGAAATATTACTAATAAGAAGCTACGAATATGACCATATATGATATCATATCAATATGTATGATTCTTTAATAAGTCAATAACATTATTTAAACCATTATACAGGAGCTTCGGACACGTACAAAGCAAATCGTACTTAAGGTAATGGGAAATATCACAATCTCATTTTTATCCGAGATTGTTTATACTTTGGTATTTACTGGGGTGTATTTTATCATCCACATCCATGTTACCTCAATATGTAATATTGATTCCATCCACTTAAAATAGTTTAAATACAATTTTACCCTTCGGTGAGTTTTTAGTAAATAATATGAAAGGAATCTTTTTTCGTTTTTTCGTACGAGGTACTTTTTTACTTTTCTGACAAAAGTATGAAGAATATTTTTTTAACTTATACGGAATGAATGGATTTTTAAAACATTATTTCCAAGAACCTTCCTTTACAATTTTTCAAGTTTATTTTTAATCAACTTCTTTTATTTTAATGTCGTATGACATGTTATGAAAGGAAAAATGTTTTTAAAGCAGAAAGGATATTTTCCTCAAGAATGGAGTTCAAGTGTTTTATCAGAATTATTTTTCATCTAAGATAATAAAGGGTTCTGTTTTTATTGCTATTATTTCATTGATTTGATTATGTTGTGATGGAATTATATTTTTATGAATTCCTTTATCTTATATATCATGATGTTTAAGATTACCATTTGTATTACATGGGTTATGCTATGATGTATGGTTTTCTGATTTTGTGGCACACAGAAGAATGGTATCATTATGAGATGGGTGGGACCTATATCTCCCTCCAATGCATTGGGTAAAGATTTATATCTCATGATATAGACATGGCTGGAACGGAAGGTTATTTCGGTTCAGTGATACAGGATTGAAACGAGGAGTGAACTCGGTTCAGAAATGTTCTTTGTCCGCTAAGATACTCTTGGCAATGAGTCATGACTAACAAGAAATGATTTTCCATGATTATGTGTGCATGCCACAAAGTTTCATGTTTTATGTTATGATTATGGGGATCTCATTTTCACTTCTATGATTTATTCCATGTTAAGATATTATGATCTCTTTTGCTGGTTATGATTTTCAAAAAGATATGATATGATTTTTATTTCCATTATTTTCCCTTGCTGAGCATTTGAGCTCACCCTTTTTTGTATGTTTTATTTTCCCCAGGTCAGGAAGATGGATATTAAGTAGAATATGTTAAAAGGGACCCTAGATATGATGAAATAAATGGGAGACACTGTAGAATATTTATGAACTAGTTGCTTATGTTTCCCAGTTTCTAAAGACACTATACCTATATGGTTCTTTGTGGTTTTGGCATATGTTGTAATAAGTGTGCTTAAATTTTGAAGTATTAACAATGTATGTAAAGTATGGGTCATTATACCAGGTCCCGACATGAATATAGTGGTTCGGGCATGTAACTCACCAGTTTTCGGGGCAATTAAAATGTTGGACATCTCGATCTCAGAAATTTTCAGCATGGATCCTTCTTACAAATCATGGAATACAGAATGAAATTTGGGAACTGGACATCGATTTTCTTTTTTGCAGCACTAATGGTTTAAATTCTTTTCCATGTAGGACTCAAGATATAGTAATACAAAACTGATCACCACACTTCCACAGATTTATGGGTAGGGGCAGCACTAATGTAGAAATCTTGTGTGGCTCCACTGATTTTGTGATAGCTCCCACACCAAATTTTGTTGGGAACCCACGCCCCATCTCCCCTTATGAATTCATTATAAAAAAGTGTGATAAATGACCTCATCTGCCAATATGAGGATAATGAGATTATCTTGACTTGAGATATGGCATGTGATGATTTACAGGCATCTTCACCTCATTACCATCGCCTACCCTATGGGCCATGTAGGGATCCACTACTCCCCACTCTGATGTACAACGGTTTCGGGAGCCTCTCCTTGGAATGATTTGATGACTCCCTCCCCTACACTGATGAGGTTGGGGATGTCTGGGTCAGCCCAACATGGATCCTGGTTCAAGGGTTCTCGAGGACGGCCCCCGAGCTGGCCATGCCAGAACTGCAACCCAATCCCACCAGTTGAGAAGCCGGTAAGCCATGCGCCTATACCACAAGCCCCAGTCCGGCTAACCCATCACCAGCATCGGGCGCATGCAGAGGTGGATGTACACAAATGGGCATCAATGTCAGAAACTACCATGGATCAGGCCACCTTCGACGTATATCATCAGCCGCCTATGTATGATGAGTATGAGAAAATATATCCCCATCCCATATCAATCCCCCAACCACCCCACGGGTAGGTTGGGTCGACTCCCATTGTCACCGGTTCAGGTATTGGCAGCCGCAGACCGACCCATGGCAATATAAACTAGTACAGGGTTCCTCCAAGTACCATAACCATTAAGGACGAGGGTCTAACCTGCTTCCTATCATGACATGTATGAATACACCATTCCACCTTTAATTCAAAGGAGGGACCCCTCACTGCAATAACACTTAGTACAGAAGCCTCTCTCTTGCTCATTACATCGAGTATGGAGTTGTTACTCTTCCTACAGGCCATCGATATGGGGATGTTACACATCTGGTCAATCACCAGCACAGGTCCTCCATGTCCTTACAATTTCTAGTGAATGTCCTACTCACCTTAGCAATCATAGAAGTGAAGGTTAGATTTACTTCATCAGCACCCATCACGGTGGTCCTATCCATGCTCGGCTTGACCAGTACGAGGACGCTCCTCGAAATGACACTATTATTAGAAAAAATCACGGAGGTTCTACCCATGCTTCTACATGCTCTTGCAACAGTCCTACCCACTCCAGCACTATCTATGGAGATCCCCTCCACGCATCAGTTAGTGGACACAGAGGTCCTCCGCGTGTTCCCTTTGTTAGATGTCCAAGTGCTGCTCTCACACTACCTCACTCAGGTGGAAGTCCCCTCCACCCCATTACCATTACGGTTGAAGGTCCTTGCGCTAGAAATATACCATGCACTGAAGAACCATTTCGGGGATGGAGGGCGGGCCATCACTGCCATAAAAATAATACCAATAAGATTCAGACCGAGATTAAACCAGTCTGCTTCTCAGATTCTGAGGCGGAATAGGACTCTGTGATAGAACCCTCGCCAAGATTCTTCATGTCAGGGGTGGAGGAAGGAACAAGTCGCAACCACCTAATATTTTCAGATTGTGAGGCTCATCTGATTCTCTCCTACCTCCACAGATAAATCTAGGAGGAATAAAAAAATTTAACTCCATAGTTTCCAGTAGTGCAATCACAACCATCATCACTAGAAGAACTCTCTACCTTGACCAGAGATCATGGAGAGCTATTCAGGGGACCAATGGATGATGAACAATAGCGTGGTCCATCACTGGTATTCATATTTCCTATACCAGAATCTACGGTCATCAGCCCATCTTACCATAATGTGGTGGACAAGTCACAACACTCTTCAGAGGATAGCCCGAGATGCGGCGGTTTGTTAGCTCGCTCTCCATATTCTCTCCCAGCAAACCTTACATCTCAGATGTCTCCTCCAGTATCTCTAGCGGTTCTCTAACTTCTTCTAGATGATGACTGGGTAAATTAAGGGCTAGACCCTAAATTTGGATCAAGGAGCTTATGGGATATTCTTGCAGTAGAACATTTCCCAGAGATGTTTTGGCTAGTTGCAATGACTAATATCTGGGCACCAGAAGCACTCACCCAGGAAGAGGTTGAATGCTTTCTCTAGACCCTCTAGGTGACTCATTTATATCTTCACCATCGATGAGTGGCCTTCCCCATGAGTCTGGTGCACATAGAAGGTATCAACCAACAATTTCGTTTGGTTGATATGGTTGCACTCCTCGTGGCCCATCACTCAGACTCACCAGGCCAACATAAGACCCTCCAACAATGATTCGTCCAAAGCGTTAATGTGATCCATAAGATAACCAATGAGTCTTCCACCCACATATAGACTTGTTTAGGGGGTAGTACGGAACCCTCCATTTAAGTTCAATCCGGAACTAGCCCGATTTTTTAGGCAACATAAAAGATATGCCTCTAGGTAGGGTTGCGATTAACATGGCTGACCAGCTAGAGGTGATAATGAGATAGAGCTTCATGGAGAGGACACCCCCCACCCCTCGAGGTATTTTCAAACATCCTATATCCTTTGGTAAGGATTACTCGTCAATAGAGGAATCTACCAGATCTCTCGTGCACACCGAGGTGTTGGTCCTCAACAGAAATCCAAACAAGGGTAAGGAGCACCTGAGAGCCGTCGATCCCTCTGACCCATTTAGCTCAATGTAGAAGGCAGTTGAAGATCATGAAAAAGTCTTGTTGCTTCAGCAACATGAAAAACAAAATAATATTGTCAGATACCTCTTTGATTAATGCACTTCAGAGCGACATCAAGACTACATTGATCCTCTACCGAGGCATTAGGGGGAGGCACAACATCACCTCAGTGAATTTCTTCTAGGTGACCAAGACCATCCTCCCCACAGATACATGGTTGAGGCCATAACATATGGAAATAGGGTGTGGTATGTGTCTCCAAATATACCAGGGCGATGACACAATCTCTGGGATTCATCTCAGATTCCCCCATATTTTCCGAATGTCATCACGTTATCCGCTGCACAAGTCGTCAGGCCTGCTTATCGGTTTTCAGAACCTACCATCGTAGTGGTGGTTAGGGATCCCCATAAAGACATGAACCCCCACCCAGATGATCTAATGGTAGCACTCATCATCCGCATTAATTCTTTAGAGACTCAAAAGGTGTCAATATCGCCTAATGGAAAGCCATATTAGCCGTGGGTGGATGATATGACATCACCCATAGGTTTGCAAAATCACATCGTTTCCCCCTTGAACGGGATAGGGGACCTGCTGCAGCACCTGGCCCACTTTATTACAAGGTGGGGTCCCATGATGGGAACTCTAGCGCAGAAGGAGGCCACCAAACTCCGATGATTCATATAGAAATTGGAGTAGTTTGTGTTTGTATGGTATAATCAGCTCCCCATCAGACAGTAGTTGGATAGGAAATGCTCTGTAGGCTATTTCTCTACCATTTTAGTACATCCACCTGTAAGATGAGTATCACAGACCTCTTCACATGAAAGCAGAATCTTGATGAGTGTGTTGCAGACATTGTCGCTCGGTGGAAAGGGATCACATATTCCCTTGACATGCCACTGTCTCGAGAGAAACAACTAACGATGTGAATATGAAATGTCCAGACAGTACTGGTTCCCTCCCTTATTACTCAGAATTTCCCCGTGTGATTTTAAGACTTATTTGATAAGGCTTAGTGCCTAGAGGAAGCCTTACACAAGGCTAAGCAGGCAGGTCCATTGACACCTGCAATCCTCTCAAGAAGGGCCACCAAGGACGAGCCCACCGCAGTGGCCAAATAGAGGAACCTAAGCATCTACAGTTGTTACCAGTGGAGCTACCTTTATATCCTCATAGGGGTCGTCCCCCTGAGGCACATCCTCTAGCCCATCAGCACCCACCTATGAATTGGTAGGTGCCCCAACACAATGCACCACCACCACCCAAGAAAGATAATCAGGATCCAACTCTTCAAAACACTCCTATATCCCCTCATTAGTTTCATGATATTAGGGCCACCTTCCCAGATATGAGAAACCAAATTTAATGTTTTAACAAGGATAAAGTCCCCTGTTATTTCTGATGAGCCTTGGATCATGGGATAGAACATTTCATGAAAGCAGAAGGCCAGAAGAAGATAACCTCACTGATCTCCATAATTACATCCCCTATCTCAAAATTTCGGGGAACACCCTCAAAAAGTGATATGTGTTTAATGATTGCCTTCAAGACTAGGTGGATAACAACATAGTCCGGTTAGGCCCTGCTTCAGCACAGGTGGCATGGGTCTTTATGAAGCCAGATAAAAGAAGAGACATCAATGGCGAGTGGAATCAGGTTTCTCGTTGTGGTTCCCTGAAGTATAATGATTGGATGGCTTGTAAGATAGTCACATGTGCCCATGGTATTATCCAAGAATGCCTGAATCAATTTGAACCTTTAAAAGATGATGCACCATCCACCGCCAGTACTTCTTTGTCAATAGAACAACCATCCTTTTCCCAATAGATCAAGCAATGGAGGAAAAAGAGAAAACAATGTCCCCATTGATGTCATCATCATCTCATACACAAAGAGACTTCATGCCCCCAGATAAAGAGATTCCTCCAAAAATCCATCCAGTAGTGGATGACTCTTTGAGTGATAGTCAAGGGTATTTAATGGTTTATACTGTAGAGATGGTAAACCCCAATATGATTACGAACAATGAAGAGCACCAAGAGGATCCTCACAATATTCCAAGTCGTCGCCAGCATCGGTATATCTGTGGCTATATGGGATGTCAGAGTGCCCCAATCAGTACTTCTAGCTAGGATCATCATGCTACTAAAACCAGACAGCAGGACCATCCCAATGATTACCATGCACAACCTTCTCATCTGGTGTCATCAGGTCCTCCCTCACAGTTTTTCATGTTATTGGATCAGGCTGAGCCACCTCGACTGAACTGTTACAATCCCTACTTGGCTATGGACCGGATTCAGTCATATGGACCTCATTCGGAAGACACTCCGTAGGATTTGACTAGTGAACATCAGGATATTCCCAGCACTAGTTAGCCTCCGGTCTAGCCGGTAGGGCCCACCATACCTTCTATCATAGAGCGACCTCATGTTAGTAGAAATTCATGCTGGGTACATATGTATGATGTCCTTAGTCATCATTCCAGCATTACAGTATGGTAATCCATCCTTGAGGATCTTCTCCTATCATTAGTTTTGTGTGATGCCTTTATTGTGGCTTTAAAAATACTCATGTAGTTTGAGACTGAGGTAGTAGCCGTAGAATCCTTCTATACTAAGGCATTTTATCATTCTGAATTCCCATCCATCATCTCGTTCTCTATAGAAGATGAAGGCTCTCCCATACAGGGGAACATTTTCCCACTTTACATCACCAGCTAGTTTAATGGCGTGGTGGTCTGTCACTCTCTCATCAACATAAGATATGTGATCCACCTAATCCCAACATGGAAACTGCGAAAACTATGGTTGATTGAGGATAATATGAGTACCTCTGACCAGAAAATCCAAGGATAGGATAGGATTAAATAGACACCTGTCAGAAAGATCGACTTAAATTCCCATTTCGGTGGCCTATTTTCAAGCACAGTGTTCATTGTTATTTCAAAATACACTGCTTACAATGAATTGATGGGTAGTTGGTGGCTCCACATGTATGTAGCAGTTCCTTATTCATATCATCAGTGCCACAAGTACTCCCTAAATGGAATATTTCCCGCACATAGGGGAGACATATCTCCCTTTGCCTCTTATGAAGCATGCTGTCGAGATGCTGCCTATTACTAGACCAAGTACAACCAGATACATGCTATCAATGTCAAGCATGCTATGGCTGAAATCGAACCGTGGGCAGATCTGGATGATGCTTACATCATTCCAATACACTACTTTGAGGCTACAACCCCATACATTGGACAATGCTTCATTGTTTATGGAATGATGGGAGAACAAAAGCCCATGTCTAAGAGATTACCAATGATCCCATCATACACCTCTATGTATCTGGAATAGGTGATCCCATAGCCGACAACTCCCTTAAGGGATCTAGATGTTCACCCCATGTAAACATCAAATACATCATACTTTCTTGTGACGTTGGGCTGGGATAACCTGGCTTTGGGCGACACACAACTATTTGTTTGATATCATAAATCATGGAACCTTGTCCTACAGACCAGATAGGACCAAATCAACTGACTTAATCAGTATAGTATTGGAAGCACAAGAGTCCCCCAATGCATTGTCCACTACCACTCGGGCTGGTACTCGCCTCCCATCGGGATCCTTTGGCATAGAGTCAACTCCTCCCACTAAGGATCCCTCCACCATAAGTGATGAAAATGATTTATAGGATGCTCCCCCACCTTTGATAAGGATGTATCCACAACGGTCGATGAATTGGTACAGGTGAGCCTCAATAACGAGGCAGACCAATAACCCATACTAATTAGTGAAGCTATGCACCTCAAGGAGCAACCACATTACACGGACTTCCTTGATCATCATCATTATGAATTAACCTAGAGCTATGAAGAGATTCCAGGACTAGATCCTCCTATAGCTGTCCACCACCACTGTCTCTCGGTAAATCATCATGGGTTCAAGCAGCATCCCAGAGAGATGCACCATTCTCAAGGTGCCATGGTTGATGTAAAAGATGATAAGCTCATCAAATCCAATTTCATTTAGGAGGTCCATTACCCAAAAATCTATCCATCATTATTATTTTCATGAAGAAGAATAGGAAGATAAGAGTCTGCATCAAGTTCTGGGATCTCAATCTTTAGTGTCCAAAGGATGATTTTCCCCTTCCTATGATGTAATTGTTGATTGATGTCACTTCTAGGTTCCAAGACCTACCCATCCTGGATTGGTAGTTATACTATAAAATGATCTAAATGGCTCCTGAGGATGAGGATTATACGACCCTTAGGTAACTACAAAGAAATTTCTGTCACCAAGTCATTCCCTTCTATTTAAAGAATGCAGGTGCCACCAATCAACGAGCTATGCATCACATATTTAAGGTTATCCTTGGGAAATTTGTAGAATGTTATGTGGATGATTGGGTGGTCCAATCTTGGTAGCATTAGGATCATCTCAAATAACTTGTGAATGTGTTTGGATTCTTTAGTTCCTATCACATGAAGATGAATACGTTGAAGTGCACCATCGGTGACACTTCTGAAATGTTCCTTAGTTTCATTTTAAGATACATGGGCATCCTGATCGGCCCAGAGAATATCGAATCCATCAATCAGATGTCTCTCCAAAGTAACCTCCTAGATCATCGAGGATTCTAAGGCCACGTAGCCTACAAATGTTGACTCATTGCTGTTTTCTACAGTAAGTGTAAACCCTTTTCCTGGATCATGAAGAAGAGAATTGACTATAGGTTGGATGAAAAATGTCAGAATGACATCGAGAAAATCGATATTACCTACTTCAACCTCCACTCTTAATGATACCTTTCTCTATAAATAAGATGGTCCTTTATGTGATTGCCCAAGAGCTGTCTCTAGGTGACCTTCGTTCCCTGATGCACAATGATGGGACAAGGAACCATCTTTACTATCTCAGTCGCATGTTCCTTGATACGGAGACCATATAATCCCCTATCAAGAAGGGAATCCTTAGGAAGGTGTTCATAGTACAATAATTGTGACATTACTTACAACACCATGAGGTTCATTTGGTGACTCTGGTAGATCTGCTAAACTACATCCTGAATCGCCCGATGTTGATAGGACATCTAGCTTGGTGGTAAGTGATTCTTCAACAGTTCAACATCAGGTATGTTACTCATAGGGATATTAAGGGAAAAGGATTTTCTGACTACCTTTCTACTCATTCAGCTACTACAGACGAGTACCTAGACCGTGACTTTCCGGATTAGGCAATTCTCTTAGTAGACAATGTCATTTCATGCTTGCAAATGCCCTTTGATGGTGCTTCTCAAACCCCATCGGCAGAAGGTTCAATGAACACAGGCTCAATATATTAGACATGTTTATTGTCTTTATTAACCAAGTACAATCCATTCTATTGTATTCATTTCTATTGTGAAAAGTGTGCACCAACAATGAGGAAGAGTATCCAGCTTTCATTACTAGCCTCCAGCCGGCCCATAAGATTGACATTCCCCATTTTTATTTTAAAGGGGTCTCCAAACTAGTAATCAAGTAGATCAATGGTGATTTTGTTTTCTGAGATCCAGAGATATTAAAAAAAAATTGGAACACACTATCTAGCTAAAGGCACAGTTCCCGTCTCAGATAGAAGTTACTCATGTTCTTTGATCCCAGAATGGTCATGGTGATGCTCTGGCCAGACATGCTGCATCACTTGCAGAGCTCGAAAAAGATATATTGATAATCCATGTGTCACAACATAGAGTAATAACTTCTGTAACACCAGATAATGATGATATCCTATATGTGAGACACATTACCGCATGAGCCTCCACATCGGTACTCCTAGGTACCCAAGATGCAGTGATTGATGTGACTCCCAACTGGTGAGTCTCTTTTGTTGAGTATCTCCAAAACGGTAATTTCCAAGAAGATTGGGTCGAGAGTGAGAGAATCTGATTCCACTCATTATAGATTACCCTCTAGGATGGTCCTGGTCATGAAAAGATCCTCTAAAATCATGGGTTTGATTAGTTTGTCCTCTGTTGCTTTCAAGGAGTTGTGGTTTCCCAAGTCACATAAGAGTTTAATTCTAGTTCTTGCGGGGCTCATCAGACCAGGCGGAAACTATCTCACCAGATCCGGAGACTGGGGTATTATTGGACCTCCATGATTCATGACTGCATCGCATTCTCCATGTGGTTCCATGCATTAAAAATTCATGCCATCTTTGTGCATCGGCCGCCAGAGCCTCTCCACACTACCAAGTACAATCTTCCCTTTGCAGTATGGGGTCTTGATGATGAGGGACCATATCAACTTGCGACATCTCATCAGTGTAGGTTCATCCTAACCACTACAAATTTCTTCTCCATGTAAGAAGATGAATTCTTGCAAAAGGGGTCAAGGCTCATTCCATCATTGACTTTATGAGCTCCAAAATCATCTATTGATTTGGAGTCCCTCAAACCATCCTTACCGATAACAATACGAACTTCCAGGAAGCTATGCTGAAGATATTTTATGCCAAGTACAAAATATTTTATAACTGTACCGCCCATTATCATGCACAATAAAAGGGACAGATCGAGGAATTTCACAAAACCTTCTCTATCATTTTGCATAAAATGGTTGGTCATAATAAGAAGTGTTTCCAAGATAAACTCTACAATTCCCTATATGATTATCATACGACGACTCGTAATTCCACCCAGGTGACACCATTTTCCCTAGTGTATGGAACAAAGGCCATCCTACCCATATTGGTTCAGTTTTCTTCATTGTGAACTACTGTCCAATATCAGAAATCTCTACATAATGTAGCTGAAGTAATTCTAGTTGAGTTGGATGTTCTCAACGAGAAAAGGCTCCATGCAAGGCACAATCTAGAAAGGAATCTGAAGAAGATATCTAGATAATTCAACAAGAATGTTCACATCCTCTTCTTCTTGAAATGTGACATGGTGTTGGACCTATGAACATCAACGATGCATGGAAAAAACCACCCAAGTTGGAGCCCAAATTTGATGGACCGTACATCATTCAGAAAGATTACTCCAATGGCGTATAATACCTAGTTACCATGGACGATGAGCATATAACTCCTCCAACAAATGCCAAGTTCCTCACAAAATACATTTCCTAAATACGAATGGTCCTAAATGGATGTAAAATTTCTGATCCTATATGACCTTAAATGGTTAAATGCCCCACGTGACATTAAACTGTATATCTTCCCACATGGCGTTAAACTGTATACTGTCTCATTTGACATTAAATTGTATGTCGTACCGCATGACATTAAAATATATATTTCCCTATATGAAATTAGAATTTATGTCATCCCACATGATGTTAAACTATATTTCATCCTACAAGATGTTAAACTTTATGTTGTCATGTAAAACATTAAACCGCAAGAACTACGTATGGATGGATTCCCATCATTATGGGATATGTAGGAATGCTCAGATGGTTCGTCTTGAGTCCAACCCTCGGTTTATTATTTAACTATACCACCAAGGTATAGTTATCTTGGAGGATCACACTTGGTGTTTTTTAGGCTTATTTATCCCCACTCAACTCAGGATTGCGAATATTTTACCATGTTCCATCCCTTGTTCTTCTACCCTCCCACATCCTCACCACATGACGCTAAACTACATGGACTTGAGAAAAAATTATGGAATGATACTAATCCCTATGAGATATTTTTGAATACATGATGTTTTCAAAATTCACACCACGGTTTTTGTTATATGATTTCATGGAATTCCAAGGTCATTCTGGTCGTTTTGACCACCCAACGTGCCCTTTAAGAGCGCGCTAAACTACTAAAAATGACACATTCATTCGTATCGCGTGCATCGCAAGTATGATGGATGTTTTGTATCCTCTTACATGTCACAAATAATATTTCTATTGTTTTCATGTGGTTACAGGTCATTCGGAGCACATTTTCTCTAAATTTGACCGTGACATGCTGTTTTGGTCTTTTGTGACTTTGGAAATGCTTTTCCTATCACTATGGTAAAAAAACCTCTTATTGATGTTTTTTCTACATGAACATTTCAAAATTCACACCATATTTGTTGTAATAAAATTTCATGGCATTCTGAGGTCGTTCAGGTGGTTTTGACCACCCAAGGCGCCCTTTTAGAGCACGTAGAGGTGCTGAAAACAACACATTCGGTCATAGTGTGCCCACTGCACGTCCTATGGACATTCCATCACCTATTAAATGTCACGAATAATATTATTATTGTTTTTTTGTGGTTTGAGGTAATTTGGAGCATGTTTGCTCTGAATTCAATCGTGACACACCGTTTTGGTCTTTTTTGACTCCAGAAATGAGTTTCCGGTCACAGCGGCAAAACGACACATCATATTGATGTTATGTCTACCCGAACATTTCACAATTCCCACCACGGTCATTGTCGTATGATTTAATGGAATTCTGAGGTCGTTCGGGTTGGTTTGACCTCCCAACGTTCCATTCTAGAGCGTGCCAAACTACTGAAAACAACACATTCGGTCGTACTGCGCGCACCACACATCCAATGGACGTGTTGTCTCCTCCTGGATGTCACGAATAATATTCCTATTGTTTTCGTGTGGATTTAGGTCATTTAAAGCATGTTTTCTTTGAATTTTACCGTGACACGCCATTTTGGTCTTTTATGACTCCGGAAACGCATTTCTGGTCATTGTTTTCAAACATCACCTCTGATTGATGTATCATCTACCCGACCATTTCACAATTCACTCCAAGGTTTTTATCGTAATATTTCACCGAATTCCGAGGTTGTTCGAGTGGTTTTGACCTCCCAATGCACCAATTTAGAGCGTGTCAAACTGTCCGGGGTGGTGGTGTTGTCCGAGGTGGGGGTGCTGTCCGGGGGTGGGGCAGGTTGTCCGTGGTGCGAGGGGGGGGGGGGGGGAGGCTGTCTAGGGGTGCGGTTGGGGGGGGGGGCTGTACGGGGACTACAAATAGTGAACCTAAACTCAGTCATCAAAATCATGTTTCATGGTTTCTATTATAAATAAAATGGGTTTTTCAAAACTATTAAAGAACATGCAATTTAAAACATTAAAAAATTAAATGAATGAAAAATATCCAAATCATTAATAAGTTTCATGGTTACTTCTCAATTCGTGCAAAAAAACATTTCATCAGGGAAAAACACACATGATACCTCCAAATCACAAAAAATATCACTTGAAAATCAACCTAAACATCAATAACAACCCCACTAGTAAAAAGAGACACCTCGTGAATATGATGTTTCATGTGTGGTCATGACTGCTACCTCTATCCGGTGGGCCAGGGGCCTATAACAAATAAACATTATGAATATTTTCAAAACAAAATTAATATAAATTAAATAAATAAATTAATTATAAACTTGCATCATATTATCCCCTGCACCATCACCTGGACGTACATATTCCCACACTCCTCTAATCTCAGTGATCAATTGCGCATTTACCTCCTCAGAAGCGCGCATCCGTGCCTCGAAATCTGACAACTATTGTGTCATCATAGCAACAGCAGGACCGAAAACCGCACCATGTGACACTAAAGAATGAGGAATCCCTGTTCCATCGATAAAACTATATCCATGGCCGTCCCGACCAATAATGTGATGAATGATCTCAACCCTTCGCATGGGAAGCTGTCGCTGGTCCTCTGGAAAATGTTCTAACTCAGCTTTAAATTGATCATTTGAAATATTTAAATATATATACATATAAATGTTAATATACAGATTTATGTATGTATTGGTAAGTACAATCACTTACTATCAATGCTATAGCCTTTGGATAATTGCGATCCCGAGTCGTCATCCACATCGACATTTTATAAGTTGGTGCACCTTGCTCCAACAAATATATATGAATAGAATATAATCACAAAACCATATTAATTAATAAATTAAAAATTGAATAATAAATAACTCATGTCGGATCTAGGACACGTGACGAGTCCCGATGCTGTGAGGTGGTTCCTACAACACTCGATTCTCTTAATGGGGTGCTAACTCCTCCTACATTCAATTCATTAAAATTTCAAACAAATCACACATTATTGAAAATATTTATACCAAAATAAATATACAAAATGCAACACCCCCAGTAGTCTAAATGCAACTATGTCACGCCAATAAGCCAGGAGGACACCTCTTGGGACACTTTCAAGATTTTCTAGGGCACCGATATTTGGTACCAAGTATTCCCTCTTCACTTATCCTTTATAGTCTTTCAACGTCTTACGGCATTTTCTCTTACCGACGGGTCAAAACTCATCGGTGAATACATTCAAATTTATTTATTAAAGAAAATAATCACACACATTAGTACTTTTTATACATAGGGAATAAAGTAAAATGGTCTCCTTACTAGAACCTCCCTCCAATGATGATCTAATGTGTCCTAAGGGATAGAAGACCAGTCACGTGTGGTCAATGGAAATCTATGTGGGTCACAAATGATATGACATAGCTGATGAATAAATGCAGGGGAATTCAGTCCCATATGATGAAATACCTCATCAAAGGAAACATCAAATGTCGTGTCAGAATTCCATGATAAATTCCCACGACCATGGCCTCTCTTGCGATAGGAAGAAGCAATTCTATCTGACCCTATTGAAAAAAAAATTATATATAATTTGACAGATGCAATATATATATATATATATATATATATGTTTATCATTTACATAAAAAATATAGACAATGACATTCAAACAAACCACGACCTTGAGATGTAGATGCCACAGATGGATGATGTAGATCTACTACCTCTTCCCCTGACATGCCTACAGTCATAGAAAACATTAGATAGGGGACTATAAAAAGTGTCCAAAAGCAAAATTGGATTGTTCTAAAAAAATCTTACTTGTACAATTTTTAATCAAACAAAAAGGGATTGAATAATTATTTTTTAATGAATTGTAAAAAATATGAGAGTTAGAAAAACTGATATACAAATTATGTAATAAACTAAGAGTAAAATCACCCTAAATATTTATATCTTAATAAACATCCCAAAGTGAGGATTAAAACAAAGAAGGATTTATAAAATGGTTACATAATTTATGATATCCTAGTACATTCAATACCAAATAGCGGGAAAACAATTTTACCTTTCATTAAGAATGAACATCAACTGTTTCTCCTTCAATAGCCGCTCTAACCCAATAAATATCTTCTTCATGTTGAACTACGGTATGTTGATCAAGCTGTTGGGAATCAAACGGAACAGTCTTGGGTTCATCTTATTCAAATAAAAACACTCCTCACTAAGACATTTTGACAACAACTTGCCAACTTGGATTCAAAGGAAAATTAACAAAGAATACTTGTTTCTCTTGTGATGTCAAAATAAAAGGTTCATTCTCAACTCATTCATTTCTTTATAACATAAAGTTTAAATTCACCAATGAAAAATGATATTGATCAACATTACATCCACGCACTGGATCAACCCAATTACAATTTATCAATATGTACTTCATCCCCTGTGTGTATAAAACATTGATGTTGTCTATCAATTGACCATAGGAATAACCAGAATTGAAAAATGGGCAACTGATGCCACTGTTATGTGTTGTTCATTTTTTTTCAACATCTTTAATGCAAAATCTAAAACCATTAGCAACTATAGCTTTATAACGAAGAGCCATTATAGATGGACCCTTAGCCAGTTGGATAAATTCTTCAGTTAGTGTGGGGTCCCCTAACTCCTTCAGCTCATGAAACTACATAATTCATAAAATTCAATACTGATATATAAATAAATAAATTATTATAATAGTTCCATCATTATGAAAATAAATTTATACGTACATAATCCTTGAACCAATCATGAAATGACCCATAATGAGATTGTTGAATTTTCATATTAGGCACACGATACAACTCATCTTTTATCTCATTAATGTGTTTCTTGTAAATGATAACATGATGTTTAAATGATCAACTTTTTCAAAAAATACCAAAAAAAGTTAAACAATAAAAGTGATAAGATACTTACTGCATTATTGGTGAAACTAATGCAGTATTGAACAAGATATATCGATGTGATTGTACCCACTCGATGTTATCCATATCAAATGTGGTTCCTTCTCCAACTAGACCATCATGAATCTGAGAAGGCTAATCTAATCTTGTTTCAATAATCGTAAGATATTCTGTACAAAAAGTAGTACACTCATCCATCAAATAACCATTAGCTATTGATGCCTCTGGACGAGCTCTGTTGCGTACAAATCATTTCAATGTACTCAAATAATGATCAATAGGATACATTCACCTGAATTTAACTGGACCAGTAGCCATTACTTCATCAGTTAGGTGCACTGTGATGTGAACCATAACATTGAAAAATGAGGGGGGAAATAGTTTCTCAATGTGACAAAGTGTAAGAACAATTCAATCCTGCAAACTTTTTAAATCACTTATTCATTAATTTCTTAAACAAAGCTGTCTAAGAAATTTACTCATCTCAATCAACGACTGAACAACATTGGGGGATAAAAAATCAAAAATTGTGATTGGAATAAACTACTGATGTAGTAAGTGATTGTCATGACTTTACAACCCATGCAATGTCGTGATCGTCAGATTCACACGCTTTGAAATATTAGAAGAGTAACCATCAGACACATTGAGAATCATCCAAATGGAAAGAAATGTCTCTTTCTCCTTTGTAGTAATTGTATACTGTGTAGCAGGCATATATGACTTGATTCCCTCAGCTAACTGTAAATGCACCTGTTTCATTAAACCCATTTCTTCCAAATCACGACATGCATTAACAAGGTCCTATGATTTTCCACTGACACCTAAAATGGTCCATAATATGTTATCACAAACAATTTTTTCAATGTGCATGACATCCAAATTATGCCTCATCATTTTAGTTTTCCAATACTGAAGACTATAAAAAATAATTTTCTTTTTCCTATTGTGACTGCACAACCTACCCACATCAAGAATATTACATACTAGAAGAGCCAGAAAATCCTGAATTTCATATACCATGTGGATCTTTTCTTCCTCAATATAAAATAACATTTTGACTCCTTTCATGATCTTTGGTGTTGGGATAACTCTCTAGAACCATAAAATGCCACTCTGTCCTTTCTGAACCTGTGCTGAGGAGGTAGAAAATTTATGTGACCCATGTATGCCTATTTTTTGGAATGTTTATGCCATAAGGGTTTTTTTACTTTTATTGAAACAAGGGAAAGTAAATTCCCCTTTCATAATCTAGACTAATAAATTTTCATAAGCTGGGAAGTCATTGACTGTTCATAATTAAGCAGCCTGCAGTTTGAACATTTCATTCGTTTCACAATCATAAGTCATCACACCATCACCCCAAAATTCACTCAACTCATCAATCAATGGCTGAAGGTAAACATCAATCTTATCCCCCGGAAATTTAGGTCCTTCTATAAGAGTAGAAAGTAATATAAATTATTGCTTCATACAAATCCCCGAAGGAAGATTATATAGAACCAACACCACTGGCAATGTGCTATGAGTTGCACCAACCATAGACTTGAATGGATTGAAACCATCTGCTGCCAATCCCAATCGGACACTACGAAAATCTTTAGCAAAGTCGGGATGTATCTTACAAAATCCATCCATGCGTGAGAGTCTGCCTGGTGGGTTAACATATCACTTTCATGATCACTTCCTACAAGCCATCTCATTAAATTAGAATCTTTAGAAGACATAAAAAATCTTTTCAACCTCAGTTTAATGGGAAAGTGACAAATTTTCTTTAAGGAAATGGGTTTCCCCTGTATCGCAATCTGACTTTGATGTGTCTGATTTCCCCTCTTCTCTTTCCAACTAGAATCACCAAAAACTATAAAAATATCCAAATAGGACGTTTCCTTTCTAAACAACATACAGTTGATTTCACATGCATCTATGGACTCATTTGTAAAACCAATATTCACTGTCAACATACGATCATGGTAATACGACTCATGAATATTATCATCGACAAGAAGAACCTTTTTTAATAACAATGAAATCATGTCGAATGGTGTGTCTAACCAATGATTCAAAGTCTTCAAATGCAACAACTCCACAATAAATGAAGGTTTATTGTATGATGTAAATCCAGGATATAATTCTGTTTTTGCATCATCATGTGAATCACAAAAACTCCTCGAATAACGATCTGCACCAGAGAGTAGATTTATCTCTCTGGTATCAAGATTATGGATGTCAATTCCTTTGGGATCCAACCGACGTACCTTTTCTGTAAGCATTTCATGCATTGGATCATTCATCCTTACATCAACATCCATCTGATCTACATCCGTATTTAGAAAACCAACATATTCTTCCCCATGAAAAGTCCAACACTTATAATTTTTCAGAAATACATTAAAGAATAGGTGCTCCCCCAAACTATCTCATGTGAATTGATATCTATTAGCACATTTTCTACATCGACAACTAATATTGACACATTCAAATCCTCTGGTGAAGTCAGTAAAATGCATAATTCCATTGAAATATTCACTAGATGTTCGATTTCGAAGATCAATCCAACTCTTATCCATATTAATATCTATATAACGAAAATTAAAACAATACTTATTACATTTTCATTTTTCAAATCAACTATAACAGAAAAGCCGTCAAAGGATAACCCTCTGACCATTTATTAAAAAGAGAAAGAAAACCGGTTTATGGGTTGCCGGTACCCATTACAAAACATCCCCGCACCATACATTTCAAAACAACTTTCAAATTTTAAACTCAAAAAACCATCCAGCTATCCTCGATCAGCATGCCATCACCGCAAAAAAAATCAAAAAACCCAAACCGCTTTCCATTTTTCCTGACCGCGTGTCCCCCTTCATCATTTCCAAGAGCCACCTCGAGAGGCGAGTGTGGAAATCATCACCCACCGCAGATCAAGACGACGTCGAAATCCCCATCTAGTTGCCATCCAGTCAACATCATCAACAGTATCTTGGAACTACCACGTTCATCTTTTCCGGGGAACCTCACCGTCATCGCCGGAGCACCATCACCAGAGAACCTCACCGTCGTCACTGCCGTCATCACCTTCCCAACATCCCACCGGTCGCCGGAAAAAACCAATCCGACACCGTCGTCCTAGATGGTTCCATCGTGACAGAAGAGCCCACCAAAAAAACCTTTGGAATCAACTTCAGCACCAAAATCACTCAGAAAATCATCCATTCGCAAAACCACAAAAAAAGAAACGCAAACCAATCAACCACACCGCCACACAGAGTAAAGAACTTCAAAACCAGCAGAGAAAAGAAAAACCCTAAAACGGGAGCCTCGCCGCCACCGACTAGATCGATCGCATCAGACGCATCATAGCCCCCCCTCACTTACCTTAGAAGAGTCGGAGCCCCCAAAACACCGATGCATGAGCGTAGACCTCAAATGCTGGGAAGCACCCCAGAGGATGACAGCGAGCTGCATAGAATAGAACCAAAGGTGCTCCGGAGAGTATGCCGTCGACGGAGACCGGTCTTACACCTGCAGATCTGAACCCGAAACCACCGCCGTACGTAGTGAATCTCCACAGCTAGCGAGGAACCACGAAATGCAAGCCAGTAGTAGGAAACCTCCACCAGCCCACCGAGATCGAGAAGGAGCGTCGCGCCCTCCGCCGCGGAGGAGCCTCTGGCGGCGAGAGGGAAACCTAGAGAGATAGCCCCTTACGGGCCCATCGCATGTCCCTTCAAATCAACTATATTTAAAATAAATACTAAGGAAATGTTTTCGAACCATTGATAAAATAATAATAATGTAAGTGAATGCCAATGTCATACCTAATTGTGCTAAAAAGCTGGAAGGGAGGGGAGCCATCGGCGGTGTTGCGAGGGAGAGGAGAGGCAGTGAAGGGGAGCCGGAGCTAGAGGATGTGCGACGAGGGAGGGGACGGGCAGCGGCGGCGGCGGGGAGCCGGAGAAGAGGAGGTGGTGAGGTGGTGACGGTGCAGCGAGGGTGGGACAATGAGGGAGGGGACCAAGGACAGCGGGGAGCTAGAGTGGACAGGTGGCAGCAGCGAGGGGACGAGTAGTGACTGTGTAGGAAGGGAGGGGATCGGGTGGTGGCGGTGCGGCAAGGGAGGGGATGAGGGCTGGTGGGGAGCCAGAGCAGATGGTTTTGAGGGGAAGGGTTGTGTAGGGGGGCTGTCAGGGGTGCGTGGTAGGCTTTTTGGGGTTCGGGGAGGGCATTGTAGGGTGCAGGGGGGCCTGTCCGGGGTGAGGGGTGTTTTTGGGGGTGTAGGGGGGGTTGTCTGGGGAGCGGGGGGGGGGGGGGGGGGCTGTCAGGGGTGGGGTGGAGGGGGGGGGGCTGTTCGGGGTGGGGGGGAGGGTCGAGGCGGTAGAGGGATGAGGGTGGATGGAAAAAGCAGGAGGCTGGAGGGGGCGGAGGCTGAAGGCCAGAGGGTGGAGGGACGCTGGAGGGGATGAAGGGCAGGGCGGAGGTCGACCGGAGGGAGGGCGGAGCCGGAGGGCCGAGGGAGGGCCGAGGGCGGAGGCCGACAAGGGAGCAGGGTGGATGGTAGAGGGAGAAGGAGGGCGGCGAGGACACATGACGATGGGGGATGGTGCATGGGGGAGGGTGGCGATGGGGGAGGGCATGCGGCAAGGTCGAGTGCAAGGGGAGGAGGAATCGCCAAAGCCCCCCCCCCCCTTCGCAAGCTCAGCGACCACCAAAGGGGGTCGCCTGTGTTAGGGGGCTTCAAAGCCAAATATTGTAGTAGTTCAACAACCATCAGTCCTGAATCATTTCATGTAAGTTCTCCAACCCATTCTGTCATACATAATCTCTGATCTTTTCCATGGAAATGTACATACGATTCCTCCTTGAAGTTCAATCCCAACAACCATCGGTCCCAACTCACTTCATGTCAGTTCACCAACCCATCCTGAACTATGTGGACTATGATCCTTTCCAAGGCATGGTACGTAGGAAGCCTCTGTATGGTTCAATCCCAATAACCATCCGTCCCAACTCTTTTCATGTCGTTCCACCAACCAATCCAGAACTACTTGGACGTTGATCCTTGGGAAGGCAAGTTATGTAGGAATCCTCCCTGAGGTTGAAGCCTAGAAACCATTTGTCCTGATGCCCATTACGTCAGTTAACCAATCTCTTCTGAACAATGTGACCTTTGTTCCTACCAATGAAAGGTACGTAGGAATCCAACACGTGGTTCCAGGCCAACACCTATAGGTCCCGAATACATCACGTCAGTCCTTCCCCATCCTGCATGAAATTAAACTATACGCCACTTTTTGACCCGCATGAAGCTAAACTGTACCACAATAATCAGTAAGCCATTGGAACCCCAATTAGCGGTAAACCGTTGTGAACCCCAATCGACGGTAAGGCATTGTATTCCGCAGTTGATGGTAAGCCGTTGTGTTCCCTATCGAGTAGTAAGATGTTGGAACTCCCTTCAACGGTAAGTTATTATACCCCAATCGATGGTTAGTCATTGTGATCCTCATCCAGCGCTAAGCCATTGTAGTCCCTTTCATTTGGACCCATATATCATGTCCTTCCCAGTGATTCCAGACCATCCTTGGGATATTAACCACGTGTAAGCCCCAATTTATCATCGTGTCACTATCATATGTGCACAAACCGATCATATAACCCATCATGAACTACATGGACATTGATTATCTGCCACAGGAATACATAGGATGTCTCTTCGAGTCTTAAGACCAACATCACCATCACCCTTACATCGGCCCCATCTCATTCCACTGCCACGTCATTTAACTCTCCATTATCCATCCTTATTTTTACCTTCACCACCATATCCTGGTGAGATCATGAAATTCACTAATTCATTTCTCTTTGCAGCACCCAGGTCACTAACTGTGTGTTAGTCCCAACATTAGTGTTTCCTCTATGGGATGAACCCATCTAATCCACACTAATTAGTTCTCCAATCAGTCTGATCCATCTCTGTTAGACTTTAAACCGGTGGCATATCGTATGTTAAATATGGGAATCTATCAAAAAATGTAATTCCCCGACCCCAGTTGCCCAGAGTCAGTGCATTATTATATAACATTGGCATGGACACAAGGGATCAAATCCCTAAAGACCGATCAGTTTATTAGCCTTGGAAGTAATAAGTACTTTAATAAGTTTTACATTACATTTTAAAATGAAAAACAATAACAAAATTATCTCCATTGATCACATTCATATCCCTTAGACTATCCCAACAGGTCATTGATAATATAATTATTCACATCAAGGAAAAATAAAACATTGAAATGTGTGAGATCAGATTCTCATTAAAGATAACAATATAGAGGAAACATTAATAAATAAGAATAAATATTTATGGAAATGTATTAGACTAAAACACAAGACATTTAAAATAATACTTAATCAACATATGTAAAAAAAATCAAATAATTACATTTTTTTATTCACATGGTTATTCTACTAGTCTAATAATCACAAGTAATATCAATGGCCAATATTATAATGATGGAATGAATAATGACAGACTTCATTAACACATAGTCAAGGCCTTGTGCCAAGAATAAAAATAATATTTTGTCAAGGCCTTGTTCCACGACACTAGTTTTTCTTATTAGACCTACCAATGCATTGAAGAGCTATATCATGCTCCACCCATCACATACTATGTCCAATTCATTCTTCATAAGAAAATTTTTAAACATAGAATAAACATTCATGTTAGAACTAGCATATGAAATGTAAATTCATTATCCATGAACCATGAATGGTGTAAAAATATCAAATCCACGGTCAAACATATCACAAAACCATCAATACAATATGGAATATTTGTATCGTAATAAATCAACCTCAAAAAATCATTAAATCCATCAAAGGATTTTTACATAGATGAAATCAACAATTTTTTAGAGAAATATCTATTTCTATTTTGAAATCATTTAAAAGTCATATAATTATAAAAGAAAACAATTATTTTGAAAATATTATTGTATGCTTGTATGGTATGCTTCTATGATGTTATAATGGTGGAATATAGATGCCCCTACCATATAAGTTAAAAAAGACATTCTTATGTTAATTCTGCCGAAAAGGTCATAAAGTACCTAGTTTGGAAAATGACGAAAAGATTACTTTCAAAACATGTATGGTCAAATAAGGGTATAAAGTAATATAACCCATACTCTAGTAAAAATTAATAAAAATAATTACATTTTTATGAAAACACAGATGTGGATGATAAAGAGGTCCCAGTTGATACTTACTTATTAACCACCTCAGATATGTAAATAGACTATAGAATTAACCCTTACCTTGTACTTTTCCTTAGTTGATGGTATGTTAACCTTCGTGTATAATAGATAAAACATTTATATTATATTAAATACAATCTATATACATAAATATGATATCATATATGATCCTATAATATTTCATTATTAATAATATTTCAGTAGTATCATCGTTTCAGGTGTTAACAGATTCATTTTTCATTATTTAATTGGTTAGGTAACCCATGTTTGTTATGGAAAGGATTATTTTATTCATATATAGAATGATATTATGTTCATACACAATATTTTTAATCATAAAATAAAAATTATTCATGAATTATTATGATGGGGTATAAATCACATTTCGTTCATAGTGACGATAATCCATTCATACGATCGAGCGACAATAGCATTATATTGATGGTGAAACCATATGTAATTGGATGGTATATCATATATAAAGAATAATTAAAATTTTATATTTATTATTTACATTAGTTATAATCATTATTATACCTATCCAAATAATGAAGTGTTTAAATAACAAACTACACCACGATGTGGAGACGGTAAGTTGTACATATGCTCATATGGGGACTTTTGTCATTTATAGGATGGATAGAGTAATGAATATAGTGGTACCATATTTATAAAAACATAAAAGTTTTTAGACGGTACTTGAGTTATTATTTTGGTATGGACACAACAGAGAAAGAGGAAGTGGAAGAAAAGAACGTGAAAGAGGGTGTTCAAATTATTACATTTTCTTCGGGTGTTTGATTTTGAGTTGATCAAAAGGAATCATTGGTTGGATTTCTGATCAATGTAAGGTCCCTAAGATGAAGTGTTAGAAGTTGGGAAGGTATTTGGGCTGGGGTTGGGCGAGCCAAATGGCATTGGAAGTGTGAAATTATGATAAGGGGAAGTAACCTTTTATAAGAAATGTGATGGACACTTTAGGAATTTTTTGAAATATTATTTTATAATTAAATAATTTTTTATTTATAATGGAAAAAATGATTTATTTCAAGTATAGGGTTGAGATGGTCAAAAAACTCTAAACCAATAGATTTTATACAATTTTAGTAGCCCATATTAAACATATCTTTTAGATTATACTTTTAGTTCAATAGTTTGACATTTACCATGCCTCTTTGTATTTTTATATTATCTAGTTAATAAACATACATTAAACATACAAGAGAAACCATTATGGTTCATAGTTGATATATGTATCCATATCTATGTCTTTTGGCCTATCCATAGGTTTTTAGTAATATTATATCAATTAATAATAAAGTATTTGTTTTAAAAACTCAATTATGTCAACTTTGACACTATTTAGTATTTGATTTTTTTTAAATCCATAAAAAAAAATTTCACTTCAAATAAAATATATTTAATCCACCCTAACATGTGATATTAACCTAAGAAATTTGTTTAATTCTTCAGAAGTTTCAATTTACATTTATGTGAAATTTTAATATAAATTATTTTATTATTTCATTAATAAGGTAATTACTGCATCATCATTGTGTCATAAATAAATTAAACTATTTAATGTCTAAAAATTATAAATAAAATACCATTATCTATGAAATATTTTTATCTTTCTAATGAATATTTATAGTTTAATTTATATTATGTATATCCCTATATTAAAAATTCTTTAGTTATTAAACATTAAATTTAACTCTTTTAACTATTCTATAAAAAAATAATAATAAATGTCTTAATATAATCCATGTGGACCAAAAAGATAATATTTTATTCCTATGGTTTTTTTGTCGAATTACACAAATTAAATAGAATTAGGACATGTGTTAGGGTAATTATACTATCATTTGTTCCCTTAATTATCCTATTTACTTTTAACCGTGGTAAATAAAAATAAAAAGTAACTATTTATCAAATAAATTTCATCTTACTGAACCAATGTTTTCATAATGATATCATCCGTGTCTCTCTAATTTTTTTTAATTCACCTCATAGAAGTGGTAAAATTTTGTTTTAGGAAAATTTTTAAATGCACATAGAAGGTGGGTAAAAGATGTTAAAAATTTGATAAAATTTTATATATCTAAACTTATTATAAAATAAATCCAATGAATTATGTTGAACATCTATATGTATTATAAATTCTTCGGCCTAAAATAAATTACAATAAAATAACCAATTAATTATATAAAAAGTCTATTTTAAACTATAACACAATATTTTTCACTATTATTTAAAAATAGAATGTTTTTAGAAAAATAAAAAAATGTTCCCTAAGCTGGTTTTGATTTTTCGAATCCAAAAATGAAGTCCATTTCAAAAAATAAAATTTATAAAATTTCAAAAAAGTATGTATTACTATTCATAACGTCTTATTTGATTGGTTGTGGTGTGTTAAAACTCCATGTTCTGTACAACTCAAGCTATGTCATTATTCAAAGTGAATCGTACCATTGAAGAATGGGGTGTTACATTCTCCCATCCTTAAAATAATTTCTTCCTCAAAAATTATAGAAAATAATTTCATAAAACAATTCAGGTGGTTCATAATTATAAGTTCCTCAGGTTCCCAAGTTGTCTCTCCCATATTATGAGTTTTCCATAGATCTTTTACCAATCGAGTCATCCGGTTTCTCAACACTTGTTCTCTAGTATCAAGAATTCTGATATTCTTTTCACAATAATAATGATCATGTTCCAGTTCTAATTCATTATAGGTGAGAAATTGTGTTGGGTTTGACATGTATTTTCTCAACAGTGATACGAGGAACACATCATGAACTTTGGAGAGACATATAGGAATTTCCAAATGATAAGTTAAACTCCAATTCATTCTAGAATCCCGAAATTTCCGATGTATCTGGGACTTAATTTACCCTTCTTAACGAAACATATAACACCATTCCATGTAGATACCATCAATAAAAAATGGTCTCCTACATTAAATTCCAAATCATTCATTCGGTTTTTAGCATTTCTCTTCTTCCTACTTTCTGCTTCTTCGATGTGGGTTTGGATAATAGTATCATTTTCCATTGTTTCCTCAACAATATTTGGGCCTATGAGTTTTCTTTCACCAAAATCATCCCAAAGAGTTGGTGTGTGAGATCTATTTCCATATAATGCTTCATATGGTTTCATCTGAATACTTGAATGGAAGCTATTGTTATAAGAACATTCTACCAAATGTAAATTTTGGTCACACATACCTTGAAAGTCAAGTGACCAAGATCTAAAAATGTTTTATAAGGTTGTAAGAGTTTGTTCTGATTGTCCATCGGTTTGAGGGAGGTAGGCAGTGCTCAAACAAATTTTAGTATCCAAGTCCTTCTGATGACTTTTCCAAAATCTTGATGTAAAATAGAGATTGTGGACAGAAACAATCGATAGGGGTACACCATGGAGTCTGACATCTTCATTAATATTTAACCTTTCTAGATTTTTAGGTGGTAAATATTCACATATAGAAATAAAATGTTATAACTTGTTATGACGATCAACAATGAACCATATTGCATCCTTCCTTCTAGTATTCTTTGGTTGCCCCTTGACAAAGACCATCATAATATTTTTCCATTTCCACTCAGGTATGGGAAGAGGTTTCCAGACTCTTCCAGGTTGTTTCCTTCTATCTTTCACAAGTTGAAAAACAATACATCTTGAAACAAAATCTACAATCTCCCTCGTCATGTTGTCACACAAAAAATGGTCCTTCATATCACTATATATTTTGGTGCTCCAAGGGTGTATAGAGATATTAGAGGTATAAGCATCATCCAATAATTCCCTTTTTAGATCAGGTATGTTTGGAATAAAAAGTCTCCCCCAAATTTTAAAATTCCATCTTCATATATGAAGTGACTAAATATCCCATCATTCACAGATTTAATCATATTTTGAAACTCCGCATCATCAGTTTGAAAACTGTTTATCCTTTCTAATAATGATTATCTCACAACCATTTAAAAAAATATTGATTTTTCACCTTCCATGTTTATTCTTATATCCATACTTACTAGATACATGAAAATACGATCCCTTTCAACACTCATATTGTTCAAAATTCCATGATCATTTCATCTCAAAGAATATTCCTCCTTATTTTCCTTCCCCGGGTGGGAGTGTATTGGGAAATCATAATCTTTGAAAAGTTCAAGCCATCTCATTTTCCTCATATTGATTTCTTTTTATGAGAAAATATAATTCAACCTCTTGTGATTAGTATAAATATCACATTTTTTCACCATAGAGATTGTGTCTCCGTATCATCAGAGAAATTAGTATAGCTACTAACTCATGATCTTGGGTTGGATATTTTTTTATGAATTTTTAGTTTTTTTGATTCAAATGTAGTAACTCTATCAATCTGCATATGGACCCAACCTATTTCTTTTCTTCAAAACATCTCTATAAAGAAAAAACCCATCGTTCCATGAAGGTAGTGTCAATAAAGGAGTGATGACTAATCCTCTATTCAGTTATTCAAAAAAATATTCACACTCTTTTGACCAAACAAATTTAACCCATTCATGTGTGATCTTGGTTATGGGTTAGCCAATCGTGTAAAATTCTGGATGAAACGTCGATAATAACCTGTTACACCAATAATAGTGTGTACCTTACTTATACTCGCCATTGCTATCCATTATTTGATTGACCTAGTCTTTAGAGGATCAATATAGATTCTATCATTAAAGACAATATGTCCATGAAAAGAAATCTGTTCATGAAAGAATTTAAACTTACTGAACATCCCATATAATTCATTTCTTTTGATGGATTTTAGAAGAACATTCAAGTTATTTTCATGATCATCGTAGATTTTTGAGTATACCATTATATCATCAATAAATAAAACTATAAAGTTATAATGATATTTCTTGAAATCTATATCATTAGATCCCTAAAGATAGAGGGTGCACTAGTCAATCCAAAAAGAATTACTGTTAACTCGTAATGCCCGAACCTGGTTCAAAATACAGTTTTCAGAAGGTCTTTTTCCTTCACACACAACTGATTATATCCATATTAATGTACAATATTTGAAAAATATTGAGCTCAATGAAGATGGTTGATTAAATCATCAATGCAATGTAGGGGATACTTTTTCTTTAATGTTATTGCATTGAACTCCTTGTTGTAAATGCGCAACCTCATTGATCTTTCATTCTTCATAACAAAAGGGACAAGGTCTCCCCATAGAGAAACACTATGGTGAGTAAATCCCTTATTACTCAATTCCTCTAGTTGTTTATATAGTTCCACTAATTCCACAGTGGTCATCCTATAAGGGGTCTTCGATATGGGCCTTGAAATAGGAATTAAATCAATGGAAAACTCAATTTATCATTCTGGGGGATTTCCATGTAAATCTTATGGAAACACATCAACATATTCATACAAAATAGGTACGTACTCATTCGAAAATTATTTTCCTCACCCATAATTATTTCATTCTCTTCCTATACAATAATTGAATTTAGTAGTGCTATTGTCGGTGGATCTAGATAAGAATCAGGTGGTGACTTTTCTGCTCTAAACATAAGGTACTCCTTATCATCATAAAAAATTGTAAACTCCTTCTTCTTAAAATAAATTTTCACATCATGGTCCCAAAGCCAATCCATTCTCAGAATTATATCAAATTAATTCATTTGTATGATGATGGGATCATCAGATAAAGAACATTTATATGCCATAATGGGAACTGATTCACAAAACGTTGTTGCGATGATACTTACCTTATGAGTTTTGAATAACAACTCCCTTATTATTTCAAATTGAAAATATCTAATTTTCATAGAAAATATATAAGTTATGAAATAATTCGATGAACTAGAATCAAATAAATCATTGGATAAACATGAAGAAACCATTAAATTACCTTCCATCATGTCTTTTGATGCTTCAAATTCAGTAGTAGTGATCGTATAAGCTTGGCCTTGCTCCCTTGGCCTATTCTGAGGTAATTTCAGTTATCTCTTAGGACATTCATTTGAATAATTCCCCTTTTCTCTAAAATTGTATCATTCAACATTGACAGCCTATTTCTTTCCCTTGTAATCATGAGCTTGTTGGAATTTCCCCCCACACTTGTAACAGACTATCATTCCCATCGGGAAAGTACCAGGGTGTTTATTCCAAAATTTACCACATGATTGATATTAAAATTTTCCTTTTCTCCCCTTAATTACTTTTCAATAGTGTTAAAAAAATCACGTTTTCTCTTTATTTTCATTAAATATGTAAGATATAGAGAGTTCCTTTTCCGTCTTGATAGCACGTGAGACAATATCATCGTACAATGAGAATGATTGTGAGACTAGTGTTGATTGGAGAAATGGTTTTAGCCTATCAATGAATCGATCAATCATAATCATTGGGTTACATATATAATCTGCTTCATGCCATGCTAACCTTATAATGTTGGCCTCATAATTTGCGATATTCTCATCCTCCTTTTGCCTCGGACTTATAAATTTCCTTTCCATATCCGATTGATGGTCACAAGGAATGTATTTTTCTAAGAAAATCTCCCTAAACTCCCTCTATTCCATGTTTGATACTTTTTCATCTTCCTTTTTATTTTTGATTAATGACCACCATTGATCTGAATCTCCCATGACCTTTAAACATCGATGAAAACTTTTTCCCTTTCGCTACTCCCAAAGCATGAAATACTTTCTCTAATGAACTTATCCATTGTTCAAATAAAAATGGGTTTTTACTCCCATTGAATGATGGTGGTCGTTGCCTCATGAATGAGTATATAATTGATCCTCCACATTGTTGACCAGGGTGCTCCATACGTGTAATGTTTTTATTCCTAACTTTAGTGAGTTGTCCAACTATGGGTATAAGTTGATCAGTACCAGTTAAATCTCTAGCTCCACTATACTTATCTTGAGTAGAAGGGTAGTACCTACATGGATTACGTGCGTTAATACAATTTTCATCCCTTCCACTAGGCTCCATTTCTAATCAATGTCATACAATAGATTTGTTTACGAATCAAAATACATAATTCCAAACTTATAAACAGTTAACATAAATTTATCAGTTTATGGATATAATCTATAATCATAAAAATGTTATCATTGAGGAGGAATATAATCATAAATCCTTCATAATGGCTTGTAATGAATATTTGAATTATCTTAAGCATATCCCCAGGGTGTTTCGTAAACAAGAGTGCAGCAAGGCCCGTTGTCATGTACCGAGATACCCCGGGTCCAGCTCAAAACCCCTTGTCTGAGTTTTCACTCCTAAGTACATCTATGATAGAGCCACCTCTACCTACTCGTATCCAGAAAGGGATTTATTTTTTGGAAAATACACAAAATCTCTACATTACAAAAATTTTAGGAAATTATTCTATACCAATCCTCCAAAGTCAATCTAAGGGTAATATTATCTAATCAAAGTTTATATAAATCTAGTCACAAGATTTGTACTAAAATTCCACTTATACCAACTATAATGACCTGACCATATTTACCAAGAGTCGGTGCACAGTTACATAACATTGGCATGATCACAAGGGAACAAATCAAGAAAGACCGATCAGTTTAGAAGCCTTGGACATACTAGATACATTCTTAAGTTTTACATTACATTATAAAATTAAAAATAACAACAACAATGTATCCATTGACAACATTCATGTTCCTTAGACAATCCCTATAGATCTTTCATAATATACTTCTTCACATCTATGGAAAAATAAAACATAGAAAGGGGTGAGCTTAGATTCTCAGTAAGGATAGCAATATAGCGGAAACGTTCACAAATAAGCATAAAGATTTAAGGAAATGTATTAGATTAAAACAGAAGCCGTTTAAAAATAAACTTCAACATAATATGGAAAAAATAAATCAAATAATTCCATTTACTTATTCACATGGTTATTCTACTAGTCGAATAATCATATGCCATATCAATATCCAATTTCATAATGATGGAATTCATTATGCCAGACTTTATAACCACATAGTCCAAGCCTTGTTCCTAGACTACAAATAAGATTTTATCAAGGCCTTGTTCCAAGACACTAGTTTTTCTAATGAGACATATTGATGAATCGAGGAGATATAGTGGGATCCACCCATCACATACTAAGTCTAATTCATTCCTCATATGAAAAGTTGTAAATATAACATAAACATTCGTATTAAAACAAGAATAAGAAATGTCAATACATTATCCATTAACCATGAATTGTGTAAAAATAATGTATCAACAGTCAAACATATCAGAAAACATTCAATACAATTAGTATGTTTTGTATCATAAAAAACCAACTTAATATAAGCTTAAAATCCATCAAAGGATGTTGACAGAGATGAAATAAATTGTTTTAGAGAAATATCTATTTTTATTTTGAAATCATTTAAAAGTCATAAATTTATAAAATAAAACATTTATTTTGAAAATATTCTTATAATCTTGTATGATAATCTATGAAGATTTTATAGTGATGGAAAATAGCCACACACAACGTATAAGTTAAAAAATACATTTTAACCCCAATTTTATCGAAAAGGACATAAAGTACCATGTTTGGAAAATGACAGAAAAATTTCTTTCAAAACATATATGGTTAAATAAGGGTATAAATTTCATTAACCTATAGTCTTGTAAGTGGTAAAAATTATTTGAATTTCATTTTTAATAAAACTTGGATTTTGATGACAAATAAGTCCTAGTAGATACTTACGTATTAACAACCTTGGATAAGTAATGAGATTGTAGAATTAACGCTCACCTTGTACTTTTCTTTAGTTGATTGTATGTTATCCTCCAATATAATTCTTAAAGAATTATTAATAAATTATTAAAAAACTGTATACAAAAATATGATATCATAAATGATTCTTTAATATTTCTTTGTTAATAATATTTCAGTAGTATCATCGTTTCAGGTGTTAACTGAGGCTTTTTCCTATACATGATTGGTTACGTAAGCTAGGTTTGTTATGGATAGGATGTATTTTAGTCATATACAGAATGATATTATGTTCATAAAAATTATTTATAATCATAAAATGACAATTATTCTTAAATAATTACAATTTTGAATGAATCTCATCGCGTTCGTGGAGACGGTTATCCGTACGTACGCACAAGCGACAATATCATTATATTTATGGTGAAATCGTATGTAATTTGGTGGTATATCATATATAAATAATAATTAACATTTTATATTTATTATTTACGTTTTTATACTCATTATTAAACCAATCAAAATAATGACGTGTTTGAATAACAATCTATACCACGACATAGAGACGGTAAGTCGTACGTACGCACGTATGGTGACTTTGTCATTTATAGGAAGGATAGTATAATGAATATAGTTGTACCATATTTATAATAACATCACAGTATATATAAGGTACTGGATTTATTATTTTGGTATGTAACCAACAATGAAAGAGGATGTGTAAGAAAAAAAGAACTTGAAAGAGGGTGGTGAAATTATTGCCTCTTCTTCAGGTGTTTCCTTTTGAGGTCATCAAAATGGATCTATAGGAATTATTTTTGATTAAATTAAGTACACTAAGATAATGTCAGGGAAGTTGGGAAGGTATTTGGGCAGGTTTTGGCAGATCCAAATTTATTTTGAGAAGTGATATTATGATAAGGGGAAGTTCTCTTTTATAAGAGAGGTAAGGGTCACTTTTAGAAAAGATTGAAATAATATTTTATAATAAAATGATTTTCGGTTTTTAATGGATTAAAAATGATTTGTTTCTAGGATAAGGTAAGGATGGGTATAAAACCTTACAACCAATAGGTTCTAGACATTTTTATGTCTCCATATTAAACATATGTTTTAGATTTTACTCTTAGGTAAATATTTTTACATTTACCATGTCTCTTTGTATTTTTATATTTTATGGTTAATAAACATACCATAAACTATCATGGGAACCACAATTATTTCTGTGTTTTTATATCTACCATTATCTATGTCCTTTGTCTGAACCATATATTTTTAGGAATATTATATCAATTATTAATATAGTATTTATTTTAAAAATTCAATTATGTAAATTTTGACACTACTTATTATTTCATTTTTGAAAGCCATAAATACCAAATCAAATCAAATAAAATTTATTTAATCAACCCTAACATGTCATATTAACATTGAAAATTAGTGGAATTCATCATAGATCTCAATTTAATTTTTTTTGGATATTTATAATAAAAAATATTTTAATATTTCATTAAGAAGGTAATTACTACATCATCATTGTGTCATAGATAAATTAAATTATTGAATGTATGGAAATTATAAATAAAATACCATTATGTAGTAATTATTTTTATCTCTCTAATTAATATATATAGTCGAATTTATATTGTGTATAACCCCTTATTAAAAATGGTTTAGTTATTAAACATTAAATTTAGCTCTTTTAACTATTAATTAAAAAAATAAAAATTAATGTACTAATCTAATTCATGTGGACCAAAAGGATCATATTTTGTTCCAATGGTTGGTTTTCCTTGAATTACACTTATCCCTTAAAATTAGAAAATGTTTTAGGGTAATTATAATATCATTTTTACCCTTAATTACCCTTTTTACTTTTAACCGTGGTAAATAAGTCAAAAGTTACTATTCAGCATCAATTATTTTCATCTTACATAACCACGTTTTACATACTAATTTTAACAGTGTCTCTCATATTATTGAAATTCAACTCACAGAAGCATTAACATTATTGTTTATGCAAATTTGTAAATTCTCCGAGATGGTGGGTAATAGAAGGTAAAAAGTTCGATACAATTTTATATATCTAAAATTATTATAAAATGAATCCAATGAATTACGTTGAAAATATTTTAGGAATATGTAACTATTTTGGCCTAGAATATATTAAAATAAAATTACTAATTATTTAAATAAAAATTCGATTTTAAAATATAACGCAATGTCTTTCACAATTCATCTAAATTTAAATGTTTTTAGAAAAATACCAAAAATTCACCCTAAGGAAATTATGATATTCCAAATCCAAAAAACAACTCCATTTTGAATAATAGAATTTATAAAATTTCAAAAAGTGGGTATTACTATTCATGATGTCTAGTTTGTTTGATTATGGTGTGTTAAAACTCCATGTTCTGTTCAAAGAATGCTATTGCATTGTTCAAAGGGAAACATATCGTGCAAGCTTGGTGTGTTACAAAAACTATATAGACATGGATACAACATAAAATTCCATTCATTCAACGTGGGATACCTCGGGCTTCCATGCCCTTGAGAAGCCTTATAATAAGGGAAAGGAACCCAGACAAGCTACTGTTCCAGCGTCCAGAAAAGCCATTGATATCCAACATGACTACTCCCCAGACCGAATGTCACTTATCTAACTGGACCCACTTGATTGTCCTGACAGAAAGAGTGTAATTAATTGTAATCCATGAAGATATGGACCTAGGAAGAGTTTCATGAATAACATCTTAATCTATACGGGATACCCAGACTAGGAGACGACTTTCGAGGAGGAATCCACAGAAGGAAGAAATGACATCCCATCATCCATTTTTGATCATGGAGAAAACGTCCATGATCAAGTGATGGATTCCACCTCCCTTTGGAAATTAGGAATGCAGGGAAACATAGTCATTGTGTCCTCGTCCTCCGAAATGGACGGATGCGTGCACCCAAGAAAATGTGTCGGACAAATACCCAATCATCCTAACTGGGAACCTTCCACAAATATTTTACCTAAATGAGCACCTAACACCCCATTCAACCTAATTGAGATCACATCTACCCACATCAACTAACTTGGTTCCCCTTTTCTAAATTGTTCTATCTTGGGGCTTGACGCACTTATAATTTTCCCCAAGAATGAGAACCCCATGGGTACCTTAGTCACATATTTCATTTAATTAGGTTGACATGATTTATCAAAATAACCTACTAAAACTAAGAATCCTAAATCAACATGTTACTTTGTTTCATCTACCCAGTAATCACATATTACAACCTAATAAATTTTAATAGCTTTTCCACACATTGTTTCCCCTCTCTGTTCATGTATTACATTGATAATGGGACTGATGAATCCTTTAAGATTCCTCCATAATGTTCCATATCCTACAATTTATTACTAATATATATAAGCATACATGAACTCGTTTAAAAAATATGATGGTATATATTAGATTATTTATGAATGATTTCATATCCCATCCCTCTTAGTATATATTTCTCATGTTTAAAATAATGAACCAAGTCCAAAAATAACACAGTTCATATTTCAATCTATCTCTTGAGTCCAATGATCTATTCATAGAATGAATCTATTACTAAGGGTTATTGGTAATCTCATTCTAATTAATGGTGTCATCATATTGGCCTATTAATGAGAAATAAATACCACATGCCTCCCATTTTGTGTTATACCTAAACATGATATCACTCGTAATCTCTTTCTTTTGACCAATAAATTATCTATATATAACATGGAACTCCATACATTTTCAATCTAAATCAATATCCTCATTATTTTAATTACATTCTAACATGTTAAAATTGAAATTAACATCCATTTATATGTCCTATGTGAACCATAATTAGGTCACATTCACCTCTTAGTCTAGTCAACATTATTTCAAAATTCAGAAAACATGTTCTATTTTATATCTATAAACTAAAAGGAACCCATGACCAATTTATATGATCTTAAACTTAACGTTATTATGGTTTTGGATGCCAACCATTAAAGTCACATCACAGTTCATATAACATGAAAGTAAAATGAAAAATCATAAAAATTTATGCATGAACTTAAAATGATCATCGTGGTATTGTATTTATTATAAAAAATGAAGATTTGGGTTCTAGTCAGATGAAAATTAATGGAATCATAATGGTCCTCATCACATGACTTTAATTAGAATGGTCATCTCCATTAACCGTAACAGTACTATATGGGTTTAAATAACATTAATAGGGATATATATATATATACACATGACAAGATTATCATGGGAATCATACAAACTCCACTACCAATATTTTTCTCCAATATATTGCAAACATTTTGAGTTCCAAGACATAGGGATTTAAACCAGAGTTTAATCAGCCATTAAGGAATATATAAAGAGAATATGATACGTAAATATTATCATTTTAATAGATGATAAACATTTATCACCCCCAAGACCAAGATAACTATAAACTTTATCAAGAATAATTACGTAAATATTTTTTACATATACAAGAGAGTCTAAAAATATGAAATAATGCCGCTTAAAGAAAAATTTATCCACACATCCACTTGTTAAATAATTGGTTCCATCATCACTATCCTAATTGGCATAAAATAATTTCATCTATGGAAATAAGGGATCTTCCATGAGACCCAAAACAATTAAAATTGACCCATTAGGAATTAAAAAGAACCCCATAATTTAAATTGTTGAACCCTACATGAAATAATCTATCCATGAGAGATATTTATTTTTGATTACTGTTTTCTTATAATAAAAAAAGAAATGTTTTTTATTCTACATGTTTTAAGAACTACCATCACTTTCGAATGGTATCACCCAACACACTATAACCAATTATGATTATAATGTTGCATGGTGGAAATTTTAGAACATATCATTTTATTTTACATAACTAGTTGACAAATCAAACATATTACCTAGTTACGCTGATGTTCATGGACACTAATCCACAATAATTTTATCATTTTGTATACCACCAACGACATTTTCCTTCTTTCTTCATATCGAATTACTTGTATAAATTTCTTATATTCATCCATATGAAATTTTAATACCCATCACTCATGTATAATCATAATTATATTCCAGAACCCCCTTAAAATTTTGTTTGTATTGATGAATTCTAATGATGTATGAAATATATAGATTTACTCAATATTAAAAGTTAATAAAAATTAAACCAAACCATCCTTATAAAATGTTCAACCATTTTTATTTTCTAGTTTTCATATTTCGGATGTCTCTATCCATATTTTCTCTTCTAGATTATCCACACTAGAATTTGGTTTAGTGGGATATGTTTGTCAAATATTAACACACTATCCAAAAAATTCATGAATTAATTAATAAATTATAGTAATTACACTTGGTATATTTAAATATTTTAGTGCATCAAGATTTCTTTTAAATTTTCTAGAAAATATTTTTATTTCAAATGGAATTTATGAAGATTGGAGTAACATTTACCAAATTGTGTATAGAATTTGGTGAGTATAGGGTATGGTTAATCTTTTTAACATTGTTTGGTAAACTATGTGGTGATTGTGTTGATTGAATATATCATGTCATAGTTCAAATTAGCATAATGGTTCCAAAATAAATGGTGGATAGGATAAACTGTGAGGGAATGGGTTTGTATATGGACTACCTCCCACATAGGTTCCTTCTATTTAGGTAAATTGATTATCCAATCAATTAGTATATCCATATTTTAGAAAATATTTTTTTTTTCTAGTTCTATTTTAATGTAATGGAAAATATAAAACACAACCCTCTACCTTACTCATCAATCACTAGTGTGACAACCTCCCTTACAACTCTGTCCACCATCCCATACACGATAGAAAATTCACCTTACTCTTCATCACACATTACCACAATCTATGGTCATCCCTTATATATTCTCTTATTTTGGCCATCTTTTTCTTCATCGTCTAGTGGTAATCCCCAATATCCCTATTTGACATGATTTTCATCCCACCGCGAACCCTAATAATAATAAAAGATCATATTTTGGCTTGGGATGATTTCAAAATTATAGTTTTTATTGTTTAGGTTTTGGAGGGAAGTATTCTTTCTTGTGTGATACTTTATCTTCAATGGAGACATGTTTTATCTTGACGCAAAATACATTCACCTTTATTGCCTTTGGTCCAAGAAATGTGTTTCGTTTCTATTACTTATATTACATTAAAAAAATTTATTTATAGTTTGAGAGTGGTTTTTCATTAAAATTGTTATTATACGTGTGACACACTATTACCCATTTGTTTAAAAGATTTTTTTTGTATACGAACATGGAGTTGGATCCCATGCCAATGGTGTTAAAAAATGAAAAATTAATTTTGTTGAATAATCATTTTGGTGTTGTAATTTTTATTGATCATTGGATTGTGGTTTTTAAAATTATTATTATGTTGATTCAAAATTAGGTGTTTTTAATGTTTCAGAAAGTCAAGGTAATGGTTCATTAAATTTAATGTCTGTATGTTAATTTTTTTTGTTTATTTAAAAAATGTTTTATACTTTGTATTATCTAAATTTAAATAATTTATGTTTTTTAAATCATTTGAATTTTCCATATTAGATTATTGATTTCCAAAATATTATGTGATCTCATGCGGATGGTATTTTTAAAAAAGTTATGTCATTGAATTATTTAAAATGTATTAATTAAAATATATATTTATTAAGGGTTAGGATATTTTATTATCAAAATTTTCCCAAATATTTAATTGGGGTATAATTTTGTAATTGGGGAAACGAATTGGAATTTTGAAATTGTTTTTAATTTAATAGAAGATTTTTTTTGTTTATTGAAATGAGTTTCCATAATTTGTGTCCAAATTTTTGATCCCCTTGTGACTATTGTATGAATGGGACAAATTGTGATCTTAGAAATTTATTTTTACCATTAATTTATTTTAGGATAATTTTATGTTATAATTTTTTTGGGCATACTTTTGTTAAGGAAGGAGGTGATTTACATTTTTTATCTTTTTTATCCTTGAGTGAAGGGAATCTTGATTTTACTCTCCTCTATTTTGATGGGTTATGGGATCCCATGTAGTTATGTGAAAGTATAAACATATTCTTCACCAAGTATCCACATAATACTAGTGTCCCCTCTAGTTAGTGATAAAACTTGATGGGGGTGTCCCATTATAATGAATAAGGGTGAAGGAAATTTGGGTGGTTGTATTATGAAACAATGTATGATAAAATGTTCATCCACTGAGGGATATCCATGGTGGTCTTTATTAATGATCTATGGTAGATCCCATTTAACTTGGATCCTTTTGATTATATTAAGGGTTTAATCTTGTAATTCCATTATATACCATGAATCAAGGGTTATTGATTGGAACATATATACATGTCATTTGTTTCTTCTTATTCTATGACATGAAACAATGACTCCTGATTGTGTGGTTTCTTCAATCATGGGGTTGTATTAATTTAAAATGATTTGAAAAGGTATTTTTTAAATATTATCAAATAATTAAAATAAATGATTAAATTTAATGTGTTTTAATACTATATCTAGGATTTGGTTTGATAAGTAGTGTCTTCATGAAAATTAAGAATAGGTTTTATTTGAAAATTCAAGTGTGTGTGTGTTTTGAAATGTGTTTTAGGGAAATTTCCATATTTCATATATTTTGGTTTTTTAATAATAATTTAGAAACCCTTGGGGAAAATTGAAACCTCTAACAGTTTCAAAATTTGAATTTTGAAAAATTATGTTTAAGTATTTCTTTTAATGAGTTAAATTAAAAGTGTCTTTTTGAAATGTAATTTAGTTAAAGGGAAATTTTTTTACCACAGATTTATTTCATTAAACAAAAATCATAGAAATGTTTTTTTTAGCACACAAGTGTTAGTTTTTTTAAAAAGAATTATAGAATTTTTTTACTTTTATATTGTTTTTTCCAACTAGAATTGTTTTTATGTAATATGAATGTTCCCTCTTAGTTTCATGTGGTTTTCTGTCTTATTGATTTATTATGTATTCATTTGTATATTATTATCTCATTTTCAGGTTCATAATTATTCTTCAAAATATTTATAGAAATTTGATTTATTAAGGATAATTTTTATTTTACTACATTTGGATTGAGGTTTATTTTATGTGATTTTATAGAAATCACATTAACATATCATAAAATTTTTATAGTTTTTCCCTTTATATGATTTTTGTTGGACAATAATTATTTTATTTATTTTTATAGAAGGAAGGAATTTAAATCGACCGGTTGTTAAATAATTCCTTTATTGGGGCATGTTTTCCTTGTTGGAGAGAGTGATCACAGTGTGAGGGAGGTTTTTGGTGATCAATATTGTTTATAAAATTCCATGTTTCTGAAATTAGGGTGATGCTTTGTTTATATTTCTATGGAATTTATATTTGATGTACTAATGGGTCATGACATATTTCTATTATATCCTTGCTAATATATTTTATAATAATTATTGATATAAACTATTCCTAAGTGACTTCATGTAATGTCCACACACTTCTTCAAAACACATTAGGATCGATAATTCCTTCCAATCCAGTGGATGGCCTATTTAGCCATGCATTATAGGGATGGAACAAAATTATCTGTTAAAAATGAAATCAGAGATTTGTGTTATTCATTTTCCTTTGATAATCATACTTATGGATTAACATTTGTTATTTGGGGTTTCAGGGTATGACCGAGTTTGAATTTATCATTTGAACTATAGAGGTAGTTTCATAGATATTTTAGATATATCTTTCTTTCCTTGAGCCTCAAGATTCCATGGGATGTGATAATTAAACTATTCATATAAGATTTTATTGGTTTTACCATTGATCAAATTTTTATCCTCATTGGCATAGTTGAGATGTCTTGGTCATTGTGTTGGACATTGGGAGTATATAAATGAAGCGACTCCAGATATAAGGTTGGATAATTAGTTTGGGGAAACCATGAAAGAACAAAATTTATGATTTTTGAAATGTTTTATTAACTAATACATGATTATAATTTTTTATTCTACCATGAGGACATGTTGATAATAATTAGACATCAGAATTCTTTATAATTTTGACCACATAAACCATTAATTTTAAGAGTTTCAGTTAAATGGGACATGTGTTATGGTTAGAAATGTGAAAATTCATCATATTTAGAAGGGTTTTCATTAAGAATTATGTTATTCTTTTGATTTCACTATTTTTTCAGGTGATATAAAATTTGTTTTTAGGTGAGTGAAAACTAATTTCCTCAAAAAAATGTTTGGGGGTTGAATGAAAGGCCTTAGGGATTGTTTTTAAAATGTGATTGGTATTTTCTAGAATTTTTTGGAACAAATGATTTAAATATAAATTTGTAATTTGTTTTTGGTGTGGTTGGAGTTTTATAATAATATTCATTCTGTTCTAAAGGGTGAGGTTCTGTTTTAATGGAAACATGTGTTACACAGTTAGATTTTTCCATGGATGGGTTTATTTTTGAATGAAATTTTATTCCCAAAATATTTATAAAAGGATTTATTTTATAATTATAAATATTAAAAGGTGTTTCTGCTTTAAAGGATGTTATATATTTTTTATGTGAAATTTGGAAACATTTTAAAATTAGCAGAGCTAGGTGAGCACTTGGGATTTGAATTTTTGAAATGATTCTTATTGTTTTTGAATGAAACAATTCCCATTTAATAATCACTACATGGTTATTAAAATGTGTCCTAGGAAACATTAATGCATGTTTTAATTTATCTTTATTTTGTTTTATATCTTTAATTTATGGTACCCTGTGATGTGATATCCTAGAAAACACCATGTTAGGATATATTACTTCTATGGTTTGATGTGACCAAACACAAAAATGACTACTGTGAATGTTTTTCAATATCCTTAAAAGTTCTTCCTCTATCTCTATTTGACACCACTTATGCTCCAAATGGATTGGGACATCTGGTTTCTCTTTTCAATGTGATGTTCATTGGTTTTATCTATTTAATCTCTTCTTTAGTGTTCCGTCATGATATTGTTATGTCTAGAGGTTTAGAATCGTGATCTCTCGTTTGATAGTCACAAAATTGAGGAATTTTTTCTTGTAGTTTCATGTGATGGAAATGGTTTGATATGTATCCACCGTTCATATTGGAGATGTTCTAGGATTTGTGGAAGAGTGGCCATCATTTGGGGTAGACATTGGGTTTTCATTACATCTATTTTAGAACATATATTGTTATGTGAGTTATGCTCATATATATTAAAGAAGTTTTGGATTGAGAATGCAAAGTAAATGTTTATTCATGGGGTCTTCTCTAGAACAGATGAATACATCAGATGTTGGTTGACTAGGGCTCTCTTCCCTTATGACCTCCTTCGGGATTTCATCATTGTATCTTAAAAAGAATTTGGTTGCATTATTTGGCATATATCGTCCCAAAAAATGAACTCAGGGTCTTGTGAAATAATTGGATTTGGAGCTCCTCGTATGGGTTTTCATGAAGAATTATAAATTATTCCTCATAGTGTTGGTATACGATGATGATTTTGCAATTGTTTATAGAAAATGTCCTAGATCTCATAAGAGCTAGAGGTTTAACCATTATCATTGTTATATTTAGGTTCACATAGTTTGGGAAACCTCCCTTTTTTTGTGGATCTAAATTATATGTCTCCCCTCTTGTTCTTGAATGAATCTTTATTTCATGGAATCAGGGACTCCATGAAGTCATTCCTCTATATCGATGACCGCCACATTCACATGTAGAAAGTGATGGTGGTTTATTTTTTTGTTAAGGTAGATCTCAGTCATCCTATACCATTATGAATCCAATGTTAGGGGAATGGTATTGAGGACTAGTCTCAGGTCGTCATTTATCCCTCACACCATGTTTTCTAATTGAGTTGATTTATTCAAGGGAATTCATTGTCGTAGTGTCTCCATTGAAAATAGCATGAAGTAGGTTTTTAGATGAATTACTCTGGTCATAATGTTCTATGGAAGCCAAGTAACACTAGATTCTCTCAATTAATTAGATAATATTCTACAGATTGGTCACATGACATGGATGTCCCCATACCTTCTCCCCAGCTCAGCACGAGCTCATACAAAATAGAGGATGATCTCCCCATTTTGGTGGGTCATTCATGAAATAACATGATCCCCTAGAGACTGTATACAATTTTATCCTACATTTATTAGAATATATTACCCTTGAATCAACATCTTACTCCTACAGTCCATGGAAAAGTTAATTATCATATGCTTTTCAATCATAGTCTTTTCAACTTCTTTAGGATGCTGCCGCATATTTCCTTGATGTTGTCTCTCATAATGATTTACATTGTTCTCCTTTGTAGGAAGGTTTTAGTTGTAACCCTCCCCCATTAATGATATGTGTTTCTCTCCCACTTATTCTCTGTGTGGTGTGGTGTCGACAAAGTTTCATGGTTCTATGAAGTTTTCTACATCATAAAAGGTTCATGGATCCCCAACGTCATCGATGGAGACTCTCCGATCACTTCTTCTAAGTGTTCAAACTCGATATAATTCCAAGAATAATATTTCACTCATTTGGCCTGGAAAATCATGAACCCAATCATCTGGGTATAATACTATATTTGTATTTCTATTATTATTTAATACATCATTTTGAACAACAATGACTTCAGAGCATGTGTTAAGGAGACCTATCTATATTAAATATCATAACAATTATTCATCCATGGTTTAGTTATGGAGCCCAAACAATGCTTATTTAATTTTTTTTATTTTTTTAAATTTAATTCATATTCACAACTTCTTTCATGTGAACATATAGAAAGTCAAATGTTTTTTTGTTTTTGTATAAAAATATCTCAGTGGGGTTTTTGAAAACATTCAAACCAGATAATAATGACTAAAATCACCTCGGGGGTGTAATATTTTCTCTTCTCCATCATCTATAAGAAATATCATGGTTGAGACTAGGAGGCTCTATGACATAATTGTGGTTTGTTTCATTAAAGGGATACATTATGGATAATCATTGATGAAATTAAAATTTTATCCAAAATAAAGGATAAGAATAGTGGGGGATCCTTTCTTCAGAAGTCTATTCAATTTTTTTAACTTCATGGCTAGCAATGGAGTATTGCGTGTTGGTTTTTTAGAAGATCAATTCCCTAGGTGAAACAATAATTGTGGTTCTAATCATACATGGTGTTTCTTTAAAAGATTCCTTATAAATAGTCATTCCATGTCTTCATATTGTGATATTTTATTTACTCATCTAGAAAGGTATTTCATGAATTATTTCATATATGTTTTTTCCATTTTAATATATTAGCTGCAATCAGTTTCTTTTTTTCATTTTCAAAATAAGGTCTCGGTCAATCATCATGTGGTCAAGTAGTTGTGGAATAAATACATAAAAAGAAACTCCTGGATGGATGTTTATTGAAATCTAAAATTCCTCAAAAATATTTCTTCATCCTTGACCTAACGACTGACCACCATGAAATAAGGAGAAATAGGTGATCAGTGAGTACATTGACCAATTTAAATCTAGTCAGAATGATGAATAAAATGAATCTATCTATTGTCATATTATGAATAAAACATTATTCTAGGAGAAATTCCTCTCAAATAGGAATGACATGATCATGAGAATTAAAGAATTAAATGGATCTGTGATGGAGACCACAACACTAATTTTTTCCATTAATGCATTAACGAGACGTACTGTTTCAACAGATATAATTTTCCCATAGATCATGGGTCTTAAAAACATAAATGAGATGTTTATAGAATAATGGAGGATAAAAATTTTAGATATCCTCTTATTGGTCCAATCCCATGAATTAATTTAGCTTATCCAAGGGTGACTCTAATCTATTTTAATCTTACATGTTCTCCCTGATCTAAAAAGTGAGTCCATTAAATGTATAAAGGATGAATGGGAGGTTACATATGAGGGCCAGATGATAAATTATGATAGTGATCTTTGGAAATATGGATTTTATTGATCCTTTTTACATTTCCTCTTGTGATGTGATCAAATGAGTTATTCTTTAGGTGACACAATACTTATTTTGTGGTGGAATCCTCCCCCACATTTAATATATGTAAATTTCTATTATTCATTTGTAGGATAAGGAACCATAGATAGAAAATATGTATATGATGATCTATATGTGCCACTTTCCTTACATGCTGTTGGAATGTATCATTAATAAACGATTATATACTGAACCCCTAATTGGATTTTTGAATAATAGAATTGTTTTATTATAGAGAATTCCATTCAATGGGATATTGGTGATTACCATGAAATTTCCAGGGATATCAAACCGAAAAAATTTATTTCAAACGTGGTGATCACGATAGATATTAGAAAATCCATAAACATGATTGAGTGAAATTTCATTATAATTGTTCTCCCTAGAATGGTTCTCTCTTCATTTGTAGATGATCTTATTTTCAGATATTTGTGTTCAACTTAGATATAATATTTTAATATTAAGAAACGTTATGAATTCATCAAGGTGGTCATGGTACTATTGGAAGGTGACCCACTCTCCCCCACCCTCTATAACTTAACCCAAGACTCCCTTGGTTGATATATCAATAAATTCATTATTTTAGTTATCATTTTTCCATAGCATTAATGGTACAACCCTTGTGTAATTTCTCATCTAAATTTTTTAGTGATTTAAATATTTTTATAAATAGTTGTAATAGATATATCTGATGGATCAATTGAAGTATGGATGAATAATTTTAATGGATTTTCCATTCAGTGATACATTATTAGAGTATAATTATATATCCATGAAATGATCAGACAGTTGTATTGGATCCTGTGAGAGAAATAATGGAATGATAGGAGATTCATTCACTTGATATAATTTGGGTGCTCCAATTTCCCAAAATAATATTTGAATATATAACTTGTACAATATATTTATCAGAATCTCATGACATATCATAAATTATAAAAAATATTTTCTACCACTATGTGGTCCTATTAAATTGGTGTATTACATCATATATTTGATTATATTTCATGTTATCTCGACCCTTAAAGTTTCAAATGGGTTTATTTTGAGGTTGGAAAACATGATGTTTTCCTTTTATAGGATTATCATTTTGATGGTAGGCATTATTGGGCATCATGGGCAAGGTGGTAAAGGCCATTGTGTGTATGTCTGCAGGGGTGGAATTATTTTGAGGGTAGTTTTATGTACCATGAATGGAATCCATGAAATTTTTTCATGGAAGGTACTTGAGGGGAGGAAATTGTTGGGGAGACACATTTAGGAGATGTATGGGGATCTTACTGAATTGCAAAAAAGTAGGTCCTCTACTTTATAGATCATGATCTAACCCCATATTTTAAAATTACAGCTATATGCTAATTTTATTTTTGGAAGGGAGGAAATCATCTTCTGGTTACATATTTGGGTTAGCTAAAGACATGTATTCTCTAGGTGTCAAACCCCAGATATCACATTGAAGAAAGAATTGAATCAATCAAACATCATTCAACCAGTGTTGGATGATATATTGTGAGATTTACTTGATAATATTGAGATAAGTTTAGAACTATTTTAGGCATTTCTATAGGTTCATCCTCTGAATATTTATTCAACAAAGTATTTATCAAACTTTTTATGGTTTCTGAAAAACATGATCTATAGGGAAAACTATTGAGGCATAAGGAGATCCCATCAAAGTTCAATTTTATTGGTGTTGATGGTTCAGAACCAAGGATATAAATCAAAATAATATCCTATTGTCAAGAGAATAAGTAAGGACTATTGGTACAACTATTGAAGGGATCCATGGTAAACATCGTGTGGGAACTTAGTTTTTTTACAGTAAGGGGGTAACATGGTCTTGTTATTTCTAAGATGAATCATAGGCCAATGGTATCAGATGGTATCAAGAACATATATTCTCAATCTATGGTTATAGGGGGAAAGGAATATTGGATTAGAAAATAATCCATGAGATATCAATTTTTAGTTGTTTGTGGGTGTATCTAGAAATGTGGAATGTCACTCACCATAAGGGTATCCCAGGTAGTAGAACATTTCCTATTTTCAATTTTAATAGGAGTGTGATTGATCTAGTTAAACTATGAAGGGTTTTTTATTCCAAAACATTAAAACCACATCTTTAAATAAGTTTTGTATATAACAGAGTTCCCAGTGGAATCTAATCATGGTGTTTCAATTAGGTTCAACATCAGGTATGAAGTTGAATATTGTTGGTCATTACAATATGTGTATCATGAGGTGTTGTGGCAGTTTTCCAAAATTATATGTTCTTTGTTGTTCTATAATTTTTAGAATATTTAAAAAAGTGATAAACCCTTATAGATATGGCTGATGTGATTTTTAAAACCCTCCTATTTGGAAGATAAAAAAATATCCAACCTATGGATGTTGAGAGGGACCCACTGGCTATCTACAATGATATTTTAGGCATGGGACCTATATGATGGCCTTTGGAGTACACCATTTACAGGTGTAATGGAACAGTGATAAATTATATAGAATTTCTTCAGATATGGTGGGAATTTAAAATGGTTTCATATTCTCATAACTCTAAAGTGTCTCATGATGTGGGATTCACTTGTCATTCTGGCCTGAGGTCCTTCTTTTCTAAGGATTTGAATCTCATCAGAGTAGATTCTCTTGGTCTTCATTACATTAAACTTCCATGAATAAATAATGTTGTGTCCTTTTGATATATTTTTTTCTATTTTATTTTTCTTTGTAATTCTTATACAAACAGATAATTAATAAAAAATTCTATTATTTTGGCCCAATACGGGGGAGATTTATGCTCAATATCCTTATCATTAATGAATATATTGGGGGTTTTGTTAATCATTAAATGATTAGAATTTTTTGAGGAGTTACTTGATTATTTTCATGATATTATATTATATAAGAGAGTGTAATTTAAAATTCATTTCACTTTTGACTTATAAATTTAACTAAGACTATTTTGGGGAAGAAAGTCAAATGTTGGGGAGTGTGTGACACCTACTTTGTCAATATTGAAATAATTAAAATATTATTTTTGGTAACCTTAATTAAATGAAATTTTTATAATTCCTGGGGTGTAATTTTTTAAAAAAAATTACAAACATGGGTCGAACATAGATAGGATTAACAATTTTATAACCATGTGAGGCCTCTAATGAGTCGATCGCGTGGGACATATCATGGGAATAGTTTGGTAAACTGTGTGGTAATTTTATTGATCGACTCTATCAGGTGAAAGTGCCAATTATAACAGTAGTTTCATGGTTTTCCATCTTTTCAATTCATAAGAGAGACTATGAGGGGATGGGTTAGCTAGGTAGTGCCTCCTTTATTGTTAGAACATGGTTAGGAAAACATTTTAGCCTAACTATATGGTCATCCCAATGTTTTACAATTTTCTATTTTAATTTTAATTTTTTAATTTTTTTAATTTTTTTAATATTAAATCTAAGATAGAACTCTCCCATATCCTCCAATCATAGTTCCGACATTAAACATACACCTTAATTCCCCTTTATCTCCCCTCTCACGACACACCCAACATCCCTCATATACAAAGTGAAAATTTTCCACAATTCATTTACTCCCTTTTCTTCTCAGATATCAGACATATTTTATCCAATCTCAATATCTATGCTTCTCTTTTCCTATCTCAATATATTTCTTTCTTCCTATGTACCCTAATAACTTCCACTGATTAGATTATGTTATATTTTGATTCTAAAATGATGGTTTTAGGTGTTTAGGGTATAATGGGATGTTTACTATCATGTGGGATCCTTCATCTTCAGAATTTGAAACATTTTAGTCCACTACCACTTTCTTCTATCTTGATTTACTCTTCTATAAATTATGTGTTTCATTTATATATAATATTATAAATTACAATCATTTAATGATAGTTTTAAATGTTATTTTTCAATATTATGTTTCTTGGTAAAACCAATGAGGGGAATATTTTTTTAAATGATTGTTTTATACCTTGGTATAGAGTGGGATCCCATGACAGGGTTTTGTGAAGATGCCTAATTGATTTTTTAAATAAATAATATTCTATAAAATATTAGATACCATATATATGGGGGTTTTAATAATAATATATTGTTAGGTGAGTTTTGGGTCTATTTATTGTAGGAAAACTGATTAGAAATGGTTGTTCTATTTTAATAGGGGGAGTTGAAACATTGCTTACTTATTTGGAACTTTTTTCATAACATGAATAATTTTTTTATTTACATGGAATATTGTTTCTACTAATTTGCGAATAATCTACATAATATGGTTGATTTCGAAACGGTTGTGTGATCCGATGTGTTTTTACTTTTCAACCCTTTTTTGGATTTGAATAATTTCAATGGTTTTTATAGAAATTGAATGTTTCGAAAGGGTTTCATGAATTGTATTATCAAAATTGACATAAAGAGTCTATATTTGTATGTTTTTGTAATTGTTGAGATGGATTATGATTATTATCTTATTTCCAAATGAAAAATCCATTTATATTTTTTATAGAAATGAATTCTCCAAAATGGTGTAAAACCCTCTAGGCCTATTGTGATTATTTAATATTCAGAATAGATTGTGATCAAATGATGGGATGTTTATATTTTATTAATCATATGTTCTATTTATTTTTTATTTATATGGGGATTATTTTTTGAGTCTTGGAGGTTATTCATCTGTTAGATTAAATTTTTTATACTTGGGTGGTGAAATGCATGTTAGTTCTCACCACTATTTGTGATCATCAAGAGAACTCAGTTCAGAATGTTTGAGAGTACAAATATGATGCTCTGTGTCACCACAAAATACTAGAGTCCCCTATTGTTAGTTATATTTGTATATGGGGTGTGACATTAAAATGATAATTGGTATATCATTTTCGGGTTGTTATATAAGCATGTAACATAATTTAGAAGGTTAGTCCATTAAGCAAAATCTAGGGTAGTCTCAATTTTCCACCCAGGGGTAGAGCCCATGTCATTTATATTCATTGGATTATTTTAATGGGGATACCTTATTCTATGTTTCGTATAAAACACATCATGGGTTATATGATGCCTCTTGTTTACATGCCATTTGTTTCATAAAATTGTATAACATGAAAAAATGGTTCCAAATTGTCTGCCTTATCCTTTTAATATTTTGTTTTATTTTTTAATTATTGGAAAAATTATTTTGTAATACTATTTAATGAAGTAAATAAAAATTTGAATTTAATATGTTTTAAAAATATTTTTTATTAATTATTTTGTAAATAATTATATTAAGTGGAAGGTATAAAATTGTTTTCCTTGAAACACTAATTGTGTATTAGTTTTGAAATGGTTATTTACAACGTTTTTCATCGAAATATATATGGTTTCATTTTGAAATTATTTTAGAAAACCTTGTAGAATATTTCTCACGTAAATTAGTTTTTTGATGGGTCTTTTAAAATAAGGGTTTTAGTGTGTATTTTAAAGTGTGAATTTAAAAGAGTATTTTTTAAAAATATGTAATGTTAGCAGAATATTATGTTGAACTGGTTGTTTTCATTTGATAAAAAATTAAAAATGAGTTTCAATAACACATGTGATGTGTTTTTGTTATATTTAATTAATTAATTAATATTTTTACTAAAATATTATATTTAAACCCGACATGATTAGTATTTAACTTGATAGCGACTAATCCATTTCATTGAGTGTTGGAAGCTGACTAAGTTCTTATATTCTAATTCATATATTATTGTATACATTTTGTGTTATTAACTATTCATCATACCGCTTATTGAGTGTTTATCTATTATGGTCAGTTTCAATTTCATTGTATTTTCCATGTTGTTTTATTTATGTGGTAATGTAGGTCCTCCATTTACTTTTCCTAGAATATGAAATGTGTTACCCTTTATTTGGTTAATATTTTACAATAAGGAATTTATATATTTCTATCGATGATGGGTAACTATATTATATAGTATGTTTTTAAAATATATATGTGGCGAATATGTTCTATCAAGGAGTGGGATATTGGAGGGTCAATGAGGTTTTTATTGTTTTGTACACATTACTAATATCCTAGTTTTTATATAAGTATATAGTTTTGTTTATTTTTCACTACTATTTACATCCAGGGTATAGATTGTTCAAGCCAACATTTTATTATATCACAAATATTATATTTTAATCCTATTATTGGGAAAAACTATTTCATGATTGTTCATATGATTTCCAGTGACTAGTTACGAGACCTTGAGGACTGGGAATGGACTATGGGCCTTTGGTGGGCTAGTTTGGTCACCCATCATAGGGATAACATAGAACGGTTAATTATATATATTTCTATAAAATCCATTTTGTATACCTCTATCTGTTTTTTATCTATATATTAATTTATTATCTATTTCTTCTCTGATTAAATCTCCTCCATCTAATTTACATTTTTTCAGGTATTTAAAAACGCTATTAGAAACTCATAGAAATAATTCATTAGTGATTCCTCATACTGAACACATAAATAATGTTATATTAAATTGTAACAAATCCCCATTATATAGATGTTCATTAATAATTTGATGAATAATCAGAAAACTTTCCCCCTCATCCAAATTCCAAAAAATGATTACTGCATGTAATTTTATTTTTTAATACCTTTTAAATATTATTGATCATTCATGAATACCACTAAATAATATTGAAATATTCCTTTTCATTAAATTTTTAAAAACAAATGTAATGTATTTACTTTTAACATTTTTATGCTAAAAATGATAATAATATTTTATGATCTTATTATCTTCATCATTGTATGAACTTTACATAGTTTTTGTAACATTAATGGAATTCCTTGGTCCTGTGTATTTATATCTAATAACATTATAAGTAATTATATGTCTATTTATACACCTTCATGATTATATTTTCATAAGATATCCCATGTTTCCATCATCTGATTAACCATTAAACTAATTCCCCTTATTAAGAAACCTCACTCTTCTATGATCATATTATGTGTTTCAGATTACATGTCATTTCTTTATTAATTATTTTGTCTGGTGCCTCACAGCATTATCAAAAACATTTTAAAACCTTTTCTATTATCAGTTATTTAGAAAATATATCAATTGTATGTATTTATAACATTTCATCTTGTTGGATTTTTGATATATATATTTTATAGTATGTAAACCATTACATCATCGATGATGACTCAATTTGGTAATCTGTTCAACTTTTCACCATTTAATAGATTTTAAAAACTATAATCCATCAATTTTACAAAATATTCATACATTGAATAATTTATGATACATTATAGAACTTCATTATCTTATTATAACCTTAATCAATATTCTATCTGATCACAAAAATCATAAATTTCTATCATAATCATTTTATAATAACTTATTCAACATTAATAACATGGTTCACAATATTATAATATATTAACACACTTTTTATTTATTTAAATATACTTATCACTATGAAATTATTATTTCAAACATAAACTATGATCCATAAAATATCATTGTCCTGTTTATTGAATCTAAACACATGTGTCTAAAAATCATCATCTTTTTTTTTCAAATAATTATATTTTTTGTAACCTTTGGTTTGTACATATAAAATTATGTTCTACATCATGAAGCATAAAAACTAAAAAATTATTCATCAACTAAGTTCTCATTGATTCTATATTTTCATACAAACTGACACTTGGATCATGATAAATTGTAGGATGTTTGGTATGTGAACAATGAAAAAAAATCATGTTACTCCCTTAATATACAATATTATTGCCAATAAAAAATTTTCCTACAACGTATTTAACAAATCTTATTTTGAAATAATATTCAATAACATTTTAATAACACTCTATATATTCATTTTATTATATTCTCAGAAAAAATGATTAAAAAATTCACCTAGTACTATAATGGACTCTAAAATCATCAAGGATCATCATAAAACTCTTATAGTAGTCCAAGGAATATTAAATCATGGTTATAAGTGTCCTTCCCTCAATAACATAACATATATTTCTAAAGGTTATACCATGATATCCTTTTATGAATATCCTCCCAATTGAATAAAAAATTGACACTTGATTTCCTCTATATATTAACTATTACTGATTCGTTCCCTATATCTCCAAACATATAAACATTGAAGCTACACCTAATGATTTATAATTTTGATAATCAGCCTTACATTTTTACCCTCATGGTGAATATATACTAGAAATCATTTAACATTCAATTTAGAGATCACGTTATACAGATCATCCTCACTGAAATTCGAAAAAACAGGACTAACCACCTCATTATGAAATCAATGGATGTTTTTGCCGTATCAAAATGATTAATCTAGAAATTTGTCCTTTCCTTAAACAACATATCAATATCATTTAAAAATTAAGTACCTCCCTATGTAAATGAATATTATTTTTCATGGGTTCATATTAAGAAAATATTGTATAGAAATTTCCACTATAATAAATAAAAAACCCAACATGATAGTTTTCCCAATAATGGAAATAAGTAGATTAGAAATAATTGTGGCCCTTATAGTGTAAATCGATCCAATAACAATAGATTTTCTCCCTAAGGATTATATTGTGAAGGTTCTCTCATGAAAAACTGCATAGAAAAAATGGAGTTCCTCCAATAAATGGTGAATAATGAATCAACCATGGTGGTCCACCCCATGATGAATTTTATAGAGGCCCATGACACTGTGAGCCATTTTCATATCCTGATTTTCCTACCTATGTCCAGGGAAAAAATATCCCCATTTTGAGAGGAGATAAAAAAATATAGGATACCAACATTAAGAAACACATCATTAATTAGTAAATTCATAGAAAATTTGTATGAAAATTGAGAAAATGATCATCATTTCCATGTCCCCAAGACCATTATAATTTGGACGTGACATGGAAGGTTTAGAATGATACCTCTATTACAATATTATATTGGTGATATTACCATTATTTTCCAAACATTTATAAGAAAAACATTCATGGATTTCATAAAACACCACCTTCCAATAGATCGAATTCGATAAACATATAATAATTGTCATGTTGTGGCCCATGAACACTCATTAATATGAAAATTATTAAAAAAATAATTGAAAATTCACACAATACCCATGTTACAAGTTATGGAAGAATTGATATAATTTCAAAAATATATAACTATCATATAGGTGTATGCTATTAATTTCCAGGAATTGGATGTACTTTGAATCCCTTGAAAAATGGCCAGACGTTACATAGTTTAAAATTGCAAATTATTGCAGTATATTGTTTTTTTCAATAAATCATGTATCATTAGTTTAAAATTGCTTCACTGATTAGTTTTTTATATTCCATTTAACATGAATATGATATGGTGGTATGAATCTAGACATCTATGTTTCACTCTAGTGAAAATCCAAAAAAGATCACAAGGAAATATATATTCAAATTCTCTTGCATAAGGGAATGTATCATGGCTTGGATATAAATATTCTTGTTGGTATATAAAATGAAATAACATAATGCAGAATTCATAAAAGATGAATACTTTATAGAAGGAAACCATTGAATTGATATTTCAATAGGATATGGGGAAAGAAAAACAAACAACTTATTTTATAAAAATAAGTCATAGAATTTTATTTCATAACTTTATAAAAAGAACAAATTCTAGATGTAATCAAATATTTCATCTTAAGCTACAATTAAATCTTATAATTACATTATTTTCAAGACAACATTACCAACAACATTAAAACTGCAATCCCAAACCATGATTCTAGTTCATGTTTTACCTCCACAATGATCCATGAGTCATCAAATTCATAATAAATTCACTACATGGTGGTATTTGAGAAACTACATCTTAGTATAATATGGTATGTGAAATTTTTACCTCCCCCACCTTTGAGATATTTAATATATCGAAAACCCAGAGAACCTTGGTTTGATGATCCATTGTTCCCCCCATCATTTATCGTTTCTCTATCCTCATCATATGTTACATAATTTAAATCCATTAATAAATAAAATCATATTACATGCCAAAAACCACTACATAGAGAGAATTAAGGTATATATGCTATATCTAAAAATGGGATAATACAAAAATAGAAATCAAGATGATAATTCCCAATAACCATAAAATATATAACAATATTTAAGAATAAACATACTAATCTATAAATGAAAAATATTTTTTCCAACTATATGTATCAACTTGTTGAATGTTGTTAGCATCAATCACATAGATAACATAGATTTGTGTACTAATTCCTAAAAATATAGATTAGATAAAAGTATTTAAAATTTTTCACAATAAAACTCTAGAAGAGGTCATTCATATCTTTAATTATTGCTTGAGTCTCGTCATTGTACAAATTGAGGTCCTATATAAACAATCTCTCTAATCATAGTGTCCAAGAATTCATATGAAATCCCTCCTATTGGGTAAAAAACTCTGAAATTTCAACAAAATTTCCCCATGTCCTCTAAATTTTATTGGCAACAATTGGAAAAGATAGGTTGACCATATAATGATCCAACCACTACATCCACTCAAGCACACATGAAGTAGATAGTTAAACTAGAACACATTCATTTCATTAATTAAATTTCTTCTCTGTTGAAATTTATATAGGGCAGACATTCATTAGTGTATTCAATGTGGAAATATTATCCTACCTGGGTTAACTTGAATAATCATCCTCATATATCTGGAAGTCCAACATTCTTGATACTAAATGGAAACATGATCTATAGAAGAACTTAAAAATATTGTGATTCTATGTATCTTCATGACGTGAATTCCAAAGTAAAAGTTATAAAAAAACTGGAGGTGTTTTTTGAAACTTTTCAAAGGACAGTAGTTTTCCTAGGACACCATTTTATTAGTATGTTCATTCACCAATTAGAAATAAAATTAATGTTATTTTCGTTAATAATTATCTCTATGATGATAATTGTTTTAAAAAAAAATTAATATTGATGATAATATTCCAATTAGAATTTTTATCACTACATTAAATTTGTAAAAAGAGTGATATATTCTATTCCAATGTACCTTCCTCAAGATTAATTATTTTATATATACATAGAAAAATATAAAATAAATGTTTATGATGATTCTCATTCGATTGAAGTATCTTGTTAGATTCTAAGAGTATATTATATTAGAAAAAACATGTTGATTTAGTCAAGTGTGTAAAATTCAACACTGTCAAATCCAGAAACACGATGACTGAAATATAGTAAATATTATAAATAAACAATCATTATTAAACCAAAATTGATTAAAAATAAAAAACAATAGATATATCATTATAAAGTGTTGCATCCTCTATAAAAAAGAAACAGAAATCCCCACATAAATATGGAAATAATGGGATATTTAAATTCAATATAAAAAGGGATATAATAATTTTTATTATATTGAAAAGTTGTAGTTTATGGGACTTCTCATCACCTATATATGGAATAGTATTGTTTAATTAATAGAGATCGAGAGGCCCAAAAAAGCCAGTCTGGTTGGTTTTTTCAAATCTCAAGCCCTTCCCTCAAATGTCGGGGAATAATATCCATTAATTATTTATTTAAAAACTCATACTGTATAATATGAATGACTCCAAAAAAGTAAATTTTTCCAAAACAATGTATTAGTTTATCTATGTATCTATTAATCCCTTACATGAATAAAAAGATTTGAAAGTGTTCTCAAGAAGGATTCCAAAAAAAAATTTCTTTACTGACCTGAATATTTTTTAACTCAGAACTTGATATCAAAGGGGAATGATTGAATCAATAAATTGAAAAACAAATTTCCTATATATTTGTCTATGTGATATATTAATCATAATAATCTACTAAGATTCAAAATAATGGATGTTAAAAAAAATATGGTCTGCGAATGATATCATTCATGGGAAACCAAACTAGTGATGATTCTCCTATATATATTAGATTTATTACATGGAGGATGATGACTATTGAACCAAATTAAAATTTAATTTGATTATTATTTTCTACATGAATCTATTAATTTAATTAAATTTTTAAATCTTTTATTAATAAAAATTAATCATATGAATATGAATACCCCATTAATATTCATAACAGTCTATAAAAGTCATGGAAGAAGAAGTCCTCACAGATATAAATGATTAGGTTTAATTTTTTCAGAATCTAATTAAAACAAATTGCTTACATATAATAGAATTAATGAAATCCTTGGTAATATTTGTTTGATATTAAATCCTATAATGTGTGTTCTAACTCAATCATAAAACTATAAATGTTATAATAAAAATTTTAATTGATTAACCTCTAGATGTAGGGAATTTAGTAGAAACAAATCCATATAGATCAAAGACACCCCAAATTTATGTCAATGGATGGAGTATCTGAAATAATCATATTATTACCCTAAGCCTCTATATTTATTGAATCTATATAGTGGAATCAATAGGATATTGGATCAATAATAATATATTTTAAATGAGATCTCTATCATCCTAGAAAGAATTAAAATCTAATAATACATAAAAAACTCAAAAAAAATTAAAGAATCATTTATATTGGCTATTTCACATACTCAATAATTCATAATAGGTAATTTTCCATCTTAAATACCCCCACCCAAAAAATGGATCCACTATGTATTACATGGGAATTTCAGTTAACAAATATTGGAAAAATAATTTGAATATGAACATTGAGTAATTATATATATAATGTGATAAAATAAACATTTCTTATGCCTTGAAAAATAAATTTTTAATATTTTATTTCTTCATGAACCAAAAAATTTTATTTTAGGAATCAATGAAGCTAAATTATCTCATTAATGTATAAAAATTCAATGGAATGATAAGAGTTAGTGTATATAACTAAGAGAAATTATGCTGAGAATCAAATTTTTATATATTGATTCATACACCAATTTAATAATGGTATAACATGGGAAAAAATTAATTTTAACTTTGGTATGTCCTTAGGTACACATACACTCAATAATTTCCTTTTCATTTCACGAATTATGAAAATACATTAGTGATGGGAGTTCTATGGTATTATACAGTGATAGCTCCCTTTTTGAGGCATTTTAGTCACATTTCAGTGATACAATTTATAAAATATTGGATGGTATTTTCCATACCGCCCCTCAAATTACCCACATAACTGGTACCTAAATCAGTTCACACAATTCCTAATGGGTGTTCATGATCCCTATGAGATGATGACTATCATTAGGGAATCATTTATATACACTACGGAAAAATTTCACCATAATATGAAATCAAGAAGAAAAATATGTGAATATAATACTAATATAACTATTAGTATGATAAACACATAAAAAAAGATACAACCCAAAATAAGATAGTTACATGTCTCAAAATTGAATTTTTATCCAAGTCATTAGATAAAATAATCAAACCATCATCACTATAATATCGATATAACATGTTTATTACATACATTATTATACAACACCAGCTACTGAAGTCCGTTAAATAAAAAATCATCTACTACATCCAAGTGGTACCTTTCCTTTTCCTAGACCTGGCATAATAAAGTCCACAAACACTGAAAGGTGAAGGTATTGTGTGAGGGAAAATAGTGCAACAAGATCTCACCAAAAATTCTATAAGTAATTGAAAACTAATAAATAATATTTTCTAAATTATAAATAAATCATGGCATTAAAATCATTTCACATAAAATTTCAAACAATTATTTAAAAAAATCAATGTCTACTAAAAAATAGTTACACAATATGTAAGAAAATTAATGCATCATTTACATATAAGGAATGAAAAATACTTTTTGTAAAACCATTCATGAATAAAAATTTCTATCAATCAATGGATTGTACTAATAATTGTAAATTGTTGAAACATGAATATAAACCTTGGGGATTAGTTGTGTTATCTCACGATGTTCCATATAGTCTTTATGAAATATAGATCTAAATGTTCCCAGACATCCCTCTACTAAAACCATGGGGGAATAAAAATACATTCCTAATCATTATTCCATACCCTCAATATATCCTAGTTTCATTATCCATATTAGTCCTCAATAGATAATATTTTTTACCATTGATGTATACCATCTTGTTAACTAACCAGGATCTCATGCGAGTCGAGATAAATAAAACATATATAGTGATATAATTAATTTCAATCAATATCATTCTTCTCAAATTACCATTTCAATTGCCTCCAAATTGTTGTTTCGAAACACTAAATTTTTTCCAAAAAAACATAAAATCTATTTTTACAAAAACTCGGGATTTTTTTTTTCAAATCATCTCATTTCATATGATAGAAAATTTAATTTTTTTCATCTCATAAATCTTAACCTCAAAATAATTTTTTAAAATAACAATTGTTTTTTTCAAAATCAAAACATAATTTTCAAAATCCATTTTCAAGGTTTTATATCAATCATGACATTAAATTTAAAATGACTTTTCAGTAGACATAATTTAATGATTTGAATAATAATGGAAAATAATTTACATTAAATAAAAATAAAATGATTGAATAAATGCACTCATGTGTCCCACCATTCAAGAGTTGAGGGATAAAATATTCAAATAAAAAACCAAGAATCATAATTAAAAAATTCATGATCTATATCATTTAATTATATATGGATCCACCACTCTCAATGAGTGAGAGAGATGGAAGGAAATGATATTCCACAATCTTATTAAGAATACACTTATCAGAGAAGATCTGACGAATCAAAAGATGCTTATATCATTGAATAATAAATGACTTGGAAAACATTATCCCGTAAATAGTCTCTATTGTGATTATGGTTCAATAAAATTTGATGGAGATTTTTATGAATTGATGTTATGATTAAAACATAGACTATTATGAAATTATGATTCAGATTATCTGCCTTGTCACAATCAATGCTTATCAACCAGTTTCTACTAGCTAGATGATGGATTATAGGAGATCATTTTGTACTAGTATTTTACCACCATATGGTAAATGGTCCAATAATAATACATGTCTCACTGGTCAGTGGAATCCCACTGGTAGGCCACTATTGTTCTTATATCAGCTATTTACTTCTAGTCATACACTAGATGGACAATGACCCTCACCAGCTTGTCGATGGACCTCCTATTTCCACTAAGGATCTATGATAATATTCAATCCAATGATAAATCTCTCATCTATCTTCCAGATACACAAAATAAGATCAACTATATGGTTTCATTCCTTTTTTATTTCATAAACCATTCATTACATGGTTCATCATTTATCAATACAATGGATATTTTCATGTTTAGTAGTTGTATTTTATAAACATAATTAACGAATAAAAAAATAAACATTCATATAATCCACATGAACAACTTATTTATAGGTTTTTAATATGGTAAATACATTTTATGTTATATCATTTGTACATACATAGATGAGATGTGTGACAAAAAAACTATAAAGGGACTATAAAATTAATATACATAGCATGTGACTACAAGGAAAACCAATAATGCATGATCATATGAGAATGGAGAATATCATAAAAGATATAATAATAAAAATCACATGGAAATATGGTTACGAAATAAAAATGATTCGTTCATAATTATATCGGCATGGTTTATAACTAGGGTGTCATAAATCATAATTACCAAGGTTATTCAACAAGGAATCATAAATCATGTAATCTGTTAAGATTAATTTCTTAGACAATTTTTTTAGAGCACTATCAGGATACTCCATTGATATTATTAATAAACCTTTTCCTCAAATATGATAATATGATGTTTCATCAACATTCCTTGGAAAATAATGATTTGGATTCATATAAAATTAAAGACTACATGACTGCTTAAAGAATTGAACAATACATCAATTTTATCCCACAAAAATGGAATGTGGGATTCATACATTTAAATCAAAAAAATAAATATACTATTTTTTCATACAGGTGAATACCCACTTTAAATGAAGTGGTTTTGGTAATGAAAATCTTTGTAATCTATCACGTTAAATATATAAAATCATTAAATGAATTCGGAATCATGACGATATAAAAACATGGATTAGTGGGAGGTAATAAATAGAAGGAATGATTCTTACCATCAGTTAAAACTATTTTTTTTACTAAATTTAAGATCAAAATGTTATTTTAATTGAATGTAATTAAATATTTAGAGACATACCGAAATGAGGCACATTCTTAAAAAAGGGTGATAGAGGAGGACTCCCTCACCTTCACTATTTGATTCCAAAATCATTAGGGTGGAATATTTAGTCATCGAGGATACCTTTGAGGAAATATATGGGAAATAAAATGACCATAAATTCATGTATTATGGATTTAGAGTCGATAAGAACGGGGAATGAGTTATATTTATACTTGAAGAGGGGTCAGTTTTAATGCATTAGATGTTGGGTTTTTATTAAATAGGCTTACAACATGTGGGTGAAATGAATTAAAACCAATTATTTTTACGAATAAATTTTGATATAGTTTATTTGAATGTTTATGTCCTTCCAAAATAGAAAACATACTATCTAATTGACCCATTTATGGAACAAAAATGTAAAATTAAAAAAATTTGAAACATTAAATCTCATTTTTCCATAAGATGAAGTATAAAAATATAAATATAAATTAATATTTATAAATAATTTTTATACTAATTGTTGGAACCTCTTTGATATTGTGGCTATCATAATAAAAAATCATGTAATTCTAAAAATTATATTATTTCATGCCATCTAATATCTATAAGTAAATCGATCATGTCATATAGTAAATTACATTTCAGTAACTCAATAAACCATTTTATTATGCTCCAATATGTTTACAAGTGTATATTTACTTGTATCATGGCATGTCACTTAATCTACTAATGTTCTATGTAAGGCAGACACTTCATATATTTCTCATAGTCCCTGGCACTGATAGTTCAATCGACACACATATTTTCAACACAACAATGTTTTACACACCAATGTTCTTCAAACTGATGTTCGAAACACTGATTTTCGACACAGTGATGTTCGACACACCGATGTTCCATTCATTGTTGTTCGACACACTGATGTTCACAACACCGATGTTTGACACACCGATGTTCGACACACCGATGTTCAACACACCAATGTTTGACACACCGATGTTTTACACACCGATGATTGACACACCATTGTTCAACACATAGATGCTAATACACCGAATCTGATAGACCGATGATGTTAGACTGATGACAGACCGATTATGATAGTCCGATGACAGACTGATGACAGACCGATGATGAAAGACAGATGAAAATGGATCACCAATACATTTGACTCCTCGATATTCATAAATAATTGCTTCATATTTAACAATTCAAATTTATTTCTTACAGTCATTTTTAGTCAAATTACTATTTCAGAAATTATTTATTGTTGTCTGTAGGACTATCCGTAGACAGTATGAGATACATGCACATGGGGATATATTAATTCCTACTAGACAATGAAGTATAAAAGGATTACAAGGTCATCCTTAAAAGGATGGAGCTCGCAAAAAATGGCAGACTGTGTGAATGTACGAAACATTGAAAATAGAATAACATGAAACATTAATACACAAGAAGTTTAATATTACAAGAAAAAACATTGTGTTTCTCTATGAACATCCTAACATTGAAAAGTTGAATATTTTCACCCTTTGATGCCGGGGTACATATTCTACGGTCCTCTTTTCCGAATCCAACTTACATAATAGGAATAAAATAGAATTTTCACTATTTCCATTGTGTTCAGAGCTTTACTGCACATCGCAATGTTATTTCTAAACTATATTCCTCTTTTAAAACTATGTTGTGATCTTATGTCTACTTTTTTAGTAGTGTGTTTACTATTTTATTCACACACACTGTCTCCTGAGCATAACTAAATGAAACAAAAATATCCTCACACTCAATCTGATTTTACTCTTGTATCCTGTAACACCCCAACCCCAGTTTCCAAGAATCAGTGCATTATTATATATCATTGGCATGATACAATGAATAATGTATTGAATAATTGATTAGTATAGTAACCATTAATGTACTAGATACAAACATAAGTCTTACATTACATAATGAAATAAAAAAAACATTGTATCCCCTTTGGAAACTCTTATATCCCTTATCATATTTTTATAGGTTAATCACAATATAAATCTTTGCATCCTGGAAAAAAGTAAAACATAAGAAAGGGTGAGATCAGATTCTCAATAGGGATAACAATATAGCATAAAATATCATAAATAATAACAAACATTTAAGGAAATGTTTAAGACCAGAGCATAAGCCTTTAAAACAGAACATTTTCCATAATATTTCCATCAAAATTAAAATAATGGAATGTTGTTTTTCACATGGATATTCTACTATATAAATAATGACATGCAATATCAATATCCAATTTTATAATGATGGAATGCATAATTAAAGGCTTTATAACCGCATAGTGAAGGCCTCGTGCCAAAACTACAAATAAGATTTTGTGAAAGCATTGTTCTAAGATAGTAGTTTGTCTCATGAAACCTACCGATGCATCGAGAATCTATAGCGGGCTCCACCCATCACTTAATACATCCAATGCATTTAACATATGAAATGTTTTAAACATAACATAATCATTCATATTAAAACTAGCGTATGAAATGTCAATACATTATCCATAAACCATGAATGGTATAAAAATAACACATACACAGTAAAAAAATATCACAAAACCATCAGTACGGTATGTGAGATTTGTATCATAATAAATCAACCTCAATCAAGAATAATATCCCGTAAATGATGTTGACATAATTGAAAATGATTAGTAAAAATCCTTGAGGAAAATATCCCTTTTCCATGAAAATATTTAAAAGTATAACTATTTATCAAGAAGCTATTTTAAATAGATTATTGAATCAAAGTGTGCCAGACTACATTGAAAATTATAAAATAAATTTCATTTTTATAAAATTTGTGAATTTATAATTAAAACCTTAAAACCATTCTCAAAACATGGAAATTAATGAGAATTATTTATAAGAATAAATTTTTTAAACATTTATAATGATATTTTAGTTAGAGTTACTAACCAAATGATAGTCGCTTGAATACAAAAATAATTTATGTAATAGAAAATTAATAATATATTTTGAATAAAGGGATTCATGATATTCTATGTCAAATTATAGTATATACACAAAATGAAAGTGAATTAGAGCATAACAACAAATAATTCTAATGGAATGTATGTTGAGATGAATTCTATTACAAAGATCTTCTAATTAGGTTTAGGATAATTTAATGACATAATTATGTGTTACATATATAAATACACTCAATACGATTGTATATTCAGTACAAATAAATTAGAGGACATTCACACATATTCTTGTAAAAAACAACAATAATGGCATGGATGTTTACCTCAATGAATAGAAATTGAGTTAAAATTACTCTTATCAAGTTTATATCGATGACTTAGTAATTTATAAATAGAGTGATTATGTGTATAAAAAGTAAATCCACACAATGAGAAGTGGAAATTACTATATAATTAAAAAAATAGTGATTTCACATTTAATATTGGGTTAATGTAATCAATGATGTTTTTGTAAAATCAAATGAGTGGAATTTTAAATTTGAAATTCACCTACCGATTTGGTAACTTACGAAACATACACCCCCTGAAATAATTATAATCAATTGATGATGTAATTACCCATAAATTAAGCTATATTACACAAAAAAACAATCATGGGTATTACATACACCACAAACAAAGTTAACAGTGGAAAATATAGCATGAATCTCATGAGAATAAAAGTGAGATGAAAACCCCTTACCTTGTATTTTTACTTAGTTTAAGGTAGGTTAAACTCTTTTATAATTTTTTAATATTTTTTATTAAATTAATAAAGAACCAACTACATAATTATGATATCATATATGATCTTCTAATAATTCTTTGTTAGTAATATTTCAGTAGTATCATCATTTCGGGTGTTAACTAATTCGTTTTCCTTTAAATGCATGGTACTATAATCCATGATTGTTTTGGATATGATGTATTTTATTCATATACAGAATGATATTATGTTAATAAACATTATTTATAATCATAAAATGGAAATTATTCTTCAATGAATATAATGGGGAATGAATCTCATCGCGTTCGTGGAGACGGTAATCCGTACGTACGCACAAGTGACAATATCATTATATTAATAGTGAAATCATGTTTAATTGGATGTTATATCATATATATAGAATCATTATTGTGTTATATTTAATAATAAAATCATTTATAAACATTATTTACCCATCCAAATAATTAAGTGTATGAATAACGAACTACACCACGACGTGGAGACAGTAAGTCGTACGTACGCACGTATGATGACATTGTCATTTATAGAATGGATAGAATAAAAAATATGATTGTACCATATCTATAATAACATAACAGTATGTATAAGGTACTAGTGTTATTATTTTCGTAAGGAAACAAAAAGAAAGATGATGTGGAAGAAGAAAATAAATTGATAGAGGGTGGTGAAATTATTAAGTCTTCCTTGAGTGTTTCTTTTTGAGTTGATCAAAAGGGCTCCATAGGATGACTTTCTGATAAATGTAAGTACACTATAATGATTTTATAGAAGTTTTTAGGATTTTTGGGAATGTTTTGGCAGAGCGAAATGGCTATGGAGGTATGAAATTAATAGAAGGGGAAGTAACATTTTATCAGAGAGGTGAGGGTCACTTTAGGAAAACATTGAAATATTATTTTATAATAACATCATTTACAGTTTCTAATGGCTCCAAAATCATTTCATTCAATACTAAGGTGTATATGGTTCGAAAAAAATTCATCCAATAGGTTTTAGACAAGTTTAGTCTACCATTTTAACCTTATCATTGAGATTTAACTCTTAGATAAATAGTTTAACTTTTATAGTGTCTTCCTGTATTCTTACACTACTTGGTTTATAAAAATACTCTAAACATCCAAGTGAACCTCATGTGTATCATTAAATGAAATATATAATATTATTTAAGCCCTTTGGAAAAGCCTTATATTTTTTGGAATATTATATCAACCAATAATATAGTATTTGTTTCAAAAACTCATTTATGTCGATCTTTACATTATATAGTACTTGGTTTTTGTGAAAATCATTATAGAATGATAACTTTGAAAAAAAATTATTTAAGAAACCCTAACATGTCATATTAACCTATAAAATTAGTTTAATTTATCTATGGTCTCAAATTTATTTATTTGGATATTTATAAAATCAATTATTTTAATAATTCATGTATAAGTTAATTATTGCATCATCACTATGTCAAAAATAAATTTATTTATGTAATGTATTAAAATTATAAATAAAATACTATTATGAAGGAAATAATTTTATCATTTTAACTAATATTTATATTATAATTTATCTTATGTATAAACTAATATTAAAAATTGTTAATTATTAAATGTTGAATTTAACTCTTTTAACTATTATTTAAATAAAGAAATAATAAATGTTCTAATCTATTTCAAGTGGAAAAAATAGGATCATTTTTTATAAGGCTGTTTTTGCTATAATTAAATTTATCCAATATAATTAGGGCTTGTGTTATGGTAAGTATAGTATCATTTTTACATTTAATTAACTTATTTTCTTTTAAACGCGGATAGTAAAATTCAAAAGTTACTATTCACAAAAAATACTATCATCTTTTTAAAAAACATTCTATTTACTGATGTCAACTGTGTCTATTGGATTTTTTAAATTCAACTCACAAAATAAGTAAGATTATGTTTTATGAAAATTAGCAAATGCATCTTGAAGGGTGGTTAAAGATGGTAAAAAGTTCAATAAAATTTTATACAGTTAATTTTATTTAAAAAGGACTAAAATTAATTACATTGAACAGATATAAGTATTATATATATACTTGTACATAAAAAATATTTAAATAAATTAAATAATTATTTAAATAAAAATTCGATTTTAAACTATAACGCAGTGTTTTTCACAAATAATAAAAAATTTAATGTTTTCAGAAAAATACCAAAAAATCACCCTAAGAAAATTTTGATACATAAAATTCAAAAAGTAATTATATATTACCAAATTCAAAACATATAATTTTAATAAATTAATTTTAAATTCATTCCCATTGTTAAAACCGAAAAACTAGTTTTAAAAAGGTAAAAACTACAAAAAGATTGAAATGTGTTTATATCGAATTTAAATGTAAAATTACAAATTATGACCTAAATTGTATTAAATGATAAAAATATAATTTAATTATACTTCCAAACCATTAAAATTCATATTTTAACTCTATAAATTATTTTGACTAAAGAAGTTGTTTTCAATTAAAATTTAGTATTTCTCAGAATTCATCAAAATATGAAAGTTATCAAAAAATTACCATAAATTTATTCAAAATAAATTTTTATGTCCCGATTATAAAGATGAATTTAATTTCATTAAATTTAATACATTAAAGATTCAAATATTGGTTTTTCCAAAGGGTTTTCCATTAGAAGGTGGTAAAATAGAATTTTTGAAAAAACACTTCTTTTAACTAAAAAAATGAATCTGTTTTTAAATTATGTCTAAGAAACACATAATATAGATTATAAAATTATTTGGAATATATAAAATTCAAAATTTAGTGAATATTATTCATAAACATTTTTGAACAACTAGATTGTAATGTTGTAGGGTGCTCAAAATGGGGTTGCATATTGCACAAAAAATTGAATTACTTTAATAAAAATAACATAATATGAAATCTTGGGGTGTTACATTCTTCCCCCTTTTGTAAATTCCCTCCTCGCAATTTTAAAATTGGGCTTCGGAACTTCACTGAATGACCCACATCAGAAAGAGTCAATAAAACTATCACTTTAAAACAATGAAAAAGAAGTACAAAGGTCATCCGAGATAACCCATTACAGATATCCATGTATAAAGAAATTGATATGGAAGATAAAATATGTGTCAATTTTTGATGGAGAGTGATAGAAAACATAATCAGAAGAAATTTAACAATGATAAAACCAAAAACATGGGATGCGATAAATATTCATTTGTTTCCGAGTAAAAAAAACTAAAGAGATAACATTTTTTATGTTCCATTTCATAATGTTAAGGAATTTATTTATGAGATTATCTAAGAACATAAAGATATATAATTATTTTTTATGTAGAGTTTTATCCTTTAATAAATTACTACCACTAACTCATCTTTTTTTTTCAAATGATGAGTATTGAAGATTATTTAGTCACACATAATGTGCTAGAATCAACTTCTAGAGAATAAAATGATCCAAAAAGGATAAACTATACATTTACATTGTCTTTAGATATTATCCAAAACAAAAAAATTAGTAAAAGATCAGATGATCCCCAAAAATGAAAATCCTTTAGAAAAAGGAATACTAATTTTAATTTCTAAAATTAATCCAACAATACCCAAGGTTTAATAAATACCATTCAATAAACAATTGTCCTTAAAATCCTTCAATATAATCTTAACTAATATTGAAACCCAAAACATAGAATAATTCGATTACGTAGTCTTCCATGTTAAATTTTATCTCAAATAACATTGAATACTCTAAAAGTCACAAATATATAGTAATTAGCCTAATACCATATTCATTATTGGATAATCATTTCAATAAGTAAACCAAATAGATATAAATCCATAATAAATATATAGAAAAAAATACACCATTACTCCTCAAATGAAATCTCATAGTATTCTATATTCTTTTGGCATATAGTATTTCCAACAGAGTGAATGTGTTCCAAAATACCATTTATCACTTAATCAACAAATCATTTTCCTATACTAAGGATATGCATTTGATAAGACATAAGATCCCAAATAAAATTATTATTGATCAATAAAATCATTTAACTAAAATGTAGTAGTCACTAACATGGGATTTCACATAGTCTAGTGGTTGGTGATAAATCCCAACTGCACTCTGGGTGTGGGTTTGATTCCCACAGCTTTTTCTGATGCGACGGGTTGTCACACAGTCTGTGTGTTTTCTATCTACAAAACATAGTTTTATAACATTCCCAATATGAGATAAATTCCTCAAAATAAACATATCATAATTTAACCAAAAATTTAATCTCATACCTCTCATTTTCATCCAAAAATTTAATAACATGTAATGGAATCACGTTCATGGATCATATAAATAAAAATGGTTATTTATAACTATATCAACAACAGAAAAGATATTTCTTCCTAAAATTGCATTTTCACATAACAAAATTCATGGTTACACATACAAGAAAAAATCATTCCAAAGTAATCCCCTTAAAAAAGATCACTAATACTTTTAAACATTTAAACATCCATTTATTTCCACATGTGTTCTTCCTTGACCAAGAGGTTATCCTATAGAATCCGACATTCACTTGAGTAATGACCATGTCCCCTACATTTACAGAAAATGACTATAAATTGATTCATGGGATCATTTATAGTTTCTTCCATAGTACTCTTCATTTTTTCTCAACAATTCTTTAATTAATGTGCTTCTTTCACACAGATAAATAATTTCATTGTTCCATTGAGACACTTCCCTAGGTTTCCCTTTCTAGATTTCCTGGAGGATGGAAATAGAGCTTCATTTTCTTCATGGTCTCCACTATAGGAGTTCTTAACATTCACCACTTTTCTCTTCTTTGTTGAGTCCATGAGTTTTTTAATATATATGTTATCAATCTTATATTTTGGAAAACTGATTCGTCATAAAGAAATTATATTTTATTACTATAAAAATTTTATTTCGTTTCTCAGTTACACCATAGTTCCCACCTTGTACATCATGTTCAATGTTACTATGAATTCCTTGGAATCCAAAAATAGAAAAACACAAGAATGAATAGTATGAGAAATAAAATTTTTTAGTTAAAATCATAACACCTTATCTTCAATCTGAAACACCTTATAATTAACCAAGGTTGTTTATTCTCATCTTATATTAAAATATTTCAAATTGGTTTGTCAACAAAATATGAATTATCCTAAGAATATTCCCTAGTAGTGTAGTAACTCGGAGTGTATCTTGGCCCTTTGATGTGTACTAGGATAATTTGGGTCAAGCTCAAAACTCCATGTCGGGGTTCTCAATCCTCGGTACATCTATGCTAGAGCCACCTCTACCTGATCATATTCAGATAGAGATGTATTTCATGGAAAAACTACATAATATTGAAATTACAAAAATATTGGGATGTTCTTCTATAATAATCCTCAATCTATATCTTAGGTTAGTGTTTCCTAATCATATTTTTTTTCTAAATCTAGCTTCCATGGTTTGTACTAAACTTCCTATGATACCAACTATAACGACTCAACCCTAGTGACCCCAAATTAGTGCATTATTACATAACATTTCCCATATAAAATGAATAATGTCTCTAAAGGCCGATCAGTTTAGTAGCCTTGGAATTACAACATACATACTTAAGTTTTAAATTACATAATGAAATAAAAAAACAACATTGGGTCCCCTTTGAACACTCTTATATCCCTTTTCATATTCCTATAGGTTAATCATTATATTCTTCTTTACATCCGAGGAAAAATAAAACATATGAAAGGGATGATATCAGATGCTCATTAAGGATAAAAATATTCCAGAAACTGTTATAAATACGAAAAAACATTTATGTAAATGTATAAGACTAGAACAAAATAATTTTAAACATAAATTTTTTCATAATATGCCCAAGAAAAATCAATTAATTCCACTTACAAATTCACATGGATATTCTAATCATTGAATAATCACATGAAATATCAATAACCAATTACATAATGGTGGAATTCATAATGAAAGACTTCATAACCAAATAGTCTGGGCCTCATGCCAAGACTACAAATAAGATTTTGTCAAGGCCTTGTGCCAAAAAATTAGTTTGTCTCATGATACCCACTAATGCATCAAGGAGATATAGTGGCCTCCACCCATCACATACATAGTCCAATGAAATCTTCACATGAAATGTTATAAATATAACATAAAAAATCCATATTAAAACTAGCATACGAAATATCAATACTTTATCCATAAACTATGAATGGTATAAAAATAACACATCCAATGTAAACATATCACAAAACCTTCTATATAGTAGGGAAGATATCTATCATAATAAATATACCTCGATCAAGAATAATATCCTGTAAAGGATTTTGACATAGTTGAAAATGATTAGTAAAAATCTTTGAGGGAAAAATCCTTTTTTCCTAAAAACAATTAAAAGTATCACTATTTATCAAGAAGCTGTTCAAAATAGATTTTTGAATAAAGTTTCCCATACCACATAGAAACTTTTAAACAAAATTTCAATTTCAAAAAATTAATGTTCATATAAATAATACCTTAAAACCATTTTTAAAACATGGACTTTAATGACAATGATTTATAAGAATAAATTTTTAATACATTTAAAATGTTGTTTTAGTTAGTTTTCCTAACTAAATGGGAGATGCTAGAATAAAAATAATTGAGGTAATAAAAACATTATAATAACATCAGAATAAAGTGAATCATGATATACTATGTCAATGTACAATATATACACCATATAAAATTGAATTGGTGCTTAAAAACGAAGAAGTCTCAATGAAATGTAAGTTGATATGAATTCCTGTATAAAGATCATATCCTAAGGTTAAGGATAAAAAAATGAAATAATTATGTGTGAAAAATATAAATACACATAATATGATTGAATATTTAGTGTAATTAAATCATAGGACGTTCACAGAAAATATTTTATAAACAATACCAATGAATTTGAAGTATAACTCAATGAATATAAATTCAGTTAAAATTACTCATATCAAGTTTATATCGATGGATTGAGAATTTATAAATGGAGTTATTATGTATATCTAAAGTATATCTACACAAATAGGAGTTAAAATTATTAAATAAGTAAATAAATAGTGATTTTACATATACTCTTGGAGTAAAGTAATCAATTTAGTTTGTGTAAAACCGAATGAGTGGAAATTGAAATATGAAATTCCCTTACCGATTTTGTAAAATATGAATCATACACCCCATGAAAGAAGGATAATAAAATGATTATTTAAATACAGACAAATTAAAGTATATTACACAAATAATACAGTCATGGGTAGTATATACACTACAAAAAAGTTAATAGTAAAAAACATAGCATGAATCACACGGGAATAAAAGTGAGATGAAAACTCCTTACCCTGTACATTTACATAGTATCAGATAGTTTAACATCATGTTTATTGGTTAAATCATTGTTATTTAATTTTTAAAGAACCAAATACATAAATTTAATATAATAAATGATATACTAATAATTCATTGTTAATTAAATTTTAGTTGTATCATCATTTCGGGTGTTAACTGTTTCGTTTTTCTTTATATTCTTGGTTTCGTAATCCATGATTGTTATGGATATGATTTATTTGATTCATATAGAAAATTATATTAAGTTCTTAAATATTCTTTTTAACCGGAAAATGTAAATTACTCTTGACTGATTACGATGGGGAATGAATCTCATCGCTTTCGTGGAGACAGTAATCCGTACATAAGCTCGAGCGACAATATCATTATATTGATTGTGAAATTGTATGTAATTGGATGGTATATCATAAATATAGAATAATTAACATGTTATATTTATTATTTAAATTATTTATACTCATTATTATACACATACAAATAATGAAGTGTTTGAATAACAAACTACACCATGATGTGGAGATTATAAGCTATACGTACGCACGTATGGTGACATTTTCATTTATAGAATGGATAGAATAATGAATATGGTTGTACCATATTTATAATAACATAACAGCATGTAAAAGTCACTGTTGATATTATTTTTTTATGTAAACAAAGAGAAAGAGGAAGTGGAAGAAGAAAAGAACTTGAAAGAGGGTGGTGAAATTATTACTTTATCCTTGGGTGTTTCTTTTTGAGTTGATCAAAAGGGCTCCATAGGTTGGCAATAATATCAATTTAAAAACTCTAGGGTTATTTTACGGATTTTGGGAGGATATTAGGGATGCGGTTGGCAAAGACAAATGGCTTTGGAGGTGTGAAATTAAGAGAATGGGAAGTACCCGTTTATAAGAGTGGTGATGGTCACTTTAGGAAAACTTTGAAATCTTATTTTTTAATAAAATCAGTTTAGGTCTATAATGGATCAATAATAATTTACATCTATGATAAGGTGGGAATGGGTCGAAAAAACCTCAACCAATAGGTTTTAGTTATGTTTTGGTTACCATTTTATCCTTATCATTTAGATTAAACTCTTAGTCAAATAGTTTAACTTTTATTGTGTCTTCATGTATTCTTACACTACATGGTTAATAAACAATCAATAAACATCCAAGAGAACCTAAAGTGGTTCATTAATGAAATGTATAGTATCATTCAACCCCTTTGGCCAAAAAATAGATTTTTATGAATATTATATGAACCTGTAATATTGATTTTTTTAAAAAAACTCATTTATATCAATTTTGACATTATTTAGTATTTGCTTTTTGTTAAAATCATAAAAGCATGATAACTTCGAAAAAAATAATTTAATCCACCCTAAAATGTCATATTAACCTATAAAATTTGTGGAGTTCCTCTAATGTCTCAAATTACATTTATTAGGATTTTGTAATATGAATTATTCTACTCTTTCATTAATAAGGAAATTACTACATCATCATTTTGTCATAAATAAATTTAATTATATAATTTATAACAATTATAAATAAAATACCATTTTTAGGAAATATTTCTATATTTCTAATGAATATTTTATTCAAATTTGTTTTATGTATAACCCTATATTAAAAGTGGTTAAGTTATTGAACTTTGAATTTAACTCTTTTAACTCTTCATTAAATAAAATAATAATAAATGTCATAATCTAATACAAGTGGATCAAATAGTATCTTATTTTATTCATAAGGATTTTTTGGTCAAATAAAAATTATCAAATAGAACTAGGACAAGTGTTATGGTAATTATAATATCATTTTTACCCTTAATTACCCTATTGACTTTTAACCGTGCTAAATAAAACTCAAAAGATACAATTCACAAAAAATTATTTTCATCTTAATGAACCAAATTTTACTTAATAATTTCAACCATGTCTCTCTAATTTTTGAAATTCAACTCACATAATTTATACAGTTATGTTTCATCAGAATTTTCAAATTCTCCACGAAGGTGTGTAAGAGTGGGTAAATAGTTCAATAAAATTTTATATATCTAGTTTTATTATAAAATGAATCCAATTTTTTACATTGAACATATATAGGTATTATATATATTATTTGACTTACATTAAATTTAAATAAAATCAATAATTATTTAAATAAAAAGGTGGTTCTTAACTATAATGCATTGTTTTTAACTATTCATAAAAAAATTAACGTTTTGTGAAAATTACCCCAAAATTTACCCTAAGATAATTTTGATATTAAAAATTAAAAAATGAATTCTATTTTAACACATTCAAAAAATGGAAGTTACAATAATTAATTTAAAAATAATTCATGTTTTCGAAACCGAAAACGGGTTCTTAAAAAGTAAAAACAATCAACAGATTGAAATTTTTTAATGTCAAATTTAAATGTGAAATTACTTTTAATGACCTACATGGTAATAAATGATAAAAATATAATCTAATTATACTTCCAAAAAATTCAAATGAATAATTTATCTATATAAATTATTTCTATTAAAACTTTTATTTTAAATTAAAAATTACTATTTTTCAGAATTCATCAAAATATTAAAGTTATCAGGAAAATAACAAAAATTTATTCAACATAAATTTCAATGTGCCAATTCTAATGAAGAATTTAATTTCATTAAATTAAATTTATAAAAGTTTAAATTTTTTTTTAAAAGGGTATGCTATTAGAAGGTGGTAAAATTGCATTATTTGAAAAATATTTCTTTTATCTGAAAAATTGAATTTTTTCTTATATTATGTCTAAGAAACACTTAATATAGATTCTAAATTTATATAGAATATATAAAATTCAATATTTAGTTAGTACTATTAATAACCGCTTTTGAACGACTAGTTTGGTAAGTTGTGGTGCGCTCCAACTCGTTGTAGCTTGTAGCACTAGATATTGAATTACATTAATGAAAATAAAATAATATGAAATCTTGGGGTGTTACATATCTCATGAAGAACTATAGAAGTGACCCTTTGTGGTCTATTTTTTATTTTTCCCACAAAAAACTATTCTAGAGCTTATGTGTGACCAGGACGGCCATGTGTGCTGCTTTGAACCAAGATCCATGGAGTGAATAATAAAATTTATTAATATAATCTTCTTGGTTCTTAGTGATCACCATGTAGAGATGACTATGTCTCATCTTGAGATTGAACCTCTTGTTAATATCAGCTTTGTTACTTGTTTTTTTGACTTAATCTGATCCGTGTTTAATTCATTTAATATTAAAAAAAAATTGAACATTGATAGTTATTTTTGCAAGTGTTTCTAAATTTTTTAATAAGTAGATTAGTTTCATAATATTGACGTATCATTAGATTTGGAAAACTGAGAACTAATCTATCATCTGAGAAATTAATTGACCATTCAAGACTTTTATAAATTCACTTCCAAGTGACTGTGATTATATATTAATTGGGGGATATTATTTTAAAGAAATTATTTTAACATAAAATTTTATATAAACTCAATTCACCCCTATCATGAGTGATCTTATCCGAATAAAATTGGTATCAAAGGAATTAAAATTATTGTCAGTTTTAAAATCTTGTCAACTGTGATTATAGTTCTTTTTTAATGATCCCCAAATTTCTGTTATTTTTAGTTTTTATCTCTTTGATAATCTTTTTAAAATATATATCACAGATAATATATTATAAGGGGATACTATCAATAGAAAAACTTTAATTAATGGAACTAACTATGGTCAGTAAAAGCTTAAAATGAAAATACATCTAGAATGCATGGGATTTGAAATTTTGACTTCTATTGAATGTAAATATAAAATTCCTGAAACTTCTAGAAACACTTGGGATGAACCTACCAAAAAATCCAATAACAATAATTTTAAAGAATTGAATGCTTTATACTATACACAATGAGATGAAGTGTTTAACTGTATCTCTTCTTTTAAAACTGCACATGAGATATGGTACACTGTTTATTTTTCTAAGAAGGGAACATCTAATGTCAATGAAATGTGATTAAATGCATATACTATTAAATATGTCAACTTCAGAATAAATCATTATGAGTCTATTTCTGAAATGTTTCTTAGGTTCAATGAAATAGTGAAAACGATGATTTATTTAGCAAGAGAAGTAACAACGAATTAGTGGATTATATGGATTATTCTATGATTACCATAAAGATGATGTGGGACATCTGTGTCTTTTGTGGAATTGAACTACATTGATAAGATGATAGTGAAAAAGTTGATTGGAAAATTAATGATCTATGAAGAGTAATTGATGTTAAATCATGAAGAGGATGAACAAAAACGAACGTCTGTAGCCTTTAAGACTACTACATCTAAATGTAATGATAAAAATAATTTTCAAGCTTCAATTAAATGTTTCAGTAATTAAGAATCAGCTTCAGATAGTGATGATGAAATGGTCGAGATGGATAGAATATTCATGAAATCTTATATGATAATGATATTTTTCAAAAATCCTTATTACACAGGAATGTATGATAACTAGGGAAATTGGAAAAAGAATTACAACAGAAATGATAAATCAGAAGAGATATTTTTCTAGGAATGTAAAATGAAAGGAAATGTCAAGGCATACATTTCGAAGATGAAATACATGAAAAATTTGAAAATTAAGATATAAAGTATAAGAAAGCAATGAGGGCCACCTGGAGTGCCCTAGAGGACAACTCTAGTTAAACTGCTCGTTCTAAAAATCTTAAAGTTGATATGGCTAATATGCGTTTTATGACAATCACAACTGAGGTAACCTTAGACTCTCCTATAATTAATTCTTGTTATTCTAAAATTGAGTCTATAAATTTGACAAAAAATAAATTATTATAATATTATAACATTCTATAAGAAACATGTAATGAGTTGAAAGTTAAGTATAAATCTTTGAATAAATTGCATGCTCTTACTGTGACTGTTAAATCTGAACACAGAACTGAAAAAGAGAAAAATGATCAACTGCTCATGGAGAACAATGAGTTAAACATGTCAAATGATAAATTGATTATAAAATTAGAAAAGTTACCCAATAGAAAAAATAATCTTACTTAAATACTTGGTAAACAAATAGATATTCAGTATACATATGCGGACTGATATCAATCTGGTGAATGGAATTTATCCAAAACATATTTTGTAAACAAATCTATAAAATATGATATTTTTTTAAAAAACCTGAATTTGGTTGAAAGTTCCATTTCCAATAATTATTTAACAACATAAAATTCATCATGACCAAATAGAGTTTATATTTTAAACACTTTATAGTCTGCATATTAGAATCCCATAAGACAATTAGGGGATCTTTAAGCTTATTTTACTAATGTATGTGGAGTTAAAAAAATATGGTTACTAAAGTCATCCCTTCATTGAACTACATTCTAGATAAACATCTTAATGATCTCCTGTAACAATTTGTGGTACTTGGAAAATGGATGTTCAAGATATATGAAATGGTATTATTCCTGATTTAAGTGTCTTATCAAGAATGATAGAGGAAATTTCACCTTTGGTGTTAATGGTAAAGGAAAAATCATCGTCCTAGGCCAGATTGGTAACCCTAATTCTATTTCAATTTCTAAAGTACTGTATGTTGATGGATTAAAGTATATCCTGCTCAACATATCTCAATTTTTTATGATGGAATTAATGATAAATTAAAAAAACGAATCATTCCGTTTTTTATTCCGTGAATAACATAGTATTTATTTCTTTTATAAAAGATAATGTATATCCTATAAATCTAGAAACACCGGCCATAAAGAATGTATCTAATCTAAGTGCCTTACACAAAGAGTCATTGATCTTGCATAGAAGACTAGGAAATTGCAACATACACTCTCTTAATAAGTTAAATTGAAAAGGTTTAGTTGAAGAGATACCCAAATTAGAGTTTCTAGACAATAAGTTGTGAAATCCATGTCAAAAAGGAACGAAACAGAATATCACCTTCAATACATAGAAATAAGTAGTTACTTCTCAACCTCTTGATTTGGTTCACATGGATTTGTTTGTATCATTTAGAGTTTCTAGTCTTAATGGTAATCAATATGATTATGTTCTTGTAGATACTTTCTCTAGTTACACCTTGATCGTTTTCTTAGCTCACAAGAGTGAAGCTTGTTCTCATTTTACAAAGTATGCTTGGACAATAGAAAATATTAGTGGACTTATGATTAAATCCTTAAGAAGTGATCATGGCTGTGAGTTAGAGAATCATGATTTTCAATCTTTTTTCTCACAAAATATATATAATCATAACTTCTCTACTCCAAGGTCACCTCAACAGAATTGTGTGGTAGAAAGAACATATATAACCCTACATGAAATTTCTTGAACTATGATTAATTATTATAGCTTAACAATTTATTTATGGACTGAAGATGTTAATACATCTTGATATATAATAAAAAAAGTATTAATTAGACCCATCATTTGGAAAACTCTTTATGAGTTAAGGAATAATTGAAAACCCATTGTAAATTATTTTAATGTGTTTGGATGTAATGTTTATATTCTGAAAACTAAATATAATTTTTATAACGGTTATCCCAAAAGTGATGAAGTAATATTTCATGGATGTTGAACATCAAGAAATTCATCTAAAATATTTAATAAAAAAACAAATGTGTGGAGGAATATATTCCTATCATGATTGATGAAATAGATCTAAAAAATCCCAAGGATTCACTAGAAAATATTAAAGAGGATATGCCCAATCTAGAAATTAATGATAAAACCACAAATCATCATGTGAAGGAATCTCTGAAGACTTCTATTTCTGAAAATTCTCTAGATTCTAACCATAATGAACCAGATCACGTTGGCCAACCTGAAATAAACATTCCTACCTTTTTTAAACCAACTATGACCCTTAAAAATCATCCATTAAATGTTGATGTTGGAGATTTATATTTAGGAACAAAAACTATAGATTACTTGAAAACAATTTTGAACATAAAGACATAGTGTAACATCTTTAACCTACAAATATAAATGATGTAATCAAGGATTAATTTTGGGTAATGTCTATGCATGAAGAACATAATCAGTTTTAAAGAAATAATTATTGGGAACATGTAGATAGAGTAAAGGGTACATTGACCATTGGAACCAAATAGGTTTTTATAAATAATGTAGACGATGCTTGAAATATATTTAGAAAAAATGATTGATTGGTTTCACAAGGATGTAAAAAAGAAGAGGGAATTGATTATGAAGAGACCTTTGCACCAGTAGCTAGACTTGAAGCAATTAGGATCTTACATGCCTATGAGGCACATTGGGATTTTAAACATTATCAAAAGGATGTCAAAAGTTCATTCATAAATGGTTATATGATTAAGGATGTTTTTTTAAAAACCCCTTCATTTTAATAATCCAAATTTTCCAAATCAAGTGTTCGAATTTTGTAAAACATCATACAGTTTGGAAAAAGCTCCAAAAGCTTGGTGTGAAAGGTTGAGTAATTTTCATATTTCTAAAGGCATTACAAAAGGACTTGTAGATACTAGTTTATTTATAAAAATAATTCAAAAATAGTTTTAATAACTAAAATATATGTAGATGATGTTTTCTTTGGATCTTTTAAAAATTCATTATATAATGTTTTTTCAAAAATAATGCAAAGAAAGTTTGAAATGTGTTTCATGGGTGAACATAAATATTTTATTTGATTTCAAATATTTCAAAATACATAAATTATTATTTTAAATCAATGTAATTACACTAATGAAATTTTGAAAATATATGGTTTTGGTAGCATTAAGTGCAGTGAAACCCCTATTAGTTTTATATTTAATTTATATCTTAATGAAAATGGAAAACCAATTGATCAAACTTATTATAATGGATTGATTGATAAATTGATGTACATAACATCTAGTTGTCCAGATATTATATTTAATGTGTGTATGTGTGAAAGATTTCAAGAAAACAAAAAAGAGGCACATTTAAATGTTGTTAAAAAAATCCAGATACCTCAAGTGTACAACTAATTTAGGATTATTTTATCCTAAAGGAAATCCTTTTAATTTAGTTTGGTATTCAAATGTCGATATTGGTGGATATAAGTTATATAGAAAGAGTACATCTGGAACATGTCACGTTTGGGGAAATTTCAAATATCATGGTGTATTAAAATGAAAAATTGAGTTGCATTATCAACTACTAAAGCTAAATACATTGCTGCTAGTAGTTGTTGTGAATAAAATAATTTGGATATAACACACATTATTAGACATTGGATTTAAATTCATACATGTGTCTATAAATGGTGACAACACAAGTGATATTAACATTTCTAAGAATCCAATTTCTCATTCTATAACAAATCATACAGATGTAAGACATCACTTTTTGAGAGATCATTATCAAAAATATGATATAATTCTTTTATTTATTGTGACTGAGCATCAGCTTTCTGATATAATCACTAAACCCTTAAACTGGGAGAGAATGAACAACATCAATCATGAACATGGAATGATAAATCTCTAATGTAATGTCAAACCAATTCTTGAAACCAATCTCTTGAGACCAATTTGATGAAACTGGTCACTTGAAATTGATCCATGAAACCATTATCTTGAAACAGATCCATGAAACTGATCTATTTAGATTGATCCATGAAAACGATCACATGAAACCAATCCATTAAATCGATATCTTGAATCTGTTCTGCGAAATTGATCTCTTGAAACAGATCCATGAAACCGATCTATTGAAGCTGATAAATGAAACTGATCTCTTGAAACCAATCAATGAAACTGATCTCTTAAAACTGATCCATGAAACTGATCTCTCGAAAACGATCCCTATGAAACCGATCACTTGAAACTGATCATATAAAAATTATTCTATAATAACAATGTATTTATGGACTCTTTTTTTGTTCTATCTGTTTTAAATTAAATGATTTTGTTTTGTGTTCTTTTTTTCTGTGTTTAAATTTTTTTGCTTTATGTTTTTACGATCCCTAAATGACAAATCTAATTCAATCCACATCGAACATTCACAATCCCTATTCCATAAAAAAATCAACCCTTTATCACGTTATCTCTCAACCATCGTCCTCTAAACTCCTTCAGAATTTGAAACATCAAAATGGAAAGGACAAAGCACATGATGTAGAGCTGAGAAAATCTAAATCTGGTAAGTGTCATAAGGGTGAGTCTAGTGGTATAGGAAAACCATGATTTGAAAGCTGAGTGGTTAAAACTAGGAATCAAGTATATGCTGAGTGTCTTCTTTCAGGAAAGTCATTTTTGCTAATAATTATAGAATCTCAAGGGTGTATTAGATGTTTCTCAAATAATGAAAGGCCTTATTATCCCTATATATTACATGTGTTTTATCAACATTTTAAGATATCCCTGGATGGAGCTGAAAAGCAAGGATGAATTCAGTGGTTAATGGAAATGAGATATATTTTTTCTTTTAAAGAATGTGCATGGTGCTTGGAGATTCCCCATGAAGGTGTTTATGATGATTATCGGGGTAATATTCCACCTTCCTCCAATTTGTTTTCTTACGGAGTTGCTATGAAAGTGCTGACTGGAAGTTGAGATACATGGAGGAATACTACAAGTGAATTTTATAGAGACGAAATGATACTTTTTTTGTTTATACAGCATCAAATCAGCCCAAGGAAGAGAGATTTCACTGCTATGATGTATCAGAATGTATTCCAGAGATATCTATTGAAAAAATGGGACAAAGGTGAACCTGTGTAGTTATCTAATTCTACATGTTTCTAATATGATAATTCCATCCATGAAGTTAAATTTTTTTAACATCCTATGATGATATCTACCATGTTATAGATGATGGGATGTGTGGAAGATGGAGATGAAGTGATAAGTTCATGCATTGGTTTCATCCTTTAAAAGGATATTTTGAATAGGATGAAGTTGTTTTAGATCCCATTGAATGAAATATGTGTAAGAGATAAGGAAAGGTTGTATGAGGAATTCAATATGATTGACCATCCTACCAGACCAAAGGATCATGTTGATTTAAGAATCAAACTGGGAGAGGAACCTATTTATTCTTAAGAGGAAGACAAGAATGAGTTTCCAAGAGAAGACGGAACTCCTATTGATGACATGAGTGATCCTAAAATTAATGGAAGTACCAAAAAAGAGTCGTATGGACCATCTAGAATAATTTTTGAATCATCCCAAGGGTACATTTATTAGGTGATGTATAAGATGAAGAGACAGAGGTTTCTAGTGTGGAAGCCTATGTGAGTAAATAAGATGATGAGTCTAATGATGATGATCTTATGATGAAGAAGGAGGAAATGATGAGCATGTAAGTGATTCGTTAAATGTGGGACTACAATTACTTGACAAATCTAGTGAGGAATATGTACATTGATTTGCTAATGGTGCTGATGTAGTTGAACATGAGGCTATTGATCCTGGAGACGCTATTCATGAGGACAGATCTCCCCATCCTAATTCGTAAAATTAGAAAATCATTTAGTAGGTGAGTGATGTAATGGCTGGGGTCCATGAGGAAGAGGTTTGAGGATCAGGTGGCTCAGATTGAAGAAGTTCCTGGAGAAGTTGAAGTGGATAGAGCCCCTGTAAACCCTCATGTTAAGTTGGTACCTATGCCCAGAAATGTTAATATGGCTATATGATAGTGTGAAGAAGGAGATGAAGATGTCATTGTACCTGAACCTTAGAGAAGAAGAGTCAGAATTGACACTGTTGAGACAAGTGAGTTGACATGTACTCGAGAGTGAAAGTATGATACGTGATACATTATTTTAGGGTAGGAATATGTCTCTGACGAGGAGATTTTTCCTCCTAAACTTGATCCACTGACCCAAGATGGAGTAGAACCACTTTCACTTGTTCTAATGGTTGTATCTCTTGTAGATGATCTAGAAGCACAGATAGTACCTAGTGAATATGTCACTAAGGCTGATTTCGAGCATCTAAAAAATGATCCTATTGAGTCAGTGAGATCTTATATTAAATCTTGAAGTAAAGCCTCCACTTTAATAGGTATTTCGAATGTAGATGCAACAATTATTGCAAGGATGGTGATCCAGTAGGTTTAACCATATCTCATTACCACAGTCGAAACTTGCATTATACATAATACGTTTCTAAGAGAAGAAGAAAGGAAGATGTGAAATGAGTTAATTTATATATCCTCTGATTTCAAAACCACCATTAGTGTTGTACTAGATGATGTTTGGAACATGGTGACTCATCTAAAAAGTGTAGATTTGAAATGGATGAAAGAAGTTCTTGGAAAAATGATTACTGGCACATCCAGTTCTAGAAGTGGGAAAGGTGTCGTTGCTGATCCAGAATCTACAACAGATATGAAGAGAGAGGAACCTAAAAATATTCAGAGTGTTTTAATAAAAGAAACACTTGAAAAGGTACATGTAAATATAGATATTGTGTACAATATAGTAAGGTAGTTCACAAATGAATCCTCTACTTCCTAGAAAGAGATTAGTGTGAAAGTGGATAATTACTTTACTAAGATCTATTCCTTGCATGATCTCATCAATAACATCATGTTTATAGCATAAAATATCATAATTCCTCGTATAACAAAAGCCTTTAAGAAGAAAGTGACTCAATTGAAGAAGTTTACCCCTCTGCTGAATAAATTCATGGAGAATAAGGATGACTTCGAGAAGTCCATGCAATATGATGGTGAAATCATCTATGATTTCATCATGCTTCTCTAGTCGTATCTACATGTTCTAGATGAGGCAATTGTGGTCCCCCCTATAGCTTCCATTGGATCTACCTCTTAGCCTCCTGCTCCAATAACTACCTCTCAGGTTATTTCTCTGATTTGAATAGTAAATATAGAGAAATCTACCAGTAGTGTGTTTCCAGAAAGAATACATATCCTTGTAGAAAATGTTCATATATGTGATTACTTTCCTGATGTTGTCATCAAACCACCACATCCCTCTTTCACTCCCATACCATATTATCCTTCTCTTGATCCTTCAGGTAAAGGAATATCCTCCCAGAAGACAAAACCTTAGTGGTATATTTTCTATTTGGTAACGATTTGTATCTTTATTTTGATAAATTTACTGTGTTTCCTCTTAATGGAAATCCTTTTTGTCTTCTCAATGTTTCTTATTTTCTTTAGCTATTTCTCTTCTTTTATTCTCCTATTATTTTTTTTCTAATCCCAAAAGGGGGATAAATGACATACATTATTAATTTCAGGGGGAGAAACTCTGGCATAGTACACATATCATGTACTCAACATAATCTATAAACATAAATTTACCCTGATCCTATAATTGAGGCGGATATTTTTTTTTATACACACAAACAAGAAGAGATTTAGATATTTTGAACAATCATATTCAGTGAAGTTTTCTATGTACAGTTATTATTTATCATTAACTTTACATATATTCCATAATTTTTGTTTATCAAAAGGTGGAGATTATAGGAACCTCTTCGATATAGTGGTTTTCATAATCACAAATAACGTCATTCTTCAAATTATATTATTTTAGTCCATCTAATATCTCAAAGTAAATAATTTATGTCATATAATTCATTATATTTCAATAAGACACTAAAAAATTTTACTTATGCTTCTATATGATTACAATTGAATATTAACATATATTTTAAGGATGTCACTGAATCTAGTAATGTTCTGTGTAAGACAGACTCTTCATATATTTCTCAGAGTCCCTAAAACCGATAGTTCAATCAAGGCACCGATGTTTGAAACACCAATGATCAACAATATGATGTTCGAGAAAACATTTTTCGACACAACTATGTTCTACAAACCGATTTTCAACAAGCCGATGTTCGACACACCGATGTTTGACACACCAATGTTCGACACACTGATGTTCGACACATTGATGCAAACAGACCGATGCAGACAGACTGATGATGGCAGACTAATGACAGACCGATGATGATAGACCGATGATAGACCAATGATGATAGACTGATGAAAATGTCTCACAAATACTTATGACTCTCTTATAGTCATAAATAACTATTACAAATTTATTAATTCAAAATTTTTTTCAATGGTCATATTTAGACAAATTAATGTTTTTGCAATTATTTAATGTTCTCTGTTGGACTATCCATAGACAGTATGAGGTATATGAACATGGGGAGATATTCATTCCTACTGGACTGTGTTATTTAAAAGGATTACAAGATAATCCTTAAAAGAATCAAACTCCAAAAAAAGGCCGACTGTGTGAATGTGTGAAACATTTAAAGTAGAAGAACTCGAAGCATGAGCACACAAGATGATTGAATTTACAGTCAACAATGTGATGACGCTCTCGGAATATCCTAACATCGAAGAGTTGAGTATTTTAACTCCAGGAATCTAGAGTACAGAGGATTCGATACACTGTTTAGAAGAAAAAATCCAGAAGAGTACTCAAATATCATTTTCACTACATCTATTGAGTCTAGAGAATTAATGAAAAACACACAAAGATTTCTATACCCTATTATTTATTTCTAACTCTATTGTGATCTTATATTAGTTTTTTGACCAGTTTGTGCATCTGTTTTTTTACACACACTATCTCTTGAGCATAATTAGAGGAGACTAAAATATCCTCACACTCAATCTCATTCTACTCTTGTATCCCACATAGAATAGTGGAAGAGATCCTGTCTGATCTGTTTGTTATTTTTCCCAAAAATAAATGTGGTAGAGGTCATGTTTCGACCTAGATATCCCAGTGTGTTGTTGTGAACCCCAATCCCGTTTGTAGATCAAAATATTATTAATATAATCTACATGGTGGTAGGTGATCACAATATAAAGAGGACTAAGTCTCAGCCTGAGACTGAATCTATTGTTTTTATCTATTGTGTATTTTATCGATTGTTTTAATCTGATATGTGTTTAATATATTTGAAATTAAAATAAATTAAACTTTAACAGTTAGTTTAGAAAGTTTTTATATCTGTTTTGAATCAGTAGATTATTTTCAAAAGATTTACTAATACTTATATTAGTAATTATGGGAACTAATCAATCTTCTGAGAAATTAATTGAACATCCAAGACATTTATATATTGAATAAATACTGACATTGATTATATTTTAATTGGTGAATATTCCTTTAAATAACAAATTTTAATCGATATTTTTTAAAATACTAAACCCCCCCCCCCAACTTGAGTGATCTACTCCAACGAACACTAAATAAATTAAATTTTTATTGAGTGGGATTTTTCAAAAATGTTTCTATTATGAGGACAAAATAATGATGCGATAAAATCATAGTGCTTGTAAATGGATGATTTTAAATTTTTCTCCAAAAAATCAACATTGTTAGAAAACTACACGAAAACAAACCTATGTAAATTATTATGTGATGTGTCCAAAAAATGATACTTATTAAATATAAATAATTCCATTGGTATTATAATTTTTATTTTAAATAAAATCAAAAATTTATAAAAAAAAATTCAATTTTATAGAAAAATAAAAATTATAATGGTTATTACATTAATTTAGGACTTCATTATAATATATTAACATTAATGAGATTTCATAATAATGTTATTTAATGAAATTAATATTTATTTAATACTTATAAATTTATCAGAAAACATTATTGAAATAGAATTAATTTATAGTCTCTAATAATAATACGATTTTGATTGTATTGTTAAATAATCTCGAAGATCACACAAATGTGTCTATGTAATAGTAAGTAAAAACTACCTTATTAAATAATTATATTAATTTATAAAAAGTATATATTTATGTATAAATACACCATCATTTGGACACTTCAACCATCACTTTAATTTAATCAATTATCAATGCCTTTTATATTAAAAAATATTATATTACTAACTCATTCTTGCACTATTATACTAACAGGCATGGGTGTCATGATTATAGGGGATACAATCAGACAAAATTTCTATATTTCAAATTATTTATCATTTAAATTTTTTCCCAAAATGATATTTATTATGATGCTTGGTATTGTTTTAGACTAAATTAAATGTTCCTAAAAAATGAAATAATGTGTTGTTAGTTTCTGGTGGTATACTAAAACACATAATACCTCATTTACAAAGGTTCATAAATAGCTTATGATAATGGATATTAATTCATTTATAGTTATTATGAAGTAGAGAATTATTTTCATCTGATTCTATACTAAAAATACAAAAATGATAGGAAATAGTTCCTTTATTTAGAGAGGGCCATTCTTAGGTCGTTAAATTAATCCCCAATTAAAATAATTTCTTCCATGAAATTTCTACTCATTTTCATGGTTTAGAATAGATAAGGGTACATCAAGGTTATTGTTACATCTACATCCTATACCGCCTCCTCATATTTATGGTTCCTCTATAGTACATTTACAAGGTGGGTTTTCTCTTATACATACAACAATTACAATATGATGTAAGATCTTTATCGACTACTCATCATAAGATATTCCAATTTATAATTGATCCACCATTTGATTCACTACATGTCAGGTATTAGATATGTACTTTATCAGGAGTGATATATGGAATATATCAAGAACCTGAGCTATATATGGTTGACTTGATAGCTGGTAGGCTAATCTCTTTTGATTCCAAGGATAAAAAAGTGGGAAATTAACATAGTGATAAGATTTACCATCATTCCAAACTACATGAATCTCTTTCATAGTGATATTCTAAGAAAAAAATTATCTCCAACATCACACTCCATGTCCTTACAATAGTTTTTAAATCAACACTTATTTTTAATCGGAGAATCATTTATGTGTCGTTTATTTGATTATAATTTTTCTATCATCTGTTATAAGAGATCGGGTCCATATTGGATCTATTCCCAAACTTCATCCTATGAAGTTTGAGTTCTATATAGATTCGAATAAAGTTATTCATACAGATATATTTAAATACATGATGCAAAGATAATGCATTATGATAACTCAAAAAATGAGTTACGTTTATCCCACCAACCATTAGATTCCATTGTGTATGCTCTCATAATTTCTTCAAGATCATAATTTTTTTTGTTTTTTCATCAGTTTGGGGTGATAGGACACATATAAATTAAAATCAGAGTTTATATCTTTGTGAATACTTCTCTATAATATATATGTGAACCTTGTATCATGATTTAAAATTACTAATGGTTGTACCCCATGTAGAATCACAACATCGATTACATATATCAAGGAATTTTGGATAAGGGAGAAATCTTCCTAGTGAGTGATGAAGTGGGATTTCATGGTCTATCGATACACCACCACCCATATTTCTTTTCTTTATTGGGATATCATAAAGATAATGGTGATGATGTTTATGGTGATGTTGTCTTTTTCTATTTGGGCATGGCCAATGATTTTATCATTGAATTTGGAATCTGTCTCTATTGTATATATTTCTAGCATACCAAGAAAGTTTAGGTATACTTAGTGATCTTCTTCTTCAATTGTCTCAATATTTAGGATCTCAATGATCACAATACATCATGGTATATCTATGATGGATGGAGAATGATAATCTATATGATTTATCCAATTTCCCATCATTTATCTCTAGTGATGAAGGCATGCAATAACTTTTTCCAAAATAGTATACCCCATCTTCATTGATGAGGAAATAATGATGGTTCCCCTAATTTTCTACTTATACCCTATTTTGGGGACCTAGATTACGACATTGTACCTCAATGGAAATCTCTTTGATAGGTGGTTGAGAAATAATTTGTTCTATAAATGATGTATTCCTTGTTGTTATGATTTTTATGTACATACTTTTCATAATAGGAAAATTGGGTCTTTTTCAATTCACATAATGGATAGGGTAGTAGTTTGTTTTATTCAAGCAAACTATGTTGTGTTTTTTTTACTTTCTTGGATGGTAGTGAATAGATAAATTGTATTCCTTTTTATCTATAAATATTGTTTTGTAAGACTGTTGAGAACTCTATTTGTAAATATATACATAACACATTAGTGTATTATGTATATAATAGATTTTTTTCATAAAGATAGGGTCTCCATATCATTAATATAAAGATAAATTTTGATAACTCTATATCTTAGATATGATAATTCTTCTGATGAGCCTTTAGCAGTTGTGATACAAAAAAGACCAATATTCCCTTTTAAAGATAACACATAAATATAATTTATATGATTTATGATTTTAAATGAAAAATAATTCACCATTATATGAAAATTCAATCATATATCTACTAACCAACATCTTCTTCAGATCATGAAAACTCCTCTTCATATTTCTTTTTATAGATAAACTTATTATCCTTTTAATTAACTTGTTTAGATGATTATAAATCTTTAAAACATTTTTCAAAAACTATATATAGAATCTTACTAGACTAAGGAAAATATAAAAAAAATTATAGTTGAATAAAATGGCCAATCCTCCACAAAATATGTCATTTATGGATCCTTTAATATTACCTCAGTGGACATGATTTTTCCCACCTTTACTGTTTACATGGTTTTTTGATTATAAATTCATAATAAGTTTTTCCAAAAATATATATATATTCCTTATAGACCATGGTAAATATGAAAATTAGTTACATTTGAAGGTAATGGCCAATCCCTTATAGAATTTTCCTTTCATGGATCCAATATTATTACCATAGTAAACATGATGTGTCCCAAGAATGAAACCTTAGGTAACTAGAAAGAAAATTAATAATATAATGATTAAATTATCATACCATGGATTTCACAATATGTCTCTTATATGATATTTATAATCATCTTAGATTTTAGAAAATACTATAATATCATCAATAATGTCACCCATGATTTATCAAGGTTGTCATTCAAAATTGTATTCATAAATTGAATAAATATAGTAGGAGATTTAATCAATATAAATTTCATAAAAACAATAAATTAACATATATTTTCTGGAGGGAATCCTTTGACACATATTCTTTTCAAATGCTTAATTGATGATACCCAGACAGATGATTAATCATTGAAAAGAAGTCAGCCAGATAAACATTTTAGAATAAATCATCAATCCTTAAAAGAGTGTATTTATTTTTCACTATGATATCATTATTTCATCTATAATAAACACATATTATCACTTATCCATCATTTTTATTTAAAAATATAATAGGTTTTCCCCTAGGGGACACACTTGGTCTAATAAAACACTTCTCGAAAAAACCTTAAGGTTTGTTCATTAATTTCTCAAACTCTATATGATCCAATCAATATGGGTTTTTATATTGGCTTGGATCTAGGTATGTGTTCAATTGATAACTCTAGATTTATTTATATAGCATCTATAGGAAACATTTCACGAAATAAATCAATATATTCCCAATAAATTTGAACAACTCTTATAATTTTATTTTCCCTTTGTTCATGCTCTACTCTAATTATTTTCTTTTATAATGAAATATGCGGTTGTTATTGGAGATATATATGATGGTAAACATATATATAGAATAAAATTATATTTTTTCCATTCAATAATACTGAAATATCTTGTTTGTTCTACAGTTGATATTGGTATTACACGTTTACAACTAATACATCCCATGTATTATGTCTAATTCCACCATTATAATTCTCACCAAGTTTGCAAAGGGTTTTTTCTCACCAAGGTTACTAGGAGAACCTCTATATATTTCTAATTCATGACTAGTTACTCATAATGTTTTAAAATAAAAACATGCTACTATCAATTAATTGGATAAATTTATGTTATATAAAAACATAAAATAAATAAAAGAATGTGTATAACCAGAATCAAACAATATACTTGTTATCATTGAGTGTATGGTTAGTGTACCATCCACAAAACCATTTTGATAGTCAAAATTATCCGTCATAATTGTGAAATTATGGACATGATAATTATGCCTCTATTTCTATTTATTTTGGTTTCCCTCTATAATCTTTGGATTTGGACATTGTTTAGTGGAATGACTATGCTCCATGCACATGAAGCATTCCATTGTAGGGTGTTGTTTCATAATATTCCATTTTTCATTAGCATTTAGATGTTTAGTGTTTATATATACAATATATTTATGAGGTATTGTTACATTAGTTCTACTATTATAATAATTTCTATAACCATGAAAACCATTCCACAAACGCTTCATCTTGCATTTGTTGCACATGTGTTATTTAATTATTATATCATTTGGATTAGTAATTTTTTTTTTCCAATATTTATATTATTTTCAATTTATAAAACAATATATTGGGAAAGTCATAACTCCATTTCAAATTTAACATAAAATAACATTATCCCTTTCATAACAATCAAATTCTCAGATTAAAAAATCATTCCATATATAGGTTCTTTGATCGCAAATTAACTGATCCATATTCCCAATAGAATATATATTAAAGCATTAATAGTAACACATAAATGTTGTAATGTGAATCCCATTATCCTCCATCAATTAATTTTCTCTTTATTTCAACACGATTAATCCCTCTGTATTTTTCACCTGATATTATGAGGAAAATACTTGATGAAATCTAAATTTTTTAATTATTCCCATCCCGTGGAATCCACCCCATCACTTGGATTCATGTTCTTTATTAGTGTATGAAATAGATCAAAATACCCCTATAATCAAGATAATTTTAATTCGAAATTATACTAATAGAAAAAATAATGCACAAGAAATTTGATTTATTTGTTATTGATCCTTTTTTCCGTGACTAGTGAATTAGATGTTCAAATAAAAATAAGTGTTTCTCAATATAAGAAGGATTCAACATTAATTTGTTCCATCCATGGTGAAAATTTATTGCCAACATTTTTTATTTTCTTCATGAAATATTTTAATAGAAACATCATCATCATGATATGTTCATCTTTATATCCCCCCATCTTGGAAAGGTAATCATCACATTGTCTATTTTATCCATTTTTTGCATAAAGACTACTATTTTCATTTATTTTTTCATGATAGAGACAACCTAAGTGATATATATTTTTTAATTATAAATATTATAAAAAAAAATATAATGAAAATCAAAATCCTAAAATTTACATATATCGTATATCTAGTGTTATATAATACAATATTGATAAAATGTTTATAATATCTATATTTCATACTTAATGGTTTGTTGAAGAATGGGATTAACCAATGAATACACATAGGTATTGTTTAATAAGGATTACATCATGGAATATTTTTATGAACTAGGTGATGATCATGTTCATAAAAATTATCCCTTTTGTGGTTATTATACCAAGGTATAACTGCTTTGAATCCACGTCTACTTGTAGAATCCAGACATGGATTTATTTACATTGAAAACCATTACATAATAATTCACCAAAATAACTCGATGTTTTAATATATTTATTCATATCCCAAGGTTTTTTAAAATGTATTTTAATCCTATTTTCAGTAAATAAAAAATCATCTTTTCATTCCATCTACGGTGAACCAACATTTTATTTCATAAATAATTCATTACATGGTACAACATTAAAAAATATATAAGATATTTGTAGGATTATTGTCATTGAAATCGTGACCACAATACATTAATATCAAAAAAATAAAAAAATAAACTAATCTGTTAGAAATTCATCTTCCATGGTTCATCATATGTCACATTTACTGCATCTCATATCCTATAGACATACATCAATGAATCGCGAGATTATATATCCCAACTATAAAATAAACAAAGGATGTACATAACATGTAATCAAAAATATTAGGAAATGAAAATTTTAATATTAATATGAGTCATACTATAATAGATAGAATGTGAATATTATCATGTAAATGTTGCTACAATATAAAAATTTGACATTAATAAGAATATCACTGAGGTGTAATAAATCATAAATACCATGGTTAATCACAAAGTTATAATAAAAACTGGAATCTATAGAGATTAATTAATTACCTAATGAATTGTAGTTATATCAAGGGACCCCCTAAATATGTCTTAATTCATTTTTTGTACAAAGATCATAAAAATGAGTCAAATTTGTAACCTTTAGAACATAAAACACTACATTCATATATAATAATTGAGTTTATTTGTACTTAATGACTTGAACATTACATCATTTTCTTCCCATGGAAATTGAATTTGGGATTTATATATGATATTTCCTTAATAAATAAATAAATTTTTCTTCAATGTAAATACCCATTTGAGATTATTAGGTTTAAATATTAATAATATTTTAATTTTTCATGTAAAATAGAGAATATCATGAAATGAATTCAGTAACATGATGGTATAAAATAATAGAATAAATAAAGGCAATAAATTGAATGAATGAATGTATCCAATTGGTATAAAAAATTATGAATGTAATGTGATGATCAGTTTAGTAAACAAAGTAATTTTAATTTTTGATACATACAGAAATGAGTTATTTAAATAATGAAGGACCAGTGTAGTATTCCCTTACCTTGATGATATTATTCTTGAAACAAGAGGGTGTAAACATTAAACTACAATGGAACCATGGTCGAAATACTTTTATTGTTAAATGATAATTAATATGTGTCTTGTAGATTTTTTTGTGGAGTTTAAAGTGTGATATGATTTATTTATACTTGTGGATTGTGTGTTTTATAGGATTAAATATTGGTTATTTCATTATATATGCTATCTACTTATGATAGAAATAAATTCCAACCAATTTTATGTCATATTAATGATTGATGTATTGTTCTTGGACTTTAAAGGCCTTCAAAATCCAAAAACTAACTACCATAAAACTAATATAATGCACACAAATCAAAAATAAATTTTTTTTAAAAAAAATTGTATTTCATCTCAAATGAAAAGTATAAATTTTTAAATCACAATTTATGATGTGAAGTTAAATTTAATACTTATTAAATGAAATTATTTTGAGATAAAAATTTTATGAAATGTTTTAATCATGCAGATAGAATAATGATGTCATAAAATCACAACGATTGTGTAGTGGCATTGTTCACCTTTTCAGCAAAAAAATATACTTTGTAAGAAAATTACCAACAAACAACCTGATATAAATTTAATATGATCAGTAAAAAATGAAGTTAATTTAATCAACATAATTTATATTTATTGAAATTAAAACATTGATATGAAATCATTTTAAATTAAATTTACTAAATTTTATAGAAAAGAAACCTTTCTGGTCTTTAAAACTACTATTTTGTACATAATAAAAATATATTATAATTTCAAATAGTGTGTTATAAGATTATTTAATGAAAATAAATTTTATTAAAAACATATAAAGTAATCATTAAAAATATTTTAAATAGGATATATTTATAGACTCAATGAATAATAAAATTTTGAATATATCATTAAATAATACTGATAATTACATAAATGATTCTACATAATGTTAATAGACAACTTTATTATTGACTAATTACATTGACGAAGAATGTCCAACATCCCTATAAATAATCCATAATCATAATACTTCATAATTCATTTCTCATCAATCATGGTTCAAATATATTTTCCAAAATGAATATTCTATTACAAACATTATATTCTTCTATTATAGTGATGTTTGTGGGTGATATAAATCATGTTGTCAGAGGTGTCGCAAATTTTTATATTACACATTATTTATATAATAAGTTTTCTCACTGTATTATTTAGTATGACATTGGGTGTTGTTTTATAATGAATATAATTCTACTAAATAGTGAAAAAATGTTTTTTTTGTTTCATGTATTACAAAACATCACTCCCTAGTTATGTTATAAAGTTTATCAAGCATATTATGATAATGGATAACATTTTATTAATAAAAATTTATGAGTGAAAATTTATTTTTAGGTTTTTCTATACTAAAACATAAAATAAATTATTGAGTGGAATGAATACTATTATTTAAATAAGAACATTTTTTGTGTCATTACAAACTCTTACCCGTAATCCCTATAATGGCTACAAGTAATCGAGAAAGAAATATAAATATGAATGAAAATAATATTTAAAATGAATAAACAAAATATAATTATGAAAAAATATATCTATGAATTAAAACATGTTTGTAAATGGAAATTTTTATTATGATCTTATAAACACCCCCCATGATAAAGTCTCAATCCCCTTGAATGTATTTTAGGATGATTGTTTCTATAAGAGTTGAGGCCATATACTTCAAATCAGTTCCACACTCTCCCATTTTCTATTTGAATTAGATCCCCAATTCCATTACACCAAAATAGAGGCCATGTATCTTCCATGAGGGTCCCTTATATAAGAATAAAAAAACTAAACTGGCAACATGGTCATAGAGGAATCACATCCCATGTCAATTTCCTTCCATTAGAAGACATGGGATGGGTGATAAATATAACTTATGAAATTTAAAACATGGGAGACATTATGAATCTATGTCATATGTGGTGGAATGGTTAAATAATATTCAACCATTCAAATCTTTTAAATGAACTCAAATGGTCTATTTTATCTTTCGGATAACATTACCTATTTTCCAATACATTAGCAATAAAAAAGAGGTGAGACTCTCAAAAACACAATTTCACCAACTGATAAATCCAATATGCATTGATGGTGAAAAATACATAATTTATAATGACACTTTTCCATTATTATACTATGAAAAATCAATTTAATCATTTACATTATTTTTTGGACCAATCTATGTCTATCCAAGAAGGAAACATTGATCTCCATATAACATGGTGGAGATATATATATAAATATAACATAATTTCCATGAATAGTGTAATATATATATATATATATATATATTATTTGGAAATATTTTTATATGTGAACATAACCATCCCTATGTGGAAATCCAAAGCCTCTCTAATGTTATGGACACAAGTTCAAATCATGACCTCAAGAATCTATTTAGTCCCCTCTTTCTAACCATATTTCCATTGATGGAATATTGTACTTAACTATACATGAAATCACATTTTCTCATATATGAGTTTTCAAAAAATCAGATGTTAATTGGATATGACAACCTAAAACTATAGTAGAACAAACTAAATGAAACCTGAAGATCTATTAATTATAAAAATGTCTCAAGTACTTGGCATTGGATGAATCATAAATGATAATAATGTGAGATTATTTGATCAATTTTTCAATCAATAAAAAATAAATTTCATTCCTTGAGGTGTATATTGAAGCATAAATAAAACCTCCATTTATCTATCATACCACTTCCATGTCAGCACATTATGCCGGTCAAGTAGATATAGTGTCATATAATTCCAATCATTAATCAACTGACATGTATATCATTGAATTTTTTTCCCAATGTCTTGTTTCATATGTAGATACTAGAAACGATTCCTCGTGTCATGAAAGATTTTTTTATACTGGGTGTAATTACAAATGAAAATTATTATAGAACCCCATCAAAACATTTTTCATTTGTAACACATCTGTGTATTAGTTCCCAACGAAAAATAAACCCTCAGAATAATAGAGACTAATTAATGATGGTATCCCCCCATAAAAATGAACACCTAATGTGTCAAAACTCATCATCATGATATAGTTCTTGAAGAATCATCTCAAAAAGTGATGATATTGACAAAAAACTAAATAAAAAAACATGGTCTCATCATCTCTAAATTATAAGTGTATATGTGGAAGGAGAGCCATCAGAATCCATATTTCATAATATTCATTCATGGCCTAGGATTGAATCTTCATTCTGAGATACTCACTAATGAAACATCCCTTACAAGGGGTAGGGGTAATGTTAACGTCAAAATATTACATGTACTCCACCAATCAACTATTATAATGATTAGTGTATTTTTTGATAAGATAATACTCACGATTTTATGATTAGAGTAGTTAGGAAATCATTCACTAAAAACTCATTTCATCCAACTCTTTTCTGTCTGTACGACATTAATGAATTTTAGACTATACATTATATAGTTATTCCCATGGGGATAAAGATTATGATAACCATATGACACCATCTTTTCACCTCACATGTGAACACACCCAAATCTATACTTGATGAATCAGAGAATACAACATATACCATCCTCGAATATGGTTTAGTAAACACTTTAAATAAAATACAATGTTCTTTAACAAATCAATGGAATCTTGAATATCAAACCCCATTATAGAATCCCTCCCTTTTGAGTGATTGTGGTAAAAATGGAAGCTAGCATTGATAAATCCTTATTAAAATGATTATAATACAATTCCAATCAAAATAATCATAAAATAATAAAAACATTCCATGGTTACCCATGAATCATAACAATTTTATTCTTCAAGATCATTTAAAATACCAATTTAAAAATCTATCCGCCCTAATATATTTACCTCCACAGTATAAAGATTCTATTTAGAATATTTTTATAATGTCTAAGTTTTTGGATGATTACCCCCACTTCTCTCATGTGATGCACGTGGCCTATAATGGTTCTACAGTAAACCAAGAATACATGTATAAATAAAAATATAAATTAATCATGTTGCTGATGGAAAATCATGTTCATCAATGTCAAAAAAAAACATGGTCATTGTTCAGACCAAAATTTAAAAATAGTTCTCATTTTGGTCAAAAATATTCGTGAAAGTAGTATTATAGATATCTGATCCCATGATCATAAATTTTTGATAGCTAGAACACAATTTTTTTAGAACTAAATAACATGTTTTAGTTGCTAAATGAAAAAATAAATGTCATGAAATAAAAAAATTTCTTTATAGTGTCCTTCTTAATCTTTCATTAATAAAGACATTGTTGAAGTGTTTGATTTTATTTCTTGTAAAAAAGAACAATTTCTACGAAGGGTGGAAAACTGGGAGGAATTAATCCTTTGGACATCATGTCATTCAACTATGTATTGGAATAATTTCATGAATATGCTCCCATTTAGTAAGAATGAATAGTAATAGGATGGGTTCCTAGAAACATGTCGATAGAAATCATCACCTCACTCTCTGATGGAAGACACCAACATTCAAATTGAGTCATATTGGGAATCTCACCTACTACAGGATAAATATAGTCACATAAATATCCCTAATACAATTTATATAAGAAAATGAATATAAAATTTTCCAATATTAATAATAGGTGGTCCAAATAGACTATACCTTTCACCCCATTATCCCAAAAAGACATAACACTCTCCATCATGGGTAGTAATGGACACCCATAAAATAAAATTTCATTATAATCTTTATGAGCTGTTAGGAAATCCATCTGATTGATGAAATCTATAGGCTTCATATCTATAATAAAATGACCAAAAAAATATAGATTTTTGATAATGATAATTTATAAGATGTATATCATAAATATGGCTCTCTCTTCAACCCAAGAGGTATAGAAATATTAATTAAATATGTCATGAGGTCTGTAGAAATGTTCAATAATTTGAAAAAATTGGTAGATAATAAAAAATAAAAGGAGCATGTATTACATGATTTATATATTAATGTTTATCAAATAAGAACATTACCTCTAACTATCGTAGGATACTTGTTAGTTTCAATCTGATACTCTTCTATTTCATTAAGAAGCATCATTCGGGATACCTAATGATGTAACCCTTTGTTCATGAAACTTAAGGAGACATCGTAGAGTCTCCTGATACATTAGATCATATAAAAAATATGTGGAGTCATAAAAACAAATAAAACCCGATCCATATTTCTGGAGTGTCTAAAACTACTTCAATTCATTTCTGCCTACATGCACACATGTGTTATGTTATTTACCATTTCCCTAAAAGAAGCATGTTGTGTGCCATTTCTAGACCTATAGATGATTATGATAACAATTGAGATTCACCACAATTGCGGTTTACACTAGGTTATCCATCATTTTTCATATTAACATTAAGGTGTGTCTCAAGCTACCAATATGACTATTTGGGACTTCCATCATCGATTACATACCATCCATGTATTGATTCACCATAAAAATAGTATTCAAAAGATATAAACATAGGGTGATATTTTGTAAGAAATCATGGGATAATATATATTCTTGATGACCCATATTAAGACTCCTATCTTTTAGTTTTTCATTCAATATAACCTCATGTGGTAATGGAATAGGTTTGTTAAAGGAGATTTCTTACCTTATTCAATGTTCATTATCATTTCCGAAGTTTAAGAAACTCTATTCACTTATCTGATACCATCATTTAAAAATAGGAACACTCCATGAAATGTGGATTCATGTATTTCAACTCAATTCCCACATTCTTCTTGGCTAGAACTATGGAATATCGCTACATTCTAATAGGAAAACCATGTTTAATGATGGTGAATTTATCATAAAAGGTTCTACAATATTAAAAAACTTGATTTTTTTCAACATTTTTAACTTAATCATATACCTTGTGAGGATCTTCAACAACATATAATGATTCATTATGATATGAATAACCTTTGAACATGATCTATAACATCATCACTCATGTGAACAACTTATAATTCCAGAATGATTAAAGGTGCAATTACTTGACCCTGATCACGGACCACACACGTAATAACCTCCACAAGGTCATAATTAATTAGTGGGTTTTCATAATTAGGTTTATTGTAAAATCCCTCTAAATGTATATTTAAACATATTATTGGGGAAATTGTAGTACGTAATAACAACAAAGCAAAAGAAACATCATTCTTGGGACTCACGTTCATCAATTCAACCATTCAGAATTGAACAGTAAATATTGAATATTTTATTGAATATTTTATTGAATTTTTTGAATTTTGTTTTAATTAGATCAAAAAATTACAGAAAACAAATTTTTCTAAAATTCCAAGGTAACATAAAGATATTAAAAATGGGGTATGGCTCAGAATTTACTTGTAATGTAACCCTTATGTCTTATAAAATATATCTACCATCTAAAAAGAAAACAACTCATAACAATATCATGAAGGGGAAAACCCACATTTGATAAAAAAAAATGTTCTTGAATAGAACCAGATAACCTTAATGAAACCCAAATTAGTTCTACCCTAACCATAAGGGAATTACCAATCCATATATACTGGAAACTAGTTCATAGGAATCAATGAAAATTATGAGGGAATGATTTCTCTATATGAGTAACTCATCAAGTCCATGACTAATATATAAAATAATAAAATATTTGGAATAAAAATCACTATAAAATAGAGTAAAAACCCACAGGTACCCAAATATAAGTATCAAAATTGTATGATAATCAATGTAATCAGATCAAACCATCAATAAATCATAGATTGATTCTCCATGGAAAAAGTTGATAAAATACTCCACTATTCAATGATAACTATCATGGCTGCTAATCATTATAATACATAGATTCTAATAGATTAATAACCATTTATTGAATATATTATAACAATTTATAGAAAAATATAAAGGAAAATTTTGGACATTAACCAAAATATCCTAGTAGGATCTCACTATTAATTCTATAATAAATATATAATAAATATTTAAAATATCTCATATTTGGAGAAAAGTTTGAATAAAAATCTATCATAGTTTATATAAAAAGTTTATTTTCAAAAAAAATCTATAAATACTATAATATTAGTAAAAAAGTTTATTTCCATAAATGTACAAAAATTAAATCAACTTTTATATGTTAGTAATGAATAATAAATTTTATCAATGTAGATATGAATAAGTATTTCTATCATGAAAAGGAACATAATATTCATTACTAATCATAGATCTATAGTTATATGACTTGGCGTAAAGCCCTCACCATAGTTACAAAGTGTTGGTGCATTATTACATAACATTGTCATGATTATATGGAATCATGTCCCAAAGGACCGATCAGTTTAGTATTTGTGGAAAAGAGATTACATACATGAACTTCACATTAAAATTTCAAACAAAAATTATAACATAGATAATCCTTTGATAATTGAATTATTATGCTAGTTTATGCATTCATATAAATCATAATACATTTCTCGTCATCCTAGGAAAATAAAACTTAAAAAATGTGTGAGCTCATATTCTCAGTAAGGGAAAACAATATGTAGGAGGATATCAGAAATACTCATAAACCTTTTAGGAAAGGTATAAAGTTAAAACACAATCCCTCTAAAAATAAACTTAATCATAATATGGAAAGGAAAAATCAATTAATTCCACTTAATTTTTCACATGGATATTCTACTAGTAAAATTAACATATGTAACATCAATAAGTAATCTCATAATTATAGAATACATAATGTCTGACATCTTGACCACAATGTTAAGGCCTCATGTCATGACCCTAAAAAAATTTCCAAGTCCTTATTCTATGAAAATAAATCGTCTCATGAGACCTACAAATTCATCGAGGTTCTTTAGTGTGCCCCACCCTTCACATACTATGTATAATGAATTCCTCAAATGAAAGGGTTGAAACATAACCTTGACATTCATATTAAAACTATCATATAAAATGATATTACCATCACCATAAATCATGAATTGTATTAAAATAGAACATCCACATTAAAACATATCATAAATCATTCAAAACAATATAGAATTTTTTTTATAATAAATCAACCTCAATCAATAATACAATCCAACAAAAGATGTTGACATACATGAAAATAATTAGTAAAACACTTTGGAGGAAATATCCCTTCTCATTAAATAATTTAAAAGTCACATACTTCATAGAAGAATTCATTTAAAAGATATTTTCGAATCAAAGTGTCACATAACACTTTGAATCATTGGAATGGAATTAAAATTTTAAAACAACCATTTCTATATAAATAAATCCTCATACCCATTTTAAAAAACATGGACATTAATTAAAAATATTTTGTAAAAAATTACAAAAACATAAAACTGAAGATCCAGTAAAATTGTAGCTTCAATAAAAACCTAAAATATTCCATTTGAATGCAATTTTTTTGAAACATGGACATTGATGATAAATCATTCACATTAAATACTTATATTAAAAAAATCTCTAATAATAATGAGATTGAGGAATTAACCCTTACCTTAAACTTTCCTTTAGTCGAGGGTAGTTTAAAACATGATTATAATGACTATAGGGTATAATTAAATTATAATAGAACCATATTAATATTTATGATATCATATATGATTCATTTATGATTATATACTACCCATATAATAAAACGTTTCTTTGTTATAGTAACGTTTTGCATAATAATCACATTCCAAATCGTACGTGTTTTAACATGTTGTTCTTGATCATATCACTTAGATCATGATTTACATACATCCAATATATATATATCAATATTTACATATCATATATAAATATATATAGAATATAATATATATATATATATATATAATATATTGATATATGAAATGGAATACACCATTCATAGAGATTGTAAACCGTACGTACACATAAACATTGTTTCCATTTTCATATCATATTGAGTAGAAGTAAGTAAATGAAATAAATGTAAATAAATAAATTCCTTTTCCTAGTAGAATTAATTTTTCATATATTAAATATTTATTAATAATATTTATTTTTATAGTCATCCTTGTTTGGTGAACGTGGAAATTAATCTCATCACGTTGTGGAGACGGTAAGACGTAGGCATGCACGAGCAACGATATCATATCCTTAAAGATTAAATGGTGTGTAATTGGATGTTATGTTAACTATATATAAACATTATCATATTATGTTAATTATTTATATAAATAATAAGCATCATTATATCAATCCAAAAAACATATTGTAGAATAAAAAATAACACCACTTGGTGAAGATGGTAAGTCGTACGTATGCACGCATGGTTACTTGGTCATTCATAAGATTGGTTAAAAGAGGAAAATGGTATATCCATAATCTTAAAATCAAATAAACATATATTATATGATAGATTTATTATTTTAATTTTGTAATAACTTAATATTATGATGAGATTAAGAAATGATCTTTGAAATAAGGGATAAAACAATTACATCTTCATCAATTATCTCCTTTTTATTATCACATAAGGAATACAAAAGTTTCCTTTATTCACAAAATATTTCCTCTATGATTAGTGGGGGAATTATGGAGGAGTGTTGGTCTGGTTTGGGCCATGAAAAATCTCATTGGTGGTGTAAATTAATGATGAATGGATGTTACCTTTTATAAGAAAGGTGAGGGACACTTTAGGGAAAAATTGAAATATTTTTTTTTATAAAATGATTTTTAGATTATAATATATCAAAATTTATTTATTTCGATTATAATATTACTATGGGTCTATATAATATCAATCAATAGGTTTTCTACATGCTTATGTCATAAAAGTATCCCCATCTATTGGGACTAAGACTTAGTTAAACATTTTAACTCTTAACATGTCTTCTAGTATCTGTTTACTGTAAGGTTAATTTAGTTTCTATAACATTATAAGGGAACCTCAAGTGTATCATTAATGATATTTGTGTCATTATCTCTATTAGTTGTTTGAATCATAGTTTTTTCAGAGTTTTTATATAATTTAAGAAATAGTATTTCTTTTAAAAACTCATTTTTGTCTATTTTGACACTATTTAGTAATTGATTTTTTCATAAGAGATAAAAACATGATACTTTAAATAAAATGGTATTAACTACTACCTAATATGTCAATTCCATCCATAAAATTCTATTATTACATCAAAATTTTAAAATTGCATTTATTTTTATGTTTATATAATCATTTATTTTAATCATTCCTTAATAAGGTAAATGCTACTTCATCATTGTGTCATAAATAAATTAAATGATTAGATGTCTATATTTTATAAACAAAATACCATGAAATAGGAATTTATTTTCTTTATAATGATTAATTATATTCAAATTTATATTATATAGAACCCCATATTAAAAATGGGTTTTTATTATAATATTAATTTAACACTTTTAAATATTATTTAAATAAAATATAATAAATGTCTTAATCTAACCCATGTCGATCAAAAGAGGATCATATTTTTATCCTATGATTTATTTTTGTTGAAAATACTTATCCAGTTGAATAATTAAATGTGTTGAGGTAATTTTATGTTATTATAATATTATTTTTACTATTATTTCACATATTTTCATTTAATCGTGGTAAATAAATTCAAAATTATCATTTCATAATTTTTTTTTCATATTTAACCACATTTTAAATAATTATGACTACCATATTATAAGATTTATTAAATACAATTCATGGAATCTGTAAAATTATATTTTATGCAAATTTTCAAAATGTTCCTAGAAGGTGGGTAAAAGATGTTAAAAAGTTCAATAAAATTTTATTTATCTAATATTATTATAAAATGACTCAAATAAATTACATTGGAATAATATATATATTTTGTATCTATTTTCATTTTAAGATAAATTTTAATTAAGAAATTATTATTTATATGAAAACGCATGTCTATTTGTATTTTGCCGAATTTTTCCCAATTTATAAAAAATTAAATGTTTTCAGAAAATTACTAAAAATTCACCCTATGCAACTTTTGATATTCCAAATTCAAAAGTGAAGTTTATTTCACCAAATAAAAATTTTAATATAGTCTATGATAAATATTAGAATTGTTCATAGAAGGATATAAAAATTAGTTCTTTTATAAAAATTGTTTTTTAAATATATAACAATTTTAACAAAACTTATACATTTCATTAAAAATATATTTTATTTATTTGAAAAAAATATAAATAAAATTTAATTTTTTTGTAACTATTCATATTAAAAATTTTAAATGATAAATAAATATATTGTTTAAATAATTATAATACTAATGAGTTGTTTTCAGAAAATCAATCTTGCATATAACAGAAGACAAGTCATTGATGGGTGAAATATAAGCTATTAAATTACTTAAATGTGATTATGTACTTTGAAATTGTGGGGATTTACATTCTCCCCTCCTTTAATAAATTACACAGTCCAAATTTTAAACTGTTCTTCGAAAATAAAATGATGAAAATAGAACATTCTTTTATGGAAAACCAACTTCCCTAATAGGGTTAGTAAAATTTATTCTTAATATGATGGAAAGGGAAATGAAAAAGTAACAACCAAATTACGATATTGAATAAGATAACATTGGTTTTATTTATAGAAACATAATTGGATGAAAACCGTTAATATTTATAGAGAGTGATTGAGGTCATCAATCAGAAACAAGTGAATAATAAATTGAAAATTGAGGGCCTCAAAGCCATAAATCTATGATTATTTAAAGTATAATTGGTTCAAAAAATGGAATTTACATAAAAAAATTCAGCTACATTTTTTTGAATAGTAGGGATTATTTTACTATCAGGATAAGAACTTAAGAAAACATACATGATTTCAATGCATGTCATATTCATAATCTCATCATTTGGTTGTGCTTCAATATTTTTTCATTTCATACCTATCACTAGGAAATGAATGTTAAAAAATTAAATTTTTACTTTTGAAGTGCATTTGATTAATCATTAGGTTCCACAAAAATTTCAATAATTTTTTGTATGTATACAGAAATCCAAAAGTCTAAATCAATGTATCCAATATATTATTCCTTAATCTCAAAAAAATATCATGATTTTAGATTACACTATTCCAACCATTACACTTATCCAAAATACTTGTGTCCAATCTCCCAGACAAAAAAGTAAATATGGTAGGTAAACATAATGCACATCAATTTTTTCCAAATAATAATAAGTTAATTCCTTTATCATGTATTCCCTTAAATCATGGTAACTCTCTAAATTTATATAAAACCTTATTGAATACATTCATCCTCCATTACTCCTTATAGAATACATGATATACTCCATAAATCCAAAAATGTTGTAATCTCCAACGACTTTTGAATAATCAATCAATTAATTAGATCTAAGGTAGTCATGAATATCCAATAAAATTTATTCAATTAAATAATCTATTATTCTAAAATGCCAACCTCGGTCTCAAGACCATATACACGTTTATCTTTCCCTCATCCATATATTTTGTAAAAATATTAACTTGCTTTTGATTCACTTTTCTTAGTACCATATAATCTCAAATTCATAATGAAATAGTACTGTAGAACAATTCTTATTTATTGTATAATTCATATAACTAGTACATAATTAATACAACACTAAAATGGAATAATTCATCAATCCAAAAACAAAAATACATTAATTATTCCACATCGACTATAATAAAAGATTATTCTTGACCTTGATCACTTTGATTCTACTAAGAAATATTTACTTAACTCGTAGGACACATATTATCATAATTCCCCATTTCAATACAGTTAGAACACTACATATTAGTCTTTGATTTTTATCCATTTGCATTATTTTTCCAGAAGTCCCATTTCTCCACACTTATATCAAACACCTATTCATCTCAATCACTTCCTAGGGTGATTATTTCCATAGTTATCACATATGGTAAAATCCTTCTTTCCCTTCATACATTTATCCGTTTGTCTCTATGTCATCCTCTTCTTCTCTGTCTCCCCTTAAAATCCAAATGATTCATAGAATCATTTACTTATCTTATTAACTCACATCAATATTTCCTCATATGATGAGAATACATGGGAGGATAATTCCCTTAAAATGTTTTCATAAGGCCGTGAAAGATTTTATTTTCCATACTATTTAGAACATTTTCATTGGTGGGGTAATATTTTCTACTACTAGTCAACATTTATAAATAATTTCATGCACTAGATTAGGTAATAAATCGCAATGCATGATTCTAAACTAGTGAAATTCATGATATAAATTGAAAAAATTTGTCATATATAATCTCATAATCATAAAGATGGATTCCTTGTAGACATATATAATGAGAAATAATTTATAATTGATTTTAATGAAAATTTTAATTATCCTAACCATTACCCTGGGATTTTCAAACTAAGTACGTAATAAGGCTTGTTTTCTTGTACCAGGTTATCCTAAGTCAGGTCCGAAACTCCTTGTAGATGTTTTCACTCCTAGGTACATATGTGCCACAATAACATACACTTGTATTATCTAGATAAGGTTATACTTTCTATGAATAACAAAATAAACTCTACATTAAAATTATAGGATTCTCATCAATACTTGTCCTCAAATTCTATCCTAGGTTTTCGAGGCCTTCTCTAATTTTTATAAATATATTACAAAGGTTGCTGCTAAAATTACTTTGATACCAACTCTAATATCCCTACCCTAGTTACCTAGAGTTCGGGGATTATTACATAACATGGACCTAATTATAAGGAATCATGTCTCGAAGAACTAGTCTGTTTAGTAGTAATGGAAAATAGATTATATACTTGAACATCACATTAAAATTTAAATTATAAAAAACAACATAGATAATCATTTTAGAATTCAATTATTCTACTAGATTAAACATGAATATAAATCCTAATAAACATCTTGTAATCCTAGGAATATAAATCATAATAAATGTGTGATCATAGATTCGTAGTATAGATAAAAAATATAGAAGAAGCTATCATAAATAATCACAAAAATTTATTAAAAGGTATAAAATTGAAACACAATCCATTTAGAAATAAACTTCAGAATAATATGGCCATGATAAATATAATAATTAAAATTTCGTATAAACATGGAAATTATAATAGTTTAATAATCACATGTAACATCAATAATTATTCTCATAATGATAGAATGCATAAAACCAGAAATGATAATAACAATTTCGAGGCCTCGTTGAAAGACCCTAAATATAAAAATTTTCAAGTCCTTTTACCAGGATAGATGTATATCTCATTAGACCTACCAATGAATTGAGAGGATATATCGGGCCCCTCACATCACTTACTATGTCCATTGTATTCCTCATATGAAAAGGGAGAAACATTACATTGACATTCATATTAAAACTAGCATACTAACTGTTAATACTTTTATCCATAAACCATGAATAGTATAAAAATAGCAAATCCACAATCAAACATATAATAACTCATTAAAAAAATAAGGATGATTGTTTTATAATAAATTAACCTCTATAACGAATAATATTATATAAAAGATTTTGATATAGATAAAAATAATTAGTAAAACACTTTGAATGAAATATCCCTTTTTTGTGATATCATTTAAAAGTCGAAAAATTTATAAATGAATTCATTTAAAAGGGTTTTTTAATAAATGTGTCCTATATAACATTGAAAAATATTATAGAAATTTACATTTTAAAAAAATCATGTCCATATATATAAATCCTTAAAACTATTTTTCCAAACATTGACTTTAATTCAATAGATTTTAAAAAATTAATCTATAAAACATTTAAAATGATGATATAGTTAAAGAGTCCCTCACATAAAACCATAATATATTCCTTTTGATGAAATATTTATGAATCATGGACATGGATGATAAATACATCCTAGTAAATACATACAAAATAAATAATCACAAATAATAATGGGATTGAGGAATTAACCATTACCTTATACATTCCGTTAGTTGAGGGTGTGTTTTAACTCATGTATAATGACCATAGTATGTTATTAAATTATTCAAGAACCATATTTATATTTATTATATAATATATGATTCATTTATGACTTTATACTACTTTTTGAATTATAATTTCGTAATAAATGTAACATTTTGAGTAATAATCGATTTCCTTATCATATGTGTTTTAACATGTTACTCTTGATCGTATCACTTATATCATGATTTAATTACTTCAAAAATATAAAACATGTTTTATATTATATATATATATATAGAATAATTTTCGTATAATCAATAGATATATGAAATGGAAAACAACATTCATGGAAACTGTAGGTCGTATGTACGCAAAAACAATGTTTCCATTTTCATATCGCATTGAATGGCAGTAAGTGAATGAAATATATATATATATATATATATATATATATATTCATAGTAAAAATATTATGTCATATATTAAATACTTTGTAAATATATATATTTCTATAATCATCCTTGAATGGTGATCATGGAGATGAATATCATTGCATCATGTAGACGGTAAGCCTTACATATGCAGGAGCGACGATAACCTTTCCCTATTGATTACATGGTGGGTAATTGGATGGTATATTAAATATATGGAAACATTATCATGTTATTTTGATTATTTATATAAATAAAACACATCATTATTTCCATCCAAATAATATAGTGTTGAATAACAAATTACAACATGGCGTGGAGACGGTAAGTCATATGTATGCACACATAATGACTTTGTCATTAATTGAATGGGTAAAAAGAGGAATATAGTTGTCCTATAATCGTAAAAAAATCTCATCATATATTATATATGGGGTTATTATTTTAGTATACTAAAAAAAATTATGATGTTGTTGTAGAAGAAATGAACTTTGAAAGAATGGAAAAAATGATTACAACTTCTTCTAGTGTATCTATTTTATTTTACAAAACGGTAACATTATGTTAGATTTATGCCCAATCATTTTCCTCTAAGATGACACAGTAGAAGTTGGGAGGATATTTGTGTAGGTTTGGATGAGCCAAATGGATTTTAGGTGTGAATTAATGTGGACGGGTGGTTCCATTTTATATGAGAGTTGAGCGATACTTCATGAAAATCCTGAAATATTATTTTATTATAAAATTATTTTGGATTTTAAATTGTCAAAATTGATTTATTTTGTAGATAACATGAGTATGGGTAAAAAATACTCTCAATGAATAGATTTTATACATGTTTAGGTAATAATATTATCCTTATCTTTTGAAATTACTCCTTAGTTAATTGTTTAACTCTTACCATATAATCTTTTGTTTTTATACAATGAGGTTAATTTAGTCCCTATAAAATAACAAGGAAACCTCAAGTGGATCATTAGTGAATTTTTTTTTCATTATCTAATTCACTTGTCTGTATATTAGATTTTTATTATTTTTATACCATTTAATAAAATAGTATTTGTTTTAAAAACCCATTTATGTTAATTTTGACATGATTTTGTAGTTGATTTTTGTTATAGTCATAACAAATTTATTCCTTATATCCCGAGGTATTTACTCATCCTTAATACTTCAATTTTATCCATAAAATTCTTAAATGGATTCCGAATGTTCAATTTATATTTATTTTAATATATATAATATCAATTATTTTAATCTTACCTTAATAAAGTTATTAATGCATTATCATTGTTTTATAAATAAATTTAATAATATAATGTCAAAAAATTATAAATTAAATAATAAGATGTAAGAAATCATTTTTCCTTTTTAATTAATAATTATAGTTGAAATTATTTTAAGTATATGCTTATATTAAAATGTTTTAGTTATTATAATTTGAATTTAACACTTTTTACACTTCTTTAAATAAAATATAATAAATGTAATAATCTAACCCTAGTGGAACAAAAGGGGATCATATTTGTTTCCCCAGATTTAATTTAGTTGAAAAAACACTTTTCCAAAAGAATAAAGACATGTGTTCGGGTGATTTTATATTATTATAATATTATTTTTACCTTTAAATACTATATTCACTATTAACCGTGGTAAACAAAATTCAAATGATAATATTCCCCAAAATATATTTTCATCCTATTGATCCAAATTTTACATACCTATGACAACCATGTCTATCATAATTTTTAAATTCAATTCATAGAAGATATAAAAATACGTTTTATGGAAATTTGGGAATGTTCCTAGAATGTGGGTAAAAGACATTGGAAAGTTAAATAAGATTTTATATATATAATATTATTATAAAATAACTAAAAATATTTATATTATACCAATATATTTTTTATGTATCTATTATGACATTAATAAAAAATATAATGTAAAAAACCATTAAAATGAACAAGTCCATTTTTATGTGCTATGCTGTATTTTTAACCATTAATCAAACATTTATTGTTTTCCAAAAAAATACCAAATATCCACCATAAGATCATTTAGATATTTAAAATTAAAAATTGAAGTCTATTTTAACAAATTCATGTTTTAATAGTGTCTAAAATTAATTTTCTTATTGTTCAAAAAAGAATATAAAAAGTAGTTCTTTTAAGAAAATAGTTTTTTTAAATATATACTTATTCTAACAAAAAATATATATTTAATTATAAATACGTTTTATTTATGTGGAAACATTAGAAATATCATTTAATTATTATTTTTTACCATTCATATTTAATTATTTTATTGATAAATAAATATATCATTTAAATAACTATATTACTAATGTGTTGTTTTGCAGAAACACAATCTTTCATATAATGCATGACATGATGGTGTTGCATGTAATATATAATATTTAATTAAATTAAAGAGATAATTTAATATGAGATATTGTGTTGTTACAGTTTGGGATTAGTTATGTAGATTCTTGAGGATATTTATTGTGTTAGTGAAATATTGATCTTAGTGTGCATACAAATCAATTATATCAAACATAGGGTGAATCAAAATCCATCCCCAAATAATGATTCCCCACCATCCAGATAGAATAGTTTTGTCATTCAAAATTCTATATACATAACTAGTTGTTCTTAGCATTAGCACCTTACTCTTAACTAACTAGGGCATCATGTACTTCATGTTAAATGAATCATATTTCGGTTAATCATTCATTCCATCCTATGTAACTGATTTTAAATATTTATCTCAATCGGCCCCATGTTTGTGATTCATAAAATGTTTTAATTACAAAGACCATACTGATGTGTTTTTTTATCAAAACTAAATCCTTTAATGTCAAATAATATCATTTATAATCATTAAAAAATTAATATATTTTTATCTCATCACAAATATTCTTATCAAATCATGATCATTTAATAAAAAAACTTAGTTTTATAAATCTATTAACAATGGATTCCATCATGGACAACATGAAATTTAAATAAATTTGTCAATACACATGATTAAAGAATTTAAAAACTATAAAAACCCATTTACATTTAAAAATAATCGAAGGATAAAATTGATAGATATTTCTTTATAAAACCACCATCCTTAACAGAGATCAACATAAATATTCACCAGATACACCAATAGAGATTTGAGGGATATAATGAACAAAGGATAATCATATAATTAAAATCACCAAGTGAAGACATAGATCCATCTACATCATAAGGAACCATTGAGGCCGATGATGGGTAGAGAAAGGATAGATATAGAATTCATTATCATGTTGATATTACAGTAGTGTAATGATATCTAACACAACAACCATCATATTGATCTATGATGAAACAAGGTTATGAGATCCCAATTCATCCCTAGAGGGTCACTAATGTGATTATGGTTATATGAAATTCAATGATGGTTTTTAATATTTACAAAATTTCCTAAAATAAGATACTATGATATTACGTATTTTATTTAATGCCCCTTGAGTGTCACTAACAAGTCGATGTACTCCATTTTTTAGCTTGTTGTTCTTAGGTGAAAAAGCTTGGCCATATGAGTCCCACCACATTCTCCATTTACTTTATGATGGAAACCCACTGACCATATAATATATTTCTTTTAGGAAATATATACTACCAACACTTCACCAGTTATATGGTCTCTCTAACATATCTTTTGATAGACCTCCTATAGTCATTTTGGCAACATGCCATTTTCCACTCAAATACTCATAATTATTTCCATCTAATGTCATTAAAAATTGGGATCAAATGACATACTTTAACCGTCCATAGGTTTAACCTAGGAGAGATAAATAAAAAATATTGTGGACAATGATAGATCAAATTAATCAACTAGATATCAACTTGTAAACATAATGAATGAATAATAAACAAGGATAGTAACTGAATTATTGTAACACGATGTTATAAGAAGCTACCATTTTTAAATAACACTATATATATTTCTAACCAGAGTTTCATGGAAACCATCCTTATTAATATATATAGTGAAATCAGTTATGTTATCATGTTTATAATCAACCCAATTGAGATGAAAACTCTAGATTTGGGATACCATTGGGTCATGTAGGCTAATGAAAAAAACCCTACAATTAATTTACAATAATATAATTTTTAATTGGATAATTCTGTTGAGAATCATCTGGTTATAGAGTAAAAAACCTATATTCATTCCATGGACATCAGTCATTACATTGATCACTTGTACTCAACTGTAAATTGTTTTAATAATCATTCATGTATGTCTCGATGATTTCTTAAAAAAGAATCCTAAAAGAATGTCCCAGGTTCTAGGTATATTAGTTTCTTATATAATGTGGCTAATCTCACTAGAAAACCCCAACTGTTTTGATGAATGATGTTTTATATATGGATGTTACATTTTACATATATCATATCTTGGATTCCATAGTAATATTATATCTTCAGTTTCGAAAAATTATGAAGTGTAAGAGTAATAAATAAAGTATATTCCACCCAAATTCAATGAATTGGTATCAAAATACACAGATGAACTCATAGAAATGAATCTTCTTATAAAAAAATTAATAGCCATAATTGATCTGTTCCACTATAACACATAAATAACATTCGAAATATGCCTCCTTTCATATCATCATCGAGATATATTTTCATATAAATAGATGGGTTAGGTCCCTATGTGGATACCAAACATTTAAGTCTATATTATAGCTATTGCATAAATAAAAAGGAATTAATGAGATTGAATTTGACATATGCTTCTAAGGATTTGATGATGTTTATTAGCTATGTAAATCATACTTATTATTAGATGTTCAATACCATTGTGCCTTTGAAACACACCCCTTGGAAAAATAATTTTAAGAATAGTGTCGACACGAATTTTATAAACATGAGTTTTCTTTATATAATATATTATAACAAAGTATCTACGATTTTATGGAAAAAACTCCTATAATTACCTGATTTATATAAAATATTTCACTATATATTACCCCATTAATTTATATGATTTAATTTGAGTTATTTTACAAATATAAAAGACATAGATGTTAGGATTTTGTAATCCTACTTATTTTAATATATTCAATAACATAATGGATCATCAATATCACCCCTCGAAGAGAAAGTATTTTCATATCAGTATCGTCAATGATTATGTGATCATGACTAGTCATAATCTAAAAATATTATATATTAATATCTATGATTAATTGGACATAACACACACATAATTACATGATTTTTAAAAAATAATTTCATTACATATTGACCCATGAACATTTATGCTTATAGAAATATAGAATTACAAAAAAATCATAAACTAAGAATCACATGTCACTCCGAATGGCTTCAAGGCCTTCTATTTTTATTCATTTTTGAAAATTCCCATTTTAAGGGTTCATGGGGAACCCATACATGAACCATAGTTTTCGTGACATTACATGACCCACATGTCTTAGTGTAATTATTCTAAACTAAAAATACCGGGAACTTCTCCTCCCTAGATTCTACATCATGATGTCACCTCTCCTAAATTGCATGAATGTTCATTTAGTATTCCCGTGCATGCACACGATGGTCCCATTAGAAATTCCATTACATTTCTTTCATAAAAATTTGTTTGCTTCTTCTCGGTAGAATGTTCCTACTCTGAGACCTCATATGTACTTTTCTATTTATAGAGTCTTCCTCATTTACTAAGCCTTATTACATGCTTCCTGAATGCCTTGTGGTGAATCGAAGGCATTAAGGTTTCCAAAATTCCAAGAGGTGGCCTAACATCTTTACTAGCCCAAAGGCCTTGGGATGCCTGAAGCCCTTGAAAGACTCGAAGAAAAAACAGGTGGCATGAAAGCTGAAACAGATGAATATTTCAAGTTTATATTGTATGGAAGAGTACCTACCATAGAACATGTGATATTACTACAACAGTAAACATGAAATTAAATCACCACCCTGACATGACAATGGGTCTCTTTATTGAAATTTATGACTCCTTGCCAGCTTGGATGTGGATCTTGTGAATCTAAGATTTGCATATCTTTAAATAACATGATATTTTTCCACTTCATGAGGAACTACTTAATCAATAATATTTTTACAACTCTCTTATAAATACTCTACAAATTCTATTCTTCAAGACATATCATGTCTATTACCATTCATCATAACTTAATGATAAAATATTATAATAAGGGTGTAACATCCCAAGTAAATAAAGAATATTAATTTTTCATATTTATTAATATTGGTGAATGAAATATTAATATTACTTTAAAGGGGATGCTATGTTTGATGGCGTACCCAATACACAACAATTAGTTTCGTTGAAATCTTATGATGCACACAAATAATATAATAATATCATTTCAAATGGAAGTTAACATGTAGCCGTTGTATTGGCATGAATGAATAGAAATAACTAATAAAGGATTATATATGTTTTTTAAATGTTTTTACATTTATCCAATAGAAGATAAAGGCTTAAAATAAGAAAATAATTCAATTTTATGCATAAATACTCTAATATTCACTAAAAGGACGATTTATCGCCTTTTGATGGCGAACCCTCGTTAAAAATAGTTTTGGTCACTCTTATAAATTGTATTAGAAAAAATAAAATCTTTCTTTATAATCGGGACATCAATATTAATTTTGTGTATTTTTTTGTTATTTTTTCAATAAATTTCATTTTTAATGAATAAGTGAAAATTGATGTATTTTAATTCAAACCCTCTTTTTAATCAAATTTATTTATATGATTTGATTATTTTTTTAATTTGTTTTAAAGTTCAATTAGAATATATTTTTACCATTTAATTAAAAGGTGGTAATTATAATTAATTTCACTTTGAAATTGGACATAAACGAGTGTCAATCTTTTAATAGATATTGTTTCTTAAAAACACGCTATTTATTTTGATAGCGAGAATTGATTATAAAATTAATTAATGAAACTTATCTGTTTTGAATTTGGTAAAATTGATATCATTTTTGTATTTGGAATATCAAATATATCATAGGGTTAATTTTAGGTATATTTCTGAAAAATGTTCATTTCCAATGAATAGTGAAAAATACTACATTTTAATACAAAAATGCCTTTTAATCCAAATTATTTATATAGTTTTATTTTCATTCAAATTGGTTTTAAGGTGTAATTTAATTATGTTTTTATCATTTAATACAATTTTTTTCATTGGATGTAATTTCAATTTTAAATTGTATGTAAAAACAAATCATTCTTTTGATAGATTTTACTTCTTAAAAATATGTCTTTAGTTTTGACAACGGGAATTATTTTAAATTAATCACTACAATTTTTGTGTTTGTATTTTGATAAAATGGATTCCATATTTGGAATCATAATGTCCAAATTATGTAATTAAGACTCTTTTGTTTTTGGACATTATGAATATTAACGACGGTAATTGTCTTTAATTATCGTGTTTAATTAGTAACATGGTAGTTAATGGTAATAAAATAATATCTAAAAAATATAAAATGACCCCAACATGTCTCTAAATGATAATTTTGGTATCATGTACGACCATGGAATTCCTTTTTCCAACCTTGGGACCCCATGGAATCACATTAGTGTGTTAGTGACCCTTTTATCATATATTTTTAAAAAGAGGAAAATGTAACCAAGGTTTGTAACACCTAAGTAAAATGATTTTAATTTTAACTACATAAAAGATATCTTACACTATAAATCTTAATTTTAAAGGGAAAAATATTTACTAAATCATAGAATTTGTTTTATAAATATTAGACATTAAAAGATCTAATTTATTTACGAAACCATGATGATACAACGATTACCTCATTAATGAACGATTTAAATAAAATAAAAATATAATGTAAAATCTAAGAATTACGCTTGTCAAAAAAATATTTTATGGGTGTAATTAGAACCCTTATCAACTTATCCTAGAACTATATATTTGTGGGACCTTTAATATGCGAAAATTATTTTATAATAAAGTAATGTTTCAAGACTTTCCAAGAGTGCCCCTCCTCCCTCTTATAAAAGGCCCCCACCTATAAAACCTTACCCACACCTCTCAAGTCTTTGGATCGACCAAACTCTGCTCATTTTATTTATCCAAATCCCTCTCTTCATCTTAGAATCCTTACAGTAGGTAGAATGCTCTTCAAGAAACACATTTGGTTCAAACAAAACGGAGATACCCGATTTAAGGGTAATGTCTTCTCTTATGTTCATTTGTTTTATTTAGCTTCTCCAATTCCATAAACACATTTTATTCCATTATTTTGTAACAAAAACAGTATCTTAAATATACTAGGATGTTGTTATGAGATGTATTCGAGCTAAACTTACACACACCTCCGTATAATTGTTAAAGAACATACTGTTTCCGTGGATGGTGAATTACTGCCTCACAAAACGATGATTGTTCTATCTTCTTCTAACACCTCTCATGGTGGCCATTATGAGGGAACTATATTTATTTATGATATATATTATATTTATTTCCTCTATATTCTTTTGTATTTTACATTTAAAACAAAACATTATTCTTTTCATGTTTTGAAAATGCGAGAATTTCATTTGAGGTAGTGTGGACTACCGCCCCCTCAAGTGATGTGACTCGTTCATGCAATACATGGAATGTATAAAGATTGAAATTAATGAACTTATGTGACCTATATAACATATATATTATACTTTAATTATAATATATATATATAATTTAGTTTTAATTCCATTAATATGACAAAGAAATTAAAGTAGCGTTCATGCGTACGGACGGCCTACTGTCTCCATGAACGATGCATTTCATTTTTTATCTCCAAATGTTATGGAATAGTATAAAATGAATATATTCTGGATATATATGATATTTAAATAATAATTACTATTCTGGAGATGGTGTAATTATAACTACATGGACAATTCTTTTCAAACAAGTTCATTTTTGACTCTTGTACCGAACATCGACAAAAATGTATGATATGAACTCACATAATTAACTAGTTATTATAACATTATAATATGTGATATGAATTGAATAATAAACTTTAAATGTAGTCCTTAAGCAATTAGTAATTGACCAAAGTTTATTATTCAGGAATATAAAGAAATGAACAAGACAAGTCGGACTTGAGATAAGGGATCCAACCTCTCTCTTTCTTTTTAAGTACTCTCTTTAATGTCACATCTTCTAAGCTCCTCTTTCTTATGTTGGGGGATGTTCTTATATATTCCTATTAATGTAATTTTTTTGTTCATATGATGAGAGACCATAATTTATATCTTTAATCCATTTTTGGATGTTTTAAGTGGCACTGTTAGGCTGCCGAATTTTTGTAAGGGGATATGTTATCTCACTTTTTATTTCCGTGAGATTCATGCTATATTTGTAACTATCTCCATTGAGTGGTGTATGTACTGACCATGATTCTAATATTTGTGTAATATAATCTCATTTATGGGTATTTACATCATCATTGTTTGGCCCTTCTTTCATGGGGTGTAAATTTCAAAAGTTACCCAAATCGGTAAGGGATTATTTCACCCTCTTTTTTTAAGAAAAACTTATTCTTGTTATGTACTTTAATTTACATCTTATTATGAAGGGATATTTTCTTATATATCCTTATTTCTGTAAATGTTATGTCCAAGTGATGAGATACCCCTTTTTATCTCTCATCATCTCAATTTATGAATTCTAATGTGACGTCGTTAGGCTGTCGAATTTATGTAAGGGACCTTCTTAACCCACTTTCAATTCTTTGGGTTAAACCTCTACTTATTGATTTTATTATGCCAAGATTATGTGTGGAATATATAGGTTGTAATTTCCACAAATTTTTGTGTGGATATATTATTTCTACACAAAATCATCTCATTGATAAATTCTTATATCATTTATACAAACTTGTATGGGAAATGATAACTCAATATCATTTCATTGAGTTAAATATTTATGTCATTGGTTTTGTTTTTCCAAGAGTATGTGTGAATGACCTTTGATTGTTTTACACATGGTATACACTTATATTGGGTGTATTTATACATGTCACACATAATTATGTCATTGATTTATCCTCACACTAATGACATGATCTTTGAATGGGATTACATCTCAATTTCTCTTCCTTGAGACACGTCTTAATGATATGCACTTTTATTCTTTTTAAAGTGTATATACAGCTCCTTTTACATTCTATATCCATATTATTTCTATACTCAAGTAATTTAAAAGTTTTGAAAATGGTCTACTTTCATTTGGCTTATAATTTAAATGTTCAAAATGGAAAATTAATCTTTTATTAAAAAAATTGTTTTAAATGGTTTTCAAGATTTATTCTTTTAAACATTTATCATCCATGTTCATGTTTTAAAATTTTTTTGAAGGATTTATTTATATGGACAAAAATGTTTGAAAACCTTTTCAATAGTTTAGAAGTGGTATGGGACACTTTGATTCTAAAATCTCATTTAAATGTCTTCTTTTAATATTTTCAAAGTATAAAGGGATTTTTCTCTCATAGAGTTTTAATGATTTTATTAGATGTTTTTATTTATATGAATATCATGATGTGACCTCTTGTGATTAAAATGTGAAAATTTTATGTTTCTATTATGCATTTTTTAAGTGTTATGATTATATTATGGTTCTTTGGAGATGTTTATGAAATCGGGTGGTTCTGTGATAAATTAAGGGAGGGTGAGCCCGAGATAGCTCTCCAATGCATTGGGTAACGCGAAGGAGTAAAAAACTAAGGTTTCTCCAAAGATATATAGGGAATATACAGTGATGGGTATTCCAAACATAACCAAGAGGGTTACTCCCAACATAAGAATGTTATGAATGACTCAAGTTACCTTTACTTATTATGATTTCTATGAGTTATTCATAAATGTTATGATTTCATGTGCTATGTTAAAGTGATTATGTTTTATAAGTAACGTATGATTTCATTGATTTTTATGTATGCGTGGTCTAATGTTTTCGTTCCGTATTATTATAACCCTTATTGAGCTTTTTATGCTCATCCCATGTTTTTGAAATGTTTTTCACTGGACATAAATTGGGATAGGGTCAAGGATGAGATCAAGGAAATGTCATGATATCTAAAACAAGGAAATAGACATGACTCTTTTGTTCAGGAGTTTTTATTTTGGGGAAAAATGGAAGCTGAGTAAAAGTTTCTACTTTGTAATCTTGTGAGATGTAATAATTATTTCCTAATTACCTAAAACTCTAAACCTCAAAAGATACTCAATGTGAATTTTTCGATTTAATTCAATATTAAGTAATGTTTTAAGGCTGGGACCTTATAAAGGGTGACCACAAATACTCTGAAAGGGAAATAATTTACTCGAAAAAATCATAGAATAATCAAGTCTTGAATATTATGGATTGTAATAAATGATATATAATTAATTTCATGTTTGTGATTACATAAACTAGAAATAAATCCAAAGATGACATAATTATATAAATAATCCTAAATATATTAATAATAAGTTTCCAAATGTGACAAATAATAATTAAAAACATCATAATCTTGCCACAAAATCCTCAGTCAAATTCATTACATAATTTTGCGGCATCATTCCATGATATCAACTAGCTCTCAAGACTACAAAGATGAAAAATAAATAAATGAGAATCCACACTCCAAATACCATTTCTAGTTAAGCTCATGAGATATATAGATGCATTGGGGGGAAAATAAGGACCCCATACATCACTAATTAACTATATTGAATTCATTATATAATTTAATGAATAAAGTATAAAATACATAACCCGCAAGAACTAATAAAAAATAAAAATTATGAATGGAATTACAATTACACATATTTTCAGTATTTATGCAATCAATAAATTTAATAGCTACCTATCTAAGTATCCCTCATTCTAAAACCATATTCAGTGATGGATCTATAATTAATTAAATAATCTAACATCTCAATAAATATAATTACGTTATGATAATATTTCCATTGAAATATTTTTAATATTAATATTATATCTTATCCTTATTGTAACATAATACTCCTGATGAATGGTGACATGGATTACATCCACATCATATAAAAAACAAAAAAACTACATCCAAATATATGGGATAAAGAAATACATTTTTGGATATTGTTATTTTAATCCCCTGAAAGATAATAATATAAAGTTATTTACAATGAATACTATGAAAAATAAAACTAATTCTTGTAAAAACCATTTAACCGAAATAAGAAAACTTATTTAAAACCACAAAAGATTTTTTATAAAAGAAATAAAAATGAATTAAAAATCTATGTTATTTATTATATTCAAAAATAATTTTTAGGTAGGTAATTGGAAAAGAATTAGCTGAAAATTTTAAAGGAATATCAAAAAGAGATACTTTAGATTGACATAAGTTTTTATTTTTTAAATTTGGAGTGAAATATAAAAGTATAAATTTGACTGAGAATCCCTTTTTAATGTTTTGACAATAACATCCTTGAAACCCGCATTAAAAAAATAAAAAAATAAACCATTTGAAAAGTGGAGATAGGAAATTTGAATTTTACCTGAGATAAAACAAAATTGATTTCCCAAATTTATTTTATCAAATTTGTAGAAATATAAAACATTAAAATGGAATTAAATTACCTTGAGATGGAATAAATGTAATGTTTGGGTAAAATAAACCCTATATTGGTGGAAGATGCCAGAAAAAATATATAATGAAAACGAATAATTTGGAATATTTACACCATTAAAAATTCCTTTATGAAAAAGATTATGTCGATGAATACTGGACATTGTAGAATAATATAACCACTTAGATGTTTCATTGAATTTTTGGTAGGTATATGGATTTTTTGTTAGACAAAAAAGTTTATTTGGGTGTAAGGAAATGAGTGGTGTTCAATCAACAATTTATAAGTGAATGCAATGACATTTTTGTAATAATATAATATGTAAAACCAATATTTAATAGTCAAATGTATCCAATAATAGAAAATAATAATGTTTTTAAGGGATTATGTCCTGAAATCATCAACCATACAATTTCACAAATTATTCAAACATATATGTATGTCTATCAATCGTATATTTTAAACATTAAAATTTTATCTTTTTTACCATGGTAATTAATACATACCTTTCTAATTTAATTTTAATATGTAATGATAAAATTGGAATAATTAAATTATTTGAAAATTTTTATTTGAAAAATTAAATATATTTTTCAAAACAAAATTTCAAAGTTGAATGAAAATCATTTTTAATATTAGTGCAGGTAAAATGTAACACCACAACTATTTAATAAGGGTATATGTAAGATTAAAAATTAATTATTTAGATAAAATTAAAAAAACATTGATATTAGTTACATTGATTGGGTTTTTATTATAAAAATGAATGTTTAAATTAATTTTAAATAAAATTAAAATCCTCATTTCACCTAATGAAAACATAATTTAATGTTAAATAAAAAAAATTCTTAATTACCATAATATTGAAAACATTTTTTTAAAATGAAAATTGATAGATACATTTCAAAAATATATTTTGGAATATGAAAGGAATTTTCGGAATTAAATTGTTTTCACATTTAATCACTATATTAACCATTTTATTATAAAGAACCATTTAATTTTAATAAAAAATATATGTATTTTTAAAAGATGCGTAAAAATGGTTCAGCAGTGTGACATTAGAAGATGGTTATTATAAGGATATGAAGAATCATTCCAATTCATGGTTCAATCAATGAATATCATGTCACACTAGTAATTGGATTATATATATATATATATTATAAAAATCAGGTTGAACTATCACACAATGAATAAAGTTATCACATTGTGGAAATTTGGATCCATGAAACAAAGGAAAAGAATACATGGTTCCACATTGTGACACATCTTGTCACATCAGGAACCCGGGTAAATATCAATTTTAAAATTTTAATTTTTCATTCTATGTGGGTTGAAATCTGGGAAATTTATGGTGGATAATCATGTGAATAACTGATTAATTAAATGGTATATTTTTTACTCAAAAAACTAACCCTAAGGTCCAGCTATGCTTATAAATACGAGGGTTTGACCAGTACATTAAAGGTGGAAGAAACCAGTGGCTATTGTGAGTATTTCAACTACTTCGGTGTCTTTCACTAATCCATCACCATGAAATCTATATGATTTTATATCCATTGTATTTTCTCACCCTCTCATGGCTTTCATGATTGGTTATTTATTTTTAACCATCAATTATTCAAAGGGGATATAAACTAATAAAATATTTCATTTTATGATTATTTCATGTTGGGTTTAATCTATTCAGTATTATGCCTCACTTATGTATCTTATTTTTCATTCATGAAATTTTTTTATGAATTAATGGAGTGTTTAATAATGAAATATTATAATTCTTCATTCCCCATGACCAATGGTAATGAATTGGTTCAATTCATAATCATGGGGTTGGGATACCTGTATCACTAACAAATTGAAGTATATGAACATTAGAAAAGTAGTGTCTGTGATATGGTGTGTCACCACTCAATCAAAGTGGATATTATAGATATAATTTTGAAATCAATGAGACAAAATTATTATCATTAATACCATAAGTACATGACCCTATAAATTATATGTTTGGTATGCTATAATAATTTCCAAGTCCACATGCCATGTAGTTTGTATTTCATTATTCATTAATTTATAGTTGTTGGTATTAGATATTAAATTATTAAATTCTATATCCTCATCCACATGGTATCGACCTCAAGGATAGAAAATTTTAATACTATATAATTATATATTTATTGAGTTATAGTTTTATGGATTAAAAATTTCGATATTAGTACCAACTAAATATAAACTAATGACACCAACCGAGAATATATTAGAAAGTAACATAAATGAATAATTTAAATTCATAAATACATGTTTATCATGAAAACATTTTTTCGTCTCTTTGGTTATACATAATTCTTTATAATACCATAAACACTGTGGTTTTAGAAAAAATTTTATTTTTCATTATTGATATAAAAATAAATTATTTTAATGGAATCATTAAAACTAAAAGTGACCAAGTATTGTGATGATGAATCCTAAAATTATGATAAATATGTAAATTAAAATTTTAACATTTATGTAGTTTACTTTTAAATTACAACAGACAAATATAATGAAACATTTTTAAGGATATATTTTGGAAGTTATAACTTTGTTGTAGGATCATAATAATATAAAAATACTAAAAAGGTGGGTGAATAGTAGTTTATAAATTAAAATTTTAATTAAATTATATGTGATGTAGATAAAATTTATTTTGTGCCTGATTTCAAAAGGATTTTATTGATGATAATTTATTATTATAAACCGGACCTATACCAAAAATTTTGTCTAAACCATTAGTGTATATATAATTAAATATCCATCTAAAAACGATTTTGAAAATCTGTTGGCATATGTTTAATAAAATTACCCTATACCAAAATATTTTGAAAATAAATTAGTATTGGTGATGTTTATACCAATTGTTTTGCTAAAACATTTAGTGTAGATTATATTTAATGACACTATAGTAGCGATTTTGGGAAAAATATTTATAGGTCTCAAAATAAAAAATATGTGTACAAATGTTTTGGAAAATCTTTTTTATCAGTATTTTATATTTGAAATTCTTATTTTATCTAAATACATTGAATACATCAAGAATTAACGTATATATATAAATAAAAAAATAAATATTTATCAGAAAATGATTCAAAAATAATATAATGTATCTTATTTATTACGTCGTTGAGATATAAATCATAAGGCCAAATATCAAAAATAGTCAATGTTATGGTTAATTACATATTATCATACTTTGTAAAACTGTTTCTATGTTTATTTTATGTTACCTCTACTAATAGTTTGGAAACCAATGGTATAGCCCACAAATACCAACAATTTCCCAAAATCGGGGGTATTGGTCTATACAAATGCCAAACTATCATAAAACCATCCAAAACTTTGGTATAGATTCTACAAATGGTTTTGCAGCCTATACCAGTGGTTTGAAACCACTGGTATAGGAATCTATTAAAATATGTCTTTCTATATATAGTTTTTATAAATATAGTAATAATAAAATTTTTAAAAAATGTTCAAATTTACATACATATTCAAATTATAAATAAAATATTTAGAATAAATAATATTAAAACATTAAAAATATCTGATGAAAAAATTTATAGACACTTTAAAAAAGAATATCAACACATTAACTATCAGCTTTATCAAATTGAATCACCTTGAATGAAGCCATCCACGATATAACCTAATCCTAATGTAATTTTAGTAAGAAATATCTCAATCAAAAATATAGGAATAACTCTATCTTCCTTCCCTCATTGTCCCTTGATCCAAATGCTCAAATATTAGAATTATTCATATCCATTGAATCCATTTCTCAAAACTGATCATACATTGTTAATAAAATGAATGAATATTTTTAGTGAAATTAAAATCCTCACATGAATTCCTTAAAATAAAAAACAAACCAAAGATTTCTATGAAGATACTAGTATCAAAATGTTACTAAAATATCAAAAAAATTAATATGGATTGAGATGAAAATGTATAAATCCATCATCATCGAATGGACCTCTATTTATAGGCGAACCTCTAATTTTCATATAACTTTATTGAAATTTTTTTTTGATATGGATTCTAAAAATATATTTCTTTACAATGATTTAAAATAATCCATCTGATATGGGATACATTATTTATTTAATAGGAAATAAATTAAGCATTTCGAAAGATAAAAATTATTATTTGATAAATTGTTAAATGTTTCATCAAGAGTACATGTTTACCTCTATCCAATGAATTTCATTCTGATAAATATAGTGAAACATCATTTGGAGAGACATGGTAATACATTGTATTTTTAGATTCTATAAAAATATAATTTTATGAAAAATGATTTCATTCAACTGAGATATAATTTACATTATCGATTTTAAATATAAATTTTTAAACACATCTTGTTTGATTATAATTATTTTCCAATTAACAAGCACCAGCATCCCAAAAAAGTCATCAGATTAACTTATATAACAGGATTAGCAATTTAATCTACATCCCATAAAAAATATATTTTTTAACAAAAAAATTTCTAAAAGAATTGGAATTATAATGTTAGTGAAACATTATATTTAAGAATGTGTGTTTTGATTTTCAAAACAAATGTTAAAATGTGTGGAGATTAGAACATTCATCTTACTAGATTCTTAATTATTTTTTTTCATTCAATTACTAATTAATTTTTCCTTAATTTCATATTCATGTCGACGATATTTTTTTATATTATATTTAGTTTCTCAAATTAAATTTTATAAAATTCATAATATAGAATGAAAATATTTTTTAGTGTTAAATGATCAAATTAGTTATTCATTAGTGATAATTTAATTTCATTAGTGAATTACTTATAACTATCAAAATTATTTTTATTTCTATATATTTATTTTATAATTTGATTAAAATTATTTATACTATAATACTAAATTCCTATTTCATAATGGTAACATATAGTTTCATGGTTTTCAATGGTTGTATGTTGTCTCTGAAGATATTTATCCAAAATATTATTTATATAAAGGATAATTACATATTGGAATCTTGTCGAGTTATATTATCCAAAATTTATGCAAATTATTTCCCCATAATTTCATTTTTTACATTCTAATAAAAATATCGAACCGTATCAATAATATCTTTAAAAAACTTAATATAATGGCTAAGTAAATATCATATTTTGTATCATGGATATGAATAGTAATATAATATATTACATATAGTTAAGAACATTATAAATATTCTATTTCTTTCCATCAATTTGATCCAATAGTCTTTAATTATCTATTATCAACTCCAATAGTGTTGATTGTTTCATAAAGGTGTTTATTATAATCCTTGCATTGATAAAATATTGTAGTTTGATTTGAATTGTGATTTAATAATTCCAAAACGTAAATTTTCTTCTATTTATGGAGGTCTAATACACTCCCAAAATCACATTATATTTATGTAAACAAAGAATGATAATATATAAAGAAGGATGTCTCCCAAAAATGTAATCTTGACATATAATAATCACATGATTCAATGTTTTCCTTGATAATTCAATGAAAAATATTTTTGGGGGTGATTTAATGTTCCCCCAAAACATCCTAATATAATACAGTGACTAAGATAAATTGAAAAAAAGACTTATATAACTACATAAGTCTAGATAATTATAACATAACTATGATGATCCACAATAATGTTTGTCATTTCATAGGTTATGTGTGTCATCCTGGGTAAATAAAGAACATGAAATTTTTCATATTTATTTATATTTGTGAATTAAATATTAATTCTACTTTAAAGGGGATGCTATGTTTGATGGTGGACCTAATATGCAACAATGGGTTTCTTTGAAATCATATGTTACACACTAATAATATGATAATATTATTTTAATTGGTAGTTAACTCCTCGCTGTAGTATTGGCAGGAATGTATTAAACTAACTACAATATTATTATACATGTTTGTTGAGTATTTTTACATTTATCCAATAGATGTTAATATAATTAAAGAATGCATTTTTAAGCATAAATACTGTAATGTTCACTAAAAGATCGATTTACTGCATTTTAATGGAGAACCCTCATTAAATTTAGTTTTGGTCATTTTTATATGTTTTATTTGACAAAATAAAATTCTTCTTTATATTTGGGTAATAAAAATTTACTTTGGGTAAAATTTTGGTAATTTTCTAATAATGTTCATTTTTTAATGAATAGTGAAAAATACGGTATTTTAATTCAAAACTACGTTTTAATCTAATTTTTTTATATGGTTAGATTATCATTTTAATTGTTTATAAAGTTTTATTATAATATATTTTAACCATTTAATCCAATATTTTACATTTTAATTAATTTCTCTTTGAAATTGGACATAAAAAGGTGTCAATCTTTTGATTGTTAGTATTTCTTGAAAACACGCTTTTTGTTTTGACAGCGGGAATTAATTTTAAATTAATTTCTACCACTTATGTGTTTTGAATTTAGAAAAATGGATTCCAAATTTTGAATTAGTATGCCCCAATTTTGTAAATAGGTAAAATTTATTTTTATAAATTTTAAATATTTACTTTAGTAAATATTTTATTTACCAGGATTAAAGGGTAAATAAAATAATTAAAGGAAAAATATAATATTATAATAATATTAAATTACCCTAAAATGTGTCTTAATCCACTTATCTGATACATATCCGACCATGGGCATCCTTGAGTCGAATTTTGGACCCCATGGAGCCACATGGGAGTAAAAATGACACTTTATATTAATTAATTTAAAGTAAAGACAAAAATGACATAAACAAATATCTTTTAGTAAATAAATTTTTATATGGGATTATATACGATTTTTTCGACTATAAATATTCTTTGAATATGAAAAATTATTTCCTACAAGATTGTATATTTTATATAATATTTGGACATTAAATAAATTTAATTATTTAAGACACAATAATGATGCAATATTTACCTCATTAATGAATGATTTAAATAAATAAAATTATAAATACTAAAACAATATCAAAAGTATGTCCAATTATTATTGGATGATTTTATTTCAACCATGTTCCTTATTAACTTTGGCCTTATGTATTTTTAGTCATTTTGAAACCAGATATGAGTTTAAAATAAAATAAGTGTTTCAAACATTCATAAAGAGACCCTCCTCTCCCTTATAAACTTTCCTCAGTTTCTACCCATTTCTCACACTTATAAATCCTTTGGATCATACAAAATCTACTCCAATAACCTCCCAAGATCCATATAATCATCCTAGAAGCCTTTCCACAGGCATAAATCACTTCAAAAAACCCTTTTGGTTCAAAACAAAGTGAGTTACCTAATTTAAGGTAATTTCTCCAAACACTAAACTCTTTTTATTCCGTTATTTTATAATATCACTAGTATCCTCAATAAACTAGGATGTTTTTATGATATTTATTCGATCTCCACTTACTCACACCTCTATCTAATTGTTTAAGAGCATATTTTTTCTGTGGATGGAAAACTAACGCCTCACGAAGCTATGATTGTTCAATTATCTCCTACCGCCTCTCATGGTGGCCATTATGATGCAACTATATTTATATATGATATATATTATGTTTTTTTCTTATATTGTTCTGTAATTTTAGTTTAAAAACATAACTTTGTTCTTTCCAATATGTGTAATCAAGATAATTTTATTTGATGAAGTGCAGACTACTGCCCCCTCAAGGTGATATGATTTGTTCATGACATACATAGAACGTATAAAGATGGATTTAATGAAATTGTGTAACATATATATCATATGATATTATACTATAATTATAATTTACGCTTGTATGATTAAATATTCATTCTATTAAATATTAAATAGAATTGGAATCAGCATTCATGCATACGTACGGCTTACCGACTCCATGAAAGGTGCATTTCATTTATTTTCTCTAAATTTTATGCACTATAATAAATATATATATATATATATAGTTATTTATAAATATGTTTACATTTAAACTGGATATATATGATATATATGATATATAAATCGTATATATCATTCTGCTGATATTGGAGTTTTGACCAAATGGAAAAATTGTAATTATAACAAGTTCATTTTTTACTCAAATTCTGAACATCGAAATAATGTCTTCTTTGAACTCAAATAATAAAATAAATGTTATTGTAAGATAAAAAGTGATATAAAACTATTAATAAAATTTAAAAATGATATTAATAATTTTTAAATTAGATTTATTTTATTATTCAGGAAGAACAAAGAATATACGAGTCAAGCTGGACACGAGGTAAGGGATTTCATATCTCACTTTTAATCCCGTGAGATTTCCATTGTTCAGACCATATTTATTGATTTTTGTGTATTGTGTATTTACATTTGATATATATTATCATTATTATATTATATTTATGGTATTCTGTGATTCATTTGGTGGTTATTAACTTTTTCTCACATGACTTGATTAATTACAACGTGGTAAGGGGTTTTCATCTCACTTTTTATTCATGTGAGATTCATGCTATATTTTCCCATTATTCCTTTTATGTGGTGGATGAAATAAACATGATTGTATTGTTTCTATAATATATTTTAATTTATGGTAATTTTCATATTATTTTTTTGATCTTTCATTCATGGGGTGTATGTTTCGTTTGTTACAAAATCGGTATGGGAACCTTTCCCCCTCCTCTTTTTAAAAGACTTCTTTTTATTATGTCTTTTAAATTACATATTATTCTGTTAGAATATGTTATTATATATATCCTTAATTATGTAAATATTATGTCCAAGTAGTGATATATTCTTTTCTATCTCATCACCTTATTTTCTGAATTTTAAAGTGACGTTGTTAGGCTGTCGAATTTCCGTATGAAAACTAACCAACCCAATTTCAATTTTTGGGTTGAGCATCTACTTCTTGATTATGTAGTTCTATGAATATGTGTGAATAAACTCTTATTGTCTTACAAATAACATCCAATTATATCAGGTGTATTTATATTTTTCTCACATAAATATTTGATTTATTTATCCTTAATATAATGACACCATCTTTATAAGGTATTTTGTCTCAATTTACATTTCCATTGAGACTTCATTTTTTATGTGCACCAATTCACTCTTATATGGTGTATATACTATACATTTTCATATTATATCATGAATACCTTTATTCTCATGATATTATTATGTTCTGATGAAATGTTATTCCTCAATTATTTGTATTCTACAGTCTGTCATTTTGATAAAAAAATATTAACTAAATATCTTTTTAAATGTTTTAAAGGTTTATTCTTCAAAATAAATCACATTAATGTCCATGGTTTAAAAATGGTTTTAAGGATTTATTCATATTGAAATGAATGTTTTTAAATTGAAATTTGATTCAAAATATTCAAAGTGGTAGGGTACACTTTGATTCAAAAATCATGTTATTTAATATTTTAAATGGTTTTGAAAATGGTATAGTAAAAGCATTGATTTTCTCAAAATTTTGAAATGATATATTGTGATTAAAATGTGGAAATGTTATCTTTGTATTATTTTTGTTTTATTTATTATTAATATGTTATGGTTCTTGGGCATTGTTTATGCATATGGGTGGTTCCGTGATAATCCTAGGGTGGGAGAGCCCGAGACCGCTCTCCAATACATTGGGTAATGTGACACAGGTAAACATGAATGTTTCTCCTAAGATATTTAGGGAATATACAGGGATGGGTATTACAAATGTGACACCCTATGTAGATGTGATAGCTGTAATGAATGTTCGAAATGGATTCCATAGTTTACCTTTATTATTTTTTATTTCTGTGTGTTATTCATAAATCTTATGATTTCATGAGGTATGTTATGATTGAAAAGTATGATTTCATTGTAATATATATATTTATGGGATTATGTTTTAATTCTTTATTTTATATCCCTTACCAAGATATTTATTCTCATACCAAGATTTTGAATTGTCTTCCACAGGACTAAATTTTAAATAATGGTCAAGGATTGGATCAAAGGAAGGTCATGCTGCTTGAAACAAGGAACTAGACATGACTCTTATTTTCAAGAGTTTTTATTTTATAAAAAAATGGATACTGAGTATAATTGTATACACATAATATTCTAGTTCTTATGTAAATGTTATGACCTAATTCTCTAAAACTCTAAACTTGAAAAGACCCTCAATGTAAATTATCCATTTAATTCAATATTATGTAATGTTTAAGGACGATTCCTTATAGTTGGTATCAATTGTTGGCTTAGAAAACATTACGGATTATGAGTTTTCGTTAAACACATAGTTAGTACCTATGTCTATGATTTCAGTTAAATCCATGTTTTATAACTTCCTTCAGATCAATTAACATTAGTTACAAATGGAAGGAGGGGGATTTCAAACGATGTTCTTATATCTTCCCGATGACGTTCTTGAAATAATTATTAGAAAGTAATGTTTGTATGACTATGAAGCTTTCTCTAGAATACAACTCACTAGAAAGCAGTTGTTTTAGATATCAAACACCTATAATATACCTTGTTATCATCGTGGATCATGGGATGTATTTACACAAATCATATTTTCACAATATTCTCATATTTTCAAGAAAGGTAAATATTATCACGGAATTTACAAATATTTTTCCATATCACTAGATATTGATGCATATTATGATTTTGAAAAAGGTGTTGAAGAAGGAGTCTCTTGCGCAACATATTTATATTTTATTTTACAATACAGTCTCTCAGCACATACTTATGTTATTTTAAAAGTACCCGTTAATTGAATGTTTCCACTCAAATTCGGTCCGACTATTTTATAAGAATCATTTTTTATGAGATGTTTTGAAATTAAATGTCATGCATGATTATTTTCCAAAACTATTCTTCTGTGAACACCCCTATGACCCAAGTTGTACAAGGTGTTTTTGGATGAACGGAGAAAATGATTTTGAAGGATCTCTAAATCAATGTTGGAATGCATGGACCTTCTACCAATGTGAACAATATAACAATGAAACCAAGTGGAAACCATGATCAAGGTTTGATGTTTATTATACTCGGGATAATTTAATTTTATCATATGGTGGTGAAATTAAAAAAATGAAAATATATATAAGACATCAATATTTAAGATGTGGAGATCATAATGATTTCAGATTAAAATGAGAGGTATACGGAAAAAATTTAGGTTAAAACATGTTAGGGTTATTTTTTAGTTTTATAAAAAGAAAAACACACCGGCCGTGTGACAAACCATTGCCTTGGACGAAGCTTCTGATATTGAACCTACAACCAAAGTGCGATTGGAATTTATCTCCTACCACTAGACTACATGAATTCCCTGGTTAATATGACTTATTCTTTTTAGATAAATTATTTTATTGATCATGAATACGTTAATTTGGGATCTTATGTTTTATTAAATGTATATTCTTAGTATAATAAAATTATTTGGTGATTAAGTGATAAAAGTTATTTTGGAAGATGATCCCTCTTTGGGGAACACTATATGCCTAAGAAAAATAGAATATTCTGGGATTACATTTGTTGAGTAATGTTTGAAATTTTATTTTGGAAGAATATCTATTTTTGTGTGGACACATTGTGATTTGGGTTATTTATGGAATTAATTAACCTATATTAGAAAATATGTGATTTGGTTAATTATGCTTCAGAATGAGACCTTAAGAGTCGTCTATGGTTTTGTATTTAAATGTTAAGGTTTACTATGGAGGACTATGTGATTAAATCCTTCTATGATTTGGATTTCAATATTATTTTGAATTATTTTGAATAATTTTAATTAAAATTGTATATTGAATGATATTTCTTTATCTTTGGGTAGTTTTCTTATAAAGGATTACACATTTTTTGGATTATATGATCTCGTGCTATCCATTTTGGTTTTAGTTGATGTCTAAAGAGAAGGTAAATATATAGTTCTTCTTTTGTGGACTAAGTGATTCTATAGAATATGATTCTTGTGCTTTTGATATGACCATGTCTTTTTGAATGCTCATTTTTTGGAGAAAATATTAGTTTTTGGTATAAACATATTAATGGATGAAACTCTACTTGAAGGTAAAAATATTTCATTAAGATCTTATTCTATGTAGTAAATTAATTCCTCAAAATTATGAAATGGAATTTAAATCATAAAATTTTTTGGTTTATGCTTCCTACTGGGAAATCAAAGACCATTTTACACATCCAGAGTTTTTGATTTTCTGGTGGTTAACTTTATCCTAATCATGTTTTCTATCACTCTCCATCAGAACATTACCATTTCTTCTCTCTTCCACACACATGTTTCTCGACATGGTATCCATGTATGGGTTATCTTAGGTGACTCTTTTACTTTTCATTCATTATTTTATAGTGATATTATTACAGACGCTTTTGCAATTTGGGGCATTTAATGACGTTTCCAAGCCATGTTTTAAAATTGTGTGGACACTATTCCCAAAACGGGGGAAATATGTAACATCCCAAGTAAATATAGAACATGAAAATTCTCATATTTATTAATACATGTGAATTAAATATTAATTATAATTGAATGGGGATGCTATGTTTGATGGCGTACCTGATACAAAATAATGGGTTTCTTTGAAATCTTACGTTGCACATTAAAAATATAATATTATTATTTTAAATGGTAGTTAACACCTAGCCGTAATATTTGGAGGGAATGAGTAAAACTAACTAAAATATGATTATACATGTCTATTTAATATTTTTACATTTATCCAATAAATTTTAGAGACTTTAAATAAGTAAAAAATCAATTTTAAGCATAAAAACTCTAATATTCACTAAATGGCCGATTTACCGCCTTTTAAAGGATAATACTCTTTAAATTTTTTTTGGTAATTTTATATGTTCTATTTGAACAAATAAAATTATTCATTAGATACAGGACATCAAAATTTACTTTGGGTAAATTTTTGGTATTTTTCTGATAAAGTTCAATTTTTAATTAATAGTGAAAAATACTATATTTTAATTCAAAACTGTGTTTTAATCTAATTTATTTTTATGGTTAGATTATATTTTTAATTTGTTATAAAGTTTAATTAGAATATATTTTTACATTTTAATACAATTTTGAACATTTTAGTTTATTTCAATTTGAAATTGGACATTAACAAATTTCAATCTTTTCATAGTTATTATTTCATAAAAACAAGCTTTTTCTTTTGACAGTAAGAATTAAATTTAAATTAATTTCTTACCACTTCAGTTTTTTGAATTTAGAAAAAATCGATACTATATTTTGAATGAGTAGGTCCAAATTGTTTAAATAGGTATCATTTATTCTTAGACATTTAAAATATTAACTTTATTTAATATTTTATTTAACACGATTAAAGGGTAAATATAATAAATATTTGAAAAATATAATATTATAATAATATTAAATTACCCTAACATTAACTAAATCCTATTGGATAATACATATCTGACCAAGGGAATCCTTGTGTCAAAATCGGGACCCCATGGAGCCACATGGGAGTAATAATGACACATTATATTAATTAATTTAACGTAATGACAAAAATGACATAAAAAATATATTTTAGTAAATCAATTTTTACATGGGGTTATATAATTTATCGTTTTGACTATAAATATTAATTAGAAAACTAATACTATTTCTTACATAATGGTATTTCTTTTAATAATTTTTGTACATCAACTAAATTAGATTATTTATGACACAATATTGATGTATTATTTACCTCATTAACTAATGATTTATATAAATAAGATTATAAATATTAAAAAAATATCAAACACCTATCAAATCTTATTGGATGTTTTTTTGACAATTTCCCATTTTAACATAGAGTTTAATGATTTTTTGACATTTTGAAACCGACGATGAGTTAAAAATAAAATAATTGTTTCAAACATTCCTAAAGAGCCCCTCTTCTCCCTTATAGAAATACCTCACTTCCTACACATATATCACACTTCTAAAGCCTTTGGATCAAACAAACTCTGCTCCAATAAGCTCCCAAGAACACTCTATTGATATTATAAGATTTAATTTAGTCGGAATATACTTCAAGATACCCATTTGCTTCACACCAAAGTGAGTTACCCAATTTAAATGTAACATCTTCTCTTAAGTTCGACTGTTTTATTTTACTTCTCCATCTCCTAAAAAAAATTTATTCCTTTATTTTATAACAACACCAGTATAATCATTATACTGATATATTGTTCTGATAAGTATTCGATCTACACTTACACACACCTCTATCTAATGGGTGAAGAACAAATTGTTTCTGTTGATGACAAACTAACGCCTCACAAAGCGATGAATGTTCAATTATCTCCTACCACCTATAATGGTAGCCATTATGATGGAATTGTATTTTTATATGATATATATAATGTTTTTTTGTTTCATATATTCTTATGTAATTCATATCTACAATCAAACCTTTATGGTTTCTAATATGTGTAAACACGATAATTTCATTTGGGAAAGTGAAGACCACCGCCCCCTCAAGGTGATATGATTCGTTCATTACAAACATGGAACATATAGAGATGGATTTACTGAAATTATGTAACATATATATCATATGATATTATACTGGAAGTATAATATACTGATGTATCATTCTGTTTTCATTCCATTAAATATTAAATGGAAATGAAAGTAGCGTTCATGCATACGTACGCCTTACCGTCTCCATGAACGATGCATTTCATTTGATTTCTCCAAATTTTATGTACAAATATATATATATATATATATGATGGATATATATGATTTATATTATATCTAAATCATTAATATCTTTCTGGAAATAATGATGTTTTGACCACATTGACAAATTGTAATTATAACAAGTAAATTTTAAACACAAATTCTGAACATCAACTAAAAGTATTATATGAACTCAAATAAGTAACTAAATTATATAGAAAGATCATAAGTAATATAAAAGAAATAATAAATATTAAAAAGGGTTTTAATCATGTATAAATTATATTATCTTTAGTATTATGGTAGAACATGGAACATACGAGTCAATTTGGACACGAGCTAAGGGATTTCTTATCTCACTTTTAATTCCTTGATATTTCCATTATTCACCATTTATTTATTCCATTTTGTGTATTGTTTACTGCCATTTGATATATATTATAATGATTATATTTATATTCATGGTATTATATGGTTCATTTTGTGGTTATTAACTTTTGATCATACGACTCTATTGATTACAATGTGGTAAGGGGTTTTCATCTCACTTTTTATTCCCGTGAGATTCATGCTATATTGGACCCTATTTCATTTTGTGTGGTGGATGTACTGCCCATGATTGTATTATTTGGGTAATATAAATTAATTTACGGGTATTTAAATTTTCATGATGTGCTGTTTTTTTCATGGGGTGTTTGTTTCGTAAGTTACCAAATCGTTAAGGGACCATTTCACCCTGCTCTTTTTAAATGACTTATTTTTGTTATGTATTTTAATTTACATCTTATGATGCTGGGATATGTTATTATATATCCTTATTTATTTAAATTTTATGTCCATGGGATGAGATATCCTTTTCCATCTCATCAAACTATTTTATGATTTTTAATGTGACGTCGTTAGGCTGTCGAATTTCTGTAAGACAACGTCCTAACCCAATTTCACTTTTTGGGTTGAACATATACTTCTTGATTATGTCGTGCTATTTATATTTTTGAAATAATATGGTTGGTTTACTATTAATATCCACTTTTATTCGGTGTATTTATATTTTTCACACATAATTATGTAATTGATTTATCCTTAATCTTACGATACCGTCTTAATAAGGGATTTCGTCTCAATTTTCATTTCCATTGAGATGTCATTATTGATATGAACCAATTCACTCTTATATGGTGTATATACTGTCCTTTGAAATATTATATCATGAATACATTTATTATCATGATATTATTAAGTTCTGATTAAATTTTTTTCCTCAATTATTTGTATTCTGGGGTCTCTAATTTGGTTAAAAACCCTTTAACTAAAATATCATTTTAAATGATTTAAATGTTTATTATTATAAATCCATCACATTAATGTCCATGATTTAAAAATGGTTTTAAGGATTTATTCATATGGACATGAATGTGTTGAATTTGAAATTTCCTTAAAAATATTCAAGGTTTTATGGGACACTTTGACTCAAAAATCTCTTTATTTTATATTTTAAATGGTTTTGAAAATGGATTGATAAAAGCTTTGATTTTGTCAATATTTTGAAATGAAATATAGTGATTAAAAGGTGGAAATGTTATATTTCCATTATTTTGTTTTATTTGTATTGAATATTGTATGTTTCTTAGGCATTGTTTATGCATACGGGTGGTTCCATGATAAATCGAGGGCAGGTGATGTCGTGATAACTCTCAATGCGTTGGTTAATGTGATGGAGGTAAAAATAAATGTTTCTCCTAAGAGATTTTGGGAATATACTGTGATGGGTATTCCAAATGTGACTCCCTATGTAGTTGTGATAGGTACAATGTATGTTTGATATGGATTCCACAAGTTACCTTTAAGATTTATGATTTATTCGGGTTATTCATAAATATTATTATTTCATGAGGTATGTTATGATTGAAAAGTATGGTTTCATTGTTTTGAATTTATTGATGGGCTAATGTTTTGATTCCTTATTTTATATACCTTAATGAGATTTATATGCTCATCCCATGTTTCTGAAATGTCTTCCAAAAGACTTAAATATGAATAAGGGTCAAGGATGAGATCAAAGGAAAGTAATGATGTCTAAAACATGGAACTAGACATGACTCTTTTTTTCAAGAGTTGTTATTTTATGAAAAAATGGACACTGTGTAAAATTGTCTACATGTAATATTCATGTTGTTAAGTAAATGTAATGACCAAGTTCTCTAAAACTCTAAACCTAAAAAGATCGACAATGTGAATTATCCATTTAAAAATGATTATCTAATATTTAAGGATGGGTCCTTATAATATACCTAGATTCCGAGGTGGAGGAGGTTAAATACATATATTATTCTTATTATAACAAGGCTTAAGGATTTGAATTAGGTAATTCCTATGTTCACATCATCATTGTAATAACCTACCACTTCTTTGAGGTGCAGATATCGTGTCTTCCACTTGTTCTCTCTTTTATAGTGTAAAAATTGCTTAATGTATGTGGCTATTGGGGTCACATAAGTCTAATGGTATCTAGGGTTTTTACAATACCTAGATACCAAATTTTGTATGAAAAAATATGTTTCACTATTTGGTAAACCATATAGGATTATCCGTCCAGTTGTACGGCCAGTTCTGTATTTTTAAAAAACATTGACATAAGCCATTCCCAAGGTTACAACACAGTTAGTAAACTGTGTGGGGGTAACCATGAGGATTCCCCAGACCTACCTGAAACCATGTGGGTAAACCATACAAACCCTGAAAGATTTTCAATTTTTTATTTTTAATTAAATAGAAATTTATTTTAATACCTATGTTGGTTTCTTTTTTATCAAACTCTCATCAAGGTTGACATCCCTTTGCCTCCTTCTTTTAGTATCCTTGGATTTCAAATGTACTCATCATATATACTCTGATTTGAACACAGTTTGTCTTTTTAGAACCATATGAGTAAGTCCTTCAGATCATTTTATCCCATCTCAATTATTCTGTGGATCAATTGTGGTATTTGGATATAGGATAATATTCTCCAACATATATTTAATAATCTGTTAATCAAATAACATACAAACCATGATGAATAAGGTATTGATACTTGATAACCTATCATGAATGAGACTATGTTATGTAGTCAGGTGCTTTTCATTGAAAGAATGATAGATAATATTTGAAAACAAGTCACAAACCCATTTTGGCCCATTTTTGGGTGACTTCATAATTGAAATTGAACCCTAATATTTCCTATCCTGATTTAGCTAATTGAATTGTAATGTTTTTTCATATTATAGTTTCTATACCTTGGATAAGAACCACCCCATGGGTGAGTTTCCTTGAATGACCCATTATTTCATTAGGCCTTGGACGCCCCTCTAAGGAGTTCCATTCTCACTTTAATTGGTTTTCAAAGATTGGATCTATTATAAAATAAAATAAAAATTTGGATACATTGTAATTGAATTGAATTACTGTTATGGGATAGAGGATATTCCAGTTGAAATATATATTCTTTTGCTTGTCTAATCTATATTTTCATTGACAATGTGAGTAAGTAGGGGATATGGATTTAATTGATGCAATTTGATTTAATTTAAAAAAAATTAACCCATGTGAGATATGAGATAACTAATACATTTGGTGTCTTTTTAGGCATTCTATTCTTGTTTTGCAAAGACAACTGTGTGGGTATTTGAATGCATGTCCTTGAGCATGAACATGTTTTTCAATTAACTTAATGTTAATTAATTACCCCATTTATTTTTTCCATGTGAGTACAAGATAACCATGCCATATTGTAGTTTTTTATGCCCTTTAATCATGTTATAAAAAATATTCCCACATGATTAAATGAAAGGCCATGCCCTTTGATGTTGGAAAAGGATTTATACACCTTTTGAGGTGATCTTGTTAAAAGATGCTTTTGGTTTTTAAATTGGCTTGTTTGATGGATTATTTCTATAGAATGGTAATTGATAAAATTATAAATATCTATAATTGACCCGTGGATTCAAATTAGAAATCCATGGTAAGACTCATGTGATTATTGGCCTTTATACTTTAAATGATAAATAAATTCACCTTATAATTCTTTGGATGGACTCAATGGTTAAAATGATATTGTCATGAGTGATACATATATCTAAATGATAGATTCCAGGGATGAACTCTTTGAGGCTAGACTTATATTCCATGTTATACAAAGGATTTGTATGATAATTCCATGGAAAACACAAATGTAATTTGAATATTATGCTATGTCAGATGCTCGATCTTACATTGATGAGCATCAGGGATACTCTTTTTTGGTTGGGACATTATACCTCACCTAGAGAGATACTTGGTTCTTGAGAGGTTCACCAAGTATGTGTATGTATGTTGTTCATTGAAATTTATTATAGTGCGATAATTGAATTTCAACTCAAATATGTTAATAAGGGGCATAGGTTCTGAATTTCATTAAAATGAATTCACTTATGACTTTTCTTCCAAGAAAAGACACATGATTAAATTAAGTATTAACTTGTACATCATTAGATGGCCATCCGGGTAATTTTTTGTGCTACAAAAAACATGGTGGATGTCAGGATTGAGCCATATCTGATGGATTATAAAGTTAATTTAAATTAATTATTGAATGAAATGAATGTAAAAGAAAATTATCGTATGTGAGATGTTTATTTTGAAGTACTTCTTTTCTTACTACTTTTCTTATTTCATGTATATTTTCACTAACAGATTGTAACTGACAATGGGTGGCTTTTTAATGGGATTTAGACTGACACCCCACTTGGAACATTATTTTGACTCAAACAAATTATATTTATGCATGTAATGATATGGGATATCACCCTCATACATGACCATTATATGCTTCTTTGGAGAAGGAGATCATGGGATGATGCTGAGGTATGCGATGCTAGTAAGACCCATTTGGGATATTTGTACATTTTTTATATAGATTGTCTATCTCAATTGAATTACTATTTTCTATGATTTATTAGAAACATGTGACTTATATCATCATTTTATATTTGATATTTTTTTCTTGTTTATACTATCAGTCTTCAGTTGTTTACATCTATTGTATGGTTTACTGATTCTGATATTTGCAACTTTTATTGACATTCTGTTGTGTTACACTATACTATGGACCGTATAGTCTCTCCAGGGAATCTACGAGGACCATACTAATATTTAGTATCCTCTTGCATTTGGGGATATTTTTTGGATGCTAGATGATCAACCGGGTCCACGACATCTTTTAGTGGAATCTGATTTTGGTATGTTACAATGTGGTATCAAATGTATTTTCCTTCATCAAATTACTATTTTGTGACCATATAAATGGATAGAAAGGATTTGGAATTTGGTAATGAGTTATTACCAGGTGTAGCGAATCTAAGTACATGAAAAATCAAAATTTGGTCAACAAAAATATATATTTTCTAGATTTTTACAATTATAGTTGATTAGATTCCACTATTTTGTGATGAAAAATATTTCTTTTATTTTTTATAATTTTGGTTTTATTATGATAAAACCTAATGAAACATGGGTATGAAATCATAGTAATCATATAGTCACTATATAGATTTCACATTTCATGCATTATGTCAGGACATTTTGGATGCACTGTTGAATGTTTGATGTTGTTATAAATTCCATGATAATAATGTTTGTAGATATGTCCTCTGTATTTTGTTATATTAAGATATATAACATATGGATTCCAATATTTGGTCACTGTGTTGTATGGGACCCCTTTGATTGGAATTTGTCGAATTGTGCTTTATCCTTAATGAAGATCAGGTTATGATGTGCCATTGGTGGATGGAAAACGTTGGTTATTTGGGAGAATGAGCCCACATGGAATAGATTTCGGGGTGCCCATAAATTTGATTTTTTTTAAAATGGATGTGATATTCCTGGAATGAGTATCAATTCTGTGAATATGAATGTGAACTCGGTTTGGAATGAAATGAATATAAAAGTAATTGAAACTGAAATGGATTACAATATATGAATTGACCATGCCTGATATTATTAGTAGAATTTGGGTATTATTTTTCATTTTTGGACTCATAGACATTACCCAGGGGGTATACAGAGGAGTGTGTGGTTGAATAGGAAGGCTTATACAAGCCTTATCTCTATTTCGGTGCTTCTGAGATGGGAGCACTTTAATGATAATGAACAGAGTCTTGTTTTTTTGCATTATATAGTCATGAAAACATGAATAACACTGGTTTTACACTAGGAAGATGGATATAATCACACTCCAGAGGGGGTGGGACATGGGATACTAGTGAATCCTTTACTAGTTCCAGTTGTGGATCCATCTATTATAGCAGAAACAGGTGCAGATGCACAATTCTATGAAGTAGTTATGTGGTTCCAGTGGACCAAGAGAATTTCAACCTTCCCCCACTATGGATGAGTCTTAGAATGAGTTTTAGTTACCACTTTCACCCATATTTTTTGGGTATAAAATACCATTGGTTGTGGATTCATGGATTGAGGCCATGATTTCTATCATTGATCAAATATAGATTCTTCTATATTGGATGGAAAATCACTATTTGTATGTGATAAGTGATTCTATCAATATGAGGTGAGACTAGTCACCATCGAATGATGGCCTGGATGGTTTTTCATTAATCATTATATTATTACATATATTTTATGATTTTTAGGGTATATAGATCGTGGTAGTTCATATATCTAATTTAGGGTATGCTATATTTTATTTAATATACTTCCGATTTTACTAATCTCCAGTGCTTCATACATATTCTGATAGGTGACACGTTATCAAAATCTTAGAGATTAGTGCATGGTCTCAGATATGACATATGATCAAAGATAAATATATTTAGGCTGACCATTGTATCTGTTATAGTGAATCGGGTGCTGATCATATACCATAACTTGAGGGAATCTGTAATTTAGAGCCAGTGCAGATATTCTCTAAGATCGATTACTGCATTGATTGGAGGTAGGTTATGGAATCTAGAACATCCACTCAATTATAATAGCAGTCATAACATCTCATCAGGTAGCTATGTGAGGTGCTACCACTATGGTAAGCTTGTAGCTATGAGGATTCAATGTATGAAGGGCCTAGTCCAGGGTCAATATTGTAGAATTATAGGCCTTCTATGGCTCTATTGCATAACATTTCCAATAGAATCTATTGAGATAGGGTCTTCACCAACTCTGCCTTCAAGAGGAGGGTCAATAGATTCTCACTAGATAGTGAGCTAGGGTATGTCAGGCTAATCGGGATGTGGTGGTGGTTGTAGGGGTGGAATCCAGACCCCGGGTTCATAGCCACATTAGGAAGAATCATCTCATTGTATTAAAATAGTTCCACATGGCCACTATATAGGCCATACATATGTAGTGAAATAGACCCAACAACAGTAGGATCACCAACCTTCCATAGTTAGAGGTACTATGTTAGTAGCCTCTAATTTAGATTTTGTGCTTTTGAAACAATGGATTCACATGGAATTATATGAGATATAATTAATGAGTGAATTGTGCTCTATGATTTTACATATGATGAAAAAAATAATGCTAGGCACTTATTTAGGGATCAGGATAGAAGGTGTTTGTTAGTTTTGGGAGTTCCCATTTATAGTTGGTGGGTGTCAAATCATATGGGACCTTTATTTCCTCAAGATTATAGGCATTGATTTCATTCACAATATGTAATTATTGGTTCCCATTTGATACATTATTTATTTTTATAACTGTCTGCTGAGTTTCACATTAAAATAAGGGAAGGAAGTAAATTCACAAGGGTGAATGGAATGTTTAGGTGAGCTGAGATTGACCAATTCATATTGGGATAGGAGAGATGATAGCCTAGATTATTTGTTTTTATCTAGATGATTAGGGGAAATTTCAGGAATATTTCCCCTAGTAATTAATCATTTTATGGATGTCTAATTTGATAATTTCTCAAGATTTCATTTGGTGAAATACATCGAGTTCTCTATGGAGATAGTTCTATGAGATGCAGTAGTATAAATTCTTCATTACATGTTGGATATGATAGAGTTAATTCTATCAATAGGGAACTAAACAATTTAGAGAAAATGGTTTCATCAGACCAAGTACATCTCCACAGAGTTTGGTAGTCCTATTGTGAAAATTTTAGAATGTATCCTTAGGCTATTTGTGGATTACTAGTAATTGACATAGTTGAGGGTTAAGATCTTATATCTTCTTCAGGGATAGATGATCTATTTAACAAATTACGAGGGTATTGGGTATTCTAGAATGTTTATTTGAGGTCTTATTTTCATCCAGTGTGTGATAGAAAGTAAAAAATACCATGAACATCCTTTAAAGAGAAGATATAGTCTATAAGATTATTTGGTTATATCGTTCAGTCTCAAGAACACAATAATGGTCATTATAAAACTGATGAACATGGTTCCCCATCCTTATCTATATTAATTTTTTGTGGTTTTCGTCAATTATATCTTACTGTATTAATACATTATACATGACCATTCCAAACATATTGAGATCATTTTGAATGCATTGAAAGAGTATCAAGAATATTATAATCTTATAAAGTGTCCCTTATAGACAGATCGGATTCACTTCCTTGTCCACATCATCTTAGAGATGGGAGTATCAATGGACCAAGACAAAATGAGATTGGTAGTTACATAGGGGAATCCAAAGAACTTGTTTGTGGTGATGAGTTTCATAGGGTTGGATTCTTACTATAGGCATTTCATATAGGAATTTTCCTTCATAGAAGCGCAAATGGTGATCTTGGAAGAGAATGGTCAGATGAATGTATGTTCATATTCCTATAATACATCCTATAATATGTTGAAAGAGATATTTAATTGATATTTAATAATTATTTTTCTAGAGCAGGGAATGACTAACAACATGTAATGTGATGCATCATGTGTCAAGATGGTATCATTTCTTATATAAGTTGGATAGAGTCATTACGTATGGGGGTTGAAAGAAGATCACACATTAGAGGAGCTACTAGATGCATGATCTTGAGTTAGTTTTGTTTGTTAACACATTGCTCTATTGGAGGCATTACATACTAAGAGTGAATTTTGGGGTGTTTGTGGACCAAAAAACCTAAAGTACATATTTATACAGAGTGATCTGATGTTGAGGTGGTGAATGTGAGTTGATTATATTCAGTATTTTGATTTTTGTTTTTTCTACATACCTAGAAATATTAATGCAGTAGCCTATGCATTGTTGTTCTAGCCATAAGACAATTAATGAGTAGTTATATACAATATGTGGCAGATGAGGACCCTCTACATGGATGGACAATAGGCTTGTATGAGGTCCTACATGAAATATATGTAGCTATTTTTTTCATGAGATGTTCCATTTGTTAGTAGGTGAATGAAGAACAATAGAAGCTAGATATAATTATACCGAAACTACACAATCTCGAGTGGAAATTGAATGAAGTCCTGATGGATTTTTTGACATGTTTGCTGAGGGCTTTTTTAAGTAATTATTTTTTATGGTTTTTTTTGGATTGTCTCATGAAGGTTTCACATTTCTTAATGATCAAGGAAACCTTCAGGGTTGATGAGATGGAGATGATGTGCATTATTGAGATTGTACAAATACATGGGTCATGAAATCTATAATTTAAAATAGGGATTAATGATTTTATTATAAATTATATCAAGTTATGTGGAGTTCACATGGTACAAAATTTCTTTTTGAGAACTTTATAAAACCCCCCAATAGATGTCCATTTAGAAAACATGATTTAGGTGATTGAGAATTTTTTGTGGGCATGCTTCCAGGGACATTGGGGGATCTTAGAAAAGGAATATACATGTGTTTGAGTTCACCTACAAAAATGTTATTTAAGATTCTATTTAGATGTGTCATTATGAGGCATAGTTTGATTTCTAGTGATGATCATCCCAGTATTGGCTGGAGGCAGTAGAATTAGTTATATTGGGGCCACATTTGGTCTAGTAGACCATAGAACATGTTCAGTTGATTCGGAAGTGGGGAGATAATGTTTTGTCTCATCATAAATATTATACCAATCATTATAGTTGACCTTAAGAGTACATGGTTGGTGATCGGGTAATGCTGTATTTTTCACTAAGGCTAGGAAACATGACAATAATGAGACAAGGTAATATTTCACATAGATACAGTAAACTATTCGATATTCTAGAGAGAGTCGGTCTGGTAGCCTATTGATTTCAATTTCGACAAAGGTATGATAATTTTCACGATGTATTCAATACTTATTAGCTTCACAGATACTATTCGGACTTGAATCAAATTTTCAAGACCGATGGGGTTTATTTTCATGTAGTTTCATCTTTTGAAAATCATCCTATATAAATTCATGGATCATAGCATGAAGGTTCATCAAGGTTTTTCTATTTTATTAGTCTGGATGTTATGGATGAACAAAGGAGTATGAGAAAATTCAAGGTTGATTGATGAAGATTTATGATCGTAGTGTCTGAATTAGTTCTCCAATCATACATCACCACCATAGTAATGGAAATTCTGGGATGAATTGATTTAAACGAGGTAGAGTGTAAGATCTAGGATCTTTTTTGAGGCACATATATTTTTTCCCTTTTGATCTCAGTTTATTGCTTAAATATGTAATAATGTGATTCCTTGTTTAGGTCATGAAGATCTGGGTGGTTTTAGTAGAATTTCCTATGCATGATACCCATGTATCAGCTGAAAGGAAGTGGCCCCAGAGTTTGGTAAACCGTGTAGGTTGAGATTGATGGTCGTGCGACCAGATCTTCATTTTTTGTAAACATCGTAGAAGGACTTTATCAAATTTATTAAACTATGTGGGCATAATTTTTATGGTGTCCCATAGCTATATGAAACCCAGAATGGTATTTTCATGGTTTGAAGAACAATGTGGGAGAACCATGTGACCCTTGTTGGATTTGGAATTATTAAATTTAATTGAATTAAAAATTATTTTTTTAAACCAAATTTGGTTTCATTTCATAAAACTCACATCATGGGTAACCTCTCTTTAGATAATCCACTTACTATACATATATTTTAGTTATACTCACCATCTATACTGCAATTTGAATTCAGTTTATCAACTATGATCTGTATCGATAAGACCTTAATTCCCTTTTAACCTATCTCAATTCCTCGGGAAATCGATTGTGCTATATCGATTTAGGACAATATGACATAATTTATAATTCATCATCTATTCATCATTTTTATTCCAAACTAAGAATAATCACATCTTGATACTGGAAAATATATCACACATGAGTTTATGTTAGGTTTCCACGTGATTTTTGTTTAATGTTAGATCATTTATATGTGTTGGCATACATCGCTCTAATGTTTTAGTGGTGTCTAAATTTAAATTGAAACCTATTATTTCCTATTCTGATTTAGGAAATTCCAAAGGTATTTTTATGAATATTATATTTTGAATAACATGATTAAGAACCACTTCATGGGTGAGTTTCCCTGAATGACCCTTTTTGGATTTCTGCCATGGACACCCCTATGAGATGTTCCATTATACATTTCATGGGTTCTTAAAATAGAATATGTTATAAATAGAATTTAAATATTTTTATTATATTAACTGAATTAAATTAATGGTATGGTATGTATAACTTTCCCATCGGTCCATATATGCCTTTTCTTTTCTAAATCATGTTTACCTTTCCCTTGTGAGTAAGTAGAGCCTATGACTTGAATTGGTGAACCATGATTGAACTTCCATAAATTTTTCATGATGTGAGATATATGAAAAATAATCCCATTGGTAGTTGGTTATTATGGTTAGTTTTTTTATTATAAAAAATACCATGTTTTTATTTAATAGAAACACCCTTAGCATGGGATGGTTTTTTAGTAACCATAATGGGAATGAGTTTCGAATTCTAATTATTTTCCTTTTGTGTTATTGGATAACCAAGCCATAAAGTATATTGTTATTCCTTTGAACCATGTTATATAATATATTTCCATTTGAGTAAATGAACGCCCAATCCCTTTTAGTTTGAAAAATTCTTGATACACATTTTGAGGTGACATTGTTATAAGATTATCGTGGATTTGACAGTGGCATGATAAATGGATTTTTTCTATAGAAATGTAATAAATTTCATGAAAATTTAAATTGGGTGAAATAGGGATTCAATATAGAATTCCAAGGATATTATTATATGTCTTTTGACCCTTATACATTGAGTGATACATGGATTGAACATAGTATTACATAGATGGACTCAATGGTTAAAAATATATTTTCATGCATGACACATAGATCAAAATGACATATTCTATGGGTAGACTCATTGAAGAAAAAATTTTATACTGACAAATAAATGGATTATTATGATAATTCCATGTTTTGATTCAAAGGGAATTTGAATATTATTCCAATGGTGAATCTCAAGGTTGTGTTGAGGAGCAATGAGGACGTACCCATGTTGTTGGGATGTTTTACATCACCTAGAGCAATACTGGGTTCCTAGGTGGTTCTCTAGGCATGAGCTTGTATTGTGTTTTTTGATATTTCACCTGTAATGATACATATATTCCAACATATGAATGTCAAGGATGGACTGAAGATCTGAATTTAATTATAAATGAAATGAATTGTTGAAAATCTATCACACAAAAGCCCAATGATGGATTCAGTATTCTAGTACAAAACTAGATGGCCTTTAGAAGAATCAATTGTGCTTCCAATTTCATGGGGGATTAGAGGATTGATCCAAATCATGAGACTTATAATGTAAATGGAACTGAATTGTTAATGAAATGAATTTATTTGAAAAAAATTTCATGTAATATTATTACTATTGAGTACATCCTTGATTATTGATTTTATTATTTTACATTTTTATCATATATATCTATTAAAGGATTGGAACAGACCTTGGGTTATTTCCTACTGGTATTTAGACTCACACCCTATTTATGACATGATTTTGGGACCAAATAGATTTTATAATTTTAGGTAATGATAAAGGAAAACTACCTCTTACATGTACTTGAAATGCTTCTTAGGAGTAGGAGACCATGGGACCATGTTGAGGCATTCGATGGTACTAGGATTTTTTTCATTTATTTAAAATTATTATATATATTTAACTCCTTTCATATATTCTTTTTTTGGATTATTTATTGTAACCATGTCACATATATCTTCATCTTAAATATGATATGATTTTAGGATTGTTCATAATATTAGTTTTCAAGTGTTTAGTTACATTTCCTGCTTTACTGAATCCATTATTTGTAACTGTTATTGATATTTAATAATTTTACACATTACCAATGAGGGAATAGTCTCCCCACAGACTCACCCAGCCCTCCCTATTAGTTAAAAACCTATGGTTTTGGGGGAGATATTCTTGAGGAATTGCGATCTGGTAGGCTTGGGGAACCTTTCAGTGGGATCTCGATCCATGACGTAACAATATTGTTACCGGAAGTTATATTTTCCATCAAGGGTTATTATCTCTATATTTTATATTCATAAATATAAAACATATTCTAGTTTGTAGTATCCATCTCCCTAGTATCATTTTCCATCAATCAAGTCCTCTAATAATCTAAATATTATATCTTTTATTATATTTTCATATCAACATCAATCAGAAAATCTAATTATAATTTTTTTTCTGTTTAGGGGATAAAGTATTTTACCATAATTAATCATATTTCTTGTTATTTCTCTTGAAATAGTCACATTTTCCTCACTCCATCTCCTATCTGTTTTTCCTAAAAACATGAATACCACAACAATTCCCATTGAAAATATTGTTAATTTGGTATCTCATTCATTTATCTGTAACATTAAGAATATTAATTTTTAGGTTGATGTAATTATTGATTTCATAAAATGAAACAATAAACATAGAATAATTGATCCACAAATTTTGGTCAAAACCTTACTTATTAATCTCTATATTAAAATCTAGGTCATCCATGGTCATTATTTATTTGGATATCTAAACATTAAGTATTGAAATCCATCATAACAAATAACAAAGAGTGTATGAATTACCAAATCACCTGCCTCTAAAGTGTATATCAATGTGTGAATTGTTTGTAAAAATCATTATTTTCATAGTAAAATTCGAGTTATTACATAAATATCATTTTCGAGTGACTTTCAAAAAGGTAATCTACGCACCAAATACATCTACATTCTTGAATCCATATAAGGATATTATTACTTTGAGAACCACATAATCCCTACAATCCCTTATTTTGAGTATTAATTCCAATAAATATATATATATTTATAGGATTTTCAGTAAATTTATCTCAACATAGTTTTCAATGAATGTAAAATAATCTATATTATCTAAACAAACAAAAAGAGTTTTTTATTCCATTGAAATTATTATCAAACATAACTTATCTTCCCTTGATGAAATTTAAATAACTTAAACAATCACCATCAAATAAAATCCTCTCCATCAATGTTATATCCCCGTTTTTGTAAAATAACTATGATGTTTTAGAATTAATTGTGCCATAATGACCTGATTTATAGAATATGTTTCATTTTATATAATCTATAGACTTTTTTTGTTTTTTTAATTGTAAATACAACAATAATATTTAACTAGAAGCATATGTATTTCTCAAAAGGGTATTTTTTCATTAAATTATGAACTACTTAATACATAATATGTCTTTAATATATATCATGAATTATTTACACATGCAATGATTATAGACATAAAATGTGTAATACTATTCTTTATAACATTGGTAATGGTAAACAAAATAAGGGTGATAAAAATGATTAGTTTTGGATGTTTTTATACTATAATATATCATAGAATAAACAATGCATAAATAATATTGTTGAAAGTTAACTATGATAAAAAATAATATAATTCATCACATGAGATGTAAATAAATCAATCGACTACATAATAATATAAATAATAAAATAGAAATAAATTGTTTTATAATTATATCATTCATAATGTTATAGATAATCATCTTACCATCATAGTATAATTTAAATACATTAAAAACATCACAGACAATATTTAAAAAATCTATTTTCTATCAAGATCGCAAAAAAAGACAACAAAATAAATAGGAAGGTGTACAATAAATGATCGGGGTAGATTGTGTCATGAGACCTATCAATGCATCAAAGGGATATTAAGATCCCTAAAAGTCACTAATTAACACTTATTCTTCCATCATATAATGTAATAAATCTTATATACAATACATAACCATAATTCCTTAGTAATTAATAAAAATACACATTAAAAATACAATTATAAATATTATAAATATATAAAGTCAATAAATTGAATAACATTATATGTAATCATTCTCCAAATTATAATTTTATTGATTTATGTTTAAACAGTAAATTCAATAACTTCCCTTGGTAAACAATGACATGATTTCAAGACAATCAATGGAATAATGTGAATATAATTAATATAGAATATTCATGTTGCTACATAAGAACATTATAGGATTCTTAAATAGTTGAAAATATCTTCTTAATAAGAACTATTAAAATCATACAACATTAGAATTGTTAAAAAATTTGGTTTTTTGATTCCTTGAGTTTAATCCACCAAGGAAAAAATATTATAGACGAATTTTGAAGGCATTCCATTAAACAATACTCTAAATGAGTTAGAAACAAGTAAATATAATGGGTAAAATGGAAGGAAAATCCTAATAGGGTTGTTATAAATGATAAGTAAGAATTATATAAAAGTAGAAACGTACATGGTACATTAAAACATCAATTTCAAGGAGGTAACATGAGTTTTTTTAGAAAAAAAAATAGATGAAAATGAAGCCATATAAAAAAAACATGAGAATACATAATGTTTTTCCATTGGAGGTGTGGCGTGGAAGGTACAACATATAAAAAAAGGTAATTATTTTTAATATATTGAAAATACTTTTTTTCAACACCACATTTTAAAAAGATCAATGAAACTACTTTTTCAAATATGAGATGGTAAATATGATTTCTACATGTCATAAAACATAATCGTGTCCAAAAATATGTAATATAAAATTAATAGATGTATAGAACGTGGATATTGAAGGAAAATATTTTATTTTGGAAGGATGAAAATTGTTCTTGAAAACATTATAAATTTATGATTAAGAAACATTACATGGTTGAAACCATGCATTCAAAAAAATCACATACAGATGAAGAAAAAAATTTCATCTAGTTTTATAGTTTAATGATCCAATTATGGATGAATGAAATTTTAAAGAAAATTTTAAACCTTAAAGAAATATGTTTTGAGTTATCAGTATAGGTATCAAAATAAGAAACGTTTTATTAAAACCTCTATGAGAGAGAGGTTATAAAATTGAACATATGCTTCAATGATTAAAAAAATATTAATGATAATATATTTATAATTTCTAGTATACAATCTATTTTAATTGAAATTGTGAGTATAAATAAAACACATCTCAATGAATGAAAATTAAGAGTAGTCACCTTTATAGATATCACAATATTTGAATTAAGAATAGATTGGAGCAAATTTAATGAGATATAATTGTAAATAAATAAAAATTAATAAATAAATATATTTTTTTCAATTATAGAATACAATGAATCATTTCAGAATAATGGTGTTAATAAAAAATCATTATTACACAACGAAAGTAAATTTACTTTTGGAAATACATTGTAAAATAATAATTCAAGAAGAAATTAATATTTTAAAGGGTATTGCGTTATAACAAAGTCAATACATAGAAAATAATTATTATGTTCATCATAAGAAATTAATATCGAATATAATACAAAAGTTTTGTGAATAATGATAGAAAAAGAAAATTGTAACTCAATAAATGAAAATTGAGATAACAAAAACACTTTCCATTAATTCCACATAACTGAATGTTCCCTAAAATACATTATAAAATCTAACTATTAAAATAATAAATTTATAAACCTTATTGATACCGAATAATTGTATTAACATTATTTAGAATCATATATTATAAATAAATTGGATAATTATATATTATTTTCATCATAGTTTATTATATGTTTTTCTGTAATTGCTTCATAATGGAGGTTTAAAATTTTAATTATACATTAAATGTTAAACATTAATGTATCACTAAAATAATTTAAATAGATGTTTAATTGTTATTTATATTGTTATAAATTTATTTTTTAATTAATTTAGTTATGATTCATGATTATGAAGTTAGTGAAGAAATTGTTTGGGTAATTATTAAAGATCAAAAGGGTGGTAAAATAATTATAAGATAAAAATTATTATAAATTTTTTAGATCCATAAACAAAAAATTAGATTCTTATTATTATTTATAATAGTAGTTATAACAATTATATATAATCCGTGATAGGAATATATAACACTATTCATTCAACTGTTGAAAAAGTCCTAAATAAGAACAATTTATAATCTAAGGGAGAGTATTTTTAAGAAAATAATTAGTTTGGAATAAAATAATTATTAATATATCACAAATATTTTTAAATTTATTCCATAGGATAATAATAAATTAATATAACATGATAATGAATAAAATACGAGATAACAAATTAAATATGGACCTTCATTGTGGGGCGAGTCTCCAAAAATGCACGTGTGATAGGTTTTTTAAAAAAGAATATGGGGATTTTATATAATGAATTATAATTTATGAATCATAATGAGGTTATGAGTATCATATTATTTCATTCAATGACCCATTTTATCTTTTAATTCATGATGGTTATATAATATCAAACAAATTTTTCATAGAGGTGGTAGTTTGAATTTATGCATGACATAATTTTTCTTTTTATATGATGAAGTTGAAGTGTAGTGAATTATTATTACAAAAAAATTATAAAAATACATAACTCATTAAAAAATAGTGTAAATTATATATAGCGTAATTAGGTGGATTAATGATGAAAATAATTCAAAGGAAAATGGTGTAATTAGTATTTTATACTATACTCCCTTGAAAACTCCTTCAAAAAAGGACTAAGCCCTTTGATGGGTGGAAATTAAAAAAACTAGGATATGGATAATATATTTGGGGAAGAATTTCAGTATATATTAGATTAAAATAAGTGTATTTGGGAGTGAGTGGATGTGGGGTGGTGAATTATATTTCACATCACATCATCGATGTAATATTCTTTGTTTTTCAAGGATCGTGAAATCTATCGCTGTATATATTTTAAAATTCAATTATTTGATATTCAAAAAAATAACATTATTTTTATTTTAATTCATGGAATGGGCCTGTTTAAGGATATTTAAACTCCACTCATACACAAGTATTTTTTGGAGTTTTATAAGGGTAATTCCCATTTAATATATGTTTATTGATTACATTATCCATTATATAAGGGTATATGGAGAATTATACACACTATGTAATTGTTGTGTACTATTTTTCAATGGTAATACAAACTTAATAAGTGTATGTACATGTTATAAAAGGCCAGATAAATGTAATTTCATTACATTGTAATGTTTTCCATGATTTTTCGTAAGGGGGGACAAGGGATTTAGTGGGTCAATTAATGTAACCCTCTGTTTCTCATTATGGTAAAAACACAATTTAAGGATATTAAACATAATCATACTATTTTTCTACAACCATTTAATGTTAAAAAAATTTACCATTGAAAAATTATTTGTTGTAATGTGTCCGTAATTATTTTTACCAAGTTTTTAGTTTTTCTTCAACCTTTAAATATTCAAATAATGTACTCTAGGATTAAATGGTTTAAAATGCAAAAATTCATGATATTAAATTACATAAAATAATATTCTCATAAATTGAATATTTAGGATGATGTAAAAACTTTATATTTAATATTAATGTAATATAAAAATCAAAAAATAAAATTATATTTTTCCTTTAATTACTATGAATAATTTTATTGTTTGATTTTATAAAAAAATATCCGGACCATCCACTACATTTATTTTGACACTATCATGAGTTCAAGTAGCATATAACTTCTTTTCCAGGATCTGAGATGTTTTATTTTAATTAATCGAGATACTTTTCTAATTTCTAAGCATTGACAACCCCTCTCCCTCTTCCCTATTTTTTGAGATCGGTTATTTTTCAAAAGGAAAAAACTAGGAAAAATTTTACTTTTTTAAATTCAGAAATAATTTTTCATTAGAATTTAAGTAAAAGATAATAAATTTATTAATAACCCAAAATAAAAAAATAAATAGTTAGAATTATTATATTGAATTATTATAGAGATATAATTTTATAGAATAATGAATTATATTTATTCATTATAGAATAAAAATTTATTATATTCCTTTACATAAATTTTAAATATTGAAATTATCTAGGATTGATAATGTTTTTATCTCATGTAGATATTTTATAACAGGGTGGAAATAAAATTATATTGGGTTCTAGGAATCCTTATTACGTGAATTGAACTAACTTATACATGGGTCGGTTTCGTATTATGATTCCATGGAGAACATTTACATTGACATGAATAACATTGAGTTAGGTGATTTTATGTACTTTCCCATTGAGTTATTATGAATGTTTTTAGGCATGTGTTATTATGTTACCTAGATTTAGAGAACAACCCAAATTTATTATAATCTGTTAGGACAATAATAATAATTATTTAATCATTTACTATTGATTCTTATTTAATTATGTTAACTCGAAATAATAAAATGAATATTTTAAAATGTTCATGTTGGATGTTATGTGTTGGATTGTTTCTTGGATGTCGATGGCTAAGGCATATCTATTTTTTGTAGCTTTTGGGACTAATTTTTGGTAAGTGAACACATTGTTTGTGTGTGTGTGTGTGTTACCTATGAATTCCATGTTTATGTGTGGACACCTTAGAGAGTTTTATTATTCTATATGAGAAATAGATCTCAAGAGACCTTGTTTTATGTTTGATCACATGTGTAGATACTACGTATATTGATAATATTTCCAGCAATGTTATTTTTTAACAATGTTACCTTGATTTGATAGTTATATAAACTTTTATTATTTGTCCATTCAAGATAGATATCACATGAATGTGTGTAAATATAATATAAAGACACACAATGTTATATGGAATTCCCATTTCAGAGAATTGTATTTTTTCAATTTCACAAAATATATGTCACTGATATGATAACTATATTCCTTGAGAGATCATAGTGGGGAAATTATGGTCCATGTTATTTGACATCAGTGATAGAAAAATTGAAGGGTTTCCTAGAGTAGCCTGACCTGGAGGCCTATAATCTATGAAATTATAGAGAGTGGTTAGCTGTGATGGCCTTGTGATGTCTTCTCTGTAAGCATAGGGCCCCTACTACAGCTGACAATTGGAGGGGCATGATGGAAAAGTGTGGTATGATCTTTGAATCCTAGAATATTGAGTTGAACTTAGTAATATTGGAAACACATTATTACTATTTTCTAGAATATATATGATATATGTATGAAAAAGATTTTTTGGGGTCTTAGTAAATTCATGATCACAGTGTTTTTTTATTTTATTTTTTTGTTTTCATGGAAATATTATTATATATTTCAAAATTATGTATTGATGTTAATTTATACTAATATTATAACATTCATGTGAACATCATAACTATGGTGGTGTACTGGATAAAAATGGTAGTGTTGTATTTAGTTTTAGTCACACTCTCATTATAAATCCATGACATTTGGTTACCTCAACACTCATCACTAGTTTCACGTACAAGTTAGGTTGAGGTCCAAGTTTATATTTTATAGGGATAATTCACTATAATTTTCAAGACCATAATGAGATGTGTGTTAACATGGCAATATAATAACATTTACTATGTTCATTTCTTATTATATATGTGATCTTCCAAATGAATGATTTGTTCCAAGTACTCAGGTTTGAGTCTGTTATTTTCTAAATGCCATCATACAATTTTAATATTATTGGGGTTTTTACTCTATTCATAAATTTATATTTATTTGTTTGTTTACGTATTATTTGATACACTAATTGAAATTTTAGTCTTCTCGTGTTTCAATAACATGCCATTTATTTTAATTAGTAGCATTTGGCATATGGGTATGCACACCTATTGTAACTTTGGATTTGGGAATCGACTCTATCATTTATATTATGATGTTGCAAAATGGTATCAGTGTATAATATTTCATATTTGATTCCATATTTGGGGGATTTTGTTGACATGTGATATTGGAATGTTTTGGTGCTTATGATGGCAATCGAACAGGGTTATTCGAAACATATTTTTTTGAGGGAACTCTATGTAACTAAGTCATGGTATTATGTTCTTTGTTTGTGCTACTATAATATGTTTTAAAATCATGTGACACGCATCTATTTTTGAGATGTAATTTCATATGGATTAAACCAATGATTGTGTTAGAAAGTGGATTTCTAAGCACCAAATTTAGCATGTAGTTTTATCATGATATGAATATTTGTTCCATGTGATTGTACTGTCGATGTGGAACATAGCAGTTTAGGGGTAAACTATTATTACAATGATTTACATAAAATTTTATAATGAATTTCATTTAGATGAAATCATATTTCTGTCTACTTCAGATAGAAATTCATTTGAGACTAAAATGTGGTGTACTATATAGATGAAGATGATAGTTACAATAGAGGTTATGTTAATGTTGATTATTATTCAATCCATATGAGTATAGGTAGTGAAATTTTATTATTTGGTTATTGTGAGGAATTAATGTTCTTAGTAAGTTAACTAATCTGAGTGTCCTATAGATTGGATTGGTTTATAAAGGTTCAAAATATAATTTAGTAATATTTTTTGATATATCACCTATTTTAATCCAATTTATTTGAACATAGTGCCCTTGATTCTCAATGTGAATGTATTAATAGTGAGGTAATTAGTGAATGTCATGGATATGTGAGAATATTTATTTCATGATTTATCCCTTAGTGTTTCCTTGTGAATTTTTTTTGAAATTGCAATAATCAATTGAATATGACTCTAGTTACTAGTGTATTAGTGTATTATGAAACATAAATTTAATATGGGTGAGGGTGTTCCTAGTAAACCAATTGTTATTTTTTGTTCCTTAGGTGTGTATTTCATTAAATAAAATATCATGTTCATTTATGTTACATGTTAATGGTTTAAAAGATATAATTTAAATTTTCCTTACAAAAATGGAGTATAGATCACATATATTTTTAGTACTCATGTTATATTGTTCGGTTTCTTGGCATTTGGAAACTTGTTTCATTTAGGGGTAGATCTATTGTTTACTATTTTATTAGTTTGGGTGAAAAATCATATCATAGAATGGGTGAAGATCAAATGCATGTGGCCCTATGAGGGTAGAGAGTTGGAGGATGAAAAATGCCTTCAAATGAAACATATGAAATGAGAATCGAATAATGACACCCAGTAGCAAAGCGTTTCATTTAACTATAGCATTTATTTGGGTGCTTCATTTTATAGTGTTTTCTCTTGTGGTACATTGATAGTTGTTAAGACATGTGATTCTAGCTATGAGTCTATGACTAAATGGAAAATCACTTATACAGACTAATGTGTGGTATTTTCTTACATTGAAAGTACTAACTTCTTGTGTGAGAAATCATTTAGTTTTTATGAATGGGTTTGTGAATGAATGGTGTTGTAATTACTATTAATAATATTTTCGGTACAATAAAAATTCCATATAGAGTTATGATTGTAGGTAACTACAATTTTTTTATCAGTATCACACTTGGCATCGAAAACCAACACATTTGAAATGAATATTATAGTGTTTGTGTCCTTTTGGTTAAAACATTTAATGTTATATCTATATATTTAGATGTAATAGATAATGGATAAAGGAAACTTTTTTCCTGAGGGTTAAATAATAAGGATATTATTACGATGGGGATCATCATCCTGGTCATGTATGAATATTTATCTATTGTGTAAGAGTTGTGCTATGTGTAATATTCAAAATTTTATGACCGTGGTGACTCAATAAACTGATTTAGAATGGAACAAAGAGTATTTTGTTTCATGATTAATGTATTTTGGTTGTTTTATACATATAACATGATGGAAACTAGATGTATATTTTAGGATGTGGAGAAAAATCACTGTCATAGGAGTATGATTTAGAACTTTAGTGTGTTGATTCATGGTTTAGGACCAAAATGTAGGAGTAAGCAGTTATTGTACATACCTGAAAAACTTATACAAAGTTGATTCAGAATTTTGAGTTATGGGGATCTCATTTTGATCGATTTGTGTACAATGTGGACATTATTGCGTGGACCATTCTTGTTGTCATGATGACAATTTCCTCTACCTAATAGCTATTTGTCAATCTGTGTGGATATATTCTCTTAAATTGTGTTATCCTAAATCAGAAATGGTTTTTAAACCCATTAGGGTTTTTATTATCATAGGGATGGAATAGAATCTTGTATTGATAATATTTAGATGTTAAGGGTGTTTTTCTTCAAAATACCTCCCATTTGTTTCTTTCATGGGTATCTCTGAGTGACCAGTGTTATAAACCATTTAGTTGGTTATTGTTCCTCAGTATCATCTTATTTTCTCTTGATAGATAGAGATCACCCATAATGCGAGGGAAAATATTATGTGTGGTAGTGTAGTGTTTATTTTTGAACAAGAATTTTTTTAAAACACTTTCAAAATGGGCTTCTGTAGAAATTGAGAATGTACTTGGGTAGGTGGGATGATGTGGATTCTTGATGGAGCACGCAACAAAAGGTGCTGGTGGTGAATTGATGAGCACATCAAGGGATGAGTCATGGTTATGAAAATAATAGGTTTACATTGATAAAATTTATTCAGTATAAATAAATGTTACTTATTATAAATTATTTTGTATGGTTGGATAACATATGGATATTTAGATCATTTGGAATTTTGGTCAAAATTGTGGAATTTTAGATGTATAATTCCTTGAGGTTTCAGTATTGCATCTTCACAGTTTCTCTTTGGTGTGGGATCAAAGTCTCTTCTATAAGTTAAATAGTTGTTTTATTGTGGAAATTATACTTATATTCTCTAATATAGTTCAATCGTTAAATAGTGAGAAAACCTACACAATGTCTCTTGTTCTTTATTATGTTAAGAATGTTACCTTTCGAGGAATTTTATTAGAAACATTATGACTAGTGTTTCCCTATGAACATCAATAATGTGGGTAATAATTTCATAGAGGTCACTATATTAGGTATTATTGAGTTGTTATAAAGGAAAATTGGATACATAATTCTTGGACTACACTTAATTAGAGGGAGAGAATTATAATATTATCTATTTTAAAATGATCATTAATATAATATTTTTTTTATATTTTATATCCCATTTTTATTCCAATGAATATGACTTTACCAGTACCCTTATAATTTAAATTAGACCACTAAAATGTAAAATGTACTATTCCCATAGACGTGGATATTTTAGGGGATTTATGTAAGGGTCAATACATTTCTATATACATTATGTTAGAGTATATGAGCCATTGAATATGGCTAAAAGAAGAAATTTTTATCCACCCTAAGGGTATGATAGATTTACATACTTGTAATCAATTATATTTAAGGGTTTTGAGTGTTTCTAAATGCTTCTTAATTGAATTTCTTTACCTAGATAATGATACCCGAGAGATTCGTAAGAGTATATATGTTTTTTATAGGACACAAAAAAGTAACACTCGGTATTGCATATGGGAAATAGACCCACATATGTGTAGTCTGTGTAATGGTAAATGATTTGAACTATTGTATTTAGGGTATAAAAAATTACCCATATGAAAATGATATGCTATCATGTATGGGTATGTTGTTTTCCCCATTTTTTTATTTTCTTCCTAATTTATTATTGAACCCCATGTGGACACTACTTAAGTGGGTTTAAAAGAAAAAAATCAAATGAATAGATATATTTGACACAATTTCACTTAAATAAAATATGTATACAGATTTAAATGCTTATTATTATAGATTCATGTAGTATGCAATTTAAATGGTTAATTATATCTGTGTATTTTATTACTATGAAAAATTACATAGTATTTCTATTAAACAATAATTACCTTCTACTACCATCATTTTTTATATTCTACGATGTGAAGTCATCCTATTATTTATTCATCCATTAAATGATAAGTACTATGTAAATGAATAGTATTTTCCTCCCCGTTTCTAGATATAGTTGTAACCTCTCTCTCTTCTTTATTCATGAGTGAATCAATGTTACAAGGAATAAATTCCTGATAATCTTTTTATTTTTTCTATTATAAGATAATATCTCCCAAGAATTCTAGATAAAGATGATGAATAATTATGATGATGTAGTTACCTATAATTATCATAAAAGATAATATTTAATTTCTATTATCGTGTTTTATTATTCTTGAGAGGTATTTCCATATCTTGTGGAGGTATAATTTTTATTAAAAGAATACATAATTATCACATATATTTGATTGTATAAAAAAATTATAAATTATCCTTGAGAGAAAATTTGATATATCATGTTGGGTTTTTATTTGTATTCGGAAGTAAAATAATGGAAATAATTATTGAAATACCTAGATATTTAATTAATACCGATTGTTGAAATGAATGTTTTTATTACAATTCCTTGAATAACCTTTACATTGATACCAACAACATTTAGATTGGTGGTTCTGCGTAATCTACCAATGGGTATTTATTCAGATTAATTATAATTTTTATGAGTTTTTCAACATTGGGAGAATAAAAATGTATTTTCCTAATGTGTTATGATAATAATTATGATTTATTATTTGAGAAATATGAATTTTTATTTAATTAAATAGCCATACAGAATTAATTTAGGAGGTGTCATGGTCCATGTTGGACATTGTGCATGAGCTTATTTCCATACCACTAATGACTAAATCATGACATGATTTGTAGACCATGAGACCTATGGTTGATGAATGATCACATGGTGTGTGTGTAACTTATCGAAATAATTTTTATGAATTGAATCTGTGTGTTTTTTTATTGTGTTACTTGTGACATAGATCCCATAAGACCATGTTTGATGATTGGTCAAATGTTTCAGTACTATGAATCATGATGATATTTCATGCTTTGTTTTGTGCATAATGATTTTACCTTGATGTGATATCTAAGTTATCATTAGTTTTCTGAATACCCCTAATAGATATCACAAGTGTGTGTAAACAGAGTATAGAGACCCATTATGTGATATTGAATGCCTATGTGTGAGAATGTTGTTTTTTATGCAACTCCATCATATATATCTGACTGATATGATTCCATTATTACCATATGATATGTATACTATATTTTGTAATATTTTATTTTTGTTCGTGGATCCTAATAGACAAATGGGCCCATCCTATAATGGTATCCCAATAGGGGGAGCATGTTTAGAAACTTCATGTGTCATGATTGTGAGACAGATATAAATGGTAGTGCATGAAAGCCTATTGTGGATTAAACTTGTTGTAAGAGGATCATATATCATTGGTACTGATAGTATAATGTAGTGAATTATAGTCTATCTGATCTAAACTAAGAGATAACAATAGAAACAAATGTATAATGATGTTTTGACCTGGAGTCATATAGAATGTGAAACTATAGAAAGAGATGTGTTATGAGGCCTAATGATGTTTTACCTATAGGGCTAGGGCCTAAACAAATAATTACATAGTGAAATGGCATGGTGTTGTAGTTTTTTTGTCCTATGAATTTTATCCTATTAATTATCTGGTTTTTACTTGTTAAAGCTGTTATGACTAGATTATATCATGGTGTCTAAGCAAGTATGACAAAGGTTTCATGGAATCTTATTTTGTGCAAGAACACTTGGAAAATTAATGTTCATTTATTTAATGATATTAATGATATTAATCAATATTTAATATTAAAATATTGTGTATATTATTTTCAGACCATATCACACGAATGTAAACTGAATATTAATGGATGGGTACCAGACCACATTGGTGGTATCCTACCGACTTGTTCTCACACACGGCCCAAGAATCCATGGATCTTTAGTACCCAAGAATACCTCACATGTTTCATATATATGTTGGGATAATTCCGGGGGTAATATTATAGCAAGATAACTCAATTTGAGTTAGTATAATGAGATTATATGGCTCATATCGTGCGAGAATACCCTCTTTTAATTTTTTTTCACTTCTTATTATATATGTTAGTGAACCACTGGAAGATCAGTTCTGTATACTCTGGTCTTTGATGACTGTTTCTGAATACATTCATATAGTTCTTATGTTTTTGGATTCTACTTACTAATATCATTTGTCATTATATTTTTGGTATTTCATTTTTATTTTACTCACTCGTTGGGGGTATAGTCTCTCTATGGTTGAACCCAAGACTCACATTTCTGGTTGGAATCCTTTGGCATATAAGGATGTTTGCCTAAAATTTTTTGGAATTCCATATTAGATTTGGTGATTCTATCTAGGATAGGAAATTGAAACAATAATTACATGATTTATTACAACTTATTAACATTAATAAATTTCCATGACCTTTTGGATTTAATTTTTTCCGAATTAGGACAGACCATTACATAATATAGTGAATACTGACACACAATGTCCATTTTTTCACAAAACCGTCCTTCTTAAGATTATAATCTCCTTTCACTTATGAAACAATTAATTCGTTCATGAATAATTTACAATATTAAGAAATATACTATAAAATATTTAATAATCATCATTACACCATGTAAATAACATTGGAAAATGTAAAATTAGAAAAAAAATCTTATCATGGGATATAAAATTAAGGGAAACTTTTTAATCATTTTAAATACATGATATCCCATAAGGATAGAATAAATTTTATATTATAAAACATATTATCTAAAAATAATCATTTGCCTAAAAATAAAATGAACTTCAAATCACAAATTGTACAGAAAATGTTTTATAAGTATTCATAAAGGAAAATTTATATTTCCTAAAATCAATACTATGATAATCATGCCTTATTTAAAAGATTATAATATTTCCATTATATTAGTTACTTATATCACTTTATAGTATTTATTAACCCACACACATTATTTATAAAAAAACACACATAATTTAACTTCTTATATTTACCAAATACATTAGAGGGTGTTAACAGACCCACCCATCGAATAATGGACTTAATCCCATTTGGGTATGGGTTTACTCCACATTCACACATTCACTAATAAAAAGGTGTGTTGATTTAAATTTAAAAATTTCATAAATTTCATTATAAATAATATCATGAAAAAATTTATTAACATATATATATATCATCATAACAATTGAAATAATAAATAATATCCAATATATAAAATTACATTCAGTTGTATCATAAAAATGAAATAGAATATACCATTTCACATGAAAAAAAAATTAAAAAATAAAATAAAATTCTAGAACAATGAGAATATATTCTTTTTGAAAATATATGTAATATTATATATGAGGAAAGATAATTATTAATGGTACTGAGTGTGTAAAAAATAATTTATGGAATGTACATTAATGAAATGGTTTTTAGACTATTGTAAAAAAGTACAGGACTAACCAAAGTAGAAACAATTTAAATGATTCTTTTTGTAAACATATACAAATACTCAATGATAGAAAAATATTTTTTTTAATATATTTGAAATTTATTCTTGAAAAAAATTTCATTTTATATATAACTAAAATCCTTTTATAATATAATTTTATTAAAAACAGTAATGGAAATCCAATAACACCTTGGAAAATGTTTAATCAAAAAGGAATTAATGAATATAAAATTCAAAAAATTAATTAACGAATTAATTTCAAAAAATAATTAATCAAATACATCCATATATTATTATATGTGTCACATAAAATAAAACATTTGAGGAATACAAAATTAGTCCCAAACAAAGGTAACTGAGATAAGAAAACCACTTACCTTATGTCAGACTCTCCAAATACATTCATTAAATCCTATTTAATAAAATTATAATAATTATTTAATTTATTAAGAAATTATTATAGGTTTACTCCTTATTATATTACCTTTTATTTCATTTATTAGTTTATGTTATATATTTATTAAATCAATTTGAATTCTGTAATACATTTTGAGAATGTTGGGTTCATAATCCAAAAAAAATTGGTAGATTGAGAAGGTTAAAAAGATTGTCATGGTCACTTCAAATAAATAATATTAATCATTATATGAATATAATTATTTATATAAAATAAAATTTTATAGTCATATATAAATGGAAGAAATGAAAAATCAGTCACCTTGCACTATTAAGGTGGTTATCCACACATATGCACGAATAATGTTATCATATTCCAATGAATAGAAGGGTAATAATGTAATTACAATCATATCCACGAAAGATAATTTTTTTCATAAACAATATATATATATATTAATTTAATCCATCATAATAAACATCCTTGTGAAAAATTAAAGAAAAACGAAACACATCACTTTGTAGAGGTTGTACGCCACATGAACACACAACAGATGATTTTATTTCCCACAGGATGTAAAATGTAATGGAAAAAATATTTTCCATTAGTATAATAAAATAACTATACATTTGAGATACATATATTATCATCTAATCATTTTTAAGTAATTTTTTATGGATTTATAATAATTAATAATTTGAAACAACTCTTTATAAGTTATACGACTTTTTGGAAATATTCTTTTGGGTTACATCTTAATCGTTCATAGGATATTATTAAGGGACGAACATGGGTTATTGGATGTTTATAAGGTATATTGTGATTTATATTTCTAGATATTATAAGAACATATTCCCTTATAAAGTGGGAGTAAGAGAGGAGTTGTGATTCCCTTTTATAAGTGAGGTGGCTGGAAAACGTATAAATATTTGAAATATTATTATATAATATTTGTCTATAACACGTTAAATTTATCAAAAGGGTCATATATTCAACGATATTGAGTTTATGTTCAACATATAATCACCAATATAAATTATATCTATTTATATTCCTTTTTAAATATAATTTTTTGTTTAACCCCCGCATTAACCATGTTTGACCTTAGCCTATGAGAAAATAATTTTAAGAGTCATGAAAATAATTTTAAAAATGAATCATGGGACATAAAGGAAATGTTAATGATAATAAGAAAAATTTATTCTCTCATTGATTCATTATAAATTTTTTTAAATCATATAATGATTTCAAATAATTTTAAAACATTAAATATAACTTATATTATTTTTTGATCAATTCCAATATATTGAGTTTATAAGCATCAAGGTATAAATTTACATGAAATATTTTTTTTAAAAATATTAATTAAATAAATAATTCTTCAAGTTTTTTTAGATAACATAATTCATCAAATATATATTACTTTTAATGTTTCATAAATCCTTTATCTGATTTTTCAGCCACATGTACAAGAAATGTATCACTGTTGTGCACGAATACAAGGATATTATGATTATTAAATAATGTAAAAGAAATTAATATATTTAAAATAATTTATTCCTATTACAAATAATCATTTATAATCTTTCGTATCTAGTTTTTATTCCAATTACAGCATATTGGAGATATTTAAAAAGGGATGGACATGTTGATTGTTTTCTTAACATAAAAAAATATACATGTCACAATCAACGTAAATTATAAACTAATAATAAAATTTAAAATATCTGTTGATAATGGTCGAAAAAAATCACCCATTAATATTTATGATCAAATTTTATGGCCTTATCGCAATTTATTTTCCCTAGTTAAACCAACATTTCCTTTACTATGGGTTTAAAATTTTACAATTTTATCTATACATTATGTTAAAAAATAACCATTATCTCATTAATCAATTTTAAATTCATGACTCCAAACATGTAATTGATTTTTCGAGATTAAAATTGTTGTATTTGTGGAAATTTATTCTAATATATGTTCACAAGATTCTAGGAAAAATATTAATTAGAAAAACAATTTACGCAGAAAAGATACAATAATTAAAAAATAAAATAGAGTTTTTAATCATGTTGAATAATTTTGATATATTTTGTATTAATATATAATAGATTAACTGAAAACAAATTCCAAAAAAATTATGGAACTTTTAAATAACTTTTTTTATTGAAAAAGATGAAAATTTTCAAAAAGTAGCATTTTTCACTATCCAATAAAAGAACTATCTATTTGGAAGAATGAATAAATTATCTATAAAATATGATTTAAATGATAATTCAGAATATAATTTCCAGAATAATAATAAAATTTCAAAATTTATTATAAACTAAATAAAATATCTAGGCACAAAAGTATATAAAAATATTTATTTAGAAAATGTTTTTTATGAATTTGAAGAGTTTATACCCATTTCATGCATAAAAAAGATATTAAATTAATTTTAACTAGCCTAAATAGATATATAATATAATAACATCATTATAATTCTTTATTAATATTTCATAGTTTAATATATTAAGAAAAAAATAAATTTTTCATGTAAAAACCATTTTATGAAAAATATATCTTATACCTACAAATGATTATATCTTCAGTTATAACAAATTGGTAATAAAATTATGAATAATTATTAATTATATTAAGGAAAAAAATTAAATATATTTCATAATATGATTAATTCTACTTATATGTTGGAAACCAATTACTATGTTATAATAGAATAATTAAAAATATATATTTACATAGTATATCATTATTCATTTAAGATCAACATTGTTTATACAACAGACTATAAAATATATTATCTAATTAAAATTATATATAAATTCTTATGGTGTAACATTATACACCCTTAATGAAATTGAGTCCGTGAAAATTTATCACTTTCAGAAAGAAAATGTGTTTGAAATGTAAAAAATGTTTCAATTTAATAGAATATAAAAATCATTATCATGAAAGGAAAAAATATACTAAATATTTTAATATACCATTGTTGAAAACACACTTTAGAAAATGAGATAACAAACATCCTTTTGGAATGATGAAAATGGGAATGTCAAGTTCAACTATAATAAAAAATAATCAGGTTCCAAAATATGGATAAAATTATAGGGAAGTGAAAACATGAACAGGTAAATAAGATCAATTTACGAGAAAGAATTATACTTTTCTGTGAAGTGAAGATACCAACAGTTCGTTATAAATGATCGTGAATAGATAAAATTATCATTTCCATGATTATTTTATTTATTGAGGGATTATTTTACTTTCAAAATAAAAAACATAAGAAAATAATCATAGAATATTTATTTCCATTTACTAATAATATTTTACATATTTGGATGTTATCTAGGATATGTTAAATTATATCTAATTTCTTACTCTTTGAAATGAATATTTTATATGAAGGATTCATGCCTAAAGAACTGAAATAAATTTTTAACAGATGACCAGATCAACAAAATGATAACAATTCATTCAACTAGTATTTATACATTAAAAAAACAAACAGATTCTCATAATTAAAGATAAATACAATATGGATACATTTTAAATTAATATCAAAATCCTACAAAATAACACCCAAAGATAATATTTAAACATTTCATATTTAGTTAACCTCAATGCTTTATTAAATGTTCTTAATGAAATTAGATACATAAAATCATAAATATTTAATCATATGTTCTTCTAAGAACCACATATAATTATTACCCAATCAACATTCATCACTCCCAAATTTATATCATATTTTATCCGAATCATACTAATATTCCTAATATAAGAGGAATCTCCATAAATCTAAAATAAAATAATATATTCTTCTAGAATTTAACTCAACTATTTTTCCTCAAATTAAATCATTTCTTTTTTAAAAATGATTATTTTTCCTTATTGATATAATTTTTATAATATAAATAACATCTGTAACAAAACATAATCCCATAGACACACCATCACTATTCGATTCCATTGTTATATATATGATAAATCACTTGTTCAAAAAATATAGTAACCAATTTTCTCAAATTGAACATAATTAGGTCAACCTAAAAGATAGAATTTAACCTAAAGGTCATTGATAAAATTATAGTTAAGGTGTGATGCCCCAGACATGCACTCCTCGATCTGATGCGATCTATAAATAAATTACATTACTTATTTGATATCAACAAGAAATTCCTAGACTTAATAATAAAATAATTCCATTAAATAAATAAAATTTATCATTGCATTTATTCCCCCGAACATTTTGGGTAATAGATTTAGATAATCAATAAAAAATATAAACTATAAAACCCCATGTATTTATCAACTAATTCGTATAGTTTTTCCATATTATAAGAAAATAATCAATGGATATTGAGTCTTCAAAATATCCAAATTTTATACCACATTTAATATACTACTAAGTATATCACATGTAATACATTTTAAAATACTGTAGGAATATAGAAATATAAGTTTTTGGTGAGCTCAAATGTTTAGTAATGGTAAAAATTAACTGTATATATCAAATTTAAAACCATTATTTATATAATATTGTTTGAATAAATAACTAAATAATAACATTTTCTTCAAAAATACGAGTGGATTCTTTATAGCCAACGATCATGTACCCTAGTGATTCAGGCTCCTGCTTAGTATCCAAAAGACCTAGGATCAAATCTGGTTAGGGGAGACTTCCCGAGTACTGCAGTAGGGTATTATAGCAGGTCACTTTAGCAGGTCATTGTAGCAGTAATATAGTAGCTGCAACCGTAGTAGTGGCAGCACTATAGCAGTGGAGGACTGTAGCAGGGTACTGTAGTGGCGGCTGTACTGTAGCAGGTACTGTAGCTGCGTAGCGTACTGTAGAAGTACTTTTCACCAAGGGGTCCTTTGTTAAAAAAATGGGCTTTCTAGCCCTGTATGCAGGCCACTTGGCCTTGGGTCTTCGGGCTATGTAATGGGTCACCCTCTACACAGTCTAAAGAGGTCTTTTCTTTAATAATAAATTGAGGCTTTGGCCCCAAACTTTTAAAATATTGAGTGGATGCTTTATACATGATAAAAATGATAATTTTTACTAAAATTATATTGATCCCATATTGATGTAATTAACAATATCATTGATCAAAAAAATATTTCAAGGCCTCGTGACAAGAAAACATCATATTTTAGTAAGTGGTATACACCAAAAACCCAACCGGTTTTGTCACATGAGACGTATTGATGCATTAATGAGATATATAATTTTGGGCGCCACCCTTCACTATATTAAATCCAATTAATTCACCAAAATATTCAATTATAATATTATGAGAATTTCCCAACTAATATCTTAATTAATTCAAAAATTGATATATATATATATATATATATAATGAATGATAAAGAATTCCAATACAAAAGTAATCATGTGTTAAAAGAAAATAATCATTATGATTATTTATACACATTCCTATGTCAATAAATTGGGTAATATGATCATTTCCCATCAAAATATAGAAGGTTTATTAATAAATAATAATACATAAAAATGGAACAAGTCATCCATATTGGAATAAAAATATACATAATTAGAATAATTTTATTCATGTCAATAAATATTAATTCTCTCTAGGTAAAAATCCTCTAATATGAATTTATTAAATTCAATGTACCTACTATACAGTGTAATATGTGTATAGTTATGGCAATATAGGAAGAGCATGTTCATAAATAATCCAAAAAATTATTTGTATCATTAAAATGGTAAAATTTCTAGTGAAACAATGGGAATATAAGATGGTGTTGACATGAATTTAAAACACCATTTGAAAAACAATTCATAGAAAAATATCACCTACTAATGGATCAGAAATTAAATAATTTGATAGAAAGGTTTCTATACCCAAAATTATAATATATATATATATATATATATATATATATTTGTGTGTGTGGATAAATCCTGAAATAGAAACCACATTAGGTTAAATCCATTTGATGATGATAAGGTACATAGAATCAAAAACATAAAATATCTTTTATATTTTCTATAACATTGACTTAAAATACAACTTTACATGTCACATCCAATAGAATATGTTCAAAACATGACATGAAATGTTTTTGAAACAATTACATTTAAAATTTATATCCAAAAATGGATCTTTAAAAATAAAATATGTTTATGTAGGATAAAGAATGAAAGATATATATTACATTTGAAGTTGAAATGAAAAATAGTTTATATAATTTTCAATATGCCTTCTATTTAAAACTCACATTGTAAGATGATTAAAAAACAATCGTCTGAAACATTATTTCATTATATGGATGAAATAGTGATAAATAAAAATTCCTTATAAATTATAGGATAAGATAAATGAAGAAATCCATGATTTTCAAATCCTCATAAAGTGCTTATCCCTGGGTATCACCAATAAACATCAGTTAGCATGCACTTTCATTGAACCCCACTTGAGAGACTAGTCACCTTCCCCCATGGTCTTCTATTTTCTTATAAATTGACCATTTGGGACATCATTTTTATTGGGGGATTTTCATAAAGGGTGATTGATGCTCAGATCTTCCTAGTACTTCACCCATGTATTTTGAAACCTTTATAGTAGTTTCCAAACACCTAAACATAGGGAATTAAAGGCAGATTGTAATAATTTTATCCATTTAGTGTTAAAAATAAATAAATCTTCAATGATTCATTCTCCTAACTCACTGACTTAAGAAAACATGTGAAACATTACCTTCATAAATAGGAACTTTTGAAACATACTTATGTGAATCCTTGTATAACCCATAAAAGGCTAGAAAAAAGCTTCACCCATGTGTATTAATCTTTTTTGTTTGTCAACTAAGGTGAAACCTATTCTCCCAGGCTAAAATTCATAGAGAACCCTTGTATGGTGCACCACTTGTGTGGTCTTCCTTAGTTCATCTCACTCCATTATCTTGTGTGATCCTTTTTATGTAGCCTCCATCAAATCCACTAATGGAAAGGATTATCATTCACCATCCCCCTTTCCAAATAGGGGACGTGTTGCATCCTACAGAAAAGCCACATGATTTACAAAATTATAGTGCTAGGAACATTATCATTTTCCACACTTTGATTTTGATTTCTATGGCCAGTGGTTTCCTAAATGTTTCATTCCATAGGGTTAGGATCCTCGAGGAATCTATAGATTTGGATATATATAGTCACACAGACCCCTACACCATATATAGTGTTGTGGATTTACTAGTTTTGGATTAAAGGGATATGACTATGTTGTCCCCTTCTCATCTATAAGACCTAGAGCCTCTAGTCCCTTGTTGGGTGGGTAAGTATCACAATTTCTTTTCCCATTGAAAAATGAAATATCTCCCACCACTCATAGGACCAATCATAGAAAACTCATCACAGTGTAATAACCCAGCGTTTCACATTAGATGTTTCTGTCATGCTTCTGTCTACATTCTTCATCATCATTCCATCCTTAACCTGGACTATCATCCAATCTAATGTAAATATAGGGATGTGTTTTGCACCAGCTTCTTTTTTCACAGCCTCAACCTCTCCCACGGTCACCTCAGCCTCTTCAACCATCTCCACATCCTCTTCCATCCTCGAAGGAAGGAAGGTGTGTGTTTGGTTGAATATTTCACATCATCTTGTTTCTTATACTGAAAGATAGTCATATTGAATTATAGGTTTTTAGTTATCACCCAATAAACATAATCGTCCTCATTGGACTAAACTACAAGAACTCCAATTATTTTTTAACCAAATATATGTAGGAAAACAACTTTGGGTCTGAGATCATTTGGCATCCTTCTTAATAATAATACCAAATCATAATTCCCTTAATTATTGTATCCACCTGAAAAGAAAACCCTATGTTAGTCCCACAATAAAAAATTAGTTAAAATATACCTCTTGGTACCTCTACAGGGGATCTCTTTATATGGAGTAACCCCCAACCTATAATCTCTAAGGGATATAGTCCCTAAAGAGGAAATCCCATTTGGGCCACCATATTCATGGGTCCTCATTAAAAAAATTACGCGGGATTTTATTCTGTTGAAAAAAAAAGATTCATAGGAAGGCTCATAGAGGTTCAAACCCTATATCCTAAACACACCCTTATTTTTTGGGTCACTTCCCCAAAATAGTTTTATTCAACATAGAAAATAATATTCCTTCCATTTCCTTGGGGTATTTCAATATAAGTACCACAATAAAATTTTATAGTACACCTTACACCAAGACGTTTTTACCACATGACATTAACTATATGGATGTGTCCATATCACAAGACCATAAAAGGTGTGATGTCCCTGATTAAGTAGAGTCAAACTATGCAGGATCTGATTCCTTTCACTATGATGCATAAGAATCCTATCTATGGGTATGATTCCAAAATCATGAAAACATTTGACTCAATGGATAATGATAAATTATTGAGAGATATTCTTCTACCTGGATGTCCAAAACATCCAGAGTTCCCCACATTGTTATTTAAAAACCATATTCATTTTAATAACATCCAAAAAACCTTGAAGTATTATAAGAGTAGATACCATTGATGAAATATAACCGATATATATAGATACCTCAAAAAATGAAGAAACTATAATATATAAATATGATTCGAAATTCAAGATATTCTAATAATTTATTTCTAATATTGTGTTAACTGACAACATACATTATAATTAATGAAGGATTCTGTAACATTTCTAAAATCTATAAGTGAGTCCAGAAGTTTGAAATCATTTTCTTAAAGAGTTTAATGAGCCTGACCTCCAATCCCTTTGATAAATGCAATTTTTTAAGAATCATGGGACAATATACATAAAAATCGTCATCCTTTGGGAGGTAGGTCATATGGATATAGAACCATTGTGTGTATCTGGTTCTATGAATTAAATCATTTGAAACAGTCAGGAAATAGAAAATGTTCATGGGATTCAAAATATGAGAGAAATGAAAAATGGTAAACCCAATGTAAATGATTTAATTATAAATTTTATTTCAGAAAAAGTGATGTACTGATCAGTTTCCATCAGAAAATTCTATTTCTCGATGAAAAAATATTTCTGTTGGAATAAAAAAACTTCTAACTTGACCCGATGAATATATAATGGATTTTTTACATTGTATATATTTTTCTTATGTATTTGTATATTATTCCAATAACACCATTTAATAAAATTAATTACATCATGTTTACACCCATAATTTCCCCTAATGCTGCTAAGGATGGATCCTTGTCCACTGGAAGGATTCAATTACCAACTCAGCATCTTCAACACTGGGTATCCAATGCACTAGTTTTAAATCACCATTAGAATTTTTTTATCCTGACCTGGGTATCTACACAACAGTATCTCTCAATCAATAAACCACCCCAACTATACGATAACCAATGACTGGTGGTCCTGAAGTAGATGACATCGACTACCGTCTTCATCAATTTCAATAGATCATCACCCGAACTCAACAACTAGTCCCTCCCATATTTTTGGGATTTTGGTCAGGATTCAACTTCTATCATCTTCCAAAATACATAGGGTTCCATCTAATGGGATACTTCTAAAAATTGTAGTCGCAAATATCGCATGACAGTGAACCCTCAACACTATGATAATGTCACCTTCTGATGTCTGGCCCAGGTCCCTCAGAACTGAGTGCACATGATGGCCAACTAAAGATGACAATCATCCAAAAGGGAGTGCTTTTACACTCTTTCCCCCCTAGATAATTCCTCCATCCCATATTGATAGAAAATAGTGAGTGGTAACAAACACTTATCCACCTTCACACAACTATCCAGCAGACTCACATAAAAGAATTCATAAAACCCCATAAAAGAAATGCAATTGTAACATACAAGTAGAAACATATACCTTCTAGCACCCACTATGTCTTCCACCCAAATAAAGTAGAAACTTGTAAAAATAAACATACACATATCTCCACCCACAAAGAATACCAGCATCCTTGTCTGTAAGCACATATGGAATTTAGTCAGAGTTTAATGATGAAAAGTATATTGAAGACTCAACACATTTCCCATGAGTACTATTATAATACACTAATATAAAAGGGAGGAAAAGAGTAGTTACATACTCCTACTACAGATAAATAATGGATGTATATTCTTTTCCTATTCAATTAGGTGGCCAAGAATATGTTGGAAATGGTAAATGGGATGATGAAAATCCCTTCTCATATCCTAGAGACATTCAATGATATTACAAGATATAAATAGTAGAACATGAAGAACATAATAATTCATTTATCCACACAAGTAGGGTGTTTCATTAACATGTCATCCCAGAGTAGATAAATACCACTCTTCTCATCCCAGACAGTCATGGGGAACAGTTCCCATATCATACATAAAATAGGATTGGGAATATACACATGTTTCAGTTAGATAAATTTGGTCTATCCTGATATCCTCTCTAAGGTAGTATCTTAAACTTTCCCATGAAAACCAAATTTCACAACAAGTTGTTCCATATACTTGTAAGATGGAATTAAAAATCATGCCTTATAAAACATAGTTTTATAATAAAGAGCTGATATGTGATATGGCACTAATCAATGCTAGATTTATTGAATCCCTTACACATTAATCGTTTTCAACTCTATATACCACCATCCCGTTACCAAATTATGGGATGAGTAGTAGTCATTTTGACGGTCCTCATCACATAAATTACCATCATAGCTTGATATATGGAAAAAATCCCATCAATATTGAGTGCCTATCTCATAATGAGATCCATGAAAACCCTATGTGTGGCCAAAAGACCAACGATAATGAGGGTATTCCCATTTCAGTAATCCTCCAATGTGTTCCTCCCTGTGATGGCATTCACTATGAATGTCCTCTCTAAAGTAGTGATTCATGTTGTCAAAATAATTCCCCAACTGACACTGTAATAACGAAAAATCACTCTTATATTGGGGAACATATAAACAAGATCATGCCATGTACGATTACTTATTTGTAGTATATTAAATCCTTAATGAGCCAGATGATACCACAAGGTGAAAATCATGCTATGAACCTCCCTTTGGTCATTTTCATTTCCATATAGTAGAAAAAATCTAAACTGGTCCCATTGCTTGTGATGAAACTATTAAGAATTATTCACTCTAGTCAAAGCAGGTTGAAGAACCTCCTATGAATGACGATGAAGATCTTGTGATCATGAGGGAAAAAGTGGTAAAAGATGACATAAAATTCATGTCCTGGCCATTATACACCCATCAATATAGAATTCCAAAGGAGTTTATGGATGATTTTATGCATAACTTTTCCCTCAATATATGTAAAAATATTCTTCACCTAAAATAAGTGGTATTACTGTATTACAATTATCAAAAACATTTAAAGTTAATAAAAGGATTAGAGTGCCACATTGTATTGGAATCTCTCTTGGATTCAAAATATAAAATTACTGTATAACAACAGAGCTCCCTTCAATGTGAATTCCTCGATGCATTAATGAGGTTGTGAAGATTTATCATAAAAGCCCATCCTCTTTTCATATCAAATGATGTGGTAAACATAGATAATTTCATTTCACTAAACTCAAAATATATAAAGTAATGAATTAAGATGAAACATGCAATGTTATTTACCCTAACCATATACAACAATCATATTTTGTACATGACCTAAGATATTATCAACAAGAACATTCTATGATTGAATCTCACCAATTTTAGACTCAATGAGAGATTTTTTTTGAAATATTATTTCATCAAATCATGTGGTAATATTGAGGAGGCATCCCATTTATAGGATTTCAATTTTTGGATTGCACAAATGTCACAAATAGGGAAATAGTTTTCCAAATAAGACGAGTTAAGTGAGTGATGAATAATGAACCCAACCAATATTCAAACCTGCATCCATAAAATCCGAAGAGCACCTATGGTAACATCAGCCATAGTAGATCTGTAACAACCCCCTTTAATATGTACGGGGGATTCATTAAACCAACCCTCATAATCAGGTAACCAAGCCAAAATGGTTGTGAAGGTAGAACAACAATAACCCCAACCCTCAGTGCTGGGGGATTTTTCACCCCAACAATCTCATACTCATTGGAAAATAGTTATCTTATCATAGGGTAGATGACATAAATTAAATCCTCTCAATTTTTCCCATACCCTTATTTATATAAATCACTTGGAACACATATGACCAATCTCATTGAGGATTCCCTTTGGGTCATTGTCCATGAAACAGTCCTTCGGGAAACAATGATGAAAATGGAAAGGTTTTGTGGAGGACGTAGAAGATGGTGATCTTGAAGAGATTACAAACTAATACATGATATTCACTATGCATCTATGAATTTCATCAATTCCGCTGTTGATGACCCTCCAAAACATTAGATTGATTCAGAGGATTCTAAAGGAGATGTTCATTTTCGTGTGATAGTCTCCACCATAATAAATGAAGTAGGTGTGTGTACCCGAAACTAGTGGCCCACAAAAAATTTTGGTTTACCCTAAAATAATCAAAACTGTCCCCTAAAAAGGTACCAAATAACGTAAACGTTACGGGTCATACTAGGTCTCACCTTTCCCGTAGAGAAGGATAATATCTTTTTCTAGATGAATGGTCATATCAGTAATAATATGAAAAATTATTGTGTATATGAAACTATTTAATGTAACTATGAGGAAATATTTCTACTAGAGAAGCACTATAAGAAGGGCATCAACTAGATATTATAGTTGGAAAAACTAAAAAATGTGTGTTTTATGAAATTTCTTATGGAGACAGGGAACATCTTCCCTATGTTCGACAAATAACACTAATTAATTTGAATCACACAATATCATATCAATAATTTCCTCCATTTCAAACACAACCATAACATTGTTACGAAAATACTCACATGCATGTTCTTATTAGTTACTCATGGTAGATACCAGATGTTCCACCGCCAGGGGTCCTTATAGTCTATGTACCATTTCAGGTGCTAGCTGCAAGACATATTCATGTCTTTGTTTAGCTAGATGTTTACTAAATGGGTATGAACTGAATAGATTAATTGATGAATCGATTGGAATCTGTGGAATGGAGGGGGAAAAGGTTCAACCAATAATGAAGGTGTATACCTAATGGGTATGTTGTACTCCTCCCGCACCAACCGTTGGGAATCACACATTTCCAATCATCAATATTATGGGATATCCATATTTCAACATTATGTCTTTCATCTCATGTTGTGATCCCATGATTTTGACCCATAAGAAATAGTAATCAGTGAAACTATAATTCATTGTAGAATAATTTCATGTGACAGACTTTGTATGGTAAATTAGTTTACACTCTCAATAAATAAGTAGACAATAATTCCTCGATTAGAACGTCCTTTAACATTTATATTCAAGGCTATAGAATTCAATAATCTTCAATCTCAAATAAGAAGAATCAATGGGGAATGGAAGAATTTTAGATTTCATTTCTCAGTGCAATGGATTGACATACGTCTTGAATATACATCTTCTTCAAGAAATATTTCATACCTTGTGTTTTTGAAATATTTGTGATGAATTTCCCACACCATTAATCTATATAAAATACATAGGATTATTTCAGGACTATTCCTCAAATTTCCAATAGGTTCATAATTACATTGAAGAGAATAATATCAAGACCATAGTAATTTTTTCAGCTCCGATAATAATAGAATGAAAGGAAGAGGACACTATAGTTATGCATAAGTAGACCATTGTACCCACTCTTAATTTAAATCCCCCATCATAACATAGGGATCCACCTCTTGAGTGTTAGAAACGACAACCACATCATCAAGATGATTCCAAATATCGAAGGAGTTGATAGATTTAGGATTTAAAAAAACACAATCCATTATTTTCAAAAAGACTAATCCCCATTAAAAATTATATCATCATTGGAAAATAACAATGTTCAGTTGGAAAAGACCATTAATCCTTACAATGAAAGATATGAGGATGTCCCAAAAAATTCCATTTCCATAAAATGTTATGGGATCCTATCCAAGTGTGTTTATTTTCAATGACATCTTAAAAAATGGGGTATTATGGGAAACTGAAACTGAAAAATTCACTACCCTGGTGGAATATGTTGTTGCTACTGATCCAGAGTAGGAAAGAGAGTGAAAATAATTTAAAAGTAATAATTCATAGTTGTTAAATGTCTAGATATCCAAAGAATAAATCAATCCAAATCGTTATATTCTTCAATAATAGTTGACACAACCAATTATTCCTCCTTCCACATTTGCTGTAGAAAAACCAGCTTCATCAAAAGCTCAGTCCCTTGAAGGCTCAACCTCAAATAATTTAAATTTATGGATGGATAAGGAAAAAATAAAAGAAGTTGACCTCATTTCATGGACAAGGATTTCTTTGACCTTAGTCGATTTCATACTGACCATCTCAAAATCATGGGCACTACCCCACCAAACGGAACTACATGAGTCTACCAACATGTAGAATCTTCATCGAATGTGGAGTTGATCCATGGTTCCTTTGATGTTTTTCACTTAATGTATCCCAACTGAAATGATGATTTTGTTTATAAGAATGATTTCTTCACACTGGATTGGGGATTTGGGTAAATAGATCAGTTGGTTTAGGATATATGGGATGATGTGGTTGGGATAGAATCCACTACATCAACTAAACACATGATCAAACCATCTATGTGGAAGAATCCCATGGGAAATCTCACAAATATCATCCAATGGAAAAAAGGAGTACTTTCTCCATAGAATATAAGGTCTTTGCTGAAATGATTGTCCTGTTAGACTGGTTATAGGTTACACCACCACCTCTTTAATAGGTATGAAGAAGTAAATGGCCTAATAAATCATTGAAGAGAACAATTCCATCTTTTATCCCATGGAAAAACCCATCCAAATCAGTAAAATCAACTTCTAAGGTAACAAAAAAAGAGCATATCCATGTGTAGAAACACAAAATTATGGATCAAAAGCATGATATTTTTAATAAACGGTCCCACATTTAATCTAGGTTATTAATACTAGATGATCTATGTATATCAAAAGAATTCCATGAAGCACTCCTTGAGATATTTTCATGACCCCATGAATTGAAATTTAAGGTCACTTCTATTGATGTACATCCTGTAGAGAATGATAATTCAGAATATCATTTAGTCTTTTCATTCAACGACCAAGATGATGATGTTATCATTAAATGATATGTCATAAACATGAATATATTTGGAAGGCTAAATAACATTTATATATAATGATCCATCAGTGATAATGAATAAGGATTCAACCTCATCCTATTTTGGACACTTCATTAACTAGGTCTCAATGAATCACAGTTGTCTCCCTTGACTATGTTGTTAATGGATTATTAAATGAATGAGAAGGATCCTCTCCAAAATATCACACTCACAAGTAAATTTGATGACCATTTATCTAACATATAGTTCACGATGGTCCGGTATGACACATCATTCAATGATCAAATAAGAATACCATCTCTACATCAGCATACATCCATTGCTACATTGTATCACTAATGTCTCAAATATTCTATCAACGATCATATTCAATCATTATATGGTGGATATTCTCCATTAAAATTTAGTGAGACACAATAAATTGATGGAGGGTTATATCAAAATGAATAGAAGAAACTAATGGATAATATTGTTTCTCGAATCAATACCCCAAATGGAATGGAGATGATCCTAGCTAACCCTTTCAAAAAGCTCAGTGAATATTATATACTACCTATTGATTAAATTTATAGGGTCAGCCTAAACTCGCATTTTCATTCAGTAGATTCTATAATTTCATTCACAATAGTTTTGTCCAAGGACACTAAAGAAGTAATCAACTCATCGAGTTGTAAAGAAATCAAGAATGAAAATGTCTTCATTCCATCCCCAAAGCTTCGATAGAGCCATGTAATTTTAAGATAATGGGAAGAATATTTCATGACTGTAGGAGAAGGTGAAGTGATTAATTCACAGTCCTGAATTTCCCTTTTAGGACCCTAATATGGATTAGTTCTAATATGCGAGCCTGAAATGGTTACCTTATCCTCCAGATGTATGAATGGAAACTCTACTTATCACACTGATGAATATTAATTATCCACTCATCCCATGAAATAAGAACAAAAAGTGGATCTTGAAGAAGAATATTTATAAGAAAATCTCAAGGAATCCCTTCAAGAATTTGAGGAAGGTGTATCCACCACTATGTGAGAACACATAGAAATAATTCTGATAAAAATAATATCCACACCTCGCTCTAATTAGTACAGTCATTAGTCCCATTGAATAGAAGGATTACACCTCATTTTTAAAAGAGTAATGGGAGGTGTTTTCCTTGAATTACAGATAGATTCTAGGACTTCACCAAGATGGGGCCACCAATCATTTGCATTTTCCAAATGATCATCAAGGATACAAGAAGGTATAAAGAAGAGAACACACGACTCATGGATCCAAAATTGAGGCGGATGTAAAAAATAATATACAAGAAAACATCATTCTAGTGGAGAAATCGAAAATGGCTAGCCAATATTATTCCAGTGGAAAAGAAGAATGGGTAAATCCATGATTTATTTATATAAAATATTATAATTGGTATTTTCCCAAAAGCAAACATTTTGATTCCAATCACCGAACTCTTGATAGATTCAATTGTTATCTATTAGGATCTCTCTATCAAGGATGGACACTCTTGGTATAACAAAAATGAGATTTCCCCAAAAGGCAATGATTCCAAAATATTACAATAATACCATGGAATATTACGTTATTATGTAATTGCATTTTTATTGAAAACACTAGTTCCATATATCAATGTGTAATGAATCACATCTTCAACCTTTTATGAGAAAGTATATTGAATTATATATTGATGATATAGTAGTCAAATCCCAAAAATTCTACGATCAGTTGGATGACATTGAAACCATATTTAGCATGCTTAGACAACATAATCCGAATAAAAACCCCTTTGAAATGGGCTTTTGGGGAAAGTTCATGATACATTATCAGTTTCATTTTATGCCACAAGGAAATAATAGTTAATCCTACGAAAACATAATCTTTCATTTGCTTTTCACCTTATCAGAACATGAAATAGTTGAGAAAAATTCAATGAAACGTGTCCATCAACTAATTCTTCATAACCAATCAAAAGGGAATGTGCTTTTCCTTCAAAAAATATATTAAGAGGGTGTCACTTATTAGTGTTCCAATGATTGTCATGAAGAATATAATTCCCTCATGAAATACCCATTGAGCCTTTTAGTATTGATGCCACCTATTGATCAAAATATACTCATTCTGTATGTGATAGTTGTGGAGAGATAATTGGACACCTTCGTCACATAAAAGAATGTATCCATGAATGAAAACAATAGTTACTATCTCATTCAAACCACGCATGGCACAAATATTCGATATTAAAATATTTAAAAAGGATTCCTGGAATTAATATTTTCCATTCAAAGGCTATAGAACTAATATAAGCACCATTATATCTATATGGTCTCTCTCTATAACCCACATAAATTTATCCTTAGGATTTCTAGGACCATAGGTTTCCTGATATGATGGGAAGTAATCCTGCACTATTTTGATATGCAGTTTCTACCTCAAAAAGTAGTGAAAGGCCAAGAATTAGCAGACTTACTACTTGAGGATCCATGTAAATAAGAGATTTCATTAAATTCTGAATTACATAATGAAGAAATATTCTCTATTCAGGGCAACCCTCGAATAGGTAAATGTATTTTTATGGTCCTTCTTGTTGTCCAAAAAAGAAGGAAAATGGAAGACCATAAGCTCTATAATGTTGTATTAGGAATTTTACATACCTCAAAAGGTATTTTTTCCATATTAATTTATATTATCATGCGGTGGTACCAAAAATAAAGAATAATATCAAGCTCCCAATACATTCCTTGAATTGAAACACAAAATTCCAATGAACCACCTCGATGTGATGTTTGATTCGAAATTCATAATCAAATAGATTAATGAGGATAATGTTATAAAAATGGTATAGCTATTTTCCCTGTGAGATTATGTTTGAGGTTTAATAGTATATTTTTCCTCAGATAAAACAATTACTCATGCCCCATGATCATTGAATTACCAAGAAAATGCATCGGAAAATGCAGTTATAGCTTTGGAAGATCCAAATCGGGATGAAACAATAATTAGCATTTCCCACCACCGAATGGTTTCACCACTTGTTCTGATTAGAGTATAAGAGATAAATGAAATCAATCTCTTCCCTGAGAAATATAGACCTACAATGTTATGGGTGACACCCATCATGCATTATATCAATGATATGATACTTCCACTGGAATGATTTTGAAGAGATCATATAGGATGGTTAGTGAAAATTTTGACTCTTTATGATGGCCAAAATCACGTTAATATCCTCTACAAAAAGGACTATAATGGTGTCCTTCTCAAATGTTTTGATTGAGAATATACTGAAGTCTTTATGGATAATGTACACATAGGAACATGTGGTAACCAACAATCAGGGTATCCATATTTTGATCAAATCTGAAGGCTTGGATACATCTGGCCTTTGATGAAACAATATTGCACAAAATTCACTATTATGTGTCATCGCTACCAAGTGCATTCCAAATTCATCCATCATCCCCTAAATATTCTGTATATATCCATGTAAACCTAGAATTTTTTCCCATGGGTAATGGTTGTTTTTGGACCATATCCTTTATCTAGGTCTAATCATTTTAAGTACATTTTTACTACTACTGAAATCTTCTTTAAACGGGATGAGGCAATACCTCTCAATGAAGTTGGAGCCAAACAAAATTTTAGCTTTATAAAAACCAATATAAAAACCATATTTATTTTCCCTCAAACCATATTGATGGAAAAAATACAAATTTTTATTATTTTGTGATAGATATTCAATATCATGAATACATTATAAAATCCAACCATTCATCCAGTTATCATGTGGTGGCCGATGGAAAAGTAAAGGCTTTTAACTAGTCTCTATCAAAAATACTTCAGATGTTGGTGGATAAATTAATGAAATCATGGCATGAAAAGATATTTCATACATTATGGAAATTTTTAAACACAACATGTTCTACTACGCGAGCAACCACATACTATATAGTGTATAAAATAGAAGTGATCTTGCCCATTGAGGATCAGTTGCAATCAGTATGTATTTCTATATCTAACAAGATATCCCTAGATGATCAATCACATAAAAAATGTGTGAGATGTAGTAACTGGACGAAATTATAATGAATAACTTGTATAACATGGATTTCTATCAAAACTGTGTAACACGATCTTTGAACATGATGTAATGCCTTCAATCATTAATCCAAGGAGTTTTTTTGGACCTTAAAACTCCAATGATATCAAGAATGATTCCTATAAAACAAGATAAATGTGGGAATGAACTGAATGTATATAAATATCCATTAAAAGGTAACTTATTCCATAATCAAAATTGATTGATAACTCTCTACAACTCCATCCAATGTATGTTTTTTGAAGAATTAATTTTTGGAATCACCTAATGACCATCCTTGTTTCACGATAATAAACTATGTTATGACCATCATCTATACAACAGGATGATAAAATGCATTTCACCAGTTCTACTAACAATATGAAATTAAATTGTATGGTTAACATCTCCGTTATTTAAATTTCTGAAATCCTTATGATACCACGAGTGGATATCCCTTACGGTCCCTCAAAAGATGAGTAGCTTCCATGAATAAACTACACACACATTGTTACCACTTCATAGTGGAACTTGAGCCACATTTCCCTCTTTGTTTGGATCAAAACATCATAGGGAATAAATTTCATGAATTGTGTGTCGCTTGATTCTTTCCCTAGCAATATATTTTTTGACACCAAGTTCTTCTATCTCAGGTCCAACAAAAATGCATCATTAATATTATGTGAGCTCATGTCCTCACTGCATGACGATAAACTAAAAATTTCACAAAAAACTCCATGTGGATTGATTATCATTCCAATGAGATATGTAGTGATGAATAAATCTCCAATCTTGGTCCCAACCGCTACCATAAAACCAAAATTACCAAATTCCCTATGTTTGAAAAAAAATTTATTCTAGGAAATCTACTAGAACATATGACTTTATTCTTATACCATATTGTATCTTGGGAAAAAATATTTTTCAAGAAAATATATTAATAATATTAAATTCCACATCCACAAATAAAACCTCAACTTGTTGGGGGATCATCATTCAAGAACTATGTGCAGCATGATTCGTTCCCCATCATAATACATAATGACACCCAGATCTCTTATCTCAGGTCTAACTACAATGTTTTAAAAAAATCAATTATTTTGTATATGAATCAATCCTACATAGGTAGAACCTTCAAGAACTACATGGGTATTCATTATCATTCCAACGAGACACGTAGTGATTCCTATATCTCTAATCCTAGGTGAAGGTATGATTTTGGAAATGAAAATTCCCCTTCATCTTCCCTCTACAAGAACATGATCTGAATAGATAACATATTGAATTACATTACTTGGATATATTCTCTTTACAATGAAATACATAGTGAGGCCCAGATCTCCAATCGTGGGTGCAACCATGTTTTTGGAAAAGAACATTGTCCCTTCTTATTCACCATGCATGAACCCATTTTTCACAGAGAACCATTTCAAGAACAACATGTGTCCTGATTATCATCCTATTGAGATATGTTGTGATGCCCAAATCCCTAATCCCTGGTCATCCACTATTAATAATAAATCACCGTTAATTCATGGTCATGAATTAGTTTTACAAAGGTATCATGTCCAGAACTATGTGAAGCTGGATTCTTACCCCTATGAGATACATTGTGATGCCGAAAAATTCATTCTTAGTCCAAAACACAATGTTTCTATCACATTATGATAGTTCACCTATGTCAATAACACATCATATTAAATTACATGGGATTCCATGAACACGGTATGGCTTGATTCCCATTCAATGAGATACATAGTGACCCATGAGTCATATCACATGCTCCATCCATAATTAAATATCCCCCAATACTTGTGAATGGATCCGACTTTCATGGGGGGAATCATCATGGAATATGTGGATATTGGCTCTCACTCATATGAGATATGTAGTGACACCCATACTCTCAACAATGGGACTAATTGCAACACAATACTAATAATGAAACTATTCTCCCATGTATGATTCTCATCTTTGAAGAGATTCAATAAAAGTTCACATTTTATATATAATCACATATTTAAAGGAAACCCCCATTATCTGCCACTTATAAATTCTATTAGGGTGAGGGAATTTTATTTAAGAACTAAGTTTGGATTAATTATCATCCCATTGAGAAATGTTGTGACATCCAAATCATCAATCCTAGGACCATCTTCATCACAACATAAAGAATACCCTACTCTCCCATGTATGAGTCATATCAATACAAGAATACAAAATATGATTTCTCACATTACACATGAACCCATATCTTTTAAAACTATATATGGAATGATTGTTACTCTAACAAAATACGTAGAGACCCCTAGTTCCTACACCTTGTTCCAACCACAATATTCATATTCACATCTATACCTCCAACAAACTTTGCACAAGACATTAAACTACACTTCCAATCTCCTCAACGCATGAATTAAAATTCCATGATACCTATAGAACATTGTGTAGCTTGATTCTCATCCCATTGACATATGTAGGGAAGCCTAGGCCTTAATCCATATTCCCATCCAGGTGGTATGTGAAAATTCCACTTCTTTTTCATATAATAAAGAATTTATACATGAGATTTTATATTATGTCCCTTCTTCAGAGATCCCACCAAGGAAACAAGAGATGTTCCCTTCATACATATAAGTCAGATATATAGAGGGGAATCAAAATTCATAGCCAATACCAGTAAAAATACATCCCTTATTTATGGAACATTACCTCATTATCACGTCATAATCATAATCTATAACACTTTTTGATCATCGTAATATTTCTTTAGATTCTAATGGTATAATTTATCGCACCTGAGAGCACTATTAAATAACTATGTAGTGCATTACCTAGTTGTCCATAAAAATGTATCCAATATAACAAGCCTCTCTAACTATGGATGCCACTATTTTTCTATACATTACACGCCCCAGTTGGGCTTGCATAAAACTTGACCAATAATAGGTTCTTCAACCAACAATGACTTCGTTGTTAGTAGATGCATCTTTTATCCCCTTGGTCTCCAACGACAGTATACTAAAACCCATAAATTAGGGTTCATCAATTGTATATCGGTCCCATATCCTTTCACATAACCTGAATGTCTTGAAGATCTTGGTTACGCTTCTCCTCTTCACATGTTCAACGATTTCATGAATTAAAATGGTAAATATTACTTCATCTCATCCATTGATTCCATAATTTTATGGTCCTAGTTGTATGGCCAAAAACAGAATGCACCATACTTCATACGCTTGGGCCAGACCCTCATAGAGAATCCATTTCTCGGATTCTTTAACTATTTTACATGAATTAACCCTTCCATATTCATCGAAATTATCAACAGACCAAAATCAATTATTGGGAAAATATGAATGTCCATAAAAATTCATTTTCATTTAGAGATAGAATGATAGAAATATTGAGAACTCATCTGTCATGACATATAGTATGATCCCTAATTGGCCTTCAATATATCACCACCGTAGTGGCTGTTTCAACCAAATGAGTCCACAGTTTTCTTATGCAATACGTTCACCAATTGGGCTTGCATAAATCGAAACTATTAATGTGTTTTTACCAGTGGTAACATGTTTCTCATGATATACTTCTTCTAAAGTCATGTACTCTTTTCACATACCACCGATTGAATCTAAAAATCCACAAATCAATTCTTACAATTTTCTCCTCCCATACCTGAATAGAGTAGCATATTTCTAGACATATTACTTAGAGTTATAGAATCATAAAAATTTTGGTAAATTCTAAATACCATAATTTTTAGTCCCCTAATGTTCTTTCTACTTGACTTTAAAATGTAAAACCCCCTAATTTCCTTACAACCTATCTTAAAACTATATAACACACTAATGGCCTTTCATAATGAATTTAAACTAGAAATCCCCCTAATTTCCACATTTTATTAAAATAAAATACAAAGAATTATATCTCAAAGCCCCTTTCTGACCAAATTTACTCTCTTTCAGACATATATTTTATTTAGGAGTGGTTTTCTAGTAATTTCATGTGTTATTACTAATGATTATGTTATTCAAAGTTATATTTCCTTGGAAGAGCCATGCATTGTGGTCTCGAGATAGCGAAATCATAAACATTTTTTATTCATCCATAAAAGAATGTAATAATTATTGAAAACTAATACACCTGACTATGTAATATGTTTCCATAGTGGGCCTTGTGTAACTATCCCACGTAACGACTCTGTCATCCTAGGGATACCACAACATGACTGTGCAGAATTTCCCCCACTTTTCCTTGTATAATATAGCCCCCATAACAGGTTGATATACTAGTGGTAACTTCCTTCTTAGGATAGATATTATCTATTTTAAAAAAATTGATTTAGATTTATACTTCTTAAAAATTGTGTCGACATTAACTAATGAAATATCTAACGAATATCATAACATACCTATCCATCAAAACATGATTGGGTTATAATTTAAAAATTCATGGTCAATGCCATTCGACCCAAAACACTATCCTTTTTTGTCTGACATGCATGACAGTAAAATACCTGCAAAAAAGTGACATAGTACTCACTGGATTGATAACCCACAATGGGAAATTTCTACAATAGTTGATTCTCATCTCGATAAACCGACAATCAATGTGGTTTATACAAAATCAAGCAATAAGATCTTAAAAGTAAAAAACATGTTATGATTAAAACCAAAAAATGTAATCCTAAACAAAAAACAAGTATCACCAACATAGACTCCTCCGTATTATGCTTAGAAAAAAATTAATTTGGTGACACATAAGACACAATGATCATAGGGTTCCCCATACGAACCTAGTAAGTGTTATAATATGCCCACTGGGACCCTTTAGCTTTGATAACATTTTATAGAACCCACAAACCTATCAATGTAATTATGATTAACATTCATAAAGATGTAACTATATTAAAAGTTGCATTTACATTATGATTACAGGAAGACAAAAAGTATGAAGGCATATATTATAAGAGAAGAAAAGTATTTTTATCTATATATCAAAACCAAAGGATCACCTACAAAATGGAGTCTCTGATTCATATATTACAAAATGACTTCATCATAACCCTTGTTTTGTTTAACAGCCTCTTGAGGCCCATCTAAAACATAATAACATTCAACCAGGAAACCAAACATGTCACCTCAACCTAACGTAGCACATATGTGGTTATAGGAATGGAATTATCCCCTTCCAAATGATCGTATTCTAATTATTGATGGATTTTTTCAAGTCCCATTTCAGTAGTGTGCAAGAATTTTTGACTATATGACACATTAATTGATTTTTCATTTATTTCCCATTTGATCTCTAACATTTTTTTATAATTTTTTGCCTCTATATAAGATAAAATAGCTCAAAAACTGTTAACATTGGGGATACGATTGGCCATTATATGGTTATTCTCATGCTTATTATCTTACTCTCACCTATGAATGGTCCCTTTCACTATAGTGTAATCAAAAAAGTAATTGAATCCACTGAATACCAACATGTGGAATAGATTTGAATGATGATGTATTGGAGAAGATATTTCCATAAGGACAATCTAAAATATTGTCTTGAATATATCGCATTAAGACTTATAAGGTGAAATACAAAGAGTATTCTTCAACATGGGATCCTACTCATAGTCATTGTAATATAGATGGAAATACTCCATGATTAATGAAATCAATGAAGTTCCATATTCCACTCCCTCTTCAACATTAGAAGCCTTTTATCTAAATTCAAGATGAGTTGATGCATATGTTTCCCACTCATACCTAGCTATTGAAGCTCTTAATCCTAAATGATGAGGTACATTCATCATTTTATCAATTTATATTCATGAATGAGGCAGAAACAAAATAATTGTTTACCAATACCTAGTAATAGATCATATGTGTGAGAAGAATCTTCTTCCAAATTCCTTTCCTTAGTAGCTTGGGTGGGAACATCTTGTTGAAGGACACTCCCTTGGGTCAATCCAAGACCTACCACATGATACTCATGAAATCATAAAGCTTCAAGGTTCACCTGAACTAACTCTTACACAATAGTGGGATCAGAAGTAATTTCAATTCCCTCTCCTCGCATCATCACTATAGAATCGTCCTTAAATGGGGATTGACATTACAACCAATCATGACTAGATTAATTGTTCAAGAAACAAATAATCCTATCAATTTGGTTCTATATATTGTTCCCAAAAAACATCTAGAGAAGTATAAATATTACCATGTTCTAGTATTTCATCAAACAACATTCCAAGATTCTTCATGGATCCAATTGAAATCCCAAGCCTTGTGTTAATCTCACCCATGGGAACACATAGACTGGTTTGTTCCAGACCCTCACACGATGACTTTAGATGATGAACATCCTCCATGGTGATAACAACATGGTCAGTGAGAGTACCTATAATATTTATTGGTTCATGTGATGGACATAAAATATTAGATATATGGAAGTTATTTTTTGCCATGTAATTTATTATTAAATACTTATGACATACCATATTCCTCTATTCCAATAGAAGTAATATAATTCGTGTCATGTGACGATTACGTTTTCTCTTTCCTAGATGCCTCTAGAAATAGAGGTTGTTTCATTGGTCAGAATCTACAGATGGTCCCAAATTCCCTCCTCAATTATCATAGGTTCATTTTTTATTTCTTTGACGGAATAAATAGAATATGTACCTAAAATTCAATGTATTTTAAGGAAATTATATAGATGAGGTCAAAATTAATGATGTTGGATGATTTACCACTCCTAATAATAAAATTAGCCATAAGATTCAATTTAAGTTATCTCTGATTATTTATTTTCCTAAAATTAAGACTATTATACTCAAATTAAATTAATGTATTATTTGTGGGAATTCTATAGAAATATTATCCTCCATGGCATGTCATGTAGGAGATAATTATACCGATTCTAGATGAAACCAAGTAACCATGATCGTGGTACCACCTCAGATATACCATTGCGATTGAACCTTACATGATTTAATTTTAGAAAGAATAAAATTGAAATAGATTTTCCCCTCAGAAGAAACACATTAGCTAAAATATATAGGAAAACAAAAATAGTTTGAGGAGATGTGAACATACATCTTTAGGATCAACAAAATCACTCCATTCTTCAAATGATTAATGATCAATCCCTTCCATGGAGTTATGTTATTTCAGGCCATTCACCCACTTTGTTGTGGTGACAATATCATCGACTACATATATATTAATCTCTAACCCTAGAATATAAATTCCCACTTCATAGGGATTATCTTCAATGTGAATATCAGGAAGGTATTGATGATCTCCCATCCCTGGAATATGCAACCTCTCACATAGATGCTCCCACAATATTTCAGTGTCAACAGACAAATTATACAACATTTGAATTTTCATTAGTTCAACATATTCAAAATACATCATTACCTAATATGAGGTTTTTCCAATTGTTGTAGACATGAATAGAAACTGAATTCATTTCGTCAAATTTGGTGGCTAAGAAAATGAGACACAATTCACTTCTTGGTGACGATGTCTAGACCAACATGGTATAGCCTTATTCGGTGATGATGGTATAACCATATTAAACATGGAATGTTGATTATATATTGAGTTATTAAATTCATCGAGCTAAAATCCTCTACATTATATCCAACAGACTCTGATGACCCATAACCTAAAGGAGATGAATCACCTTCCAAAGGAGAATGATCTGTTGTACTCCTACTCTTCACTCAAACTCGAGTAACAACATTTATTATCACTCATTTAGTGTATGATGCAACCCAAGATTTAGTATACCAAATAATCAATATTAATTTTTTATTATTCCTTGGTTTATAAATAACATCCTCTAACTTTTCCATGGTTGTAAGCAACCAATGATATCGAGCCACTATCAGATGTTGTTCTAGTCTAAGATAAAAAAAATGGGATATAGAAATTTCTTGTATGGATTCGAATTGGTGTGAAACTTTTTAAGGATAATAGGACTCACATATGATTTCTCCATCAAACATGGTTTTCAATACACCATAAATGCAACATAGCATATATGATCTCAATGCTATGTTTGTAATCCCATCATCAATAAATCTTCCCATGTCTGGATTCTGGTAACGAAAATATTTTAATGCTATGAATAAACCCATACTTGTCGAAATTCCATGATGTATATGGGATAAGAGTGTTGTACTAGAAAAAGCATAAAGAAATGGTCATAATGTGCTCCTGGGGACCTGGATCCCACTCTTCCTAGCATATGGCTTTATATGAGTCACAATCCATCCCAAAAAACATGGAATTTCCTTACAATTATAAAAATATACCTACATCCATGAATGTGAAACAAACTCTTATAAATCATATCCAAACTAGATTAGTCTGACCCCACAATTTTACACTCTGATAGCTTGGCAACTATGACAATTATTTTAGGCCTTATATCAACTTTTTAATCAGTGAAAAATAACAACCAAATACTGAGCCACATGAACATGAATCATACAAGATTTGTCTTGGAAGGAATTTTAGGGGTTTATTTTATATACCACATGTCATAATCTCCAATTTATAGCATCAATTAGATGTTTTCATGTCCACTTTTCATTAAAATCATTGGGAATCTCTTTAGAAACGTGTACGTGGGGCTTTCCCCTTGTCCTTGATGAATATTCTCATCTATTTCTATTAATGAATATACACTCTTGTGTAAGGATTTATCTTATTGATATTATGGTCTATTTTTTGTAGATAATGCACTAAATAATGAATCTCATCAGCGTCATTCCATGTCATCATTGGAGGAATTAATTCTTCATACATACCTATATGGATTGGAGCCCCAAAGTTATTTTGGATTTCCCACAAACTAAATCCCACATATCCATGCACAAAATAAAAATAATTTTTCTACGGACACCAATGGATCATCAGCTCTGTAAAAAAAATCACCATTCCCATACACATAGGATTACCCTAAACATAGATCCTCATAACTCTCAATTCATTCAATATCCTTCTCAAAATCGTCCTAGTTTTTTGGAACCCAGTATGCTCACATCCATGTGTAACTAACACCCCTTTACGTGGAAAAGTCAGAGATCTTCTTCCAACCCATTGATGGATCTATTTCTGAATCTCAGAAAATGGATGAATTGTAGTGTAGATTTAGTTAATATTTATGTGGTTTTAATTCTGGAGAACACAATATGTGATGCATATTGTAGGTTTTGGATATCATCCCAACATTAATATATGTTCCCAAAATAGAAATTCTAGAAGATGACCAGTTATTATAGACATCTAACAAATAAAAAAGAAGATAATTATTCAGATCTGGAATGATAACTTCCCGAAGATGGCCATAAAAATAAAGGGGAATATAAATTATATTCAGAAAATCATAGTGATACTTATTTAGATACCATTCTAGATCATGAAGGTTGGGGTAATAGATGTCGTAGTAAGCAGGCCCTATGATTTTCATTATCTCATTGATTCACTTGCTATCAAGTTCATTCATAGTTTCAATCTCTATGGGATCCATTGAACCTACAATGAATTATAAAATTCAATTTCAGAGTACTTCCATTTTTAAAATTTTTTGAAAATAATTGCAATTTGAAAAAGGAATCAAGTCATGTAGGTGAATGTTCAGCACACAAGTGTGTCACTGAACATTCGACACATAATTGTATCGCTACAATACATTCTAAATAATTGTGAATGAAATAAAATAATCTAAAAAAAAATATTTTATGTGTGTGGAGATCAAATTATAGGAATCATGACAGTTTTTATCTAAATAGAAGGTCTACGTTATTTAAGAGGATGTCCACATACGTGAAAAACTTCTGTGGAAGACCTGCGTGATCATTTAAAAGTAGAAACATGCATAATCCATCTGTAATTTTCATCTCTTTCTACCTCAGGATTAAACTCTATTTTTCCATTCAGATCCAATCCTGGAATTTTTATGACACTATATTTGATCCCATGGATGAATAATTGAAATAGTAAAATTCCTTATAAAGAGGTGGACAAGATAAATGAAGATATCCAAGATTTAAATTTCCATAGAAATTGGTTCTCCAAATGTATCCCTAATCACCATCAGTGCACAAGCACTTTCAATCCACCTCACTAGTTCGACCATTCACTATCACCTAATGTATCATATATTCATATAAATTGTCATTGAGTGACACTATTTGTATGGATGAATTCCCCAAAGGGTGTTTGTTTCTTTGATCTCCATAGTGCATCGCACAAGTCCCTTGAATCCTCCATGGTAGTTTCCTAAGACATACATAGAGGTAATTATTGGTTGGTAGTGAGACATAAGTTGATTAGGAGTTAAAAATAAATTACACTTGAATTATTCATTTGAAGAAACCCATTACCTAAGATGACTTGTGTGACATGAAATTCCTCAATCATGAACATTAATGAAATAATATTGGGAGTCCCAATAGAGACCCTTGGAGACTTTAACAAATATTCTCCCAGGTGTAGTCATCCCGTCGTTCGTCATCTACAGTCCGACCTATTTTCCCAAGACTACTTGCACGTAAACCCCTTACATGGTCCACCCCATGTGAATTCATCCTTTTTTCACCTCACCAGTTCATTTGGTACGTGCATTTTTTTTAATCCTCATTCAATGCCACTCATGGAAAGGCTTATCCTTCCCCAGATCCCAAGACAAAAAAAGACCCTGTTGAAACCTCCACCAAAACAACCTTGTTTAAAATAATACTTGGGATAGGTAGGTCATCATGTCTTCTATTTTGATTTAGATTTCTAAGGTCAGAGGATTATTAAATTTTTATTACCATAGAGTATGGTTCTTCGAGGCATCTGAATATTTGGTTATCTATGATCATATAGACCCTTACACCAAGGAAAATGTTGAGGAGTTCCCAATTTTTGGTTTTACAGATAGTAATCTATCCTCCCCTTCTCATCTATAAGTACAAGATCTTCTGGTCCCTGGTAGGGAGGGTAAGGATCACACATCCATTTCCATTAGAAAAAAATTATCCCTCATCTCTGAGGACCAATCAAAGGGAAACCATCCTGGTATAAGCCCACAACAATTCGATTATGAGGTTTCATTCTTGCTCCTCAATAAATCCTTTGACATTATTCCTAATATAACTAGTAATCTCATCCATTGTAATTTTAATAGTGGTAAGTGTCATAGTACCAACTTCTTCCACTATATCCTTGTCCTCTCACATAGTCACCTCAACCACTTCCACAATTCCCCCATCCTATTCAATCATAGAAATAAGTAATGTGTCTGGTTTTTTTATCATTCACATCCTCTTATTTTTCATAGCGAGAATGAATCACATGGTATTAGAGGACTTAACTTATCAAAACATCAACACAATCTACCTAAATGGTCAGAACTATGAGAATTTTGATTCCAATTATCTATGATATGTATGAATCCAACATACTGTCTGAGATCAATGGGTGTCCACATTAGGAATATGCCCTGACAATAATTCAATAAATCTAGTATTCTCATTATGAGTAAAGAATGATTTAATCCATTAAACAACCATGAGTTAAAAAATCCCTCATTGTCCATTTATGGGGAATCTCTTTCTCAAGAGTAACACCAAACCTATCATCTCAAAGGGATAGACTCCACGGTGAGCTATTCCCTTGAGTGCCTCCATGGGCGTGGGTATGAAATAATGAACTATGTTTTCTTTGGTTCCCATATAAATGGGATATGTACGAAGCCTTATATATATTTAAATCCAACATCCTAAAACAACCATGTTCCGTTGGGTCACATCCCTAGTAGAATATAATTTATTATGGAAACTCATATCTATTCCATGTCCCTTGGTATGTTTCAACATATGTCCCACAATTAACATTTAATAGGAACCATATGCATATATGAATTTTCAACATCAAAATAATCTTTATAGATGGGTCCTTATCAAAAGACCATAAATGATATGATGTTTTCCATTAAGCAGTGTCGAACAACATGCATTTTTATTCTATTCAAAAGGATATCTAGGAATCCCATCTATTGGATTGATCAATAAATTATACCAAAATTTATCTCCCAGGATGGTGTTAAATTTTAGAGTTAAATTCGTCTACCTAGATGACCATAAAATCCATTTCTCCCCAGTACATGACTAAAAAACTATTATCATCGTAATAACAACCAAGAAATCTATATGTTGTATATGTTTAGATACCATTGATGGATAAACTTAGACACTCACAAATATCTCCATCAATAACGAACCTCAAATACCTAGAGATCATTATAAATTCGACATACTATAATAATTGATTAATAATATTGGTCTAAAAAACTCATACAAGGGAATTAATGAAGGATTAATAAGAAGATCTTAAATCAATATTAGTTTACAAAAGTAGGCCGTAATTCCCCTCAAAAGGGTTAGATAAACATAATATCCCATTGTCTCGACTAATGAATGTTTGTTATCGTCATGGTTCTAAATCCATAATGATCCCCTACCTTTGCAAATCATGTCCCTATAAATATTGAACAATTGGTTATTTCTTGATCAACTAATCAACCCCATGGAAAATGTTCAAAAATATAAAACTATCATAGGGAATGAAATTTGAGGGAAACATTGACTTATGAATTAAAATTTATTTTTCCAAAAGAGTATTATAAAATATCATATAATAAAATAATAACGTAGGAAACCTTATAAATTTACACCCTAACATAACTCATAAAGTCCCCTTAATTTTCTCACCTCAAGGCCAAAAATTGTGTTCCCGATTTGCATGGGTGGGACACAAGACCAAGTGATTTTTAAAAAACAAATATCTGGGTGAATTCACCCTAAACTGATATATGATAATATATAAAATAATTATTAATACATCTCATAAAAACATATTATATTTCAAAACAACCAATGCAAAATATTAACATCCAACATGTGGATAATAATTTCATCAATAAAAAAATTCAAAAAAATCAATATAGGACATATATAAACCATGGATACATCTCATCATGAACATGTATCACCACCATATTAACCCAATAGAAAAGAAACTTTTCAAGGAATATTTTTATCTATATGATGTAATTCAAATTTCACATATCTTGTAAATATAGTGCCACAACCATCCAATAGTTATATTAGGGTGTGAACTCTCTAATTAGTAGGAATAACCAAGAATAAATAAAATATGTATCCATGTACATCAGTTAGTTTTAGTATAAAACATATTTCTAAAATAGATCAATTATTTTTCCCCTTTTTAATAATCCATTGGGATTCTTTTCAAAAACATGTTGTATTCAAATAATGAATATAATATGTCAAAATATTTTTTGATGGGCATCAAAAAGACGTATAAAACATTTTTCAATAATCAATAACCATATCAAGTTGGTAATATGTACATAAAATGAACATGAAAAATAGATATAATTAATTTTAAAGGGGAAAATCACAACATAAGGGTGTACAAAACTATGCCCATTAAGAAACAATGGTCATCATTAGTGGGCTCTAATTCCTGTGCACCTCGATCCCCTAGAATGGTTTCCCATTAGAAGTCCAAAATATCATGTCCACCTTATCTATAGATAAATAACTCGATTTGGCATCATATATGTCTATTTTTTCTTGATATTCCAATTTTTTTCGATGTGATATTATAATATCACAATATTCTAGAAACCAAATTCGCGTATTATAAGACATTTTCTAATGAAAAAATATTTTCCATTGCATTACCATTTTCATGATAAATTATTATAGAAATTATCTGATAATTATATTTCTTCAAAAACCATTTCAAAACTATTTTTTAGTCACTCCATTATTTATCATTAATAAATTGGTTTCAATTAAAATCTATTTTTAAATATAGTTCCTAGTGAACTGATATCAATTTCTCATCTCACTGATTTGAAATAATAATTTCCATAAACAAAAACCAACGAGTATTTAAATGAACTTATAGAATGCTATGTGAAACAGATTAGAATAATGGCATGTAAATCATGAATATAGAAAACCATATTGGAATAGAAACTGGTAATGATAAATATGTTGATCTGTTCCACATGAGCATTGTTCTACAAAGACTTATCCAAATAATAATGTGTTCACACATACTAATTATTTGAAGAATGATAAATAACCCAAACCCCCTTCAAATATGAAACACAATATGAAATTTGTGGTATTGTGGGGAAATAGTTTAATAGATTTATAATGAGTTAAGGGATTCATTAAAATACTCTATTAATATTCCATGAAACTAGAGTGACCACCAAAGATGATTAAGTAGATGATTAGGCATTTTAAAATCAAATGTTGAAGATTATACATTGATGAACATTCCATGAAACAATGATGTAGTATTTTTTCAAACCAACGTCTCTATATTTCCATATTGTATAGGGAAACCAACAATAGTACATGACTCCCAACATCCAATCCCACAGTCATTTTGTCCTATCCATGGCCACAAACATTCCCATGGTGAATCCTTTTTGGTGGTGGTGTAAATTTATACTAATAAAGAACCAAGTACTAAACCACACCATGTGCTAGCCATTTCGGAATAGCCCATTTCAAACAAGTGAAAACAAGTTTAAAAATTTCATGTACCAAGGTGTAGTTTATCTTTTTATTAATTGATAAAAACTAAAAAAAACCCTCTTTAGAAACACCATCAAACTCAATTCTCCTGAAAATTAAAAGTCATATAAAAATTAAACATCATTACCAATTCCATATACTGGGTTGTGATAATATTCTCCACTGTAAATGATTTATGTCAACCAATAGGATACAAATTATGAACCCAAAAATAGATAAGAATATTTCAAAATAGTCTAGGATTTCGTGTAAAATATCTCATCATTTTACCAACCACACAACCATCTCACTCAAACAAATGAGACTATAATTCCACACATGACTTTATAATTTAAGTAAAATATATGAATAGGTCTTTTAACCAATTATGCATCAATTTTAATCAATATATCCCAAAATCAATAATATGGGAAAATTTTATTAGTAAAATCATCAATTGGGAAAAATAGAAAACTACATTGATTTATACAAATAAACAGGTAAGTCAAATCAACAAGTTACCTTCATGTGTCAATGTATAATCTCAAACTGGCCAGCATGACGAGGTGAAAAATTTCCATGCCTCTCCAAATGTCTATGTCCCAGTCAATGTGTAACTCTTAGTAAATCTTAATCACCTACCACAAACAACAACATATGATTTTGTTGATCGAGATATGATTTCTGATAAATTAATGAAGTCACTAACATCATTTTACTCAATTTCATGATATTTTTTGGCTACTAAATGATACTCGATCTGACAAAGTATTCTTTTTATCACTTCCCAATAAAACGTTGATTGTAAATACCTTTCATATAACACCTCAAATGGATCCATCTTATTCAAATCCTAATAACTATAGGTATATATAATCTAAAATGATGAAATATGGTTTCCCCATTATAAACTAAAGTAAAAAAAAGATTACAAATGAATATATTAAATAATATTGATAGAAATCCTTGTCTATCCAACAATATATATATGAAAATTATTTCTCAACTTGAAATGATTACTGATCACTTAATACAATAATCATCAAGACCTTGATGTGAATTAAGGGTCAATATCTGAAATGATTTTTTTATAGAATACTATATAGTCTAGAAGTCAATCATATGTATAAGGTCTTAATGTTATATTCCTTTTACAACTCCTTAATTGGTATTAAATTCTCTAATTTCATGGTTTGATTAATAAATATCCATATCACATCATTACCACACTGATTTTTAAGTATCCCAATCACTAGGTACATTGTTATCTCATAAATATTACACAAAATATAGGGTAAATGATTCATAAAACCAATAAGACGGTGATGTTCTGATTTAATTCTATAACAAGTAAAGAATCAACAAGAAACTAATTGATCTCCTCATTCTCGAACACTTATAATGAGGTCTCAAATCATGATACATCATGATTGTGTCAAGGGTCCACAAACCAATTATATTTGTGTCTATTACTCATTATTTCCAATATCAGGACTATTTGAAAAAAACAATCTTCCTTGTATGCACAAAACACAATTGGGAGACTGAGACTACTCAACTGAGGTCTCCACACCATAGTGGTTCAAACTGAAATGTTAACACATGACATATGAATCATATCAATGTCAAATATAATCATATAGAAATGACCCGACATGAGTACAATCTAGTAATACATATAAGTAAGATATCTATGAATTTAACCTCATCGGAACAAATAATCTCATTAAGAATCACTATTTAACATAATCTCCTAATACCTAAATCTTAAATTTTATTCTCACAGAATTTGTGGCCACATTTCCTTTCCCAGATGTTTATATAATATCAATATAAATTGTCTAAGGTAAACCACCCATAATATTTGTATCATGTTAATATCCATATGAGTGAAGTTATATTTGAAATTAATATGCTTTGAATACAAAATAATCATATCACCAAAGATATAGTTATTTGATTTCATAAGATAGTGAATCATTGATACCAACTCGACATCATGATTTGGGAGTTTTTCATGGGAGGTTGTAAGTGATATGTCCCTTATGCTAAAACATGTATCCCATAAATAATGATACAACCAAAAATTGATAAGCATCATATTAAATATCCTTAACCAAAATCCACATAAGGAGAATAAAGATAAGATTCAATCTCACAATCAACTCATTAAACTATCATGGGAACTGATTTCAATAAAAAATCGTTACACCCTTACAAGTTAACTATTTCATGGGATATGGAAGCTTGTATAATTCTCTATCAATGTGCCTATAATGACAACCTAATCCCAAGAAAATCTGGATCACAAATACATTTCTAGGCTAATGTAAAGAAGGAACCACATAAATCATTTAATGATCCACTATGAAACCCTTTAATGAAATCGTATGGCATTGAAATTTCACATATTTAGTCAAGAATTGACATTTGGAAAGAGTAATTTATAGATGACTTTCCTTCAAGATTCCATGGAAGATATTCCACTGATTAAAATGTTATTATTATGATCTATAATTAGCGGATATATTATGCATAAAGATAATAATGATGCATTCTAGGAAATAATTAATTAGTTGATTCATCAAAGCTATAAATACCATAGTAAAATTATTTAGGCCAAAAAATATCTAGATGCTCATTATTACAATATATATTAATGAAATGTGTATTAGAAATATCTCTTCTTAGACCCGTAGATGATGGTATACCAAAATAAGTTCATTTTTCGAAGACCACTAGTCTCCCTTAAGAAAGAAAAAAGGACATTAGTCCTAGGAAAGGGATATATATTCCTTTCTATAATATAATTTTGTTTTTAGAAAATAACAAAAAATTTGATACCCCTATCGTCCTTCATTACAATGATCACTATAAAATCATATGATGAACTAGTAGGGTAAATAAATACAATAGCCTCAATCACATTACGATAAACCATTAGTTAATTCAATTAAATGTTTTCTACATGGTATTAAGGTAAATAATTATGATTGATACTCAAGACTAATTCTACATAAAATTCAACCTCCCTCTAGGGATGAAACACAACTAAATCATTTTAAAAAAATTCAAGACAGTCCCTCGCCACCATTGGAATATGACCACTCTGAAATTGATCAATTGAATCGAAGAACATATACAAAAACTATCATTATAGAATATCATCAGTATTAGATATAGGACATTATTTCCCTGACTTATGATCTTACTCATCCATAATGTCCTTATTGGCCCAAGAAAAATAAAAAATACCTAATTATGATAGAAATTGATCTAGAATTTATAGCTTATCAACCAATATATAAAAATTCTGATATCAAATCATTCATGATCATAAACTAAAATTTCTATATAGTTATTTCATCAAGTGATCGTGACTCGATATTTGTGACATATGTAACCCTACTCTGACTTCATTTCCTATTGAGTGGAAAGATCCAACTTGAATAGAATATGATATGAGCCTAAACTCAAATAACTAATGAGAATAGATGAGATAATATAGTGAGTTTCAATAGTATAAAAAAATAGCCATAGAAGATGTAATAAACATCACAAATCTCATGGTATTTAGTCTGTCCTCTAAGTCTTATGGTGCACACTTTACTACAAGAATACATAAACCTCATCCACTACTTTAATCCCCACCTGATCATCCCTCTTTGAACATGGATGAGATCCCACCCCAATAAAAATTTCATATTAAATATTAGTCATCTTGGTTATGGTTGATCTCTACTAATTAAACATGGATATGCACTTAGAGAAATGATACATAAGACCAGATTTTGTATATGTTCAACATAAACTATGTGATACTAAAAAAATAGTTTTGTGTTGTCCCTTTTCCCATAGTAGTAATAATACTACTGACTCTTTCCTAGTGTTTACTTTCATAATGATACTAGAACCTCAAAATTGGTCACCCCACTTCCTATTCAAATCCAAAAAGGGTACTCTGGACACCTCTTGATATCACTGATTCAACAAAGAGTTTTGTATATCATGCTATGTCGAACTAATCAACATATTATGTATCCACATCATTTGTGAACATGTTTAGGCATATATGGATCATTGTAGACCAAATATCAAGCCTCTATCCGACCTTAAACCATATTTTCTCAATAAATTCATTAGAAACATGTTTAGAAGACATATGTACCAACATGATAAATCAACGAGCATACCCCAGGATATAATGATCTCCCCAATTCAATGTAATGAACTCTTAGGACTTCACCAAACTCTATGTATTGGTATTAAATTATTTATTTAAGGATTTAATAAAGGTAGTCTAATTAATATCAGCATGAAATGTGCCTTGGATAGTTAATTCCCATAATATCATTCCCTATATGGGAAATTTATCATTTGGGAAATTAACCTTTTAGTCATATAGTGTTTTTAGGGAGATGAAAATAATAAAAACCCCTCTGACTTGGGGTGATACTGAATGAATTATGAAGCATGGAATTCCTTTCATTCTGGTACAACATTTGTTACACAGACCATATATTGGATCCTTAGACTATAGTTTCCACAAATAATGAGTCAACTAGTGTATTTTCTAAGGGGGGTTTCCCTATAGATTCCTCTATAATATATTGAAATGTTATTATTTGTTGATCAATAATAAATAGAATAAGAGGGTGGAACAATTAAGAAAAAATATTTGATTTTCATTTCATAAAATGAATTAAAATAAATAAATCTAACTGCATTAATCAATAACCAAGGGATACTAAAATCCATATAATTCATATGTTAACTCGATGTTTATTAATAAGATGAGTTTTCTAGGAACACTTTGACACTACCTAAAATGTTTTGACAAATATTATATCTAGTTTATCAGAAAAACCCCTAAAACCAAATGTTAATACCTAATTATTAGTTTTTTATTTAATGATAACCTAACCATTTGATAAAAAAATTTAAAAAAACAAACCTGGGTTAACCTAGAATTTTTCTAAAAAATTCCTGCCATAAGTCCCATTAAATATTACTTATCTTAATGGGAAATGGAAAAGAACCATGGTATAATTATAAATAAACATGTGAAAAATTTCAAAATATATATAAATGTGATATGATAGAAAAAATACACCATCAAAAATAGATTTCCAATATGTTAATGTTTTTGAAATTACTAAACAAAATTGGTAACATCTAAAAAGTTGATGACATGGAAATGAAAGAATTTTAAAGACCTATAAAAAGTATCATAAATCAATAAATTGGTCTATCTCCTCATGATCATATATACACATCTTCCCAACCAAATAGATAAGAAAACAATCCATGAGTCTGTTCCTATTCATAGTGTTATTCTTTTTACCTTTATCCTTCAACACCAAGGCTATTACTATAAGTTGGAAGTTTTTTGTTGTTAGCACTAAGATCAATATGATTCCACAAAGAATATATATAATTAATATAAATATTATTAGTATTGATATTGTATAAGATATATTCCTAAAATATAGAAATTATTTCATTTTAATATAAAATAAATCGTTGTTTTTATATTTAAAAATATTCAAAAATTAAATAATAATTATAATATGATATTAAATTTATAAGTTAGGAATTGGAATATTTTTAATTATTTTTAAAGAATAAATACCCCTATTAAGTGGGTAATGATAATATAAAAGGACAATGCACATAATTTATCACTAGATTACCAAGGGATCCATCAAAACACTTTGGAATACACAACTAATATAAACAAGAAATACTAATTGATATATGTTAACTATAAAATCTGAGAACATTGGTCCCCCCAAATTGATTCCCAATAGAAATGGAGGGATTCATTAGAAACTACTTTAGGGATATATAACTCCACTGGGTATCAAATATGTATTGTTTTTTGTTGAACCATATGTTCTTTCTTATGTTAATTTGTAATTTAATACCATTTAAGAAACCACATTCATGTATCCTAAATAATTTTCCAAGGACGATCAACTTTCGTTTATTTTCCCATATTCATTAAAAAATTCCATATAAAATCCAGAAAATTTCCATATCTTGAAACAAAATTTCAAAAATATCCTTAAGGTTGTAAAATGTTTCACAAAAATAAATCATTCTTCAAAGATAAATACCATTCGCATTGAATATGTTTTAAAAAGATAAATTTATCATATCATCGATTTTAAATTATCATTATGATAATAGAAACCATATTAGGATAATAATAACATGCATCATGATAGGGGATAGACTATATGATAGTTACACCAAATATAAGTTAAAATGATACCTTATTACCATCAAAATTGATGAAGGGAAACATGTAGATCCGAACTAGATGAGAAATGATTTGTAATGTGAATACAAAATATTATGGTATTAACCCGAATAATATTTCTTGAAATAAATTTCTAAGAATGAACATGATCTATTATCTTACCCAAATGAGCATGATTAAGTGGTTTAATAGGGAGAAAATGTCTTATGAGATGCACCAAAACCATCCATTATTATCATGTTTGGTTCGAGAAACCTCCCATAAATATCATAAAACCACTAAAAATCTTCCAAATCCATTCTTGGTGACGCTATGGGGATAGAAAAACCCTTAGGGAAGGGTCTTGGCAATTTTTTCCTCTCACCATTCTATGGTGGGTATTTATTGGTCTTAGTGGATATGTTGACAACAAACAAGCCATTCTATATGCACACACCCTGGTCCCAATCCACATGATGTTTTGGATTGGAGATGAGTAAAAATATTGAAAATATATTTATTTGTTTAAAATATAAATAATGGAATAATTCCATTGAGGAAAATCAAATTGATGAATAATCCCAAATTATATAAGATATGATCAAGTGAATTGTCATAACTCAATGAATGATATTTGAGTACAAAGAACACTAATGACTAGGGAAACCCATGAATCAAACTAAATTCATAAAAATTTAACATTATTAGGAATAGTTTATCTCATGAATTAAAAGAAAATTAAGTATAGAAATTCATTGGATAATAACTCATAATTACAAAATACATAGGGAAAATAGTGTATAACTTGGTACATGTCTCAATGTTTCATAACTAAGACCTTGAAAATCAATACGACCTGAGTATTATTTTAATCAATGCCCCTTGATAGGGGTGTTATATCAGTTAAATTAAAATAACATGATTAAATGATAATTCATGATATTATATCTCAAATAATGACTAAATATAAAACCAAAAGACTTTATAATATATTTCATTTAGAATAAATTTAATTTTGTTGATAGCTTATGTAACAAAGAACATTGGTCTTAAATTAAAATTCTATACTGAATTATTATTTAAACATGTACATTATAACATTGATGATTTGTTGGTGGGTATAAAAATGAATGACTAAATTATGAAAAAATATAGTTTTCATATGAAACAATTTAGGTAGATATTTCAAAAAAAATTAAAACTCATTTTGAAGAAAATTAAATATTATATAAAACCTGTATTCATTCTTGATGTCAGTTATTCAAGTCCTTTCAAAAATAATTTAAAATAAATTTACACCACTTTTAGAAAATTTATATTAAAAAATTGTCATGATTTTTTTATTTATCATATGAAAATTGTCTTATGGTGAATTTTTTTTAATTCCACTAAAATATTTCACTCTTAGATGAATACTGAAAATATATTATTTTAATAGAAAACAACATTTTTGTTTAAATTATTTATAAATTTAATTTTTTTTAAATTTTTTTAAATAAAAACAAGTTAAATAATATATATATTAACCCAATATCGGGTTTTTTAATTTTTTTGATATAGAATTTTTACATAAAAACATTGTAAATTGTTTTAGCATTTTCTTTTTAAAAACCTATTTTCTAGTTATCTATATGAGATTAATTTTTAATTAAAATTTTGAAATAATATGAATTGAATTTATAAAAATAGATTGAAAATTGGGAAGAATATTAATATATTTTATCTAATAGTATGATCTTACATTATAGCCTAAAATAATTGCAAAAAATAATAATAATCATTTACTACGTTATAGGGAAAACAATTTTTTAGGTTTACACTAATAATATATGGGTTAAAATGTTCTATGAATATTTATAAAATATATATTATAGACATATTTCGACCTGATATTTTAGAAGGATCTTGAATACTCCATTTTGTATTCTTTTTTCATGTGAAAATCAAGGATAAAACATTTATTTTAAAAAAATTATAAGTGTGCCACTAACGTCACTTATAAAACGCCACCCCATATTCTATATTCTTAACAGCATACAATCCATTTAGATAGAAAAATACTTGAACAAGTAAATTTCCATTTTCCAACTGATAATCCTAGAAGTTATTTCTTATAAATAATTTATACGAATCATTTTGGTATAAACCTAAAATTGTGATTCAAGATGAGTAAAAATTTCTAACAATGATTTTCTGTTTCATTTTCTCTTTCACATTATTAGATTTTTTTTATACCATTCTTAGATAATAAAATTAATATATTACATATACATATATGTTTTATGTTATATTATGAACTAAAAACATATTATCTTTCATTAAATGGGTTTTAAAATCAACATTCGTGTGTACAGAGGACCACAACAACACAAAAATATTTCATTGGTTTTTCTATTACCAACTATAATGGATGGATTCGATGATAGATATAAATTATATAAATTATATTTATAAAATTATAATATATATTTTTCATTATATCACACACACACACACACACATATATATATATTACTATTCATTACATAGGGGATATAATGACATTACTCTTGTGTATGGGTGACTGTTGTCTCATGAAATGATGTGATTTTATTTTCACCAATTCCTAACATGGAAGATAATATGGGTGAAGATAATTAATATTTATTATATAAATTATGTATTTATTATATTTTTTACATACTTATCATTTATAAATAATAATATATAATTTTATTTCAAACCATTTCACTCACTGAATGATGATAACTTCATTAGTTTGTGTGAGGACTGCCGCCTCCATTAAGCATTGTGGCACTATATTCATCATCAGAAAACCAGAATGATATATATACAAATTTATTTGGATAAAAATATGTTATTTATAATATAAATATCATTATTTAAGGATAAAATTTTACTTACATCATTTCCATAATAAACACTTAAAAATTGAAACATTACTCATTCCTACGAATGACCAACTGTCTCCAGAATCGTAATGTAATTAATTTAGTAAAAAAGTATTTCATGATTATTTTATTGTAAAATTGATATATAAATATGATAATTATATTTAAGATAATTATTCTATATATGATTAAATAATTTCCTCTTTTCCTATAGTTAACCAACCTAAGACATTTTTTACACAAAATGAAATTATCGCTGAAACATACGATGTAAGCTTAATTGACCATGTAATCATACATTACATTATAATAACAAAAATAAAATGAATAATAAATTTGAATATGGTTCTTATGTCGGAAAAAATATAAAATATGTATATAATTAAGGAATATTAAAAATGATCATGATGAGCTAGAATCAAGGTGTGTGACTTTTTGTCAATTCCAAAATTTGGGCATATTGAAAGGTTATGATCATAAATTATTTTATATTGTGTATATAATTCCCCTTAGAGATATATTATCATTATTAGTTAATAACTCGTGGTATTTTATTTTTTAATTTTAATTATTTCATCCAATTGTATTTGAATTGAAAATTACAATATCTTAACAACTATGTTACAAGATAAATTTAATTTTTTATTATTAACCTCCACTTGAAACTTTTAATTTACTATCATTATTATAATTGGGAATTAAATTTATCTTACATATTCATATGAATTTATTATGGATTTTATTATTTCCAATATAAATACATCCTTTTTACATATACTGTACTCTTTGAATTTTAATATATTAACTGTGGAAATATTAATAACTACATATCCTTTACTCAATGAATTTTTTATAAATAATATTAATCATGAATTAAATTTTTTTAATTTATATATGAGTACATCCTTTCAAATGTAGTGATGGGTGGGACACATAATTATTTATCTCTAACATGCATCAATAGATTTCATGATACAAATATTATAGATAAAATTTACTGTGTTTCAACATGTAGTTTTAAACAGTCCTGTGAATGGAATTGACAATAGAGGTATCATGATTCTGGAGAACATAACATCCAACAAATATGATTTTACAACATTTATAATAAATTTATTTATATTATCTAAAATAATTTCTCAATGATGTTATTTATGTATTCATATATTTCTTATATTTTTGATTAAATTGATTGAGTGTTAATTTATTTAACATCCCATATTGACTATTCATTTTCTCTTCATTATAGTCATGTTATTTAAATGGAATCTTTTTAGTTATTTACCAATCCATGTTGATTATTGTTACTGATTTTTAGTAGCTTCCTATGTTCCTAAACCTTACTTATATTTTTGTCTCTATCTTATTTTGTTTCCTTTACATATGATATAATGAAGAATTATATAAATATCTTCAATTATAAAAAAAGTTTTCCATTTTATATGTTGGAATTTTATATACCTATGTAAATTTAGAATCCTGGACTTATATTGTTCTCAAAAACTAAAAAATTGATATGTCCTTTAAGAGTTAACCCATTATATTAATGCCCTTTTATTAATGTATATACTGTCAATAAGATAATGGGGTATGGTTCTTTAAAAATAGTATCAATAAAATATTAATTGATACGTTGGGAACTAGATTAATGAAAATAGAGTTTGGGGAATATAAACCTATGATTTACTTTAGGCATAATAAAAAAAGAATATTCTATTGTTTTTAAGGAGGATATCATGTGGTATTTCCTATAATAAATTCATGTTATATATAATAAGATGACATGGTTATGGAAAAGTTGTACCTAGGGTTAATAACTCTAGTATGGGTTTATTTAGATTAACCCAATCTTCACCTACTATATGGAAAAAAATTATTATTAACCTAGTTCAACACACCTTTGGATATGATTTGGATATCTCACAATTATTTCAACAAAACATTACAAAGGATTTGAAAACAACAATATCCCCAAGGAAAACTAATTTTATTATTATGATATTAACAATTGAAATATTTATATTTTTTTAAAAAATTAGAACCATATTTATAATTATATATTATGATTTAAAATTCTGAATTTTATGAACTAATATAGTATATACCATTGTTTAGAAATGGACCTTATAATGATGAAGGGTATCAATACTTATGGAAAATACATTGATTTCTCTATTTAGGAATATATTTATATAGTTATAGAAACAGATAACATTATTTCTATATTTTGGAAATTAATCTAGTCTTGACACAACACAATTATCAAATTATTCCACGTGTCAACAATGTGATTAAACTATGTTAAATCACTTAATGTGATAGAAAACCCCATTATTTGGTTGGAATAATAATACAATCATAGTCAAGAAATGTGTTATTTTTTTGGAGAAGGTATTTATGGCTTAGTTATGTGGTGAAAATTAAACGGTTACACTTGTATTATATTTTCTCAAAAGATATTCTAATAAAATCCGGTAATTGATCCAGAATAATAGGGAGGGAGAGGAAATAAAACTCATTAAATGGAAAAAAAATAATTGTGAAATTCTTCAACAAATATTTCCCTTTTGAGAAAAAACTCCATTTAAGAGAATGTTACATATGTAAAAGTTTAAGGAAGAATAAAGTATTGTTGGGTTTTGGGATTCCTCTAAAATGATATCTAGTTATTCTATTGATTTCATATGAAAAATAGATTCAAATATTGGATAATTATTTTAAAGTATTATAAAAAGTATTCAAAGGTCCACTACTGAAAACATGCCTTTAATAGCACTATTCAAAGGTTGTTATAAGTGTTATAGAGGCGTTGATAATAGGTGTGTTGATCAAGGGTTGGCTTTTACATTTCTTGTAAAAATCTATTTTAATTTAAAGGGGTTGATTTTTTTTCTCGAAAACTTTTTCATCAGTGCGTATTCACCGACTATCTATGCCCCACCCTTATTATTAGCACTGACTACCTTATAAATGATATAGATAATTCCCCCCTTCCCCACACACCCCATCCGTATTAGAGTTTTGAACCTGAGTACTCTAGATTATATGATATTGCTTTTTCTAATCACCTATATATTTCCCATTTTTTGATATATCTATATTTGTATATATTTTTTGTCACTTTTTATACAAATATATTTATATAAATTTTTATGTATATATATATATAAATACATATATAAAATATATGTTTTTGCGTACGTGTGTATTTATAATTACATACAGAAATATATTTAATTATTCATATATTTGTATTTATAAATATAATTATACATATTTATATTTATTTACATATATTATATATCAATTATGATAATATTTTAAACTATAAAATTAAATTTGGATGTCTGAATATATAAAAAATATTTATATATTCTTAAATATTTGATTATAAATTAAAGTACACTATGAAAAAGGATAAAATCTAAAATCAATAATATCAATATGAATGTAATACATGGGAATAAATTTATTTCCTTAATGAAAAATAATAAAATTACCCCCTTAAAGGGGAATAAAATACACTAATGTAAAAAATTGGTCACCGTATCTAAAAACTCATTTTTGGAGGCCATCTTGTAATTTTTTAGCCTCAATAATGTGACTACTGTCCCACCTAGTCTCCGGGTCACAAATCATATTGCATTATTTTATTAGATATTTTTTAGAGCCCAAACATAAAGCCAATTCAATTGTTATGACCATTTGATGTTCGAGGTACATTTTTAACTTATTTTTGATCATAAAATAACCTTTTTATTTTCTTTATCTTAAAATTGTTACTAAATGAGTAATACTCTATAATAATTATCAAATTATTAAAAAAAATTTTGTTCATTATTTTTAAGCAATTTTCACTGAATATATTATATATTACTCCTAAATTTTTATTTAGACACATCTAAATCATATTTAAATATATAAAAAATATATATAAATATATTTATATTTATATATTAATATATTATTTTTAAGGAATTTTATTTTTGTAATATATTGTGTATCTGTAATTATAAAAAAAACTTATAAACACTCCCTCTTTATCAGCACTTTTTTACAAGTGACAGTGATGACCCACCACCTTTAATAATATATTTTTAGCCACATTGATAATTTACCATGTTTACCTGCCCTTTACAACAAGATCTGGTAATGGACTTCGTTTATCATTTCATTATTACTGGCTCTGATATAGTGGTTCCTTTATCATCACCTTTTCTAGTACTCACAATGGGTGGTTTTGACAGTGCCTTTAGCTATCATTAAATTAACCATGATTTTTATAAATGGCCACTATTCTCTCAAATATATACCTAAAATAATGAAATTGATTTATGCCCCAACAAAACTGAAAATGAAATCTCAAAATATTAAATATTCAATATAAATATATAAAAGATGTGGTTATATGGTCACCATGAAAAATGGAATGTGTTAAATAAATATTAGATAAAACAAAAATTACCACATTGTTAATATAAAGGAAAGAATCACCCTAGTAAATAATTGAAGGGATTAAGAGTTTTTTATAAGTGAGGTGATAGGGGATGCATTTTCGTGATTAATAGGGGTTAAAAAATTCAATATTGTCTAATTCTTCTTCATAATCAAAATGGGTAATTACTCACACCAATATCCCAAGAAACAATATAATCAACCATATAAGAGGGAAAAGTGATAAGAACGAGATTATTTGATTAATAAAGCCAAGGTGGATGTGCCCAATGTTTTTTTTGGAAAATACATTAATCATATTTTAAAATTTATCTAATGATTTATTTTATTTTGGACCCCCAAACTCATTTATATCAACCCAGTTTTCCAAGAAAAAAATACATTTCCTTGTGAATCTAATGATGATTTTTTTCGAAAAAAATCATAGTGGTTGACTCATTACAATAATGATGTTTCAAGAGTTCCCCATTATGACACAGAAATGTTTTCTTTTCCTTATTATCATACCTAGGGATGAATTCAATAAAATATTTGGTATAAATTATATTTAAAAATAACATGAAAAATTAATTTCAAGAAGAATATAACTATCATTTCGGAGAATACTGACAAATTACTTAACAAAAAACAAAATACTTCATCATATAAGTCATATCTAGAATAACCAAAATTATATTTACCGAGTTGGAATTGTAGGGGTAGAAAATAAAACAAAATCTACATTTGGAGAAGTTAATTTTGAATGAGTATGTAACTATTTTACAGGATTGCATAGACGTATTTCTGGAGAAATTACATAGAAATCCCCAAGAACATTAAATTAATCTTTCCATTGATTTGACACCTAATTTATTACCAATATAAAAGACCCCCTATAGAATGTATCTCATGGAATTAGTGTTTTTTACGACAAAAATTAGGAGCTAGGTGATAAAGGATTTATTTTCATTAGTGTTTCACCATAGGGAGACACGATTCCCTTGATTATGAAGAAAGTTGAATCCATGAAGCTATGAATACATTATATGAAAAATCAATGATATTATGATAATGAAATATTATCCACTACCTTGTACAAATGGATTATTTGATAAACATCAAGGATCCCAAGATTTTTTCAAAGATTGACCATCATTTAAGTTATTAACAATTTCATGTAAAGGATGTAGAAAATCTAAATATCATTTCATGAATGAGTTATGTACATTATAATTTTACCATAATCCTATTTGGATTGGGTAATTCACCCTCTATTTTTATAGATATAATTAAAAAACAATTCAATGAATAACATGATGGCTTTTTTTAGACATTGATATATATTTTGGTGTATTATAAGAGCTATGAGAAACGTTTTAATCAAATTCAAATTATTTTTAGATACCCATAAGAAAATTGTTATATGGGAAATTTAGTAATTTTTATTTATGGAATTAATAATATTTATTTCATGCACATATTGTCTCAAAGTATGAAATCATAGTTGATCCTGTAAAAATAATAGTGTTCATAGAATTTCCCACACCAATGAACATAACTGATGTACCTAGTTTCCTGGGTTTAGTAGGTATGTTTCAGAAATTCATTAAAAAAATTCATAATTAGATTACATTTTTATGATGCATGAATTAAAATTTGTTATGTTTTTTGGATAAAGTATCGTGAATAATATTTTCATAGAATAACAGGGATATTGGTCAATGATATGATTTTGACTCCACTATCAGGAAATTATAACTTTTTGATATATTGAGATTCATAGAAAAAGGGGATTGACTATGTACTTATGAAAAATAATTATTATATTTCTTATGAATTAAGGAAATTTAAGACATATAAACATAGCTAACAAACCCATTATATAGAGATGGTTGTTGAAAAATTTTCATAGAGGTTATTGATACATAATCTATATGGGGAAATATATTTAATATACAATAATTATAAAATCCTAAAATAAATATTTTCATTGAAATGATCATTAGAAGGAAAAGGTGATGGATTGATATACAAGTGGATTATGATTTCTCAATACACTGCCTCTAAGGGAATTAAAAAAAGTTAGATCATGGATTGAGTATGATTGGGAATGGATTAATTCTCTGAATGTGGATCAACTGATATCATGTGTTCATGGATCATGTAATGATGGATTTGGTAATTATTAATAAATGGGTGAAATCATAAATTTATTAAATTTTTATAAAACCAAAATTATTAGGAAACATAACATGTTGACAATTTGATGATGATAAAATTAAGAATAAAATAAAAACTATGAATGATGAAAAAATAGAATGATTCATTTGTAAAGATGTTTCATTCAAATTTTATAATAGATTATATGTTCCATTTATACCATATATTATAAGGGAATTTTTTGATGAGTCTCTGAGCTAATTTTTTTCTAAACAACATGGTATCATAATGATGTATATGGATTTGAGGGAACATTTTTTTATGGGAGAACATGATACGGGAAATTTATAAATATGGTTTTAGAAATTGGGTTTTTCAACAATTTAAATAATTAATAAATAATTATATAAGTTCCATGTAACCACTTCCTATTCCTATATCAAGATGGGATGACATTACTTTGTACATTGTTATAGTACTACAAAATAATCCTATAAATAATGATATAATATGGGTTATCATTGATATCATATCAAAATATGAACATTTATTCTCTATAAGAGAATACTTTCCTCCTCAGAATCTATTAAGGGCTCTATATTAATGATTTTTAGTACCTCATGTTACAACTATGTTAATTTGGTATGATCGATATCCTTGTATTACATTGGAATTCTAGAAATGATTCTAGACCACACATGATATAGGAATTCAATTGGAAACATTCCTCTATGCTCAGACTAACAGACTGTCAAAAAAGATTATACAAATAATGGTAGACATTTTTAGGTCATGATCACTTGACTTTCAAGGCATGTTGAATAGATATTATCATTTTGTAGAGTTTTCATATAATAATATTTTCCCTTAATGTATTAAAATTTCAACATATGAAGCATTATATAGAAATACATATCTTATTCAAACATTTATGGATGAAGTTAGTCAGTGGAAACTTGAAGGCACATATTTTTTTCAATATACAACAACAAAATATAAAATATATTCAGGCTCACATTAATGTTGTAAATTATATGTAAAAGAGTTTTATCAATAATTAACTAAAATGATTGTAATTACAAGTGGGAGATCATGTTTTCAGGAAATTATCTCCATAGAAGGGTGTTATAAGGATTATTAAGAAAATGAACGTAATTTTGTAGTAGATAAAACCATTTTAAATTCATGAAAATATGAGTTTTTCTTATTTTTTTGAAATTCCATCAATATATCTAACAATTATAAGGTGGTTTTCCTATATCATTTTTATGGATGTACATGTCATACCAAACACATGATATTTCCTCTAGATAAATATAATTGGAACATGATTTATTATATCCTAAATAAAACATACATTTTCATGATACTGAAGTGACAGCAGTGGAGAATGAAATGATACTTATAATAAAGGTACTTTGGGGAAATCGCAAAATTGAGAAAGATACATGGGAACTAGATTCTGTAATGAATAATAATTATGCTCATCTTTTTTTAAAAGAAATTATATCCACAAAATTTTGTGGATGAAATTTTTATATGAGGGAATAATTTAACGCCCCAATAGTATGCAATATATTTCACTTAGAATAAATTTTATTTCTTTTTTATCTGTTGATGCATGTGGCACTAGTATTAAATGTAAATAATTTATTAAAATATTAATTAAACATTATCACAATAACATATACATTAATTTGGAGAGTACGAATTCGAATAATTTAGTTTTAAAAAATAAATAGACAAGATACATATATTTTTTGTCGATTTATTAAAAATAAAAATAGAATTTATTTAGAATAAGAAGAAACTTTTTCTGAAAAACATTATTGTTTCTAGAATGCGGTTTAGTCACACTTTTCACACAAAATATAAAAGTAATTTTGAACATTTTTTGATAATTTATTTTGATATAGTTTACTGAAATTTTAAAATAATCGTATCAAATATATCTCAGGGTATTTTATTGGATTTTTTTTGGAAATGCTTCATTTTTCTATGAATAGTCAAAAAATATTGAATTTTAATTGACAAATTTCATTTACATTAAATAATTTATAGAGTTTTATTTATTTCATTTTAAATTAAATTAGTCAAATTTTTTATCTATTAATGAAATATTTTTCATTTGAATCATTTACATATAATTTATTAAATAAAACATTGTATGATTTTGACCCAATTCTCTATAAAACCCCATATTCTCATCATGTTTGTGGGATTGATTTTAAATTAACATTTTACAATTCTATGAATTGAATTTAGAAAAATAAATTCCATATTTTTAACTACTATAATTTTTATTATCTAAATTGATAAATATAATATATTCATATGAATTAATAGTCAAAAAGTAAACAATTATGTATAGTTTAAATGGTAAAAGTTGGTTTAAAGGGTGTTAAACTAAAACAATAAGTGTTTAAACGAACAAATAATTATTCAATGAATATTTAATGTCCATATGTATAAAAAATAATGTAAAATTATCAATTATAATCTATTTTCAACCATTTTTAATATCAGAACGTGTTTACACATTTTCCATTCTAAAAATTACAAGTGTGAATCTCACGTCACATATAATAGGTCTCCCCATATTCATTAGTATTCATTGCATGAAAACATTTTCTTCCACAAAAACATACCTAAATAAATTCAAAAATTTAAAACCATTATCTTAGAAATTATTTTATCATAAATAAATTCTATAATACTATTTATATAACCATATATATGTATTCAGAGAAGAGGTTAAATTCCTAACTATCCATTTTTGTATTATTTATTCTCTCACTAGATTCAATTATTATTAATATTAGATGATATAATAACATAATTATATTGCATATAATTAGATTTTTTTATGTCAGGATAACTACCTACAAAAATTCCCACTTTTATCTAATGGAATACAGAATCAGCACTCATGTCTTTGGAAGAGTACAAACTCATTAACTGATGTTATTCATTTTTTCATTAACACCTCTCATTATTTTGTTTTATGATGTATATAAATATTATATAAGATATTAAAAATATATTTATACATATAGATTTACTATATCATATATATATATATATATATCTATTTTTGATTCCATTCCATATGAGATACTAGAATGTATCGGGTGTATACTGCATACTACCTCCTTGAGAAATGAGGCTTTGTTTTTTCACTATATATTAATATAGAAGATAATAAGGATCAATTTAATGAATATATGTTATATTCAAAAAATAATAATGATATTATTGACATATTTTTATTTTTATAATATAATTTATAATTTTATTTCAAAACCATTTACTTATTGAATGATGATAACTTAATTCATGTATGTGTGGACAACAACCTTCATGAAGCATTGATGCCATGTAATCATCACCAAAACAAACGGAAAATATATATAATAATATTTAATGAAATAATATTTTTTTATGATATTATTATAATTCTTAATGTATAATATATTACTTACCTCTTTTCTATATTGATCTTTGAAAACAGAAAAGAAAATATTGAAAACGTACTGCTTAATGTATCCACAATAATAACATACGGCATTTCTCATAAACATATTTCATTATTTGTTATAAAATTAATCTCCAGATATATATTATAATCATATAATTATTAATATTCTGAATTTGTTAAAATAAATACCTCTTTAACCACAATTAACTTACAAATGTCATTTTGACACAAAATCAAAATATCATCGAAACATCGAACATAAAATTAATCAATTATGTTATCATATATAACATGGTAATAAGTTAATTTAAAGGATTTTTATACTATACGAAAATTATTAATAATTTAAATATTTAAATTAAGTATATTATTTAGTAATATAAATAATATATGTGATGATTCATACTTCAGGTAACGGACATCATCCCAATATCCCTATATTGAGCCATATTGTATTTTTATTGACCAAATTAATTTCATATGATACATATACATCTATTTTTCTTATAATATCATGTTTAATTCATAATAGTTTTTATGTAAAGACTTAATTAAAATAACTTCATCCATGTGGATTTGACACGAAAATTTCCATGTGGTAAAAATTATTGCACAATTTCAATTTATTATGATTATCAACATTAAAATGAAACAATAAGTTTATTGTGATAATATTCATTGTAAAATAAAATTCTATTAAATATAAAATTTATTTTATTATTGATATTATTATTTCATAACCATGTACAATTTTTACAGACTTTTTATTCTGTCAAATTTATTTTATTAACTAGGGAAATATTGATTAATATATATCCTTTACTCAAAATGGATATATGTTTATATAGAATAGTATTCTTAAATTATATCTATTATAAAATATATAAGAAATCACTTCAGATTGATGTGATTGGTAAGGTCAAAAATTATATATCAATGTGATTCATCAGTAGATCTTATGGGACAATTTTTTTCCATATTAAACATGTTTCGATCAGTACTTTTAAACCAGTTGTGAAGGGTATTGATGGTAGAAGTATCATGATGAAAGAGATCGTGATATCTAATAAGAAATATACATAATTTAGAATTAATTTATTTTTATTATCTATTATAAGTTCATAATGATATTGTCTGCCTATGTATTATATAATCAGAAAATCGATTAAATGGAATTTTTTCTTAGTTAGATGCCTTTTCTTGTTGATTAAGATTATTTATCTATGATATCTTCCAATGTAATTAACCCTAATTGATAATTTTAGATCACCCTTATTTTTTCACTCTCCCAAGGATATTAATAAACATTCTGGGAATGATTCCATGGATTAAAAAAATTCCATTTCAATGATTTTTATTTTATATATTATGTAAAATGGTTATCTGGTATATATTTATTCTCCAGAACTTCTAAACAAATCTATCTTTTGGTATTTGACCCAATATATCTATACTAATATAATAAAATAAACCACATCAACTGGTTACTAGGTTCATTGTATTTACATTATATTATCCAAAAAAATAAAAGTTGGTGCATAATACCAAATGGGTCTTAAATAGAGATGTTTTGGATGAAAAAATATTACCTTATTTTTAATTCTATGTACACATTCATAGACCATGTTGAATGATTAAATTATGTTAATAAAATATATACCAAAAAACATAATCATAACTATAACAATTTATACTCCCAATTAATTTTGATGACACATACCACTGGTCCAATTCCATGACTCCCCAATCCTACCAACAATAGGCTAGGGGTGGGTTAGTAGTACCGAGTAGAAATACAAATAACATGGGACATATTTTTTATGTATTTGTACACACACATCAAGAATCCCTCAAAACAAAGAAATTGTAAAACAACTAACATTCATGAATGAATGTATCTGTATCCCACAAACAGATGTGTGAAAAGATGTAATATAATCTTAGGAGGGGAAAATTAAATTCCATCATAATGAATTTGAAACAAAATCCACCCTGAACATAAACGGACAACATACTAAAGCCATAAGAACACACCTCAGTCTTTTTGGTTCCAGAAATTACCGTCTGGTCCGGGTCTATCTAGAACATTGTCAAAAGTTCAATCTTCTACTCAACACATTAAACCTATTGGAAAATACCATGTAGGTGTGAGTATACCAGTACTAATTAGGACACCTCAAAACCACAACGAACATAGAATAGGAAATACAATTATCTCTCCACCTGTATATTTATACAATACATATAATAAGAATATCTATATAAACTCAAAAATAGAAGATAGTCTAAATTTCATTCACCAAAATTTTATACTATGTCTTGTATTCCAGCTCAAATATCCCTGAAGAACTAATTAGGGAAAATCACTCTATATTTTGATTGAACATGTTACTTCTGTCTAGGAGGTGCGAATCATTAAGTCTTGTCATGAGAAATTACACGACAATATTCTGAAATGATTATGATTCAAATATAAGTACAGTTGGATGGGACATGGTGGGATACAAACAACTCAATCTAGGATAACCATATTTTTATAAAATAATTCTTATTTAGTATTTGTTACGATGATACCATGAACTCCACCAAGGGTAAGAAGATGAATAAAGGATCCCACTCTAGGCCTCTCAATGGGATTCCAATTTCTCCATCAATGAAGTCCTGCTAATGATATTATAGTCAGATGAGTAGGAAACTATTATATAATAATTTTTAAGGAATGGATAAGGGATCAAACTAATTGAAACTTGTTAAATACACAAAGTACAAAAGAACCAATCCATGTATGAAATAGTACATTGTGTGTAGATGGGGTCAAACGTTGTGTCCCTTGACCTGGTTTCATGCATATATAAATTGTGCATCTACTGAATCCAAGCATGTGAAATACTAAATGTCATTTGTCCCACCCAATTAGTCTACCCTTGTTCCAGTAAATGGATCCATCCGATATACATTTTACAATGTACTAGCAAATGACTTATCGCATGTATCAGTTCATGTATGTGTCTATGTGGGGGATTACACACATTGATGTAATATTTTCTACTCCACCCCATTTCTGTGTACTTCCAAAATTACATTCCATGTATCTTGTAAGGGAACATCACCATGTGATAGGGGGTCACATTCTATGTTATAATTAACATCATATGAAACCCTAGGATCCACCAAGGTGGATATACATGGAGTGTTGATCTGGATTACAGTATGTGTATCATGTGGTTATAAAAAATCATAGATCTACTAAATGTATGATTTGGATCCTCCATAATTGGATGTTATGATATTTTTTCAATAAAATCAAATATCCATAATCTTTGAAGCCTAACTATTGTTGAATATCACATTCGGTTTCACAATCATCTCCAAAAGATGTATAAAAACATAATTTATCATTGGGAAATGATGAATATGATTTCTTGTATCAAAAATTTTAAAAATATATTTATCTCCATTGTCACACCTTCATCCTGTCATGAAGATCATAGATATACTATTACATATTGTTTCATTATGAAATATGAGTCCAAAGATCGATTGATTGAGATAAGTCATGTCATGAGCCGAATAAATAATGGTCATGATAATTGGTGACTGGGTTGTGGGAAGATAACAAGAACAAAATTAAGTATATAACATTAATAAAATAAGATTTTGATCTCGATCCAACACCATTATAAACTATAATTCAATCAATCAACATAATAATAAAATTCTCCCATCAAAACACCAAAAATAACACATAACACAATATGCACCATCCGTGAATTAATCTGTTTGTTAATTTGTTTGAAAAAATCATAAAACTCAATAACAGGAAATGAATGATATCAAAACAGAATGCATACCTTCATTCTGTTTCATCGATGATGAGAAATGAAGTTGAGTGGAGGTATTTGGTGATATCAATTGAATATTAGGTGTTTCGATCGTCGATCCATGATCTTATCATTGCTCTCCTGAGAGAATCTTATGAATCCTTCTCCAACATTCCTTCAAAGTCTTCATGGTTATGGGGAAAAACATGGAATTCAGACATAATAATATAATAACATATAATTAATGGATGTGTCAATGTAAATGAAATAACATAAATTATTCTATTATATAATTTATTTCATCATGACTTCTAAATTTTCTACAAACTTCCTTTCTCTTACTAATGTTTAGTAATTCAAAGGGTGAAAAGAGAATTATGAAATAAAAAAATCCCTCATATTTATATTCTACGCACCCATTTAAAAGTTATTTCAGTTTTTGGGAAATATGATCATGTGTTATATTTAATATATTTAATATATTTCAATCATTTATTCTGGAAAAAATGAGCCTTTCCATCACATGTTGTCTTTGCACCAGCTCTCAAAATTATTCCATCTAATATTTATTAAAAAACACAAACATTTGAGACACTACATTCTAACCACATTATGGAATTACTTCCCAAAAATTAAAATATGATGGATTCTCAAATAATGCGGGTATTGAGAATGAATACGTGTCTCAAACTCCCATGTGATCTCTGGAATATTCTCATGCTTCCACTGGACACACATTAAAGAATCCATTACCCACTAAGGATCCTCCCATGCCAATACTTGATCTAATGTTTTTTACTCTACAATGGTTACACTATCATCAATTTCCATATCACTCTAGTTTATAACATGTTATGGGTCATTCAATTACCTCCTCAATGGAGACATGTGGAAGAGGTCGTCTACCATGTCTCACCAGGTGGAGAACTAATCCATAAACCACTATTCCAACTCTACAATTTATCAGGAATAATCCAATAAACACCCTATAAGTCTTGTTTCCTAGAACAAATCTATGTAATTCGCGTTGAGGTTAAACCTACAGGAACATATGGCCTCCTCCCTCAAACTCCAAATGCCTTTCTCACCAATCAACAAAAGTCATCTAATGGTTCTATATAATATTCATGTACTCCTAGATTAGTATCACATTCTATTTTGTAGCTTTCAACAATTATGGGCCCACGAATGCTTACTCTCTAAATTAAGATTAGAAAATCTGGGCCCTACATAGTTGCTGTACAAATCCTTTAATGGCACAATACTGTTGGAGGAATGGTAGATGTTGTTGTATAAAAACTCTACTAGTGGTAGGTAATTCTTTCAACTATGCCAAATTCAATCATGGAATCTCTCACCATTTCATTAAAAACATTAATGGTCTACATATTTTGGTATATTGGTTGGGAGTGAAACATAGTGGTCATGCGTAACTAAGTCCCAAATTAACCTAGAAATATCTTCGACAACCATGGTTTAAAGAGAGAATCATGATTTTAAATAATTGTTGAGGGTACTCCATGGAGTCATATCATCTTATTAATGTACATGCATCCTAATATCTCTACTGAATACTTCTCTCATATAGGTAATAATTAGGATGAAATGTTGAATCATTTTATGATCATCCTGATAGAATCATGTCCCCCAGGCGTACATGGTAATCCCATCATGAGTTCCATATAAATTTCATCCCACATATTTTCTATAATATCATTGTGTTGTGCTAAACATACTAGAATTTCGTGCTTAGCCTTCACTTGTAGACAGGTGAGGCATCATGAGAAAAACTTAGCAACTCCACTGTTCATCCCAAGGATACGAAAAAATATTTTGGATGCCTTGTTATATCTTTTACACAATGTGACATACCATTTAAGGAGACATACGAAATTATCTCAAAAGCTCCCCCTAAAAAGTTACTCATATCATCTTGTTACCATTGAAATAAATTTGTGATCCCCTCTTTTAAAATATCCACAAAGAGCATTCAATGTTGATATCTGATCAAGTTGGTTTTCAAAATATGTGTCCCTATGTTTTTCCTCCTTAACTCACTATTATAGTGGAGGGGTGACAACTATTAATCGTAAGAAATCATCCACATATCCTTTCACAAAGGATAACTACAACGAGGCCTACTGCTCTTACACATATCTCGACACCTAAAAAACAGTTCTACTATGGATAGAATCTTCTACCACATTCCCATTCTCAGTTGCATAAAAAATTATGAATTCATAATCCTATAATTACTATAGACACTTCCTCAAACTCAATTTACAATAATTTTCATGCATGATGTACTTGAGAATATTGTGATCAGAACTGATGAAAAAAACCCCCAATTTGGTAGTTTCTCCAATTATATAAAGAGGAGACTACTCTTTATAGCTTAATATCATGATCCATTTAGTTCAACTTATGTGGTCTCAATTGGAATGATCAATAGTCAGACATCTGATGATTCTACATTTGAAGACAACCAATCCTAGTTCCTGATGAATCATAGAACATTAATTACATTACACACAACATTGGAAATCTAATGGTCGGAGAACTCATGAAATTATTTCTCAAATAATGAACATCATTTTTTCACCAGTCTATCGAAATTATAGTGTTCCCTTTTTGAGTCAAATTTGTCATTGGTGATGATATCCATGAAAAATTATGTATGAATATCTGGTAATGTCCTACCAACCTATTGATTATTTGTACATTTATCGCGCTCTTAGGTGGATCCAAATATATCAATGCTTTAAACTTGTCTAGGTCCACTACTACTCCATCCACTGAGGTAATGTGTCATAGGATGTGGAATTCCTGAATCCAGAACATGCACATCGAGAGTTATTTATAAATATGGAGCTCTTAGAGTACATCCACTACAATCCTCAAGTGTATCTCATTCACCTCCATACATGGAATTTATATAAAGATATCATTTATGAACACTATAATTAACCAGTTCAGAAACGATGAAATATCATGTTCATCAGTCTGATGAACATAATTGGGTCTTTTTTCATGCTAAAGGGAATCACCAAGTACTCATATTGATTGTAGCGACTCTTAAATGTTGTCTTTAGTATATCATCATCTATTTATTGTAACTAGTTATTGGTTGACCTATGTTCATCATTTTTGAACAATTATGTCACTCTCATCTAATCAAACAAGTCATAAATCCTTGGTAGATGGTACTTATTCTTCATGTTCACATCATTTAAGTGATGATAGTCCATATATAACCTCAATATCATGTCATCCTTCTTCGAAAACAAAAATAGTTATACATAGGGTGAAAATCATGTTCTAAAAATGTCTGTAATTTACAAGTCCTCCAACTACACCCTATTCTCATGCAGCTATATGGGAGGAATCAATATGTTTTTATTGAAATTGTTTCAGTCTTGGGCTTTTGATCAATACATAATTATTTCTTTTGGCAGTGAGGTAAACCTATATCATCTTCAAGGAATAAATCCTCATACTCCATCACCACTACAGAAAATTGTGAAATCATAACATACAATGAAGTAAGGGTATGGTTTTCCAACTGATGAGTAATAGGTTTCACCCTCAAATGAACGATTCTATACTACAATGCCTAGTTTTCATTTTCACCAAATGTAGAGAACCTTGTTTCATCAATTTGGAAACACCGAACCCTTCTCCTATAACATTCAAAATGATCATGGACTATATATAACCAATTCAATCCAAAAATAAAATCCTTAGGACTTTTCCCAACTACCTAGATATTAGAACCAAAACTCTCTCCTATTAGAATCAGTTCACATTTTGAGCACAAGTGTATGATAACCAAGTCTTCTCTTGTATCATTGTCCATGTATTAGGGATAATTCAAAAGATAAAATTTAATATCGATGTATCTATTAAGATATGTCATGAAAAAGAATAACTAGAGCCTATGTATATATTAACAAAAACTAATATAGAAATGTTATATATAGTACCTTCAATCATCCTCAGAGACACTGGGATAAAAACATCAACCATCTATACCAGTCCACTCCTTTATCCTCCAGCTCTCTATCCTTGGTGTGGACCACTTGAGTGTGGAGGTGGTAAAAAGAAATTAACATTGAAAATCTTCTGTTTCTCTCCCAACTACTCTAGAATGACCTCTATCATGTGGAACTACATTCTCATTCCACTCTCTCAACCTCGATTTTCCATCACTAATATCTATTTCTATATGTATGGTAGGTTAGACAATCTTATACAAGATGTCCATTACTATTATAGGAGTATAACCAACTACTTATGGGCTGACTGGACCCACCATGTGAGCCCTGATCTAGAAATCCTTTGTCATCAGATCTCCTCCTAAATCACATCCCATATATATCCCATAAATTGAGGTAGGCTCCCTACTTCTGAGGTCTCATCCCCTTCCCTCTGACTACAAAAAAAAACCGGATGTATCATCTCATCCACGAAACATAAAATTATCAATTATCTCTCAAGAACCCTAGCATGTGTAAGAATTCATATAAGGATAACACTGGTATAGAAGATTCTACACAGACCACTATCAATGGTATACACCCTAAAAAACTGATCTAGAACAATATCATTGATTACCTGGAGAGGTTGGTAAAATTATATATATACTCATCAACTATCATGTTGTTCTTTTGGGGCGTCAAAAGCTCCAGAATAAAAATAAAACCCTCAGCATAGCTTGTGAGAACTCTAATTTTGAATGGCGCCTGATCTCTTCCACTGAATGATTTTCCTCTTCAAATGTTTGGGTCACTAAAAACCACAATCACCCTATTTATCCTTGAATATGGTATGCTGCTAGAACCACCATATAATCTGTTGGTGTCTTTTATAGATGTAAAACATGGGTCACCACCTCAATCTAGTACTCATCATCCAACAGGTATGGACATCCTCGAATTCTGATGGGTATCAGTCTCTGAAACTTGTTAAGCATTCTCAACATGTGAACTTCATATGTAGGTACCACAATTATCATGTACTTATATAAAGGTTTTTTATATGGTGAACCACATGGAGGATACATTATCAGAACTGGTCCGTAAATATATGAGTTATCACTGATGGAAGGTTACTCATGGTAATCTTGTTGAATCGCAGCTGGTATACACCAATGGGGAATCGTGAATGTAAACTACATGTACCACAATCAATGAATGTATATAGAGTTCTGAATATACATGGACCTAGAAAACAGAACCCATTTCTATATTATTCCTATACCATTTTTCCCTGAAACATGTGGTCTCATTTAGTGAGTCAAAATTCAGGTCATCAGTGTCCTGGTGTAAAGATATTTCATCCGACACAAAAAAACTAGTGTATCTAGCCTAAAATAAGAACTCGAAACACATGAGACTATATCCCAAAACAAATCTCATATACAACCCTTCATAATGTAGAACTGAATCAGTCTAATAGAACTCTAGGTTGAAATTTCCTAGTTTTATCATATGATGTGACTCCCCAATCCCCCTTTGAATTGGCTAGAGGCTGGTGACTAGAGTCAAGTAGATATATCAATAACATGTGAGCTATTACCAATTCACATTACACATGAATACATCTCCAAGACAATATAATGTTGAAATATAAAAACAACTATAAAAATCCATCCATGTAACTATATCCTATAACCTGAGTACAATAGGATGTAATTGAATTAAAATAGGAGCAAATACAAGCCTTCCAAAATGAATATGAAACACAAGTGAAACCTGAAAGTAAAGGGACTGATGTCTGAAGTTGTGGGAATGCCCCTGGAATGTCTTGCCTTAATAAGAACCTAATATGTTCGATCAATCTAGGACTCTATCACAATGGTTAATCGTCTATAGAAGACATGACTCGTGTGGGAATGAACATGGATTGTGAGTATAATAATATGCATAATGACAACCAGAACACACAAAGCATACAACAACGAAAATAGAGTCAGTTATACCTATATATATTTTTACATCTCATATTGCTAGAATATCCTGATATACACAAAGACGACATATAATCTATAGGTAATTCCAAAAAATAGTATACAAATTGTAGGATTTTAGCTCAAAGATTCCCAAAGAATTCATTTGAGAGAATATAGACTTTTTTATGATAGATAATGTGACATATATCTGAGAGGTACTACTCATCAGGTCTAATCACAATAAATAACATAGTGATAGTCTAATGAGAATATGATGCACATGTGTGGATCATTTCTATGGCTAAGGGGAGCACCAACAACTCAAAATGTTTTAACACACTATGTAGAGGGTCGATGACTACATGGTTTTGGTATGGATGATACCAAGAACTCCACCAAGGGCACAAAGATGAATAAATGGTTTCACTCAAAGCCTAATTGAGGGATTCCAATGAATCATTTTGAGAACTCAGATGAAGGTATCATAGTCATATAACTAGTAAATGATTCCATATTTACTATGGGGAAAGTATTAAGGGATTATTAATTAAAAAACATGTACATGATATTGAGGAAATAAGATTCTAGACATGTATAAAAGAATACACGACGTGTAGTAGGGGTCACACCTCATGTCCCATGACCACAGAGTATGTCCTTGTAAATGGACCATATCCTCAACCAATGTTTGTTTAATACTACATGGTGAGTAGGATACCCTTGTAGTCTTCCTGTGTGCATGTACATGGATTCATCCCATAATCATTTACATATGTACTGGTACACTCTTTATCCCATTTATCCTATCCAGGAGGTGTATGCGTGAGAGGGTATATGTCGTGTTGTTAACCCATTTACTCCACCATGTGTATGCATAATTCCCAAAGTACAGACCGAGTATCTAGAGAGGGACCACATGTCATGTGATAGGGGTCACACATTGAGTGGTAATTAACATCCATTGAAACCCTAGCCACCACCAAGGGTCCCCAAAAGACATGTAAACCCTAATAACATGTTGTGTATCATAAGATTTTCTAGAATCTCATATATGTTCTGCAAATGATCCGACACTTCCATCCATTAATCATGTGATTTTTTCACTATAATATATTATCTCTAGGATTTTCTATTCCTTTTTGTTAGTAGAAAATGTGTTCTATGACCATATTTTTCATAGAAAATGGATCTCTTATTCATTATTCCTTGTGTACTGAAGAATGTTAATGAACATAAATTTCAGTATCCTCTCTTATCAAAATCACTTTATATCCATCATCAAACCTCCTTTGGAAAATTCTGATCCTTGTTCTATGATTACGGATCCTTTCTCTATGAAATGGGTTTACAATTTTTGATTTATTATGATTAATAAAGTAGCGGAAAAAATGAATAATGCCTATGTTGTACAATGATTGGGGGTAGAAAACCAAACCAACAAAATTGAGGAATGAACAACAATCATGGTTCATGTATATTTTTATACGTCACTATTATAAATTAAAATCAAAATAATTAATTTCACAATGAGATTCTCCTGTCATAACCCAAAAAATAAACAATCCCATAATATCCACAATTCATGAATCAATATATTCATTTCAAGATTCATGTTCATAATATAAATAATGAATAGGGAAGAAATACAATAAAAACACATGACCTACCTCAATTTGGTCCATTCTCTAATGAATAATGAATATGATTCATGTTTGTTGGTGATATTGTTCGAATATGAGGTGCGTTAATCCTTGCTCCCTAATCACGTCATCTTTCAACAAAGAAAATGATTTTAATATGTATACAACTTGCCACCAAAATCTTGAGTGTTATAAATTTAATCATATAATTCTGAAATGAAAATCTTCTCAGTGATTGTTAATCACTATGTCAGTTCAAATGGAATAATATTATTTATTTATTTATTATATTTATTTTAGATCCTATGATAATATTTTATAAAAATCCCAATGAAAAATAATGTTATGTCACACCTATTGTAAAATAATCATTATCAACTCAATGAGGCCCTCACATTTTAATCTGGGAAACCGTTTAAGTGTTATTACACTTTTTTATAAAAACAACAATTATGCTATTTAATACATTTAATATACATGAATAACTTATTTAGGGAACACAATGTCATAAAATTAATCAATATAATTTTTTGAAATAATTTATTAAATATCAAAGACACTATATTCATATTCATTACAAACATATAAATACTAGTAAATTTTTACCTATTTTCAGCATCAGATGTTAGTAATCGTTATCACATTGAACTAGTATTGTAAAAGATGATTTTTTATTTATTATTTTTCAAAGATCTTTCATTAATAGAAAATATATGGTAAATGAATATATGTTACATTGTAAATTGTAACTAAATAATTTAATTACATTGTAGTTTTGGTTACAACCCATGAATTTAAAATCAGTGATGATCATGTTTCATTGATTATTAATGAAAGAAATTTGTTTTCTTAAACAATGAGTTAAGTGTTTATATAACAATTCTACAACACAAAAAACTTTATTTTTTTATTTTTATCAAATTATAAAGGTAAATATGTATTCAGTTTCATCGATGATATATTTTCCATGAAATGTTCAAGTAGGTTTTTAAACTAACCCAAACAAGAACCTATAATTATTAATATGTTATTGTGACTTGGGATAGTTAGAATTTAATTATATTAGTAGAATAATGATCTCATTTAGAATTTATTAATGTAATACTTCAAAAATGAAAATATTTGTAAAGAGAATGTAGTTTTTATAAATTCAACACATGGAATGAATGGATCATTTTCCTCATAATTTTTCCGCTTCGAACAAATTATTTAATGATAATAATTTTTTCAATATATAATTAATAGGTTCTCTAATTTCCCAAAATATAACATTATTGATATCATAAACATCATATCAATCCTTTTATCTCATTCAAATGACCATCTATATTAATAGGTCAGGAAATGAAAATAATAAATCAATTGTTTTATATAGTTTCTGATTCACAAATATATATGGTGGATGATTTCGTTTTCCACAAAATAGGACAAAAGAGTAAAATGGAGTATTGTTTTAGAATCATAAACAAAATATAAATAAAAAAATTATTATTAAATTACCCTTTTAAATATACAATTAAGGTGGTGAATAAAAATAAAAAACAGTGTGTCTTAGAGGTGGTAGTCTATACAAAGCATGAGTTAATGTTTTATTTTTTTAATAGAAAATGTAAAAATTATTAATTGTTATTCTCATAAAAAAATTACATTAATTTTATAAAAAATATATAATTCATTATATAATGAAATTAAAATTTATAATTTTAAAATAAAAAATTGAAAATAAAAAAGATAAGTTAAAATGATGACTCAGGTTGATCCCTTTGTGATTTTGTAACATAATGAGATTTTAAAAAAAACATTATGTTTGTTATCACATAAAACAAGAAACAACATTCTTAAAAACAACAAAATATTATTTTAGATAAAAGAATGATATTGAATTTATTATTGGAATTTTTTTAAATGCAGTATGAAATATATAATAATAATTGTCTGAATCAATAACAATTTATAAATTAATTCTTCTAAAATAATACCTCATTTTTTGTAAAATGCATCTTCTTTTACAAAACTAGGCTCTCTAAAAAAATTATTTCATTACATGTTAGGAGTGAATATAATAATTTGTTTTTAAGTCTTTTAGAAATTATATTTGATGAAAGGATTCTCATTTTTGAAATAAATATTTTAATATTATCATACAGTGAAATTTGGGGAAAATATTGATTTTCTAATGAATAATAAAAAATAATAATTTTATTAAATAATATATATTAGTTTTAAAAATTAAAAAACATAAATATTGGTTTTAAATGATTTTAATGTAAAATTAGGTGTAATATATTATTAATAAACAAATTATGTTCATTAGAATTGATTTTATTGATCAATTGTTTTGAAAAATTGTTTTTACTTTTAAAGGAATTTATATAGAAAACGTTTTTCATTACATATTGTGTTTTAATATAATATTTATTTTTTCCACTTAATGAAATTGAATAATAAAAAACATATTAAGTATTTTGAATAAATATTTCCCAGTTTTGTTAATATTTTCCTTTTATTTTTGGTCATTATTATTTCTACCCAAAGAAAATAATTATCAACAAATTAAGGGCAATTCTGGTAATTATGGTTGCTAATAATATGGCAAGGAAAACAATGTGACCATAACACTACAATTTATTATGCATGATATATTTAGTTTGGGTTTATCAATCCAATATTAGGAAAAATTTCAATTTGTTTCCATGTGTATATGATTTTGACCCTTATAATATTTAAGTAAAATATAAAGTAAAAATGTCTCTTTTTTCGTTATATTTCTATTATATTTTGTAAAGAAGATAAATAAATATTATATTTTAATAGAAATAATCATTTGAAATATATATTATTGTTTAGAAAGTTAATTTATTTTTAAATATTATTTATGGAATAAATACCTTATATGCTTATGAAATGCCGATACACGATTTATTCAACTAGTAGAAAAACAAATTAAATGATTTTAAAAATGTAAATAGTAATAAAATGTGAATTAATTATTATGTACCATGATTTTGTAGACAAAAATAACATGTTATTAATATTTATAGGGAATATATATTAATTTAATTTTTTGTTTTGCTCAATAAAAATTAATTGAATTGTTCAAAAATTTTCATTACTATTTTGTTAATGTAAATAATAGTTTAAAAATGATTTAAGATTCCCAAAAATCATATTTTCATAAAAATTATATGTGTGTGTGTATGTTTAAAAAAAAGAAGAATCATTTATGTTCTTATTTTCATTTTATAGTAAATATATTGGCCATTGAATTAAAAAAACATCATTATCATGGTAATTGTCAGAAAAGGTCAATATATGTTAGAAAAAAGAGATGAGGGAAAATACATAATCCAAAAATAAACAAATTATTTTTAAAAGAAATTATTTAGATCAATAATTATCTATTATTTAAATTATATTATTTTGGATACTTTTTCCCCTGAAAATTAAATTATATTAATTTAATATTTTATGTATTTCCTTAAGTATTCCTATACTCACTTATAAATGGGAACCACTTCTCATATTTTATTCAAACTTAAAAACAATATTAGGTAATAATATACCTCACCAAATCACATCCAAAAATACATACCACATTTTAGATGTATTTTTTTGGTCATCATACCATCCAATGATGGTTTCAGGTTTAAATAAAAGGAAGGATTCTGAAGATGATTTATAGTGTTTAACTGAATATGTTTGATTTATTTATTCTTCAAACTGCTTAAAATATTATTAAAAAATGTTTAAAATTCAAAATAATAATCATTCATATAATTAGTTGTTGTTAAATTTTTTTAATTACAAACATCGATCTATACATCCATCTAATATAAAACACAATCATTGTTCTTTTGTATGATGGACTACCACATTGAGAACTGAAGTAATTTGTTTTCCATCACCGCCTCTAATAGCTAGTTAAAATGAAGGATATAGAAAAAATATATTAATAATTATATTATTTTAAATATTGAATGGTTAAATACTATTTACTTTTCTTTCATTCCATCCGTATAAAATGAAAAAAAAATTCACGTATAAGTACAACCTACAATCTCTATAATCGGTGTAATTCATTTCATTATCTCTACATTTAATAGATAAATATATATATATATAATGAATATATATGATATTTATATCATGTTTAAAATATAGATATTATGGATCCATGATAGTTGTCTAATGATCATTAATTTTTTAAAAAATGCATATAAAATAAAGCAATTATCACATAAAACAATGATTTTAATAAATATTGTCAATAAACTGATGAGAAAATGATATAATTAAATAATATATTGAAAGATAGATATTAATGTGGCTCTATAATTCAACATTACTAAATATATATTTAATATTCAAGATTTTTTAATTGATAATAAGAAATACAATACATAATGAAAGGGTCATCTCTAAAACACACCTTTTCTTCAGGTTTTGACAACTCTCTTAGATTTACATTATTTTTTCCTTTGATTATATGTATTTATTAATATATATATATATATAATATAAATATAAATATCCATCTACCTTAAAAAATGGGGTAATATATGGAATAATTTTATTTATCCAATCCCTTTATTAAAATTAAACCTGATTACGGGGAACATTTCTTTATATTAATCCTTTTATATAATAGACATGTAATGGTTGTTTATAAAATAAACACCTTTTTATGATATATTATTATTTAACTATATATTATAATATTTAATATTTCATTACATCTTCACATTGTAATCTTTACAAAATTTCCCTTTATTATGATATAAGGAATGATTTTGTAACCTTTTTTATTCCATGGGTAATTATTATGATTATTAAATATAACAAATTTCTTATTATGGAATGAATAATCATGAACATGTTATGATGGGTGTTCTCATATGTAACTCCAATACAATGGGTCATGTTTTCGTATCATGAGATGGTATGTATGGGATTATAGAGTAAACATAATCCATGATGGGACTCTACCCACAACATGATGGTGTCTTAACAATTAGACAGATGACACGTTTTGTGTTGCTGAAACATTTCATATGATTCCATGTAATTATTATACCATGTTATTTGTGTTATTATCCAATGTTATTACATATGATACTTCTATTTTATTATACCATGTCATATCTTTGTGTCACATATTATGTCTCATATTCCTGTTTATTGCATTACAATGTTTTTTTGGCTTACCCCATTTTTCTATCTATTCCAAAAGATATCAAATAATATTGTATGATATTATTTTTATTTTTGGGTTCATTATATAGATAAAAACAACTATATTTTATTTTCATGTTTTATATACTTCACCTTCTAAAGAAAGTAGTCACTTCAAATATTTTTTTGTTTTTTATTGAAAATTATATTAAAAAACGTAATAATATTGTAAAAAAGGCCCTGGAATGGATAGTTTCTACTATAGGAAAGGTCTACTTGAGGTAGGAATTTTGAATATAATGATTTTTTGATAATACAAGGGATATGTCTATATATAGAAATGTATCTTGTATTTTCGATGCAGTATTGAGAGATTGGTTTCCAATAAATGACATCCTCATCAAGATAATAAAAGTAGTTATGAATCAGGTATAGTTATACCTAGAGGTAATAACCCCAACAAAATTGCATTGGGAATTTAATCTATTATAACATAGAGCATGACAATGAGGCTATAATGCACACATGGTTTTTCATACATAGGGATATTCTTTGGAAATTAAAAAACTCTTTATAGACCAATATGTTGGGGAATAATATATTGTTATATTATATAATAAAATTATAAAAAATACAATTTATAAACAATACTAAAATATATAGGCTCATAGGTTATAATATTTTTATCATTTATGAGTTATTACTTCTAATATTATATGATTTTATTTCGAATGTTTATTAATTAAATTATTATCACATTATTCTTCATTTTTTAGAAAATGGTGGAAAAAACGAGAAACCATGCCAATAACCAACATGATAGGAAATCTAAGGATTATCCCAATTATATATTATTCATCCTATAATGTTTCTGTTAAAATAAAAATTTGATTTCAATTTATCATATTGGGGGGAACCCGATTAGTGGTGGATTAATATCAAGAACATAAAGTAAGAATATATTATTGATAATACTTAATGGGAATAATTCAATAAAATATTTTTTAATCAATATTTCTACCAATATATCCAACTTAATTTAGAGAGGGGCTTCATGAAACTAAACAAAATTAAAGTAATCTTTATCAGAGAGTATGAGGTAAACATCACAACAACTCTATGATATGCCAATAGATTCATTATCAATTGTGAACATAAGATGAATGGAATCATTAAATGATTAATTCTGAGTCAATGAAAATATTTCAAGAATCGAGACTTTGAAATATATCAAGATAAGGTTTTTATTCCCTAAATGTTGATATTGATATTGGATATCTCTTTGATCTCATTGGAATGGTGATAAAAATTTTAAAATTGAGTTTCTATTATACGGATCAATATATAAATATCATGGTGAAGATAAAACTGAACATCTTATATGTCAAAAAATATTGTAATAAGGATCCCATAAACTAGATTAGGGGAAACATGAGATGATTCATGTTTGAAAAATAAGAGCATCAGAATAATCAATGATAATGTTAGTCAAGTAAATAAAAAAAATGCAATGGATAAAAATAAGGATAACACTAATAGTATTTCAATATTTTATAGTTTCAAAAATTATTAACATTATTACTATGAAATAAAATTCCCTTTGACAAGGCTTTTCTAAGAAAAACAGTGCAAATAATATCTAGGGGCAAGAGATAATGGAAAAACATATACTGTTACAACAACTGAAATGGATTCATAAAAATATGTGGTGAATGTTATTCTAATTATTCATTCATGAAAAGATTATTTAATTTTTGATTCTTTTTTTAATTCATTAATATCATTCATGATTGGTATATCTATTCAAATAGCACATAAAAACATCCATGTTGAACTATCTCTATGAACATAAAACTATGTGATTGTAACATCTCAAGTATATAACTCCACCCCATTTAATGTTTGTTGAAAAATCACCCAAAAAAATATTTTCTTACATACATTTCAAGAGTTCGATGTAATATTTAATGTGGATTGTTTTCCAATACATAAATATAAAAACAATTATTGGGATAGGGAGATAACTATTCATGTCCCTTGTTATTATATGACTCTGTACAAGTGTATGGTGTATAATGCAGCTACCTTATATTATAATATAAAAGTGTTGATATTATTTCATTATTATAAATTATTATAATATAACAATCATGGTAAATGAGAGAATGGTTCTTGAAGTCATACTGATTATGAGGGACTATACTGATGTATTCACAAATGAGTTTCTTTTTCATCATCCTGATTAAAGTTAGTTTCTCGGTTAAAATTGTAATCGATATATATATATAAATATCAATGAATACTTATATAGAATTTATAGTGTTGATTTGGTAGAACAAAAAAATTAATTACAAGGGAATATGGAAAAGTTTTTTATATAACAGAGTGCTTCATTGTAGGAGGTGTCATTCATATGCTTCAAGATTAATGATGGGTCAATGTTCCTCTATAATGATAATCATGAACTCATAAACAACGAAAAATATCATGTCACCTCATATATTTATTGGAAAATTTTTTAATCAATTTTTGGGCCATGATATCTCACTATGTTGGACTTATGGTCAAGATATTACTATTAATGTTGATGAAGGAAGAAATTCCAAAAACAACCTTTTGAATAGGGTGTAGACACTATGATTTTGTAATGATTCCCTTAGGAACCTCTACTGATCAAAAAATTATTTATATTTAATTAGTATCTTCCTTATAAATTAACTTCAAAAAGTTCTCAATAAATTTAAAGATGATATTATGATATACTTCAAGAGAAATTAGGGTCATTATATTCATTTGAATACTATGCTAATGACATTGATAAATGATAAGATACATGAAAAGTGTAATAAATATTTGTTATGTAAAATGGAAGTATCACTATTTTGGAATTGTATCACTAGATAATAGATATCTATATAACATAATAAGGAAAATGTAGTAGAATAATGGACTAGTCTATAATTCATAATAGATATCAATAGTTTCATTTAAATATATGGGTATTATAAATTATTTATTAAATTCCTCTCACAATTTTCAAACCCACTAACCAAGCTAACTCTTCAAAGAATAATTTTTTATGTAGTAAAAATATGGAAAGAGATTTAAGGAACTGAAAAAAGGATTATCCCTTCATTACTCAACATTATTCCTACAAGTGGTAAACTTTTCATGGTATATATAGATGAATTAAGGATAGGGTTATGATATTTAATAACGATTAATGATAAATTGTCATCCTATGACTCATTGTAGTGTAATTTTTATAAAAAAAATTATTCAACACTGGATCTAGAGTTTTCTAAAATAGTATTCTCATTGAAAATATCGACAGATTATATCTATAGAGAGATGTGTGGTATATATATATATATATATCAAAAGAGATTGAAATATATATTAACATAGAAAGAGTTTAATAAATATCATCGAAAACTATTAGATATACTGATGAATTACGACACCTTAATCTATTACCATCCTGGAAACAAAATAATGAGTAAGTTTCTCTATGTGGAATGGATTTGATAACCTTATAAGTAATGAAAAATATGAAGGATCCAATCATCAATGAATTGAAAAATATGGAAATGGTAATTATAAAATAAGACTCTTTATCATTCGATTCTTAAATCATTCTTCAAACTTGACTCTTCGAGAAGATAAAGGATTATAAAAGAGATAATGCGAACATATTAGAGAATTTTGAAAATATAATAAAAATAAAATACTCAGAGTAAAAATTTAATTTGTACGGAGTTATTTTATTTCATTCGTGACTATGTATACCATCAAATCTCGAGATAAAAAGGATTTTTGAAAGGATGAAGGACACTCATCCTTCTCTATACTCCCATTGAATGTGAAGATGAATCAAGAACTATTAGAGAATTCCCGATAGAAAAATATGAAGATGTATATCCTAGAATAAACCTCAATGTGTATGATATTTTAGACTATAATTTTTGAAATGAAAATGGACAATGGGATGATAAAAAAACATTACACATATCAACATGAATATCGGAAAATATAACTACAGACAGTTTCCCAAGCCTTCTAAAAAATCAAGAGAAAATAAATCTATATGTGTTGTGGTGGACCACATTCTGAATACTTCTCCCATAATATGGATTCAATAAAAAAGCACTCTCTATCATTTTTTGAGGAAATACCAAAAATAATTAGTAAGCATCATGGGACACCATTATCGATTATTTATAGGTGAGATTTTATGTTGACCTCAAATTCCAAAAAAGTATATAACATTATCTAAACACAGTGTAATAATTTAGTTTTACTTATCAACAAAAATCGATATCTAATCTGAGTAAACTATCCATACACAAAAATGAATGTTGAGATCATTCATGATGGGATTTAAAGGTGGATGATTTAAAAACATCCACTAAATGAGTCCTCATAAAATTGGAGCTTTCATTAAATAATTAAAATGGATAATAATTATTTCTTTAATTGGATGTGATATCAAACAAATCTATATTTGGATAATGTTTGGAAATTAAACCTCATATTACTAGAAATGATAAAGGAAATGGTAGAAAATTTAAAGAAAATTCTCTGTCACATCTGGGATTCTCGAAGTTAAAAGAATAACCCCAATTATAATAATACATGGGATGTAGAGAATGAAGTTTTAGTTTTCTTCAAAAAATTTCCTTAAAAAATAATGATATTATAGAATAATAGAAATCTAATTCCAAGGTATATTAAATCCTTTGAGATTATTTATTTCAGGGGAGTTTTGGGTTGTTGACTAACACTCTCACCAATCCTTTATTATTTTCACATCATATTACACATATTAATCTGGATGAAGTATATACCAAATACCTCACATGTATAGAATTTAAAGGAGGCATAAAGTGAAATGTTTTCTCTTTTTAGGATAATCTGATGAAGATCACAGACTACATTATAATTTATTAACACAGAAATAAAAATAACATAGTCATTGTACTATGACATGAAGGTAAATATGAAGAACATCCATGGAAAATTGATGAATCCATATCAAAAAAGTACCCATACAAATTTTCACGATATAATTTAATACAGAACATTAAAGTGTGAAATTTATTTCTGGGGGAATAATGTATCAAATAATTATTTGAAAATCACACTAGGTTTTATATACTATACCACATGTTACACCAAACATAATAGAACCATAAATTTTTTATATTTATAACCTATACATTAAAATTGATGTTATAGATAATATTAATAAAATTATGATATATATAATTTTTGATCTCCAAAAAATTTAATTATTAATTCTTAGGAAATAAGCCATAATTTTTAGTAATTTCAATTTATTATTTAAAAATTTTATTCACTTCAAAAACAAATATGTTTATTTTTTTAATTGAATATGAAAATTATTTAATGAAAAAATTATAAATTATACTTCATAAAAATGGTATTATTTTTAAATCACCATGTAAAATTTTGTATAAAGTTAATAATTGTAAAGGATTGATTTTATAATGAATTTTAAAAAATATTTATTCTTATTGAAAACTGTGTTTTTTCATGAATTTACTAATTTGAATTTTTATAAAATGAATTATAAGTAAAATTATAATTTTTATTTCATTAATAGTACAATTTTTTATTGTAATCAATTTTATGGTTTAATACGATATAAAAACATGTTTACATATAATTAGTAATTTTCTGAAATACTTTTCTTTGTTGAATATTTTATTTTAATTTTAAATTAAGTAAATCTGATTCTAGACAATGAAAATATAAAATTTGAATACATATTTTTAATTATTATTCCCAAATTTGGTAAATAGTCTACATTTATATTTAGTTATTATTAATATTACCTATAGATAATAGTTTTCTCTGGAGTATTTGTAAATTAAGAAATTATATTTAAAAAAATATGATAAGTACAAATAAATGACCATAAAACATAAAATTATTATAATGGATGAGTTTTGTTTGGAAATTAAGATATATTTTTATTAAATATAAAAATTTGAGGCCATATTTCTATGATTTTGAGAATTATAATACATAAATAAAAGATAATGTAAAAAATGTCACTTTTTTACTTTTAATTTCATTAATATTTTCAACAAGGTCAATGAAAACATATTTTGGTTATAAATAATTATTTTAAAGATGTGTAATTAACTTAAAAAGATAATTTATTTTTAAATTTTATTGATGAAATATTTACCTTAAATTATTACCCAATGCCGACACAATATTTATTTGATAAATAAAAAATAAATTAAAATATTTTAAAAATGTTAAATGTTATATAGTTTTAATAAATTATTTTTCCTATTAAATATTTAGAAAAAAATAACATATTTTATATTTTTTTAAAGGACTATATTTTTATACCATTATTTTTATTTTATATTCACAAATCATATTAAATGTAGAGTTCAAAAATTTACATTAATGATATTTTTTAATAAATACTGATTTATTGAATGATTATAAATTCCTAATAAAATTAAAAAAATTCAAGCCAGTTTTTTGTATTTATAAATATTATATATGGCTCATTTATGGGAATATTATCCTTTTATTTTAACTATAATGACCCGTAATGATTAAAAAAATGTCATCATCATAATTACCAAAAAAATTTAACATGAGATAAAAAATATATTACGATAATAATATAATAAAGACATATAAAAAATTTAATGGATTATATTATTTTGACCATTAATTATCCTATTTTATAATTATATTACTTTTTTTCCTTTTTTTCAAAGAGATTTATTTTATATTAATTTAATATTTTATGTAGTTCCAAGAGTTACCCTCTATACTAATATAAATGGGAACCTCCACTCTTAATTTCAATGCATATAAAAATGATTTTTTATAACAGAACTCCTACCAAATTACCTTCATAAAAACAGACAAAATTTTATAGTGGTATTTTGATGGGGGTAATATAAACTATACATGTTTTAATGTGTAATATAAACAAAGCTGTTTAAATATAATGTATAGTATTTAACCTAATTTTTTAGTCTTATATAATCTTCTAACTACTTTTAATAGTATTCAAACATGATCAAATAATACCAAAAATTATATTACATAAACTATACAATTATTATTTAAATTTAATTACCTACATCCGGCTCCACTTCAGTCAAGTGAGAAACAATATCATTGTTCGTGTATATGGTAGACTACAGTCTCATGAACTGATATAATTCATCTTTCATAACCTCCTCTCATTGATGGTTTTAAAAAATGTTTAAATAAAAATATATTTAATTTATTATTTTATGAATATTTTAAAATGATAATTATTATTTAACTTTATTTAGTTCCATCCATCAAAAATGGAAGTAACATTCTGGCAGTTGTATGGCATAATGTCTCCATGAATTGTGTAGTACAATATTTAATATCAAAATATTAAGGATGAGTCTAAATTTATCTATAATGAATATATAAGATAATACTATCCTTTGTATAATTATTATTATTATAAAACCATGTCCAGTATATAAATTAATATACTTCTTGAAACAAAACACATGTGAAAATTGAATTTATTATAACATGAATCAATTATTTTATTAAAAATTTGATAACATGAGGGCAGAAAGATATTATAAGTAAATAATATATCATATGATATACTTTTTTGGTTCTAGAATAAAGTTATAATAATTAAATATTTATTATAATTGTATTCAAAACAGCTATGAGGAACATACATGAATTATGGTTATTAATCTCTTTAAACCACCCTTTTTGTTTAGGTGATGACCATTATCTCTCTAATTAATTTTCACTATCCATTTTATGTTATTTATTTCTTATAAAGTATACATATAATTATATTATATATATGTCTCTCTCACTATCCCTTCATTTTATAAGGTTATACATGCCATAATTTCATATATCAAATTCTTTAAAATCAACTCGATTAATGGGTCTTTTTCTATCTATTATTCCTTTCTTGCAAAGCTCAGTAAATTTATTAATATCAAATGACCACAGAATTTTGAGGCTAATTAAAAATTAATAATATATATAAATATAAATTATTTAATTTGTTATTCTCTTTTGAACCATTGGTAGATATATTTGGATTATGATATGCTTCAAGATTATGTAACACATTTCATTACATGGGTAATTCTTATGAGAATTCCTTATGATCGATTTCCTTTTTTTCAATGTATAATCATGAAATTGTTATAATGTTTCTTACCATATAGTTCTCCAATTCATTGGGTAATGGTTTTGTCACATGATAATTTTTTTATTGGATTAAAGGGTAAAACTTATCCATGATGGGACTCTATTCACAAAGGGATAATGCCTTGGCAGTTAGCCTTAACATATCTTCATTCATGTTTTCTATTACTGTGAATTGTCATAAATTTATATGATCTTAAGAAAGCATTTTCCTTATATTATTATCCCATATTATTTCTCATGATCCTTCGCCAAAATTAAATCATGTTACATCCTTGACTCTCAAGTTATGAATAATTATCATCTTTATTCCCATATTGGGATTTTTAGATCACCGATTTTGTTTATGCCTTCCCCATTTAATTCCTCGACTATTTAAGAGATAAAAGGTTTTTAAGATATCATAATAGGGTTAAAAATAATTTTGTCCTATTTTCACAATTATTTATATATTCTTCTATAAATAGTATTTCCTTTTGATCCTCAATCAATATTTAAGAGAAAATTATGTTAAATAGAATGTAATAATATGTATAAAAAGGCTCTGGTAGATATATATTCCCTTTTAAAATACATTATAAATGGATGAAATAGACCAATAAATTATGTATAAATATAAAAAGAGTTAACTAGTAAGATGTGGGAAGGAAAAAGGGATGGGTTCAAGAAGAAACAATTTTTTTGGACTTCCATTATGGTTTGGTGATAGCCCCGTTTATATGTAGTGAGAATGAATTCTTTTTAAATTATAATGTAATATAATTGGATAAAAACATTAAACTAGTCATGTGTCTCCAAAATATAAAAATAATGTATAGGGGAAGATTTAAATTTTATAATAACACCATAAATTGGATTATAGGAATTTGTTTATTATGTTTCAATCTCTTTACCATTGTATTGCACCTTTTATCTATGTAGCTTTTATCATAGTAACAAGTTTATATATAATGTAATACATTCTTCATGTTAAAAAATAATTTTTATTTAGTTAGAAAACTAAAACCCCTTTTTAATAATTTTTTTTGAATTTTAATTTAATCAATTTAACATAATAGTAAAAATTAATTAAAAATTGAAATTTTATAACATTTTAAATTTCTTTTTGATTAAATATAAATTATATTATAAAATATCATATATGTGTTTTTAATATTAAAAATAATTCTAACATTCTAAATTCACATATCAAATAAATATTTTTTCATATTAATTGGATTTATAAATTTAAAATAAATATATATATATATACGATTAATTTCATAAAATGAATGTTCTTCGTAAAAAAGATGATTTTCACTATTCACATACAAATGTTTGTTTTCAAAAAAATCATACAAAGTCATATTAATATTATATTTTTACGATTAGTATAAAATTTATGCTTATTTTTTAAAATTTCATTTCCAAAATTTGATTATTAAATATTTAAATATAATCCAAAAATTCTATATAAATTTTCAATATTTTAAAATAAAATTTTAAAATACATATTATTCATTATTAATATTTAAAAAAAATAACTGAGTTATTTGTAATAAAATTATTAATAATACCAATACATGTTATTATTTTATAACAATAATATTATTATTATCATTAAATAAAACATCAGTTTTAGGCAATTATATTTTTAAGAATAAAATGATTTTCGTTATCATTTATGTTATAATAATTGAATTTAATACATATTAAAAACTATAAATTATATTAATGATATAAATATTAGATAATGTTTTTAATCATATTCATTTTGACACATTAAAATTCTTTGTTTGAATAATTATATTTAATATTTAGATTTTTATTCAAATATATCGATGTTTTATTTTACTTCAAGGTTGTGTGAGGATAATTTTATCAAACAAATTAACTTTTTTAAATTTTTAACATTCTTTAATAATCTAAAGGGAGTTACATAAATACACAAAAGAAAAAAATAATTTTTTCAATAAAAGTTTCACTATAACAGAAGTAAATATTTATTATTATATATACCAACTTTAAAAAAAATTCCCCCTTAATAATTCACATAATAAGAAACCAAAAATGGAATATCTATGACCTTATAATATAGTGAATACACAGAATTATTAGACATTGATTGTTTTTGAAACACTTATAAATACCAAATTTAAATCATCATATCCTCAAATTTTATCTAAGATATGCCTCTGATTAAAACAATAATTCACTATAATATAATCAATCAATATTAAATATACTATGAACATGGCTTCAATTTCCAAACATTCCCTTGATCTTTTTTGTTTACTATTTTTTATAATTACTAAAAACAAAATATTACATAGGGAATAATGACACATAATGACCATTTTTCTTGAAAAATATGATTCTTCACTTGACACTATATTTTCACTAATAAAAAAAATTCTTCTTTCAAAAAACTTTAATTTATTAAGAGATACAAATTTTAATTTTTTTCTTCTTATATTTAGTCACTACAAATAATTATTTAGAAATGCGGGATGATCACTACAATCATAGTAATGGATATAAATATAATGGAATATTTTTAATCCATTTGAAATTAATGGAAACACATATAGATTTTTTTTACATAATATTATTTCAATCTCAAAATAATAAATTACTGGAACCTGCTAAAAAATTAAATTCTAATAGTTTTGATAAATTATATTTTAAGAAATAATAAATAACCAATAATAATTCATTATGGAATTATAATGAAAAAAAACCAACAACCTTTATAAATAATATTATTTTATTTTACTCACAATAAAATATCTATCATCTTGAAATAAAAAAACATGAAAACACATCTTTAGGTATAATTAAAATATGTATAATGCTTGGGGAATCATACATTCATCTTGGAATCAAAAAAAAATTAAAATTTCAACTTTTTATTTTGAGTAAAAATTATGAGTTAACTCCTTTTCGTAAAGGATGTAATTAGCTCCAAAAAAACTATCCTTGGTGTATATTATATAATTAAATCTATTCATATTAGACAATTAATTGTATGCATTTAAAAAAACACAACCAACAAATAATGTACATAACACTATCAGTGTCTTGAGATATATTATATTCCAATATTCATCAATAACTCCCAAGTGTGATGTTTTAAAATTAAATAATTTAATAAATTTTTCCCCTCATCCTATAATGAATAAAAATATTTTATAAAAAAAAATTAATCAAAAAATAATTAAATTTTCATTCTATATCATAATAAAAATAACATTTACTTATCTCCTAAAAACGTAATGAAAAATAATTTTAGAAAAAACTAAAAATTTTCATTTTAAAAAAATAGTAAAACCTTATTATTTGGAAACAAATTGAAAAATATATTTGATTAATAATAATTAATAAATTACTTGAATATTGGAAAACTTATTTAATCCATGTATTTTAATAATAATTATTTATCACTTTAGTAAAGAGTCAAAAGTGACCCTTAGAAAAAATGATTCAATGGTTCCTTTTTAATACAATTGTAAATAGTCAGAGAGAGATAAAAATTACTTTATAATGAAATTTTAGAATATTGCTAAAATATGTTATAGAACATTGATATTCAGAATAATTATTTAGATACGAAATTTTTAAAATAAAATTTTAAAGGCAAACTAATAACACTTTGGAAACATTTAAATCAAAAGTAAATTAATGTAGTCTTCGTTAAATGGATCTAAATGAAATGTTAATTTGAAAAAATAGTCATAATATATTATATTGAGGTATATTGACCACATAAAATAATATATGTAGTAATAAAGGCATGATTCTTAATGAAATTAAACTAAAATGGAAAATCCATTTATGTCGAGTCAGAATCACTATACGCATTCTTTAACATTTATATAAAAAAATTATATTAATTATTTAATTTCATGTGAAACTAATTTTAGGTTCACTAATTCATAATAATCCATTTTATTTAATTATAAACATGTCATAAATAGTAACAAACTTCTTTACTTCATCAATGATGTTTTGAGGATGTTCAGTTCATAATCCCAAAAACCATCGGTAGGTTTCATAAATTTTCAAATTGGTTTTTTATAAACCATATACAAAAACTATAATTATAATGATTTTATATTAATAAATTAAATAATATTTTATAATGATCAATTAATGGCATACCTAAGAAACATATCATATTTCTTCGTGGAGGTGGGATCCCATATATACACTTGATGGATGTTATTATATTTTAATAAATGAAAGGAGAAGATTGAATGTAAAATATTATGTTTAAATAACAATAATAATGTTGTATATATTCTAAATATTCAGTAAATACATCATAATAACCATCCTTTTTGGGCGGTGATGAAATAAACCATCTCCTTATAGATGTTGTTTTCTTAAAGTACACATGAGTGATGTTTTCATTTCTAATATTATGGGGAAGGGGATGGTAAAGGGTTAAGAATTCAACATAATAAAAATTCAGAATATGGATGACACTGATTATTTCATATCAGAATTTTTTTGGTAGAATTAATTTTTTTTAGAATAATAAATAAAATGAATGAACTAAATATGTGTTGAATCTCTTTTTTGGATATACTACATTAGATTTACACTAAACCATTGTTAAGATGGTACATGGGGAACAAAAGTGATAAATAATGTTGATAAATAATATAGGAATTTATTATTTTATATCATGGATTATCTCAATGTGTTATGATTTGGGAGTATGTGAGAAGTACTGGTTAACAATCATAAGTGTCGTTGGTAGAAAACATGTTAATACATGAAAAAATAATTTATAATATATTTATATATCAATAAAATGGATTCAAGGTTCTCAATATTAAAATATAAGAATGGTAATGCAAAAATATAATTATACTATCTGTTTTAAATAGTTTTTTTGTTCCATTTTAGTCATCAACTTTTTTGCCCCCGCATTAACCCAATTTAACCATAACTAGAGACATAGTTTTTTTAAAAAATTTATGGATTTTGAAAGCAATTTAATAAAATAAAAGTGAAACACACATGATCCATTAATTAAATGACCTATTATTTTCTTTCTAATTGATTCAATATATGATTTTTAACATTTTATAATTATATGAAAAAAATTTAAAACATTAAATACAATTTATGGTCACTTTCAAGACAATTAATATATATTAAAATTAAATACATTCTAATTAAATTTTAATAAGAATATAATATCATTTTATATCACATATATATCAAATAAATCTATAAAATTCATTATATTCTATAAATAATCCAAAATATAGAAATTTTAATGGATTTAATATCCTTATTTTGATTTTTGTACTGTTTTTACATGCACTATGTCGCCATTTAGTGAGTGTTAAAGGTCATTATATTTAATAAAAAAAATTAAAAATAATATATTAAAAAAATTATTGTTATTATTATAAATAACCATATTTAATAGTTCATTTATTATTTGTATATATATTTATACATATTTCTAATATTAAAAGAAAGAGAGTGAAATTTTGTAAATTATCATAAATTACAATTATCCAATGGTCATAATCATTTTTACATTAAAAAAATCATAAAATTAATAATATAAGGTAGTACATGTATTAATAATTTATCCAATAAGATTTAAAGATAAATTTTTTTCCAAATCCCCAAACATTCTTCTTAATGAACTGGATTTTTTCTTTACTGTGGTAATAAATTTTTATCACGGTTATTATTCATAATGAAAAAATGAAATAGAACACATTAATAAATTTTACCCCATGATACGAATTATGGAATCAATTTTTAGAAATTAAATTTTCAGAAATGGGGAAAATTATTTTCATATATGAGCTCTAAATTTAATAAAAAAATATTATTAGATAATTGAATTATTATTCGTATAAAAGAAATTATATTAAAATAAAAAACATTATTTATTCTTATGAAAATATTTAAATAATTTTTAATTTATTAGATTTTAAAATAATTTAAATAAAAATAAATAATAATATGATACTTTTATAAAAATTATTGAATGAGATTAAATGGTGGTTATGAAAAAGTCAACATATTTCACTATTCACTCAGAAGTAAATATTTTTCAGAAAAATAATAAAAATAACTCTAAGATAATTTTTTCATCATTATATCATACATGATTTCTATCATTGAAATTAAAAATTCAAAAAAATTTATAATATAAATATAATATATTTTCACAAAATTAAATAAATATGTTATTGAGGGGAAATGAATATTTAAAATTTAAAATGACTTTATTTTCAGTTATTGAATAATAAACACAATTAAATTAATGTTTACATATTCTTTGGATTTATAATGTACTCATTACAACATATTAAATTATCAATAGTGATTATTTGATTTCTATTTATATATGAATACTTTTTTTATATAAAAAAATATTTTATAAAAACATATATTATTCATAAAAAATTATCATTATTTCTAACAAATTGATTATAAATTTATTTTTGGTAATTAATTTTATTAACCAAAAAGTTTATACACATATTTCATAATTTAGTTATTTCTACTTGAATCCGATAATCTAATGGATAGGCAATATATTTCATATTAATATAATAATATTTTATAGTATACCACAGTATGCATAAGCATAGTGTTGCATATAAAACCGTATATGGAAACAACTATTTAAAGAAAGAAAATTCTAAAATCATGGCCAGTTATAGGAAGGATCATTATACATGTGAATAGATTTGAAATTCTATAATGATATAAAGTTTAATATCATGATTCACTGGTATAATGTATCCAATAAAAGAACACAATGTAGTGAATAAAGGGTATGGTTGGTCACGAATCAAACATACATTTGAAAAAATTATTCTAACATGTTTTTATGTCGTTTACACATATATTTTTTGACATTTAACATTTTTTATTACCGATGTAACTACATTTTACTAATCTAATTTACTTTTAATGTCTAAAAATTAAATATGACTTATTAATAAAAGTAAATAAATATTGTCTAATAAAATTTCCATGTATAAGAACATTTAATTTTAACATTAAAACATGTAACAGTAAAAACCCCATTTTTAGAGATTTTGTATTTTTATTCTTAAAATATCTGATTAATATCTAATTATAAATGATTTTGATTTTAATTAAAATAATTGGTTATTTATTAACAAATTGAATATTTATATGGATTTAAAATAATCATAAAAAATTATTTCACATAGAAAAACAATAATATAAAGGGAAAGACTGAAGGTATTTTTCATTATAAAAATATTAATTAAATACATTTTTTACAATGAATAAATTCTAATACATTTTAATCTATACATTTGAATATAATCAAAATGATATGGTTTTTAGGGAAAAAATTAGTTTTCACAATTTACATAAAAATTAATTATTTTATAAAAATACTAAAAACTAATCCTAAGATAATATTTTATTTGAAAATCATTAAATTATGGTACTATTTTCCAAATTCAAATTTATTAATTTTTTTGTTAAATTTTTAAATAAAAATATACAAATATAACAAAAACTATTTTCATAAGAAAATAGAATTTTAAAAAAGTAGAATTAATCATTTTTATTTCATATCAAATATTATATAAATTGGTTTTTATATATTATAAATATATAAATATCCATTATCCATAATATACTAGGTTTCCCAATATAATGAAAAAAAATCTAATTTTTAGAAAAATATGTATTTTGGCTTAAAATGATCATATTAGTTATTTAGTAATGGAAAATGAATTTATTCCCATAATTATTATTAAAATATTAATTTAATTTATTATATGTAAATATAGTAATTTAGTTACCCATTTTTCTACCCACCAATTAATAAGATATTTTTTGATGGTTTTATATTTTATTTGGTTTCATTTTTGTCTCTGTGTTGCGTAAGAAGAATATTATTCATCATTTAATTTAATTTGTGTCAAATTGTATATTTAAATTCAGAGATTTTAAAGTGTGAATAATTTTATTATAAATCAATGTGATGGTTGTATTTCAAGAACATTCATTTATTGGGGGGAATAATTTTTTTATAAGATTGGATTATATCCCATAGATGTGGAGGACATTGGATTTACAGAACCCTAAGGGTTATGCTATTACCATTTAATACCCATCGTCATGAAAAATATTAGAACCACCTTCCAATTTATTGTCCACCATATTTTTATGTCATTTTAGAGAAGACTATAGAATTATACTTGAATGATATAGTTGGAAAATCTTAATAAATACATGATCACATTAGTAATCATGATATGATAATCATAAAATTTAATCTATATTGCAAAGAGATAAAACCAGTGATATGTAATTAAAAAATAACATTGTAAAATTTAATCCAATTCACTGTACACCATCATAAAAATGATGATATACTTGAAAAGATCAAGGTTATACATTATTTTCCTCCACCATTAAACCCTATAGAAATGTAAGGAATCCAAGGGTACCTATCTAGAATCTGGTTCTCTATAACCAATGTAAATGGAAATTGTTTTCCCTCTAGGGTGATGATGAAGTTATGGTCACATATCATTCCAATGATTATTTTCGAAATTTCTATTATTTTACAAAAGGTAATATTACTCCCACTAGGATTGATTCTTCTAGTGCAATTGAATCATTCAAACCCATATTTACCAACCTTGCCAAAATATCATGATCTAAAACTATTCAAGAGAATGACCTATGAATAACATAATTTTATATCAAAACATGATAATTCTACCTAATAGGACCTATTATTTTGATACCAGATAAAATTCATTAACATTTACTTCATATAGATTGTATTGAGATACTATTTCTAGTAACTTGAGGTATTCCTAATTTTTTTAAATGTCTGGGGATGAAGCCTCATTTTGTAATTAAATCAAATAACTCTTTATTTTTTATGGGTAATGGGAAACCTGTTACATTTATTGATGGTCCAAGGCCATGTGGCCTAAATACATGGCTTGAAAGAAATTTTTTTCCCAAAGGGCCCTTTGGTGGATAGTACACATACAATACCAATGCTACTACAACAACTTCTATAGTACCACCACCTTTATAGTTCCGAGTAAAGTATCACCACCACTATAGTTCCACTGATACTTTAGTACCTCTACTATTACAGTACTGCTACAGTTTTCTATAGTCCCTGCTTCAGTACCGCTATACTACTCATGCATTCTTCCCCTCCCTGAATTTGATCCTCAGTCTTTTGGATGACAAGCAGGTGCCTCACCCACATGGGTATAGGCACGTTTTCACAACGAGGTATACCTAGTATATAATGTTTATCAATTAAAATATATCATTATATTTATAATTCTAAATAGGAGACTAACGTGATGTGTGATCATTATACTTCAATTTGACAACCAATATTTATCTAAAAATGACATTAAAGGAAAAAACATTACCAATTTTCATCATGAAAATACATTTCCAATAGAAGTAAAAAATAAAAATAGAGTTTCAAAAATAATAATCCTTCTCTATTAGTGAAACATCATTAAAAAGAGAGGTATAGTTTATAACGAATCTATCATTCTACCATGTTTGGGGTAGAGAATATGATTCTTGAAATGGTTAGATTAAGAATTCTAATCATCTATCCATAAATTATTAATAGAATATACTCTATCATTCGGTTATATAGATATCCCTACAATGTTCTAGAATATCATTCCCTTATTACATTTGTGGAACATGGCTATAAAAAAGTGGTTACCCAATTTAACATTAAATTTGATATAATGTTGATGATCATGAAAATCAATAATGATTACTTAATCATGAATAAATATTTGACTCCCTTGCCATTTTATTATTGAAGTATAATGGTCAAATTATTATTTGACCTAATATTCTCTCATTTCCCATATTTTTATAATTCTTAAGATGATGAATTGGACAATGCAACTGAAGTACTAGTGGATTCAAAATAGGATGAAAAGGTCATTAACCCCATAAATCACATAGTGATTTCACCTTATCAATAATGTTATCAAATTATACAAGGAATGTAATTCCATTATAGGTCATGGTTAGAAATTACCCAAACTTAATGATATCATAATGAGTTGGATTTTTCCTGTAGTTGTGTACCATTAAAATAAGATTCTTCAAACGGATCAGCTGACAAATGAAGAGATCAAATAGAGGGAAGTGAATTTAATAATTTATGATATAATAAATTCCTAAAATATCCTTGATGAATGTGTTTTTTATGGATTCATACATGAATAAATTGATGGAGGATAAAACCAGTTAGATATTCAATATATTCATGTCAGTGTTTTCAGTTTGAACTGGACAAGATCCAAATACATCCATAAAATTAACTGAATTGGATAATTTTGGCCATTGATGATGGTTGAATACATGGAATTCACATGGAAATGTCACACATGTCAAATCGGTACAATCATTATTCATCAACCCCTAGTATTATTTTACACTACCAAATAATCTTTTCCTTTTCTATTATTGGGTATAAATTTCGTGGACATATTTACTTTTGACACATTATGGTCCTTAATGAAAATTGATACTATCATATATTTCATCTCCCCCTATGTGGACTTCGGGAAGTGGAATACATTATACATATTTCCAATAATTGGCACCTTGTAATGTTTATACTCATAAAAACTGAATCCCAACCTCTTTATAAGTCATGTGGTTGGTGTTAGTGTTAGGGATCCATCAGATGAGAATGTGTATGATAATGTATTTATTTTTTATTTATATTTTTGAGACACAATGTCATACTCATATATTTTATTGGATTGAAGCTAGTTCATAAACTATTCACATTTTATTAGTCCCATTATAAACACAATTCCTCATAACATAATCCACATCTTGGGAGATGTTCTCACCCCTTATTCCATCCTCGTAAATGGTTGTTAGCTACATGATATTATATTGGTAGCTAACATTACGTTTGAGGTTCTATTTGGAGTTTAGTTCTATCAAGAGAGCCCTACAAGTATGACATGATATATAATAGGATTGAAAAAACCACAATGATATGTGAAGAATTCATTAGAATATTTTTCACTCCAGACTATAGTAAAAGGTAATTAATGAAAAAATAATGTATTTCTATATTTGTGTGTTTTATGAAATCCCAATATACTATATTCATGAAAAAAAATATGATATGGGAATGTATTGATGATTCATTGGAATCTTATTAACATGATCTAACATGAAAAATGTGTTATATTTAATTTTAACTAATCCTTTTATTCAAATCATATCATCAATTTGTGTGGTTTTTACCCCAATAAGAAATATATTAAAATATTTACCTATTTCATGTATTATAATTTCAATAAGTTTGATACATGGTGAAATGAAATGAAAAAATATCTATGCCAATTTATTATAGCGAGTTCATGATACCCAATTCACGAATCCATGTTGTACATACACAAAATTGACCAATGAGGACCACATGTCTGGTCATATATGGTCTATTCAATTTCAAATATAATATAAAGCAATAAATATATTCCATGTTCCTTATTCCGTGCCCCCAAAAATTATCACATGCACCTAGTAATGAAATAAAAGTCTCCTAAAATGGATATTGAGAAATTTAATCTAGGCCTATGAGAAAATGATGATATATTTTCTGTAGAAATTTCCCAATTTTTTGATATTTATTGATGATAGGGTACCATATTGTTTAAGGATATAATTTAGTCCCATATCATACAACATAGATTAAAAAATGTACATGTAGTGCATACATAAAAATCATGATATCCCCGAGGACATATAACTATAAATTAATCGTAGTTCATGACCAAGTCAAATTCGTCTCATAATTTGGTCCTCTTCATATTGATCATATTGAATTTTTAAAGTTTAATACATTAGGACATCAATATTATAAAAATAATCTCCCAATTCATTGAGAAGATATTTTCCGAAGATATAGATGTTTAATGAGAACTATTCATCACATTCCCACTTCGATACCGTGATGACGAATAATTTTATTCATGACAATCAAAATCTATTCCCCATAATGAATCACACCAGGTCATACATAAATCCTAGCATGTGAACACATCATGTACCTTGTTTAAAAGAGTTTTCCTATCTGAATAGAAACTAATTATTTAAAGTATTCCTAAACATGACTTTTTTATAATGACCCTTATAAATCAATTTTTAGTATAAATTATGATGATAATCAATTTAACGATCTGAGTGAAATTGTAATAAATTAGTGCTTTCTAATATCATATTATGATATTTATAAATCCAATCTATGGGAAATTCCTGTAATGTTGGGATTTTTTATATTAAATTAATAATATCATTGAAAGAACATTTTCATGATTCAATAACCAATAAATAGGAAATTACCCCTTTTAAATAATTTTTCAGAAGAATCTAGATTACCCAATCAATATTCCCTATATATCCCCATGTGGAAACACCTTGTGTTCCACTAATGGAACATGTGTTGCATTGATAATTGATCCATCTAATAACACATTCACATAGGTCAATAATTTCATAAATGATTTGTGTTATTTTATGTTTTCAAGGAGTTTGTTTAGGTGTTGTTGGGATCATTGGGATGTATGATTCATGAACTATATTATGTCACATCATGATTAGGGACTTCGTATCATCACCATGGTTTCCCAATATATGAAGTTATATATTATTAGACTATAATCTAGGAGAATGTGAATTATAAAATCACATTGTGGGAAACAAAATCCTTTACACAAAAATATATGTGTTGCCTTATGACATTACATGGGATGGAAAATATTTTTTTGTAAATTCATATTTTTCCAAGTCCTTAGATACCATATTTATTGTGTTGTATTCATGATTTCATTTATTAAATATAAATGGATTTTTAGTTAATCTTACCTCTATTGAGCTTCAATTTTGGGCTCCTATGATATTGATATAAAGCATATCTTAAAAAACACATCTTTATCCTTTATACGACCCCTCCAATTCTCACCATATCTCATAATACATATATTTTTATTTCTATTTGAAAACATAATCAACATTATAGAATGTTTTTTGTTTTAGGATAGGTCTAACCAATACATTTTGATACAATAGGATGTGTAGGGACACTTGAGTTCATTGGATTGGTGTTCACTATTAAAGGAAGTATATTGTATATTTATTCCACATAGAATGTGGTAGGTTTTTTTTCAATTTCATTACATTGAATTTTGTTGAATTTATATTTCTTTCTAATGATTATTTATCCAAACTAAACTGATTGGTGTTAGAAATAGATTATTTTATGTATGTTATAATTTGACCCCTCACAAGTAATAATTGATGATATAAATAAATATATTATTTAGAAGTGGTTATTAAGTGTTAATTTATTTAAATAATACATATAAGGAATTTTTTAAATGAAATGAGATGCTTAATGTTGTATTACATCATTTGGGTCATAAATTGGGTGAAAATATTATTTTTCATATAATTTAATGAAATGGATAAAAGTGGTATGTTATATCAAATGGTTTTGAATGAAATATAAGTTATGAATTATCTTTTTTAATATGTGGATTTTAATGGATGGTTTTAAATAAATAATTAAGTTTTTATTTCACATTATGGAAAATAACATGGAACTTTCGGCCCATTTTCATAGAGGAATTTTTGGGATTTTATAAATGAGAAGTTTTGTGATTTGTGTGTGTGAGTGTAAGATGTGATCCTTCTTTTTTTATGCTTGATATAGTTTGTGGCCCCATGAGGGATGTCTTAAATCATTTTAATTTTATGTGATTATTACACATTAATTTCGAAATGGGATGTTTCATTTACGGGTGATGGCAGTTGGATGATATTCATTTATATGATTTATTATTTATATGGATATGGTTTGTTTTTTTCTCACATATATCACATTGATTTCATGGTAAACCAAGGTAGTTAGTTAAATATTAGTGTTTATGTTTCACAAGTATAGTATGAAATAACTGGATAATCCTAGAGGATTGTATCACCACTAATGGATTTATTTTTTATAAGATAAGAACTAATGAAGAAGTTGAATATAAATTATGTGTTTTACTATGGGCTCTGAGAGAGATCTATCTAATGATCATGGACTAGAAATAATATAGATAGAGCCTTTTTAGTTTTCCATTATTCCTAGCTGTTGTCGGTGATGTATTATATGTTTTCAGTATCATTTATAATTGATTCTACTATTAAAAATCGATTGTAAACATCTAATATATGGTTTTGAAAAATATTTCACTATAACATATGAATTACATGGTGAATTATTTATTTTTATTTTATTTTTAGGTTTCAAAATATTGTTAAACTCTTTTCTAAAGAAATGAAATCATTATCTTCATGTGTGGGATTTTATGAAATGCCATATACATGATAATTTATTTATATTATCTTTAAAATAATAATATTTATATTATTAGTGATCTAGATTGGGAAATTTTATATACTTTTTGGTAAACATGTTTTATTTAAATATGGTTAGCTGTTTTCATGATATGGAATATTTTTTCACTTATTTTATAATATAATTACATTTGAAAACCATGTTTTGTAACTATAGTTCAAACTCATATTAATTATATTTCATTTGATATGAATTTAACAAACTATATGGTGGAATCGTAATGGGAAAATTGTTTCTCACACATAGTATACATTATAATGTTTTTTGTGTATGTTTTAAAGTTTTATTCTAAGTTGATAGTTTATTTTCATCCCTAATTGGTACTATTTTAGCTCTAATAATTTATTTCATTGGATGTGGAGAGTAAATGGTGTATAACATGGTAAAATATTATTATTGTTAATTCTTTCTTTTGTTTAAATTTTTATATTTTTTGTATCCTGCTTATACTGAAAAATTTTACAATATATATATATTTTATATTAAATTTTGATCATTACTAAATTATCAACATATATAATGGTTCCATTTATGAGTAATCTAAATTATAATTAATTTTTTATTTCTCTTATTGGTTGATTAATTTATGTTGAGACAAATTATTTTGTCCAAGGGTATTGGATATAAATATGGTTCATGGTAGTTCCTTTAGAAGAAACCATTATATAATTATAAGTTTTAATAAGATCATATAATTCTAGTTTTATTATTTCATATTCACAAAAATTATTTTTAATTATATGGATATTGAAGATTCTCTTAGGGCCATGTGAATGGATGTGTTCGGTGATAACTTGGGTAAAACCGCTCTATTTTATTGCAAAACAGTATCAAATCTTTGGACTTCAAATGGGTTCTGTAGTATTAATGATCCTTATTTTAATTTTTGTGCTTCAATGTAGTATTTATATTTTCATTGTCATTTGAACGCTAGAGGTAGTTCCTGATTAGGTACATGGTCACCCCCATTCATACCATGTGTAGTAAATATATGGATTCCATTATGATTAATCCTAATTGATATCAGTTTTAGATGATTTTTTATAACACTTATAGGTCATTTATCAGTAGTTATTATAATTTATTATGTTTTATTTATGTAAATTTGAAGGAAACCCAATGCGGAATGGTTATATTTCATGGTATTTAAATTTATATGGTTCATGGGAACATTTTTCATGGATTAACACTATGGTTTGAACATGGTTTTTCCATGAATTAACAAAACCCATAGGCATATCATTCTTAATTTGGATTACCCATAAGATTATTATTTGATTCCATTTGGATTATGGATGGTTTATTAAAGTTTTCATAATTTATTTGAGGTAAATTAAATATATTTGTTGGATGTTTTGATGAAATTTAGAATAATAATTTAAATGTTTCTTTTGACAGAGGAATTTTATCAAAATAAATTTACATTAAAATGTGTTTCGGTGGTTCATGTTGAAGTATTTTTTGACTTATATGATATTTTTATACTTTTAAAATCGAAAAATTTTATATTTTGTTTTAAAAATGATGTTATTATTATAGATTTTTGTGTTATGATATGGTTGTATATGATTTTTTAGGTTTCATTCAATTTGAAAATCATATTTTATTAAATTGTTTTGTACATAATTGGATTTTTCTTTTTGTTTATAAAATGATAAAAAATATTTAGGTATGATTTCTGGTAGAAAATAAATTTATTTAGGAATTAAAGAGTAATAATTATGAATAAAATAAATTTTGGATGAAACACATGTTGTTTTTGATTAAATGGAGAAAATAGTTTTTTTAAAATATATTACAAATTTTCGTGATGGTATACTATATATTAATAAATTTCTACCCTAGAAATGTTTTTAGGTTATTTTATTATTGTTATAGTAATACTATATATTTTTATTTTGAAAATATTTTCATTTTTATGTTTATTTTGAAAAATAAATTCTTTGTTAAAAGACTAATTTTTAAAAAAAATAATGTATATTTAAATATAAATTGACTTTCATTCCAAATAATTAGCATAAATTATTCTAGAGTTTAAAATTGAGGTATAATTAAAGGATATGATTTCTCTGTTATGAAATGTGATGTTTTAATGGATGATTTATATTCATGTGGTTTTAAAAGTATAAAATGATTTTTAATTCATCGTGAATTATTGATAGTTTTAGAAACTAGAATCATATAGGTTTTTTAATGTTATTATGTTTCTCGTATTGTCTCGTAGTGTGTGATGGGAGTCATTGATTTTATTTCTGATTGAATAATATATCTATTTCAAGTTACATGATATTTAGGTGATAGATCATGGAAATGTACCAATGGAAGTTGAAATCCAGTGTGTAGGTGTGATCCATAATGTCATTTGTTTATCATTTTATTCCTACATATAAGAAAACCCAAAATGGCCTAGTGGAACCATAATCATTGATACCCTTGAATCCCAAAAAATTCTATTTTTGTTACCTATTACTTTATCAGGGGAATATGTTTTGGACACATAGGGAATCTAAATTTTTTACATAAAATTATTATTATAAGATGGGTCAGCTGTAATTGGGGTTTTGAATATTGTCTATTTGGGATTTATGCCAGATTGATATAGAACTGGATGGTATTTTGGGACATTTGTGGTATCTATTTGTAATTTTGTGTACTATTTTTTAGATACTATGTTTCTCTATGTATGTATCTATTTTAATTTCTATTAAAATCTCTTTGATTTGGGTTTTCTTTTAAAAAAAAAATTTCGAGCCTCAATACTAGATGGGTTTAGTGTTTTTGGGGTTTAGAAAGAATTAGTTGTGAGTTCTAGTTGCAAAATATATTTACATCATGAACACAATTCATGATGTAATTTTTTTTAGAAAACCATGAGAATATAAATAATGGATTAAATAAATTTACACCATATAAATTCTACATATTATATAATTTTTACACATCTAATAAATTCTACACAATCGTAAAATTTAACATACCCCATAAAAGTTATCCACCCATTGAACATCCGAGATATATTAATCTATCCATGAAAATATTAAACAATGTGAAAAGGCCATTTAATTATTTTTAACACTAGATATCAGATATTGGGAAAATAAAATGTGATCGACACTTAAATGACATAAATATTACAAACATCATGAGAAATCAAGCCCATCCCAGTTTAAAACCCATATACATTGGATTTTGGCTAAAACGAACAACCATATTCACATAAAAACATCTAGAGTTGATATATGGGTTTCCAATTTTTCCCAGAAGTGATCCCATAATCGATCTGGGATATCTGGATATAAATGACTAATGTACACCTTATTTTTCACCATAGTCTTTTCGATCCATTATTGTTGGAATTTCTAGTTCTCATTTAATTAATGGAATAAGTGGATCACTACCATGTAATTGAGTATTTATAACCATATACCCCATTTTTTAGGTTCATTATCTAAATGTTATTCCATGGGTATGACTTAATTATCACTAGTATGTAAAATATGTTTGATCACACTAGCACACGATGTGCATGATCAAATAAATTTGATATTCCCAATTTAATTATACTTGTTTATATTAGGAAATCCATATCATCTTGTTGGTTCCATAGGCATTCTGACTCAGACCTATCACCAATTGATTTGTGTCACAACCTGGAATTTTATTAAGACTTAGTCAGTAGCCCATTAGAGAACTGTAATATATTAGAGATTTTTATTAATGGAGACCTAATATATTTAAATAAAATAAATTGTATTTTGTGTGATCTATTAAAGTAATTTCACCATTGTACAATTGGGTTACTGATATGTTAATGACCTTAGATTAAAATGATAAATCAAGTAGGATTGATATAATTATGGTGATAATTGGTATCATGAATTAATAGACCAAACTTGGATTGAAAAATGATTATTTTATAAATTCATCACTATGTTTTTTGATTATATATGGTGTATATGTTTTTGGCCTTTTGATCTCTTTCCTAGATTTTGAGATTATGTGACACTGGTGTGATTTATTAGAGAGGGTGGTTTTGTTTATGGCCTATTGATTTTGTCGGGACAGAGTCATGATTTATCTGAATCCTATGTGGATGATGTATGTTTTTTGAATACCTCTTGAATGGGATCGTAGGTTGTTGATTCCTGAGGATATAATATTTGATTTTATCATATGTCTGAGGAACAGATGCACAGTCACTAGATTACTAATGTTCTGGTTATAGATACTCTAGGATGAGATTTTGGATATCCTATAGGGAAATTCCATATGTGAAATTGTTGTCTATTTCATTCAACCACGACTTTAAAATCATCCACTGAAAGGTTGATCCATCTTAATGTAGAATTATCTTTACCTGAGCAGAAATATCCAACAGGGTCTTGAATAAGATTTTTGGTTAGCCTTGGGTTTCTCAAAGGAATAAGAGCATCATCATGTTTATTTAATGGTCATTAATAATTTAAAAAATTAATTCTCTTTTATTCTATTTATTACATAAATTTTTATTCTAAGAATATGTGTTTTTTGAATAGTTTTATCGACATATGGAACAATAATCAAACTATATATTGGAACCCATTTTCTCCCCAAATAGACTTCATAGATGCAAGTTTGCAAAATGATAAGGGACTGTATTGTTGGTTTTAGACTTGCTTAATGGGTCAGAGAATTGATACAGGACTACCATGGGGGTTGGGATTAGGGTTTAGGATTATTATTTGAATTTTCATAGTTGTTTATTTTTAGTAATTCTGTACTGTAATATAGTAATATTCATCTTAACATTAGATTATACTTATATTATATATATTTTTTATGATTATCCCTTCTTAGAATTGGATTCCTATTTTTTTAATTCAATTGGTTCTATTATTTGTTTTTCTACACTATAGACTTCTTCTACTACTCAAACTCATTTAAAGAGTGTATTATTTTCCCAATATGTTCTTTAGATCCTTATATCTATTCAGAAGCCATTTTCATACAAGTATGCATATGGGACATAACATTACAGAGAATATTAATCACATGAGGAAGCATTGAGTTGGGGAGGTTAGAATGTGCTGTCAGGGTCATGCTTCTTTTCAATGGTTTTAATATTTTGTAATTTTAAAAAGGTGTATTTGATATGTCTGGACATGGTAATGAGCTTGTTCATGGTATTAGATTACCCATTTTATATTGAAACCATAGGTACCCTTGGATGGTATTATTATTGATGATGTTCTCTTGTAAGGATTTGATTTTTTTTCACCTTCAAAGATGCACATGTCAACTGATGTATTTTCATTGATATTTATACTTGTGGCGTGGTATGGTGTGAGATGAGTATGCAAGAGTCAAGATGAGAAGATAGGGATATATATATATACATGGACATTCCATGATAGGGTCATATTTTTTTTCATGTAATATATTTTCCTATATGAACATTGAAATGATAGAACTATTATATGTGATGAAAATGAAATTAAGTGAATTATTTTGTTACAAAAATTCACTTGTTAATATGTGTATACAGATACCATGATGCAGTGATTCTCTATTATGTCCCCTTTTGATGCCGAAAATGATTCTATTTAGTTTTATAAGGAGTGAATTTAGCTAGTTGAGAAAATTCCTCGTCAATAATTTCTAAATAAGAATGAGGTTAGTGGAAATCATCATGCACCTAACACATCTGATTTGGTGATTAATAAAACCTATAAGAATGATAAAGTTGTTCATCATCTCAAGTTATTCCATATTTTCATGTGATCCCTAAAGAGAGAGAATATTCACACATTACCTGTGATATCTGAGCTAAGGATAGAGTTGTAACAATAGAATCTTCATACGTTCTCTATAGAGGGAAGACCCTAAGAAGTTTTTTTCTTGATTGAGTTAGAAAAGAAGATAATTAAGAACCTTGAGATTCTGATATATAGGATTATTGAGCCTGCTACATATATTATTCATAGACCTAACAAGAATTGGTGGGACAATATATATAGAGTTTTTTAAATCTAGAGGAGTTATTATTGAATGGCTTTGAGGATATTTTTTGTGTTACTTATATCATAAGATGACTAGAGATAAGAATGGTCAAGAGTGAATGAAATTAAAATTTCACCGAACTATAGTGCTTTAATCCCTCCTCAGCAACTGATGATATTTATACGGTGATACATTTTCTTAGTAGGATTCTCAATGTGATTAGGTCATTGGTGTACATCTTTCACATGAAAAGCCTTGTGAATATGATAAATTATTCTCTCATCATGAAAGGTAATATGAGACTGTATATTATTTTTAGATATATAGTTTCACCAGGTATATCCAGTTATTCTTCTTCTGATGGAAAAAAGCACCACTTTGTCAATTTTCTCCAGGGTAATATCAGGAAGATCATTAAAGGGTGTGAAATTCCTCCTAAAAACACAGTTCATTATATTGGATTCATTATAGTATGATGGTTCATAATAACCCCCATTGTCTTCACAACACATACAGTTCCATTTCAATGTTCGGTTGGGTCATCTTCATATTTTTTATGTGACATTCCTATAGCATAGTAGTGGAAGGGGGCCATGACGGAGCATTGAGTCTGGGATGGGCTCAAGTACTACTCACTATATTGGTAGCTAGAGTTCTTATGAATGATTAGGATGATGTTTGTGATGTGGTTCAAAATTTTAAGAGTAGAAACACCACTCAGAGGAAAAAACATAGGGGGTCATAATTTATCCTATTAAATTGGGGGGATCCTAGTAAATTTGATAAAATTTTCTACAAAAAGATTGAATATATGACCTTCTACTACAATATATATGATTATTGTATCATCTACCTTATTTTATATTATGTTCAATATAAGAGAATAAAATTACATTATATATGATATTTTTAAAATTTGAATCAGTTTATCTATTGAGATAATATATGGGGTCATGACCATTAAATCACTATTGGTATTGTGGTTAGGGGTATCATATGATTCCATGTTCATTCTCTATAAATTGGGGGTTACCATTTCTTTTGGGAACCATTTGTATTATAAACAAAATGACTTGATTTGATTCTTTATATGTATTTTCTAGTTCTTTCCCAGGATCATATCAATTATTATAAGAGGATTAGGACCTTTATACTTATATATGGGGGAATCTAAACTCACTAGGGTGAGTGGGATATCCAGGATATACATGTAGAAATATTTTAGTGTATATTAGATTATCTCATGGATTAGATAACAAGATTTATCTTGATGATGGGGGAATAAATATGGATATTATTGGCACTAGTGTTAGACATTTTTCAGGGTGTTTTCCTTAAAAAATCAATATTTCCATCCAAGAATGAAAATTATAACATGATCGAGTTGGTGAGAGAAGATAATTTTGTTTTAATCATGCTTTGTAAGATTGAACCAAAAGGAATTCATGAGTTGAATGATCATATGAATGATGTGTAAGCCATGGGTAATGTATGCTCATGTATTTATCCAAGGGATTCTCATGTACATTTCTTATGAAAGATGATGGGACATCTTGCTTATGATTGGATTAACATAGAATGAACCATAAGCTGGTCAAGAAAAAGAATCCCCAATTGAAAATTAATGATCTATTTGATCATCTAAAAGGTTCTAGAAATTTTTTCATGATAATATTCAGGTCATTGATCCACATGTTGATAGTGATACCATCATACAAACCACAAATATATTTTATTATAATTTATAACTAAAATGAGTTTTAAATGATGTAATTTGTTATGAGGAATGCACTCAAAAGGTTTTGGGCCTTTTATGAATCATATATTTCATCATTTCTTTTATTAATTGGTTTTAGTTATTTTAGAAAACGTATTGTTATAATTTTAACAAGTATATTATTATTACAAAAATAATCACATCATCTTCATTTCATTTTTGTGGAATCATCATTACGCCATGTAATCCAACTGTATTTTCCAGAATGGTAAAATTCACTTATTGGGTCATTTCATCTCAGAGGATGGCACATTAGTGGACACAAAGAATGTTGAAAATGTGGTTTCAAGAGTGTGACCCAAAAATTTCATTAAGATTTTGATTTTTATATCTTTAAAAAATAAACACAAGATTTTATCCAGTACATCTTTCATATATCATCGTTGATGCTCAGGCTTAACAATAAAGGGTTAATGGTTTTTTAGTTAACTGGTTCTGACACATCTTTTAATGAGTTGAAGAGAAATATGACACTAATATTGATCCTCACCAAATCTAATCTCGGTAATGGTTACAATATATATTGTAATGCATCCATATATTGGCATAGATCAATTAAAAAGTATGAGGATCGAGTTGTTTTTTTGTCTCAAAAAATTATTCACTGTATGTTGGGAACTATCCTTCTCATGATCTATATATTTGTATTATGACACATGATCTGGGATGCTCGAGAAACTGTATTTTACCTGAATGTATGGTGTTTAAAAAGGAATGTAGAACCACCTCCCCTAAATTCTGTTAAATAATTTCTTAATTAACATAGGATTGAATGATAAATGAAACATTTTTTATATGATTATAATGATAATAGGGAACCAATATTAATGATATGTAATTTCCTAGAAAAATAATAATTTTATTAATTGATAGTTGTGTCTTCTGATAACATGTAAGGATTATGTGTTTTATTCCTTATGATTGCTTTCATAGATTTTGTTTTTATTTGACACTAATGTGATCTTTTCCCGAGGAAGGGGTGTTTTATGGAATGACTATTTTTTCTAGATATGAATAATATAATATGTTAACACATGAGGTATGATGTGTGTTTTTATATTGTATGAGGGCTATGAACATATGTACTTGATTTTTTAGGGTATAATATATGATTATATAGGACTATTGAGGACTAGATGCATAATAACTAGATGCCTAAGGGAGAGACTTTGGACAAGATGTGGGAAGCTCCCATTTGTGAATTTTATGTGTATGTGATTCATCCTCATTAGAACAATATGTAACTGATTGGTTGATTTATCCAAATTAAGGATGATCCCTCCCTGGAAGAATATTTCCTGTAGGGCACCAATGAATGTTTTGTGGTCACATAGGTTTCATCTAAGTACTTGAGGTTAAACATGTTTATTTCATAGATAATATTAATTTGTTAAATAAATAACATCTTATTCAATTTACTGGATGCACTATATTTCTAAGTCTAAATATTCTTATACATTATGGTGCCAACGTACTGAGTTGTACTGACACAATGGACAAGACGCCATTTTTTAACCAGAGAGATTTCAAGGATGCATGTTTTAACAAGGGAAATTGAATGTGTTGTTGATTTCTGTCATATTGGATGGGTTTGAAAATAGAGAAAGGACTAAAATGTGGTGAAGGATATGCATTACGGAGTTTTAATTGGATTATTCTTAGTATTTAATTTTTAGTACTTTCAGCGTGTCATTTATTTATATTCCACCAATCATTACATTATTCTATTATTATTTGGATTAATATATTTTTTTCTTCCTTTATTTCATTATAATTTTCTTATTATATTTTTACCATTATTTCTTCAACTTTAAAATTATTTTAAACCATGATTGTAACTTTTTATTTCATTTTATAGTATATAAAATCCATTCTATAGTCCCTACCTACTTTTTGGTAGCCTTTAGAATAAAATGATGTTCACTTAATATCACAATGAAATCTGACTCAGTTACATGGGGGAACAATAATTCACGACGTTACGGATATCATTTATGTGAATGATTCATTATTTAGTAATGTATTTTTTTATTATTTAGAAGTATTTTTTTTTCTATGTGTCAAGTTGATAATGAAATACTATTGGTTGATCATAGGAAAATCATGGGATGATATTTGAATTTACAAGGATAGGTTATTCATTGGTTGAGGGTTTTCCATGGATGATATTTCAACTTGATTTTGATGGACATTCCATGGATATTATTTCTTCGATTGTGGGTTTAATTTACCCTATTAATTTTTTGGGTGGGAAAATAATATTAATATTTCTATGGATATTTAAGGATTGTTGCATTTATGATTTGGGGGTTTCATACATTTCAATCTAAATATTTTACTCATTAATTAAGACCACATTGTTCGTTTGTTATAAATTCCCAATAAATGTTCTTCACCAAATTTGTATTCATGAATAATAACTAAAATAATAATGAAATTTTGTTTCAACATTAATTCAAAATGTTATAAAAAATAAATTCAAATAATTTTTAGGATTTGGTAATGTATAAATTTTAGTGAGTAATGAAAAACAAAGACAGCTATTATGAAAATAGTTTAAAAGGATAACAATTACACACACAAGTTATTTAAAATAGATAATCACCACCTAATATATTTGTATAGAGTAATTATGACTAATTTTTATTAAAGGATAAGTAATTGGATATGGTTTTCAAATATTTTATTAAGATATAAATTATTTATATGTGAGACTAAATCTATTTATTGAATGGTATAAATTAATATATGGATTTCATAGTCACATATTATTATTAATGAAAAAATATTTCATAGTATGGACGGTGATATTTTTAAGGTGGTATGTTTAATTCCAACTTAATTTCTTACTCCATATTCAGTTATTGAAAAAATGATAAATATCATGTTCTTCTATTAAATGGTTTTTTATTTGAAAGATACAAATTTTGATTGATTTTTTCCCTATCATTAATTTATTCATTGAGATATAATGATTCATCTGGAAATTTCTTCATACAAGACTGATTTATTCAACCATATGATTTTATTTCATGATAGGTTATCTTTTTTTATGAGTATAATTACTTTATATTCCATATATATAACTTTTATGAATATCATGACTAAAAATAAAAAAAAATTATGAATAATTAACATACACATTAATATTAGTTTTCCCCTTATCCAGATTATCTTTCCCCATTTATGTTCTAATTTATCATTAGAATCCTAAATGTATGTTATATAATGTGACCTTTATATCTACCTTCAATTATTTTATAATTAATTATTTTTATACTAAATTTATGAATTCTGGTTTTACAAAAACAAATGAAACCATTAAAAATACATTCCATTATTTAAATATTAAATATTTCATCTTTGACAAAAAATTCTGTTAATTTTATTTATTTATTATCATGGATATATTATTGCTGTTAATTTTTTAAAAGTATATTATTTCAATGTTTTCACTTAACTAATTTTAAAATAACACCTAAAATTTAAATATATATTTTAATTTTATGATGACATTAAAAATGGTTACTCAAATAACTATTAATATATTTATTAATTGTGAAAACCAATTTCTTCCATATTTTTGTTTTTCAATGAATATTTATCTATATTTGTTAATGTTTTTTAAAATAAATAATTATTGAGATAGTTTTATAAAATTTATATATAAATGTTTTCACAAAAAATCATTTATTTTTCTTCATTCCAAATCAATTTTCTTAATGATCCAAAAAATGTATTTGACACCATTGTCATCAACATCTATTAATTCTTATGAAATTCACTTATGATACCCTGGTAACATGAATTTGTAATGTTTTATGATTCCTTGGTGAAAACTAGTGATAATATTAAGGGTTCAAATCTATAGTTACGTATGCATTGGGTAAATAATTAATCTCATGATATTACATGTATGATATAACTGGAGATTTTTCCATGTTAATGTTTCATGAAACCATAGTGAAAAAAATGTGAAATATGAAGGGTAAGACATAATAGTGAGAAAATGAATTGGTTAAACAATTTACCACTATATATGTATTTTTTATGACACCATTATTGTGTATCATGGTTATTATATATGATGCCTTGTCAAAGAAACATGGTGATGTTATTTTATGATACCATGGAGATGAACATTGGTTATATAATTATTAATGTCTCATGATTACGTTTTAGAAACAATGTAATGTTATTAATATTATACATATGATAATTTTTTTAGTCATTTTCATATATTATAGTTATTATGTTTATATTATTATGTTCCCATTATCATGTTATACCTAATTTCATTCCCATTATATAATCTGATTTCATTATTTACCCCTTCATTGGAATATAATCTCACTAATTTAATAAATTTCATTTTCCAAAAGTTATAAATAAAAGTAGTTCATATGATGTTTATGCTTGAGTATATTTTGTGGAGGATTTGTGTGATATGATGAATGATTATTATGAATTATTTTGTTTCTAACATATTTGGGAAATGTTCATTATTTGAAAAAGACAAGAGTTTTTCAAATTAATGTATTTTTAAAATTCTCAAATAACTCTAAAACAAACAGGTGATAGGAATGAGTTTTAATTAAATATATTCCCTATTTTATGTAATATATATTATATCAATTTTTGTAATTATTATTTTTAAATAAATTTTTACATAACATTATAGGTTATTATATTAGTTTGGGTTAGATTAATGGTAGATTAGTTAAGGATGAAAATAATTTCTATGGTATATATAACATAATATGGTATCTATGGAAATATTAAATATTTCATCGATTGAATTAAATGTAATTTAGAAAAAACTATAGGGATATGGATAAGCGAAAAGTCCATATATAAGAAAACATTGCAATGTTTTGTTAAATTGGATATCTTCTGGGCCACATAGAAATTACCTAAATGTATGCATATTGGAATGTTGATGGGGTGGTAACATAGATGAATATAGTGGAAACCCCTCCATAAATGGTTGATTGAGAAATTAATAAATCTTCACTATGTGGAATCAGGATTGTACTTAAGATTGTATACCTATGAAAACACTCTTCGGGTTATGATTAAGTTAATAAGATTCACATTATAATCAATTATAAAAGATTAATTATGTTAGTTTCATGAATATGATAGAAACCAATCTAAAGAAAACTACATTGAAATAATAATAATATAGGATAAATTTAAATCTACTTTAATAGTTTGGAAGAATAACACACCATGGAAAATTATTTATCTGGTAATATATAGCCATTTAATTAGAATATTAATATAGTGGTTAAAATTTTAGGAAATATACATATAAATAAAAATGAATATATTTTTTTTGTAATAATTCATTGAAAAAATTCAATTTGATTGTCTAAATAAAAAATAATCATTTCATGTGTAAAGATGTATTTTCTTAAAAATTTCAATTCCATGCCCTATAAATTTTTTCCTATTATAGCTAAATAATGGTTTCATTATAAAATACTAATAATATATAATTTAAAATAAATGAGCATCCATAAAATAGTTAATATTAGAATATTAATTACGTTATATTATTCATCAAAGATATATATTTCTTAAAACAATATATACTATATATGTGTCTATATAAAAATATACTTTCATCACTTTTAGACATTTTAATGAATAAAATTAATTGAATACATTTAATCAAAATTATCCAGATATTTAATTGGTTAAATTAAATTTTTATCCATCCAATTATTTTACTAAGAAAAATATTAGTTACCATGATAAAATAACATTTATTCAATGAATGAATCATTCCAAATATATTAATTTTTATTAAATTAATATATTTTTTAGAATGACTATAATAATATTTTCAAAAATATATTGGAACAAATTAATACTCAATTAATAGAAAATAAATGCTAAATAATAATATGAAGACTAAATAATTAAAAAACATTTATCTATAAAAATATTTTTCATCCCATTTTAATATATAATTTTAAAGTCAATTTTATCATTTTTTTAAAAATTTAATTACATAAAAAATATTTAAAATTATTATTTTTGTCGTCTAAATTTTTTATGAAGGGTGATAATTTTTTTATTAAAAAAATAATTACTATGGATAAATTTTCTTCAATAATAATAATTGAAAAAATTGGTTGTCTATCATGGATAAAATGTTATTATATCATTTTTTAAGTAGATATTATTGAAGAAATTATTAAATTTTATAGAAATAAATCTATATCTCACTTATATATACTTGCCTAAATAACCTAAATCCTATTTATATACATTAATATCCATTATATGTCATTCTCTTGAAAACCTATATCCTTCATTTTTTACATATAATAAGATATCAATTCCACACATTTCAGGCCACACTCTAGTTATAAATTACTATGAACCAACGAATAATTTAATTATTCTAGAACCCATAAACATTTTTTAAATATTATGCCCATAACAGATATACTCTTATAATTTATTTTTGAAGTATAATTCTAGAGAGCATCAACAACTTCGACATTTTATTACTTACCCATTTATAGTATTTATTTTTCATTTTAATTCACCATCCTTGATACCCATTATAACTATTTTTATAATTTCAAAATGATTGAAAATTGATAAAATTTTATTATATTTATTGTTTTGTAATTATTAATACCCCCCACATTTAATTAAAAAAGAAACTTTTAGTTATAGACATGTGTAGACTATAGATTTTATTAATGAATCATTTTATTATTTTACACCAACTTTTATGAATGGATAGAGAAATAATGTTTTCAAAAAGAAATTTTTTATTTCAATATTTTTATTCATTAAATATAAATTTGTCCTAAATATTGTTAGTAATAGATCATTGTAAAACTAAATGCCTAAAATAAACATACCAAAAGTAAGTGATATTTATTTACATGTGAAATCATTATTTTTATTTAGATTATTATAATAAATCCTATAAAATATTATTCATGAACGTAATAACATTTAAGTAATTTCATTATAATTTTTTGTTATTGATATTATAAATATATATTATATATCAATTCTGCCTCATAGATTGTAGAATATTCATGATGGGTCTATTTGAACTACTTTTTGGAAAATTATATCAAATATATGATATATTTATTTTGAAAAATTATATAGTATATTAATAAGTAATCTATAATTTTTTTGATATTTTAAATTTAAAATTTTAACTAATTATTTATGACAAAATAAATCATTCATTATAAATTAAAAAAACAAGTTCATCACCGAATTCAATATAGAGAATAAAAACTAGAAGACTCACGAGATGAAATAATAACATGATGAATAATTATAAAACATAAAATAAAGTAAATTTTATGATTTGGGAATGATAAAATTTTGGTGTGTAATTATGAATAACATTGTTATTATGAAACTAGTTCAAAACAATCAAAATTATTTACACCTGATATTGAAAATAGATAATAACTAAATAATATAAAAATATATAATATTTATAAATTAATTTCATTAATGTATATGGAAATAAATAGTGTTATTATATAGGTTATTAATGATGTTATGTTTTTTATATTTTGGATTTAATATCATTTCTGTAAAACAAGAATTTAGAGAAGGTGTTCTCTGTCTACAATTTCTATTCTTATTAAATAGTTATTATTTTAAAAAGAAATTTTTATAAGGTTATATTAATAACTAATTATTTTTATATTTAAATATATTTTTTATTGTTCTTTTTAAAAGTAATATTGTTGTTATTTTTTGAAATATATCTATATTCTAAAGATACAAGAGTGGCATGGGTTTTTGTTAACATAACTCCCTTCATTGAGTTGTAAATATTCTTCCTGGTCTTTTTTCCAATATTTTTTTATAAAACACTAATATTATTTTTCAAGTTATTTCTATTCCATTTTTGTGTAGAAAAACAATTTATTACAAATAAATAACCGTTACAGAACTCTTCCACAAGTTGTATATCTTTTCAATGAATAATTAACATAATTACTATTGGTGATGTCCCCTCGATATCCTTATTTTTATTTCTAAATTATTTTGTAATTTATAACAATAATCCTAAGTGTTTTTTATCTCATATTGTATCAATATTTCCCTTATCTTCTATTAAAAATGATTTTCCATCTTTTTTTATGTGGGTTTTTGAAAAGGATATTTCTGAATAGTTATATAGTTTTCAATCATGTAAAATTAAATTTTTTATCATTGACCAACCATTTATATTATAAATATTATTTTCTTTTGAAAGATAAAAATTTATGATTCTTTTTTAAAAATAAATATTTTCAACGTTTTCACTCCACATTTTTTAAAATATAATTTGAATGTGAGTCATAACATCGTCATTTACAAAAGCATTAAAATTGTTTCCTAAAATATCTATTTATATTTCTTATTTCCTGTGATCCCTAATTGAATATTTAAATGTCTTTTTCTAGGAATCAGTCTCCCAATGACATTATGGATTCACACTGTAATTATTCTTCCCATAGTATTATAATATTTTTAGGTAATATTTTTTGAAACCTCATTGATATTTCTTATTTCCATATAAATTGTTATAATGTTATGAATAAATGTATTTTAAATATATATCAATGTAATTAATTAATTCATTTTATATTATCTTATGATACATGGGAAGCCCGATATAGTAATATTTTTTATATAATGGGGATAACCCATGATAAAAAAATGGTGCATACTGATAATGCTTAAATGCATTAAATAATGAATTATTATCTTTATATGACATGTTCATGGTAACCTTGTAAAATTTATAGGTAATGTTTGAATATAAAATTGTGGTAAAGATTTCTAATATGATGGTTTTACCATTATATCTCCCTAAAAAATGGGTAGTGAATAAATCCTTAGAGGTGAATTTGTATGATAACTTGAAAGCATGAGTTGGTAATACTTTTTGATACCTTATTCAAAACCCATGGTAATATAATTTAATTTCACAATTGTAGTGAAATTCACTGATATGTTTATGAATGTGTTTAGTTTATGATCAATCTATGTTCCCACATTTTTATCCATGCACATTTGGCCACTTTTTGCGTCATGTGGATGTTTTCATGTACTTATGTACATATTATTATATTATGTCATGTGTATTACCCATGATATGTTCCAATTACGTTTCTTTCCTTTCATAAGAATCTAATATAACACCATTCATATATTTCTATTTTCCATGTATATGAAGAAAAGTAATACATATATAGCATTTGAACTTTAATTATAGTAAGGTATTATTAATTGAGAGATTATAAAAAATACACATATTTGTATTAATACATTTTATTAGAAAAAAATTATAAACATTTTAGGAATTATAAATTATTAAAAGAATTAATTTTTTCAATGAACATATCAAAATTAAATCAAAGTTAAATTTTTTTATTTTTTTAAATGAGTTATTTTTTAGTGAATATTGATAAATAACAATTTATCAATTAGCGTTATATCACATTATTTAAAAAGAAATCATAATTTCATATTATAATTTGAAATTGTTTGTAAAGATAAAATTTAATACATATTATTTATAATCATAAAATCAAATATATTTTAAACATCAATTTTTTGGAATTTTATATAAGTTAATATTTATGCATAAAAACACATATTTATAAAAAAGATAATTTAATGTGTCGTAAACATTTATATTTTATATAATTTCTTAAAATTAACAAAATTGAATATTGAAAAAAGGATACCATATTTACATTTACATTTTCCATATTTTATATATTGTTCTATTTTATTTTTTTATTATGAATAGTACCATAGAAAAGATTAATCACATTGTAAAGTGTGAAATATGTCATACAATATATACAACTATGAGATAAGGTCTAAAAATAAACCTAACTCTTTATTATATTTAATTAGATGAATTTATTTCATTCATAATCATTTGTACTTTTAAATATTACAATTTTCATTAATTTTTTATTATGGACAATATAATATTTTAATGTATATAAAATTCAAAAATGATGCTCTCTTGAATTTAATATATTTTAAATGTTTATATAAATATAAAATAGGATAATTTCAACATTTTTTGTGTTTTTAAAATTTGAAGTAATATTTTTATCATAATAATATAATTTTTATTTTTATTGTTAATCTACATACTATAAATATACAGAAATTGTTGATACAGTGCTAGTGAAACCAATAGATAATGTCAATTAAATGATTTTAAAAAAATCAAAATGTAATATATTTTTTGTTAATTTGTAATCAAAAATGTATTTATAGATTAATATAACATATTATAGTCATTGTTATGGTTTATATTCTAATTGAATTTCAATTTTGAAGTCCATAATGTCAAATTAAAAAAATAGTTTCAGAATTTTCATTAATGATTGAATCAAAACCGATTATCTCTTATCGAAATTTAAAAGGATTGATGATATTCTATAATTTTAAATAGTGGAACACTGGTTGAATACTGAATGATGGTACTGTATTCTGGATTCCATTGTTTTATGTTTATTTATTTTTAATGAAAGGGGTGTTTAATAATCATAGGTGAAATGGTTGATTGATTTAATTTTAGTATTGAAAAAAATATAATGGTGAGCTCATTTTTAAAGATATATGATTGTTATATCATTAATCATTTTATATTATAGTTATAAATTATCACCCCCTAAAGAAGATTATTTTGATTAGAATTATCAGTTATTAAATAATTAATCCAATCCTTACCTTGGATTCTAATCATAATCAATGACTTTTAATAAAATTGTATTTATTATTCTATGAATCCATGGAATCTAACTGATTAACCAATAGTTTCACTAATTTATGAAATTATATATATTATCTTAGAAATTATTATCCTAATAAATATTTAATGATCAAAATTTCAAAATCACTTGGCATCTATAAATAATGACTTGACCCAATGAATGAATTACCCAACAACTGATATTTGTTAATAATATAGTTTCTCATTTATATAAATATGAGTTAACAATAATGGAAAATTTTTGGGACTATTAATGTGTTGTTCACCCAACATAGAGAGGAATTGTGAAGTGAATTAAACACACACTATGGATTAAATTTGAAAGTGTGAAAATAAATTAGTTTTAACCATAATTTAATAAAATTTAATAACATTAATATTATGAAAATTTTCTTTGATGAGTATAATATATGATGAAGATGAAACTTATATTAAAATTCAAATTTAATTCCAGTGACATTTATGCTATTAGAACTGAAAACAAGATAAAACAAATTTGAAATAGAATATGGGGGAGAGGGTTATCATATTGAAATAGGGGTATGGAATGTCCAACCAGGTTATTTAAAAAGAAATGGTCTTTCCAATTATCTTCCATCAGGTTAAAAATTACAACCACTTTCAAGGAGAAATTAGTAGTGTATTAAAAGCCAATAGTGGTGGGATATTTGGATTCAAAACAATCCTTCATGTTTGATTAATAATTTGAACTTTTATACATATTTATATCAATTAATATAGTTCGTAAAAGTTGTATAGATAATTTTTAGAAGTAAACAATCAAAATTTTGTGGTCAATATATTTTTCAAGCCCATGTTAAAGCACTTTTGGTAAACAATTTGTTGTTATCCATAATTTTATATTAATTTTCAATATAAAAAATTGGAAAGCATTTATGGAAATGGAGATACCATTATTTAATAAAAAATATTATTCAATGTTATAAACATACATAATTAGTTTATATCCTCAATATTTTAGCTTAATTGGGAAGATAGATTTGTTGGAATGTTAAAAAATAGTGATTTATTCTTCAATTCAAGAAATAATTATTGATTTAAATTTCATGCATTAATCGTTCCTATTAAGGATGAAATGTGGCTATAAATTTTAATCAACATTGCACTATTTTTTTGTAATTATTGTGGATTATATATGCATTTTTACTTCTAAATCATGCCTAGAAAATATAACAACACATTAGGAATAGTTTCTTTTACTGATTCATTTGGTCATTTTATGTGCAACCAATGGCCTTTTGAATGTCATAATTACCCACATCTCTAGTTGTCTGATTTTAAGGAATTTGAATTACTGTTACTAAAAACTCAAATACTATCAATCTGATTAATATATTAAAATTTATAATAAAAATAATAAATTTAAATGTAATATAATTAATACACAAAATGATTTTTATATATGATCATAATCTAAAAATTATTATTGACTATAAATTAATAATAGTTTCAGTGAAAATTAAATAATGGGAGGAACATGAAATCCTTAATAAATATGTATATCAACTACCCATCACATATTATTCTTTATAAAATACAGAATAAAAAAATACCATAGAAAAGTACTTATTTTTTCATCAATTAGGTTGGTCTAGACTAGTTCACTCAACTCAAAAGAATACCAATAAACATTGATAAAATAATAATGTTCCAAAAAACAATTCATTTTCTATGTAAAAAAAATTAATTATAAGACGTCGATAGTCACAACTGACTAGTAAAAATATGATGTAAATTTATTCATGGATGTTCATTCATTTTCTATGAAAATTTAAAAATAATAAATTTTTTTAGTGCTTTTAACATCCATTACATATTCTAAATTGAATAATAATTGTGAGATACTTATTTGGGAAATGGATATTTAGTCACTATTTGATGGTCGGAATATAATTTCAAAAATAGAGAAATTTAGTGAGGAAAGAAAATATTGATAAAAAATGCACAACTCCTCAATCCAAAGTGCACGTTTAACTCTCTTCACCATTTTAAATGTACTTCTAGCGGAGAAAACATTTTAGTCCCCTACTTTTTATTGTATGTTTAAATCAATTGAATATAAATAATAAATCATATTATTAATCATATCAATTGTTGAGTAAATATTCTATTGGGTATGTGATAATTTCAGGATATGAAAAAATTAACAACTTTTGGTCATTAAATATTTATTAATATAAATTATGTATGTCAAAACATAAAATGTTCTGAATTAATGATGTGATAGATCAAACATGTGGATACAATGGATTATTGGAAATTAAATAAATTATTATAAAAAGTTTTAATTAAATTCATCAATCTATCATTTAACTTATATTCAACAAACAACTCCTTATTTAAATGATAAAATAAAAAAATTTGAACCCAAACTATTATACAATTACTATGGATTTGACATGAATATACCTATATGTATTATTAAATAGAATATGAAATTTTAATTGTCAACATATGACTATTGGTATTGATTTAAATGGTTTCATTACTAACGATGGTGCGATAAGTTTTCAATCATTTATTATCATGTTTTTTCTATACGTTCATTTTTTATCTGATCATATTTATTTTTTCCAAACATCTATATATTTTTATGTATTTTATATTATTTTTATTTTTTCATTATAAATATTCAATTTCATTCATTGTATCTGAGATCTAGTTTATTTTTTTTATTTTCAATTTTTTTAATTAATTTGGTTTTTAGTGACTCCATAAGAGAATTTTTAGTTTTATGAATATATTTCATTGTTATTTTTGGGAAAAATATAACTCTTCTCTCAAGTTTTTAATTTTTTCAAAATAAATATTTTTTCTTATTTTATTATCGTGTTCTTCTTATTTATGTTAATTAATATTAATAGTTTTGCTTTTTCTTTTTTTTTAATCTTAATTTTTCTTTTCAATTTTCATTTTGTTCATTAGTCTTTCTCTCATTTTCCTTTTTAATTATTAAACCACATCATTATCATTTTGTTATATTTTTAATTCCCTTATTTTTGTGAAATAATTATACTTATCTTCCACTGTGGTTCACTTTAATTTATTTATTAATTTTTATTAATTTTTATTTTTTTATTCATTCAATTTAACCCTTCATAGTTTTCATCTTTTTTCATGTGCATTTAATTCCAATTTTTCCCCTGTTGTAATCTAATTCATTGGTGTAGTTATACCATAATTATATTTCATTTATTTCAATTTATTTTTATACATATTTACTTTTATTATTTTACTAAATGTTTTCATTAATATCATTATTTGATCCCTCATTGTTCTTTATTATTATCTATTTTATATTCAATGGTGACTGTTATATCCTTTTATTTTTCTCATTATCATTTTTTTATTTTTTAGTTATTTCCTTATTATTTCTATGTTCTCATCTTCCTTTACATTATAATTTAGTTGTTTTATTTCATTAATTTTGATTTATATTCTCTATATATTATGTTTTAATTCATTAATTCTATTTAATTTTTATGTTTATTCAATCTATTACTTTTATACTTTATTGTGTTGATCATAACACTATTAATTATTATTTATTATATTTTCATTATCTTCTAGTATATTTTATCATTGTTTTATCTATTATTGTCTCTAAATAAATCAATATATTCAATAATTAATTTCTATATTTAGTACGGTCCCACCATAATTTGTTTCATTTTTTCTTTCACATATCTCTATTATTTTATAACATAATTTTTTTTGTTATTGATTTTATATTACGTTTTTTATGTGATATATTTGTTCTCATATATTTTCTTCATTTTTTCATTACCAATGTTTTCTTAAGGATTTTAAATAAATTTATAATTTTAATTATTTTTAAGTTTTTTAATTTTTTTTATATTTTTATTTTTATTTTCTTAAATGGTCATTTATTTATTTATTTTGAACTCATTGTTGTTTGTGTATCTATTTTCAATTTTTATGAATTTTTAGTTGTATTTATATTTCATTTCAATCATAATTTTTGTGAATTTTTTTATCAATCAAGGTGTCTAGACTAGTTTATTCATCCATCATTAATTCCATAGATAATCATTAAAATAATAATCTGTTCGGAAAAAAATCCCATGATAAAATTTTAATTGGAAAATGGGAGAACTCAAAACTCACTCTTATAAGTTGATGTAAATTTATTCCAGATGTTCACTCATTCCCAAACCAAGTGGGAAAATAAATTTTTCTGTAATAACTCTCAAATACCAAACATTATTCTAAAGATCACAAGAATCCAAATGTAATTATTTAGGGATTTATATTGTCTATGATATTTATGTAATATATTTTCAAAAGTGAAAAAAAGAGTGGGGAAATATAAATATTCAAATATCAATGGATAATTATTTACATTAGATATGGAATGAAATGGAAAAACATATTTACAAGGGTATGAACATTTCTAGAAATAAAAGAGATAATAAATTGTAATTGGATAAAAACATTAAATTTATATATAATAGAAAACATCATCAAGGATTCTAGAAAACATGATTCATGTTTTCTTTTTTTTATTAATTTTCATTTCTAACAAATAGCACACTCATACCCAAGATATTTTTTGAACTCCCCAAGAAATTAATGTTAATAATTTTAATAATATAAAAGGTACATGGAGAGTGGGTTTTTACCAGACTTTTTGACAAATTTTTTTTATATTTTTTAATTTTGAACACATTATAATAATAGTTATACATAATGACATGGATATAAATCCATTCCCAATCATCACTAAATGAAAAACACATCCACTTATAACTAGATGATTACCCTCAAGAATATGATGAAACATTTAAAATAAAGAAATGTATAATCAGAATGAAATCCATTCCCCCACATTTAAAAATATATAAATCAATCAATTAATATTTTTATAGATGTTTGGTGGGAAAAAGTTTTGGGAATGTAATGAGTCAAAAGAAAGGTTTTTATAGTCTAAATGGTATTTTTAAAGGAGGGTCAATTTTACAGTTATTGTAAATATATTTTACTATTTTTATTCTCATGTTCTTTAGAAAATTCCGTTATCTTGTTAATGCACCAAAATCATGAAAATTCTAATCAAACGTTGGCAAACTCAATACTCATAATCAAGGGGATAGAAGAATTAGAATATAAAATTTTGGCCAATTGTTTCATTATCATGAATGATCAATTTCGTCCTCATGGTTGGGAGGAATAAATTTACAATCCAATATTAAGTAAGAAAATATTATTGGTGTTGACATAAAATTTCATATATGATAAAAATACCTGATTTTTTTTATCAAAACACCTATTTTGACACCCCAAATTATATGAAAAAAATTCCAAAATTTAATATTTCTTAATTATTCCATTTTTAGTTGATTTAATTTAGTTTCATTAAACATTCTCATAAAAAATAAAAAACACTAGATGAATAAAGTAAAAAAAATAGACTGACAGTTAGTAGGATATAGGAAGAAGGGGAAATATAGGGAACGAGGGGGAATTATAATGTGGAGTAAGAGAGATTGAGGGAGATAAATGGAAATTTATTCCCCCTCGTTTGGAATTTTTTTATTTTTTTATCGATTATATGGTAGGTCAACTACATTGTTTTGGGATGTAGTGGACGTTAATGTAGTTCTCGTGGCATGTTACCTAACATGGTGATTCTTTTACCAATGTCCATTTATCGGTAATGTTCATATTCAAAAGGGTTCTTGAACATTCACTACACCAAATTAGTAAACATTAGTAACTATAAAATTGAATTCATAGTGGGAATTATACATTCATTGATGAATAATAAATAAAAGATTAAAGAGAATTACCTTTTCAAAAGAATAAAATAACATTCTCAAAATGTGTTTCTCATATATATCATATCATTTATTAAATAGAGATTATAATTCTCATAAGATTCAGGTTGTAGAACCTCTTCTTAATTCAATTTCTACAATATCTCTTCAATAGATTTTTCATAATAGAAATTATAGTTTTTCACAAACTAAAATCAGTTATATTGGATTTTAACCTGTAAATGACATGATTTACTAAAAACTAGCCTAAAAGTATACATACCTATGGGTTTATTGTTGGTAGTTTTATAAGAAAAAGTTTCCTAAAAAATTCTATCATACCATTCATTTCATTTGGTTTTAACAATTATATCATGAACTCTTTTCAATTCCCTTATAGAAAGATCATCCAATACATTTTTTAGGGATGATAATCAGTTTATGTTTTATGTACAACCACATTAAATTTTAAAATATCCACCATTAATTGATTGAAAATGGGTTTGTTGTCACTTACCAAGGAAGTGTCCTAAATCAACGAAATATTTTAGTTTTGAGAAAATCAATAATAGTACGTACATAATCTTTTTAGTAGTTTTATATTCAACCAACATTGAAGCATAGTTGGATATATGAGTTATTTTAGTATAATCTATTAGAAAGAGGAATGGTACCCTGAAATCAATTCCCCAAACATTAATGGTCACATTGATGACGAATATATTTTTCATAATTATATTTCATTTGTAAATTATGAAAATCTTTTTTCTAATAGAGGATAATCAATAAAATTCAATGTGAGTCTATAATTTGTGAATTATAGAAGAATATAGTGTCAAGGAAATATTTGGAGGTCCTTTGTAATCTAATGTGGCCACCAACATGCATTTTTAGGAATAATTATATGATGGAGTAATTTTTATCTTCAACAACATATCTCTTAATCACCATGATAAACCATGTTTTCTACATATTTTTAATTTCGATGAAATGTTATTTTAAATAACTATATATGTTCTATTTTATTTATTTTGTAAAAAAATCATAGAATACCATGAAAACCTTGTAATTTACAATGTCTGGATACAATGTTGACAATAGAGTGAGATATTTTCAGTGTTCAGTGGGAAATTTAGAATCAATTATTTCAAAAAGAGAAGAATTAGACATTATATTTAGTCCATAGGCCATAGGGTTTTCATTTCCAGGTCAATCATTAATCTCCAGGTAAATATCATTGATAATTATGATCTATATTATTATCCTCATTTTAGGAACCACCATTATTTAGTATTTTAAATAATAAAAAATATATTTAAGGATTATTAATTTGGATCCTAATAGATAGGGTTAAAATTTATCGATGGAAATATCCATAGTTAAGTGTTTATTTTCAATTATAGTTTATTGATATTGATTTTAATCCAATTTATTTTTGAATATTAGTTAAAATAAGAGTTTCTTTATCTTTGTTCACAATATACACCCCTAGGGTCCCTATTAATATAATAAAACGTCAATGTTCATGGTTATGATCAATATGGCGGATGAATTATTTGGGCGGATGTAATACTATATTTTATTTCAATGAAGGATATATTACAAAAATCACTACAATGGAATGTATCATCATTCTGGAATAACAGAGTGATTGGGATGGAACTACCATAGAATATATGGATGAATTTTAAATATAAACTATCATGTCAAGGAAATGAAAGGATTCCTTCAATTGATGTGGGTTAAAGATGTTATAGGATCCCTTATATCTTAGAAACATTGACTTATATTCCCTTTTGATAAATCATGTGACCTATAATGACCCCATTAGTAACCATTTTGATACATTTAACAATATTTGGAATATAGAGTCATTTGAAACACTTATATAGGAACTGAGATAGTGAATGTAATAAGAATTCAAATGAATCACCATAAATGTTAATGTTATGCCTGAATAAAACCATTAAATTCTCAAATAAATGGTAACATATATTAATCATATAACTCTATAATTTTTTAAAATTACAAAAAAAAATGGCAGAAGGTATTCTCTTATATGTTCATGTTCCCAAGGGACAATTGAATACAGACTTTTTTGGTCCTAAAAAATATTTGGTTATTGAAGTAGATATTTTACCTATTAATAAAAAAATGAATATATAGCTAATATTTATATAATTTTATCAGGGAAATCATTGGAGTAGTGATCACTTTATGTTTCAATATTAAATTTTCAATATTCAAACAATCCATTTGTTTTTCAAATGAATTCTGAACACATTTCCATAATCATTTGTGACAATAGTTATCCATCCCTTATTAGGTATTACATAATTCACATCAACCCATTCAAAATAAAAAATTTCAAAGATAATTACATCTTGAAAAATCATACTGACCTCTCCCATAACAACCTCATGTTTTAGTGGATTTAGTCTTCGTTGAGGTTGTCTAAATGCTTTTGATGATTCTTCTATAAGATTTTTATTCATTAAAGGGAATTTTTGGTGTTTCATATGTCATATAGAGACTAATATGAGTCCTTTTATTTATTCCCTAACCCCTACATATTTTTTGAATCCTCAATTTCAGTAAGTGAAATAGATACAACTACATTATAACAATCATCATAAAAATGAATGCACATATCAGTTTAGTAGGATGGGGTTGTAGAATTGTAAAAATATTCATTTGTGGGACATAAAAAATATTAATAGAGGAAGGGCTTAAATTGGTTTTGATTTATTTTTCCTATTAATTTAAAATTTTGAAATTTAGATAAAAGATCAGAGTTGGAATTACCATGATGTTTCGTGATCCATTAGATTGATCATGTCCATAAATGAAAGTTGAACCAAAACCTCCACATTTGTGAACGAGTTAATGATAGTGATAATTTAAAAAAATATCACTATAATTAAAAAATGATTAACATGATACAATATAATTAACATAAGTATAAAATTTTCTTCAGATATGTTGACTGAAAATTATGAGTGATCCTCTGATGTGTATCACATGGTTTGAAAAATATTGAACATGAATCATTTCACACCAACCTTGATGGATAATATATACACATTAACATAATTTTTAGATATATTTTTAATGGTGAATGCTCTATGTAGAATCATGGGATATTAACAAGATGTTGTCTCACCGTCCATGTAAAAGACAAAGAAATCATCTAGAATGAGAAGAATATTTACATATATAGGACATTCTATCTTATTCACTCAAGGATGACTATTATTCGACTCGCTAGTTGGATGAATACACTAATTGTGTATAGGGGACCTATACCATGTTTGGGTAAGATTGATTTTGGAATGAAATTTATTATGGTTCCTATATCTATGATTATATCACCAAAATCAGAACTCCCAGCTTGTATTGAAATAGTAAAATCAATTTATGTCGTTTCACTTCAATGGAATCGACTATTGAGTTATTACATTTTCAACTATTATAATATGTATTTTCCTTGTTCAAAATTAATTAAGAAACATTATATTGTTATGTATTTCTTTTATGGAATCTATGATGGGAATTTTTATTTGAAAATGTATGGACATATCAATCACCTATGATTCAGATTCAATATGTGTCTTAGTCCAAAGTTGTATACATGAAAAATAATTAGGTACCTTATGGGAATTGATGGATGTGAGTTTTTATATTAAAATTATTCATATATATTTTTATTCTTTTCTTTTTCCATCTCAATATTTTAATGGGTTTTTGAGGTTTCATCGTGATGTACAGTAATTTTTATTCTACATAAAATATAAATTAAACTAACATTACCCAGGGGGTTGGAAAATGGTTAGGAAAATATCTAATTTTTTTTGTTGCAGATATCATATGTTGGATTCATGTTGTCAAATTTTCTGTTAATTGTATTTTATGCGAACATATGTGAAGGATGCCAGTTCTCACAAAATATATTCCCTGGGTTTCAAATAAGGGGAGTGATGTTTTTCATTATCATTCCCTTGATTTTTTTATGAAATCAATTATATTGTATTTTAATTATGAATGACCACTAGGATAGTGGAAGCACAAAAGACGATGATGATGATTACTATAACTATTTTCAGGAAAAAAGGATATTGTTTTTGAAAGACTCTCCTACAATGACCATATTAGAAATTCTTTGGTTTTTAGTAGGGACTTAAGGGAGATGAGACAGGGGAATACAATACCTAAATCATTGATTGTACTTATATAACTGGATATAGTATGGTGATAAAGGATAATAGTGATGTTCGATAGAGTTTATAAAGAACCAGCTTAGTTATTGAGGGTAGGTGTTTCAGTGAGAAAATGAGACATTGATCTCCACTGGTATATAAAAATTTGATAGACCATTCTAATTTTGTGTAAATAGGTCAGATGGATGAGTACTTGAGTTTTATATTCAATTGTTTTTTATTGGATTAGGAAGATGATATTTGGTAAAAGACTAGGTTTAAGGATTTGACATCTATGGATAGTTGTTCCACAAGTCTTGTAAGTTCAGTAATCTTCTCAATAATCTTGTTAGTTACTATGGATATATGTTCATGGACGTATTTATCTTCATCAAGTGATTTATTAGGTAAATTTTTTTTTATATCTATGATTATTACGATATCTCCTTCAAGATCTTTCATGTTTTTGATAAAGTTCACCGAAACATGTTCCATCGGTGATAGTTCTTTTTATTGACAATATTCCCTCGAAAATGTAGTAGATAATGATATTTTAGGGAATTTTCGATGTGGGATAGTTGAAAATAGTATTCTGAACCCCTCCTAATTCTCATGGAATGGTTAATTGGGGGAATTTATGGATACTACATATTTTCATTCAAATATAATCAGTTTGAAAAGTGAGGATGAATTTCTCTAAAAAATGTCCCTTCAAGAGATACTATGTTTTTGTGGAATTAAGAGGCGGTAAATAGATCCATTACTTGTTTAAGTCATCTAGGGAGAAGTGTAATGATCATGGTTGGATATTTTTATATAAACCCCTTGAGGATCCATAGAAGTGCACATCACATTGAAGGGTATTACTTGAATATGAGGATCCTAAAAAATAGACCATTAAATGTTAAAAAAGATAAATCAAACTGGATTTAAGTTTCAAATAATCCTTAATTTGGTAAATAATGAATAACTATGATTCTGTAATTAATATAAGGGGAAGGGAGTATATTATGGATTTATTCCCTATAATTTTAAATATTTATATCTATTAAATGGGTATTCATTGAATCTTCAGTGATTTTATTATCCCTAACATTCCTCCATATTCATTGATGTGCTCAACTGGTTTTAGGTCTAAACATGTATTATTTTTTATTTGGGAGGAAATTTTGAAATTGAATAAATTTTGAATGGATGACAGAGGAGTTGTTTTCATGGTATTTTTTATAATGATTATTTATTTATATATCCTTGGTAATGAATCCAATTTAACCAAGATAGATTATAAAATACTGACTATTCAAAGGTCTAATTATATACAATAATATATATATCATCACACTGAAAAATTCCTCGACTATTGTACACAATTTTTGTGTCTTTTATTTTTTGTTTTATCTTTTGAATAGGGGATTTGTTTGTATTTTTTAGGTGAGATATTTGATTGATGATTTTAAATTAAAATTTAATAAATATATAGGTCAGTTAAGTATTAGTGATATCATCTTCTGATATCATTGAGATTTCTGATATATTGCAACATATTTATATCCACAACACTATACGATTTTAATGGGAACTCCCAACAATTCAATATTCAATCCATGAATTAACTAGGATACTAATATCAATGAATAATTAATTTTATATGTGTATTTATGGTTCTAATAATTTATAGAATGAATATGTTTAACTAATCATGTATGTAATCCATGTCATTTTATTTTTGTGACATACAAAATGTTAACCTAAATAACTTGTAAAGACCGCAAGCTCTCAATCAATTGACATACCCAGATTATGTCTCACCCATATCGATAAATAAATCATAAATCAATATTTAAGAAAATATGTTTCATGATTTATATTATGGTGAGTTAAAAATAAAATAAAAAGAACATTATTTTAAACGTTTTTTGTGCCAAATTCTCAAATGAATTGTAAATATAGTTAGACATTCACATTTTTTAAATGCGATATTTTTAAAATGGAATTATTTTCAAATAGATTTAAAAATTCTGAAGCACAATTAAATTAAAAATTATATTTGGATAGGTATAATGGTAAATGAATATGATTCATAAATTAAAATTCAAATGAAATTATAATTAAACTTACTAGAATACAATTAAAAACACACGAAATCATTCCAGAAATAGAAAGTGGATGAGGGGTTTTCATTTTTAAAACAAGTGTATAGAAATTATTCCTAGACCATAAGTACATATATTTTCATTCCAATTGTCTTTATTATATTATCAAAATTCCAACCTCATTTATGTATAATATGGGAGTGTTATTATATCCTAATAGAGTGGATTTTTCTCCATCTAAAACAATCGTTTATATTGAGAAAACATTAGATTTATTATAAATTTTAATATATAAATATTTCACTTAAATTTCTTATAGATTGATATTTAATGATTTTAATAAATATTTTTCAACCATTATACATTTAGAGTAAAATTTATTGATGTTTTTTTAAACAATGTACTACTAGCCAGAAATGTCATGAAATTTTCCAAAAAAAATTGAATAAATTTATTTCTATAAATATGTATTCAATTAGTATTAAATTGTGATTTTTAAGAAAAAAAACTACATGACATTATACCCTAAAAATATCACTATTATCAGAAGGACTTATTATTATAAAAATAATTTTTTTGATTTTTTCTTCAATCATGATAGAAATTGTGGTCTACAATTTCCTGCATGATTTGGACCCCATTAAAAAAGACATGGTAATTGGAATGTTTATTCATGTTATAATGGAATATTAATGGTATTATAAGGGATTATCATATAATTTATACCAACTTATTAGGCCTAAAAAATATTACATAATATAAGGTCTATTTTCTTTGAATAATTCATTGGGTTAACATATGTTGACCAAATGACACTTTTGATGGACATATTAGACAAATATCTATTTGAATGATTAGTATGAATATTAATAATCAGCACTAAAAAATATAATATTATTAAATTTATTGATATATTGGATGAAACTTTCAAAATACTAAAATTATGTGTAACTAAATTAATTTTAATAGTGTTAACTATATATGATGATGATTAAAACCTGAAAACGATGTTGTCATAGGTAATGTTAAAAATCGATAATGAAGGGGTTAATAATATAATTAATGATTCAAATAATTTCTAAACATGACAAGATTTAATAGTACAATTTTTTTAGTCTATATAATCCTTAAATATGAATCTGTTTATGTTTTGGAACAATTTTACACAAGTTATACATATATTATATTATAATATTTCATTAATGTCTAAAAGTGCCTCCTACTATCATCATGAAACGAAACCATCCACTTTCATTGTTACATCACATTGATCCATATATCTAGACCAAAAATTTACTAATTATTGGATAAAATATCCTATTCATTATTTAGTTATGCTGGAATTCTTAAAATACCATTTTATTGGTCCATGAAATGTAATCTAATGGATGTCTCTAGAAGAAGATGTAATATTATTCACAGACTCTTTCAAGTATATTTATTATTTTATATATAATAAACATATTATAATAAAAGTAAAATAATAAATAATTTATCCTAATAATTTTTATATATTATTCTGATTACGTGAAAAGCAATTTCAACATCATTTTCGTCATGTAGAATACGAACACAATGATTGTGAATATGTATGTTTTTTGGTCCCCACATAGTAGTGTAATTATTATTTAATTACAATTTTACATTAAAGGTCATTAAAATGTAAATAATGAGAATATATTATATTTATGACTTACACATGGTTATATAAATATAATATATCATTTTCCTTCTTAACATCCAATCTATTGGAAAATGATGTCGCTCTTGCGTGTGTGAGGATCACCACCTCCACAATGCTAAGTGATTTTATTATTCCACATTACATTAATAATAATAAGGATAGATTTAATGAATATATATATTATATAAGGATATAATAATGATTATATAATGGTGAATTATTATTCATCTTTCGTTCCTTCCATCCATTAAAAAGTAAAAACTGCTGTCATGACTGCGCATAACAAACTATCTCCATGAATTGTGAAATTTGTCTATATATATATTTTTAGATTTTTAGGATTACTAAAAATATGTTTATATTGATTATAAATTATATTAATATCATTGATAACAACATGGATATTATAGAACCGTGATTAATATGTATAGATTGAAACTTTTGTACCTAAACATATATATAAAATGTGTAAATTTACAATCGAAAATGATGATAATAAAATTTATTTATTGATAAATGAGTATTGATATGTCATAATTATATAATATTTATATTTATATAGTTCTATTATGGATTTAAAATAAATTTAAAATTATTATTTTGTAGGATAAATGTACTTAAAATATATTTAGACATGAGGTAGGGGTTTATTTCACAATCTCATCGTTATTTGTAATTGTTGATGTTGAAGATTATGTTATATTAATTGTATGATATTTTTATTTAAATACCCATTATATATATTTTAAATTGGTTATTTCTGTTTAATTTTGGTATTAGGTTCATTTTTACCAACTAGAGTACTCAGAAAGAACATATGGATTTTTCAATAGATTATTAATACTACTTTTATTTTCAGCTAGGAATATTTCTCTTCTATATCAATATTTTCATTAAAATGCATTCATGAATTCTTCTACTATTACACAATTCATTCTTAGTTAATTTTATTCCAATGTTTAATTTCATTAAATTTTTTTAAATTTAACCTTCATTTAATATTACGATTAAGAAAATGTTTATACAAAATGTTTTTATAGAATGCCAGTTTTAATGTACACCGCCCAAATAGATTTTCTCATGGATAGGAATAATGAATACATTGAATCATCAGTTTAAAATTTTGCATATATATTTGAATGGAAAAAAAATTTCTTAATATTTTTTAACATTTCATATTTTAATATAAATGATTTAAAAATATAATTGGCATTTTCCTCATTAAATAATCATATGATATTTTTAAATTATTTTAATTTATGTAAAATATTTTTATAAATATTATCCTTTAATATAAATATAAAACATTTATCTAATACACCATATCTCTTTTGATGGGTGAAAATAATGTTATATTTAATGACTCGGGAAAATGTTATCGTTTTGACTATATTTTTTCAATATTCATTTTTATGTTAATTATGTATTAAATTTTCATTCACCTATTCATTAAAATGAATGAATTAGACTAATTATTTGATGATTGGGACCTGTTATAGACTTAATACATTAGTAGGACTCATGGGAAAAATAGTTTTGTATTTTCTTCCACTATAATAGTTTATGAAGGTTTTATTGGAACAATACCATAACATTAATATAATGATGTTTGAAATTATGAATTATATCATTATGAAAATATTTATAGGTAAGAATTTCAATATTTAATTTTTTAGTTTGTTAATGTATTTAGTCCATTTTGAATTAGTTTATTGAATACATCATTATTATTTATCTCAGGCATATTTTATAGGTTTTATTCATTTTATGAATGCTTATATTATATGTTTTCCATTACAAATCATATGATCTCTCACTTTATTATTCAATATATTCCATGTGATACAAATAATGGATCTATGAATGAAATAATAAATTTGATAGAATTCAGAATAATGTTATTATAATAATTATTATATTATATTTCTTGTTTTTAGGTGTAATTTTAGAATCATGTATGTATCTTGTCTCAAAAGACTACTAAACTCTTCAATGCATCAGGATGAGATCCCTTGTATTTTGTTTCAATATGGAATGATATCTATTGGCTCCAAACTATTAGATTTGGGGTGTTTCAATTCACATAATTTGAATTTTTGTATCAACCCTATGCAATATATTTTGGAATACATATATTAGAAAACATAACCATATAAATTAAAATGGGAAAGTGTTATTTATAAGATAATATCATAATTCATTGCATATGATAAATATTATGTGGTTTTACTTAAAAAATGTTCCCTTATTTATACTACAATTATATATGGATTTAGAATAAATTAATGTAGCTATAATAAACCCAATAAGAGTTGGATGAGTATATTTCGACCATCATTTTTGTGAACATTGATTGTGCCCTTAAAACACACCTTGTTTGACACTCTTGAGGAATATTATTAGTCAATTAAGCATTTCATTATAAAAAATTAAAACATATTTCATATTTTGTCTATAATTTTATGATTTCCCAAATTATAAGACTCTCATGAATCTATGATTAACTAGTAAAAAATTTTAAGTATATTTTTAGTTTATCCCAATTTTGGGAATTATACAGTATGATTCAAAATGTTATGATCTTATCTAGTGCATTAAATTATTTAGAATTATAACCCAGTGAAATGAATGGAAACCATATCAATGAACATAATCTATTTTGGGGATTCCCTTTATGTCAAGATATTGAATCTTTAGTTTATAATTGTGATTTATATGGAGATGAAAAAATATTAACTATTTTGGGTTACTTGACTCAGGTTATGCTATATAACCATGCAAATATGGAGAATATATATGATCTAAAAATTGATTCAAAAATATATAATGCAACATACTTCAACAAAAAACCATCATTAAATGGAACTAATAATCCATTGGGAGAAGATAAATGGATAAGTTCCATAGTGATGATATTCCATACATTTGAAATAATGAAATGGAAAATGATTTCATGGCTATTTATAATATCAGGGGGTGTATATTAATGTTGTTTCATTATTATAAACAATATGTAAGAGGATAAAATATGAAGCATTGTTTGGAAGAATTTTATGGTAATTTTCATTAGAAAAAAACACCCCATATGGGGAATAAGATGATATAGAATGAAGGTTTCTAAGTCCAAGGAAAAAAGAAGATAATTTTTCTCCATGTATGAATATAGATTTATAATGTAATAAAGGAATTTTATGGACTCTATATTCAATTAAATGGTTAATATTTATCATTTATCTAATGGTTTCAAGATGATCAATCAATGTGAAATAGTCAGAAAACCATTCCCCTTATTTGAGGGTGTAATATCATATTCTATCAATAATAAGAAGTATATTTTCTTACTATTTGATTAATAAGGAATGAAAAAAAGAAGAAGTTGGTTTGTGAGAACATCTAAATTAAAAATATGAAAAAATAGAATAATGGATTGGTGGTATTTCCATCCCGTAATAAATTTAGAAGGAATCACTATGAAATAAGCTTGGTGTAAATGCAAGTCTATAACTTTTGTTGAGAAATACATCATAAATCTATTCATATGATGCGAAATAAACAATCTCCTAATGTTAAATTCTCCAACTATAATGATATTGGGGAATATGAGAATTATTTTCCAAGTTGTTAAAGTGATTTCCCATATATATTTCCAAGGAACCAAATCCATGACTATGAGATCAAATAACCTAAAATTTATGTTCTAAAAGATAACATAGTAGGTATGTTGTTCAAGGAAATAAATTTATCTAATGAGTCGTTTGATTCATGATTGTATCACAATTTTATATATTATAGGTTTTCAAATGAAATTATATTTTTCTCTAGAACTTTGAGAAGGCAATTTTTAATCAATAATCATAGTGTAAATCTTTCTACATTAAGGATATGTTTGTTAATTCTGATTAGGACATATAAAATTACCCTATTTGAATACATAATCATTATTCTTATGTTTGAATTTAAAATAATCATTGATATTGATTGGTATTCATATTATAATAAAAATATTTATTTTCTAGAGAAAGTGATTATAATTTGAAATGAAGGTATGGAATCTCTCATACTCAGAAGGGAGACTGTATCCTATGAATCATAAATGGATCCACTGCTAGTAGATAACTTTTTTTTAAATTCAAGTAGAAGAATAGAAAAAAACCTAAATAATGTAAAAATATCCCATGGATAATTTTTTTTCTTATTATACAAGAATAATTCAATTTATTTCTCAAAGAAATACATTAAAATACACATGATCATGATGTTGTGTTTTTAATTGAACTCATACCTAATTCCAAACCACTGTCTACTACTCCATATAGTATGGACACAATAGAGCTAGTGGAGTTAAATAAAAAACAATATGATTATAGTGATATGGGATTAATAAAACCAAGTGTCTCTCCTTTGGAAGTGTGTGCAATATTTTTAAAAATAATTATGGGATTTTGAGGATGTGCAATTGTTATGGGAAAATAAATCCCATTATTATGAATAAAATAAATTCCAATTCATCGAATTGATGATATATTTTATCAACATTAAGGATTTATATATATTTTAAAGATTTATCTTAATTATGGGGATAATTAATTATGTTTATAAATGGAATATATTCCAAAGATATCATTTCATATGAGGTATGGATAGTATTAGTTTATAGTAATGTTCATAGGATTAACTAATGGATCCTCTATTTTGATAGATCTGATGAAAAAATAGTTCATAGAACAACATAATAAGTTTGTTTGGGTATATATTAATTATATCTCAGTATAATACCAATTAAATAAAATTAATAAGACACATTAATAAATCATTCATGATATGATTAGAAAAAAAGAGTTATTTTAAAAGTTTATAGTGTAAATTCTGGCTTCATGGAGATAATTTTTGTTGCTTTATTATCTCTATGGATAGAATATTAGTTGATATTCCAAAGAAAAATGGGGAAAACAAATTAAATACACTATAAAACATAACCATTCTATATCGCTTCCTTCAAATAAAAGGTTACCATCATTATTTTGTACAATGTTTTAGCAAATTATAAAATCAATTACCAGTTTTTACTTGAAAATGATTTAAATTATCATGGAAAAAAATGTAAGGTCATTTTTAAAGAATTAATTTATAGGTTGTCCAATCCACTATTTAGTACACTAACACCATGAAGAGGGTAACATTTCATATAAAGTGATTCATATATAGCTCAAAATAAGGAAAAAGAGATTGTTGAATTTTCAAAAGGATTATAATTTCTTGATATTCTACCCAATTCTCAAGGATAATAATATGGGTAATTCATTTAGTAGAAAATATCATGGAATTAGGGAAAATATGTGTATTTAAAATGATAATGTATTAAGGGACATAATAAAGATGGATATTGTAATTATTAGGATAGGGGAAACATCACCCATTTTATAAAATAATATCAAATACATCTTTAATTGAAGAGACAAAATCATATCAGACTGATGATCAAAATTTTGGAAGGGAGATTAAATCCATGTATTATGGGATATTGGATGATTTTCTTTTTGAATATGGTGTAATTAAATTTGGAAATTGGTTATGTCTTCCATCAAAAAAAGCTAAAAGTTCAATTATTAGATGGAACTCGTATATCAAATTACTCTATACACCCTGGTAGAACCAATATGTATAATAATTTTATAGAATATTTTTTTGGGATAAAATATAGTGGGAAATAGATGAATATATAAAATGTTAGTTAGTTTGATATCATTTAAAATTTGAGAGACAAAATACTTGAGGATTCATTTTGTATCTTCCTATAACTTTATGGAAATGGGATGACATTACTACATACATTTTTATTACATTACCAAAAAAATATTAGTGGAAATGATTTCATATGGGTTACTATTGATCATCTTATCAAATTAAAATATTTACTTTATGTAAGAGAATATTTACCATTTTCGAATATTAAATAAAAAATATATTAATAATGAATCAATATTTCATGGTACAACACTTTCGACTATGTGTAATCATGATACATGAATTACAGAAAAAATATTTGGATAACTAATTAGATGTCAGTTGATATCGTGCTTCTTTTGAGGACATCATATCATCACCAAATTGATAGGCAGTCCATGAATAATATTCCAATATTAGAAGACATGATAAGGACACGATTACATAAATTTCAAGGTATATTAGATTATTATTTTCCCTAAGCATAGTTTTCATATATAAATATATTCTATTAAATTATTCAAATTTTAGCACATGAAAAATATATAGTAAGAGATTATGTACTCTATAATTATTGGGTTGATGTTAGTGAAAGAAATCATGTACAACAAAAATGTTTGGAGGAAAAAATTTAAAAAGAAAATACTATTCAATCCCATAATAAATCATCTAAATGAAGGGAAAAGGGATACGATGATAACCAGATAAATTATTGGTAATTTCAAGTGGGGTTATGTATTACAGAAAAAATATATGAGAAAGGTTGTTATAATTTTTAGTAGGAAATGAAAACGGATCCCTATGAACATCATACCTTTGGAAATTCTATAAATATTGGAAGCTATGGATTTTCATTTCACTGTGTTTCCAAGCCTCTATAAAGACTATGATTGGTTCCATGTCTTTTTATTAAGGATATATATAATGATTCAAGACATGTGATAACCTATGAATAAATGAAACTTTAATCTAATATGTATTACAATGAACAAAATTACTAGATTCTGGAAACTTAAGAACAACTATTGAGGAATCAGATGAGTCAGCTGGTAAAAGTTGTTTAGAAAAATAAGAATATTGAAGGGTAAATGTGGGAAACATAACATGGTATGAGGAAAATAATCAGATTTCTTTCACCTGTCTACATTCTAGAAATTTCAAGTTGATATTTTTTAGAGAGGGAATAAAGAAACATAATAGCTTTATGTAACACAATCCTTTCACTATAGAGAAACAATATCATGATAAATATATTATTATTAAAAAATATTATTTAAAATTTAATTGTAGAAAGTTTTTAAGAAAACTTTGATTGATTTCAATTACATTTTGAAATAATCATATAAATAAGATTAAATTTTTTTTATTTTTTAATGCATTCATTAATTCAGTGAATAGTAAAAAATAAGATTTTTTCAAGTACAGGGATTTCATATCATTTAGAAATTAATTTAAAAGTTCCATAATATTTTAAATATGTTATTAAAATTAAATATAATCTATTTTATTTATATTTTTATAATTAATTTCATTTTATTCTTAAAAGTTCATGAATTTTATATAAATGAATTTTTATCCCTAAAATGTTTTTTTCTAAAAATTATCATTGTTTTTGGTTTAGTGTTTTATGTTAAAATCATTTTATACAAATTTTTTAATTTCAAATCAAGGAAATAGGATTCCATATTTTTTTGAATATATTCAAAGATTATATATCAGTGTCTTTTATTTGAGGCCATTATGAATAGCAATCATGGAAAAATTTCACCCCAGAAATGGTAAAATGTTTAAAACAAGGTTAAAACAATTATATAGAATCTCAAAACCCACCAAAAACACTACTAGATTTAATTTGATGGGTAAATTTCTCCAAAATCAACCCAAATATAAAAATAATGATGTATTTTTTGTTTTAGCATTGATTACGAAGTATATGATATTTTAAGTATATTATTGCAAATTGACACTCCCCTGATTACAAAATCATTACAATTTTTAGAAAATTATAATAAAATGATAATTTTCATTATAAAAGGGTATTTGAAATATAACATATATTTTTATAGTAATTTATATTTTATTGATGATATAATTTGAAAAACATTTTAAAAATGTTGATACAATTCTAATCAAAGAAGTAAAAAAATGGATTTAAATATATTTAAAATAATACAAAAAAGTATTTTTGGGTAATGTTAAAATCTCAACTAAAATTTAAAAAATTATTCCAATTATAATTTGAAATAACACTTAATTGTGTTTAATTCCCAAGTAAAGGGGTGATATATATTTGATATTGGATTTAACTTTACTTGATAAAATTAATGGGTTTTAATGATTTACTATTTTTTTGGATAACTGAATTTCCAAAAAAAAAATTATTTAAAATTGATTATTATACTTGAATTTTATATTTTTAATACAAAAAACATGAATTTAAATGTTTTTAAGGATTTAATTTAATTAATTCAAATTATTTCATTAATTTATGAATTCAATGATAAATTAAATAAGGAAATTGTTTTTAAGTGAATTTTTGAGGTTGAGATTTCAGTTTATAATTTAATTTCATGTTAATTAAAAATTATAATTTATTGATTTATTTTAGATTAATTTTATAAATTTCATAAATTAACTGAATTGATTAATTAATTAGAAGTTATTTGTTTTGAGGGATAATATTGTAATTTATTTTATTTTTATCATATTTGGAAATTTGTTTTTTAGTAAATTTCCAAAAAAAAATTATTATTGAAATCATAGAACATAAAAATCTAGCTACATTGACACGTATTATCATGTTACCACTCCAAGGTAGTAGAAAACAAATATCCTACCGTGCTATCATGAACAATCTATGAATCATCATTAACATCAAACCACTATGGTTGTATCACCAGTAGATTAAAATTTATGATGGTATCGCAATATTATAGTAGTAGTTCCATAAAAAGAATCAGATTTCATTTACCATTCTTCTATAAGGTGTCACCATACTACCATTCCATCCATTCACAACCACCAATCTACTACCAGTTTAACATTCTATCACTACTCCTTCCATCTTTATGTAATTCATTCATATTTCTTTCTACTCCATGGTCATTCATTCACCCACACTATCATATATCTATGGATCAATCACTATCCCATGCCTATTATACTTACAGTACTTTTCAAAAATGACCTATGCACCTTGAAAAAAGATATCTCACCACCAAGAGTATAATAAAGTGCCACATGAAACCACATTTGGAATTTGTCCCACCATTCATTAGAGAACATTGATCAACCATGATGAAACTGCACCCATGATCCATCATTGTGATTTGATGGAACATGAATCTGGCCGATGGCATGAATCCTTGATTATATCAATCATGGTTGAATGATTTCATTGTTGATGTCAGCTATCATTAGTAGTCTCATTCTTGACAAGGGTGAAAGACACTGTGATTGTGTCTGACAAATATTTCTCGAGTTCTCATTTCCCATGGGTAGACAAAAACCATGCAACAGATATTGATGGATCACATGAAATAAAATTATACTCTGCATGCCTATTTAAAGGATAATAAAGATGATATTTAAACTATTGAACTGATGAAATAATCTACGTTGAAGGAAAAAAATTTGACCTCCTGACCATGGGGCAAAACACTGGTGCCCTAATTCATTTTTCCACATGACCAAATTCATGCCTCCCTATAGGCTAGAGGCAATCAACTACCAGCGATGTTCTAATATCTTTCATGGGGAGACTATATCATCTTTTATTAAATAAAATTTACAGTAAAAATTAATATCAATAGAAGAATAAAATATAACAGAAGAACGATATAGAATAACCATAAACTGAAAAGTACCTAGATAAAAAGACGATCAAAACAAGATATTCCATACGAAGATGAAAAATAAAAAATTCATGCTAAATAAACGTCCATGTGTCAATTAGTAACTCACTAATAAATAAAATGAGGTGTCCCAAATGGGCTCCACACAATGTTTGCTTCCCTCATCATTTCCCCATCTTAACACAACCACCTAACACATTTCCTTTACCCTTAAATTATCTCTCATCCTTGAAATCTAATAGGGTAATAATCAGGTATCCCAATTAGGGTGTCAGTACAATTCAATGGACCACCACTAATGATGTTTTAAACCATGTCCAGTTATTGGTATTTATATGTAGTTTTATAAATATGTAAATTACAATTCATACCCAAAAAATATATCATATTATCAATTTACATTTTTTTATCCACACAAATCATTGGTTTTTTATAGGCACTTGTACCTCAATATCTACTTCTGCTCATGTCGGAGCCTAAAGTATGTCTTTGAGATATCATATCCTAGAATTCCATTACTTCAATTTTTTTATTGTAAAAAATATAAAAATAATGATTCCATTATTTAATTTATACCAGAATGACATTGTTACTATTCTAAATCACACAATAGAATGGACTTGTTCCAATTCTTATTTTACTTCAAAATGACCATGTTACCATTTATAACATCACATTTCATTGACCAAATTACCAATCATCAACACATAATGAATTTATAAATTAATTATCCACATCAATTCCATTAATAATTCAATAATTAGTTAATCACCATTATTTTCTTAGTTAATTCAGCAATTATCTATTCACGTCAAAAAATTAATTAAAACAAAAATTAATTAACCACATCAAATACATTTATTATTTAAATAATTATTTATTTACATAAATTCTATTAGTAAAAAAATTAACTAATAAATTTAATGTCATTACTTATTCAAAAATCAGTTTATCAAATAATATCCCTTCTTTAATACCCCGATTAATTAATTATGTATATCACATTAAAAAAATTCATCAATAATTTAATAATAATAGGAACTGAAACAATAAAAATTAATTATAAAATCATATTTATAAAATCATCAACTCAATATTAAATATTTAATTATCAAATTAATTATCTAAATCAATAACTCATTATCTCAAAATTAATTCATTAATTAATCTCAATTCATCTATCTCAAATTTTCAAAATTAATTTTCTAATATAAATCTATTATCACAAAATCCCCAATCTCATATTAACCTAATTAATATAAGACATAATAATGATATCATAAGAATTATTATATTATACTTCATGTTTTTAGGTTTAATTATAGAATCATGTATTTATCATGTCTCTAAAGACTACAAAACTCTTCCATACATCAGGAAAAGTTCTGTTGTATTATGTTTCAATGTGGAAAAATATCCATTAGCTCCAAAGTATTGGATTTTGGGTGTATTAATTAACATAAACTAAATTTTATTATAATCCCGGTTAAATATATTTCGGAAAACATAGATTAGAGAACATTACAAAATGAATTAAATTGGTAAAGTGTCTGATTATTGAATAATATCATAATTCCATGTGTATGCTAAATATTATGTGGTTTTACTTAAAATAATATACTTTATATATACTAAAAATATATATTAATTTGGAATAAATTAATATTTCTATAATAACCCCAAGAATAGTTGGATGAGTATATTTTGACTATCATTTTTTTGAATAGTGATTCCGCCCTTACAACACGCCTGGTTTGACACTACTGAGGAATATACATGGGTTAATTCCCAATTTCATTACAACAAATTAGGAAATATTTGATATTTTATCTATAATTATATCATTTCCCCAATTAATGACTCTCATGAATCAATTATTAGCTACTAACAAATTTTCAGGTTATTTTTCATTTATCCCAATTTTTCGAATTATACATTATGATTTATAATGTTATGATCTAATCTTGTGTATTCCATTACTTAGAAATAGAGAATAGTCGAATTAATGGAACCCATATCAATGAACATAATCTGTGATGGTATTTCCTTCCATGTAAAGATAATTAAACTTGAGTGGAATTTAGAGTTTTACATAAAGATTAGAAATTGTTATCAATTTTGGGTTACCTGACTCAGGTTGTTCCAAATAACCATGCATAGATGGAGAATACATTATATCTAAAATGTGATTAATCAATTTTATAATACAACATGCTTCAAAAAAATCCATCATCAATTAGGTTTCCTAATCTACGAGGAGAAGACAAATACATAAGTTCTATTGTTGAGATATCTCTTACATTGGAAATATTGAAATGGAAAAGTTTTTCATTTATATATACAATATATGAGGGGTGGATATTAATTTAGTTCCATGATTTTAAACAATATAGATGAGGATAAAATATAAAACATGGTTTTGAAGTATTTTATAGTAATATTCTTTAAAAAACATCCCTTATAAGAAAAGACAGGATATGGAAAGAGTGTTTCTGAGTCCAATACAAAAGGAAGATAAATTTTTTATCCATGTATGAATCATGATTTATAATGTTATAAAGGAATAATATAGAAAATATATATTTAAATAGTTAAAACTTATAGTTAATCTAATATTTTCAATAAAATCAATCAATGAGAGATTGTCAAAAAAACATTGTCCTCATATGATGGTGTAATATCATATTCTATCAAGAATAAGAATGAACACTTCATGTATTTCGATATAAAATGAATGAAAGATATGAAGTTGGTCTGTGAGAACATTGGAAATAGAAATATGAAAAAACATTGTATAATGGATTGGTGGTATTTTCATCTTGTAATAATATTTTAGGAAACACTTTGAAATAAGCTTGATGTAAATGGAAGCTTACATCATTTTTGGGGAAAGAGGTCAAAAATATTTTTATAAAAATTGAAATAAAGAATTTCCCAATGTTAAATGCTCCAAAAAAAAATGATATATAGGAATATGATAGTTGGTTTCCTAGTTATTAAGTTGATTTCACATATACAATGACATGGGTACAACTCTATGACTATGAGATCACAATAACTAAAATTAATGTTCCTAACGAAAACATTATTGGTATGTTGTTAATAGAAATAAATTTATCTTATGATTTGTTTGATTCGTGATCTTATAAAACTTTCATATATTTTATATTTTCCAATAAAAGTATATATTTCTCAAGAATAATAAAAAGGAAATTTTTTATCAATACTCATCGTGTAATTATTACAATATTAAGGATATGATAGTCAGTTCTGATTATAACATATATAATTACCATATTTGAATATATGATCTTTATTTGTAGGATTTAATTTGATATAATCCATGTTATGGATTCGATTTCATATTATAAGAAAAATATTTATTTCCAAGATAATGATATTATAATAATACATGAAGGTAAAGAATATTTCATACTCATAAGAGAGATTGTATCATCTGAATCATAAATGGATCCACCTCTAATAGGACTCTTTATTTAAATTCAAGGAGAAGAATATAATACAAATCGTATGATATGTAAATGTATTCCATGGATAAAATTTGTTCTTATAATACAAGAATACTTTGATTTATTTTTAAGCAAATACATAACAATACACATGATGATGATTTTGTGTTTTTTATTGAACTCATACCAGATTCCAAATCATTATCTACTACTCCATATATGATGGATACAATAGATAAAGTGGCATTAAATAAAAAAGAATATGTTTTTTGGGATAAGTGATTAATACAACCAAGTGTCTCTCCTTGGGTAGTTTGTGAACTTTTTATAAAAATAATGGAGGGATTATGAGGATGTGCAATTATTATGGGGAAATAAATCCCATTATTATGAATAAAATAAATTCCTCTTCATCGTATTGATGATATACATTATCAACATTAAGGATTTAAATATATTTTAACGATTTATCTTAATTTTGGGGATCATAAATTACATGTATAGAAGGAAAGTATTAAAAATATATAATTTCATATGTGGTATAAAAACTTTTGTATTATAGTAATGTCCTTAGAAAATACTATTGGACCCTGTGTTTTGATAGATCTGATGAACAAATAGTTCATCAAAAACCTTGGAATGTGTGTTGTGGTATATATTAATGATATCTCTGTATAGTCTAAAATCAATGAAGTTCATAAGACACAATTATGAATCCTTCATAAGGTTCATAGATAAAATGAGTTATTTAAAAAATTTATAATGTGTAAATTATGGCTTCATGAAGATACTTTTTGTTGCCTTATTATCTCTATGGATGGATATTAGTTGATCTGCTAATGAAAAAGTCAGAAAATAAATGAAATACAAAAAAAACATAACCATGGTATATAGTTTCCATTGATTAAAAGGTTAACATCCATGTTTTGTTCAAAATTTTTCCCAATTAGAAAACCAATTACCAGTTTTGACCTGAAAATGTTTTAAATTATTATGGAAGAAGAAAATGTAAGGAATTTTTTAAATAATTATTGTAGATGTTGACCAACACACTATTTTTTACACTATCATCAGGAAGAGGGGTGCTTTTAATATGTAGTGATTCATATATTTCTCAAATTGAGTAAAATGAGATGGTTAAATTTCCCTAGGATTATAATTTCATGATAATCTAGCCCCTTCTCTAGGCTAATAATATGTGTAATACATTTAGTAGGAAATATCTTGGTCTTTTGACTAAGATATGGGTTGAAAATGATTATGTATTAAGGGACATAATAAAATTTGATATTGGAATTCTTAGGATAGGAAAAACATCACCCCTTTTGGAAAATAATTTATAAAACATACTTATTAGAAGAGACAAATCCTTATCAGAATTATGATCAACATTTTGGATGGAAAATTAAATACATGATTTTTGGGATATTAAAAGATTTTATTTTTGAGGACAGTGTTATTAAATTTGGAAATAGGTTATTTATTACATCCAAACATAAGCTAAAAATTGAATTATTAGATGAAACTCATATCTAAAATTAGTTTATACACCTTGGTAGAACCAATATGTATACAAAATTTATAGAAAATCTTTCGTGGGATAAAATATAGTCTGAAATTTATGACTAGATAAATTGCAAGTTATTTTCAAAAAAAATTAAATTAGAGAGGCAACATTCTTGACAATTTATTCTGAATCTACCTATTACTATATGTAAATGGGATGACATTACTATAGCAATTTTCATTACATTACCAAAAAATGTTAGAGGAAATTATTTTATATGGGTTACAATTGATCATCTTATCCAATAAAGAACATTTCCTTTATATATGATAAAAGTTAACTTTTGAGAATATTTCATAAATTTTATATTAAAAATGATTCAATACATAATGGTACACCACTTTCAATTATTTGTAATCATGATCCTTAATTTACAGAAAAAATAGGAAAATTTTTCAGATGTCAGTTGATACCAAAAATCATGTATTTAATGATTGATAATTTCAAGTGTGGGATCATGTATTCCTAAAAATATATATGAAGAAGCTTGTTATAATTTTATGTTCGAAATGAAAACTGATCCCTATGAACATCAAAACTTTTGAAATTATATTAATCTTCTATGCTATGAATTTCTATTTCACTATGTTACTTAGCCTCTCTAAAGACTATGGTGTGTTCCACATCTTTTTATTAAAGATATATGTGATGATCCAACACATGTGATTATATATGAAGATAAGAAATTTCAACCTAATATGTTTGACTGATAATAGAATAACTAGATTCATTAAACATAAGAATAACTATTAAGGAATCAGATAAATAAGCTGGTAAAAGTAATTTAGAAAAATCATAATATTGAATGGAAAAGAGGGAAACTTAAGATGGTATGATAAAATTTATACTATTTCTTTCACCGTGATGCATTATAAAAATTTCAAGATGATATTTTTTAATGGATGGAATAATGAAACACATCAGCATTAAGTGTAGAAAGCCTTTAATTATAGAGAAAAAATATCACGATACATATATTATTAGTTATGAATGTGATTAAAAATATAATTGTAAAATTATATAAGATAAATTTGATTCAATTAAATAAATTTTTCAAAAATAATATAAAAAATGGTGAAATATTGTTATTTTTTAATGCATTCATTTTTTTTTAAATACTCAAGAAAATATGATTTTTCAAGTACTGAAATTTATTTTCATTATAAAACTAATTTAAAAGTCCCATTATATTTAGAATATTTTATTAAAATGAATTATAATCCTTTTTATTTATATTTATGTAAATAATTTCATTTTAATCTCTAAATTTAATGATATTTATAAAAGTAAATATTTATCCATAAAATGTTTTTTTCTAAAAAGTATCGTTGTTTTTGGTATAATATTTTATGTTAAATTAATTTTCTACTAATTTTATAATTTAAAACCAAAAAATTTGATACCAAAATTTGTGTGAATATATTCAAATTTTATATATTGGTTCCTTTCATTTGAGGCCATTATGAGTACTATTTGTGGTAAAAATTCACCCCAGTAATGGTAAAATGTGTAAAACAGGGTTAAAACAATGATATAGAATCTCAGAACCCACCAAAAACATGACTAGATTCCATTAGATGATTATATTTCTCCCACAATAACCCCAATATAAAAATAATGTTGCTTATTTTTGTTATATCACTGATTATGAAGTATATGATATTTTAAGTATATAATTCCAAAATGATACTCTCCTGATAATAAAATCATTATAATTTTTAGATAATTATAATAAAATGATAAATTTTTTTTATAAATGGTTATTTTAAATATAAAATACTTTATATAGTAATTATTTTTTTATTGATGAAATAATTAGATGAAAATCCCATAAAACGTTGATACAATGCTTATAAATGATGTAAAAAAATCATGTAAGTGATTTTTAAACCAATAAAAAGGTAATTTTTGGGTAATATGGATGTGTCAACAAAAAATAAAAAATTTATTTTTGTTACTAATTTAATGTACACTTAACTGAATCCAATTCCTATGTGAAAGGGTGATTTTTTTTATTTTTACTTTTTGATATTGGATTTTATTTTTTAGTAACACATTTAATGGGTTTTAATGATTATTTATTTTTGTGGCTAATTTAATATCCAAGAAAATTGAATTTTAAATGGATTATTATACTTGAATTTTAAATTTTTAATACAAAAAACCATGAATTAAAATGTTTATTAGTATTTATTTTAACGCCTTTAAATTATTTCATTAATTATTGAATTCAATTATAATTTAAATAATGATTTTTTAATTGAATTGTTAATTTTTAGGTTGAATTTTCAATTTATAGTTTCATTTAATGTGAATAAAAAATTAGAATTGATTTATTTCTTTCTAGATAATATTATAAATATGATATATTAAATGAAATGATAAATTAATAGAAATTATTTTTTTAAGGGAGAATGTTGTGAATTTTTTAATTTTTATTATATTTGGAAATTATTGTTTTAGGATATTTCAAATATATAAATTGTTTAATTAAAATTATGGTACATTAAAATTATAGCTACTTCCACACATTTTATCATGTTACCACTCCAAGATAGTATACTACTACTATCCTACCAAGATATCATGAATAATATATCATTCATCATTAACATCTAACAGCTAGGGTTGTATCTCCATTAGTAGAAAATTTATGAGGGTATAACCTTACTATATTAGTAGTGCCACATTTAGAATCGGATTCAAAATACCATTCCCTGCTAAGGTGTCACAATACTACCAATCCATCCATTCACTACCACAAATCTACTACCAGTTTCACAATCTATCACTACTTCTTCTAACATTCTATAATTCCATCATATTTCTACCTACTCCATGGACATTAATTCACCCATGGTGTCATAAATCCATGGATCAATCACTATCCTCTACCTATTCCACATACAATGTTTTGTAAAAATGACCTATGCCCAATGAAAAAAGTCGGATGACCACCATGAGTATAATGAAGTGCCACATTGAACCACAATTCGACATTGGCCCAACTTTTATTGGAGAACATTGATCCACCATGATGAAACTCAACCCATGATCCATCATTATGATTTGATGGAAGCTGACTATGGCCGATGGAATGACCCCTTGAATATGTCAATTACAATTGAATAATTTTATTATTGATGTCATCTGTCAATAGAGGTCTCAATCTCATCAAGGGTGAAATACAATGTAATGGTGGGTGACCAATACTTCTCCAGTTCTCATTTCCAATGGGATGCCAACCCCCATGACACTGATGAATATGAATCACATGAAATCGAAATCTAAATTTTGATGTCTATATAAAGGATAATAAAGATGATATTTCAACTGATGAACTGAAGAATGAATCCTTGTGGAAGGGGACAGGTTTGACATCCTGACTATGGTGCCAAACATTGGTGCCCTAATCCATTTGGTGCCATGACCAGAACTATGCCTCCCCATAGGCAAGATGCTATCGACTACCAGCGATGTTCTAATATCTATCGTGGTGTAAAAATATCTTCTTTTATCAGATAAAAATTGCAGTAAAAAATAAGAATAATAGAAGAATAATATATATCTAAATCATGATGTAGAATAACCGTAAACTGAAATATACCCTGATAACAAGATGGTCAAAACAAGATATTCAATATCAAGATGAAGAATAAACATGACATGCTAAATTACCATCAATGTGTGAACTGGAAACTCAATATTAAAGACACTGAGGTGTCCCAAAAAGGTTCCATACAATTTTTGGTTCCCTCATCCTTTCCACATATTGACTCATCCACCTAACACATTTCTTTTTCCCTTATAATATCTCGCAACCATGAAATCTAATAGGGTGATAATCAGGTATCCCAAGTAGGGTGTCAATACAACTCAATAGGCCTCCAACAATGGTGTTTTAGACCATATCCAATCATTAGTATGTATATTTAGTTTTATAAATAAGTAAACTAAAATTCATAAAAAGAATCTTTCACATTATCAATTTATCGTTGTTTATCCACAAAAAATCATTGGGTTCTTGTAAGAACTTGTACCTCAATATATGCTACATCTCAGGTCGGATCATGATGTATATCTTATGAATACCATATCTCAATATTCCATTGTTAACATTTATTTAATGTAAACTATTGAAAAATCATGTTTCAATTGTTTAATTTATACTTGAATGACCCCATTACAATTCAAAATCACATAATTGAATGACTAAATTCCCAATCGAATTCTGAGAATTTGAACACCATAATGACATAGAATGATATCTCAATCAAAAACACTAAATCATGATTGAATAATTTGGGAATTTTTAAATATATATATACATTAATATTTCTAGATCTAATTATAATTTAACGTACCCCCATTAACAAATGGGAGGAGAAATTAGATAGAACTGATACAAATTGGATAGAATCCACCGACTAAGAGGGGGGAAGATATATGATCCGTGCATTAACTCATGAATAAAATAGGTCATTATGTATAGGAATCAATTAGAGGGAACCAATATTCGAAAATTTATAATGCAGTCTAATAGGGATGAATTGGGATTAAAATAAGGGTTTTGGTAATTAAAAAACCATTTTTAAAGTCAAATTAATTCTAGCACACAGTTTATTAGGAATGGGCACGTTGATTCCCCTAACATTGATCCTATATAGTGGACCTCATTTTTATTGGTTCCATATTACTCATAATAGGGTTCATGGTTTGAAAAACCATGCACAATCAAAGTAAAACCCCACCATCATGGGTTGTATGGTATGCTGGTCTATGTGAAAATAATTTACATAACTATGTGATCCACATGCAATGCACCCTTTTCATCCATTTTTCCTAATTTTCACCCCAAACTCACCTTAAGTAAGAAAGGTGAAGGAAAAATACTCAACACAAGGAAAAAGTGTACCTTAAATTAAGCCAGAATCAAATCTAAAAAATATTGAGATCGTAAAATCTCCCCCACCATATAATAAATCATCCTCAAGATTTACTCCCCAGCCTCTCTAGGATATCGAGTAAAAAAGATTGGTCCATTGAGCATTAATATATTCTTCCCATTCCCATATTTCCTCCTTAACACGTCTATGTTTCCAAAATATTTGATCTATCGACATGGTCATTCCCTACAACAATTTCCACAACCATCCACCACAAATTTGAGATGATTCTTAAAGAAAACATCTATATAATTCTAAACATTAACCACATCAAACACATGATAAGCATTGGGGTGATACAACTGATATTTTTACACATGAAAAACATTATTAAAAACAAACTATTTATATGAAAGAGTGAAAATGTATGGAATCAACCCAATTGACTCCACAATCTCCAACAGTCTGATGATCCTAGGCTGAAACATTCGTTGTCTTCATATCTCGCGGTGACCTAACCTAGGCGACACCCAAAAGAATACACAGTCACCCCCTCTAATATCTAATCTTCTTTAAGCATGTGACTTCTATATTCTCTAAGTCATATCCATATGATTCCCAATCAGTTGTAATTTCACTCAAGTCTCTCATACAAGACATAGCCCCAACAACATTAACTAACATTCCTCCATCTATTATAGTGGTGATTTGCCTGGCATACCCTAATAAAATCCTCATATTGATCAACATTAATCATTGTTTGATAAGTTTTTATGGGAAAACTCTACTAAATATATATTTTTCTACGAAGATCCACTAATGTCTATGACACATTCTCGTAGCATATCCTCTATAACCTAAATAGCATGTTTTGACTAACCAATTGTTAGTGGGGAGAAGATTCACTCTGAAGAAAATATGTACTAAGAAACATCTATAATCCTTACCATATGTGTGAATTAATGAACAAGTCGCATTCTGATGTTATAGTCTTTCACACACCATATCGATATATTATCTCCTAAACAAAGCAATCACCCATCTAATACACTAATAATATCACCGATATGTGAATGAAATTCACTACTTTGGTCAGTCTATACATAAAAACACAAATAACATCAATCATCCAAGGTCTCCTAAAGAGGCCAACCAAATATTTAATGGCCAAATCGTCCCAATTACACCCCATAATGGTATATGACCTAAGATAACCTCAAGTTTATTGACTCCTATCCTTAAGATGATTATGGGTGTAGTATCATTTCATGAGCCATACAATATCATTTTTCTGACCTATCCACCAAAACTGAATTTGTAGGTCACAATACAGTTTTATCACCTATTGATGAACCAAAAACATAATGTCATAAATTATCACATCATATCCTTTCAAATTCTCTTAGGAACAACAACCTAATTCCAAATATATATGATTTGAACCTTATCTATAAACCAATTTGAATGTATTATTCCACCTTCATGACTTTTCCTCCAGGTCAAACACTCCATATCGGCATAACACAAATCTCAATTTAATCAATAAAAATGTTGACATCACAAAATATGATTCATAAGTTATATTTTCTTAACTATCATGAACCACGAAGAGAATTTAATCCAACAAATCCATTAGATTACACTCATAACTAGAATCATGAACCTCATGAGTCTAATATTAACTTATCAAATCATCAACAAAATTTTCCATCATCTCAGGAATATATAAAAAATAAAAATCAAATAGTTGTATATACATATTTTATCTTTGATTCCAAATATTCAAATCTTTATGTGAAAATATATACTTCATTCTATTTTTGTCTATATACATAGTAATATATTCACCCAAGAGGTAATGGAACTAACCCATCAATGCATAAGCCAATAATCTAACTCAAGTTAATGTATAGGGTATATCTATTAATGAATAATTAACTATCAATACCCATATCCCACAACTTTATCTCCTTTCATAATCAATCTATTCTGACCAATAATAAAAAAATCCTCTTCTTGGTAAATCCAAGTAGTGGTGCTATTAAATGAGAAAATTTATGATTAAAAATATGAAAATATATTTCAATCCCTTGAAATCTATGGATATCCAAAACATTCTTTGTATGATCCTATGAAACCACTACATAAACATTCTCAGGGAATATTCACAATCCCTCATCTAAAATTAAGTGACCCAGGATGTTTTCCTAATCAATCAAAAACTGACACATGCATGGATTTGTTTATAGTCGATGTACTCTGAGTATACACAAGATGTTTTCAAAATGTTGGGAATGATAATTGTCTATCATAGAGCACACTGGGATTTCATATTGAAACACCACCAAAAAAAATAATCATGGTATCGATGGATGATTTCGTTCATCTATTCAGTAAACACTACTGGTGTGTTATTCATCCCAAATGGAATTACGATGAAATAATTTAGGCAATATTTTTCACTAAAGGTAGCATTCAATAAATACAATTTCTGATCAATCTATTAATGATACCCACATCTCATGTATATAATTTAATGGAAAAAATATCCCACCTATTGGTCAAAAGTCCATTGATATGTGGGAGAGTATATCTTCTCTTCAATATATTATTTTAAAAATTCCAATAATCGAAAGATGAATGAAAAATATTATCGATCTTCTTAGTATACAACACTGGAGAACCCCAAGGAGGCATTATCTCATAGATAAATCTATATCATCCAACTACTCCAACTAAGCCTTGAGTTCTAGTAACTATTCCTATTTCATTTTTGGACTGACTAAAAACTGGTTCAAGTCCTATCATATGATCAATAGTGCAGGGCACAAATCTCTCAGTGAGGAAACTTGATAAATCATCAGTAAATACATCATGAAACCTGTCCAATATGGGTGAAAGTGTATCTCACTTTACCCATTTTTCATCAAATAATAAACTATCATCCTAGGATGTGATCTCTCCTAGCTATTTAATAATTGGACCTCCTTGCAATTCCAAGATATCCAATTATCCATGTTAATTATATTTGGCTCCCTTAAGAGAAACACTGTACTATATATCATGTAACCAATCATTCTGGGATTAGAATTCTACTAACCAGTCTATTCCCTGAATTAGGTTGAATCTTGACATGTAAATAATATTGTGATCCCAATGAAAATGATATTCTCTAACTATGATATAGTATTCCCGGATCAAAAAAATGCCACTCGATCATATTACTAGAGGTGTTTCAATAATTAACACCCCCATTCACAAACTCTATTTTTATACTCAAATAATTCATAGGTTGAAATTAAATAAACAAAACAGAGAAACTAGTTTCAAATTAGGAACTAGTAATGTAGAAGCATTGATAATAGTACCTCCCATGATCGATATTCCAGAATATATGTTCATGACTATAAGTTGCACCGCATGTAGCTATCCTACCCCAATTTCTTGTGATACAGTATGACTCCCCTGATCTATTTCACATTGCTGATATGTGTTCCCCTACATAAAAGTACACATACATTTTCTAAAATTCCTTCACAATTATATCGTGTTCTTTTAACTATTATGGTGTAGAATATCCCTTTTTCACACCTCTTCCATATATAGATCCTATCTCAATACTTGTTAGATAATGGGTCCTCTATAACCTTTATAGATGTTTCATTTTATAATAACACCAACACTCTATTGGAGGTCGGAGGAACTATATTCCTATTATAGTTAGTCTATATCATTGTTTAAATTCAATCAAGTAATATCTCAAGATAACAATAGTTTTGATTGTGCACCTCGCTTCCTACCGCTATGATTGATGTTATCGTAGTGACGCTTTAAAATATCAAGATTCTCTAATCATGATAATCTAGATGAAACTATATCCCCTGTAATGAAATTCCACATTAGGAAACCCTCATATATTAGATATTGATCCACCAATTCAGCAAACATATTTAACCAAAAAGGTTAACCAATGACTTAATCTCACATTTAGGCCCATCCAGAAAAATCCTCATCCTAGTTATCTAAAACCTTTGCATCATTGGGGGTAACCATTGTAAATCTGTAAAGTGTCATACATAGTCAATCATGAACAAGAATCCCTGAGTCAACCACATAGACATTGCTACTTTATCCTACCTCAGTGAATCTTGATAGAACTTGTCTAGAATCTTCTCTAACATTTCCATCCACAACATACCATCATCTTCTCCACACCACACTTGAATGCCCAACCAGTGATTGTGGATCTTCATAGCATATAATTAGCCAAAATTTCCCTCCCCTCAGTAGGAGTCTCTAAATGGAAATGTATCATCTTGATAAACTTAATCGAGCATTAAAATCCTTTAGTTCCACCATATATAGTAAAATTCGAATGGAATTGTAATTAAATCTTTTTCATAAAATCATATATACTCTTCACAACCCACCATGAGTCTCATTACATAAGCTTTATAAAATGTCATAATTTCACTCATAACTTCTCCTTGATTTCCTCACTTAAAATAATTGTTTCCTTTGTTTCCACCACTAGTAGATAATCCCTAGTCATGTACTCTGGCCATCCTCTCAACAAGTGTTTTCATAGAGGAATACACTCTACAATTTAAAACATTAATCATAGAAAATAGTTCAAAAAATAATGGTGTTTATGTATGAATGAAAACAAAACAAGATAAAATAAGTCACTTCCCCAAAACCCTGTCACATGGTCAAAACCGAGTCAATATCACTACCCTTAACCATCCTGCACAAAAATTGTAGACAACCACGGTAAACACATTCTTTGTATTCATGTTTATCATTTTGAAATCCATTTATTCTCATCCATTATCATTTTATAAATTTTATAAATTTATTATCAGGATCATTTTTTATACAACATCATTGGAAAATAAAAATAGTCAATGTTAAAGAAGATACCTCTAACTTGTTCTCTTATGCATTATAAAGAATGATAAATGTCAAAATAAATATTCTTGAATATGTCAAATGATGTATAAAAGATCATCTCTCATTTCAGACAGGTACATGAGTGAAATATCAAAATATACCAACATTAATATTCATATCACATAAAAAAGTGACTCCAAATGTGAAATAATATTCAACTATAACCAAAAATAGTAAAAACAACAATTACAAACAAGGGTACTTGGGTTTTCCCCCATACAGGGGTTAACAACTACCATGAACTAGCATATAATAAAGGCACGAATCTTACTAGTCTCATGTCTATCATTCCGAATTGGTAATAAAAATTAAAAAATGAAAAGAAAAATTTATCTGATATAACATTGTAAAATCTAGACATGGGTTCCACAGTGTGTTTCCTTGTGCTGGAAAATCAAATAACTTCAATTACAGTTCCCCATATTCCGTAGGATATAGAATAGTAGTTATAGTCTGATATATTTCAGGGGGAAAATATAGCCTCTTTTATTATTGTAAGACACCATTTTAAAATAATAAAAGTGTTCATTAACAGATAACCAAATAATAAAATAACATAACCATAAACATAAAAATTTCAATATCACAAGACGATAACCCCAGAGATTACATATCATGATAGAAAATAAATTGGTCATGCAAAAGTACATGCCATGTGTGAAATGAAAACTAAAATACAATGAGACTGATGACTGACAAACAGGTCATGTAACATGTCGGGTTACATCATCAATGCTCCATTCTTACTCATCCAACTAACATATGGAATTTTCCTTTATCATTTCCAAAATCCATGAAATCTATTCAGTTACTAATCAGGCAGCCGTGAAGGGTGTGAGTACAGCTCATTAGGCCACCACCAATGGTCTCTATACCATATCTTATCAATAATATGTTATTATTATTGTAAAAATAATTAAATTACAATGTTAAAATAAAAATTTATCACATTATAAATTAATGTTTTTTACCAATTAAACCCTTGTGTTCTTGTAAGAACTGGTACCTCAATATCTACATCGGCTCATGACAGATCCAAAAGTATATCCAGGGGACATCATATATTTGAATTTAATTTTAAACATTTATTTAATTCCCACACTAGAATGACCATGATCCCATTATTTAATTCATACATGAATTATTGTGTTTCCATTCAATCTCACATAATATAAAGACCATGTTCTCATTCTTATTTCAAAACTAAATGACCATGTTAATGTTTATAACTTCACATTCAAATGAACATCATAACATCCATCAATACATAATTAATAGAGTAATCAAATATCCACATTAATTCCATTTCTAATATAATAATTAGTTTATCACAACCATTTCTTTAGTTAATTCAGTATTTGACTATTCACATCAACAAAATTAATGAACTCAACAAATTAACTAACCATATAAAATACATTAATTAACTACAATATGTAATTATTAACATCAATTATATTAGTAAGCCAAACAATTAACTAAGAAAAAAAATTTCAAAACTAATTGTACAATTAGATTATCAAATATCACAACTTATTTAATTACTAAATTAATTAAGTTATTCAATCATTTTAATTAATTAGTTAATTAATCATTACACTAAACAAAAATTACAATAATTAATTATGCAATTAATTATCTCCAAATATAAACACATGATATAATAATTACTTCATATATTAATTATCTAAATCAACTACTCAATACCAAATATTTATTTCCTTTGTTAATTATCTAATGTAATCTATCTCAAAATCTCATAATTAATTTTATAGTTCATTATTTAAATCATTAATCTCATAAATCCCCAATTTCATGTTAATGTAATTAAATAATTCACCAAATTAATTAATCCAATAGTTATTTAAATTGATATAAAAAATTAATATAAATACTAAAATTATATACAAATTACTAAAATCATGACATTGGGTTTTAATTGTATACCACATACAGCAAGTTTGATGAAGAGGGCTTGAAAACGGAATTCCTAAAATATGCGCTGCACAATAGTGTATAATGAGATCTCAACATAAAAATTTAAATAAATATTGAATAAACCAATATACATAAAATATAGATCTATATAAATAATCCTAGATATATATTAAATTAATATAGTTTATTAATCTTATGTAGGAATGAGAGATGTAAGGAGGTGGAACAAAAACCAACATGATATATTCATCTTACCCGGGGGGTTGATGAAAGATGATCTCTTCATAGATTCCAAAAGAATAGTGGCCTAAAAGGAATGGAATCTATCTATAGTTCCAATACATAATGGAAGATAGGATCTGGTCTAATGGGGGTTGAATTGGGATTAAAATGGGTGTTTGAGAAATTAATAAACTAATTTTCAGTTTAAATTATTTCACTTGATCAGTTTTCTATGAAGGGGTGCACATTTTCCCCTAAAAGGGAACCTAAACCACGATAACGATTTTTAGGGCTGAATAATTACATTAAAGAGGTTTTAGTGTTCGAAACCCCATTGAACAACCAAGAAAATCACATTTTTCCATGGATACATGGTTTACTACGCTGGGACTCATGGCTTTTCCCTCACCATACATCAACTGTGTACTTCCTCTTATTTTTTCATTTCACTGAATTATCTTCCAAACTCCCCTCAAGGTAAATATAAATAGAACATTATTCAACAAAAATATAAAATATATCTGAAATGAATCCTGATTAAACTCTAAAAAGTGTATCAATCTTAAAAAACTCAATAACCAAACCAATGATGACGAAAAACTAAAGATTTATTTATTTCATTTTCAATCCATGCCTCCAATACGAGGACATAACTAGTCACATAAGATGGAAACCACCACCTTCAATATATAATGACAAATAATATTTTCTCCCATGTTGTTAAATACTATGATCCACCCCCTTAAAATAAAAAAAATAAAAAAAATAAAAAAATATTAATAATATAAATAAAAATAATATATTTATATATATAATAATCAAATTAAAATTTAAAAGTCGAAAAAATAATATATTGATTTCTATTTTTTATATACATTTTTTATATGATATATATGAAAAGAACAATTATAGTGACATCTAGACTAACTTCTACGAGCCAATTGAAATCCAAATCAGAAATCCACTTTTTTATCTTCTTCTATCTCAAAATAGAGCATGAATTTAACCAATACCATAGTGCATGAAAGAAATATCTCATAGAAAATACTCAATGAATTACAATCTCAATTGTGGGAATAAATTCAATGATGTAAAAATTGGAAATTATAACTGCATCTAAATCCATCCACACTATTGATAGATAACACATGTTGATTGTCTAGTGATTTAGAGGTGACTACTCGCACTAAACACAAGAACATTTGAAATGAATTTTAAGATGCTTTTGTTGCTAATTTTTTAACTTTTGGATTCACCCATAGGTGATTGAGTTATTTTCTATTAATAAATCATTATGAATATGTAAAATTATCATTGAAGACCAAACACTCTATAATTAATTAGGGATTATTTTTTTCCTATATACATATTGATTTTTTTTATTTTCCATCATACAACATTTATGATGGAACACTTGTCCATTTTTTTCATGCTAAGGAGAATTCCACCATCCTCTTATTGATGAATTGGGATCACTAAATATCATATATCCTCTATTTATATTGTAATAGTATAAATCATATAAGTATTTATTGTTGTTTTATATTGGAATTTATTTTACTTTCACTACCCTGACTTTATACACATGGTCCAAGATAAAAACCTCTATTCAATAGAAAGTTATTGGATAATCTGATGGTGATTGGTGATATCCACATACTAGGAAATGAAAGGATATGGGATACTAAAATCATTAAATTTATCTATGAAAATCCAAAAAATAGATATAAATAATTAGTTAGATATCAATTGATTATAGGATGAAAATGAAACAATTTGAATAATGATTCATCTAGAGAATGGTGGAATTATCTAAGGTTGGTCCTTTATTCATTAAATTGATATTAAAACCATAAAATTATCTATACTATTTCAAATAAAATAAACCCAATAAACTTTACTTCAACACACAAACAATACATCTTTATCTAGAGACAACCCATGTCCTGGTCTTCTACATATTTTTCATGTTTAAAAATATTTTTTTGAGTGCCCCATTATAGGCATGAATCAAACATGATGCAGTATCTAGGGGTCCTTATTTAAATGTTATAATATTGTTTATAATTATTTTAAATTTCATGATAATACAACTTTTTTAATCCCTTGGTTGATAGGATTTTTCTCGCAGGACATCAAAATATAAAATTTAATGAACACCAGGAATTTTATTTTTTCATCACTCTGTTTGATAACATTAACAACATAACCTCTTCCTCAAAAGATTTTTTATTTAGACATTAATACAAGTGATAGCATAGTTCTCAAGTCATCATAAATATGAGGTAAATGAAAGAACCAAATATTCAAATTAATATGTGACTATGAAAATTCAATAAATTGAAATGAGTATTAAATATATAAATGATATGAATACTGTTTATGTTTCATTAAAAATTAGGAAATGTTCCCTATAGAAACCTTTAATTATTTAATAATGTATCCAATGGATTTGAAACAATTGGAGACATTAAGGAATAAATAAGTTGTATCAATTTATGAATTTCTTTTTAAGGGGAATCCAATGAGTGTCACTATAGTCTACAGACGTTAGAAATCACATCCCAGAATGAGCTACATAGTGAATTATGAAAAACTATTTCCTAATAAAAGTAATTATCAACTTCAAATATATATTAATGAAATAAATCTATATCTTATAGATAATATCATTGTGTTTTCAAAATGGATAGATAATTGAATCTTCATTGGGAGGAGTACTGATAGATATGATAGATATTGAATTTATGGAACTTATTGAAAGAATCTAACTAAATTATCACCAATTTGTTATGAGGACATCCACTAAAGGTGTAGATCATCTAAAAATGTTTAACATATGTTTTTTATAAAATGATTGAAGAACTGTCATCCATAGTGAGATAGATATCATTGAAAAATGTGCAGGAATCCTCATCCACCACACTACAAGGGAGAACCAACACAAATATTCCCAAGATCATTTCATTGAAGCATTAACTCGCATTCAAGGGACTGAAATCTAAAATGAAATATTCCATATGAAATCATAGAACCAACCATGTGGAAATAAACAATTCATATGTTTTTACACCAATAAATATGGATCTTGAATAAAAAAATTTAAATGGACACCATTATAAAAAACATTTGAATATTCTTTTAAATAACCTTTTCAACCCAAAAAACATTAGAGATAAGGTATCCAACCTTACAAAATCTAATAGAAGGGAAAATCTTAGTATCATTTCATGAACAACATTCTAAGTCATATAATTGAATATCAAAACATTCAAAAGACCATTGAAAACAATCATGGATTATATTTAAAGAAATTAAAATGGAATTTAATCTAGATAATGAAAACCCATAATAATATAGTAAATGAATCTAAAATAAAATTCATAGTCATATAATTCATAATAATAAAATAAATTTCAATGCTTTTAAATTTATGATTTTAATGGGGATTAAAGATAGTGAATAATCACAAATGAAAATTAAAGATAAATGTGAACATAATTCTGAACCTACTGAAAATACTGTGGAAGATAACTTGAGGTGGAATTTGGGAAGGAACCAACTATTAAATACAATGTAAAATCTAAGATGGAATATATACATCAACAAAAACCTCCAATTCATGTTGGGTTGTATGTCCCTGAGAAAACTAATGAAGAATCACTACAATAAGAGAATCTATAAGTATTCAATGAGAATGATATAAACAACACAGAGCTGGATTCGATACCCAAAATACTCGGTTATAAAAAATTTAATTAAAAACATTTTTTATTGATGGATAATATTTTGAGGTAATGAAACAATTTCTTTAGGTAAACAAATCATCATGTGTAACCACACAAATATCCCAGAAATACCATGATCAAAATTTATTTTCTATAACAGGTAATATAGGAGAGGTAATAGTTTCCAATACATTATATTGTTTAAAACAATCAATTAATTTTCTGAATTACTCATTTGACACATACCAACCAACAAGAGAACTAAGACCCACCCAATTGGTTGTATTTCTGGACAACACTGACACTACCTACCCAATAGGGGTTTTAGTTTATTTTATTTTATGTTTTCAAGGTTTACCATTTTCTTCTGATTCCTAAAATTTAAACTTGGAAGAATAAAATTGTATCATTTTTCATCTATTATATCCACAATAAAATTTCTCAAAATATTTAAAATAATAATCATTGTTAATGAAGGAAAAAAATTTAATTCCTTAGGTAAAAAAAATTATATTATAATATAACAAACATAATGAAATATCATCATGAGGAATAAACTACATTCACTAAAAATTATTTTGAATAGTAATTTTGTTCTGAATAACGAGATTGGAAGTCTAGTTTATATAATTTAATTAAAATTGGATTTGGAATCAGGTAATTAGTCTACTGATATCTTTTTATGATAATATTAATTTGGATTATATTTTTAGTAATTAAAAACATATTGGGATTTTTATGTAGTTTTTTTTATAATTCAATAAAATTTTATATTATTTCTACTACATTATCTATGTTGTCTCTAGAAAATAATGAACTATTTAATGAGTAATTAGAAAAAAATATATTGGGAAATTAATGTGGTGTACCTGATGTTTGGTAATACTGTAAAACTAATAAATCTATAGAATATTAAGGTGGATACAAAAGTAAAAAAATTATTGGATAACACAATATTATGAAGGTAGAAAAAAATCATTATAGAATGACCTATAAGATAGTCTATTAAAATGGATATAATTTTTTTCATCATTCTTAACAATTGAAGATAATTTCTAATAAAAATAAATCTAACAATAGAGTATTTTTTATTGAGAATATAATTCTTTTATATGGTGTAGTGAAGATCAAGGGTGCTGATTTACAGAACACCTTCAAAGTAAAGGGAAAAAGGATAAAGCATTTCATTAAAATACATGGAAGGTACCCATGGATGATAAAAATTTATCTTTGATGAAATCAACATAAGGGAATAACTATATATCTTTCATTAACAATAGAATATATAACATTAGTTTATAATTCCTTTTTGAATAATTTCAAGATTTACATTAATATAATAGTTTCTAATCACTATTTGGGGGAGAGGGACCATGTAGTTTTAGGTTATGAATACCGTTATTCTATTTTAGAATTTATAAAACCATAAAATATCAGTTCTTTGTAACCTATTAATATTTTCTATAGATTTTTATTTTTGGAGTGTAGAAAAAATAAATTGGAATAATATACCTCATATGTGTTCCACCTATTTAATGTACCTTATTATCTAGGATGATTTCATCGATTCTATAACTAGAATAGAATGAAAGATGATTTATCACAATATCTATCAAATATAAATAATATTTTAGAATTAGTGAAATAGTTTGAAGGATTAAAAGATCAGTGTGGAATAAGAATTATGACTTTTGGGCACTAGATTTTGGTACTCAATATCGATAGACCAAGACGTAGTAATTATGTAACACCACCATGATCCCCCTAGTGTAATATCATATATTTCCTTTAAATCAATAATAAAAATGAGAAATTCAAAACCAAAAACTGATTTATATGAAAATGGTACTATATGTCTGAGTACACCTTTTAAAAATTCAAATATGATCTTTTCTAAAAATGTTCTCTACATACATTGCAGGGGAAAAAATAATTTTTTTAATAAATGGTTCTATGGTACAAAATGTAACGTCCTGGTTCCGGAAGCCACCCAGAGGCGCCCCATACTCGGTTGGTCACATGGCCTCAAGCGCATTTCTCCAATAGCCAGAGGCTACCTACTAGCAGCGAGGGACTTGTGTGTGACAGTGGGGAAACTATTCCCTCATTGGCAGAGTACACAGTGGAAGAAAATAAACATTCAATAGAGGAAGGAGTAATAACCAACAATATAAAGAGTGGAAGACTAAATCAACAAACTGTAGCACATATGTATATATGAAAGGATGTATGATACATATCTAGGAAATCAGCCAAAAAAGTAACAATGTTTGAAAACACTGCAGTACCAAAACAGTTACTAAAGAAAAATAAAACAGCTCCTCATCATCAGAAGCCAAAGCTTGGTCCCATGCTCTCCTGCTCCAAGCAATCAAGTACCAAAAGTCGAAGGGCGCTTGCCCTTGTCTGTACCTACAACAACATAGTCTGTTTTGGCCCAAAATCATGACCCAATCAGGGTGTGAGACTAAATCCCAATATGTATTCACCCAAAGATCTGTGTCTAATAGTCATTGAGTATATGGAAAGTAAAAGTACAATAAGCAGTAAATAGTAACAGCAAAGCAGTTGGCAGTAATAGTATGCAGTAAAGCAGGATGATACACAACAGTAATCAATCCACAACCAACAACAGTAGTGAAGAAAATATCTAACAAGCAGTAAACCCTCTGGGAAGTACTCACAGCCATCCCCTCTGGTCTTATCTAAGAATTACCACAACCCTCTGGGCAGTGCACTCAGCCTAACCCCTCTGGCTTGGTCATACAAATTTATACGACTATCTGGGGAAGCTCACTCGGTCAATTCCCCTTATAGTCTAGGGTAGTCAGGGAATCTCTAAGGAAGATCACGTGATCTAAACCTCTTAGCCCCAAGGTCAAGATACTATCTGTGGAAGCTATCTCAGTCAATTCCTCCTATAGACTCAGGTATACCACATACTCTCTGAGGAAACTCGCTCAGTCAATTCCTACTCTATCCTGGGAAGGTTCTTAAAAATATTCAAACAAATTAAGACTCTCTGAGAAAGCTCACTCGGTCTACACTCATGTAGTCTATAATATCTAAAGGCACTCTGGGTAGCTCACTTAGTCTATCCCCTATGGGCTATAAAGTATAAGACTCACTGAGAAAGCACACTCGGTCTACCCTCTTGTATTCTATAATGTCAAAGACTCTCTTGGAAGTTCACTCTATCTATCCCTTTTAGTCTATAGCCCTAGGTTCTCTCAGCCCCATGCCAATCAGTGCATAATAATGCTATAAGGAAAAAGTACACCTATAGAGCTACGTGGATAACCGAAGTACACCTATGGAGCTACTTTGCTAAACAGTCTACAAGGAAACAATCATGTACTATAAAACACTCCATCCTATATACACAAGGCATGGAAACAGTGATAATGACCAAAGGCTAAAAAGACCCAAAGGTCGTAAACAGATAAAAGCATGGAAAAAATATCCAAGAACAACAAATTATCCTCTAATATGATAAATTTACCTCTACACTAGAATACAAGAAATGCATGAAAATAAAAAGGGAAATAAGGTAAACATGCAATACCCCATTCAAGAGTATTGGTGGAATTTGCACATATAACTCAAGGACTTTGAACGGTAAGCCACAAACCACCTACCTTGATCCTAGGAGATCGATATACATTAACCACGATGACTGATTCTCCTTAGAATGTCAAAGACCTGAGAAAATGCCCAAAACACTCAACCCATGATATCTTGAGAAGGAGGGGGAATTGGAAAAAAAAGGCTCAAGCAGAAGGGAGAACTCACCACTGCGATTCCAACGCAATTGATGGTGATTGATTTGTATAATGGACAATGGAATGGTGGCTCGTCGAAGATCTGCGTATTCCCAGTGCTCTTAGACGAACATGACCTAGAAGAAGATGCTTACCACGATTAGGCACGACCCTAGTCCATTTAATAAAAAAAGAAAGTACATGGTGTGTACTTTTGGAGTACACAGTGTGTAGTGTGTTTTTCTGTACTCCTCCAAAATTGGCCTCCACATCACCCCTACACATCGTGTGTGTGGCCCAGACATGGCCTGCACACAGCTTCGAGTGGGAAAATAGTACATGGCCTGTACTCAGAAAGTAAACGGCATGTACTTCAAAAATTTCCAGAAACTCCATTTTTCCCAGAACCTCCAGAAAAAGGAAGGCATAACTAAAAACAATGATACGGGTTCTTATAAACACCCCCCCCCCCCCCCCGTAAAGGAATTTGTCCCCAAATTTCCCTAGAGAGTCGTAGAAGAAGAAACCCTGAATAGCTCCGGCCACTGTGATCGTACATCATCCTCCCTCTCCCTGGTCTCGTACTATACTGACCCATGCAACCATAACACTCGTACTAGAGGAACAGACCTCCCACGTAGGACCTTTGTACAGCGACCAACAACCAGGATAGAATGCTCCTCAAATGACTCATTCGCTTAAATATCAACCTCCTCGGGTTAGAAGACATGAGACGGGTCTGAAAACTAACGTCGGAGCTAAGAGACAAGGAAGACGTCGTGAATAGACCGGTACCTATGAGGTATCTACAAATGATAGGCAACCGGCCCAACTATCTCCAACACCTAAAACGACCCAACATACCACAGTGAATGATTACCCTATCTCTGAATCCTCTTGTGTCCCAACCTCAGTGTGAAACACAAGAAAAATTGATCTCCGAACTCGAACTCTAGATGTCTCCTGTGCTGATCAGCATAAGACTTCTGTCAATACTGTGATGTAGACATCCTCTTCTGAATCAACTCTATCTTTTATGAGGTCTCATGAACAAGATGAGGTCCCAAAATAGCTACCTCTCCTGCCTCCAGCCAGCATAAGGGTGGTCGGCATGGCCTAAAGTACAAAGTATCAGAAGGTGCTATCTGAATGGTCGCCTAGAAACTATTGTTCTAGGAGAACTCCACAAGGGTAATATGCTTCCACCAAGAACCTCAGAAGTCTAGAATGCAAGCTCAGAGCATATACTCAAGCACCTGGATTGTGCGCTCGGACTTTCCATCAGTATGGGGATGGTATGCTGTACTCAAAAGTACCTGTGTATCCAAAGCCTTCTGAAGTCTCTGCCAGAACCGAGAGGTAAAGCATGCATCCTTGTCTGAAATAATGGAGTACGGAACTCCATATAGACGTACAATCTCTCGGATGTACAGTATTCCAAGATCATCAACACCGAAGGTCTCCTTGATTTAAAAGATGTGTACAACCTTCGTAAGACTGTTGATGACAACCCAAAAAGCATCACTCCCCTAAGGTGACCTCGATAATCTGGTCAGGAATTCCATCCCAACATCGTTCCACTTCTACTCTGGAATGGGTAACTGCTGCAAAATCTCCACTGGTCACCGATGCTCTACATTCACCTACCGACAAGTAGAAAATCTCATGACAAAACTAGAAACATCTCTCTTCATACCTGGCCACCTGTACTAGTGATGAATATCCTGATACATCTTGGTGACGCCAGGATGAACTGCCGAAACTGAGGAATGAAAATCCCACATCAGCTCCTCATGTATGTCTTCTGGCACCCATACGCATCCCTGGAAATGCAAGATATCAGCCTCGACCATTGTCCATCTAGGAAGAGGGTCCCCTCCTGACACACTCTCCCGCAGGACTAAAGACTATGAATATTATAGTTGTCTCATCCGCACCTAGTCAAGAAGTGTAAGGATAATAGCCACAGATGAAAGGAAGGTCTATATCTGCCTGTCGTGCACCTCCAGATTCATCTCAGAGAACAGATCCATAAGCTACCACTCACTGCTGGCCTCCTAAAATGCCTGAATCTGAGTTCTCTTTCTCAATGCATCAGCCACAACATTTCCATTTCCCAGCGTATAGGCGAGCTCAAAGTCAAATGACTGGAGATACTTGACCCACCAACGCTGTCTCAGATTCAGATCATGCTGAGTGAAGATATACTTGAGACTCTTGTGGTTGTTTAAAACCACAAAGTGCTATCCTAGAAGGTAGTGTCTCCAAAAACGTAAGGCATAAACAACTGCTGCCAACTCTAGATCATGCGTTAGGTAGTTCTTCTCGTGTGGCCTCATTTACCGAGACTTTTAAGCAATTACCCCATCTCCCTACATAAGCATAGCTCCTATCCCAATACCTGAAGAACCACAGTAAATAGGATAGCCCTTGCCTGGCTCCGGCAAGAATAGTATCAGTGCTGACATCAACCTCCCCTTTAGCTCTTGAAAGGTTGGCTCACAAGATTCTGACCATAAAAACATCACCCCCATCTTGGTCAGACATGTCAATGGTGCAACTAGGCATGAAAAGTCATGTATGAAACACATATAGTATCCAACCAGCCCTAGAAAACTTCCCACCTCAAAGACGTTCTTCGGCTGCTCCCAGGAAACTACAGCTCTCACTTTATCTAGGACCACTGAAACTCTTGTCGAAGAGAGAACATGACCCATGAAGTGAATCCGATCTATCCAAAAGTGGCATTTTGAGAGCTTATCATATAACTGATGCTCTCTCAGTGTACTCAGAACGATCACAAGATGTGTGGCATGGTCATGTCGAGTGTGAGAGTACACCAAGATGTCTTCCAAGAAAGCCCACACAAAGGATTCTAAGTACGGATGAAACACTCAGTTCATTAGTGCCATGAAATCTGTAGGCGCGTTCGTGAGACTGAACGACATGACTGTATACTTGTATAGACCATACCTACTCCTGAAGGTTGTAAGAGGAATATTAGATGGTCTAACCTGAAACTAATGATAACTGGACCTCGATTCTATCATCAAGTACACTCGAGATCTTTGAAGATAGTCAAAGAGGTAATCCATCCTCGGCAAGAGATATAGGATCATGACCGTCAACTAGTTCAGCTTCCGATAATCCACACAAATCTGAAGGGTACAGTCTGCCTTCTTCGCAAACAAGACAGGCGAACCCCAAGCAAAAGCACTTGGCCGGATGAAACCCTTTTCCTGAAACTCCTCCAACTGTTTCTTGTGTTCCTTTACCTTAGGTGTAGCCATCCTATATGTAGGAATGGACACCGGTGCTGCTCCTGGGATGAGCTCAATCGAAAAGTCTACCTCAAGCTCCGGAGGCAAACCTGAAAAGTCCTCTGGAATGAAATCCCTGAAACAATCCACCACTAGAAGAAAGATTAACTGTGAAGTCCCCTGGTCATCCAGATAAAGACTAGAAATCTGGGTTGTAACTTCCCCAATCCCATGATGCACGGGTCCAGCTCTACCGACTGGACATCCCATTCTCCTCTATGAAGGAAAGATCCGCCCTCTGGTGATACGAAACTCACCCTGAGGCGATAGAAATCGACGACTTCCTGGAAGAGAACCAACCAGTACATTCTGATAATGACATCATATCCTGTCATCTCAAGGACATAGAGGTCCAATAAGAAGTGACACCTCGCAACCTCAAGAGGGCACTCTCTGCACCGATGTACGCTATATGTCCTCGTTTCCAAAGGCGTGTCAAGAGTCAACAAGTCGGCATACGAAAAGTTACAAATCCCCAGGCTCTCCACAACCACAATAGAGATAATGATATGTGAAGATCCAGTATCGAAAAGAGCTGAAAATATAACTGAGGCTACTAAGATCATATATCAAACTCTAGAAGGGTCGGGATCCTTCTCTTGATAGGTATGCTCCATGGTGAAGGACTGGCCGACACCGTGGCCCTGCGACCTTGGCTGACCTCTCTAAGCTAATCCAATCTATTGTCGCTGATGACCTGGTGATAGACCACCATGGCCCCAACCTCCACCTCGGCCTGAACGGCCAGAAGAACTCCAGTTCCCGGACTGGTGGGAAACTGGGGAAGCATCTCCAAAACGCGGGGTCATAGAGGAACCCCTACCACCAGCTGAAGGTGAGAAGATATACCAAAAGCACTGAATATGGCCCATCTCATCGCCATACCAGCACTCCATTAGATCCCTCTGGAACTGAGGCCTAGTATGTCCACTCCTACTGCACTGTTAGCATACAACTTGGTTGAAAGAAGATGCACCTTGCGTACCCCGATCTCCTCGAGAAGACTATCTGCGACGCTTCCTACTACCTGTAGGAGGGACACCAGCTCTGGATGAAGAACCACACTAGCTCACTGCTCCAGAATCCCATAGATTGTGAATAGTGATCAGCGCATGGTTGACGATGGAGGATATAGAAGTCAACTGGAAGATATTCACATGGGAATGGATCTCCTGCCTAAGACAATCCTCGAACTTCATAGCAAGAAACAACTCATCAGCTTCTAGGATCGGTGTGAAAGGCTACAGCTCAGTGAAGCGAGATGAGTACTCCATTACAGAAAGAGTACCCTGCTGCAGACTCATAAACTCATGGGATCGATCGGCCCTCAGGGTCTCCGGATAGAAGTAGTCATAGATGGTTCATCGAAACTCATCCCACGACATACCCTGTTGGCGCCCTGACTGTGAGATCACCTCCCACCACCTATTGGCGGTGTCTCAGAGCATATAGGTGTCCATCATTACCCTCTTCTCTAGGAGTATATCTAAATGCTCAAAGATAGTTAGGGTGGCCTCGAACCCCAACTTTGTAGCCCGGGTTCCTCCATCCCCTGAAAAAGTAGGAGGATGATGCTTCTGAAAAACCCTCATCAACTCAGCCATCGGCGGGGTAGGAGGCGGTGCTCCCTAAAAAGTCTGAATCATCCTCAGGGAATCCCCCCTCAACTGCTCATCGTCTTCTAAAATGGGTACAACTATTGCTGCCAAGGCTGGCACAACAGGGGGATCTTCAGGAGGTCCCTGATCGGCCATATATGGTGTCTGATCACCATCTGTCAACTGACGTACGGCTGGAGGACGTCTCGGAGGCATAGCTTTGAAAGATCAAAATCACACCTTAGATAAGGATTAATAAAGACTGAAAACACAGGAGTAAAAAAGAGGAACAGGTGAAAGAAACTATCATGTTTTACAAAACACAACTACACGGCGTGTATAAAAACTATACTGTGTGTCTTCTTTAGCCATCAACATGGGTGTGTACCCCTACCCAATAGGTTGTGTAACACCCCAAGCTACACTGCGTGTATAAGGACTACACGGCTGTACTTGAACTATAATCCCCTACCCGAGTCTCCTTACATGGCTATCCCACACGGTCCAACTAACCCCAAACTACACGGCATGTACTAGACAAGGTCTCGGCAGCTCGTGTTGTTAGTTATACGGTCGTCTACACGGTTGGCACTTACACGGTGTGTCCCGAGAAAACACGGCGTGTATAAGAGAAGGTGACACCATCCCATGTTGTTCATGACACGGACGGGTACCTGAACAAGACTACACGGCTTGTTTCGAAAACAACATGGAGTGTCTACGAGAAGGTAACACCGACCCATGTTGTTCGTGACACGGCCAGGTACCTGGACAAGACTGCACTACATGTTCCCAAAACAACACGGCATGTCTAAGAGAAGGTAACACCGACCCGTGTTATTTGTGAAACGGCTGGGTAACTGGATAGGACTACACAACGTGTTCCTCTACAACACAGAGTGTTATACTCGAGCTTCCCTAACCCATTTTATTATTTACACAGCCGGGTACACGGCTCTGAACTACGCGGCGTGAAACTACCGTACATGGCGTGTTCCTAAAGCTATTTCTATAACACCGTGTTCCTGCACACACAGTCAGTAACACGGTATGAGAACTACACGGCGTGTGACCAGAAAGTACATGTCGTGTATTTTGGGTTTTTCTGGATAGTAGCTCAGAAACTGCACAGAAGCCCATAAAAACTGAAAATAAGGCAACGAGGTGCCAAATTCTGATCCTTGAGGGCCCATACCCCCCGCTAATCAAAGCATGACATCTCCTACAGTCATGTACAAGAGGAAACAGGATCATGATCCACCAACTTCCGATTCAAGAGGGCCCATAACACCTCAAGAATCAAAATTTGGTGTTCATTTAGGAAAAGTACAATACAAACAATCCTCTAACAAGGAATCATATATTCTATCAATAATTCATCACAATAGGATGAATAATCTACACAAAGGCTATCACAACAGCATGTAATAACTAATTCACCCTAGATGGCACGACAAGAATGAATATCATGTGATTTCTACAAGTGCTTGTATGATGCATGAGATGGAATACCCTCATCTCATCGGGTCACGACAGAAATAAAACTGCAATAGTCCAGACAATAATAACACAAAGCATGTGAATCACTCTAGGTGAAATCATATCAACCGTAAAGTCTCAAAAGCAGAAAACTGCAATTAACGAGGTAGTATGGCCTTTCCCTATACACGGGTTAGATACTCCCGAGAACAGCTTAATACCAAGTACCGAATCTGTCCTATCCCTGGCTAAAGTCTCCAAACAATAAAGAAAGAGAAATGAATTGCTCTAATACCACATTATAACGTCTCGGTTCCAGAATCCACCCAGAGGCGCCCCATACCCGGTTGGTCACATTGCCTCAAGCACATTTCCCCAAATTTTAGAGGCTGACGACTACCAGCGAGGGCCTTGGGTGTGAAAGTGGGTAAACTATGCCCTCATTGGCAGAGTACATAGTGGATGAAGGAAAACATTTAATAGCAAAAGTTGTAATAAACAACAATATAAACAGTGGAAGAATAAATCAAAAAACTGGAGCACATATGTATATATGAAATGATGCATGATACAACATCTAGGAAAGCATCCAAACAAGTCACAATGCTGGAAAACACTACAGTAACAAAACAAGTACAAATGATAAATAAAACAACTCCTCATCATCACAAGCCAAATCATGGTCCCATGCTCTCCTGCTCCAAGAAATCAAGTACCAGATGTCGAAGGGCGCTTTCCCTTGTCTATACCTACAACAACATAGTCTGTTTAGGCCCAAAAGCATGACCAAAATAGGGTGTGAGACTAAATCCCCGAAGGAATTCACCCAAATATATGTACCTAACAGTTGGTGAGTATATGGAAGGTAAAAGTACAATAAGTATTAAAAAGTAATAGCAAAGAAGTAGGCAGTAACAGTAAGCAGTAATGTGGGATGATACACAACAGTAATCAATCCACAACCGGCAACATCAGTGAAGAAAATAGCTAACAAGTAGGAAACCCACTTGGAAGTACTCACAGCCATCCCCTCTGGTCTTATCCAAGATGTACCACAACCCTATGGGCAGTGGACTTAGCCTAACCCCTCTGGAAAAGTCATACGAATTTATAACACTCTCTAGGGAAGATCACTCGGTCAATTCCACTTATAGTCTAGGGTAGTCAGGGTCTCTCTGAGGAAGATCACGCTGTCTAACCCTCTTATCCCGAAGTTCTAGAGACTCTCTGAGGAAGCTATCTCGGTCAATTACTCATATAAACTTAGGTATAACATAGACTCTCTGAGGAATATCAGTCGGTCAATTCATCATCAAGCCTGGAAAGGTTCTTAAAAATATTCAAACAATGTAAGACTCTCTGAGGAAGCTCACTCGGTCTACCCTCTTGTAGTCTATAATATCTGAATGTACTCTGGGAAGCTCACTCGGTCTAACCCCTATGACCCATAATGTCTAAGAATCACTGAGGAAGCTCACTTCGTCTACCCTCCTATAGTCTATAATGTCCAAGACTCTCTGGGAAGTTCACTCGGTCTATCCCTTATAGTCTATAGCACCAGGTTCTCTCAGCCCCATGCCAGTCAGTGCATAATAATTCTATAAGGCCAAAGTAAACCTATAGAGCTAATTGGCTAACCAAAGTACACCTATGGATCTACTTGGTTAAAAAATCTACAATGAAATAAGCATGTAATGCAAAACACTCCATCCTATAGACACAAGGCACGAAAACAGTAATAACGGCCAAAGGCTAACAAGACCCAAAGGTCGTAAACAGAGAAAACCATGGGAAAAACATCCAAGCACAACAAATTATCCTCTAGCATGATAAATTTACTACTACACAAGTATACAAGCAAGGAAGGAAAACAACAAGGTAAAAAAGTTAAACACATAATACCACGTTCACGAGTATTAGTGGAATTTTAACATAAAACTAAAGGACTATGAACGGTAAAGCACAAACCACCTACCTCGATCCTAGGAGATTGATATACGTGAACCATGACGACTGATTATCCTTAGAACGTCGATGATCTAAGAAAACTCCCAAAACTCTCAACCCATGAAATCTTGAGAAGGATGAGGAATTGTAAAACAAAGCTCATTGAGATGGGAGAACTCACCGCTGCGATTCCAACACAATCGACAACGATCAATATTAAGAATGGACGGAGGAATAGTGGATCATCTAAGATCTGCGGATTCCCAGCACTCTCGGACGACCATGACCTAGAAGAAGACGTTTATCATGATTAGGCACGACCCCGGTCCATTTAATGAAAAAAAGGAAGTACATGGTATGTACTTTAAGAGTACATGGAGTGTAGTGTATTTTTTCGTACTCCTCCAAAATCAGCCTCCACATCACCCCTACACACCGTGTGTGTGGGCCGGACACGGCTAGTACACAGAATCGAGTTGGAAAAGAGTACACGTCGTGTACTCGGAAAGTACATGGCGTGTACTTCAAAAATTTTATGAAACTCCATTTTTTCCAAAAACTCCAGAAAAAAGAAGGCATACACGGAAACAAAGATCCAAGTTCTTACAAAAAAATTAATTCATATAAGATATGATAATATTAAACACATGAAGGGGATAATTAAAATAAAAAATTTCATTTTTATAATATTAATGATGTTTGAAAATGATGTTTTGTTTATGAATCCTATATACAAGGTAAAAATAGAAGTTATACTTGTTAAAATTTTATTTCCACATAATTATATATTATTCACTAATTAATATGAAATTAATATCATAATGGGAGTAGTGTAATGTATGAATGTAATATATAAAAAATTACCATTTAGTGAAATTAATCTTTGATTTGTTTCAACCCGATTATTGTGATTTAGTTAGGTAAGAAATTATGTTTTTTTGGAATTCAATGATAACATTTTCCAAGGGAAAAACTTTTCATGTGTGGGAGAGTGATATTAGATGAAAATTTTAATGTGATTTGTCTATTATTATTCAAAAATACAACTAATTTAATAATATTAATTTGAAAAATAGTTATTTTTTAATACTATATTTATTTTTTAAATGGAACAAATAATAATTTTTATATATATATTATTTTTTATGGGTTAATTTACAATTCCTAATATTGATATTGAAATTAGATTTTTAATCATGAATTTAAAATTTTAAATAATCTAATCTTGAATTTTAATGTTTAAACAGAATTATATTAATGAGTTTTAAATATTTAATTTTTTTAATTATGTAAAATTCTAAAAAATGTAATTTTTTAAATTAATAGTGATTTTTATGGTCCAATATTCAATTTAATGATTAATTTGATTTAATTGAAAAAATAGAATTGGTTGTTGTTTTCAAAAAATCATTTTTTTAATTATTTTCAATTAAAAAAATTGATTAATGAATGAGAAATTAATTAGGATAGAGGAGACCAATTTGAAATTTAATTTTAATCTTTTTTTAAATTAATTTGACCATAACATGTAATTAAAATGTATTTTTTATTGAAATACTGGTGCATATAAATTCATTCTATCACCAACCATTCCTTCTTACTCCTGCTCCATGGTAGCACACTACAACCATCCTTATAAAGTAATTTAATGAATGTATCATTTTTCCATAGATTCATACAACAATTTTTTGTGCAACACTATGAAGAGAATTTATTATGATAGAAACCAGCTATCGTACCAATGCCTCTGCTACTATCAATGTCAATCTTTTATTCCCCACCATGATAGCACCAAGATATTTCTTCATCCTTCCAATATAGCCAATTTAAATATATAGTCATAGTCCACTAATACCACTCCTTCTTCTTTCCACCCTCCTACCATTCCATCATGTTTCCACCCCCTCCAAGGTATTGAATACTGCTTCCTCCACTAGTATCATAGCTCTACAGATTCATCTCCAAGCACTTTATGGTCCACTTCCACCACCACCACTCAATTGTAGTGCATCCTTCAATCCTTTTTCGATTCATGTTGTCTATAATGAGAAAAAAATAAGTGTCATGTGCCACCACTATGGGAGGATAAGACACCTACCACCGAAGAACCACAATTGACCATTAGGGAATTTGAACCATATATGCATCATCCCATGATGATGGAAGATGAATGTGGCCAATTACACAAACCCATATCCACTTCCGAATCACCGATGAAACCCAATATCCTCATGTATTTGGGAATATGTTGCACCATCATTACATAGAATATTAAGGAACACCACATATCTACACTACCAAGATGGATATACAAAGGTGCCACAGGATGAAGATGTTTATCCGAGGAATGAAAGGAACTATAGTTAGACTCGACCATCAATCAATTACTCCATCTCCCAGTGGGTGGAATCTATCACAATCTTATCAAACTGATAAACACCAATGGTTATCCCCCATGAATTTGTGACCCCTATATCATGTTTTTTATAATGATAAATAACATCGGCCAGCTATGGTTAATGAATTCCTTGGATGACAAGCCGCATGAGGAGACATGATTTAGCAATTTGTGGTTTCCCATGTAGATAATCTCACAGGATCAGTTTTCCAATCGGAGAAATCTTGGAAGATTTTAAGTGTTTGAAAGTATCAATTTGAGATGAATATATGGCTCTATTTATTGTTGAACTCTCTACCGGAGAGTAATGATCACCTAACTAAAATGTTTCTTTATCGTAATGATGATATTGAATTTGTTGATCATTGAAATTAATTAGCTAACAATGAGTATAGGTGGAATTTATAATATGAAAATTTGGATTCCGCATTATTTTAATTGATGAAAATGATATAATGGTCATCTGATAGGAAATCATTAAGATTCCAAAGAGATGAATACAGATTTATATCAAAAGGTTATTCCATATTTAGATATCAAGTGAATGATGATTGTGCTTACTATCATGAAAAAAGGAAACTAGAAGAAAGAATTTAAAAAAATTGGGAATGTAAAGGAAAATGTTGTATAGAGAACTGAGTATGATGAATATATTGTCCTTACTTCCGTGATGGTCAACGATTCAGATGGTTGGATTCCTGATTCGCGTTTTTCAATATATTTCTGTAGTAATAAATATTAGTTTCAAACATTAAGGTGTCAGATGAAGGTGTGTTTTATATGGTAAATAACCATCCTTGACAAACAAGGGGTATTGGAATAATATGGTTAATGATTCATGATGGTACAAATCAACACCTTATAGATGTAAAATATATACCAGAATTCGAGTAGAAGCTTATATTTCAAGGAGTTTTGAATAAGCTTGGTTACTAGATAACAAATGAAGATAGATTAATGAATCTTATTTATGGTGCACATAATATTTATAAATTTATTTGAAAAGGGTCTTCGTTTGATTTGAATGAGGAGACTATTATAGGTTGATCGGTGACATTAGATAAGAGTAACACCAGTAGTATGAAACAAATTAAATTATGAAGACCCTCCAGATATGGAAATTTTGTAATCTATTCTCTTTATATTGTTGAATATGATCTTATAGACCACGATCAATATGTTTTGGATAGAAAATAATTATACTAGTGGAAGTCTGTTATATAAGATGATATGATTTCTCTACATGATAATATGACATGGTATCATGTTCCTCCTCCAAAAGAGAAAATGACCAATACATGGATCAATATCCAACATGGTTTTTACTTGATCAATATGTCTAAAACATGATATGCCTATGATTATTGGTAATGTAAAATCATGACAAAATATTTATTTCATCTGCACCGTGAATTTTTTTTAGTTACATGATGTTTTGTATGAGCGGAAATATGGTTATATTTTACATCATGTTGGAGATTGGTGAGTTTATGATGAAATAATAGGCTTCCTACTATTATCGGGGACTTCCATTAATGACCATCCACTATAAAAGACATGTTATATCAGTTGATGGTTTCCCATGTAGAAAATATCACATGAGCTGGTTTCCAATGGGTGAAGATTATTGGAACAATTTGTTATTTCACCTCCATAACTTCTATAAATTGGTGTTCCATAGTCTGGGATATGAGATGAGAGAGATCTGGGATATTTATAGTATGTGTATTCCAATTTGAATAAGAACATTGGCTTACATTCCCAGGGATGTAGGTCATCCGACTGAACAATGTTAAATCATTGTCTTCTCCACTAGTTTGGTTCTTGTTTACCTGTGATTCACTGAGAGTGCGTGTACTTCAACTCCTACACCCAATATTTTGAATGAATAAAAACACTTGGAATAAAATGTTTCCATGCATATCATCTTAAAAGACCATCAAGAATCCATATCCACTATTGATCTGAATATATAATCCCCACATAATAAGGTATTCATCAATTGAATCCATTCTGATGATAAATGGTATCTTTATTTCCATTGCATTTGAGCCTCACAACTATCACGAAGTCCAAAAATAATTACTATTGATTCCCACTAAAATCCTATATTGAAGTTGGTGAAGACGAATATCACCCATATTAAGGTCCATTGTATGCATCCCCCTAAAAATAAAATTGTCACGACCCGTCCTTGGGGCTCATGCCATGACTACTCCAAGCCCGCCTTCTATAGGCCAGGGGATGGCGACTAGAACCAAAGGAGTTAATCCCGATACCTGGGAAGGCATTTCCTGCACACAAAAAAACATATCCAACCAGAGTACAATCGTAAGTAATACACTATGTGCAAAAGAAAGTGTTGAATAGTAAATGGTCCAGAATACAAACCCAACTGAGAAGTACAACTACAACTGAATGAAAGTACAATAGAAAAGACAAACAACTAGAATATAGGAGCAGCACCTGGGTTGTCCGCCTCATATCCTACCTGAAAGGTAGGTACAGATAGCCTCCTCAATGCTCTCGCACCCCAACCTCCTCTGAATAACGTCTTTCCATGAAGTCCACCTCTGGGTACTGACTCGTCGTGAGGTCCACCTTCGGGTACCATCTAGTCCTTATACACTCGATCTCTATCAGTGATGCCCATCGTCTGCATCCATCACAATGAGGTGGAGAAATAGCCCGTGTAGGGGTGAGTATAACGATACTCAGTAGGGACCCCGAGACCCTCAAGGTCTCACTAAATCCAACAAGAATATCCACAAAAAAGGATCTCAACAGATAACCCTTACTTAGAAATAACCACATACTTATACCTTAGTTATCAAGTAACCCATATAAATCATTAGGAAACATAAAGGTTATGAAATCAATGGATAACCACTACCTAGTTATATGCCCATACATAAACCTATGTTAACAAGTGACCCATCTCAATCATTAGGAAACATGAAGGCCATTGACTCAACTCAAACCAGGATTTTCATTACCGAAACAACAACTGCTGGAGAACTCCTCCTCTATCGAGTACATTAGCCCCGTCATGACTCTGAGGTGCTACTCCCTAACATTAGACTGATGAAGTACTCCTCATGTCGAGTATTGCGGGTCTACTGCCGAATACTTGGCACTTCATCTGCTGAGGGTCTGCCGCTAAATATCGGGAACTCCCCATAATACCCTACAGAGGTACTCCTCCTATCGAGTATCGCGGGTCTACTGCCAACTACCAGGCACTCCATCCGCCGTGGGTATGCCGCCAAATACCGGGCGTTGCTTCCACTGGGCTAACCGAATCACTATGAGTTGACTCATTCAAGTAGTCGTCTGGTCTACAACTACTCGGTCTCCACACTCCATATGCTCGTCTCTGGTAGGGTCTGCTCCACGATCTACTGGTCATTACTTCCAAGTATCAAAAAGTCCCACAAAGATGTATCACAAAGGACCGCCTCGTCACAGGGGTCTCAACGCAACAGACGGTGCGTCAATCAGACACCCGGTCTGTGAGTTATTAGCCTTTTTGTCCCGGGGGCCCAGTTGGTTTCCTGTACAAACCAACCTGACCGTATCTCAAATGTACCCCTAACTGTCATAGGGTATACTCAAAGGGACCGTTTCTCAACGAGTTTACCATCATCGATGACGGTTCGTCAAACAGACGTCTGGACTGAGAGATATTGGCTTTTCCGTGCCTGGGGCCCGGTTGGATTTTGGGTACAATCCAACTCGGCAATCCTCCAACTGGGTCCAAAACTCAAGTAATGTATATCATAAGAACCGTCTCAATAAGAGATATCCGACAAAGTCGATGGCACATCAATCGGACGTCCGGAGCTCATGTTATAGGTGCTTCTGCTCCGAGGGCCCGATTGGTTTTGGGTTCGAACCAATTCGATCGTACCCAATGTTCGCCGAAACCTTGAGTGTAAAATACCAAAATGACCATGTCGATCAAAATATCCCTACGCAACTAACGTTGCGTAGATCAGAGAACCGTAGCCCAGGATATGGGCGTTTCAACGAACCTAGTCCAAAAATTGGGGGTATGAGCCCAGTCCGACCTCGCCCAATACCCCATGGGTCAGCTTGAACCGGGTCAACCTGACCCTGGTTTGGGTCCGGCCCAATTGGGTGCCGCCCAGCACAGTGCCGGTTGCCCGGCCCGGCGCTTCCGGCCTGGCCCAGTGCGAGCTGCTGCCCGGCTCTGATGATGTCCGCGACACAGCTTTCGGTCGACTGAGGCACGAAGGAGAAGCAACCCCCTTTGTTTCAGAAATAGTGGCCCCTGGTGGGTTCCACCCGAGGCAGGTCAAAATGGGTGGGGTTACACACCCCTCTGCTTCGGGTAACAGTCGGCCTTAATGGTCAGCTGGTTTTCATGAACCACAATGGGACCTTGAAGGGTACCGCCTCCTGGAGTCGCTGGCGGTCGGCCGAGCGCGGCCGCCCCTGCTGGTGACCACCACGTCCTTATGCCGCGACTCCTGTTTGTCCGACGCGACGCAATGGAACTATGCCCCTCCACTGAGGCCCGCTCCTAGCCGTGGCCTCCTTGGGTTCTCTGGTGCGGTGTGACGGCGTCGTGCGCCACCGCGGCAGCCCGCTCTGGCTGCGGTTCCTTCGGTCTCACAGGCACGACACGATGGTGCCGCTCACCTTCGCCGTGACCTACTCCGGCTGCGGTCCTCTTTGTTCCTACGCGGTACAACGACACTGCGCCGCCTTCGTCTCAAACGTCAACGTCGATCAACAGGAAAGCGGGGAGGAGAATCATCCATGTTTGTGTCGTCTGATCTCTTCCCATTATTTCAATAACAAGAGGCCAAGTATACACGATGCTCAACGATAAAACAAGCCCAATTTTAATTCATTAAAATTGAACTTAACCCCTACCTCGAGTCGTTTGTCGTTCGTTGACGATATCGCGAATGGGAGTGGACGTCGGTCTGTTGACGTCGTCGCAAGGTAAGAGGTGAAGGTGTCTATGGTCGTTGGCGTTCGTCGTTTCCACAAAGGCCTTTGATCCAGATAGAGCATCATTCATTGGAGATCCGATAGATAGAGAACTGTTGTTTGCAGGAGAATGAAGTTCTTCAACGAAGGAGATGAAGTGTTCCTCACAACTCAAGAGATTTTTCACAAAATCTCCACAAAACCCAACCCAAAAAAATAAGGTTTCTCCCTTATTTTATTTTTTATCATTCCATGCATAAAAAGTTAAAATTTAAAACACTTCATTGATTAAGAGTTTCAATAACTTAATAAAAGTGTGAGTTGGCATGAGTTATGAGGGGGAGAGGGAGAGAAGGAGTTACCCAAATAAAGATGATTTATCAAAAATAAAGATGGGGTTAGGGAGTTGTGAGGGAGGTGAAGAGTTAGGTTTTCGTGTGGTCCCCTCATCACTAAACCCTCCCATTTTGTAGGATACAGATTATCCTCCACAAATAAAAATATTAAACGCATATTTTGTATTTGTTCCTTAAAAACCAAAAAATTTGACCTCTACTCCCATCAAAACGAAACTACGGTAAAGGTCCCCTTATGAAAATATTGGCGCTGCAGTTTCATCGGTGCCCTCAGATTTCAATTCCAAGCACCAGTTTAAAAGATACAAAAACCCGCTCATTCGTTCACTGAACGTACCCGAGCTAATCTTCGAAAATTAATTCCGGGCAAACCGGGCCTCGGAATCAAGTATCTTATGAAACTGCGCACTCATAAAATTCCAAAGTAATTATGAAAAAAATTCCTTCAAATTTCTGGGTCATTACATAACTCCCACATCAGGGCTTTACATCCTTGTAAAACTACAACACAAACTAGGGAAACTAAAGGAGGTACTGAGCACGCGTTTGAGGTAGAAAGGCTAGAAGGTAGGCCACATTTCCTACTCTGCTGGTGACCTGGAAGGTCCGTTGTACCTCAGAGATTACTTGCTTCCTCGGCCACATATCTGTAGACCCCATCGAGGTGAGACCTGTCTGAAGACGTGGTAGTCACCCTTGAACTCATGTGGTCGTGTCTTCTATCAGCAAAAGACAACTGTCTACTCTGTGCAGTCTTCATCCGCTCCTGGATGATCTGCACCTTCTCCATCGTAGCCTGAACCATCGCTGGTTCTACATGAGCTGACTCTTTCACTATCTATAAAGGATATCTGAAACGTGTTTGGATACTGTCTCGCCACTCCTAAGAGTTAAATGCCCGATCTCCTACTAAGAGCGTCTGCTACAATGTTCCCCTCTCCAGGAGTATAACCTTTTTCGAAGTCGTAGTCCAGGATGAAATCAAGCCATCTCCGCTATCTCAGGTTTATATTTTTCAATGAGAAAACGCACCTGAGACTATTGAGTTGGTGAGAACCGTAAACCATTCTCTCAACAAAAAATGGGTGATATTATTCCATTATAAGAACTCATCTCCACCCTTCATTGCCAACGTTCCACAAAAGATCTACTGGATTTCTCCTCTGCCGAAAAGAGAAATCTTGTCTCATCCTTTGGATGAACCAGATTCGTTTCCTAATACAGTCAATCCTGACATGAACGATACTATTTCATGCCATGGACGACGTCGTAAGGCCTCGATGCTACTACCAAGATATCCAAAAATTACTCTCACCTCCAAGGATCGATTCACACTGTCGGCAGTAGTGTGTGGTTACTGGGTCTCCTCTAGTAGGTATCTCGAAAGTGAGGATCAAGTTAACAGTTTCAAACCAGAACCTCTTAGTATCAACCATACAAAGTGTAAAAGAAAATAATCGTCACAAAGATAATTATCTTTTATTACTAAAGCTCATAGTACAAGACACAAAGAAAACACAACAACGACAACTTGGAAACTATAAGCACAAAGATCAAAGGCCTCCCTGCCTGGATCTAGTCCCGCTTCTGTCCACCTGCTTCCAGAGCTCCATAGTCATATGCTTCATCTACCTGAATCCGAGCTCTCCCATATCTACCTGTTCCCTACGGTCGATGAGGTCCTCTGGGTTGTGGTGGTGGAAACACCTCAAAGCGTCGTCCACCTCCATCTACACGGCCAACTCCTATGCCTCTACCTCCTACTCCTTGCAGTCTACCTCAATCGAACCTTTGCCTTTGCCGAGGAGTTTCTTCATCTATCTTTGGATCGTCTGTATGGAGGGTCAGACAGTCACGTGCCATGTGAAAAAGTCTGCCACAAGAGTAACACTGTCCGCTCTTTGCACGATTGGCTCTGACTCAACTCGGGTTGCCCCGCACAACTGAACCTGAGTCGTGCAGTTGGTCACCGGTGGGTCTAGTCCTCTGGGACCCCAATGTCGTCAGTCTACGGCTAGCTACAGAAGACTCCGCTGCAAGTCGACTAGTGGTGGGTCCCACTACTGAAGTCTGCTCCGCAAGGAAACTCTCCACTAAGAGGGCTCGCTCCAACACCCCTTCCCGAGTCGGGATGCTGAGAGGGATCATCAAAGCATCGATCTCGTGCCTCAGTCCCTACTCGAAGGACTAGGCCCTGAAGAACGGGTCTCGTACCATGTCTGTAGAGTAGTGTGAGAGTTATGTGAACCTTACCGAATACTGTGCTATTGTCCTGTAGCCCTGCTGTAGATGCAGTAGCTCCTCTATCCACACCACTCGAAGGGTGGCTTGTACAAACTCCACTTGGAAGAAACTCTCGAAGTCTGCCCATTAGAGTGTCGCCTCGTGATGCATCTGGAGAATCAGGCCCCACCATCTGCCTGCAGCTACCTGAGGGAGGCTGGCAGCAAGGATCACCATAAAGCCCAATGGTGTACCTGCTAGCCTGAAGACTCTCACCATAGCCTCCATCCAATCCTTAGCCACATGTGGGTCCCTCTCTCCCCGGAACCTGGGTGGCCTCTGGTGCTGGAACTCATGCAGTGCGCTCAAGCGGTGCGCATCACCTGTTGTTAGGGATGGTGGAATCGGTGGCCTAATGAATGGTAGTACCGCTGGTGACTCAACTAAAATAGGGCCCTGTACTGAGGCCTCATCACTTGGTGGGCTGTCAGTACCTACAACTCTTGGGGCTCTAGCTGGTCATCCGAGGGGAGCATCCTGAAAGAAAATATGTGACACAGTCAAAAGAATAAACCTGGTGAGCTGACCTGGATTTAGATGATTTAAAAAAAACTTTTTACAACACACACGCTATCATTGTTTTTGTGTACTGAGTCGAAAATCATAAGTAAGGGTCATGGTCTACGGATATGTCGGTCGCTCGCACCAACACTGGACTCCATGAACTGAAAACCACAATTAGTGCCCTTAACACTATTTCTTCACGGAAAGAAAATATCAGTGTGCTAAGTTCTGTGGTAGAACTGACTCCTCTGATACTAATTTTTCACGACCCATCCTTGGGGATCATGTCATGCTACCCCAAGCCCACCTTCCATAGGCTAGGGGCTGGCGGCTAGCACCAAAGGCGTAAATCCCAATAAATGGGAAGGATTTGCCTTTATAAAACAAAAACAAATCCAACCAGAGTACTAGAGGAAGTAATACATTAAGTAAAAAAGAAATTGATGAAATGTAAATGGTCCAGAAAAACAAACCCATCTGAGAAGTACAACTACCACAGAATGAATGCACAACAGAAAAGACAAATAGCTGGAAGATAGAAGCAGCTCATGGGTCATCCGACTCGAATCCTACATGAAGCGTATGTACATATAGCCTCCTCAATGCTCTTTCCCACCAACCTTCTCTGAATAACGTCTTTTCATGAAGTCCACCTTCGGGTACTGAATCATCGTGAGGTCCACCTCCGGGTACCATCTAGTCCTCGTACACTCGATCTCTGTCAACACTGTCTGTCATCTGTATCAAGCACAACGAGGTGCGGCCATAGCCCATGCAGCGGTGAGTGTAACGATACTTAGTAGGGACCCCGATACCCTCAAGGTCTCATTAAATCCTACAAGAATATACACAAAGAAGGATCTCAACAGATAACCCTTACTTAGGAATAATCCCATACTTATACCTTAGTTATCAAGTAACCCATCTCAATCATGAGGAAACACAATGGTTATGAAATAAACGGATAACAACTACCTAGGTTTATGCCCATACATATACCTAAGTTAACAAGTGTCCCATCTCAATCATGATGAAACAAGAAGGTCATTGACTCAACTAAAACCAGTATTTTCATTACCGAAAGAACAACTACTAGAGAACTCCTCCTCTGTTGAGTATAGTAGCCTTGTCACGACTCTGAGGTGCTACTCTCTAACCTTATACTACTAATGTACTCCTCTTGTCGAGTACCGCAGGTCTGCTGCCAAATATCGGGCACTTCATCTGTCGTGGGTTTGCCGCCAAATACCGGGTGCTCCGTCCACTGGGCTAACTGAATCACTACGAGTCTAATCGGTCATGAAGTCGTCAGGTCTACAGCTACTCGGTCTCCGCACTCCATACGCTCATCTCTGGGAGGGTCTGCACCACGAGCTACTGGTATTTACTTCCAAGTATCAAAAATTCCCACAAATAATTATCACAAAGGACCACCTCGTCACAGGGATCTCAACGCAATAGACGGTGCGTCAATCGGATGCCTGGTCTGTGAGTTATTAGCCTTTTCATCCCGGGGACCCGGTTGGTTTCATGTATGAACCAAAGTGACTGTATCTCAACATTACCCCAAAATCTCATACGGTATACTCAAAGGGACCTTTTCTCAATGAGTTTACCAACGCCGCTAACGGTTCGTCAAACGGACGTCCAAGCTGAGAGATATTAGCTTATCCGTTCCTGGGGCCCGGTTGGATTTCAGGTACAATCCAACCTGGCCATTCTCCAAATGGGTCCAAAACTTGGGTAAATTATATCATAAAAACCTTCTCAACAAGAGATATCCAACAAAGTCGATGGCACATCAATCGGACGTCCGGAGCTCAAGTTATAGGCATTTCCGCTCCGAGGGACCGGTTGGTCTGGGGTTCAAACAAATCAGGCTGTACCAAAACATTACCGAAACCTTGAGTGTAATATACCAAAATGACCTTCTCGATCGAAGTATCCCTACGAAACTGGTGGTGCATCGATCAGTTGACCGTAGCCCTGATATGGACGTTTGAATGAACCTGGTGCAAAAATAGGGGGTCTGGGCCCGGTCGGACCCGGCCCAATACCCCCTGGGTCGCCCTGAACTAGGTCGACCAAACCCGATTCCAGGTCCACCCCGATGGGTGCAGCCCAGCCCAGCCCGACGCGGGTGGTCCAGCCCAGTGCAACCTGCGGTCTGACTCGGATGCCGGCTGCGGCTCGGCTGTCAGCCGAGCGGGGTGCAAAGGGGGCACAACCCCCTTTGTTTCGGAAACGACGGCCCCCAGTGGGGTCCTCCCTCAGAACGTCAAAACAGGGGGGGTTACACACCCCCCTGCTTTATGAAATGGCTGACCTTAATGGTCGGCCTGTTTTCTTGAACCGCTACTGGACCCTGAAGGGTCCCACCTCCTGGAGTCGTCGGCGGCCGGCTGAGCCCGGCCGCCCCTGCTAGTGACCACCGTAGCCTTAGGTCACCGCTCCTATTCAACTGGTATGACGTGAAGGTGCCGTAGCCCGCTCCTAGCCATGGTCTCTTTGGCTTATCTAGCGTGGCGCAGCGGTGCTGCGCACCACCGCCGCGGCCCACTCCGGCCCTATTTTTTTTTTGCCTCACTGTCGCGGCGCGACGACGCCGCGCACCACTACTGTGGCCTTCTCCGGCCACGGTCCTCTTCGTTCCTGCGTGGTGAAACGGCACTGCGCCGCCTTCACCTCAAACATCAACATTGATCTGAAAGAAAGAAGGGAGGATAATCAGCCGTGTTTCTTTGGTATGATCTCCTCCCGTTATTTTGATAACAAGCGGCCAAGTATTCGTGATGATCAACGATAAAACAAGCACAATTTTAATTAATTAATATTTTCCTTAACCCCTACCTTGAGTCGTTCGTTGTTCGTTGACATTATCACAAATAGGAGTGGATGTCGGTCCATTGACGTCGTCTCAAGGTAAGAGGTGAAGCTGAAAATGGTCGTTGGCATTCGTCGTTTCCTCAAAGGTCTTCGATCCGGCTCGAGCGTCATTCATTAGAGATCTGATGGATAGAGAATCGTTCTTCGTGGGAGAATGATGATCTTCAACGAAAGAGATGAAGTGTTCTTCACAAATCAAGAGCTTTTTCCCAAAATCTCCACACAACACAACCCAAAAATAAAATAAGGTTTCTCCCTTATTTTATTTTTAATCATGCCATACATATAAGGTTCAAATTTCAATCACGTCATTGATTAATATTTTCAATAACATAATTAAAGTGTGAGTTCGCATGAGTTATGAGGGAGAGAGGGAGAGAAGGAGTTTCCCAAATAAAGATGAGTTAACAAAAATAATGATGGATTTAGGGAGTTGAGAGGGAGGTGAGGAGTTAGGGTTTCGTGTGGTCCCATCCTCACTAAACCCTCCCATTTTATAGGATAAATATTATCCTCCACAAATAAAAATCTTAAAAACATATTTTTATTTATTCCCTAAAAACAAATCAAACAATTTTACCTATACACCCATCAAAATGCAACTACGGTAAAGGTCCCCTTAAGCAATTATCGGCGTTGCGGTTTCATCGGTGCCCTCTGATTTTAATTCTGAGAACCAGTTTAAAAGATAGAAAACTCCGCTCGTTCGTTCACTAAATGTACCTGAGTTAAACTTCGAAAATTGATTCCAGGAACACCGGACCTCGGAATCATGTGCCCTCTAAAACTGTGCACTCGTAAAATTCCAAAAAATTTAAGAAAAAAAATTTCATTAACATTTCTGGGTCTGTACAAAAAATGAAATAGAATTAAATAAAATAATAAAAAAATATTATATATATATATTAATGAAAATAAAAATATAAATAAGAACTAATAAAAAATTTATTATTATATTTTTTTATTTTTCTATTCTAAGATACAACCCCACTGACCAATTGCAGTTATGTATAACACCAGTTTCCAGGGCCCATAGAAATTGAAATCATTAATCCATTTTATGCATCATATTCATCCTCAATATAGATCATATCTTCCACAACTTCCATAATTCACCAAAGATGATTCGTGAAGAACACTCTCTAATAATTGCATCCTCAATCATGTAAATAAGTTTTGAGATTAAAGAATTTGTAATGAATCCGTTAGATAAATACATTGACTCCTAGGGTACATGAAACATGTATAACATCCATCAGATGATAAGTTACAAATCGTACATAAAATTGAACATTATGTGTGAATTAGATGATTCTAGTGCTACATTGATAGAAAATTTTGGAAGAACTAAATAATTCATGAGAACTATTCAATATATTAATCATTACACATGGTTTAAAAGTTATTTTTTTTCTCCCTCAAACAAAATCATTGTTACATAATTGTTGGACAAATTTAATTTTTTATTTTATATTATTTTCGATTTTCAATAATATTGATGATATGAAACCAATCCATTAGTGGTCACATAAAAGATAATTCCATTTTCCTCTAGATTATGAATTATATGTTATCAATTTTACTGTATTACTAATATTTATTTTCATTTCCTAAATTAGTTAGTGATTTATTCTTGTTTTTTCTTTTAATTTATTTTACTCTCACTTCTATGATTTAACACGTAGGCACGCATACTAAAATCACTATATACGAGAAAAGGCTATTGGATAGTCTAATGGTGATCATAGATATGAAATTAAAATTCAATGAAAGTATATGGGATATTTATAATCATTTTTTAAGGGTTGGGACTGAAGCCTTAAATTATTATTAAAAGAAAAGTCCTCTTTAGTGTGCGTAGCAAGGGACCCAATACATATCCCAAAGGCCCAAGGCCATGTGGCCTGAATACAAGGCATGAAATCCCATTTTTGGCCCAAAGGACCCCTCAGTGAATAGTACTACTATAGTACCCGTACTGCTACAATACCTGTTATGGTACCGCCGTCGGTATAGTACACTACAATAGTTCCTCCACCACTACAGTGCCAATAGTGTAGTAGTTCTGCCACTTCTACAGTACTGCTACAGTGCCTTGCTACATTACTTCTATAGTACCCAAAATATTGTCACTGGTTAAATTTGATCCAGGGTCATTTGGAAGCCAAGCAGAGGATTGTACCACTTGGGTACAGGCTCATTCAAACATTGTATTTATATATCAAAATAAAAATAATTGTATATGATTAATAAGTGATATATTAATTGATTATAGTTAGAATAGGGAACAATATGGAAAATGATTTAAAATGATAGTTGCTGACTAATATAAGGATATTGAATTTCCCTTTAAATATAAATTAAATCCATCATATTTCAGGTAGTTTTTCTTAAAAAAACAAACTAAAAATTATTTCAACATAAACACAAAAATGTTTTTTGCATATGTATCATGATTCGCATTCTTCAATAAATTTATTGGATTCAAAAATTATTTTTCAATGCACCCCGCGATAGGCATGCATAAAATGTAAAATGGCCCATGAATATTAAAAATGGATATAACATATTTAAGATATGACAAGGATTATATTTTAATTCCATTTCATTATTGATGTCTTTAATTTATAATTAAATTAATCATTTCACAAATCACATTAATGACATTTCATAAAAAATAATATTTTATGAAATTATTTAAAAATCCTAAAATCAATATAGCAGAATTTTTTTTATAAATAGATCTAACATTATTCCATGTGAATTTAATAGAAAATGTTTTATTGATAAGTAATATTAAAACCCTATCATGATGAAAAATATTTACAATAATAAAATTAAAAAAAATCCTTATGAAGGTTTGGACAAATCATATATTCTACAAATTGATATTTAATTATATAAATGAAATTTTATAATTATGTTAAGACCATATTCTACTTAAATTAAAATCAATGATCATTTTGAACCATTATACATAAGGTATATCCATATTATATTTCAATATTTTACAAATTTCAAATGTTGTGATTTCTCACTATTATAAAAGGACACCCAAACATTCTTTTCATTACACCACATTAAGACATATAAATATATCATTCCCTGAAAAAAATCTTCAATTTTCACATCTTGATTCAGAACACAGTGGTTCAATTATTCTTTAATGGAAATTTCATTAGTACATAAAATATAATGAAAGGGAAGTCAATAGGAAAAGAGTTAATCATATGTAAAGACAATTTGATGCTTATTTTTTCTTCCAATTATTGAAATTATATTTTACCCATAATAAAATAATTTCACCATTATAATCAATTCACTAATAATTTGTAATGATAAAATGTGAAATCCTAGAGTGTAACTATATTTGTAATAATTTAGTGGATATTTTCCCAGTTTAGTCAAGGGTGTCTTTGGTGGAATTTTTGATGTTTTTGATTCCTTTCTAGTGGTGTACAGTTAAGGCACATTTTTTGGAAACCATGAAATTTAAACCACATATAAAACGTGGTGGGGAAGAGATGTGGATATGGTTTTTACACAATTAATAAAACTCTATGGGAAAATAGTAAATACTATGGGGAGTTTTGGGTTAGTTGCATAATCATTGTCTGTAGATAGTTTGGGAAATAGTTGGAGACAACCATGAACCCTTTTTAGTTTAATGTATTTTCTAAATTTCATCCTCTTTTTAATGTTTTATTTTATCCCAAAACATATCTATTTGAATCCAAAGACAGCAGAAAACATTCTATGAGTTTATTCCTCCTTCCCCAATCTTCATCCTATGGATTTGGTGTGTTTATTTGGTGGTTGTTCATATAGATGAAGTGGTATGAGCTCCTCATCATTATTTCAATTGGTTTGTCTATTTTTTTTCCTACTAATTTAACCACATTGATCAATCTTATCCCATAATATAGCTTATGGTTTATATAAATCATACCATTTGTTTTGATATGGTTTTGATCCATAGTAAGAATTTTTTCCAATGGACTTCATCGAAGGAGACAAGGTTCCACAACATGGGGAATGTGTTTCCATTAAATTATATATAATTTAAGTCCTCCATTGAATCTTGATTTTTCCAAATTTATTTTTATGGTATGGAATAAAAATTAATGATTTTAAAAACCCTAGCGTGACTTTGTTGTGTTTCCATGTGGAAAATCATTAGAATTTTTATTTCGAAATGGTTTTTTTTAATATTTCTGTTTTATGAAGTTCACGTGATTGATAAAATTTCTACAATGAATTATGAGAAAGATTAACTATATTATTGATATTTTAATCCAAATTTATTTTAAAATAGTGTGTCTCTTTTTTTGTATTCAAAGGGTTTTTGTTCATAACAAAAGGTGTTTTGTTTTTAAAATTTGAATGGGAGTTCCCTTGTATTGTCGGATTATGGTCGTTGATGATTATATTTTATATTGAAATTGTGAATATATTACATATTTATTAACAATTTCCTTTACAAATATATATGTTACACATAATAATTGTGAATGAACGTTTTTATCTTTATAAAATGAGGTTATTTTATTGTTTCTTATTCCCTTGTTGATCCCACTAATTATTATTAATGATGTGATGAGTAAATCCATGTGACATATTTTTTTGATGTGGCTAATGTCATGGTTTTGTATCAGGTCTCTTTTTGAGTGTATAATGTGAGGTGGGAATGATGTAATAGTGGTGTTATAACATGGGGATTTGTTATATTCATGTGATTATGATGTTGTTTGGTCATCACCCACCTTATATAAATTTTTCATCAGGATACCATAGATACTAAGTCGTATTTTTTAGGGTCGATTCTTGTTAGTTTAGATTTTCACACTAGCTATAATATAATAATTTTTGGTATCACCTAAGGAGATCTATTTTGATATATGATATTGGATAATGTGATTCATTTGATGGATATGGTATTTTCAGACTTTAGATATTATATTAATTTATACATGTATCATGCTATCCTATCATTCATTGTAATTATTTCTCACGATATCTATCATTTTATATTCCTCATGTTATAAATATTAAGACGTGTGTGTCTTTTATTATATGGACTTACTTGATTTTTTGATTATCTTGTGGATTTCAAATTCATATTTACTATTTTGGTTTCATAAATTTATTGGAATAAATTGTGGCCATATAATTTTGGGATTTATTGTTGTTTACTATATATCCTTTATTATTTTTTATTTTACTATATAAAATACTCTATGTAGAAATGGGGGAAATATTTTCTAATGTGTTTTATAAAGTTGGATGTTTTAAAATGTTTTAATTCAAACTGTGGTTTATTTTAGAGCATGTAATTTTTTGAAGCTAATGGATTGGTTTCATTTGAAATCGGGTTTGTTTTAATAAATATCTGTTTTTGATTAATGATTTTAAAAATGGGATATTTTTTTGGAAGTTCATGATCCATAATTGTTTTACACCAATGTTTTTGATATTACAATATAGTCTGCATTTCTATTCATTACATTCATACTAGCACAATTGGATTCTATTATAACATTAATTAAATATAATAATGGTGATATCCTAATAGATTAATCACACACCCTATATTCTCTTATTGGTGGTTATAGAGTGTTCACGTATTGTTCAGGATTTTTCATGTATTTTATTTCAGGTTGGGTTCATTCCAATCTTCCATGAGAATCAAATAGTTTTTGGAATAATGGTTGTGATTTTTTAGTCTCGTGGATATGGTGACTGATCATCTAGTTTTATGTAATTGTTTAGATAGAGTTTTTTGGTCTTTTTGTCTTCTATTTTGTTACTTTTAACTTATACTATAGTTGTTTTTTTGCTTTATTTTATTATTATTATTTATTGGTTGGATTTTTTTTCTTCCTTATGTTTTTGAAATTATTCGATGTTTATTTCTGTACTCTTAAGGGAGAAACCGTCTACATTGATTTTATATGATACAATTATTTCTTGTTCTAACTTAATGGGATCAAGATCACCCCTCAAGTATGCAGTGGTTGTTTCTGGTGGAAAATAGTATGAAATCTCGAATTACTTTTTTATAAAATGGTATAGAAGCATAGGTTCTCAATTGTGTCCTTATTTGTTGAATATAACCACTTTTTATTTAGGGTGTATTGGTAAATGAATATTAGATATTCCGAACATGGTAGGTAGATCCAGGAAGTGATTTTCCCCTCTTCTTTGGGTCAGTTCTCATCATAACATTGGTGGATTGGAAGTTATCTCTCATTTATAGATTGATAGTGGCTTATTAATAAGATTTATCAGTGAGAATTGATATCAGATAGAGTTATAGGTTGTCCTGATAAGAAATCTTAGGAAATTCATAATTTCAGAGTGAATTTGGAGGGATTCTAAGGGAACACTATTATGAAACATAGTATGTCAAACCATGTTTGTTCCATGAAAATTGATAGGGAATATTTTAAAAGGGCCTTTCATGGTTTTATCTAGGAAAAAAAAACCATGGTACTAAATAATTTGATGTTGGGAATATTGGGAAATATATTTTTTTCATCTATCTTTATGGTATCCCTACTTGTGTTTTATTTGGATTAATTGTGAATTTTTATGTGATGTTATTGGTTTTTTATAAATGTCTAAATGAATTTTTTTATTCATTTATATTTAATGTTATTTTTAAAACAATGTTTTTTTAGTTTCCTTGGAAAACGGTCTTTCAACTCTATTGCTTATTTTTTAACTAATATTGTTTTATAAAATGTGATTTATGAGTTTTATGTGATGAAAATATTGAAATTTTTTGTGTAAGATGGAGTGTTGTTGTGAAAAACATTTAATCGCAATATTAGTGGATTGATAAAAAAACTATTTTTTGAGGATTTGATAGTAGAAAAATATCTTGGGTGAGTATGTTTCCTGAAATGATTCAAATTTTTTGAGTGAAAAGCATGATTTTTTTATGATATTATATGTGGTAATTTTCTTTGTGTTGAAATTTTGAAGGTTTTAATTATTGAGTTCATTTAATTTGAATTTTTAAAATAAATCCTTGTGTAATGAAAGAAACTATTAGGAAGGTAATTCCTTAGGTTGTTGTCCATGTGATCCGGGAGTGGTCCTCCATGGTTTTGGATTCTACCCCGATTCATGTTTGAGTGGCAGTGCCATAATCATCCAAGGTCATGGATCATGCATGATTGTTCACAAACTAGTGTCCTCTAGCATTCTATGCTGATCAAATATTCCATGAGTAAACATATTTCTTATCTATGTTGGCATATATTTTTATCTTTTTGTGAACATCTGAATTCTCCTAGTTGAGGTCTAGAGTTTCTTTGTTCATAGGATTTGGCTTGGATTGCAAAACAAAAATTGTTCATGTTTAACAATTATAGTCCCTATCATGGTGATATTATAATTTTGTATTTAGAGAGTTGTTTTATCTAGTATATGTGAGAATATAGAATGAAATTGAGTTTTTGAGTATCCTTCAGGATGATTAGTGAGTGAATTACTTTGTTAAACAATTTACTATATGTGGGATTTTCACTCTAGAGTTGGATGGGGAATATTAAAAAATTGTGTTATTCTTTGTTAGGGGACTTCATCTATCATTATGTTCGTAAGTGTTTTACTATGAAATTACGACCTATATAGAAGTTGTTAGTTTGGCCATCATCATTAAAAAATCTTATTTGAGAAATTGGTGACTGACGACGATTCTATTTCTATTGGAGATGGTAAAGATGATTTAGATAACAACTAGGGGAAGTAAAAAAGCTAATGCAGATGGGAATCTAACTTTTCTTCCAACCACTCCTATTTCATTAAAGTGAAATTTTATATAGACCCAACCCTCCACTTCAAGGTTCAACACACAACATTATGTGTATACATTTTTTTATAAAAGAAACTAAATAAATAAACAACATTTATTACATTCTAGAATCTTTTATTGGTCCTGTTTTTAGATATTAAGATATATTCCATAAAATTAAAAAAATAATAAATGAAAAAAATCAAAAAAAATCTTAGAGTAAAGTGTTTTCTTAGTCATATTAACATCAATAAGTAAATCCACTAATAAATTGAAAAATAAATTATGAGTATAGGGTGTGAAATTATTTATCCTATTAAGGGGTTTTAAATTCATTGATATCTACATCTAAAATATTCGACTGAAATTATTATTGAAATTAATTTTTCCTTTAAAATTGTATCACACATTATGAAATAATTAGATTCAAAAATTTCTTTAATCATATTCCTATGATTTTTTAAAAACAATATGAATTATTTGGAAAACCATACGTTGATTCCACTTAAAACATTGGAGGTTGTCTTGGTCCAACCCACATGAGGAATGGGTTTACTTCCCACTCCTCTATAAAATTTACAATGTTCATCTTTCAGATTTTATATAATCATTTTAATATTTCGTTATTTATACATACATTATTATATGGGTTTCCTACCTAAAAAAATAGACAACATAATCTAATAATTAAATTTACCCTTTTAACATAATTGAGAAAAATTCTAGCAAATTTGAGTAAATGATTATCTCCACTTGTCATAAATACATAGAATCTTATTAACATTCTCATATAAACCCAATTAAAAAATTATTTCCAACGTAAAAATGTATTAGTAAACATATGTATACTATTAATAATAAAACTAATTCATGAATTATATGTAATTTATTTTAAATTATGGTCATATATTGTCGAAATTTTTACATTCGTGTATGTCTAAATACTTTGCACAAAATATGTGATATGTTTTATTTATAATTATCACATAAAATGATGACATTTATCATTGTAGACAAATAACTCACATAAAATGTAAATGATGAAATTTAAATCAATACATTATATTTTAAATATATTTTATTTATCCTTATAAAAAATAAAATTATAGATAAAAAACAAATTGAAACCCTTTCAAATGTATTTTTAATATAAATTCCTAATCCCTTCAAATTAATAATATATATATATATATATATGCAGACAAAAATATATAATTATTTGTAAATTAATCATAAAATGATAGATTGAAATCATGATAAAACCCTATGATAAATAGAAACAAAAAATACTTTTACATAAAATAATATTTTTTGATGTTATATGTAATTATAAAAACAAACGAAAATATGTAGATATATATACCTATCTATCCTTATAAATCAAGATTATTTTGATGAAATAAGATTAAAATCCTTACATGATTTTATTAAATTTTAAGAATAAATTAAATATATACTTATATAAATTGTAATACAATAATATCTCGTACATCATAAGATCAGAAAATAATAAAGTATTTTTATTTAGATATTCATATATAAGTATATATAAAAATATGTCTACTAAAGTTATATTGGTAAAAATAAATTAAACTCCTACATTATTTTATTAAATTAATAAGATGGTGTTAATTGTAAAACAGAAATTACCCTTAATTTTAAGTGAGTAAAAATGATGGTATGTCTTATAAACACCAAGAAATATGGGAATATCGAAATATGAAGAAGGTAGAAAATATTTTGGGTCTTCGAGGGTTAAATTAGTTTTTTTCGTACTTAACATTACCCTATTGAAAAAATTGTCCTTGGGTTTAGGACACATATAGAAAATATTCTTTAATCAAATTCACATATAATATATATATATAAAAATCATTATTCATTTTAAAAAATAAATATATTATAATCGTGGAATCCTTCATATGTAATAGAATGATATCAAGTCACATTTTTGGATTTCCTTAAAAAACCACCTTTGTTGATTTTCGAAAACAGGATATGTTATGGGTTGAGCCTAAGGGAGATGTTGAAAGTGAAGATTCATTGGGTTGAATCGAACTATTGGTATGAGCATCATTATTGGGTTCACTATGGATGGGAAAATCGTATTAGCAGGGAATTACTAAGAAGATCCCTAGAAAAGTTAGATTGAATGTATTAATATTAACTATTTGAAGGCAGGGTAGAGAAGAGTTTGATCTCGGGGAGTGAATTAAATATCCAGGATCACATCCGGGCCTGGAAAAGAGGCTCAAATGAATCAGGTGTGCCGAATTGATCTTATAATTGGAATAATCTACAGAGAGGTCAATTAGAACATTAGACGGACAATTGACTGTGGTGGTGGTCACTTGAGGAAGGTGTTGTCATTGGGGTATGGCTACCAGTAAGGATCGAGTTGTAGATGGCCAACATGGATCTTTGACGTTGGTAAGGGAGGGTTCAATGATGAGGAAGTTCTATATTTAGAGAGATGATTAAGATTAGATGGATCTAAATCAGATGGCTCGAATTGCATCCCCTTGGTGAAGTATACATCCACATGCCCTCAACACCTAATCATAAATTTTTTCTTATTGTTTTATTTTAAAAAGTTATTATTTATTTCATTTAATAGAAAATCATATTCTTACGGGAAAATTATTCATATATATGTATATGGTTCTTTTAATTCATATGTAAATTCATTATAATTTATGTTATCATTAATTTTTTTAATGAAATTTTATTTGTATCCATTCATTAAAAATATTTTTCATTTTATAAAAATAATATATTGGATTAAAATAGTCATATATATAATGTTTATAATTCAAAACTATTATTAATAATGTGATTATAATATATTACATAATTTTTCTAATTAAAAATAATAAATATAAATTGTATTATTTTTATATAATAATTATTAATAATAATTTTTTCTAATTTTCATTAAATATATATATATATACTGTATATTTACTTAAGTATTCAGAAAAATATATTTTAAAATAAAATTTAATATTATTTTTATAGATTTATTTAATATTTATATTTAAATTAAAATTAATTAATCATATAAAATTAATAATTTTGTAAAGAATATAAATACATACATTCATTCAAATTATATTTTTGAAAAATAACATATTAATATTTTTTATTAATATAGTATAATATATTGAAATCTTATAAATATTCAATATAGAACATTATATTTTAGTTTTCTTTATCAAACATAATTTTATTTAAAAAAACTGATAGAAATCTATTTTAATTTTTTTTGGATATTTTGAGTCCAATTGTGTTTTTCTAGTGTAGGGTCTATGAATATTTGACCTTACTTATAGTCAACATGGAATACCTTAAAACTATGTGGTTATCTTGGCCACATTATGTTTCTTTGTGAGATTATTGGACCTAAGGGGAAAATGTCTTGTATATTTTTTAAATCTAGGAATTGTTCATTACTGAGGATTTTATTGTAGACTTATAGTCAGATCATCATTTTAAAAGATTCATCTTTTGGTATCATTATTTTGTGTTTGGGACTTGTAATTTTATTTATACCCATTTCATTATGTTAAATTTTTAAAAAGTATTTTTACCCTATTATGATACCTCATGAAAGCATATATCCTCACTTATTCCTGATGTTTTTCATTTTCAACATCCAAAGTGGACCATGGGTTAGTTGTTGTCCAAAATTGTGTACAAATAATGAAACATGGGTTCACGTGTGGGTACATCGAGTGTAGAATTATTTTCAAATTGGCTATAGATTCCACCCAGTTTTATTTTCTATCAGAATGTCCTTGACATTGTATTTAAAAGAGTTTGATATGGACAACCTTTTATGTATAATGTGACCCTTATGGTTGAGCCTTATCATTTTTATTAAGGCATGTTTCCTATTTTTATCTCCTTCAATGATGTTAATTTCTTTGTGATCAGTTCTAGTGACCCATATGATGTTATTGATGTTGTTCTTCATTAGTTATTTATACTTTTTATCCTGTTATTATGAATTATTAAATTATATATATCATCATTATATTCGGTGATCATAGATATTTTTTTACCATATTATAAAAATAATAAATTTTGGGGAGAATTGTGCATGGTCTCTATGTGTTTCCTCCGATTTCATTGGATTGATACTTTGGGATTCTTTTGTTTATGAATTTTTGTATTTGGTGTTGTGATCTGTCTGGTAAATTTGGGAGGCACATGGGAGTTATGATGGATATCATGATTCTCTTGGATTCAATGAGGACCATATGATAGGTTGTCCTGAAAACATCATTAATTGTCCATACAATGTTTATATGGGGTTTTTTCATCCGAGAACTTCTAAATAATTATTTTCTATAGAGTGTGAAATTATTTAGTGGATATTAATGTATAAATGGGTTATTTTTTCTCATTCACTCTATTATAATGTTTTGGGAATTTTTTCGGTGTTCGAGTTATCCTGAAAGAGAGGAGGTTTTGTAATTATTCTTTCATTATGTTTTTTAAGAAATTATAGGTGATTAAAGTGGAATTTTGGGGAGATTTTTACACCTCGGTGTGTTTATATATTGGAAATAATCAAGTATTCCCCCATGGAAATGGGGTATCCCTGATGGATTTTTCGATTTTTTGGTGGCTATCCCAAGGGTGTGTGGTTAAAGAACGTGATTTGGAGGTTATGAAGTAGAAAATTTGATCCTTGTATAGTGGAAAATAATGGAGAACATGGTATAAAAAAAGTTCATTATACCATATGAGACAAACATATGACCTATAGGGGGTTTTGGGAATATTTAGGTGTACAGTTTGCACACGGTTTGGAAAACCATTCAAGACAACAATTATGTCCTCTATGTTTGGTGTATATTGTTTTTCATTTCCTCTATTTAAAATGATTCTTTCACATCAATACTTCCCCATTCAACAAAAAAACCCAAACAATTATCAATGTCTTCTACCACCATCCTCAATCTTTTATAAGTGTATTTGGAATGTTTTATTGGTGGTTCTTCATCTATATAAAGATTTAGGAGCTCGTCATTTCTCATTACATATGGTTTTATCCTGTTATACAGATATTCTAAGCCTATTGGTTTTACATGGATGATTTTCAATGTTATTGTTGTTATAAATTTGTTCTTTTGGTCTAAAATAGTTTTGGTCTATATTAGATATTATATTATGGTGGATTTCATAAATGGTGACAAGGTTCCACCACATTAGGTAAGTGATTACATCTCAATTTCCTCACTTTATGAGTTAAATTGATTATTGGGTTTAAACAATTCCTGTTTTCAATTGATTATTTTGGTTTCAATTATCCATGTAATATTTTTTAAATATTAATATGACTTGGTTGAATTTTCATGTGGAAAGTGTTTGGAATTTCCTATTTGAAATTGCATTTTGTTGAAAATTTGTGTTTTATGAATTCTAAATATTTTAATAAAACACCAAAAATATTATTATTTAAAAATAATAATTTTTTAGTGGTCATTATGAAAATTGTTGTTTTTAAAATAGTGTTTCTTTCATTCAAAGAGATTCTGTTGCGTTTAAAGGTTGGTGACGTTGTATATAGAGTTGCGGGGTTACCTTGGTTTGTTTTATTTTGGTTTCTAATGATTAGGATGTGTATTATATTTTTTTATATTACAAATTTATTTAGAATTGTATTTATAAATACATATGGTATAGGAATAAAATTTGAAGGAGTGGTGGTCACTTTTTAAAATGAGTTTTTATGATTGTTGTGTATCCAGTAGTGGACCCCATTATTTTTTCAATCTATTGATGTGTAAATTCATGTGATAGAGCGTTGAGATAAAGGTAATCACATGAATATGTATTTGGGGTATTTATAATTGTATTATGTGAGGTTGTATGTAGATGATTGTTGTTTTATCCTGTGGGTATTTGTTATTACATTGTGATGACATTGTTTTTTAGGGACCATATACTATAATTATTCCCCTGTGAGACAGAGTCTACTAAGTTGGAAGTTTTAGGGTTCTATTTATCTAGTGGATATTTATCACATATTTATCCCATTAGTTTTAAATTAAACCAAAGTAGTGGTACTATCTATAATGAGACTAGTTAGTGTGATCCAGTTAAAGAATGTGTGACTGTTAACCTATCAGTTGTAGGTTTAGCAGTATGTGTCCCGTTCTACCATGTTAGTCCTTGAGGTGCTGCCTCATGATATATTTCATATGTTATTCAATTTATTATAGATATTGTAATGTGTCACTTTTATTTTTTTGTACTTAGTTGATTTTATTATCCTTGTATATATTTATTCTTAATATTGGCTAGTTTGTTACCATATATTAATGTGAATTACTTGTACCCTTTTATGGTTAAGATTTATTATTCAATGCATTTTTACGACCATACATAAGAGTTAGGTGTATAAAATATTTTATAGGTCAATGGGGGAAATAATACTCAATTTATTTTAACTAGTTGGAACTATTAAAATATTTGAATCCATACACGAGTTTATTTTTAAAAGTGTTATGTTTTAATGGTAATGATTTGGTTTCATTTGAAAATGGAATTATTTTAAAAAAAGATCCACTATAGTTGAATGGTTTTACAAATGGTAAATTTTTTAGGAATAGTTTCTTAATATTATTTTCACCGTATAGCATTGAAATTAAATTCAAAATAAACATTACCACGACCTGATTTCAAACTAGCACAATTGGTTTCCATCATAATAGAAATGAAATGATATTGTGGTGGTATCAAATTAGTTCAACTCACACCCTAAAATCTTCTATTGGAGGGTCTATAGTCCTCATTGATTATGAAGGATTATTTAAACCCTTGATATTAGGTTAGATAAATTTCCATTTTCCATGTGTAGCTAAGGGTTGTTGGGATCATGGTTGTGACCTGTCAGTCACATAGAGATAGTGATCAAATATTCATTTACATAGAAATATTTTCATTAAATTGTTTAAACTCTTTGGTCTTTCATTTTTTTCCCTTAGTAATTCATCATTGTTTTATAGAACTATATTATTATTATTTTTATAGGAAGTTTTTTTTATATTTTATCATTGATTCCTTTGGGTTATTAATTTGATTAATGTTTATATTAGGATTCATGAGGTTGAATCTTTCTCCAACAATTATATATAACAATCTTGATGATTTTCATTGGTATGGGGGATCAAAGATGCTACTTGGGTATGTTGAGAGCTATTCCGGGAACCCATTTGGATGGGTGCTTTAATTTGTTATTTATATTTGGGAATAACCATTTTAAACATATTTTGCATCCTAAAAAATTCTAATACATCAGTCTTTCATACGTATGGCCTACTATCTCTATGTAGCAATGTAATTCAATTTTCATCACCATATTACTCATATTAATACAAATATGGAAATAATGAATATATATTATATTTATGAAATAAATATGGGTTGGAAAATATCATCTGTCATTTAAAATACTTCCTTCTAATCCATTTAAAAATTATAATGTTGTGCATACATACGTAGAGTTTACCACCTCCACAAAGGGATGAAATTAATTTTTAATTTCACTGTTACATGATGGTAAAAAAGATATATTTAATGAATATATTTAATATATATGATATAATAATGTTTTATTATTGGTGAATTATTATTTACCTTTCAAAATTTATATCTATTGAAAGGTAAATACAACATTCATGTGTTTGGATAGGCTAGCAACCCCTTGGATTGTGAATTTCAATTTTTTGCCACTATATTTTATGGATGATTAAAAAGAATTATATTTTCATTATATTTTTTATATATATATCAGAAATAAAAACATTTATATTATTTAACCAATTGAAAGTAGAAATTTATAAAACTACCAAACTGAAAAAAACATGAAAATTGGGATAGTTAATAATCCATAAGGATTATTTTAACAAATAAACATTAAAAAATAGATATTACAACTTATCTATAGGGTCATATATGTATTAATATAGTTTTTTTTAATTTTTAGAAAAAATTAAATTTATTATGCTGGAGGTCAATAATACATACAATGAATGTTGAAAATAAGATTACGGTTTATTTCACAATATCATCCTTTTTCGATGTTATTTACATTTATGTTTTTTATATAAGAAATATATTATATTTCTATATTAAAACACTTAAATATTATTCATATAGAGTTATTTATGGTGTTTTCCTGAAATGTTTCAATTTTTAACATCTTGCAAACTCAAAAACACCAAAAGAAATAATTAATGGAAACCCAATTTTATTTTACTATTTTGTTTGGAAGATTTTTTTCCAAGTTCATATGTTATTTATTATGTTTTAATTAATATTTATAATATTCTAAAATGTTTTATTAAATAAATTTTTACCCTTGTTTTTTTTAAATGGTTTAAAATTAACATTCATATCACATTTTGAAAGAGGAACTTTAGTTTTTACTAAAATTCTAAACAACTTTATTATTTTATCATACACTATATAAACGCATTTTCCAATCACCATCCATACTATTTAATTTGAATATTCAATTTAAAATTTTCCAAGGTCCTTTTCAATGATATTTATTTTCTTATTTTTATATGAACTATAATATTTTACTAAAAATTATTTCAAAATGGAATTGGTATTATCGTTCGGAATTCTATCAGTGGAATTTATAGAGTTTTATCATATTAGTCTACCTTATTTTTTGAATATTATAATGTTATGGGGATAAATGTTTTTCATACCATATTATATATTAATTTTTTTGGTTTAAAATAATATATTATTAATTTATTTCGGAAATATTAACATTTCATTTTCTAGTTTATCTATAAAAATATTTAGGTTGGTAATGTATTTAATTTTTTTGACCCCTTAAATATGATGATTTAATTGGTCTTAGTATGTGTTGATCAATTCCCATTATAATAGCATGATAAATTGGTAGATTTAATGAGAAAATTTGGTTCTTTATTTGGTGTATGTCTTACCCATTTACATCTGTCATCTATGCATGTGGAATTAAATGTATGATTTTTATTTACATCATTATGAATCAAATCACTATGAAACTAGTAATTTTTTTCGATATGAATATTTATACTGTTATTTATTGTGTGTATTATGTCCCATTTTTGTATTAGTTATATATAATTTCTTATTATTTTATACGTGATCCATATTTTTCATGTTTCAACTATTTTCTGATAGCTATTATTATTTTATTTACCATACGAAATTGTCCCAGGGACACTAATAATGGATCAATGAATTAATTTAAAAATTTACTGTAATAAATATTAATGTTGTAAAAAAATCATTCTATTATATTTTAGGTTTTCAGTTGTAATGTGAGAATCATGAATATATATATATATTCTCTTAGGACATAAAAAATATTTTATCCATTGTGATTTCATGCCAATTATTTTGTTCCAATGTAATAAAATAACCTTCAGCTTTATGATAATAGAGTCCAGGTGTTAGAAATATGGAGAATCTAGAAGACCATATTATGTAGAGGATTTTTTGTAGAGTATAAATGAATATTATGGATTATGAAGTTCCATACATATTTTAAAAAATTTATATAAGTTGAAAATACATTGTTTTTATTAGTCTATGATTCCCCTAAATCATTAAAAATCTAAACCAAAAGGTAATGAGAATGTATTTAAATATAATATTTTTGTTATGTATTTTAATATATATTGAAAAATTATTTTTAGTTATAGATGTAGTTCTATATGGAACATATATTGATAAACCATCAAACATCTTAAATAGTGATTTTCTATCAAAACAAACAGAAAAGATATTATAAATCAGTGAAATCAAATACAGAATAACTTCATGAAAAAAACCTCAATATATAATGAAAATTTATAGTTAAATACAACCATAAGTATTTTCTATGATATAATATTTAATATTTTAAAATTGTTCATTAGAATACTTTTTTTAGGCTTCTAGAACTAAGGTGGTCAGATAATAAGTTCTTTTTCTTCTTTTGTGATTAATTAAACTTCTTGTAACATCAATAATTATTAAATAATATGATAATACATAAAAATACACTTCACAAAACTATATTGAAAAAGAAAAAAAATATTAATCAATTGAAACCACTATTATCACTACTTCAACTTTATAATTCACCATTTTTTATAAAAATTAATATTGTTGATCATCAAAAAATCATTGACATTCCATAATTTTTTTATTTATTTTTATGAAAAATTCATTCACTAAAAAATTAATATAAAATGAATGTATTACCATAATTAACACTTATATATCTATTATTTAACCTAAAATAACTTATTGAACATCCACTATGGATATAGTATTAATTTATAATTATTTAATAGTTCTGACATATTTTTTTATAATAACAACCCTTAATAAGATTCATACTTGTTCGATGAAATGTAATGTCCAGTAATTTCTCCAATTATAAAATCCTTAATAACAAATTAATTTCTAGGGTTTTATTTATTTAATAATTATCTGTTATCAAATAAAACAAAATTAATACACTAATTGTTTCATTTAAAAATAATTGAACCATTTTTCAAATATTATGTAGTAAAACATCCAAACAAACACTCCCTTATAGAACATAGAGAATATTAGAAAATATTGATTGGTATTCTAGAATCTAGCAAGATAAATCTAATTAGATAACAATTCCATTTACTAAAATGAATTATTTATTAATAATAATTTCCTCCAACATGGGAATATATTCAAATATTTCATGACTATCCTATAAATTGATTTATTTTAATATTTTATAACCTTTCATGATATTGTTAATCATATGTTATATATGTTTTTAAATTTTTATTCCCTTATTCAATTTGAATTATATCTATAAAGTTATATTAAAAAATAAAATACCGTCTCATTATTGATTGATAATATTTGTATCATCTTAATTAATCATCAATTAATCTTCTTAATAAGGTTCAAATCCAATTTTGATCATATCGAATATATGAAAACTAATAAAAAAAGATATTGTCACAACATTAACATCAATAAAATGATAATTCTTCTAATGAAATATGTAAATACTATTATATTCATAAATTTAAATTCTCTTTATTAGAAGAATAAAATTATCAATTCTAACATCATCATAAAAAAATTTAAGGATAAAAATTCAATCAAACCATCACTACATCATATATCCATCCCTAAATTGTGAATTACTAATTCAATAACATAACATCCATCATAAATTTTTTCAGATACCATTAACATATATTTAAATATTACCTATTAGATTACATTATAACATCCCTTCATAATGGATATTATTTCATGATGATGGGGCATATGTTGGTGTAATATTATTGTAGTATTCAATGAATATATATATATATTTATAATAGACTAATATTTTGATGCATTAATAATGAATCATCAGTTGTAAAATATTAATCTTACCATTCATATATTATCTTTAATTACCCTTCCTATATCTTAAAAAATCATTCATGTAAATGATGACTCATACAAATTAATTTTCAGTATGTCCAAATCATCACACCAAACAGATGTCTAATAACATCCAACCACAAAATTGAACATCAACAAAATGTCAATCTTCCACTTTGATTTTCAATTTGTTTTATTTACCATGAAAATAATATTTGACACGAGTTTTATATATATTCATATCATTTAATTTACCTTAATTTACATTTATTTTTTAAAATTTCATCCCTGGAGTCCATCAAATTAACCACTTAAATAACTATCTGTCATAGTTATAAACGATTTCATTTAAAAGTTATTCATGATCTAAGTAAAACAATTAATGTTTCCCTATTTATCATTTCTAATAATATTATAATACATTATATATTTAAAAAACTAGTCTGATAAATGGTTTAACAATCTTGCCACTATGTTCAAAAAACAATATATGAAGTTTTTGCATAATTAAAAACTGGTTTCACAGAATTTAATTATATTTCAATATAAATGTTATAATGGAGATATAATTTCCAATACCTTGTATGTGAAATATAAAATGGCTTAATAAAATAATTATTTCTGTAAAAATTTTCATATGATTGATTGGGACGAGAGTGACGTGTATTTTCAACCATAATGGGTAATATAATTTATGCCTATCCACATTAGATATATTCAACCATATATATAAAATAAATATATTTTGTTTCATGCATCATGTAATAAATATTCATGAGAAAGTTATTTTCATTGGCCATCCATAATATGGATAATTATATTGTATATATTATATTGTATTCTTTTCCTTTGGTATAAATGTTTTTCATATTAGCATGAAATTATTTATAAGATATTTTAATTGAGATTAAAATGATTTATAGTTAATTTATTTTGGTTGTTTTTCTAATAAGAGACATTATTAAAGGAATTTATGAGTTATGGATATTTTAGAGAATTTAAATGATCGATAGTGTTAGAACATGATTTAAACATGGTGTGTTAATATTATATAAAATGAAAACTTTTTTATTGGTGAATTCATATGGTCGAAATATGTTTTCCATAAAACATTTCTATAAATATTTTAAACTATAATTTATTTGAAGTTTATCACATGGGTGAAATATGGTTATGGAATTACCTACATAATTTGTTCCCATTTCTATTAAATTATTTTTTCCAAAATCTAATAAACAGTGTATAGGAAATTAATTTTATTAACCATAAAAATTTATGGATAGTAATAAAACAAGATTCATAGTTTCTAATACAATTAATTGGGGAAAAAATTAATATTAGGGTTTTCAGTGAGTATTATATATTGGTACTCCATCTAGGTGGGGAAATAATTTATAAAATTATTCATAATGTTAATTTTATAATTTCATAAGTATATATAATGGAATCCAAGTTATCAATGAGTGGTAATAGTGATGATCATACCAGTTGATCTATTCATCCTTATCTATTTCAATAATTATGAAATCATAGATCAATTTTTATGACATCTCAAAACAATCATGGTGTTTTAGGTTGCAAAAGTAAACGTATATGTGAACAACAACAACATCCATAAACTTATTAAATTCCATGAGGGTTATTTTTTTTAAAAACACCTTTTTTATCTCTATGGGCTAATAATAGATTATTCAAAGGATGTAAATTCTTCATAGGAATTATGGGTTCTCTAATGTGTTGTTTACACATTTTAATTTTAACCTCCACTAACTAATATGACTTATGAATGCTAATAAATCATTATAGTATAATTAAAATGCATTACTAACTCTTTTAGTATATATTTTTTTTATGTTCAAATACTATTAATGAAGTCCTAGTTGAGATATCAAGTGTTAAAAATAACACTCATGGACTTTTTATGAATTATTATTTGTGAAACATTATTAAGTCAATTAATATAATATACGACAACTAAAATTTATTTAATCACTGTAACTTTTTTTTTCTAAATCCTTAAATAGATTGTTATTATTACAAATATTGTTCAAATTTTATAAAAGAGTTCAGAAACCAATATTAAACTCATTTAATATTATATATATAATATAACAATATGCACTCCTTCGACAAAATTTTTTATAAGTCCAAATTTACATGGACTTACAAATATATTATTTGGTCATCTGGTTCAACTGAAAGGAATATCCATTCATGATATATTATCATAAATAATGACTATTATCTCGTAATACTACATTTTTACCCACACAAAATTGATTTCATGTGAACAACATTAGAAATTTGTATCTCAATGTAATCAAACAAACATATATATATATATATATATATATATCCATACAATCCTTTCCATGACATTTATTGTAGCCAAAGGTCTAGAAACATGTAAATTTGAAACAAAAAAATAATTTTTAACAATTATTTTTGTATATTTATTAAAATAATGAGAAAATATCATGGTATGCGTTTAATTAAATGAGAAATTCACATTGTATTTAGATAAATATATCCATGTATTTCATCAATATTATTTAACTGTGGCCCTGTATTTGATAACTATCATACAATATGAAAAATAACATATTTATTATCCAAATCCATCCTTATGATCAACATCATACTTAACCCCCATTAATTATGTTCATTACATGAGGAACATACTAATATTTTATTTATATGACTGTTATTTTGTAGGTTACCACCAAACCCATCGGTATTAGGAAATATAAAAATGTATATTCCTAAAATATATTATTTTTATAAATGTATACAATTATATATTATATAATCAATGTTGATCATTACATATAACATGACATAAAATAATCAATCATCAGTGAATATTTTATCTCTATATACGAGTGTTGAAATTATAACCATAAAATGTGATTACATAATGTGACTTTTCATGATGATTATCAATTAGGGATAACTATGATTTGATTCTACAATGGTGTTATTTATTATATAATATCTCATTCTGAAAATATAATACAAAAATATAAAAATTAATTTATAGTTTAATGCAATGGTAAAATCAGGGCACATGTTATTTTCAAATGATTTAAAATTAATTATTATATTTTCATATATATACCAACAAATTAATAATATACAGTTATTAATTAGCCAAGTGTATAATATATAATATAACTAAACGTCCCTTATTTTTTATCAATATTGTTTCATCATTGGATCAAATACATTATATTTTATAATTACTCAACAATTTATTATATTTAAAAAATAAAAAATCTATCTAATTGAAAGAATATATAGTAAGGATTTTTAATATTTTCTATCAGGTATGAGTTCCATAGAATGAAATAATGATCCTGAGTTATTGTGATAAATTTTTATTAATTTTATTTTCTAATAGTATCCCATATCATATAATTTAAATTTTCTAGGTAAAAATAATTTTGTGTATATATTTTTTGATATATTCAACATCAATGGAATAATTTTATACATTAGACTACTTCAAACACATACAACTCAATAGAATCACTATTTTCATAATTCACACCATAAATGTAAAAAATAATCATATTTTATAGTTTATAAGATATCATTATTTTAACCCTTATAAGGAAGTAATTAAAAACTCCAAAGACATAAAATACATTGTTTTCTTCGTAAAATAATGAAAAAATTTATAACATTGTCAAATAAAATTAAAAGTGGTATAATAATTATATAGTAATTCTTATTAAAGCATATGTGACATAAGGATACATACATATAACAGTGAACATGATAAATCCTATTTTCAATGAATAATTAATTATTTAATCTTTAGTTACCTCTATTCATATTTTCGTGAATATTGATCCTTTTTAAACTATGTGCTTGTTATATTTTCAAGATACCTTATTGAAATTATCATTTCAATCCTTCATTATCGATTTTCCAGTATACATTTTTCAACATAGACAATGTATATTATTTAATATATAATTATAGGCCATTATACCCAATAATAATGCCATTTCTCACATGTATATCTTCAAATATAATTTTTTTAATTATTTTTCTATAAATATAACATTATTTTTTAATGAATTATAAAAAATTATATTATCTACATAAACCAATAGATTTTAAAACATGTTCCAAAAAAACCCTTGTATACATAATATGAATATAAAATCTTTATAAAAATGATTAAATAGATAATAGATATGATTATTTAAAATCTATGAGGATTCATTTAACTAATAGATTTAAATCAGAGACATAATAACTATTTGGAACCTCGACACATTAACATTTCATAATATAAAAGTACTTGAATAATTTCAGTCAATTTTTTTTTTACAAATAATCTAGTTTATCTCATTATAAATATATATATATATTGATAGCTACATTGAAAATTTTTATTCATAAATAATACCATTAATTTTATGTATACATTTTTTTTATTTATGATTTATGGGAAAAAAATATATCATATATGATTTATTTTGTTTTCATTACCCACTTTTACCTTAAGAGTAAAACACTATTATATGAATTAATCATGTTTCAAAATGGATTAGTATACATGGAATATGTCCTATAGGTCTTGTACCTAGGGAATATCATAGTTTAACAATTCACATTAGACACCAATAGGGATATAGATTATTATATTATTAATTTTAATTCATTGTTATTTCAAATGAGAAATCCATATATCAAAGGATTATGAAATACTATACTTTACCACTATGGTCCTTTTATTGTTTTGATTAGAATCAACTTCCATAAAATATTATGGAAATAACTAATCTACCAATTTTGAAACATTTCCAATTTGTTAATAATGAAATTATATATGATAAATATCCTTATATATTCTTCCCCTATAATTAAATTTTCTAGACGAATATATTGTATATCATATCAATAATTTTTTTTCATTTGGATAAGAGAAATAATATACCATTAATATCTTTAGGATGCCTATAAAATTAGGATTATATGATTTTTAAAATATATTATCATTTGTATGGTTATATTTTAAATATTTTTTCTATTATTAATTTCTTTAATAATGTAATATTAGGATGAAACAAAAATAAAATGTTATATCTTTCCTATTTAGTAGGCCTTGGTTGAAATAGACTAGATATAAATGTGAAGCCTCTAGAAAATACCCCATTAGGTAAAACGAATTTCCATCAGACACATCATAGATTAAATAATGATTAAAATATTTAGTTATTATAGTTTGATATATAATTCAACATGGTTATCTTTGAGGTGTCATTTATGATATTAAACCCCATTACCCTAAATAATAAATAATTGTTTTCCCAAATATTCCACATCATAGTCTAATAAATATCTTTTTATAATTATTCAATGTTTAAGATAATATTTTTATTAAGATAATATTTTTTATATTTAGAATGTGTTGTTCATTAAATATACATATAAGTTCCCACACATTAATTAGAAAAGAATACAAGGTACTAGTAACCAATTTCCTAATGTGTTGTCATTAGATTCCATACATCAATAATAATTATATGAATTAGTCTCCCTAATCATTTATATTTTCTAAAAAAAATACCTTCAATAACAATTCCATATCAAAAAGTCATAGATGTGTCAAATGGTTAATTATATAATCATTAAAATGATCATAAATTTTAGTGTAAATTTATAATTTTCTATTTTCTATGGATATTGGAAAAATAAAAAAAATTATTTATGTTTGAATAATTATATTTAACATTCATATTTTTTTATTGACTGGTTTATAAATATATATTATTAAATCATTAATTAAAACCCTATTCCCTCCAAAATTAAGCAATTTAGATATAAAACTAAATATTATTAAACTTAAATAAAAAATGGCACCAATATAAAGCAGAAATAGAAATAAAATTATTTTATAATATATCATCGTAGTAATTATTATCAAATTCTAGATTCAATCCACCAGGAAGAGTTATATTGTGTGGTAATATATTCTATTAGAAGATTTAATAATCATATTATATATAGTCCAAAATATCCTATAATTTACTATCTTTTATATTCTAGATTGTTCAAACTAACATTGTTATTAGAATACCATATGGTGTCTTATCCACATGTTTTATATCTAGAACTAATATTTTATATAAGTATCAATTCTAAGTAATAATTATTCTTTGTTTTCATCTTAATCCATCCAAAAAATTAGCAAAATTGATGTTTTTAGTTATCTTCTTAAATATACAAACAATATATAATGGAATAAGAAATCACATTTGAAATTATTCTTAATGATCATTAATATTAGAATAAATTTCTTCTTACAAGTAAGAAAAAACTGAGTCATGTAATTTTAGTTTCACAATAACATATATATTATTAAGAAAAATAATTGCATTTTTTATTTTAAAATCAAACTATATGAATTTATTTTTTTTACCATTTCCTACCTATGATATAATATTAGTGATATGAATTGTTTATTTTGTTATATTATATATTTTACCATTATGTTAAATTAATATTATATTTTCATAATCATTTAGATATTAAATTCATTAATATACTCCAAATGTAAAAAATAACCTTATTTTTATATTGTTTCAATGTGTTAGGAACCATATTGAATTTTTTTTGAATCATGATTTTATTTTAATGTGATAAAAAAGTGTTTATCTATAATACCATTTCTAATTGTAGAAAAAATAATTTTTAACAAAAAACGATGGAAAATATTTATTGATTTTTAGAATGAATTGACTATATTGTTTTCTTTTGGGTACTAATTTTCACTAATACCACTCGTAAAATTGTATCTCAACTCCAAAATACATGAAAAATTTAATATAAAGGTCCTACAAATGATAATAAATTGGTGCCTAGGGGTAGTATGACCCACAAACATAGTTAATTCAAACCATAATTAGTGAAACCATTTTATGGATTCTAACACATTTATTGTTTTAAAATAATTAAAATGATACCACCATTTATCTAAAATACCCATCTAATAGATATATTTTTCATATGTATTATGTATATGATATACAATATTTAATTTTATTATTAATTAAAAAATTAAAATGAACGGTATAAAAAATATGCATAAAACACATCTTATTGAAATTATAAAAAAATATGAATCAAAAATTCTAAATATAGGAAGGATTGTGTAATACATAGTTAACCCACACATTTATAGATAGATACAATTCTCTTTTTCTAGTGATAAATATATTCAAAATTAAAAATATCCATTGATATATAGTCATGAGTGATTCAAAATACATTTAATTATTTAAATTTGAAATATTTAAAATTATAAATTCAAGAATTCCATTAAAATTATAATAAAAAAATAACTAATCATGATTGAAGTAAAATAAAAAAAATGTGATAACTTGTATGAAACTCTTATAATTGAAATTTTAATTGAGTAACAAAAAAAATTATTTATTGAAAATAAACAGTCACAAATAATAAAATTACATTTCAAAATATTTAAAATGGGGTAAAATGTATGTTTCATAATTAATAACAAAATATATATATACTTTATTGATAATGATAAAAATTTGAAGACTCTATATTTATGAATTACATGGAAAATATAATCACTAAATATTCATGAAATATATAATTCAATATAAATAACTACTCTTAATATCACATATTTATATTTATATAATCATTAAATTAAGCTAAATATTGATTATAGTATTTTTACACCATGTCGTCACTTCATACCTTCATATTATCATTGAAATATATTTTATATATTCAAAATACACACTACATAAATATCATATAACCATGGTTAAAAACCATCAGTATTATGTTTATTAATGTGTTGACATGACTGTTATGACCTATCAATTTTGGTGAAATTTAAATATAAACACATAAAAGGAATTTTCATGCATAGTAACATAAAGGATAAGGACTGATATAATGTCATAATGTCAGGTTCTATTTTTTATTAGGGACACATCATAGCACGGAATTGATAAAATGAATATTATGTTTTTATAAGAATTATGTATCATTCCAATGGTACTAAGATTTAGAAAAAAATAATCATTATATGATCAATTGTTTTCTCTTACATAATAAATCTACAAAATATCTATCAAATTTTCCCCCAATATTTATGTATAACCAAACGAGTTTATAAAAAAATTATACGTTGTAATAAAATTAATGAATACCAATTTAAATTAAATTAAATTAAATTAAATAAATCAATCATTTTTAAAAAATATTTAGGTATTAATAGAATCATTATAATATATTGAATTATAATAATTTTCTTATATATAATGATTTCTTCATATCATAATTCAAAATATAAATCATAATTTATTTGATAACATTCATAACAACATTAACTTAAAATTTAACCTTAGAGTAGTACTCTCAAGTAATATAAAATTTCAAAATAAAAATTAATCAAAATAATTTATTATAGATAAAAAAATTATTTCAAAATGTATATGTTATAAAATGTTTATTAGTTAAATATATTTTTTAGTGAAAAGGAAAAATTCCTATAGGGACATTATAAGATTTACCTACACATGTCAATTAAATATTTTAATAAATAAAAACATCAATGATAAAGTTAATTCGAATAAAATATATAATAATCCATGAAGTTTATTTTGGATATAAAACATTTTCTAACTTCTTAGATTTTACTAAGGAATTATTGTAATTTATTGATTTAGTTATCTATAATATTCTTCACCTACAAACATTTACAACCAAAATAAATAAGTCTCTATATCAATTGAATTGTAAATTCATTATTATAAATGAATTCTATGACATTGGTTTTAGTTTATATCCATTTTATATAAAAAAATATTATTACCCTATTCTTCCATTTTATATGCTTCAAAATCTGTTTGTTCTCAATTTATATTATATTTATGCCACTAGAAGAATCAAATAAAATATATAATTCAATATATATATTTAATTGTGTTCAAAATAGAGATATATATATATGTATAATGTTCCGGAATAATGATATAATTTTTCATTAAACAAATTATGAACTATTTAAGTACATCATGATAAGTTCTATCACCTTAATAATCAATTAATAATATAAAAATTCATTAACAATATATAACAGCGAAAAATAATATATACAAACTCTATGTAAAATAAAAACGTAGTAGTTTTTTTGTTCTAAATCTAAGTCAAATATTTTTATTACAGACTATATTTAGTTGTGATAACAATTATGTAAATGAATATCACACACATGTTAACTTGAATAATGAAAAAAAGTAATTCATTAAAAGATAACGTTATTGTTAAATAATTAATAAAATTTCTAATTTAAATTTATCCTCAAAAGTAATGTTTTTATTAATATAAATTATGAATGAATTTTTATAATCTTTTAGAAATTTCATCTAAATTAATCTTCATTTTCACTACCCCCCACCCCTATCACTATCAGCGTTATCAACATCATCATTTTCTGAAATACAAATATCCACATCTACAACATCATGACCACCACCCGCACCAACATCAATATAATCATAATTTCAATGGGATATGTCTATATTATTATCATAACCACTAGGAATAAATTATTTATATAGATAGGCCATAAAAACATAAAACTATGCTTATTAATCATTGAATACCATGGATCATTGGATCAAGAATCAAAGAGTAATATGTTTTATCTTATAATGAATTCTTTTCCTTATTTTATATTAATTCTTATATGTAGTAAATGGATTTTAATAAATGCTACAGTTTAATGATTCCTAAAAAAATATACGAAAAATATTCTTGTAAGGCCTTTATAAATCCTTCCTCGGGTTCCCAATAAAAATACATGATTGAAATTAACTTTAGGAACTGAATATATTAACCAAATGAAGAAATATTCACCAAATAATCATGTAATATTATTTAGATGCATTATTAATTATTTATATTAATTAAAAATATTAATATAAATACTGTTTTTTATTTCATGGATGCATTTTCTAGATTTTCATTACCCCTCCCCTACATAGTGAAAAATAAATCGGAATAATATATGTAACACATGATTGTCTATTTTATATTCTAGAAAAATTTCTATAATATAATAAAAATATCTTTATTATGCTTGTTATTGTCTATATCTATATATAAAAATTAGACTAAATCAGTATTTATTTGATTCTTCTTATGGTTCGGAATAGTTTTCTTCAAAGGAATTTTATGATACATCGTCTCTGAATTATTATTATTTGTTAAATTATTATTCCAACCATAAAATGAAAATAAAATAAATACTTCATATTGAAAAATTTCATTTAGTAATTTAATAATATTATACATATGTACCTAAAACATAAATCCGGAACAATAGGTTGTTATTAAAGTATATTTACTAATAAGATAGTCACTACTACAAGGAACATGGTCCTAGGGTATTCCTTCCCTCACTATACATTCATGATACAGGTTTGATTTTTTGGATCATTATAGCTCACCTACATCAATAAATCAAGTGTCCATCATCAACTCATCATCATGAAATTTAAATGATCACATTATTAATTAGAAAAATTAATTAATATGATTACATAAATTAAATTCATGAAATAAAATTACACGAAAATTCCTGTTTATGACATATATTTGATGGAAATAGTAACTTATTTCTTGGAAAATAGATACATAGATATGAGCTCTCTATATCTTTTTAGTGTTCCCATAATCCATTACATTACATCATATTGTTTACTATCAAGTATTTTTCTTACATATATCCCATAATAATAAATTTTTATCTATTAATTATATAGCACAAAAATTATTAACCATGATGTATTATAGCCAAAGAAGCATTATAATAACCTATAAATAAGAACAAGTAAACAAATAAATTTTAAAAAGATGATGATTACTCATATTAATAAGAGAATTAACCATTCACATATTGCCTAAGGTATTTTTGTGTCTATATAAATAAGATGAGAAACACCCCCATATCATATATGTACAGAAAATTCATTATTCCATTTGTTATGATATATGGATGAATCATGAATTGTGGTTCATGAGTAGTAGGGTTTAATAATGTAGGTTTATATGGGAGTGGTATTGAATGGAAGGGAATATTGGGATAGGGATAAAGGGGGTATTAAGAGTATAATTAATCTAAATGTCCTCCTATATAATAATTTTGACCTTTAAATAATATCTCCAATCTAGGTAGACTAGTCTAGAGATTAAATGTAGTGGGAATATATTATAAAATAATAGAATATAGATGTTTAGAATGGGTTTATACAATCATAATACCTATATATATTTGTATATTATGTTTTGAATATACAATTTTTTACTCTCCTCAGTGGTCATTTGTTCTCATCACATATCATAATTAAGTTTTCGGTCGTGTATACTTGTCTAATTTTTAGTCACAACAAAATATGTCACTCCAAGAAAAAATGGAATTTTAATCATTTTACTCTACTAATTAAATATTTAATAATTATGATTATAATGTGATAACAATGAATTTATATAGTTTAAATTAATTAAATTTAATAATATTATATTTTCAATTTTAAATATAAGTTATAAAAGATAAAAATAAACAGTGTATATATTACTATTAAATGTATTTGTCAAATTTAAAAATAATGAATTATTTCCAAAAGTATACATAACATATAATTGTATAAAAATTAATTAGGAATATAAATTAATTTTAATTAAACTAAATTTATTTAATTAATAATTGAATTAGTTATTTAATTCCCATGATGAGGCTCACTATGAACAGTAACAATACCTAACCACAATGTTACATTCGGGGTGCCTCCCCTTATTCCATAAGATTTGAACTAATAGTTGGTGACTAATATAATGACATCAAGAGATTAAATCCCAATACGAGAGTGTTTAGTTATAATAAATACCCACAATTCATACATAATAGTGTAAAAAGAAATAATTAATAAACTGAACATGACAAAATAAAATACAAAATAGTTATATAAGAATGTAATATTGATCACCAACTAGGAAAATTATATATAAAATTAAAATAAAAATTGTGTATAGATGTTATTTATTGCCTCCAACTCATGATGTAGCTCCATTATCTTGATATCACTCAAGGTAATGTATCACAAACACTTAATATCACCAATAAAAAAATTTATACCTATAGTAATGTGAGAGTATTCGCAAATACCCAATTCAAATGGTAGCTTGAATAGGGTGTTATTACATAACATAGTAGGGAACCATCAATGTTTTCTAACAAAAAAATAATAACAGAATGATATGTGTATGTGAAATTCTATAAATAAATAAATAATCTATTGAGCTAATCTATAAAAATATAAACATTTGACGATCCTAAGATATATTGCCTCGATAAACCTTACCCAAATTTACTAGTTCCAAGCTATATATGAGAATGAAGATCACCTAAAGAAGACATTAATTCATATAATGGGGATCTGATATTCATGAATCCACCATGATGATTATTTGGCTCTTGGTTATCACCCAGAATCCATTATCCTCAATCCCTTATACTAAAATTCCTAGTAGTACTTGGGTGTTCTAGAACATAAGAGGAAACTTCATTCCGCAGTTTGGGATGTTGTATAAAATTCCATAGGTACGGGCCTGAATAATTCCCCAACTAACCATAAAATTGAATGCTATATCATCTTGTACAACACAATCAGTTACCTAGGTATCAATAATATATACCTCTTTAGGATATCATATTTGGTGCATCCACCAGATCTGATGAGGAATCCTACGAATAGATTATTAGGATTCATCATTCAATAGAAGGATTCCAAAATTTCATTCATGGGGTTTACACCCAAACACCAACTGATGCCTCCATTCAATTAATGGAGTTAAAAATAATTCAAAACAATGTAATGGTATCTCCATTTCAATAACATACACAAAGGTTATTTAAAATTATTAGGTTTTATCAATTAAATCCTAAGTATCCTTGGATTTATAATATTCAAACTCTCTCTACATCTGAAACTGGATCTTAATAACCACTTCTTAGATTCTATAGGAAAATCAACCATATACATCATATTCTATTCAAATAATGAAATTCCAACCAACATATGTTGTTTCCAAATCCCATAAATTTTAGAAAATCTAGGATGTCATATATCTCAATGGGTTAATACCATTACTTCCTAGAAATATCAATAGTGTAAGTTATATCATCAAATTCCCAAACATCCAATGTAATCACAACTCTGATTCATCAGGTAAATATATTAAAAAGATATCAGGTACTAGTAAATCTCTCATTCCCATTACCATTATCCCGCACCCATAATCTCAAGATTCACTTTAGGTTTTTGGGTGCCATTCACAAATATTAAAATCCATAGCCATATACACCCTCTCAAAATAAAAAATATCACTAGGGTCCCATAGATCACTACATTGGGGAGGTACCATACTCAACTTCCTATAAAAAAATATAAGTAAATAGGAAACACACATTTGTTTTTTGTTTTAGTTAAGTCAATTGGGATGTAACATGTCTCTTATATGATGTATTTCTCCACAACGGGTAATAACCTAGCATGGTATCATGGACTTCAAAGGGTTTTTTCATCTAGAAACATCCTAATTTTATGAATCCCGGTCTATCTTAGGTCCAATTTCTGAATAATATTTTATACTCACCCATGAATATAAATGAACCAACAAGATCAATGCATTCTTTGGGGTTCATATATGGCCGACTTCGTTTATTCCACTTATGACATGTCACACCACTATAAAGAACCATCTGAGTGATTCTAAATAATTCATATTATATCACATCTGGTTTATATAAACCTAAAATGGTATCAAAAAAAATATTTATTATATAAACTATTCAAAACCCTATCTATCTGTGGCTAGTTAAACTAACCTGATTCTAAGGGACTAGGGGCATCAAAAACCTTGTGCAACTCCCAGTAAATTTTTGTACATTAATTAAAATCATAGTATATGTATTTAAATAATTAAAGCACAATATTCACCCATTAAATAATTAAATAACTTCAAATTTATCACTTAAGGTGGTGATACAATATCCCACATTCATATAAAAAAATGCATAAATTCTAAGGTAAATAATCAGAACCAGCTTCCTCTTTTGAGATCTCATTCATTTTAATCTCATATCATGATAAATACAACTATAAAAATCCAATTTCCAACCAATATTGTCTAACTAAATCATAGATCACACAACCATGTGATTCCCTAACTCATGTTTCAATATCACAACAAACTTTTAGTTATAATATTTATAATTAATTTAACAAATCAATTTAATAATTCCAAAAATGTTGAAAATTCACAGGAATGAATAATAATGCTAGAAAAATGAAAAACCTTATTGTGTTGGTCCATGATACACTCATGGTATCATCTTCATCCAATAATATAACACAAGATTACAAATAAACAATTTGATTAAATTAAATTTAATGACAATACTAAATAAAATTTATAGCATGACATGCCTTGGTGAAATGATGAACAAAAAAGTAGAAATTTCCATAGAATGTCATATTAATTGGATGAAAAAATTCTTGTCTAAAGTTTAAATATATCACCATTATCTATTGAGATCAATATATAAACAAAAACTATACAATAGAAAAGAAGAGAAAGGTGTGGAGAAGAACATCAGAGGCCATTGTGGTTGAGATCGTACCTCAAATCAATAATAAAAAGTCTTTATGATTCCCCAATTAAAGGTATTACATAAATATAACAATGTGGTCAAGTCATATTCATGTGTAATCAAATTAGGGGAAGGAGTTGGATACACCATCATAACATTTGAGGGGAATCAATTTTCATTTCCTCCCGAAATACTAAATGTCGAGTCGGTGGAAGACTCTTGATGCCAGATGGTTTTCTACGGTTTTTGATATAGCTATCACGTTGGCCTTTATCTTAACTCTTCCATGCCCCTCAAACTCTACCCGAGAAGAATTACTCATCTCAATAAAAAAATGATACACAAAAATCGTAGAATCAAATTCAAAATATGAATTCAAAAAGAAACCAATCCATAAAATAAAAAACAAAAATTCCTAAAAGAATGTTCATGCCCATTTGGACATTTGGTATTATAGATTGATTCTTACTAATATTTATTAATATTTACAAATTTATTATGGTATTTATTAATATTGGTAAATATTAAAAAAATTATAGACATATAATAATATTAATTTTAAATTTATAAACCAAATAAAAATAATAATTTATAAATCCTAACAATTTGTAAATTTATAAGTCTATAATGATATATATATATATTATTAAAATCTACATAGAATTTAAAATTTTATATAATAATACATTATACATTTTTGAAAATTTAATAAAACTATAAAATATTAATATAAAAAAACTAAAATAAAAAATTCTTTCTTTAATCATTATCTATTTATATTTATTAATATTTATAAATTTATAAAGGTATATTGATTATAAAAGTATTATGTAATAAACAATTTAGTTTATAATAGTATAAAAAATTATTAATATATATATCTATAACAGTAAAAAAAATTAAATGAGTATTCAAATTTTTTATATTTATATTAATTATTGTTTTAATTTTTTTAAAGTTAATGTGATTGTATAGAATATTTAAATATAATATATATATTGTTATAAAAATTATCTATAAAATAAATATCATATAAATCTATATTTAGTAAAATTAAAAATTTATATTGATTAATATTTAAAATTTAATAAAATCATTATTTAATTTTCATAAAAAATCATGTATTCACTTATTAATGACACCAAGGGGCTCCGAGTTTTAGAAATTTTTTATACCGTCACTGAAATAAATAGAAAACATAACTAAAGGAAATAAAACCATTATAAAAATATAAAATACTATAAAATCAGTGTGAAAATTATAAAATAAATTGATAATCATATAACTGAAATAATAAATTGAAATTTAGGAAGAGTGGAATGAGTCTGTAATCCGTATTTTTGAATTATGGCGGTGAATATGGGAATATCCGAAAATGACCGTAAAATACAGGGGTTGTGACTTAATAGTAGAGGGGTGATAGTGTTTGAGGATATTAAAGGGGAAATATGCATGGAGAAATGATAAATGGAAGGGTGGAAGAATATAGAATGGGATTTTTGGGTTATATTTTTATATTAATTTTTATGTTTGTAGAATCAATAATAATAATCATTTTATGGTAGTTAATGTTAAATAAAAAATGTAGATAATAAGTTTTTATAACATTAAAAAATGCTAACAATAGTGCACCTGTATTAATTTTGTTTTATAATTTTTGACAACATATACATTTTTTCACGGTTTTATTGATGCGATACAACCCATTAGGAAACATTCGGGGCTGCCAATAAGTTGATTGTTACACCCAAATAAATCCTCTAAAAGGAAATTGGATACATACTACACCGAGTAAGAATATTTCAAAACATGGGGGCCTTATATTAATCCACATTTACAAAATAAAAAATATCTACAGGTGATATAACAATGAATGGTATAAAATAATAATAATTTTGACATAAAAAATCATGATTCATACATTAATTATTCATGGAGTACAAATATTTTCATTGAAGTAAAGATAAAGGTGAAAAATAATGGCCTATTGTCCTAAATGTAAAACAATCCTATCAATAATGGAATACTAATATGACTCCTTGGTGTAAGCCTCCTAAACCAAACATTGTGTTTTACTTCCACCTCTAGGTATAACATTAGTATCATAGGGAATTGTGAGTGGGGAGGGGTGAATTTTGGTGTACCCAAATTAAACATTATTTTGTCATTCATGATATTGTTCTCGTGTTATTTATAAATGTGTTCAACCTATTAAAATTTTCGATTATTATCACAAAAACAATCACACACACACACACACATATATATATATATATTAATGTGAAGAACACATCTAGCACATATATCATACATGGTATTCCAAAAAGGGTTCTATCTAAGAAGTAGAATCCAATTATCTGTTGATGTAACAAATTAAAATATTATTCACTAGTTCTATGGATTATAATGGATTTAACATGGTCAATTCATTTAAGGTACACTTCCTTTACATGATTTAGAATTTGGATACTCCACAGTATAAGAAACTCTTTATTAATCACCTTCTTTCACAAATTTGATGAAGGGTGATGTTTATTCATAAAAATTAAAATCTCATTATTATAATAATAAAATATATAAAATATTTTAATCTATGAATCCTAATAAATGAACTATGATCTCCAAATATATTTCTTCACTTCATTATACTATCCAAATGATACTAACATCAATATGTTTGAGTTGTTTTGTTTTCTTTCCCAGTATAATTATAGAAACAAAATATTCTTCTGATGTCACACTATATATAAATAATGTGCCTTCTTATTCCTATCTTCAAACCCTAGTTATACAATATAATTCATTTTCTTTATTTTATATTGTACTCACAATGATTTATTCATATTCAATTCTAACTATTCATTCTACTTATTTAAAAAAATTATATTAGTGTGAACATTCAAATCAACTCCTATTATACATCATACAAGAGAAGGATATTTTCTAGTTAGTTTTAATTATTAATTAGATTAAAATACTTCTACTCTTCCACTATCATCTCTATGAAATATTAATATTAATTTTTCACCATATTTAGCTTCGAGAAATAAAATATACTTTCACATATCGATTCTCTCATAGTATTCACTAATATATATTCATCTTTAATTAATAACTCTAATATATTTTTTTAATTTTCATGTCCACTACTCATTTAATTATGAAAACATGCTCACATAATATCACTTTATTTTTACAATATATTACTTTATCAATATCTAGGGCATTTATGTAATTTTCTTCTTCACACAACAATTCCCACATGGTATCACTGCTCCTTAGTTTAATGAAAACACCAAAAGAATTTGTACTGAAACAATATGGATTATTCTTCTTTTTGATTACCACACTCACTTACATCCTGTTACTTATATAGTCCATGAAAATTAATGCTAGGTCATTTTATAAGGTATTATTTTTGAAACTAGCATTCAAAAAGACCTAAAAACCTACATGTATGATTTTTATGATTTAAAATTATTCATGTTATTGTTATTTCATGGAAAACATTCATTTATCATTCATTTTATACATTTAAAAAAGGAAACACCCTCATGAAAACCCTTTCATAGAGTGAGTCTATTACATCATTGTCATGTGAATGTGCTAAAATGCATGGTATATGCCTGGAAAATCATTGTATGATTCTTTATATTTAAATACATAGCCAATTAATTGTGTTTTGATTAAAATCTAAATGCATATTGATATTGACATCTCACTATTTTAATGAAACCTAAAAATAAGGATTTCATGGTATATTTGTAAAAAAATATTAACCTATCTAAAATCTCTACAAACACAATCATACCATGGTTACACTCTACGATATAGATCGACCTATGAGAACAAACTAAACATGAGTTTTTAATTACTCAACACTTATGTTAGATGAATGAAAATCTATACCTGGGATCACTAATGCATTATTCACCACTTATTAAAGATTCAACATGATCCTCAACATTTTTAAATCGTCAAATCATTACTCAACTCTGTGGCATAAAAAACATTAATTCTCAAAATGAAAGAACTTGTGATGGTTTGGGGAAAAATATGACATAATTAAATAATTGATTGATATGATGGACAGAATGGAATTACTCATAGACTAAATGATTAATTTACAAAAAAATATTAACCAAACTATATAAGAAGATACCTACATTGGAAAAACCATAAAACCCATGACACATAAAAACCAAAATTATCATTTTAAACATTCAAATTGAAAATGATCCATGGATCATCCATCAAAAACATCATAGAAAAACACACACCATCAGTCGTGCCACCATACGTAATCCATTATCATTTTACATATATGAACTAAGATCCACTCGTATTCATATACCTAACTTCCTTCCACCAAATGTTTATGATTTACCTTACCAAATATGCTTGAGATCTATGGTTGAAACTGCTGCTTTGATTCCTTCATATGTGGATGAGTTGAGATTACTTAATTTGTCTTTATATTGGAATTTTGTTACTAAACTATCAAATATGTCATCCTGAATTATATTTACAAATGAGAATTAATTTCCAAATCAAAATTACTTTAACAATATTTTCATAAACCATTATATTTCTTCCAATGTATTTCTTAGTATCAGGTTTTTTTCAAATTCTAGAAACTCCACATTATTTATATTGTTAAGTATAGGTTTCATTCATTGATTAGTACAACCTTAATAATAAAATCTACAAAAAACCACTATATATATTTATTTTCTGCAAATATGATATTATATTCATGGTTCAATAAGAAAATCCTTCTTTAGATATTCTTGGAAATATCCCATAAAATCCCTCAATTCCACATATATGGATTTTATGACCCCTTATTTCTCCCCCATATTTTAAAAAATTAAATTCTTGAATTGTAATGAAGAATATTAAACTAAATTTAATCTTCATCCATTGAAAAAATTTTTAATATTATCTCCATTACTCTCCCCTTATATAAACCTACATTCATGAAAGATTACACTTTAAAATAAAAATTATTTGAAATCCCACATTAATGAGAAAAACATCATCTTAATTGAAGTGTATGATCACATTACATTTTGAGATGTGTCATTAAAAGGTGAAATATATGTCTACATGGTTAAAAATAACCTAGAAAACAGGAGAGACTAATATAGATATCAATACATTACTTGTACTATTCACAAAGTGAATCCAAAATTATTTTCTCTAAGGAGCTACATTGATTTCTTTTTTAGTGACATTGGTTTTGTTGGATTAGTCCTTCAATAATTTCTATGAATATATATGGAATTTTTCATGGATTCGTCACAATTCTCGGGTGTATCAAGACCCCATGATTTAATATATTAAAAATATTAGTATATTTTTATGCATGCCCGTGAATAATTTTAGTATAAATGGATTTCCCATTATCTTTTATGGGATATTTGGGATCATGACTGATTTCGGAATATGGGTCTAACATTTTCATGATATTAAGTTTGGTAGTGTCTAATGATCCATTAGAGGTTGTCATTATATAGTTCATTTAGTAAAATAAATAATAAATTTTATTTATTTTAATTTAATGACCTAACGTATCATGATCCTAATTTAAAACCCCATTATTAAGTATTTATAGGGTTTCTAGTATAACCAAGGAAGAATTAGAAGGGGATATTTTCATCATTGATGATTCGTAATCATAGAAGGAAGAAGATCAGATTGAGGAGAATTTAGAGGTGGAAAAAGAAATATCAGATATTATTATCCATTATTAGGGAAAGAACTCATCACCAATGATCGATCCATCATCGACGTAAGACTCATTTTTTTGAATTCATCCCTTATGATTGAATTATTAGATATTTTATGTTCTCTACATTCAATATACAAGAATTCATTTCATGTGATATTCATTTTTCTATTAACAGAAAAATTTCTATTATCCTGTTTTTGCTCTTGTTTTTTCCTACTTACTTAAATTATTCTTGCTTGTAGGCATAGATCACCTCAACCAATATAAGTATTACCTTGTTCATCTATTTCCCCATTTATTATTTATGTTCATCATAGATGGAACGTGTTCTTGTGATTTAACATTTAAGGGGTGGGATTGAGCATGATCAAATCTATATATTCTTGGTGGAAGAATGTTTGATAAGAAGATTGATTATTTTTAATCAGTAACAATATAATCACTATTATAGTTTATGATTTCATGGATTTGGGACTGATAGTGCCAACATGAGGAATTATGGGAGGAATTTCGGTTCGATTATGGGTGGCCAGATTTCATATGCTTGTCCACTAGATGATGGAGATCAATTCATAAAGATCCTAATTTTATTCTAGATAAAATCATAACTACACACTGCGTAATCGTGAAAAAAAAATTATTCCATGTAGTCTTATGGCTACAGTGATAGGGGTGTTTGGAAGAAAAAAATATCATATGCGATTTATGGCCCACACATGATTCTTGAACTTATGTTGGATTATCAGCATGTATATTGGGATTACATGGGCACATACATGGCCAAGAACATGATAATTGCCAATGTAAATTGGAATAAACGTGTAAGAAGACATATCCAGGGTACACGTTCACAACTTCTGTCCATAACCATGGTCTATCATGAAATGGGTAGTTTGTAGGTGGCAAAGATACAGTGTGTACCACCTATACTAATTGTGTATTATGAAGTGGATTCAAAATCAGGGCTTAAGGGAGAACATTCATAGGAAATGAGGTAATACACACACCATGTCACCCCATATACAGGGTACTTATTTCTCCTAGGAACATCAACTTTATTTATCTCTTTCTTAGGACTCCTATTTTGGCCCACTAGTAGTCAATCCTGATTTGTTTTCCAGGTTTATTGTTATTTTTGTGTTTTCATGTCATATTAGATATGATGTGAGTATTTTTAGACTTTAAATTTATTTTATATATTAATGAACAATGGAAGTGATAGGGATCAATCAAAAAAGAGATATTGGGGAATGTTTTCCCATATCTTAATAGGTTTTGCATCCCACATAATTATTATATATGTATATTAGGTAGTCCTACACACTATATAAGTTATTGGGTCCTCTATGAAACTAGGGATACTCCTACTACTCCAATATCTAGTGAGTAATGGGTCCCCCTATGGGGTTTCATCTCTTTCATCTGTGGATCACAATAATGATGTGGGTGGGGAACTATATAGGTTTTTTTGTTGTTTTCCATGATGATGGGAATTAAGGGTATTCCATTACATCTATAAGAAGTTTAATTATTTTTATATGGTCTATGTAGTTGGAAATCCCCTATCTCCCCCATCAAGGTTTCTATATAAGAATATATGTTTTTGGTTGTAGATTTCAATTGTTATATCATTCTATTGCTCGATTTGTTGATTTAGGGATGTTTTAATTTATATATAAATATAATAAACCATTCAAGTTATTTACCCACATATATCTTGTATAATAAAATAATATAAATATTGGCATTGAAACTAGTGGATCATAGTGATACATGGGTTCATTTACTATATTTTCTATTTAAACATCGAGATTTGGAGTCATTCTCTCTTCTTCGTTCCTTTTTATAGTTATTGTTAGGTGGGTACATCATTTTTTATTTTCCATGTTTTTTCCTAAATGATTTAGTTTATTTTTTCATACTCTAATGTTCTTATTTGAGGTAATTGAATGCATGGTTATACTATATATGTTAAATAACATCATTATTCCTCTTCAATTTTTTAGGTGTGTGGATGTGTGAATGTGTGCAGGTGAATTATGCTAGAGTCATCCATTTATATCTATAATTTCTTCAAACATAATTCTAGACCCAAAACTATTATAGGTGAGATTGGGGTTTTCACACTCGTCTTGTTGCCATCTAGGTGGGACTCGATGGGTCATGTCCTGGGAGAGTGGTATCTGAGGAGTTTTAATTGGGTCATTGCTTGAGTGTGACCCATCATATGAATTGTTTTGGGATCTTCATGAAAAGGATTTATAGTTTTTTAAAGATGTATTAATAGTTATGGATCCCTATTATTTGTGGTGTCCAGTGTATACATTAATCAATACTCTGAATACCAAAATATTCACTCAACAAACCAAAAAATCATTTGTAGGGAAAAATGGCTGATGAATTATATAGGATTGTTTTGTTTTCTATATTCATGGTCTAGCTCCCAATATATATGATTATAAAATCTGTGGTATATCATGATCACTTTTAGGATGCCTCTATGAATATATCCATATTTGATAATAATTTGGGATCGTGATGATGATTATTTGTCGCTGAGGCCACAGTTCAGGGACCATCTCATGAGGTCTTCACTCTAGGATGGGAGTGTGGAGTTCCACCACCTTCTGAGAAGAGGATAATTATAGTAGGAAAATATGATGATGTTATCATGATTAGATTGATAAACATGTTTTAGTGATATAGAACCCAGAGGTTTCAGTGTGATCCAGGCCTACATGAAATGGAGGATTGTCTCAAGTCTGGTATCTATGTCTTGAGACCTGTTAATATCCCAACAGACTAGATTGTTGTTCCATTATCCAACCATATTCATTGTGTAGTAGCGAACTAGTAGAGTCTGATTACTTATGCCCATGATGATATGACTCTATCATGGTTAGACTTCTAACAGCTATTTTGGGATGAGTATTACCCCTGATTATTATGATATTTATAGGTAAAATATCATCTCAAGAAGTAGAAGGATGATATGATGGTGGTAGATTATGCATTTCAGTTAACTAAATAGAAATTTAATCCCTTGAAATGTAATGAGGTGGATTCTTCTAGGAATAGAATTATAATAAGGGAATTTATAGAGACATTTTTTTCTAGAATAGTCTCCTTCTTCCGTCCTACAGATGTTAGAGTACAGGAGTGGGACCTAGTTACATATATTTTTGTATTAGATTGGTCGTTATCTATAGTGGTTGGTGATAGACATCATGTGGTTGAGTTTTCTACATTATTTGTTAGATATAAGACATTTAGGTATTAGAAAAAAGTATCATTCTCAAGCTAATAATATGATAGGTGGACATATGATATAGGAATCACGTAAAGGATCTTGTCTGTTTGGGGAGGATCAATGTTGTTATTCTATTGGGAGAGGTCATATGGCCCATGATTTCCTAGCCCATCACGTTGAATATCATAGGTAGGAAGATAGAGGATTTATCGCTCAGATATAGGCATTCTTATAATATAAATTCTACTAGGCATCATTTGGGCAGCCCCCAGGGGGGTGATACAGAGAGAAGAGTATATGGAGCTTTGGAGGGAGGATTTACTGGTGGTTGATAAAGTTATAGTCTATATCCAAAACCATCTTATAGAGTCCAATTCTAGGTTTAATGAGTTGGTGGATAGGTCTAGTGTATATATATTCTTTGGAGGGATAGGAGCAGGCTTTTCATGACTTGATTCTTGAGAAAATATTTTTATTTTATACTCATACTCCACTATATGGGTACATAGACACAAATAATTACTTCATCACCTTATTCCTTTTGTTAGAGAAAGATATCCCTGTAAATATGTTTTCCATACAACTATTTATAGTTAACTATATATGGAGTTATTCAGTTATAACACATATCTAAAAAATACAATGTAGCATTTAATGCAGGGAGATTATCAGGGAACCTATTGGTAATCAAGATGAAACCTTATAATTTGTTATTATATATGTTATGGTTTCAAATATTCCATACCTATATTTTACATAATTCTATATGAGTTATATTTCATGGATAATTAAGATGAAATTGTATTTTATGGGTGATAGAGATATCATGGATGAGTGAGTAAGCCTTGCGAGTAGGAAGTAAAACCAATCACTCATCAATTAGTGGGTTTATCCATTGATACATTGGGCTCTTTAGGTATCTATCTTCCTTCAGTAGTGGAGTATTTATATATGTATTCTTAAAGGATTTTTGGGAAGACCATTGATATGGGATGTGGAATCCTACATCGAATTTCAACTTGGGAATGCACTAATATCTTTTTTAAAATATCATATATCCCATAACAATATTCCGGATGTGAATGAATAGTTGGGGGTCCTTTAGGATATGTGTTTCATTAAACAAATTGTTTCTCCTTGGAAGGAATAATATTATTCTGGAAAAAGGATAATGGGATATTGATGCTCTATATTTATTTTCATTACATAAACCATGCAACAATTATGAACATGTACCCCTTAATGAGGATAGATGACCTCTTCAACCTATATTGAGGGGTGAGTTGGACATCTAATAATGATCTTAGTCCTAAATACAAAAAATTATGGTTTTATATAGATAATATTATAAATTTTGAATTTTTAAATCACAATGAACACAATTTTTACATGATGATGTCTATTGGGGTGATAAATACCCCAGTTGTGTTAATGGCTCTAATGAAATGTGTATTCTAGAAACACATGTACTGATTAATAATTGTATCCATCAATGAAATGAAAAATTACTCTCGGTTAGTATATGAACATAGTATCTTACCATTACCTAGATCGGGTATGTTTTTCTATTTATTAATTTATTACATTTGGTTCAATGTTTTTAGGAATGTTTATTAGAGTATATTATAGGATAAAGAATAGGTACATGATAGGTACTTGAGGTGAAGGTCATGTCATTTTTGGTGTTTACACATAATGAAGTGTGAGTTTACATTGTGATCATGTACATGTCAAGAATGGTGGTTAAACATCTTATAGGGTGAGAATGTTGGTTTTAAACTAGAGGCAATAAGTTTTTTGGCGTAAAATATCTAGTGTGGACTACATGTCTTGTACCAAAGTTACAACACATGACTCTAAATCCTCCTAGCTTTAAGTCACACATTTGGTAGTTCTTATTGGTCTATTTTTGCCAAACCTCTTTATCTCAACCACATAACCCATCCTATGTTGTTATCAGAGGCTTCCCTCCTTCCAAAATGATACTATTGGTTTTGCATCATAATTTTTCTTGGGGTGTGATCCCGGGTAAGCGCATCCACTCATTATTCATGTTTCCATCTTTCTCTCATCTTGGGTTTTCAATGGATCATCTTGTGAATAATAGTTCCATTCCATCAGTTGTCAGATCATTCTTACACGTTGGGATTCATGATATCCTCCACCTTCATTCTGGAAAATATGTTCTGTTGTGAGTTTCATTATTCAAGAAAGGTGTAGGTGTTTCCATCTAGATTTGCCTAATTTGATTACCATTTTATTCCTTTTTTACATAAATTTATGATTTAAATTCAATTACATAAGCCTTTTTTCAATTGCATTGATAAAACCCAATTCAATTGAATTGGGAGATTTGAAATGTTTTTTCCATTAAAATATGGAAAACCCTGAATTCCATTGAATTAAGGGGGGGGGTCTGTGGAAATATTCTTATTTAAATTGTTAAATTTAAATTTTTTACTTGATATAAATTTTTTCAATTAAATGTTTGAATTTAATTGTGAACGTGAATTTTTTTAAAAATGATGGAATTTGTTTTTAATGGATTTCAAAATCTTGAATATTTATTAAAATGATTTAATTGAAACCTTGTGGTTTTATCTGATAAAGGATGCTTGTTTTTTTAATAAAATCTATTTTGGTTTTAAAATGAATGAAATTATCATTTTGTAAAGGGAATAATGGGTTTTATTTTTCTTTAAGAAGATAGAAAATTAATATCCCATTATATAAAAGCACATGCATGCCTTAGGTAGTTGGTGAGTTATATGGATATTCTATACACTATGAAAATGTTCCAAAACAAACCTATGGCAGGTAACATCACCATTGGGAGGGTGATGAGTTGCCTCTTGCCAGTGTTAGTGGGGCGTGAGTGTAATCAATTTTTGGTGTCCCCATATAGAGTGTGTTATCCTATAGTTGATTAATAATATCTTATCTTTTGGTAAATGACTTTTTTGCTCACTTATTTATTTATATTTGACATATAAATTAATGCCAATTTTGTTCATAATTTTTTACATGCCCTCAGAATTTTTAGAATCTATTATATTTAAATGTTTTACTTAAGCCATTATTTTATAAATATTTCATCATGATTAATGAAAATCATGTTCATTAAAGTATTTTTCCATCATTTTGAAAATGTATAGAATGTTTTGTTTAAATCTGCCATTGATTTTGCAAACATATTTACATAGAAAATTGAATGATTTTGATTGTCTAATATATATTTGGAATCTGTTATTGGATCATGGGTGGTATCCTAGTGGACTTAGGCTCACACCCTAAATTTTCCTTCAGCTGTTTGTAGACATTCTACCTCTACACTCGAGCAATGAGAAGGGATATATTATAGGTGGATCCAACTACTGAACTATGGTCTTGGGGAGTTATTTTCTTAGGGACCATGGGGAGTTTCTTCATGTTTTAATACTTATTTTTGAATACTTTCTGATTTTGTGCCTCTTTTTATTCTGGTAATTTACTCCCATGGGTTTTTCATTTAATATTCATTTTGCTCTTAATTTTTTTTATTCGGAAATCTTGTGGAATTTGTTTTTCCAACATTAATATTTTATGATGTGAGGTTCTTGTTAGCAACCTGTGATGATTAGGAATGCCCATCGGGATTTTTCATGGATACCTCGGTTATCATGTTACTAGGGTACCAAGTCTAGTTTGTGAAAAGAACATAGATAATTTGAGTATTTTCATTGACTTACTTAGAGAACACAAACTATATGGTAAGCTATTGAATTTAAAATTTGGGATCATGATCTTCACATATAGGGATTTCCATTTCTGATCTTAAAATAGTTATGGACCTAGTGAAAATTTATGTCTTCTTTTTTTGGGAGCATCCCATGATCATGTTAGAGGTTTATAGTCTTCTTGGATTGGAGGGGTATTAGAAGATGTTTTTGGACTAATTATCCAGGTTAGTTGATCATGTGACTATATTAACAAGGAATGGGTATTGAATTACATAGATAAGGTGAAGTTATAAATCTTTCGAGTAGATGATGTTGGGTTTGACCAATAATCCTATGTTGAGAAAACTAGTGGAGGATGTTGAGTACATCCTATATTTGATGGAAATGGAGCATGGATTGGTTTAATGTTGGTGAAAAAGTAATTTTTTGTCTTATAAGGTTTGACGGTATTGATTCTTCATGATTGTAACTATGACACCAGAGTCTCAAATACATCTTCACAATGTGAAATATTAAAATGATATATGGTTTTTGTCAATGTACATGATGAAATATGACTTCAAGATATACTATATCACTATGAATGGAAGCTTCCTTGTACATTCCTATAGCTTGAAATCTCTTTCTTGCTTGGTGAAGAAGGTGTGTGAGAGACAATATTGGTTACATCTCAACCTAGTGTACAAGAGGGGTGTAGTTTTTCATCATGTGATGGTGGTGGATCAACTACTTATTCGGTGAGTGAGATAGGATATGTTGGGAGTATTAAACATTGAGGTTATATAGGATCTGATATCCTAAATAGATGAACCAATTGGAATTTTAAATGGGGGGTAGCACATCAAGATTTTTTATGGATAGAAAACTGTTCTAGTCTTGAATCCATAGGATGTGACAAGGGAGTTTCACGCATCCCACATAGATGTAATTATTAGTGTTGAAAAAATGTACAAAGGCAATCAATTGATGTTGGAGTTTGTGGGTATGTATTAGATTGTGGTCAATTCCATCTCTCAGTGTCTCAAATGTCAGTAGGTAAATCATGAGTTTTAGGTTAAAAAATGTTCAACATAACATTTTGAGACCATAGAGTGGAAGTGGGATGGCACATCCATGGAATTTGTGACGAGTATTCCATGGATAGTGGGAGGTTGTGATGCTATCTGAGTGACTTTTTACTAACATTTGAAGTCGATTCACATTCATACCATATGATAGAAGCACTCAATTGGGAGCTTGTGGATGATGTATGTGTGGGAGATCATATGGAATTATAGGTACCCTTTATTGTAGTATCCAAAAGTGATTCTTGATTCCCATAATGATCATGTAAAAGGTTATAGGTGGCCTTCGTGTCCTAGTTGAGAAAGAGCACAATGATTCACCCCCAGAAAGAATGGCATCCCGATTGGACTATCCTGGTGTTGGGGGATATGTTGGAGGGATTTGGTTTAAACATTATTTAGAGATAGGTTGATCACATTCCAATAGTAAATCTGATTATATTATCTATTATCACTCTACTATCGACATTTTCTTTTTAGGAACATTCCATGAGAGATATATAGATACCCATATGCTATAATAAAATTGGCGAGATAAGTCTTCTAGGTTTAGATATGTAGTGGGTCATGATAAATAAGGTTCAGGTGTTCCACGGCTGGATGAGGATAGTCTTGATATGACAAAAATATTACACTAATTGATGTTATTTGACCATGTAATTATAGAATGGAGACCATGTTCTTTTATGAGTATCCAAATGAAGAGGATTGAAGAAATTTTATCTAGAGAATCTTGTTATAAAATTTTTTATTAATCTTATTGATATCTTACAGAGGGTTGGTGAGGTTGCTTAACTCTTGGTCTTTCCATCAAAGGTGTACCAGGTACATGAAACCATCAATGAATCACAACTGAGGTGACACATGATTGATTAGTTGCATGTCATTATTTTTGGTGAGAAATAAATTGATGATGGAGAAACATTTATATAGTTACTCGTGGTTTTTAAGGATTAGTAGGATAATATCCTATATGGATGGACTATCACATTGGTTAGTCTGAATTGGTAGTATGAGAGATTCAACAGAGCTCCTAGAATCATGAGAGAAAGATGTAGGCTCAGTACCCCAAATTGTTATGTATCTTCTTCTATTTTGAGTAAACATTATGAAATGGTTGTGGGGAGAATTTAATGACACTAGTTTTTTTTGGATTATTCATTTGATCATATCTATTCATATATCTATATTTTTAATCAGATTTAGCATTGTGGTTGGGGGTCTCGGTACCCTAGAAGTTAATATATTAAAAATATTAATATATATTAAATCACATGCATACACAGTTTTAGTATAAATAATTTTCCAATTTATGGATTCATATGATCATATATCATGATTGCATAGTTTATTCCAAAACATAGGGTTTACCATAGGTGAAACATAAGGTTGGTCATTGTCAGACGATATGTGGGAGGTGACCATTGGATAATGTGTTTAAAAAAATAAACACTTAACTTTATATTGTTCAATAATATTTAATAGGCTATCCTAATCATATATAATACATTTTAATAATGTTTTTATAGGGTCATCCATATAACCGTAGGAGGATTAGAGGATCATAGAGTTCTTCATTGATAGATCATGATTGGAGAAAGATGATTATTAGATCGAGGAAAATTTAGAGTTAAATTAGGAATATAATAGATCATGTTCTCTATCGCTGGTGGACGTTCTCTTCAACAACAATATATCCATCATCAATGAATGAACCAAAAAATTTGGATTCATACCCATCGATTAAATTGCTGAAGTATGAATTTTATCGACTTTGTTTTGACATTAATTATTTAAATGTGATATTTATTGTGGTGTTCCTTTAAAAAATAATTTTTATCGTATTTGTTCACATGATTCAATCTTGGTTATTTCCAAAATTATATTACATTTGAAGATATCGCATTGTCGAATGATGGTATAACATTTTTCATAATCATTAGCACCAATTATTCATCAAATTCTACTCCATCAGACCTTGAGTTTGATGTTTGTGTTTTTAGGGTGTGTTCCAGGATGATCAAACCGTAGATTCAATTTGGATGCAAGGTTTTGTTGGAAAATAATGTATATAATTATGGATAAATACATGTGGTGATAAATTAGATGTTTAAAAACTTGTATTTTTATCATTAAAAGAGTATTATTTTACTAGGATTAAATAAATCATATTCACAACAACTCATACATATTTAAATTGAAATTATATCTAGATATAAGGGATAATAAAAAATTATCATAACCAAGTAGTTTTTATTTAATTAATATAGAAGTCATAATTAAAATATTATTCTACCATAAAACTTAATATAATCTTAAGAAGTAGTGGTAGCATATTCAAAGATTAATAGTAATCATTTTAGAAAAATAATTAATCAACATAAACACAAAGGTATCAAAATCACAATGGATAAGATGAATGATATTATTAAAAAACTAGTGATTCATTATAAGAGTGTATAGAATCATATTATGAGTGAATAAATTTTATTCATAATCAATGATGTTATGAAATACATTATGCAACTACGATGATAAATATCAAAGTATCACTTTTTATTTTATGATAAAGAAATAAAATAATTTTAATACAAATAATAAATCAAATGAATAGAATTGTTTTTATCCTAATGTGTATGGTATCCAATACCCAAGTATTATGGTTACATTATTTATATATACAAAAAATCATTTTATCCTATTCTAAGGAAATCAATCAATACGATGTTCTGTCTGTATCACTATCCTTGTAAGCGCTCGATATGACATCTAGAATATCTATATTTCTATCTTCAGTAGCCCTAGATCAAATGGATTAGATTCTGTGTTGATATCCCTACATGTCCATGATCAATTAGGTTATATTTTTTCATCTTATCCTTGGAATCCCTCAATAATATTCACAAAAAAATAGAAAGAGAATTAAATTACAAAGCAATTTCATAAGTAGACAACCTGACTAGGATTTTTTAAGAAAGAATATCTATAAATAAATACAAGAGAGTAAGAAAAAGATGTTCACAATTTTTACACATTATAAAATTTGATAATGAAATAGATTCAATAGCTCAAAACTATTAAAATGTCTGGGTATTTATAGGCATTCTTCCAAAGATCATCTCGATCCTCCAATAGTCAGATTTTCACTAATTTTTCACAAGGACTTTGACACCTGGAAATTCAATAGTCATATTATTAAATAATTTATGATGTTGTTTTATTTTAAACATTTACAATGTAAAATATATTTCAATATATTATAAAATTGTTTTCCCAGTATATAATTTTATCTTTTGTCAATCTGTTGTATTTTCTTACTATGTGTATTTAAGATAAATTTGATGATTGTAAATCTAATTTTTATCAGTTCTGATATCATGTCTGATAATGAAGACTATCATTATTATAAAGTCAAGATATAAATTCCAGAGTCCAATTTAATATAGTGAATTTGTTCATTATATGATCTCTTCCCTTTATGTTAATTATAATGAATAAACTTTGTTTGTATTCATGAATATGTGGAAATTTTTTCTAAGGGAGAAGTTTATGTTTTATTTTAAGCATTCTAAAAATACTTTAGACATGAAATAGTTATTCATTAAGTATTTGGGAATGATTTTACAATTTCCAATTCAAATGGAATCGAAGAGTCAGAAATATACATTTGACTCAAAAATCACCTCTTTTTTGAAATGCACAAATCAAAATGCATAAATGGAAAAATATTTTGAAAAACGTAAGTCCATTATTCATTTAAGAACATGATTTTTAGAAATAGAAATTTATATATATCATCCCAGTGTTTAAAAATATTCTGAAAACAATTTTGAATTTAACTAACTCCCCTAGGATTAGAAATCCCTATAAGGATCACATTCTCTTATTTTAGATTTTTTTCTCCCACCTATATAATTATCTCCCCTATCTATAAATGATCCCCATTTCAAAAAAAATTCTCACCCTTTGTGATTTTTAAAATGAAATTGTGAAGAGTCTTGTAATACTTTAAATGATATTGAGAAACATGAATATTAAAGAAAAATAATTATCTATATAATCGCTCATAAATATTATAAATAAAAATAAAACCAATATGAATTGTGGAAATAATAAGACAGTCATATTCGACAGAGAATAAGAGTTTATCCATTTTACCTGAGAAAAAATGTATTCAAAAAATTAATACAATAAGAGTTTAGATAAATTTATTAAATCTTTATAATCAGGTATCTCACGATAGTATTTTACCTTTTTAGCTTATTTCAGTCATCTTACATATTTGTAGCCAAATATTTTTGTGACAGATTTTTCATTTCCATATTATGTATACATTCTTCTTCAATCTGAAGAATTTCATCATGAATATCAATATATTCATCTTAGTTAGTAAGCCTTTGAGACAACACATTATTTAGGGTACTGAATTCATCATTATTATTTTTGAGTCTACTAATATGATCATGAATGTACATCATCATTCCATTAATCTCATTTTATAGTCTATGTATAATTTTTAATTTTATCATTGAATCACTAAACATATATTATTCAATGTATCAAATCCTTTATTAACTAGTGAAAATTGTCTACGAAAACATTTATTTCCTTCCTTATCACTTATAAATTCTCATCAAAATGATTGAGATCAGTATTAAATTATCATTACAACTTAGTCATTTCAATACATGATTTTCAATAAATCTGATAAAAATATTGATGGGATTTGAACTAAGATTAATTTTTAATTACATTCTCTATCTGTATGTTTTTGGAATCTTATTTTTTATAGAGAAACATTTAAAGCATATAAAACTAAGACACTAGATTTGGAAAATTAATAAATTTTTCCTTCAATCATTTTTAATGAATGAATAATTAAATATATTATTTCATAATAGGTTGTTCTGGATTAATCTTATTGATTTGTATCTTAATAATAAGGATGAATGATGTGGCTATTTGTAATTTCTTCTTGAACTATTTTTTCATTGAATTTATTTGAGATTTATTTCCCAAATTTTTGTTCAACTTGATATCCATCTGATTTATAAATTGTATCAACATCAATACCTTTATTACCTTATTCTTTTCTGTTCAAAATAGTTTGAGCCTTTGTGGATAAATAATTATTTCTTGAAAAATTAGACTTTTTATTTCTCGTTAATTATATTTTTTTTTATTTCTCAAAGATGATTTTTTTGAATAATCTGGTGATGTCCTTTATGAAATCATATCAGGAGAAAGATATTCTTTATCAATATTTTCATTTTAGGCATCTTCTACATATTATTATTGTTTTTCATATTCTTTTCCACAATATTCTATTTCTATATTTAGACATTATTTTTCAATACCTTCACAATCATTTTTATAAATATCATTTTCTTCATAATTCCTCAATTACTTTCATGAATTCATCATGAATTTTCTCTATTGAAATTGGATTCGATTTACCATCTAGAAAAAATCTTTATCCAAGACAATAGCCTTTAGCTTATCTATGATAGTGGGAAAATCATCATAGTCAGCATATTTTTCATCTCAAGACAATATGGAAACTAGAATTGGATTGACAACATATTCTAAATCAGCCTAAAAAATTTTTATAAAAGAATCAAGTAAATTAGCCCCTTGAAGTTTCTTCATTCATTTATTTACAAGGATTTCAGTTTCATGAAATTTTCCTCCATGTATGTTTATAGGAAATGCTTCAATGGGTTACGTCTAAGTTGATGATCTCTATTCTGTAAACACATCATCTATGTCATTCCTTTGTTCCTTTTCATTTGAAGGAAGAGATTCAACGTTTCCTTTTTCTTAGTCTTATCATTTTTTTATTAAATATTATAATTTAGATGGATTAGTATTCATTAAAACATATTTCATTATTTATCAATGAAATACTCTATATGCTTTATTGTGTCATCATAAATAAATTTCTCCTTTTATATGATGGTCAGGGATTTTATTTCTGTTTTGAAATATTTCATACTTGCATCAATAGTTTTTCTTATCAATCTTGAAAACATTATAACCCAGGACTTAATTGAATGATAATGTAAATTCATGATTTTTAATGTAATAAAACCATCTGAATTGATCTTCCTCATGTTCACTAGGTGATCTATAATAATGATTTTAGATAATATCATTTTATTTTTCTATCTGTTTATCAGAATAAGAAATCCTTGCACCCATGTTTATATTATACTAGGAATAAAAATGAGATTTGTAATCTTTATCAATTAATAATATGATATAATTCAAAACACATAATTTTTAACTCATTATTTGTCAAACAAACCATAGGAATCCATCAGTTTTTTTGAGGTACGAACAACATCTCCTTCTACTAAAATACCTTTGAATCCTGAATCTACACTATGTGTAATATATTAACTCTTATAATAGATTTAAAATGAAAAATTTATTTTCCTTAATTTTATAAAAACATTACACAATCATAAAACATCTATAACCAAATCCATGTAAAAATTTTTTTAAAATAGTGTTGTTTTTTCAACACATAACGATTTACAACCATAGAAATCTATTTAATTCCTCAGAGATGAATTATATGTTAGATTAAAACATTTTTCCAATATAATTTTTTAGAAAACATATAACATGTTTTAATCCATCAAAAGTGCCATCATATTGGACATAAAACAAAATATATATACATTAAGTAAAAATTATGATAGGGATATTTATATAAGATAAAAAATCAAGGAAAATCCTTAAGATAAAAAATATAAGATAGATGGGGGTGCCTTTTGATATAGAAAATTTTTGGTGACTATTTATCTAATGAAAAGATCATACTGATAATATTTTATACAATATATCTAATTGCTGTGAAATATTCTGGTGAAGGGTTTTTATAGAATTTGAAATCTTTAGGTTTTATAAAATGTTTTATCATTTTAGTGAACACAATGGAAAAAATGTATTCTGATTTTTATAATATCATCGAACAAGGTTAAAAAATAATTATAATGGAATATTTTTAAAGTGTAAAAGAATTTGGATGTCCTTTTATAATTGAAAAATTGGTATTATAATTTTTTTATCATGGTTTTAATAAATTAATGGTGAAAATAGTATAATAAATAATAATAAATGTTAATAAAATTTTTAAATACAAAAATTAGAAAAAAAAACATCAATATAAAATGATTTCAAATTAAATTTGAATAAAAATCATGTGTGGACTTGTTTTTATAATTAATTGGGTCTGAAATAAACTGAGTTAGAAAAATTGATTCTAAAAAATTAAAAAATTATGAGTCTAGAAAACACAAATAGATAAAAAGTTTGGAAAATTTTTTTTTTTGAAAAATAAAAATATTGTAAATGAACAATCATAGCTACACCAAAAATGAAAATTGGTTACATAATGTAAAGAGGTTGGTTAATAGGATGAATAAATTATTGGGAAAATTTTATTGATCATTCCTAGATTCTATTTCATGATTTGTAATCTATCAGAATGTAATGGTTTTGTAAAAATATTAGGTTTTTGTTCTTGAAGTATAGTGAATAGTTAAGTGATATATCATTTAACTATGTAATATGTAGGAATGTGATTCCTAATGTCTATATTTTTTATACGATTATGATTTAAAAGCGTTTTAATTATTTCTTTGGAACTCGTCTTTTGAAAAAGTAATATAGTTCTTGTAAAACTCATAATATAATTAGTGATTGTTTGTTGCCTTCACAACACATGATCATTACAACTACAAGCTACAACATATTCTTCATCATCCTTGCAATGTGATAAAATGTGTTTTTTCATTAAATAAAATAAAGGTAATGAATCCCTTGAGATATAAAAAGTCCTCAAAGTAAATTTCATATCCATTATATGAACACAATGTCATCATCCAAAAAAATAATTCAATATTTGTTCTAGAAGAATAAAAAATAACCAAATCCATAAATTTCTTCAGATATGGAAACATTAATTTTCCCTCTTTTAAAGTAGATTACATTGGAATAGCTTGATATGTTTCAATGAATCCAATAGAAAACATTAATAATGGTTCAATTGTAGTTATGTATATAAAAATTCAAATCAAACATAAAAATGTTGTTTTATCTCCTAGATTCCAAGCATAATCGAGATCAAGTGTATTAGAGGTACTCATGGGAGTAATAATACATTTATTATTTTAAAATCCAAAATCATTTAGAATATATTTATATACATATATATATATATACCTTATAGATTTTGATAAATTTGAAAGTAGTGAAATAATGTTCACTCAACCATCATTCTCATCTCAAACTCATATTTCCTATGATTCATAAAGGAATCTATAAACTATTTTGATCTGATCCAAATATAACATCAATACCATATATTTTTACAATGATAAATTATTTACATTCATTATAAAAATAGTTGGATCAATTTTTCCCTTAATAAAATAGTTTTTTAAAAACATCCTATTAATATATAATACCATGATCTAGGTTCTTTTCTAAGTCTATATGATCCACTGTTGTGTTTATAAATTTATTAAACATGTTTTGTATCTTCAAAACGATAACATTAATAAAAAACATCATATTTTACATATCCATTTAGGATAGAACACTTCAAATCCTTATAAATAAGATTGAAATAGAATAATGTAGCAATGGATAGTATAATATTAATAGAATCAAGTCTAATAATTGTTTAAAAAGTTTCTTCTTAAATTATTCCATCTTGTTGATTGTAAAAAATTAGTAATTTGTAATTTTATATTTCTAATATTTATGAACTTTTCATCTCATTTGATTATGAAACCCCATTATATGATAATTATTGATGTTGTTTTAGAATATTCGACCAATGAATAGAATTTTTCCTCTAGAATTAACTTATCTAATCAATCATTGATTTAATCCAATTCCCAACACCTAATGCCTCATCATGACTTTTAGTTTCAAATTAAAATATAAAATAAAGATGTTATACTTCATTTATTACAAAACATACACTCCAGACTGGTTTATTTAAATAACCAATTACATTATTCTTAGGATTATTCAGAAAAAAACTCACTAGGGTTTTATTAAAATTTATCATCAATGTATGGTTACAAAGATTACATTGTAAATACTTCATAAACTATTTCAGTTGTATTTTCTCTATTAGGACAATATTCCATAAAAGGTTGATAAATTTTTTTGTAAAAAATATTATAAGGAGGTTGCTTGGATTATTATAAAAACAAAAGGATCATTTTTTATCAAATTTAACAAGTACACATTCCTCAATTGTATAATAATTATTATAACAAACTCTATAATCCTTAGAACTAGTGGAATATCTAAAACAATATCTTCATCTAATTTGGTCGAAATTTTCCATAAATGATCATTTGTATTTGAGGTGAATAAATTCATACAAATACAATAATGTACTAATTTTTTTGTTTTCATCGTATCCATAACACATAAATAATTTTATTAAAAAGAAAAAATTAATACTTTATTTATATTATAATAAGAATTTCTAACAACTTCAACATAGCAATGATTTTTAATTGAGTATTCAATCATCTTGATTCTTGTTATTTCCAGAATTATGTGATTTATTCTTCAACAACATAATTTTTATAAGAAGTAATAGGAGATGCAATTTTTTGTATAATGAATTTTTTAAAACAAAATGTTTCAAAATTGGAATTTACTAATTCTCCACCATGATGATTATGAATATTTTACAATGAACAATTTTTTTTATTTAAAAAATTAGAAACTACGGTTTTGAAATAAAGTAAGACATGGTATTTCTTTTCTGTAAAATATACCCATGTGTATCTAGTTTAATCATCTACAAAAAATATGTAGTACTTTCCCCCCAACATATACATTTGTTTATTAAAATGAATATATCAATATGAAATTACTATAAATCATTAATATTTGAGAATTCATTAATATATTTAAAGAATGATTTATATTTAAGAACATATTTATATGGGTAAATAATTTCTAAATAATTATACCAAATATCCTATAGATCCTTAAAAATATTTTTCTTAGTCAATTAGGATATGTTCTTAAGATTATAGTGTCATAATCTGGTATTCCATTCCCAATATTGATATTACATTACACTAATGCAGAGGAAGGTGTGGTATCCAGGGTCCATTAAGTTTAGTTTGTATATATTAACATGCTAAGGGGAAAAAAGGAATGAATTTATCTTATGAATTTTGTACTACACAAAAACATTCCAAAAAATTACAAGGTCATGTTCATCGCATAATTGGATTATTCTTATAAAGATGTCCTTAAGGCCTTTAAAAATTAATAAATTTAAAATTAATGCTTTTTTAAGATGAAAAATATTACCTATTATGTTAATATATACTTTAGAATTATATCTGAAGGGAAATTATCCACCATTTATATTGATAAGACCTTTAAATAAATCATTTTTATCTATAATATGATGAGAAAAAATATTATACTTTTACCATTGGTTCTTATTTTTTGTACTTCCATTCTTTTTAATAAAACAATACAATTTGAATTTTATATCCCCAACCTTCTTGTGTCAATATATATTAGAAAACAAAATTTCATGAATCAATATTTTTTAAAAAAATATCATTTTTCAACACTAATGATTAAATATTATTAATGAAATATTTTTTATTCCAGTGTCAATAACTTTTCCATGTTTTAAAAAATGGTTCACTTTTCATAAAAAAGTAATTATTATTAAAAAATGGTTTTATATAAGTACACACCATTCCAAAAGATGTAGCATTTAAAATAATATTTTCTACACATTATCTAATACTTCATTACCATATGGGATGCATGAAAAAATTTATAAATAATAAATATTAGATTTTATTTTAACATCTAAATTCTTATCTTAATTAGTAATGGTTTCGGAACTAATCTTTTGATATTAAGTTTTTAAACGATACATTTTAGACATTATTATTTATAAATTTTTAAAACTGGTATATTTTTTAGAAATAACCTTATCAATACCAACTTATAATATTTAAATATATTTTGATAAAAGATTTATCGTTGAATTTTATTTGTCATGTTTTTTTGAAACATTAAAATTCATGTTTTTTAGTAAATTTGTCAAATGAGAAACCACTTCAAATAATAAAATATTGCATTCCATTACTGACATAAATTCTTCATCCAATCACATAAAACTATCATTGCCATGAAAATTAATACAATTTTATTTTATAGATAAATTATTCTGATTCTCAGTACTATGCACCTTATCCATAAGAAATAGATTTCCATTTGGTATTTCGATAAGAATAATATTATTCCTATGACTTGAAAATTCATTAATTGAAGAATTTTCTGAATAACCTCGTCCAATATCACTCTATGAATAATTATCTTTTATGGAAATATTTCTTTTGTGATTGGAATGCTTTTTCCAAATTGTATCAAAAATCCATTACATACTGTCTTTCGTTTTCAATTTTAGACATTCCGGTCTGATATGTCTAGCTCTCTTATATTCACAACACGTAACTTCAAAATAATTCTTTTATTACTATCCTTGTTACATTTCATATATTTATATTAAATATACTTCCTTCCAAATGTCGTTTTAATTCTTCAAGATGGATTAGCTCATTAATTTTCTAGATTGATTAGAATCACTAGAATCATATTTAATAACATTCTTTTTCTTTATAACAGACTTAAAAAACTTTTCTATTGATGGATATTTATTAGAAACATTATTGGTATTAATAGAAACCCCACCAGTCGCATTCTCTTCTTTTTCAAAAAATATTGAATTCCCAAAACGAGTTGACATTAATTTTATCCAAAGAGTATTTTCTTCATACAAAGAATAAATCTGGATATATATTTTTCTAGTATTAGAAAATAACAATGTATTCATTAAAATGTAATTAAATTCATATTTTTTCCATTTATATATATGTTATAGTTCTGAATTCCTTTAAAATATTTTTATAATCAACAGTGAGAATTAAAAAAAATCAACTTTAGTGTTGATCACAAATGCCTTTATTCTATCCCTTCTTTATTCATAATCAGCACCATAAAAAATTGGGGGTTTATTGGGAATATGATTATCAATGGATATAAAATTTATTCATGCCATTTTTAATAAATTAAAAAATATTTTCTATAGTACACATTAGTGTAATAAGTATTTATAAACAAAAATATTATTACAAAATATAATCAACCATGTAATAGTAAACAAGAAATGGTTTTAGAAATTATATGATCGGTGAAATCCTACACTAATACAAATTGTTTGATTATAGTGTATATAATGATAGATAAATACTATGGAAGAATTTTATATTTATAAAAAATATTTTTGTAACATAAAAAATATCATTTTTTAATATGTTGAAACAAATCGTAATCACAAAAACTGTTAAGTATTTAAAATGTAGCTGGACGTGGCCCTTGGATCCGATAAAAAAAATTGTAATTATTTATATTCTGATATATATGTCATAGGTCATAATGTGTAAATTATTCTCCCATAAAATAATATAGAATCATAAGAAATAGTTTTCATGTATTTAGAGATTGATCATAATCACAATGGAAAAATAATTAGTCATAGTAAACACTAAAGAGTCACCGTAATAATTGTTATGTTGAATGAGAGTATTAAAAAGTATTTACTCTATCTTAATGTGTGTTGAATCACAATTATAGTGAAATAATAATATTTGTAATCAAATATATTATAATAAACAAGATATAAATATATATATTTTTATATATTTATCACATTTTATTGCATGTAGTTGACATGAAATATATGAAATAAAACATGTAATAAAAATTAATAGTCTCATTTTATACCAAAGGGTTGGGTATCCAATAACCTAGGATAATGTTCCCTTGTTTTATACTTACAAAAATGATTATCTTCCTTTTACAATGGAAATACCTTGATACGATGGTCGACGTGTAATTCAATCCTTGTAAGCCCTCGATATGATGATCAGCTTCCCTGTCTACCTTTCCACATCATCCCCCAATCTTATTGATTAGTTTATGTCTGGCTACATCATGCAATCCCTCGATCAAAAATGTCAGATATCTTTATTCCAAGCCTTGGAGGTCATTGATTGTATTCACACAATCAAAAGTATACCCATTACAAAACAATTTTATAAGTAGAAAACCTAACAAGGATTCCTAAATGATGACACCCTCTAAATAAATACATGATATTAAGAAAAATTTGTTCACACTCAGTACAATTTTGAATCATTGAGAAAAAAATTGATTCATTGGATAAAAACACTTCAAATGACTTGGTATTTAAAGGAATGCTTCCAACTGTCATCTTGATCATCTAATGGTCATATTTTCTCTGAGTTTTTCACAATGAAAAGGAAACCAAAAAATTCAATGATCATATTATTATAGAATTTCTAATTTCATTTTGTTTTATACATTTACAATATAAAAGATAATTCAATACATCAGAAAATAGTTTTCTTTTTTTAGAATTTAACCTTTAGTAAATATAATGGATTTTCATAGAGAATGTCATTATGATAAATTGTTTCAGTGTGAAACTGATATTTATTTGTTCTGATATCGAGTTTGATTAGGATAACTACCATTAATATGATGTCCGTATTGAAAGTATTGAATCTGACTTGATAAGGTGAATATAATCATTACTGGACCTCAACAAATTATAGTAATTCTTATAAATAAATTCGGTTTTTATTCATGATTAATTTGAAACTATTTATATCTATATAATATGACTATGTTTTCATCAAAATCATTTTTAATGCACAATGAAAATAAAATATCTAGTAATTAACTATTTAAAAAGTGTTCTTGAGATCCAAAAAAATTGAATGGAAAAGTACAAATATATACTATCAACTCGACATATTCCTTGGAGGATTCATATTTCTTGGATGAGAAATACTAAAAATATTTTTTTTTGTGATGAATTTAGGGATTTTGGATCCAGAATGGTGATGGAAGGTGTTATGGTAGGCATGAGGATTTGATTTCAACTGATCATATTTCGGATTTAAGACAATTGGTGGCTAATGAATGATGTTCAGTAACATCCCCGTTGAATTTGGGTGGTGAAATGGTGAATTTTTTTGGTGATGATGGTTGATCTAGAAACCTTGTGAATACCATGAAGACCCCGAGTGGCATTGATATAATGTTTACCAAATGTATAAAGCATGCATTATTACATACCTTCCAAAGAGAAACTGCTGAGATGATGATGTGAGGGAACACATCATGTGACCCCATGTATTGTAAATGTACTTCACTAAGGAACATTTACCATTTGTATCTCCTTTTTTGGGACTTTGATTTATTTCCCAGAGTATCATATCAAAATATTCTTCCACATAGAACATTATGATATCCTTTTTTGTTTTATAATAGATAGGACGTGGGGTGTTCCATGTGTGATTCTTCATCAAGTGATGATTTAATGAAAATAGTGATTGAGAAGGATCATCAGAGAGATACGAGGGAATGCACACTTCAGACATACTAGTGCATCAGTCCCCAAACAAATTTCATAGGTTGATTCATTACTCCACCACATTATAATATGGTGAGGTTCTTCTCCCAATGGAGGGGTACTCATCTATATTCATGCTACAGTGGGGAGCATGTCTACCACTGATGTTATGGTTCCCTCATCTTTGGAGAGTAACAATGTGGTGTGGGCCCTCCGGATATATTATTGTGTGGTTGCATGAAATTATGGACATTGAATATTGACCATTAATACACCTGGAAGAACAAATATAAAATGGTGGGATATAGATTTGGATATACTTTTCACTGTTATTTAGAGTTTTTTGTAGACATATATGTGTTGGGTCGAGGTGACAATGTTTGTATCTTTTTATTTACACCATTTTGGATTTTAGAGTATCATTCTTGGTATCACCCATTGATTGTACTTTCCCGAACATGACTATTCTTAGGTAAGAGTTAAATCAATAATCGAAGATGTCATTGGATCTTATAGAAACTTGGATGAATTGAACACATTCGTTGGTCGAACATGGAGGTCATGTGTTGGGATCTCTTCTGGATTCTTTTTTCCATTTTCTTTTTGGGACTTCATATAATGTTTGGAAATATATTTACCATTAAATTTTATAAAACATTCATGAACTATGTTTTTTCAATGAGGTTATTATATTCATGGTTATACTATAGATGTTAAGTTCCTTTGTTATTTAATTACAGTTTTTATGGAGATAGTTGTGCGTATGTGTAATGAAACATTCAGATAAGGCCTCCCATTTCTATTGGTTCTTTATTAAAACCTATTTCCTGACCATAACATTTTGGAGGCATGCTTTGGGTAACGACACCCATCATTTTTCCATCCAGACATGCCCTAATCGGTTGGGAGATTAAAATTTTTATGATAAAATTATATATCATACTCAATAAAAAATAAAAAAAATTAACACAAAATGAAAAATAATCCACCAATCAATTTTCCTTTTTCATTATCATAATGTATTCCATATTTCCCATTTGTTTTAGATTTGAATTCTCTCATACATATAGGTGAAAATTTTTAACATGAATTATAGATAAAATTCATCATACCTCAACCTTACACATCTTTAAGTATTTTATATAATACAATGTTCAAAAGAAATAAAAATTCTATTGTTGTTTTTTTACCATATTATCTCTCCATCATTGGATTCTCATAAAAAAATTAATTATGATTAATATCTAATCAAGGATAATCTATATAGACAAAATAAATTAGAATGTTTCAATATACCAAAAGTTGTAATGATGAGTTTCACGGTGAGGATAGTTATTGTTCCTCATAATTCATGACTTCTTGAGTACCATAAATCATTCATTTCATGTTTTTTGGACTCCCCAAAAAAAATTCATCGCATTCAATTTATAGATTAGAATAAAAAACTATATATATGTTGAGAAAGTGGATTATCTATAATCTCCATAATGTGAGAAAAAAATAATGAGGTTTATTCTATATCCCCCAAAACACATTTCATTATATTTTCATATTTCTTTATTCTTTCTTCATTGACTTTCCAGACATTATACTTCATGTGATTCATGGATGTCTTAACCACATTAGATACTATGGTAAGTTATTTCTTATATACCTGATCATTTTTTGTAGTTATTTCTAACTATTCTCACCATATTACAATAACTTCTACATTCACATTATCAATTATCATTTTTTATGTGGAAGCCTTTTTTATAAAAACATTTACATCACAATGATTCATAGGTGTATTACTTTTATTTTTTAACACTAACTCTTTTCAAAGTGAAGATTTCATGTACTTTAGAACTACTTGTAGATAAATGTTTCACCATAAATACTAATATATATAAATCATACTGTTATCTCTTATCTCCTGACATTTGGGTTCTATATAATAGATTATTTTTACAAAACCAGTTAGGATACTAACATTCAAGACCGATAATTTATTTGATTCAGGGTCAATTCCTCTACAACTGATGTTCATGGAAATTTTAAAATGTTCAATGATGTGGCCGTTATTTCTAAAAATGATTCCTATTTTCCCAATTTAAATTAAATACATTTTATCATTCAGTTTATATGTTGTTTGTAAATATTTTTCTTCTGTTAATTTAATAATATAGGATCAAAATAGTTTTTTCATAACTTTCTCAATTTTAGTGGCCTCCAAGAAATAGTAAATTATGTTTTTTGATCATTTAGATACCCTGTTATTCCCTATAATAAAAAACACAAATATTTTAATAATAATAAAGTCTTTCATGATACTCATATCTATTCATGGTTGATATATTTCTTTTTTTTCAAATCATGCTTTAATGTATTAAGATATATATTTTCTTCATATTTTATATAATTAATTTTTTATTTCAATATATTTCCTAAATGGAAACATTATTCAAAAATTTCATGTATTTATGACCAAATTTATAGTATCACCAACATCAACCAATGCATCTCCTTCTCTTTCCTCAAAATGTAGTGTATCTTGATTTAGATGTTTTCATCAACGACGATGAACTAATTATAATAAACACATCTAGATATTTACTTCATGGTAATATCTCTATCTACCAGTAATGATGTCGACGATTTATTTTTATCTATACACAACATCCAAAATTATGATTAATTTCATAGTCTAAAATATGGAACTGCACTTCTAACACATAGTATTATCAAAATTGATTATTATAATTTTTTTCATAAGCTTATAGTTGGATTACCCTGAGTCAAATTATATAAAATTACCAAATAATAAAATCCAAATATATCTACCCTTTTTATAGCACCTAGTGAGGAATATTAATTACTAATTTTCAAATATCTCTTTTTTACTCCAGTTTAAAACTCTTAATGTTAATAGATTTTTACTCTACTTCAACTAAGATCAATATTTCCCTACACTAATTTTCATATTTCAAATAAGATATTTATGTTTTTAATTATCATTAAGTTATAATTAATCATTATTTTAACACCCTAATATGTTTAAATGACATTATGTTTAGTATCATAAACAATACACAACACTAAGTTTAAAGAAACCACTATATACAATTAAAATTATATCATTTAAATATGGTTGTTATAAAAAAGTCATTAAATTTAAATGTATGAATAATATTAATTACATTATGAAATATATATAAATGTTTTAATAGATATTAATTTATTTATAATTACTCTAGATGTAAGTAATCAAATTTTAATAATGAAAATTATTATTCAAAATATATTTTCTATTAAATTTGATTTGTATTTTTTTCAAGAAAATATTATAATTCATATATGGAACATCTTGAAATATTATTTTCTTAAATGTAAATAATTTATGAATAAATAATATCAAAATTCAATTAGTTATTAATTTGGGTTTTTTATGAAATTTTCTATTGATTAGTGAAAATATATAATTACATATTTTTCAAATACGGTCATTAATTTTAATTAAATAAATTAATTTAAATGTATAATTTAATATTTTATTTTTTAATACAATTTCATAGTAAAACTTTTCATTATTATAATAAAATTAATTTCATTATAATCTTTAATTTTCATGATTTTGGTGAAATGTTATTTTTGTGCACAAAAACAAAGTTTCCTCCATACTTTTTTTATGTTCATACAGGTAATCCAATTTAAATAATTAAGATAATTATTAGTATGTAAATATTTAAATTTGATTTATCTATTATATATCTATATAAATGAATTTAAATTCATTTAATTATGATTCCTATTTAGAAATTTTATGTATGATCATCTTATGCTTGAAAAATATACTGCCTGAGAAAAATTTTTTGTGCTAGTTTCTTGGGTTAAATTTTTAATTAAAATTTCAAAATAATATTAATAAAATTTTATAAAATATATTAAATATTTTTAATAATGATAATTAAAATAAAATATTTAATTGTAAATAATTTTATTTTCATAATTAATTTTAAAAACAAAAAAGAAAAATTTAACTACGGATAATGTTAAACCCGGTTTATCGATGGTTAAAAAAATAGGTTAAGGGATTAATATATTTAATATATTTTTATTTTTGAATTTGGATGTCTTATACAACCACATCTACCATTTTTTCATTATATATCAATTTTATGGGGCACTGCGATTGAGAGTTACTTCCCATTAGTGAATAGTTTTGGGTATTTGCAAAATTCCCACTCCCTCGAACATATAAAATGGAAGATCATGTCCTCCCCATTCCATATTTAAAAATCATTGGGGTTAAGCCAATAAATTCAAAATTAAATTCATTAATTTCTTAATTACATATTACATTACTTTTTTATAGAAATAAAATCAAGGATGGATTTCATTATAATCCAAAAGAGGTTGCCCATTGAAGAGGTATAACTATTAACTGAGTCTCATTGTATTATTTATTTATAAAAAAAATATTCATAGTAAATAATTATGATATATAAAAACCATTTTATCTCATATAAAATGATTTTATTATATTAATTTAATAACCTAATTCCATACCCTCTTCCATCAAATGGAAAACAAAACAGTTTTTTATATGCATGGAGGACTACTTTCTCGTAAACCATTAAAATACATTTTCCATAATTTACAATACAGAATTATAATAATAATGAATTTAATGATTATATATTATATTAATGATTTAATAATAATTCCAAAATTTTATCATATAGTATACCTTCTTACATTCCCATCCAATGTAATATAATGACAACATTTTTATTTACGGATGACTCCACTATCGCGAAACGATGTGTTTATTTTTTTATTACCGCATCCCATGGACACTATATTAAAGTTTATTTAATGAAATATTATTATAGTATGTATATTATGATAATTATTGAAATATAATATAACCCATACCTTCTTTGAATCATGACCATTTTCAAAAGGAAACATTATATATTTGTATGTATGACCCGTCACAATCATGAGTGTGAGACATGTAAATTTTTATAACCATAATTCTAGTATAATTTTTAAATTGTAATTAATTAATTTAAGTTATAATTATTCCGTGATTATTATTTTTGTTATTATGTAAAAACTTCCCATTTTAACATTTTCATCTCAAATATATCATTTTGATATTATGAATTAAGCATCCCAAAAACGGACGACAAAATATAACTTATTATGTAATTCAAAACATCATTAAAATAATTGAATTGATTTTTTTTCATTAAGGAATTAAAATAGGAAAATTTCATTAAGAAAACAGAAAACTGATATAAATATATTAAATAGGAAATAGAATACATACATTTAAATCTATGGACTTGAGGTAAGGGTTTCATCTCAAAACATTATTCTTTGATACACATGTTCTTTTATACATCTAGTTTATTTAAAATAGTGAATATTCTTACCAATATCATATCATATCATGAATAACTTATAATTCATGATACATTAATCTAAAATTAATTTACTTCATTCGTTGTATTAATAATCCCAATGTTACCAAATCAGTAATTGTTAATATTTCAATACCATTTTAAACAGGATTGTTTATTATTAATATTTTTTATAGGTAATTATTTGATCAATGTCTTATAAAAAATAATTTTATTATCCTATAGTTATTCATTAAATTTTCAATTAACAGTAAAATATTCCTATCATTGGTAGATAAAATTATTGATAAATAATTTTTGAAAAAAATGACGACATTCCTCTTTTCATTTGAAAGTCAATTATTTTCACATATAAGTGTTTTATAAAAATATGTTCCTGATTTTTTTCATTATCCAAATTATTCATTGAAGAAATATTTTCCCATTATTTCAATTTATGAAAAATGGATTCGATGAATATTAGTATAATTTTCAAAATTGGAGAATTACTATGAATGTAAGGTTTTTTACATATACCAATAGTATTAAATTAACCATATCCATCGTCACTACATTTTTTGAAGACACCCTTATAGGTTTCCATAATTGTTTTGAAAGAAAATTTTTTCGTTATATTTACGAATTATTTAAATATTGAATAATTTATTTCAAGGTGAACATGGTATTTTTATCAAAAAATATTATATTTATAGTAGTATAAAATAGATTTAATCTGACATTTTTTTTAAAATCAGTTGTCCATTACTGATGTGAACATATTATTTACCAACTAGATTATTTAATAATAGATTTTGTAAAAAAATGTTCATATTTCTATCAACGGTTATTCAATAACTAATGTGAAAATATAATTTTCCTTGTTATATTTTGAATAACCGATGTGTAAAATTAACCAACAGCATTTATAGAATCAGTTATAAATGAACCGATTTTAAAAAAGTCAGACTTATCACTCCATACATTAAATAAAAAATATAAAAAATTATGTATTCTTCATCAAATAAAAAATAAAATAATTGAAAATGATTTCTTAATTTTAAGAGAGGCTTGATAATAGTATTTTATATTTCATTCAGCCCCATTACAACCTTTGGTTTTCAATTACACAGTGAACCCTAACAATTACATCTATAATTGTTGTCCTTGTATCATTTAATTCTTCAATATGTGACATAAAATCTCTTCATTCGTTAGTCCATGGTTTTGAATAACATTAATTTAGAATCTACCACTATCTTTCAACATCAAACATCATCGCTCACCACTTTCTCCTCCCAATTGGTTTCACCTTCTCAATCATCCTTATTCTAATATCGATATATTTTATGTTTTTAATGTCTCCCTTTTCTTTTAAGCATATGAATTTTTATTTTTAATTTCAGTCCCCACATTCAATAGATATATCTTTATTAATGAGTTGGTATCCACCACCACTATCCACTTTCACCCATAGTTGGCCATAGATTACTCTCTATTCCAATTGGGGTTACCTTATAATTTATCCCGAATTTGATATCAATTTATTGATTGAGTTTATTTATTATAATCTCTAAGAATCCAAGTTATTTTGATTTTCAATTTTGAGTGCAATTTTTCATTTAAAATGATTCTATAATTCAATTTGCATCCACCCACGCCATCCACTATCACCTATCTTCGATTTTCCTATGTTCATTATTCATATTTTTTTCACCTTCTTAATCATCATTCCTATAATAAAAATTTACAGTTTTTGTTTATTTTTTCTATTTATAGTGCATCTATGCTATTTAAAATTGTATTTGTGGTTCCCATTTTCTTTTGATATCACATTTTATCCACTATTTGTATTTTCAATTTTGATTATCCACACTTATTAGGTATTTCATATTGATTAATTATTGTTTTAATATCCTGTTTTTTCATTTATTATTAAATAATTAAAATTATATAAATTCAATGTTATATTTTTAATAATAAAATTTTTTATTTATTTTTAATGAAATTTTTATGGTTTTTTTTGTTAATTATCCTTATAAATTTTAAATTTATTTTGAAAAAATAATAACTATTTTTCAATTTATGTTATTTTTATAGATTATATTTAGTTGAAGTTATATTACTGTACTAAAAAAATGATGAACTTGGGATAGGCGATGATGATATTTTTTTGAAATTTTCTAAATTTAGTATTCTAAACAATGTCATTTTTTATACATTCTTGAAATGATTGAATATAATTAATTTACATAGAATATTGATCAAATGTATTTTAATTTACCAGGAGTTTAATATGAGTAACAACCCCTAGATACTTCATGGTGATCTACGGATGAAATCTAGATCTATTGAAGATGATTATTATCAAGATGATAAGGCTAATCAAATTGAGAAAACGATTCATTATATTGAAGTAATGGTAATAAATAAAGAACTATAAATTGTGATATTTTGGAGAGATTAGGAAAAACCATTAATTCAAGGCTATATAGAATTTATGGGTTTACCAACGGAGTTAATATTGATTAGATAGTGTGAAAATTGGATAAACCGACAAAAGATATATATGGTTTCTACAATTGTTGTGTGAAATACATCTTAAAAATAAATTTCATCAAATTCAAATTATAATGTAAAAAAATATTATGTATAGTGGGTTTTACGTACAATAAAATACATACATGAAAAAATTATTATGGTCTTCATATGAAAAAATATGAATGGCTGTTAGAGATTTCTATAATTGGAACATCACGAAATAAATAGAATGAAAAATTATAGGCATATTTAATAGTTATAGAATATCATGACCATGAAATTTGGTATAGTTCTTTAATTTCTCATTTTAGACATTGTGTATCTAATTAAAATGATGTAAAAGGGAGAAATATGGCATTCAGATGACTGAATATGTGATGGAAAATCATGTCATCTAGTTAATTTTTCGTAGTGGAAGAAATTTGATCAAAAAATTTCAACATTAATAAATGATTTAAAAAATATCATACATGGAATCCTCATATATATAATGGATCCATTATCAATTTTATAGCCTCATAAATATATCATGTCTTATATTATTGTTAATTTACATCTTAACTCTCGAATATTGAATGATCAAAAAATATATCGGGTGGTGTTTAATGATATGTGCACAAAAACAAGCCAAAAATCATATTGATGTTTTCTTGTTAACATTAATTGATGATTTGAAATAATTATGGTTGGATTGTATTAGGTTGTAAGATTCTTATAAAATGAAAAAACTTTTACTACATGAAATGATTAATATCACTATAATTTTATTATGAGCAGAAGGAAATATTTTTATTAATATTTTTTAAGGGGTATAAATATTTTCCATTTGTTGAATAATAAACATAATATTATTAAATAAATCCTAGTATAAAATTATACATGGTTCACTAAATATTATTTTCTACAGATCAATCCTATAAAATATTTAAATGTTTATTCAATGACTCATAATAAATTAATATTTTCAAAAAACCTTATATCCATCAATTTTTATTTTGAGGTGGTGAAATTCATTGATGTCACATTCTAAACATCAAAAAAATACAATTGTAAGAAACAATCAATATATATATTGATCTTATATATTAGGGATACTATAATTTCCAATAAAACATTAATTTTAGGAATTTGGGGATGAATATTTTTGAGAGTCTGATTAGAATGTTGTTAGATATTAGAAAAAAGTATAAAGGTGGGTTGAATACAATATTGGACATAATATCAATGATAATTAGATTGGAGATAGCTCCCACTCCAGATGGAAGAAAAATATACTTGCCTCTGGATTGGTATAAAAAATCCTAGATGGAGAAAAATATTTTTTTTCAATGTCTCCATGGTTTTAATGTTCCAAATGGTTATTCATAAAATGAAAAAAAAATTATGTCAATAAATTATGTGATGTTAAAATATATGAATTCTCAGGATATTCATGAAAACATGCAATAACTCCTACCAGTTATATAGCAAGGAATATTTCCCATCCATGTTTTAATTATTATTATTAATGTGTTTTATCTTTTCAAAACAATATTTATTAAGATGAATGATACAGATACTTTGAAAATTCTCATTAATGAAGTTTTCTCAATACTTTTTCAATTGGAAATGTATTTTTCACCATCCTTTTTAATATAATAGTTCCCTTAATGTTTTATTTTATGTGAAAAAGAATTCTTTGTAGACCCTTATTTCTACATTTGATGTATCCTTTTCAAAGTTATATGAAGATATTGAAAGTGAATGATAATAATAAAAATTTACCTAAAGCCTCCATTATTCATAACTATCTATCATAGGAGGTCCCAAACATTTTAATGATGTAATTCTATATAGTAAGGAACATTTAGTTTCTTACACATCTCCATAAATGATTTAATTATTGGGTAAAGGGTATCCAAATTTTGAATATAAAATCATTGATAGGTGAACGAATATATATGGTATATTTATAGAACATTAATAACATTGATTATTATCATCCATATATAAAATTTCTTATTAATTGGTAAATTAAATTTTATATAGATAAGAAATACTTGGGTATTTATAATTTGGGTAATAATAATTTTTCACTATTTTAAACAGACTATGTTTTGTAAATCTAATAAATCATAAATATAGAAATTTTTAGCTGGTGGATCAAATTTAAATTTGATAACCTGGTTTTAATATGACATTAATTGATATATATCTCTTATAAAATAGTGAGGAAATAGAAGTGTAGTTCACAATAATATTTTGATGGTGTTCATAGAAGAACTTATTTTTTTTCAAGTGAAAAAAGATTAAATCTCAATCTCCTTGTTGATATGATATTATGGAGTAATTTATGAAATATGGAAGGTTGGTTAAATTAAATTTTGAGTTCTTTTGTTAAACTATAAATGGGTTACTACTAAAAACAGTGTCATAAATGATGAATTATATTGATACTCTATAATTTATAAATATTGGAATACACAGTAGATTCTTTTATTATAGAACACATGAAAAGTAACATATATGTACTTGATCAATCTATAATGAATAGGTATATCATCATGTAATGTTAAAAACAAAATTCTGGTAATTAATTACATGGTAATGATCCTTATTTATTCGATATACCTACTTCCATGTTAATATTAAGATATTATATTGGCCAGCACGACATAAAGATGGTATGTTCCATATTAAATGATAATGATTAAATAATTTGGGAAATAAATCGTTTACTAATTACCAAAAATAAAAGGAAATAAATATTTAAATCTTGTTTAATTTATGAAATTTCATAACAATTTAGATATATTAGTTCTATTTTCATTCTTAAAACACTTATCAAAACTAATATATTAAATAATATCATAATATTATTTTTTACCATTTTTTATGTTACTTAACTAATTTATTTGTTTATTCTATAGGAAAGATATAATTTTAATCTAATATGTTTATTAAAAATAATAAATTCGTATAAAATATTATATTCAAGAAAAAGTATTTATAGTGTAATAAATATTATAACACATTGTAGTGGTTTTTTCCATCACATAACATTTTTGTATCATTTTATTACTTTGTATCATTTAAAATCACACTAATATTGTTAGAATTTTAGTTAACTACATTAAAAAATGAATCAAAATACCTTTTGTATAGTTTAATTTTTTGATCAGTCATTTTTCATTTTTTATTTAGTTGTATATGTAATAGTTAGATATTTATATTTGTGTAGTCATCTTTTTATTCACACACAATTTGTGGATTATATGGAATTCATTTAAATCATTTGATCTATTATTATTGTATTTAAAATTTTAGTAAAAAAATTAACAAGTATAAATAAAAACGTGTTTAGTTTACATTACATTTAGTTATGAAATTTGTTAATTTTTATTTACATTTATTTGTAATAATTATATTTTTATATTTGTGTACAAACTGTTTGTTACATTAATTTAAAAGATAAGTCTAGAACAGACATATGATACACAAAATAATTCTTATAATGAATATTGACATAATTATCAGGAGGAATGTACACAAACTACTTTTGTGTCACATCATCATATCTCTATACAATGAAAAAAATACTTCTACATGGGAAAAAGAGTTTGGGGTTGGAAAATTAGATTGCACACATTTACCAAAATTAGCAGTTTCCCATAGTCAGTTACAGAGGATACCCATCTTTTTTAGATAATGTTATTATGAATTGGTCCATATGAAAAAGTGAAAAGTAAATTTATTATAGAACAAGATCAAGGAAAATTTAGTATTTTGATTTAGGATTGGGGATTTTTATCAAATATATAATTTACCAATTATGGGATATAAATTTGGTACGGGCATTTGTAATTATATTACTTATCATGAAATGATTTTACTAATGTACGCTTTCTTCATAATATAAAATGACATATGATAAACAAAATACTAGAGGATTGAGAAAGAATTATTAATGTTTTTCAAGGAGATGGGTTGATTTTAAATAAACCCTCACACAACAATTTAGTTTTGGGGATAATGAACATTAAAATCATTGTGATATATATCCATTTTATGATGATGATACATGGAAAAAGTTTGTAAAATTTATATAAAAATAATCATTTTAGGTATGTCTAATGTTGGACTTTAGAGTTTCTTTATAGTAATGATCAAATTGATTATTTATTTACTCTTAATTTCTATGAAACAAGGATAATCATAAAGAGATATAATATAAAAAAATATACGCTCAAACATTATTTCATGGAGGGTATATGTTATTAAATAATCCTTGGATAGATAAAAAGTTTTAATAATTGTGAGATGAGTCTTCAGCTGCTATAGTGGTTGACACGCCTCTACCTAATAAGTCATAAATAATTAAAAATGGAATGAATGATAAATACGGGCAATAACCTATAGAAAATTTCAGGGTTTTAGTTGCGATGGATTTAGTAAAAATTTTAATTTATTATTGTTCGATAAATTAAAACAAATATTTATATGTTGATATTAAATATTGAATTTTTTAAATATTATATATAAGATTCCACGGAGAAATAACGAATATAGATGACCATTATTGGTCAGGGTCAGAATGATAAATTAGTTATGGAATTGGGAAATCCAAGACACCAAGGTCATGTGTGTGGATACTTGAAAAGTTTACTAGTCATAAAAGTGTTTTGTTGTTCAGAATCATTATCAATGGAGGGTTTTTATGAAATAAAAATTGATCCTTCAAAAACATCCTATTTATTTTGTGTTATATGTTGATGCTCCCAAATATAAAATTATTGCAGGTCGAATTATATATTATATTAGTGATATCATTATGTATCTACAGATATAGAGAGAGAGAATCTTAATATCACTTTATATGAGATTATTGATAGATAAGCAAGAATACTGATTCCTATAGATGATGTCAAAATTGTTGGAAAGAGTATAATCCATTTTATAATTGGATATCTATACATGTTCAAAAAAATACATAGTTGTATGGGTATATTATATAATTTGTTTATTTATTTTTTATAAGGATAATTTAAATGAAACGAAATACTATATATGATGATCAAATATAAGATATTATGACATAAGAAGAAAATTCTTCTGGAAATGATTTATTATCAATAAATTCAAATTTTTATCTTTATGTTTACGATATTCCAATAAAAACTAAATTTTGTGTTTTTGAAATGACTGTAACCAATTAAAAAATGTTATCATTGAGATTGTAATTTGAGATGAGTTGTGAATCAAAATGATAATATTTTTTTAGGTAAGTTTAGTATCATATATATTCCAGTTACATTAATTTATTGAAACTACATACTAATGTTTTTTAAACTTTAATATAATTTATTATAGCATGTTAAGACCAAATTTTTCTTATATTTTTACCCATAAATTATTTCACATATGTCGAAGACAATTACTGATGTAAAATTAATAGTTTATATTCCCCAAAAGCATAAAAATAATGCAATTACTTAGTGTTTGATGCTTCCTTATATTTAATATAATGACACATATATCTCTTATCATGGTAAATATATTAATTGAATAGAAAATAAAATTATATTATTCTATGTCAATAACTATTGTATTTTGGGTTTCTTTTATGATCCTAGATATATTACTATATATGCTCTATCCGTAGTGATGTATGAGATAATTTTAAGAATGTTTTGAACATGTAATATTAAATAGTTGAATAATTGTATATATTATATGAAATTTAAAATTATTTTATACAGTTTATTTCAAAATAAAGTGTGTAATTAAATTAGATACAAAATAATTAAGTCATGTAGAATGATAATTTATATAAAATAAAAGGATAATTTTTTGTGAAATTTATTTATTTATTTTTTAATTACATAAAATGTTAATTTGAATTGAAAATATATTTTCAAAAAAAATTGTTTTCAGAAAAACGTTTTACATGAATATAGATACAGTGTTCTATGATTAACATATGAAATAGTTTCAACCATGAAACATAAAAATTTTATAGAAGGTAATATTTTCTTGGAAACCATTCCATTATTTTTCCAGTCAATTTATTCAATGTAAATATAAAATTAATATTTTTAATAGGGATATTTTTTATAAACCATTCCCTTAAACAGGTCATGAATCATGACACATAAAAATTGAATGGGTGAATTATTTCAATTGTCAGATTGGGTTTTAGTTTGACAATAATATGCATTATGGTTATTAATCTTCAAATTGTATATGTTTGTTCGAGTATTGTTTTTTTGTAACTCGCTTTGTTAATGTTTATGATATTATAATTATAAATTATTTTGCAAAAAAAATTCTAAAGGGTGGGTTAAAATATTGATATATATTAAATATATTAAATTTTCTTATCATTTATTTCATAATAGATTTAAAAAACATAGAAGGAAGATTTATCACATCATTTATATAAAATTCAACGTGTTAAAATACTCTCCGTGTGGTTTTAATTAAAAACCATTGTGATATATAATTTTTTACATAAGTATATATATATATGGTCTGAAAAAAGTATAAATATTAATTATTAGTACTTTTAAATGATGATGGTGAAAAACTTTACCTGATGATATTCTTATCATGTTAAATTTTTATAAGATCTTCCTTAATAAGTTATTTTCTCAATCATCGTTTCTAAGAATGATTTGGAAAACTAACTCCAGAATATGATTTTATTTACATTTTTTATTTTATTTTATCTAGAAAAATATGTTGAAAATTCAATAATAAACTGGATCACAAAAGTTATGAAAAACCCCTCATGATAAAAAATTTATGATGTTAGTTTTTTTAAATGACATTATAAAATCATAAACATGTTTATTTTAGTAACTGATGTGAAATTATGATTGTCAATAATTATTTAATTATTTTTCATGTACTTATTTAAAATATTATATCAATGGATATTTTTTCCATTTTTTGGATTTCTATGTCTTGAATAGTAGCTCAATTCTCTATCTAATGGTAAAAATATATATTGTATCCTTCTACTTTTAATATTTTAGTAAATAATTCATTGTATTTTTAAAAAATAAATTATGAGATGGGTGAACCATATTATGAGATAAAACATCTTTACAATTTATAAATGTAAATTATACATAATATTATAATCCTTAAATCTAATACCACTTTTTTACCCTAAGAAACCCTAAGAGAGGGGGGATCAGAGTGTAGCCCAAATTAAATTTCTTCTTATTTGTTTATCATTCAAGATCAATTTATTTTGTAAACAAGAATATTTTTCTGACAATATTACATATAATCATAAAAATAAAATTAATCATATATATATATGGGAAAATAAACCAAAATACCCATAGGTTTTATTTGGTTCACATAAAAAGGCTACATCTAAGGAGTACACACTATTGATGATTAAATACACCAAAATCATCTATATATTAGTATTTATATGGATTATTATGTTTCAACCATTATCTCTTTATTCTAGTTTAACTTCCTTTAAAATATTTACGATTTTTTCACTCCATACAACAATAGAAAATCCTTCTTATTCACATTCACACACAACATTGATGAACGCTAATTTTCATTTATATACTTGAGGGTCTCCTAATTCTAATCATGATATATACGAAGTTGTCACATTTTCAAACCTAATAGATTAAATTTGGTCTCGAAATATGCTCCTGCACTTTGTTCTTCAATCCAAATGAAGCCAACTCTAGCATGTTATAGGTTGGTCTTTGTCTTCCAAAATAATAATCTTGAATAAAAAACACAAATATGGGAATTATGTTATTTAACTCTTATTATATTATTTCCTCATATGGAAATGAAATTTATACTGCTTATAGTATTTGAAAAAAAAATTATAATAAAAATATTCTTCCATTTATTTTCCCGGTGTATTAAATAAAGAAAGATCATATTTAATCAATTATATTCCTTCTACTCCATCAAACAAGTATGTCTTACTTCAAATATGCTTTCAAGTCACTATAAACATCTCTTTGTAACAACGTGCATTCAAATTAACTCTCATTTTTTTCCATGTAAGATATTAACTATTCAATGATGTTGTTTATTTTTTATCTTTATATAATACTTTTGGGGGGTCACTCTAATATACATGTAATATTACTTTACTATTTCACCATACCCTGCTTCAAGAAATACCTATATCTATCACATATCAATTCTTACATAGTTCTAATTAAACATTATAACTATTTAAAAAATATATTATACATATTCTATAGATTTATAATATCCTCAACTTCATTTTTCCTAAAACTATACTTAAAAAATATCGCTAAATTTTTATTAAACTATTCAATCTTAGCATGTACATCATTGATGGATTTGTCTTATTCTCACAATAATTCAAATGTGGTATAATATATCCTTGAAATATTGAAATCGCCACATTCTGACATATTGAAATGATATAGATTATTATTCTAATTTGATAGAATCTTTTTTCTCCTCCTGGTTGCATATTTTTCAATGGAAATTTATTCCTTCTCTTTTCATTGAAGGTATTATATATGTAAGATACATTAAAAAATCCATGAATGGATCTTCTTCATCACATACAACTTAGTGTGAAGTGATACTTATACATATGAAATAACATTTATTTAGGATTTTCACATATCATAAGACTGTCTTCTTGATTCTATTAGTTTTTTTTCAAATATTCACACTTAACCATGCAATAGATTTGGTATGGAATGATTCATTTTTTCATTCATTTGACAAAGTTTATTTAGAAAAAAAAACATTAATACCCTCATATAACTCTCATTTATAGTGTCTTTATCATGATGTTTTTGTGAAATTAATAGTTTATGCATGGAAGAGTATCATAGGGTACATTATATGTATATATAGATCCTACTCACTAATCGTTTTTTAGCATTTCATGAATATTTATTTGTAACTCTATCTATTTATATTCTACCTAAAAATGTGATTGTTGAGGGTTTTATAATTCTATATTAAATGTAACACACCAAGATTTCATATTACGTTATTTGTTTCATAGTAATTCAATAACATGCACTACATGCAACGCAGAGTTCAAGCACACCACGACTTACGAAACTAGCCGTTCAAAAGTGGTTATGAATAGTATTAACTGAATTTTGAAATATATATAATCCTTATAATTTTAGAATCCATATTATGAGTTTCTTAGACATAATGTAAGAACAAATTCATATTTTTCAGATAAAATAATTATTTTTAAAAAAAATGCAATTTTACCACCGATTAATGGGGAACCCTTTTTAAATATAATATTTTAAACTTATATATATTCAATTTGACTAAATAAATTTATTCTTTATAATGGGGACATCTAATTTTACTTTGGGTAAATATTTGGAATTTTTCTGATAAGTTCATTTTTTAACGAATATTGAAAAATATTGTATTATAATTCAAATGTACCTTTTAATATAATTTATTTATATGGTTAGATTATATTTTTAATTCATTTTAAAGTTTAATTAGAATATATTTTTACCATTTAATCCAAATTTTTTATTGGAATTAATTTCCCTTTGAAATTTGACATAAACAAGTATCAATCTTTTGATAGTTATTGTTTCTTAAAAACATGCTATTTGTTTTAAAAACGGGAATTAATTTTAAATTAATTAACGAAACTTCTTTGTTTTGAATGTAAATAAATATAAATAATTTTTTAATTCGTAATATCCAATATATCTTAGGCTTATGTTTTGGTATTTTTATGAAAAAACATCAATTTTTTAGGGAGAGTGTAACCACTTTGTAGTAGTTAAAAAACTATATTTTTCATTTAAATAACATTTTACCACATCTGTGAATTGAATTTTGAAAATTTGAAATACATGGTTGTTTTTATTAAGTAAAATGTGGTTCAATAAGATGAAAATAATGTTTGGGGAATAGTATCTTTTGACTATTTTTTACCACAGTTAAAGGTAAATTGGATAATTCAAGGTAAAAATAATATTTTAATAATTAAAAATTATCTTAAAACATTTCATAACCATATTTGATGAGTAATTGTGGACCATGGGAATCCTTGGGTCTATTTTGGGACCCCAGGGAGCCACTTATGAATGATAATGACACTTTAGCTTAATTAATTTAAAGTAAAGGCAAAATTGACATAACCAAAAATATTTTAGTGATTAATTTCTATATGGTGTTATATAAGTAATTGTTTTGACTATAAATATTCATTAGAGAGATAAAAATATTTCCTACATCATGGTAATTTTTTAATAATTTTTAAACAGTGAATAAATTAATTAATTTATGACAAAATAATGATGTATTATTTACCTCATTAATAAAGGATATAAATATATTACATTATAAATTTTAAAATAATATCACAAACATTTCCTATTCTTAATGGAGGATTTTATTCTAACCATGCATCATATTATCTTCAACACTAATTATTGTTTTACCTTTTGAAACTGAATATCATTATATAATAAATTAATATTTTCACACTTTCGTAAAGAGGACATCCCCCTATAAAAGGAGACCACTAATAACCAATTCAACACACCTATAAAGCCTTCAGAATCATCTAAACATTTACAAATTAATCTCCCTAATTCCCTCTCCTTCTCATAGAAGACTTACCTTATGATTAAGACACGTCAAGAATTATTTTTGGATCAAACCAATGGAAGTTACCCAAATTAAAAGTAACAGTCTCTCTTAACTTCTTTTCTTTTATATTACTTCCCCAAACCCTATAATATTTTTATTACTTTCATTTATAAAAACAACAGTATCCTAAATATACTATTATGTTGTTATTATATGTATTTGAACTACACTTATTCACACCTCCATCTAATGGGTGAAAAACATAATGTTTATGTGGATGGAAAACTAACACCTCACCAAACGATGATTATTCAATTACCTCCTACCGCCTCTCATAATGACCATTATGATTAAACTGTATTTATATATGATATATATTATGTTTATTTTTTCTTTATTCTTCTTAATTTTTGTTCTATAGCATATCTTAATGGTTTCTATTATGGGTCAACACAATAATTTCATTTGAGAACGTCTGAACTACCGCCCCCTCAAAGTCATATGACTTGTTAATACCATATGTGGGACGTATAAATGATAGAGTTAATGATATTATATATTCATTTATACTATAATTATAATATACCTATGTATCATTGTATTTTAATTCCATTAAAATAATAAATAGAAATGAAAGTAGTGTACATGCATACGTACAGCTTACCGTCTCCATGAATGGTGCATTTCATTTCTTAGCCAAAAATGATATGTACTGTTATAAATACAAGTATATACAGGATATATATTATATAAATGATATCTAAATCATGAATATCATTCTGTATATAATGAAAATTTTCCCATGTGAACAACTTCTAACTATATGGTGTTCATTTTTGACTCAAGTTCCAGATATCGACAAAACGAACGTTGTAAACTTAAATGATTACATAATGTTTATAAGATGGTAATAAGTGATATAAAAGGAATAATAAACTTTAAAAAGGTTCTTAAGAAAGTATAAATTAACTATAGTTTATTATTCAAGATATTAAAGAACGAACGGTTCATGTCAAACATGAGGTAAGGGGTTTTAATTTCACTCATTATTCCTATGAAATTCATGAAACATTGCAACTATTTCCTTTTTTGTGGTGTATTTACTGCCCATAATTGTATTATTTGAGTAATACACATTAACTTATGTTTATTTACATCTTCGTGATATTATACATCTTTCACGGGGTATATGTTTCATAAGTTACTCAATTGGTAAGGGTTAATTTCACAATCTTTTTATTATCCGAGGTTGTTTTTACATAAGTGTCTACTGGGACATATTTTTTATCCATGTACAAGATTAATAAAAGTTTTTTCAAATGGATTCTTTTTAAGGTACTTATTTAATAATGCATTATTTTAAATTTATTAAATATTTATTCTTCTAAATCGTCCTTATTAATGTCGATGTTTACCAAATGGATTTTAAGGATTTATTTATAAAGACATGAATGTTTTTAAAATGTTAATTCGTTTGAAATGATTCAAAGTGGTATGGGACATTTTGATTCAAAATTGTATTTAAATGTCTTCTATTTTAAATTATGCGACTTTTAATTGTTTTCATGAAAAAGAGATATATATCTCAAAGAGTTTTGCAAATCAATTTCATCCATGTCAACAACCTTTGATGGATTTTAAAAATGTTTGAAGTTGATTTATTATGATCCAAAATATTTATATTGAATAGAAGGTTTTGTGATATGTTTGACTTTGGATGTATTATTTTTTTACCATTCATGGTTTATGGTTAAAGTATTGACATTTTGTATGCTATTTTTAATACTAATGTTTATGTTAGATTTCAACCTTTTGATATGAATAATGTATTGGACTTAGTAAGTGATGGGTTGATCCCACTATAGATCCTCGATGCATTGGTTGGTCTCATGAGACAACTAGGCGTTCAATTGGATGAGGCCTTTCCCAATTTGATATATGGTTTTGGTCATGGCCTTAATCATATTTAGATGTCTTGGACGAGGTCTTGAAAAAATGCTTCAGAATGCCTGATATTATACATTCCCTCATTATGAAAATAATATTGATGGTTCATGTGGTCATTATACTAGTAGAATACCCATGATTTTGTTTTATTATGGCACTATTTACTCAGATCATATTCCTGCCATATAATTATTCATATTTATTATTGGTAAATGCATGGGGTTTCAATTATTCACCATGCTTAATAGTTATGTTATCTTTCACTGTATTGCTTACCCTTACTGAGCATTTGATCTCACCCTATTCTATGTTTCATTTTTCTCCAGATTCCATGAAGTTTATTGTGATTGAAATACAAGGTTAAGATAAGGGAATAATGGAGATAATAAAATATTATTTATGTTGTGTTGTATGTTATAAAGTGTCATGTAATATTCATGTATGTAATCTATTTTCCAAGACCGCTAAACAGATCAGTCCTTTGGGACATGATTCCTTATAATCATGCCAATGAATTAAAATTATTTATCGACTCTCGGTAACTAGGGTTGTGGCATTACAGTTGGTATCAGAGTAAGTATATAAATAACCATTAAAACTAGATTTAGATAAAATCTGATTAGGACACGTAGCCCTAAGATAGACTTTGAGGATTAAGTATAGAAGAACATCCTAGATTTTTTTTACTGTTGTGATTTTGTGAGTTTTCCAAGAAAATACATCCATGTCTGGATATGAGCAGGTAGAGGCGGCTCTAGCACAGATGTACCTCGGGGTAAAACCTGAAAACACCACTTTGAGCTAGACTAGAATGGGAACGGGTGCATGATAATGAGCATTGTTACACTCTTGGTTACGACACTCTTGGGGGATATTCTTAGGATAATTCTCATTTTCATTACAAATAATTATGAAGGATTTACGATTATATACCTCCTCAAAGAAAATATTTTTAATATTATTAATTATATCCATAAACAATTCAATTTACATTATGTATTTTACATGTTTGGAATTATTCATTGCAATACATAAACTGACCTAGAGGATGCGATTGTTTAGAAATGTCACCCAGTAGAAAGAATGTGAACTCTAGCAATACATATGATCCAATGATTAAAAAGGATCATATATTTCATGGTGTTAATCCAACATTTATAAGGATAATATTCTACCATGTATTCTCAACATATAAAGAAATAGTATCACGTGTTAATAAGATAAGTAAAGAATTCATTGTGTTCTAAGGCTTTGAAGGGAAGAAAGAGAAGAAAAGGAAGAAAGAGAGATTGATAGATGAAGGGAAGAGGGAAAAGAACGATTTTCCTATATGTGATAACTGTGGAAACAATCACCTTGGTTAATGCGTGAAGGGAATGTGAGTTTGTTATAAGTGTGGAGAAAATGGAAACCAATTACGTGATTTCAAGGGTAAGAGAAATGTTACCAATGTACAATTCTTCATCTATAATTAGTTGGGACACTACATGAATCAATGTCCAAATCAATAGAGTGTACCCCAAATGCTGATATTGTATAATAATAAAGTTATGATACTATGGAAGATGACGAGGAATGATTATATTTCTTACGTTTTTTTTAATGTATTCTATCATTTTATTATTGTATTAATGATGCACATGTTATTAGAATTATAGAGTATAAAAGTATTGTACTGCAGTACTAGTTCATTAAGGACTTGAGATTTTGTGGAACCAAGAAAAATGACTCAATTGACGGTTAAATTTTTGGAAAATATGTGGTTGAGAGATAGATAAACCATAATATGGTTCTGATATTGAGGTAGAGATTTTGGAACAATACATGATTGATTTAGATAAATTATATTGGATATTATTCACTACCTTGAAACTGATTAATGATTTGTATATTCCATCATTGTTGGAGTTTACAACAGTTTTGGACAAGAGTATATTCAGTATTTAATAAGGTATATGATAGTATGAATGTACTTAATAAGGTTTTATGATAATTTAGGATGATACAGTGTTTTAATAGAATACATGATGAAGGTGTTCACATGTTATTACATGGAAAAAAGGATCTTCATTTTGTTTACCTTCCTTATAAATTATGGACTATGAGTTTGTACAGAAGTATTTTGGATAATTCTAGTTTGAGATTATTTTTGGATTTCCATAAAAAGGAAAACCCGGATATTGGGTGGCAACATGTCATGTTCGGTAAGGCCGCGAGACTTGAACCTATAACTGAAGGGTGACAAGGGTGTATCACCCCCCCACATGCCCACATGATGTCTTGGATTGATTAATGTAGTTTTTTTAAAAGGTCTGGATGAAGAATTATAAATTCATTTTTTAGAACCCTAAATGAGTAAGATAAATATAATATTTTTTTATGTTCTGTTATCTTTTGGAGAGAAAGATGAGTTTTTGGTAGAAATTAGTTAAAGGATAGAACTCTACTTGTAAAGTATATATATTTTTTTTCTTCTCTTGTTCTATGAAGAAATTAATTCTTAAACATTAGGTAAGGGATCATAAAACTAAAAATGTTCTATCCTAATACCTTATGTTTTGTTGAACCAATGATATTTAAAATCATCATAGATTGATGTCTTTTAGGTCCTAAATTCGACAATTGTTTGTGATTGATGACCTCATCCACTCCCTATAAATATTAATGTTTTTCCTCCAATTTTTTTCTCTGATTGTCATTAATTTTTTCATAATCGAGATCATAATTTTCTGTTATCTTTTTCATTCCCATTTTTCTCTTATTAAGACTAAATCTTTTTAACCCAATTTCCGATGTGGGCTTTCCCACAAAGGTATTTTCTATATTAAACCTTTTATTTTCAAAAAACAATTTCAAATTGAGAGGATACAATTTATTAAAGAAGGGAAGAAGGGAACACCCCCAAGATTTCATTGTACGTTATTTCTTCAAAGTAATTCAATAACTTGCACTACAGGCAACACCGTGTTCACGCGCACCACGACATACCAAACTAGCCGTTCAAAATCGGTTATGAATAGTATTAACTGAATTTTGAACTTTATATAATCTATATAATTTTAGAATCCATATTATCATTTTCTTAGACATAATGTAAGAATAGATTCATTTTTTGAGATAAAAGAAGTATTTTTAAAAAAAATCAATTTTACCGTATTTTAATCGAGAACCATTTTTAGATACAATATTGGAAACTTATATGTATTCAATTTGACTAAATAAATTTATTCTTTAGAATGGGGACATCAAAATTTACTTTTTGTAAATTTTTGGAATTTTTCCAATGAAGGTCATTTTGTAATGAATAGTTAAAAATACTGTACTTTAATTCAAATGTTCCTCTTAATGTAATTTATATATATGGTTAGATTTCCTTTTTAATTATTTTTATAGTGTCATTAGAATATATTTTTACCATTGAATCCAATTTTGTTTATTGGAATTAATTTCACATTGAAATTGGACATAAACAAGTATCAATCTTTTGATAGTTATTGTTTCACAAAAACACACTATTTTTTTTAACAACGGGAATTAATTTTAAATTAATTAATGCCACTTATATGTTTTGAATTTATAAAAATATATATCATTTTTCAATTCAAAATATAAAATATAGCTTAGGATGAATTTTTGGTATTTTTCTGAAAAACATCAATTTTTGATGAATAGTGAAAGCACTTAGTAGTAGTTAAAAAACTGATTTTTTCATTTAAATGAAATTTTACCTCTTATGTGAATTGAATTTCAAAAATATGACATACATGGATTCTATTAGTAAGTAAAATTTGGATCAAAAAGATGAAAATAATTTCTAGTGAATAGTATCTTTTTACTTTTATTTATCGCGGTTAATGGTAAATAGGGTAATTCAAGGTAAAAAGAATATTGTAATAATTCAAAATTATCTTAACACATGTCCTATGTCATGACCCGACCCAACGGGGCTCGAGCCGCGACTCCCCAAGCCCACCTCCAATAGGCCAGGGGATGGCGACTAGCGCTGAGTAGGCTATCACACACACATGGGAGACATTAGCCTAAGGTACCTGTATGCACGCACCCACAAACATCTCCATGCAACAGTGCAGAGATAAGTAAAACTGAAAAGTAAAATGAATGCATACAACTAGCCCACAACCAGAGTACATCCCACCACGTAGGGGATCATAATCCTGATGATGCCACAACCCTACGGGGTTAACTAGCTAGATAGGGGGATCACCACCCTTGGATAAACGGTCACAGCGATACCAAGAACCCGATCGAGGGTAGCGATGCTAGAGGATCCCACTCCGGCCCACCCTAGGGATACCACAACTCTAATAGATTAAACATCTCATCGAGAGGATCACAAGCCTACACTAGGGTTGTGAGGTCACACAAACCCTCGTAGGAACGAACCAAGGGAGTACCCTCAACCACTAATGGTCCGCACATCGCTAACCCGAGCGACCAACCACAACGCCACACCGTGCACCTCCAAGTCTGACACCAAGGCCACCATCGTGATCCATGCGGAAAAACACGTAGGATAGACTACTTACTCACCCGAAACGGACTTCCAGTGAAAAAGTACTATTCACCATAGCTAGCCCATGTGGGGCCCACACAACGATCCTGAAACTCAACAAATGGATCATACCACTGTGATCCCCTTGGAAAAGTACACAGGATCCACTACTCGCACGTCCGAAACGGAAACCCGGTGAAAAAGGCACTATTCACCGAATGCAAACTCGGGCGGGGCCCACACATCGATCCCGAAACTCATCGAACGGATCGCACCATTGTGATACTCTCGGAAAAACACATAGGATCGATTATTTTTCCGCCAAAATCGGACTCCTGGTGCGAAAGCTACGTTTCCCCACAAACGCCAAAACCCAGACTCGTGGGGCCCGCACCCCGTTCTCAGTCTCAACACACGGAAACCATCTCCAAAAGTCTGTCATACCATCAAGGTCTCAATGCCACTAACGGCACGTCATTCGGACGCTCCAGGTAGAAGTTACAACGGCCCAAAGTTGTAAAATAATATATTATTAATATTTTCTACGATGTTTCTAACTCCCGGGCCACGATCCCGAACTATAAAATTCTCAAAGTGAGTTCACAATGTTCGTCTCGATGCAAGGAACATTTCGCCGCAAACAACTCGCAAAACGGAGTTACGGTTTGCGAGTTAAGGGGGTTTAAATAATACGGGGGAAATCTTGGCCGAACCACTGCCAGCCTCGCCAGAAACCACCACGACGCCGCCGGATTCTGCTGCGCCGCCATCGTGCCGCCACCACGCCTCGCCGGATTCCGCAATGGCGGCCGCCGGAATCTGGGATTTCCGCCGGAAAACTTCCGGGGACCCCCGGGAGCACCACGGTACTCCAAAATCATATCCAAAAGATGTTTCAGAAACCTAGGGACCCGAACTACACAATCCTTACAAAAAATTTGAAGAGAAAAAACACAAAAACATGATCCGGGATTGTAAATCTCAAACCACCTACCTCACGGGAGAAACACCGAAGCTTCAGGTGCAGATTGACGACGACGACGCCCTGAAGCTAGATCCGCTGACGGTCGGAGGAGAAAACGGACGATTCTGGCTCGATTTAGAGAAGAAAGGGAGGAGGTTGGGTGGGTTCATCAGGCGCCCCACGTAGGAGGTGGGAGGGAAGAGATGAAATGGTTTTTCCTTTTTTTTATTTAATAAAAAAACTCATTTCAATCCCCACCAAGTCTCCTCCGTCCCGGCTCCCAATGCAGATAAAGGTAAGGTCACCCCTAGGGTAAACGCACTACTCTGAATGCAACGGAGGACTCAGATTTGCAATCGGGCACTCCGTTCAGATGTAATTCGAGCCAACGCTCGTAAATGGACTTTTCCACTTATTTACGAAAATGCCCCTGCTGGAGTTTTCCACAGCAAGCCCACGCCCGCCAAGTTTACACCTCTCCTAGGGTAAATGGCACGTTCTGGACTCACCCATGCCCTCGGATTCCCGTTTTGAGATACCATTAAAGAGATATCACACCCCTTCCCCATGCATAGTATAAGAATACATAATATTTTGATAGAATTTCTTCGAGGCACACCGGGCCTTGGAATCGCACGTCATCTTTTTGTCTAGCTCTGGAATTATTTGTAGAAATATTTCAAAGTCTGACAGGGCCAAAAACTTGTGTTGCTACATCCTCCCCCCCTTAGAACATTTTGTCTTCGAAAAGCCCTAACCTCAAGGGAAGGGACTGGACTCTCACACACCAGCGAGTTCACCAACAAACACCCCTGCCCGAACGCATCAGTCAGAGAGACTCATCCACCACACCTCGATACTATCCACTTTATGCGGCACTGACTCGCCTGCACGGTTTTAATCGCTTCACATAAATGAATCTCGGTGGGGGAAGGAGCTCACTTCCTCATGCATTCGAAGCACATTAAACAACACCCACATAAGGTCTTACCAACGCCCTAAACAAAAATCAATCAAGCAACAGAATGGAAAGGTTAATGCTAAACAGCCTCAATCAATGGACTGTAGAAAGTAGAAAGGACACAAGGTGTACCTCTATCCATCCGCAGAGCCTCTGGGTCAACAGCCCCTAGGGCATATAGCTTCCCTCACCCTCGACCACCAGCTCCCTAATCTGGGCGTGGACCACCTGGGGTGGGGGTGGTTATAACTGATACCACCTACCTCCTCATTCTGCTGCACCCGCTCCGCCGCCACGTCCGCTGCCCTGCGGACCTCCTTGCTCGAGACGCTGCCTCTGCCAAGGCGGTCCATCGATCAGCTCCCTCTCTGCAGCATGAAAGTTCGGACAATCTCTAGCAAGATGTTCTCAACCGTCACAAGCATAACACTGCCTCTCCAGCAGCTGACCAAAACTAGCTTGCGAGCCCTGTGAGCCCTGAGCCTCAGATCCTCCATCTTGGGGTCGCCTCCTGAAACGTCACCCATGACCAGGCCCTTAAGTCTATCGCCGGCTACCTAATACTGATTCGACTGACAAAGTCTCATCTCTTGTGTAACCAGCACTAACAAGAGAGATTTGCTGGGCTATAAATCTCTCCACCACCAAATCTCGCTCCAACACTCCAGCATAGGTGGGTAGATACAAGGAAACCCCACCTACACTGATGTCCCTGCGTAGGCCCTGATCGACGGACAGGGCCTTAAAGAACGGGTCTCGAACCATATTCAGGGAGTAGCGCGACAGTTCCATAAACCTCGTCGAGTACTCCGACACAGTTAGGCCCTCCTGCCGAAGCTGCAGAAGCTCCTGGTTCCACACTGACCTCAACGTCACCGGATAGAACTACTCCCTAAGGAGCCTCTCAAACTCTGCCCACATGAGCGTCAGCTAGTCATAAGACTACATCACCAAACTCCACCATCTCCCGGCAAGACCATGCAGAAGGCTCGCCGCTAGGACCACCATCTGATCTGGAGGTGTCCTCACTAGGTGGAAAACTTGGGTGACTTGCTCAAGCTAGTCATCAGCTTGATGGGGGTCTTGATCACCCCGAAACCTCATAGGTCGCTGCCTCTGGGACTCGTGTAGTGCACTCAGCCTACATGCACCCTCTTCCTGCACTGCCGGCACAACCAGCTACTCGACAGGTGGTGGGACAACTGGTGGACCACATGGAGGTCCAGCCTCAGAACCTGTGCCCCGGTCCATAGCCTTTGCATGGAGCAGATCGTCACCACAGTCTCGTTGCAGAACAATCGTTGGCCGTCATCGTGGAGGCATCCTGAAATACATTCAGGACGCACCACAGTCAAAGAGTATATCTGGAGAGTTGACAAAAGAAGGACAAGGAAATCCCAAAACCCAGTCCTATATAATGCATGTACCATTATGTCCTTGCGACCAGTGTACGAATGTACGGAGTCGAAAGGCAGGTTATCAGTGTCCTGGTGTATGGATACTTCGGCCGCCGCACCAACACTGGAGTCTCTGGCCTGATAGCTGATCTCAAAACTTCCTAACACTACCGCTATGCAACCCCAACAAAACTCACATCTAGACCAGCTACGCTATGAGATCCCATAAGGTGGAACCTCCTCTGATACCACTTTTTCACGCCCCGACCCAACGAGGCTCGATCCGCGACTCCCCAATCCCACCTCCAATAGGCCAGGGGATGGGGACTAGCTCCGAGTAGGCTATCAAACACACATGGGAGGCATTAGCCTAAGGTACCTGTACGCACGCACCCAAAAACATCTTCATGCAAAAGCGTAGAGATAAGTAAAACTAAAAAGTAAAATGCATGAATACAACTATCCCACAACTAGAGTACATGCCACCAAGTAGGGGATCATAATCCTGATGATGCCACAACCCTACGTGGTTAACCAGCTAGATAGGGGATCACCGACCATGGATAAACGGTCACAGTGATACCAAGAACCCGATCTAGGGTAGCAATTCTAGAGTATCCTAATCCGGCCCACCGAGGGATACCACAACTCTAACAGATTAAACATCTCATCGAGAGGATCACAATCCTACACTAAGGTTGTGATGTTGCGCAAACCCTCATAGGAACAAACCATGGGAGTACCCTCAACCACCGCTACTCCAAACATCGCTAACCCGAGTGACCCGCCACAATGCCTCACCGCACACCTCCAAGCCCGACACCGAGGCCACCATCGCAATCCACGCGGAAAAACACACATGATAGACTACTTACTCGCACGAAATGGACTACCAGGGAAAAAGCACTATTCATTGTAGCTAGCCCGTGTAAGCCCACACAACGATCCTGAAACTCAACAAACAGATCGTAGCACGGCGATCCCCTCAGAAAAGTACACGGGCTTCACTACTCGCACGTCCGAAACAGACACCCGGTGAAAAAGGCACTATTCACCGAATGTCAGCTCATGCGGGGCCGACACCTCGATCCCAAAACTCATCGAACGGATCGCACCATTGCGATCCTCTCATAAAAACACCCTAGATAGACAATTCATCCGCCAAAATCGGACACCTGGTGCGAAAGTTGTGTTTCCCCGCAAACGCCAAAATCTGGTCTCATGGGGCCCGCACCCTGTTCTTAGTCTCAACACCCAAAAACCATCTCAAAAAGTCATTCGTACCATAAGGGTCACAACGCCACTGACGACACGTCATTCGTACGCTCCGGGTAGAAGTTACAACGACCTGAAGCCGTAAAATAATATATTATTATCATTTTCTACGAAGTTTATAACTCCCGGGCCACGATCGCGAACCATATAATTCTCAAAGTGAGTTCAAAACGTCCGTATCGATGCAAGGAACATGTCGCCGCAAATGGATCACAAATCGGAGTTACGGTTTGGGAGTTACAGGGGTTTAAAGAACCCCCGGAAAATCCTGGTCGGACCACCGCCAGCCTAATTGGAAACGACCGCGCCGCCGTGCCGTTGCCGGAAACTGCCGCGCACCGCCGCGCCTCGCCGGATTCCACCCTGCCCGCCGCTGGAATCCAGAATTTCTGCTGGAAAACTTCCGGGAACCCCCAGAGCACCCAGGTGCACCAAAATCAAATCTGAAAAAAGTTTCGAAAACCTCGGGACCCGAACTACACAATCCTTACAAAAAATTTAAAGAAAAACCACACAAAAATGGGATCTGGGATTATAAAACTCAAACTGCCTACCTTGCGGGTGAAACGCCGAAGATTCGGCTGTAAATCGACGCCGACGACACCCTAAAGCTAGATCCGTTGATGATCGGTGCAGAAAACGGACGATTCTGGCTCGATTTGGGAAAGAAACGATGGAGGCTGGGTGGGTTCATCCGGCCCCAAACGTAGGAGGTGAGAGGGGATAGATGAAATGGTTTTTCCTTTTTTTATTTAATAAAACAACTCATTTCACTCCCCACCAAGTCACCTCCGTCCCGACACTCGATGCAGACAAAGATAAGGTCACCCCTAGGGTAAATGCGTCGCTCTGAATGAAACCGAGGAATCAGATTTCTGATCCGGAACACCTTTCATAATTTATTTGAGCCGGCGCTCGTAAATGGACTTTTCCACTTATTTACGAAAATTCCCCTGCTGGCGTTTTCCACAGCAGGCCCCCGCCCGCCATGTTTACACCTCTCAAAGGGTAAACGGCACGTTCCGGACGCAACCATGCCATCATATTCCCGTTATGAGCTACCGTTTAGGAGATATCACACCCAGACATGTTCATAGTATAAAAATACTTAATATTTTTATAAAATTTATTTTGGGCACAACGGGCCTCGGAATCGCATGCCATCTTCGTGCCTAGCTCTGGAATTATTCATAAAAGTATTCCAATGTCTGATAGGGCCAATTACTCGAGTCGCTACATCCTCCCCCCCCCCCTAGAACATTTCGTCCCTGAAAAGCCCTAAGCTCATGGGAAGCGACTGGACTCTCACACACCATCGATTTCACCAACAAACACCCCTACCCGAACACATCAGTCAGAGGGACTCATCCACCACACCTCGATACTATCCGCTTTGGGCGTTACTGACTCACCCACACGGTTTTAATCATGTCACATAAACGTGTTTCGGTGGCGGAAGGATCTCTCTTCCTCATGAATTCGAAGCACGCTGAACTACACCCACACAGGGTCCTACCAACACCCTGAAAAAAAAACTCGATCAAGCAACAGAAAGGAAAGGGTACTTCTAAACAGCCTCTATCAAACTACTACAGAAAGTAGAAAAGACACACGAAATACCTCTATCCATCCGCGTAGCCTCTGGGTCAACATCCCCTAGGGCATGCAACTGTCCTCACCCTCGACTGTAACGACCCAAAGTTTCATTAATGGAAAATCCCTCTTGATCCAGCTAATTGTCTCTTTATAAAAAAAATGTTTTTATAAGATGTCAACTTCTTTGGTTTTATGATAATAGTTGTGACCATTACTTTTATATCCATTGAATAGTGATCACTTGATTAGTATAAATACATGGCTTTAACGAACCCAATTTTACTCAGACAAAGGAAGCAATGGCCTTATCCAGTAGAATTGCCCCATACGAAGCCCATTTGTCGGAACTCGGAAAAGAGGCGGCGTCCTTGGGCTTCTCCCTTGACCAATCCCATGATGAGCTTCATTATGTCAAGCTCGAACGTGATCGTCTATCGGAAAAGTGGAAGTTTATAGAGATTACCACTCGAGCGATGTTATCTGAGCCACCCTAAGAGTCTGTCACCATCGCACACCTTACCCTTAGGTCTTATGCGGCTATTTTAATGGGTCATGTAACAAATAAGTAGTACTATGTTCATGAACATTATTTTTTTGTATATAATAATGAATATAATTTCTAGTCAGTTTTGATACATTGTAAATAGTTTTTAAAATACCAATGGTGTTTTAGTTATTATTTAATTAAGAATTAAATTTTATTAAATTAAGGGACATTTGAATTATATAATATTTTAATAAAATATTATAATTAATATTTAATTAATTTTTATTAAATATAAATTATCTTATAATTTTATGAATGCAATTAAAAATTTATATTAAGGTTTGAAAGTCATTTCTGTAAAAACCCGTGAATTTTCGATAAATGTTGATTTTTACTTTAAACGTGAAAATGAACATATTTAGAAATTTTTTAGATAAAATAAATGTCATTTCTAGAATAAGGATGTCGAAGTTATTCAATGGTGAATTTTCCATAATTTTCTGAGACAGTCAAATTTTTGGATAAAAATTAAATACCATTTAAATATATAATGTGTTTTATGACATCATAATGACCCAATGGTGATGTAATAAACTACAATAATCATTATGTTCGGCCAATATATGTTTTATCATTAAAATAATGAGGTTTTGGGTTTGTTTACCTTAGTTTTCAAATCATTAATGAACCCCTGAAGACATATTCAACACTTTGCCTCTTTAAATTAATTTTCATGGGAGTGTGACTCACATCCACAAAAGTAACCCTAATATTTTAATAAATTCGGACCTTGGCCTTGTAAAATATTTTTTTCCTCTTTCCTTTTCCAGAAACCATGGGCAAAAACAATGGGATGGTTTGTGGTTTGGATTAATTTTATATAAGGTGTCTCAAACCTAAATAATAATGATTTCTCTCACCTTTCCTATATAAACCCACCCAAGCTCCCACTTCCTCCTCACTAAAATCCCTTGGATTTTGTCCAACCACTTCCCTACTCTCTATAGAATCCTCCCAAGGTGTTCAAAGCTCCCATGAAGCCTCTCACAAGCCTCTCTCTATCCTTTGGAAGAACACTTCCAAGTAAGGGTTTTTTTCTTCCATTCTCATTTTTGTCAATTTTCTTTACGTTGTATTGCCCTTTTAATTTAAATTATGAAAATTGGGGTATGGTTTTTCACCTCCCTCATGCTGCCCTCTTTATGTTTTAATTATGGGATACCCCTTTCTCTCTAATTTAATGCCTCCCATATACACCCGTTACAATGCCGAAATTCCGAAAGGAACTCCTCGCTCTTCTTTTACATTCAAGCAATACTTTTGTATAATGAATCTAAATTCCATTTCAATTGTTGGGACATGTATCTATATGACCTCATTAATGTCCATTACATGTAAATATGATGAGGATCTCCTTTATCCCTCATCAACATTTTTTTATGAAATCTTATGTCATGCTGTTACGCTGCCGAAATCGCACAGATTTTCTAGAACAATGTCATAGTGTAGTGAATACCATGCCCATTTCTCCATCAAGTTTATTCACCTTTATGTACATTTACTTATTTATTGTAAAGATTCTGGTATGAATTCCACATTCCATTATAGTGGAATAAATGATTATATTTTATGACTCTATGTTTTATGATCCATGTGGCACACTTATGCATGAAATGAAATGTTTAAGAAGGGTGCGCCCTTATAGCGCTCTAAGGCATTGGGTAAAGTATAGTATCATGATACGTCATGTGCAATGAGTGTTGACTCATGCTAATTCAAGTTCAACAAGGGTTTACTCGTTCTTCATGTGCAATGAGGGTTTACTCATGCTTTATGTGAAATGATCCTTGGCTCATGCTAAATCCATGTTAAGTGTTGTTGCCACATTTCCATGTTATGATTATCATGTTTTATCATACCTTTATGTTCATTTTCTTTTACAATCTATTGATATGACTATTGTTTAACATGTATTGTACTCCTCATGTTATTCCATGTGTACTCCCTTACTAGGCTTTATAGCTCACCCTTTTCTTAGGCATGTCATCAGGTTATCCCATGCAATGCTAAGTACGAGGGAATGTAGTGGTCATGTAAAGGATGTTTTCAATAAAGATGTCGTATTTCATGTTTTAAGTTTTTATGTGATGATCCTAAGCCCCAAATACACTAAACCTCTTGATCTTCTTTGTTGTATCAAGTGCAGTTTTATGTAATAAAGCATGTTTAAGTTGTAATAAAAAGAAGGGTTGTCATAGTTGGTATCAGATGATAGGTTTAGTTATTTTTGGGATTAGGAAACCCTAGTAAGGCCTTAGATACAAGACTAAGTATAATAAAAACATACCTATGTTTTGTTAAATGCTATGTAAGTTGTTTATCAAACAAATACATCCCTATCTAGATACGAGCAGGTAGAGGCGGCTCTGGCACAAATGTATCCTAGCGGTAAAACCCAAAAACACCGCTTTGAGCTAGACTCAAATGGGAACTGGTGCACAACAACGGGCCTTACTGCACTATTGGTTACGACAATCCTGGGGGATATGTTTTGATAAATTCACAATCTTGGTATGAACCCTTATTAAGGGAAAAATGTCCCTAAGAATATATGTTAGAAAGTAGATCATGAAAAGCATAGATTGAATCTTATAGACTCATGAGTTGAAGAAATTAATGTTTTTTTATAATTCATCAACTTTTGTCTTTGGATTACCCATTATGTGTTACCCTAACATTCCATTTTCCAGCCAATGGCCGGTAATAGGAGGACTCGGGTTAACAGCCGTTGTGAATATCAGCGTGATGATTGTACTAATGAGATGCCCAATACAATGGGAGCGGGAATCGCGAACATTGTCATGCTTCTCTCTCACCTAACTCAAGTTTTGAATAGAATCACGGTTCAAGAGGAATGTTCAACCCCCCCCCCCCAAATAAAGAACAATTTTCTATCGAGAGCTTCATGAGAAAAAGGCCTCCTACTTTTAGTGGATCATCTGATCCCACGATCGCTGAACAATGGATCAACTCCATTGAAAAGATCTTCTCCATCCTTCAATGTTCTGAATAAGTGAAGGTTATCCTGGAAGCTTATCGTGGGGAGGGTGAAGCTGATCAATGGTGGACGTTGATCAAAAATACGAATCCTGAGGAGGAGATTGATGCTTTGGAATGGAAGGAATTTCGGAAGATGTTTTTTGATAAATATTTTCCGCGCACCCTCCGTCTTAAGATGTAAAGGGACTTCATTTCCTTCAAGAAAAAAGATGAAGAATCTGTGGGAGAGTATGAGGCAATCTTTACAAGGCCTGCACGATACGCTTTCGGCTTCGTCGTTACCCCCGAATGCATGGTTGACCACTTCTTTGGTGGGATGAAGCCTAGCTTGCGAAAAGCATAAGTGATCTGTGACATCGACAGCTATGAAGAAATTGTCCGATGTACCCTCAAGGTCGAAATGGAGATCGTATAATCACAGGGGTATCATGGGGATAAGAATCATAAGGTAGACTTCAATGCTGGTGGTCAGATGGATAAATCCAACGGCACTAAGAAGTTCCAGCACCCCACTTTCCAAAAGTGCAGAAAGAAGCACCCTGTAAATTGCCTTAAGGGGATGATAAAATGCTTCAAGTGTGGAATAAAAGGGCACCTAGCTATTAACTGTCGGCAAGAAGGACCCGCGACTTCGAAAGAGGAGAGGAACGCTCCGTTCGAACCTCAACGCGTTGTTCAATGCTATAAATGCAAATAACCGGGTCATTTTTCAAATCAGTGCCCTAATCCAACGGTTATCAGAGGCAACCAACAACCCCCAAGACAGCAAGGAAGAATGTTTGCCATCACTTCTACCGAAGTGAACCCCAACAATGAAGTGGTGACCGGTACGCTAGTTATTCATTCAATAATAGCGAACATACTTTTTGATTCAGGTTCTACGCATTCTTTTATATCTCGAAAGTTTAGTAGAACAATCTCAGCACCACCACAAATCGTTGAAGTAAAGACGTCAGTGAGTACGATGAATGGGGAAATCATTGCATCCCATGAATATAAGTCATCCCATTTTATAATCTGTGGATTGAATTTCTCAACGAACCTCATCATACTACCTTTGGTGGAATTTGATTCAATTCTTGGCATGGATTGTCTTTCCTTATATAGAGCCATCATAAATTGTCGGGAGAGGGAAATCACACTCCATATGGAGAATCGACCCCCGATTCTTTTCAAGTGTCAGGAGGAAGATGAATATCCTTTTGATCCATCATCTCAAGCATGGATATTAATGCCCTATGATCACATGTATCTGGCATAGATGATTGAGTCCATAGAAGAAACCATCATTGAAGAAATGCCTATTGTGAGGGAATTCGTGGAAGTGTTTCCCAATGAACTGCCAGGTCTTCCTCCAAGAAGAGATGTTGAGTTCTCAATTGAACTTATACCTGGGGCGCTACCAATATCCAAGACTCCATATAGAATTGCTATTTATGAGCTTTAAGAGCTGAAGAAACAACTACAGGAGAATCTGGATAAAGGGTCTATACGCCCAAGTGCTTCACCATGGGGTGCACCAGTCCTCTTCGTCAAGAAGAAGGATGGGTCAATGTGGCTCTGCATCGATTATTGTAAACATAACAAAATCACGATAAAGAACAATTATCCACTCCCAAGAATTTATGAATTTTTCGATCAGTTGCATGGTGAACAATACTTCTCCAAGGAGGACTTGCAGACGGGATATTATCAAGTAAGGGTGAAGAAGGAAGATATCCCCAAGACTGCTTTTCATACAAGATATGGGCACTATGAGTTCTTAGTAATTTCTTTCAGACTCACCAATGCTCCAGAAATATTCATGGACTTGATGAAAAGAGTCTTTAGAGATTTCCTTGACAAATTTGAGGTAGTCTTTATAGATGATATTCTAATATACTCTAAAACCAAGGAGGATAATGAGGAGCATTTAAGAACTGTACTAGAGACTTTGTGCAAGGAGAAGCTCTATGCAATGTACAGCAAGTGTGAGTTCTGGTTGAAGGAGGTCTCATTCTTGGGCCATATCATTACAAGCAATGGGATATCTATGGACCCCTCCAAAACAGATGCAATTGAGGGATGGCCGAGGCCAACATCGGTAACAGATATCCGTATCTTCTTAGGGTTAACTGGATATTATCGAAGATTTTTGAGAAAATTCTCATGATTTTCCAACCCTTTTACCAAGCTAACAAGAAAGGGAGTAAAGTTTTCATGGAGTGATGAATGCGAAGAAAGCTTCAAGGAGTTGAAAAGGAGGCTTATCACTGCACTCGTTCTCACTTTACCCACAAGTGGGGAGCTTTTTGTGGTATTCATTGATGCTTTGAAGAAGGGCTTAGGATGTGTGCTGATGCAGAATGATAAAGTGATACCCTATGCCTCAAGGCAGTTGAAAATCCATGAGCGAAACTATCCAACGCATGATCTAGAGTTGGTGGCGATGATCATTGCCTTGAAAATCAAGCGGCATTATCTCTATGGAGAGAAATGTGAGATATATACTGACCACAACAGTCTTAAATATATATTCACACAGAAAGAGCTTAATATGCGTCAGAGAATATGGATAGAGCTCATCATGGATTATGACTGTTCAATACATTACCACCCTGGGAAAGAGAACAAGGTGGCGGATGCCCTAAGTAGAAAGGATCCAGCGATTCTATCAATGATGAGAATTGAGAAGGATCCAATCTTCTTAGACATGATGAATATGGATGTGGGAATCATAAAGAAAGGAACATCATAAATACTTTCACAAATTATTGCTCAACCATCTCTTTTGGAAAGGTTAATGGATGCTTAAAAGGATGATGTGGGAATTCAAGAAAAAGTGGAAGCTATCAAAAAGGGGAAATCCTCGGAGTTTAATCTTAATGAAGAAGGAATTATGCGGTTTGGGAAAAGACTATGTGTTCCGTCAAGTCCGGAGCTGAAGAAAGAACTTTTGGATGATGCACATAGTTAAAATTTCTCTATTCACCCAGGGAGCACAAAGATGTATGGAGATCTCCAAGAATACTTTTTGTGGGATAATATGAAGAAAGAGATCACTGAGTATACATCAATGAGCCTGGTGTGTCATCAAGTGAAGGCAGAGAGGCAGAATTATAAGGGGAAGATGCAACCATTGCCCATACCAGAATGGAAATGGTAGAACATCACCATAGACTATGTCACCGGACTTCCAAGGACATCCAAAGGAAACAATGAAATATAGGTTGTTGTGGATCGTCTAACAAAGACTGCACAATTCATTGCTATTCGGGAGGATTTCTCATTGGATCAACTGGCACAGATATATATCAGGGAAGTGGTAAGGTTTCATGGAGTACCACTATCTATTGTGTCTGACCGAGATCCAAGATTCACCTCTATGATTTGGAAGAGTCTTCAATATGCTCTGAATACTGAACTAAACTTCAGTATAGCCTATCATCCTCAAGCTGATGGCCAATCCGAGTGGAATATCCAAACACTTGAGGATATGTGGAGATCATTCTCAAAGGACTTCAAAGGAGGATGGGATCAACATCTTCCCCTGGTTGAGTTCTCTTATAATAATAGTTTCCACTCGAGCATCCAAATAGCACCATATGAAGCCCTGTATAGATAATGTGTAGAACATCGGAATGTTGGGATGGAGTCGGTGAACGTAAGCTACTTGGACCAGAAATGGTCGAAGAAATGGTGGATAAGGTTATAACCATTCAGTAGCATATCAAGGCAGCCCAGACTCGACAGAAGAGTTATTAAGATAATTGTCGACGAGACTTTGAGTTTAAAGTTGGATACATGGTGTTTTTATGCATATCTCTGTGGAAGAAGGTCATGAGGTTTGGAAAGAAAGGGATGTTAAATCCAAGGTACATCGGCCCCTTCGAGATTCTTGATCGTGTTGGGGTTGTGGCCTATCAACTAGCACTTCCACCTACTATGGCCAAGGTGCATGATGTCTTTCATGTATCCCTCTTAAGGAAGTACATACCGGACACTTCACATGTAATCTCTTCCGAGTTGGTACAATTTGAAGATGATATTTCTTATGAGGAGCAACCAGTGAAGATCCTAGATCGTAGAGAAAATTTCTACGAAATAAGACAATGCCCCTCATCAAAGTGTTGTGGAGAAACCACAAGATTGAAGAAGCGACTTGGGAGTCATAGGATACGATGAAGCTGAGTTACCCACATTTGTTTTAGTGTGGGAAATGGAAAATTTCGAGGGAGAAATTTCTTAAGGGGGGAATGTTGTAACGACCTAAAGTTTAATTAATGGAAAATCCCTCTTGATCCAGTTAATTGTCTCTTTATAAAAAAAATTTTTTATCAGATGTCAACTTCTTTAGTTTTATGATAAGATTTTGACCGTTACTTTTATAGTCGTTGAACAGTGATCACTTGATTACTATAAATATAAGGCTTTAATGAACCCAATTTTACTCAGACAAAGGAAGCAATGGCCTCATCCAGTATAATTTCCCCATACGAAGCCCATTTGTCAGGGCTTGGAAAAGAGGTGGCGTCTTTGGGCTTCGCCCTTGACCAAGCCCAAGCTGAGCTTCATTATGTCAAGCTCGAACGTGATCGACTATGGGAAAAGTGGAAGTTGATAGAGATTACCACTCGAGCGATGTTATCCGAGCCGCCCCAAGAGTCTTTCACCATCGCACACCTTACCCTTAGGTCTTATGCGGCTATTTTAAGGGGTTATGTAACAAATAAGTAGTACTATGTTCATGAACATTATATTTTTTGTATATAATAATGAATATAATTTCTAGTCATTTTTTTACAAATTGTAAATAGTTTTTAAAATACAAATGGTATTTTTAGTTATTATTTAATTAAGAATTCACTTTTATTAAATTATGGGATTTTTGAAATAAATAATATTTTTATAAAATATTATTATTAATATTAAATTAATTTTTATTAAATATAAATGATCTTATAATTTTATGAATGCAATTAAAATTTTATATTAAGGTTTGAAAGCCATTTCTATCAAAACCCGTGAATTTTCGATAAATGTTGGTTTTTACTTTAAAAGTGAAAATTAACATATTTAGAAAAAATATTTATATAAAAGAAATGTCATTTCTAGAATCAGGACATCGAAATTATCCAACGGTGAATTTTTCATAATTTTCTGAGACAGTCAAATTTTTGGGTAAAAATTAAATACCATTTAAATATATAATCTGTTTTATGACATCATAATGAACCAATGGTGATGTAATAAAATACCATAATACTTATGTTAGGCCAATATAGGTTTTATCATTAAAATAATGAGGTTTTGGGTTTGTTTAACTTACTTTTCAAAGCATTAATGAACCCCTCAAGACATATTCAACACTTTGCCGCTTTAAATTAATTTCCAGGGGAGTGTGACTCACCTCCACATAAGCAACCCTAAAATTTTAATAAGTTCGGACCTTGGCCTTGTAAAATATTATTTTCATCTTTCCTTTTCCAGAAACCATGGGCAAAAACAATGGGTTGGTTTGTGGTTTGGATTAATTTAATATAAGGGGTCCCAAATCTAAATAATAAAGAATTATCTCACCTTTCCTATATAAACCTATCCAAGCTCCCACTTACTCCTCACTAAAATCCCTTGGAGTTCTACCAACCTCTGACCTACTCTCTCTAGAATCCTCCCAAGGCTCCCCAAGCTCCCAAGAAGCCTCTCACATGCCTTTGGAAGCACACTTCCAAGTAAGGGTTTTTTCTTCCTTTCTCATTTTTGTCAATTCTCATTATGTTGTATTGCCCTTTTAAATTCAATTATGAATATTGGGGTATGGTTTCACACCTCCCTCATATTTCCCGATTTTATGTTTGAATTATGAGAGACCCCTTTCCCTGTCATTTAATGCCTCCCATGTACACCCGTTACTATGCCGAAATTCTGAAAGGAACTCCTCTCTCTTCTTTTACATTCAAGCAATACTTTTGTATCGTGAATCTAAATTCCATTTCAATTGTTGGGACATGTATCTATATGTCCTCCTTACTTTCCATTACATGTAAATATGATGAGGAACCCCTTTCTCTCTCATCAACCTTTTTTTTATGAAATCTTATGTCACGCTGTTACGCTGCCGAAATCGCACCGATATTCTATGCCAATGTCATTGTGTAGTGAATACCATGACCATATCTCCATAAAGGTTATTCACCATTATGCACATTTACTTATTGATTGTAATGTTTCAGGTATGAATTCCACATTCCATTTTCGAGGTATAAATTATTATGTTTTATGACTGCATGTTTTATGATCCATGTGGCACACTTATCCATGAAATGAAATGTTTAAGAGGGGTGCGCACTTATAGAGCTCTAATGCATTGGGTAAAGTTTAGTATCATGATACATCATGTGCAATGAGTGTTGACTCATGCTAATTCAAGTGCAACGAGGGTTTACTAGTGCTTCATGTGCAATGAGGGTTTACTCTTGCTTTATGTGCAATGAGCCTTGGCTCATGCTAAATCCATGTTAAGTTTTGTTGCCACATTTCCATGTTATGATTATCATGCTTTATCATGACTTTATGTTCATGTTTCATTTATGATCTATTGATATGCCTATTATCTAACATGTGTTGTACTCCTCATGTTATTCCATGTGTACTCCCTTACTAGGCTTTATAGCTCACCCTTTTCTTATTCATGTCCTCAGGCTATCCCATGAAATGCTAAGTACGAGGGAATGTAGTGGTCATGTAAAGGAAGTTTTCAATAAAGTTGTTGCATTTCATGTTTTAAGTTTTTATGTAATGATACTAATCCCCAAAGACATAAAACCTCTCGATCTTATTTGTTGTATCAAGTGCATTTTTATGTAATAAAGCATGTTTAAGTTGTAATAAAAGCAGGGTTGTCATATCGACCACCAGCTCCATGAGCTTGGTGTGGACCACCTGGGGTGGGGGTGGTTGTAACAGATACCACCTACCTCCTCCTGCTGCTGCACCCGCTCCGCTGCCACGTCCGTCGTCCTGCGAGCCTCTTTGCTTGAGACGCTGCCTCTGCCATGGCGGTCCATCGATCGGCTCCCTCTCAGCAGCATGATGGGTCAGAAAATCTCTAGCAAGATGTCCTCGACCATCACAAGCATAACACTGCCTCTCCTACGACTGACCAAAACTGGCCTGCGAGCCCTGTGTGCCCTGAGCCTCAGATCCTCTATCCTGGAGTCACCTCCTGAAACATCACCCACGACTGAGCCCTTGAGTTTGTCGTCGGCTACCAGATGCCGATCCGACTGACAAAGTCTCATCTCTCGCGTGCCCAGCACTAACAGGCGAGATCTTCTCGTCCAGAAAGCTCTCCACCACCAAAGCTCGCTCCAACACACCAGCATAGGTGGGCAGACACAAGGAAACCACACCTACGCAGATGTCCCTTTGTAGGCCCTTCTCAAAGGATAAGGCCCTAAAGAACCGGTCTCGAACCATATCCAGGGAGTAGCGAGATAGGTCTGTAAACCTCGCCGAGTACTCCGACACATTCAGGCCCTCCTACGGAAGCTGCAGCCTCTTCTGGTTCCGCACTAACCTCAGCGTCGCCGGATAGAACCCCTCCCTGAAGAGCCGCTCAAACTCTGCCTACGTGAGCGTATCCTCGTCATGGGACTGCATCACCAAACTCCATCATCCCCCGGCAGAACCATGCAGAAGGCTCTCCGCTAGGACCACCATTTGATCTGGAGGTGTCCTCACTAGGCGGAAAACTCGAGTGACTACATCAAGCTAGTCATCCGCTGCCTAGGGGTCCGAATCACCCCGAAACCTTAGAGGTCGCTGCCTCTGGAACTCATGCAGGGCACTCATCCTGCGTGAAACCTCGTCCAAAACTGCCGGCACAACTAGCTTCTCGACAGGTGGTGGCTCAACTGGTGGACCACCTGGACGTCCAGCCTCAGAACCTACGCCCTGGTCCACAGCCTCTGCATAGAGCGGATCGTCGCCACAATCCCATTGCGGAACATCACTGGCTGTCATCGTGGAGGCATCCGGAAATACATTCAAGACACACCACAGTCAAATAGTATATCTGGAGAGCTGACCCATGAAGGACAAGGAAAACCCAAAACCCAGTGTTATACGATGCATGTACCATTAAGTCCCTACGACCAGTGTACGAATGTACCGAGTCGAGAGGCAGGTTATCAGAGTCTTGGTGTACGTATATGTCGGCCTCCACACCAACACTGGAGTCTTTGGCCTGAAAGCCGAGCTCGAAACACCCTAACGCTGTTGTTATGTTACCCCAACCAAACTCACAGCTAGACCAGCTACACTCTGAGATCCCAAAGGTGGAACCTCCTCTGATACCACTCTGTCATGACCCGACCCAATGGGGCTTGAGCCGCGACTCCCCAAGCCTGCCTCCAATAGGAAAGTTGCTGGCGACTAGCGCCGAGTAGGCTATCACACACACATGGGAGGCATTATCATATGGTACCTATATGCACGCACCCACAATCATCTCCATGCAACAGTGTAGAGATAATTAAAACTGAAAAGTAAAATACATGCATATAACTATCCCACAACCAGAGTACAACCCACCGCATAGGGGATCATAATCCCGATTATGCCACAACCCTAAGGGGTTAACAAGCTGGATAGGGGATCGTTGCCCGTGGATAAACGGTCACAGCGATACGAAGAACCCGATCTAGGGTAGCGATGATAGAGGATCCCACTCCGTCCCACTGGAGGGATACCACAACTCTAACAGATTAAACATCTCATCAAGAGGATCACAAGCCTACACTAGTGTTGTGATGTCGCGCAAACCCTCGTAGGAACGAACCAATGTAGTACCCTCAACAACTGCTGGTCAAAACATCGCTAACCAGAGCGACCCGCCACATCGCGCACCTCCAAGGCCGAAACCGAGGCCACCATTGCGATCCACGAGAAAAACACGTCGTATAGACTATTTACTCACCCGAAATGAACTACCGGTGAGAAATCACTATTCACCGTAGCTAGCCCATATGGGGGCCCACACAATGATCCTGAAACACAATAAACGAATTGTACCATGACAATCCCCTCGAAAAGTACACAGGATCCACTACTTTCATGTTTAAAATGGACACCCGGTGAAAAATTCACTATTCACCGAATGTCAGCGAAGGCGGGGCCAACACCTCAATCCAGAAACTCATTGAACGGATCGCACCATTGCGATCCTCTCGAAAAAACACATAGGATCGACTATTTATCCGCCAAAATCAGACTCCTAGTGCGAAAGCTACGTTTCCCTGAAAATGCCAAAACCCGGCCTCCTAGGGCCCGCACCCCATTCTCAGTCTCAACACCCGGAAACCATCTCAAAAAGCTTGTCGTACCATCAGGGTCTCAACACCACTGACGGCATGTCATTCAGACGCTTAGGGTAGAAGTTACAATGGCCCGAAGTCGTAAAATAATATATAATTATTATTTTCTACGATGTTTCTAACACCCGGGCCATGATCCTGAACCATAAAATTCACAAAGTGAGTTAAAAAGGTCCGTCTCGATGCAAGGAATGTGTCGCCGCAAACGTCTTGCAAATTGCAGTTACGGTTTGTGAGTTACGGGGGTTTAAAGAACCCCCGGAAAATCCTGCCCGGACCACAGTCAGCCTCGCCGGAAACCACCGCGCCGCCGCTGGATTCCACTGTGCCGCTGCCACAGTCACCAGAAACCACCGTTCCGCCACCGCGCCTTGCCGGATTCTGCCATGGCCAGCGCTAGAATCTGGGATTTCCGACAGAAAAATTCCAGGAACCACCGAGAGCACCCCGGTGCTCCAAAATCAGATCCAAAAAAAGTTTCGGAAACCTCGAGACCCGAACTACACAATTCTTAAAAAAATTGAAGAATAAAATACAAAAATGGGATCCATGATTGTAAAACTCAAACCGCCTACCTCGTAGGAGAAATGCCGAAGCTTCGGGTGCATAACGACGCCGGCGACGCACTGAAGCCAGATTCGCAGACGATCAGCGCAGAAAACGGACGATTCTGGCTTGATTTGGCGAAGAAACAGAGGAGGTGGGGTGGGTTCGTCCGGCGCTTCACGTGGGAGGTGGGAGAGGAGAGATGAAAGGGTTTTTCCTTTTTTTTATATAATAAAACAACTCATTTCACTCCCAACCAAGTCCCCTCCATCCCAACACCCGATGCAGACAAAGGTAAGGTCACTCCTATGGTAAATGCGCCGCTCTGAACGCAACGACGGACTTGGATTTGCGATCCGGCACTCTGTTCAGATGTTATTCGAGTCGACGCTCGTAAATGGACTTTTCCACTTATTTACGAAAATGACCATGCTGTCGTTTTCCACAGCAGGCCCACGCCCGCCATGTTTACACCTCTCCTTGGGTAAACGACACGTTCCAGACGCAACTGTGCCCTCGGATTCGTGTTCTAAGCTACCGTTTAGGAGATTTCACACCCCAGCCATGTGCATAATATAAAAGTACTTAATATTTTTATAAAATGTATTCTGGGCACACTGGGCCTCGGAATCGCACGTCGTCTTCATTCCTAGCTCTGGAATTATTCGTAGAAATATTCCAAAGTCTAACAGGGCCAAAAACCCAAGTCACTATATCCTCCCCCCCTTAGAACATTTCGTCCCTAAAAAGCCCTAAGCTCAAGGGAAGCGACTAGACTCTCACACACCAATGTGTTCACCAACAAACACCCCTTCCCAAACGCATCTGTCAGAGGGACTCATCCACCACGCCTTGATACTATTCTCTTTGGGCGGCACTGACTCACCCGTACGGTTTTAATTGCGTCACATAAATGTGTCTCGGTGGGGGAAGGTTCTCTATTTCTCATGCATTCGAAACACACTAAACAACACCCACACATGGTCTTACCAACGCCCTGAACAAAACTCGATCAAGCAATGGAAAGGAATGGGTACCGCTAAACAGCCTCTATCAAACTACAGCTGAAAGTAGAAAGGACAGAAGGCATACCTCTATCCATCCACAGAGCCTCTAGGTCAACAGACCCTAGGTAATGAAGCTGTCCTCACCCTCAACCACCAGCTCCCTAAGCTTGGAGTGGACCACCTGGGGTGGGGGTGGTTGTAACTGATACCGCTGACCCTTTCCTGATGTTGCACCTGCTCCGCCACCACGTCCGCCACCCTATGGACCTCCTTTCTCGAGACGTTGCCTCTACCAAGGCGGTCCATCAATCGGCTCCCTCTCAGCAGCACGACGGGTTAGAAAATATCTATAAGATGTCCTCGATCGTCGCAAGAATAACACCGCCTCTCCTATGGCTGAACAAAACTAGCCTACGAGCCCTGTGATCCCTGAGCCTCAGATCCTCCATCCTGGGGTCGCCTCCTGAAACGTCACCCACGACCGGGCCCTTGAGTCTGTCATCGACTACTAGAAGTTGATCCAACTGACAATGTCTCAGCTCTCACGTGCCCAGCACTAACAGGTGAGATCTGCTTGTCCAGAAAGCTCTCCACCACCAAATCTCGCTCCAACACTCCAACATAGGTGGGCAAACACAAGGAAACCACACTTACTCGAATGTCCCTACGTATTCCTTGCTCGAAGGATTGGGCCCTAAATAATGGGTCTCGAACCATATCCAGGGAGTAGCGCGACAGGTTCGTAAACCTCGTCGAGTACTCCAACACAGTCAGGCCCTCCTACCGAAGTTGTAGAAGCTCTTGGTTCCGCACTAACCTCAGCGTCACTGGATAGAGCTCCTCCATGAAGAGCCACTCAAACTCTGCCCATGTGAGCGTCTCCTCGTCATGGGACTGCATCACCAAACTCCACCATCTCCCGACAGAACCATGCAGAAGGCTCGCCGCTAGGACCACCATCTGTTCTGGAGGTGTCCTCACTAGGCAGAAAACTCGGGTGACTGCCTCAAGACAGTCATCAGCTGCCTAGGGGTCCGGATCACCCCAAAAACTCAGAGGCCGCTTCCTCTGGAACTGGTGCAGTGCACTCAGCCTGCGTACAACCTCATCCTGCACTGCCGGCACAACCAGCTGCTCAATAGGTGGTGGCTCAACTGGTGGACCACCTGGAGGTCCAGTCTCAGAACCTGCGCCCTGGTCCACAGCCTCTGCATGGAGCAGATCGTCACCACTCTCCCATTGCGGAACCCGCGCGGGCTGTCGTCATGGAGGAATCCTGAAATATATTCAAGATGCACCACAGTCAAGGAGTATATCTAGAGAGATGACTCAAGAAGGAAAAGAAAAACCCAAAACCCAATCCTATATGATGCATGTACAATTAAGTCCCTACGACCCGTGCACGAATGTCCCGAGTCAAAAGGCAGGTTATTAGAGTCCTGGTGTATGGATATGTCAGCCGCCACACCAACACTGGAGTCTCTGGCCTGAATGCCGAGCTCGAAACACCCTAACAATGCCTCTATCCAACCCCAACCAAACTCACAGGTAGACCAGCTATGCTCTAAGATCCCAAAGGTGGAACCTCCTCTTATACCACTCTGTCACGACCCGACCCAATAGGGCTCAAGCCGCGACTCCCCAAGCCCACCTCCAATAGGCCAGGGGCTGGCAACTAGCGCCGAGTAGGCTATCACACACACATGGGAGGCATTAGCCTAAGGTACCTGTACGCACACACCAACAAACATCTCCATGCAATAGTGTAGAGATAATTAAAACTAAAAAGTAAAATGCATGCATACAACTATCCCACAACCAGATTACAGCCCACCATGTAGGGGATCATAATCCCGATGATACCACAACCCTATGGGGTTAACCAGCTAGATAGGGGATCGCCTCTAGTGGATTAATGGTCACAACGATACCAAGAACCTGATCTAGGGTAGCGATGCTAGAGGATCACACTCCGGCCCACCGGAGGGATACCATATCTCTAACAGATTAAACATCTCATCGAGAGGATCCCAAGCCTACACTACGGTTGTGATGCCGCGCAAACCCCCGTAGTAACGAACCAAGGGAGTACCCTCAACCACTGTTGGTCAAAACGTCGCTAACCCGAGCGACCCGCCACAACGCCACACCGCGCACCTCCAAGGCCAACACTAAGGCCACCATCGTGATCCACGCGGAAAAACACGCAGGATAGACTGCTAACATGCCCGAAATGGACTATCGGTGAAAAATCACTATTCCATGTAGCTATCTCATGCGGGGCCCGCACAACGTTCCCGAAAGTCAACAAACGGATCATACCACGACGATCCCCTCGGAAAAGTACACAGGATCCACTACTCGCACTTCCAAAACAGACACCCGATGAAAAAGGCACTATTCACCGATTGCCAGCTTAGGCGGGGCCCACACCTCGATCCTGAAACTCATCGAACGGATTGCACCATTGCGATACTCTCGGAAAAACACACAGGATCGACTATTCATCCGCCAAAACCGGACTCCTGGTGCGAAAGCTGCGTTTCCCCGCAAACGCCAAAACCCGGCCTCATGGGGCCCGCACCCCATTATCAGTCTCAACACCCGGAAACCATGTCAAAAAGTCTGTCATACCATCAGGGTCTCAACGCCACTGACACCACATCATTCAAATGCTCCGGGTAGAAGTTACAACGACCTGAAGTCGTATAATAATATATTATTATTATTTTCTATGACGTTTCTAACTCCTAGGCCACGATATCGAACTATAAAATTCTTAAAGTGAGTTTAGAAGGTCCGTATCGACGCAAGGAACGTGTCGCCGCAAACGGCTCGCAAATCGGAGATACGGTTTCCGAGTTATGGGGGTTTAAAGAACCCCTAAAAATCCTGGTCGGACCACTGCCAGCCTCGCCGGAAACTGTCGCGCCACCGCCATGCCTCGCTGGATTCCACCATGGATGCCGCCGGAATTTGGGATTTCTGCCGGAAAACTTCTGGGAACCCCCGGGAGCACCCCGGTGCTCCAAAATCAGATCTAAAAAAAGTTTCGGAAACCTCGGGACCCAAACTACACAATCCTTATAAAATATTTGTAGAAAAACAACACAAAAATGATATCTTGGATTGTAAAACTCAATCCACCAACCTCGGGGGGAAAAATTGAAGCTTCAGGTGCAGATCGACGTCGGCGACGCCCTAAAGCTAGATCCGCTGACGATTGGCATAGAAAACGGACGATTCTGGCTTGATTTGGGGAAGAAACGGAGGAGGTGGGGTGGGTTCATCTGGAGCCACACATAAGAGGTGGGAGGGGAGAGATGAAATGATTTTTCATTTTTTTTATTTAATAAAACAACTCATTTCACTTCCCACCAAGTCGCCTCTGTCCCGTCACCCGATGAAGACGAAGGTATGGTCACCCCTAGGGTAAACGTGCTTCTCTGAATGCAATGGCGGACTCGGATTTACGATCCGGTTCTCCGCTCAGAAGTTATTCGAGCTGACGTGCGTAAATGGACTTTCCCATTTATTTACGAAAACTCCCCTGGTGGTGTTTTCCACAGCAGGCCCAAGCCCGCCATGTTTACACCTCTCCTAGGGTAAACGACACGTTCTGGAAGCAACCGTGCCCTCATATTCCCATTATGAGCTACCGTTTATGAGATACCATAACCCCTCCATGTGAATAGTATAAAAATACTTAATATTTTTATAAAATTTTTTCCAGGCACACCGAGTATCGGAATCGCACGCCGTCTTCGCGCCTAGCTCTGGAATTATTCTTAGAAATATTCCAAAGTCTGACAGGGCCAAAAACCTATTTTGCTACATCCTAAACTTAATAGATAAGTAATGGAAGACCATGGGCATCCTTGGGTAAATTTTGGGACCCCATGGAGCCACTTATGGATGATAATGACACTTTAGATTAATTAATTTAAAGTAAAGGAAAAATTGACATAAATAACTTTTAGTAATTAAATTTTATATTATGTTATATAAGAAATATTTTTGACTTTAAATATTCATTGAGAAGATAAAAATATTTCCTACATTATGGTATTTTTTTAAAAAAATTAGACATCAAATAAATTAAATTATTTATTACACAATAATTATGCGGTGTCTACCACATTAATAAATTATTTAAATAAATTAGATTATAAATATTAAAATAATATCCCAAACATGTCCAATTATTATTGGCTAATTGATTCTGACCATGAATCATCTTATCATCAACCCTAATGAATTTTGGACATTAAGAAACTGAATATCATTATATAATAAAATAATATTTTCACACTTTTTTAAAGATCCCCACCCCCCTTATTAAAGAAGACCACTTCTAACCAATTAATCACACCTCTCAAGCCTTTAGGATAGTCCAAAATCTTCTAAATTAATCTCCCTACATCCATCTCCGCCTCCTAGAAGACTTAACCTAGGCATAAAGCCCTTCAAGAATTCCATTTGGTTCAAACCAAAGGAATTAACCCTAATTAAAGGTACCAGTTTCCCTTAACGTATTTTCTTTTATTTTAATTCTCCAACTCCTAAAATCTTTTTATTCATCTCTATTAAAACAGTGACAGTATCCTCAACATACTATTATGTTGTTATGAGATGTATTATAACTACACGTACACACACCTCTATTTAATGGGTTAAGAACATAATGTTTCTGTGGATGACAAACTAACACCTCATGAAATGATGATTGTTCAATTTCCTCCAACTGCCTCTCATGGTGGCCATTATGATGGAACTATATTTATATATGATATATATTATATTTAGGGTTTCTTCATTCTTCTTTATTTCTCTTTTATAGCATACCATAATGGTTTCCATTATGGGTAATCAGGATAATTTCATTTGAGGAAGTACGGACTACCGCCCCCTCAAATTGATATGACTCATTAATACCATATGTGGGACATATGATGGATGGAGATAATGATATTATATATGATATTATACTGGAAGTATAATATATCTATGTATCATTATATTTTAATTCCCTTAAAATAAGAAATAGAAATTAAAGTTGTGTTCATGCGTACGTACGGCTTACCATCTCCATGAACGGTGCATTTCATTTATTACCCCAAAATGATATGTATTGTTATAAATACATGTATATAATGGATATATGTGATATATATGATATCTAAATCATAAATATCATTCTGGATATAATGAAATTTTACCATGTGAACAACTTGAAACTATAAGGTGTTCATTTTTGACTCAAGTGCCAAATATCGACAAAACGAACGTTATTGACATAAATGATTACATAATGTTTATAACATAGTAATAAAGGATATAAAAGGAATAATAAACTTTAAAAATGTTCTTAATAAAGTAGAAATTAATTTTAGTTTATTATTAATGATATTAAAGAACGAACGGGTCAAGTCGGATACGAGGTAAGGGGTTTTCATCTCACTCCTTATTCCCATAAGATTCATGCTATATTGCCAATATTTCCTTTTGTGTGGTGTATGTACTTCCCATTATTGTATTTTTTGTGTAATAAAATTTAATTTATGTGTATTTACATCTTCATTGTATTATAGATCTTTCATGGGGTGTATGTTTAATAAGATACCAAATTGGTAAGGGTTAATTTCACAATCTCTTTATTATCCGAGGATGTTTTTACGTAAGTATCTACTGGGAAATATTTATTTTCCATGTACATGTTTCATAAAATAGTTTTCAAAGGGATTATTTTTAAGGTAATTATTTACTAAACATCAATTTAAATATTTTTAATATTTATTCTTCTGAATCTTTCTCATTCATATCCATGTTTTCAAAATGGTTTTTAAGGATTTATATATATGTACATGAATGTTTTTAAAATGTTAATTCATTTTAAAAGTTTCAAAGCGGTATGGGACACATTGATTAAAAAATTTCATTAAATGTCATCCTTTTTAAATTGAGAGTCTTTTAAATGTTTTCTTGAAAAGATATATTTCTCTCAAAGATTTTTATAAATCAATTTCATCTATATCAACATCCTTTGATTGATTTTAAACATGATTGAAGTTGATTTATAATGATACCAAACTTCCATATGGTACTGAAGGTTTTGTGATATGTTAGACTATGTATGTTATATTTTTATCCATTCATTGTTTATGGTTAAATTATTGACATTTCGTATGCTAGTTTTAATGCGAATGTTTTTGTTATATTTCAACCTTTTCATATGAGGAATGAATTGGACTTAGTATGTGATGGGTGGAGCCCGCTATAGCTCCTCGATGCATTTGTAGGTTTCATGAGAAAACTAGTCATGAAATTGGCTGAGGTCTTTCCCAATTTGATATATGTTTTTCGCCTAGACCTCAATCATTTTTAGATTTCATGGTGATCGTCTTGAAAAAATGTTTCAGAATGTCCGGTAATATACGTTCCCTCATTATGAAAATAATATTGATGGTTCATGTGGTCATTCGACTAGTAGAATGCCCATGATTATGTTTTATTATGGTATTATTTACTCATCTCATATTCCTGCAATAAAAGTATTCATGTTTATTGTTGTTAAAGGCATGTGGTTTATATTAGTCACCATGCTTAATATTTAGGTTATCTTTTGTCGTATTGCTTACCCTTACTGAGCGTTTGATCTCACCCCTATCTATGATTCATTTTTTCCAGGATTCCAAGAGGTGTATTGTGATTTATATGCAGGGATAAGAAAAGAGAATAATGGCATACATCATGGATTATTTATGTTTTGTTGTATGTTATAAAGTGTAATGTAACATTCATGTATGTAATCTATTTTCCATGACTACTAAACCGATCGGTCATTAGGTACTTGATTCCTTGTAATCATGCCAATGTATTAAAATAATGCACCGACTCTAGGTAACTGGGGTCGGGGCGTTACATTATACATCCTCAATTCACTATTCTCACCATTTTACGATAGATATGTGCACCAGAATTTCTCATCCTATGTGTCCCACTTAAACTGGAGAACATACCTACTCAACTCATAGGATGAAAGTAGAATATCTCAACCATGGATCAAAAATGTATCCTTATTCATATATAAAATCGTAAAAGAGATCCTATATATCATTATGTAATAAAATGTTTACCTAAAAACCCACTAAGAATAAACTAAATTATTGACATGAAAGATCTCATAAAGGCTGTAGGAGGAAGAAAAAATTATAGAAATATGGATAGTTATAATTGACTGGATTAAAAGAATCGCATTGTATGATTATTTTTTAGTGAGGATAAAAATACAATATAATATGAGTCCTACCTCAGAGAAACATTCAAACTTGTTCCTATTATTAAAACAGAACTCTTCTTCATAAAATTGAATTTCCATAGCTCTAGAGATTGTATAATTTCTATATCTCTCGTACACCACCGCCAGCAATCTATCCCATTTTAAGACCTGTAAAAAATATATTTGTGACTAACCAGACTTTTTTAATGAATTTTTTTTCCTCAATTTTTATGATATATTTTATTATAAACAAGAAAAACATATCTTCAAAAAATATATTATATATAATGATAATGTGACCAATGGGATTCACCATTTAAAAGAGAATTGGTCAAACATGACTATAGTTATATATGATCATTAGAAACTATAAACATCAAAATAAAATAAACTCCATAGTTTTTTAATAAATGTTTAGGTGAAAATTATAATTAATTTAGAAAGGAGAAGTTATTTCGTCCTCCAATAGAGTCATACCATATAAAGACTTTTTTCAAAATATTGGTTGGATGTAGAATTACGGGGGATATTTCTTGAAAAATACCATCTTGAGCTACAAAATGTGAATCTTGAACAAAATTTACATTATTTTTAGTTTAATTTAGGGGCAAATACCACTCATTAAATGTTAGTTGTTCCTCCCAATGAATCTATCCCCATCACACACCTAACCCATAGTTCGTTCATACTTGTTATAAGGTGTTATGTCTCTATACCTTAGATACTAAAAATGTAATTTCATTGTATATATTAAATTTTTAAAATGTCAAATCAATTTTAAAAATATTTTTTCTTAATGGAATATATGATTAATTGAGATGGTTTTTGAAAAAGTTATTTCTGGATAGAAAATTTACTTTTCAAAAAGGATGTCAATTTTTTAATAAAATAATGTACTATGAATAATATTTATTTTAATGAATTAGTTTGATAATAATTATCTAATTTTAATATAAATTATAGATTTTGTTATTATGTATATCTTCTTCTTTTTTTGTGTAAGATGTTTCACAATACATTTAAACATGATATTTTTTCAATAAATTAGTATTTTGTAAATTTAAATATTAAAATTATCTTATTTTGAGGATTAATATCATTAACCATACATTATTTGTGAAATCAGAATGTCAAAATTAATATAGGTTGAATTTATGAGATAATTCTATAATACATCATATTTTCATGAATAGTTTAAATATATTTTCTGCCTTTTGTTATATTTTAGGACATCATAAATATTTCATAATGTTATAATAATTATTTAACAACATTAAATGACTTAAAATGTGTTATTTTGTTACTATCATGTATTTGAATATATTTTAATCAATATCCAAACATTTAATTTAAATTAAAAAGTTTGAAATTTGTCTTTTATATTAAATATAATTTTGTATAAACATTAAAATTACATGCCATAAAAGTAATATAATTTTATTACCAGTTATTATAGAATAAAATAACTGAAAAAGGTTTTAAATTTCAAAAATTAAAAAAAACCCAATGGGAAAGACAATGGTTTTTCCTTTTCCACAACATCGATTTCCAATGACTGTATTTGAAAATTATTAAAAAATCCTCTAATATTTCTATAAATATGCATCCATTTTTTCATTTAATTTCAACCAAAATATATTCAATATAAATCTATTATAATTTTCCCCAAGGATACCTTATATGGTTTCATCAATCATCCAAGCTCTATTCCTCATGATCAAAGAGTATCGCTTTATGAAAATGGAATCATCATTCATTTCCCTTCAATTTAAGAACCTCTATTCATATATGCCTTAAAAATATTATGGTTAAGCTCTAATAAAATTCCTTTTTATCATACCATTACTTATAAATTATATTATTTTAAAGGGATACCCATTTCACCTCTCATTTTCCCATTTTCCAAAACCATATTTTATACCAATTTTACTTCTAATTTCACTTCTCAAATTTTTTCTAAGAAATTATATTTATTTATGTGAATAAACAAACCCATTTTCCATTCTATGGGCTTTCTCCTAGATGTAAATATTATTAATTTTATTTGGTAATTTACAAATAATAAACCCTCTCCCCTATTCTGTGATCTAAAAACGCATTATGATAATGTCTTCAATCACTTTTTGAAAATCATGATTTTTTATAAGAACTCTTTAACTATTATGTATGGTTTATTAATGAAATGAGTTATTATTATCTATTTTGATCACATAAAAGTAAGAAATATTAATGGTGTGCCTTTATAGTCTTATCATACAATTTTTAATGATTTTAATTTCAAGATATTCCATCTTCTATAATACCTTGGTGAATAACCATGGAAATTTTTATTTATGAAACATTAGTGATTATCCTTGTGGATATGATTATAAATTTCAAAATTAAATTTAGTGTCATCATTTACATTTTATGAGTCATGGAAATTTTCTAATGATATAAATTATTATCATTTTCTCTTAAATTAATAATATTCCTAATGTTCTAATTGATATTCTTCATGATCACATGTAAACTATTTTCCTGGTGGTTTCCACTAATGGGAATCATCCTCACAGTTATTTTTTTATGTATGTCCCTATGAAATAAGATACATTAAATGTACTTAATTCAAACCCATATATATGTCTTTCAAGTCGATTAGAAGAATATTATATGTTCTCATGTATTATGTTTCATATTTCCATGAAACGACAGTTAAAATATCCTCTATATGTACCATATAATGAAAATTTGGGAATTAAAAAAGGTAAGATTTCATAGGTTGTAACAAAAGATAGATTAGTTATTTTTGAAAATTAAAAATATAAATTCTTAGTATGAAAAATTCATAAATTTTTTAACAAATCAAAATAGCTTGTTATTTTCGTGAAATATTTTTTTGGTGGTTTTCGATAAAATAAATACATATTTGGTTATGAACATGTGGATGTGGATAGATAAGATATGTATCTAGGAATAAAACCTTAAAAAACAACCTCGATATAGACTCAAATGGGAAAGGATACAGAAAAACTGACCTTGATGCACTCCTATATTTACAATCCTAGAGGATATGTTTGGTTAATCATAATATTTTTAAGTGATATTATGAAGGATACGTATAATAAAATTTTTGTTGAAAAAGAAAAAAAATTAATCATTCCATTTTAACATCTAAAATTACATTATAATTATAATATTATGAAAATAAACACTTTTCTCACTAAGATTATATAATTTTATAATATGGAGGGAAATATGATGAACCACATAAATGATGAGTGAAACAGAACATGCACTGAATGATCATTGTTGGAAGCTAGAATGGAAAACATCATGAGAATGATGATTAAACTAACATGAGTGCTGATCAATATCAGCAGTCAAGTAGAGATCATGGATTCATCTTTATGTGAAAACCATTAATTTTTATAATAACCACCTTATTTTAATGTATCTACTAAACAATTGATTAATGACAATAACTAATCTCTATATAAATGTTCATTTATGTGCTATACTATTTGGAATCATATAATTTCACTATGGATATATATTTCGTAGAGGGAGAAGATGATTCATTGTGGAAAATGATTAAAATCTGAATACGAGAAGGGTGATTGATGCTTTGGAGTGAAAAATGTTTTGGTGAATATTTTTCAATAAATATTTCCCCAATTCGTTTTGAATTAAAATGTTGAATGAATTCATTGTTCTGATGTCGAAGGATTAGAAATTAGTTGGATGTTATTACATGAAATTTTAATGACATTCCCATTACACCTCTATCTTTATTTTGAATCTTAAAGTAAATGATGATATATATTTCATTGGACTAAGAACCTATATATGGTGGAATCTTGCATATAACGACTATGACATCAATGAAGAGATAGTGAAGAGTCCATTGAATGTTAAATTGGGGTTTGGAGTGACATAATGGTCATGTAAATTGAATAAAATGAATAAATATTTACTAAAAAACATAGGGTGTAACATTGATCATGTTAGGAGAAGAAAGAATGTGCAACTCCTCACATGGGGTAAATGTGGGACGAATCCTTTGGGGGAACTGCTTGCTCGGGATTTGAAATTGTTACAATTTTGGATGATATGACCATATAACTTGGTCCTTTTATTGTGATGTGAATCCTCAACTTCTCAACACTAATGGAAAAGGAAAGGTGGAGGATTCCCATCATGAATTCTAATTTTTCATGTTTGGATAGCAAAGGAACTTTTCCAATCACTATCTAAACTAAAAGATAATTTATCAAAATCACAATAAAACACACCACTGGAAAATATAAAAATTTAGGATTTTTTCTATTATTATCGATGAATAAGAATTTCCAAATGATGTGGTGGAAGGTAGTCTCGTTATTCTGTCAACGCTAGAAAATATATATTTTTCAATATGGATCTATGCATTCCTTAATTTTCCACTATGTTTCTAAAGAGCATAGAATTGATATTTGATCTTCTAGAAGTACCGTTATTAATCACGAATATTTTAGATATCATCGAAGAAATAAATAATAGATAAAAACCCTAGTATTGAAATTTGATAGAAAAATATCATCATAAATCTTGAAATCATTCGCATTCTGGAATTTGATAATAAAATATGGATGGATTGGATCTCAAAGTAGAATGGTAAAATAAAATATAGGATAATGGAAATCTATATTGTCTTGAATAGACACCCTATAGTTATTTTCAAATGGGATATGTCCTAACCTAATATTTTTTATGAATCAACACCCTTAGCCTTCGTTATGGATATGAATGGTGAAAAATTATTAATAAATGAAAGTATAAGAGTAGAAAATGTCCCAATAGATCATTAGAATGAAATATTTCCAAATTAGTTAATTGTTCCTCCCACAAAAAGTGAAGTGGAGTTATCCATTGTACTCATACCTAGATCAAAATTGATATAAATGACCCTGTATTGAATGAAAATGTAGAGGTCTAAGAAATAAAGAAAAAACATCAAGATATTTTGTAGAAGGGATTTTTCTTACCGAGTGTGTATACTTTTGGAAAACATGTTATGTTTTTTAATAATAAGGATTTTTCAATGATGCTATACATTAATTATAGAGAACATAACCTGATCACATCAAAGATGAAGTACCCTCTCCAAAATATTGATGATTTATTTGAAATGCATCAAAGGGTTCAATTCTTCTCCATGATTGATCATTGATCTGGTTATCATCAATTGAGGGTAATGAAATAAAATATTCCAAAGATTAGCTTCTGATCAGGATATTGGATTAGGATTTTTTTAATTACTTTTGGATTGGATAATTATTATACCATATTTATGTATTTAAAGACTTCAGTTATCAAGGATTATATAAAAAAATTATTAGTTTTTATTAATGATAATATGATATATTTCAGATGTAAAGATAAGAATGAGTACCATCTAAGGGTTATTTTTAAAACTACGGGGATTGATATGATATTTGAAAAAATAAAAATATATGAATATTGGTTACAATATATTTCATTCTTAGGTCGCATTGTAATAAATGAAGTAATTTCATTTGACTATGAAAAAACAACAGTTTTGGAAGACTGGCCACATCCTACAAAAGTAATATAGATTTTTAGCTTCCATAGATTAGTAAGATATTAAAGAAGGGTTTTCAAAACGATTTATGACTTGTTAATCTAGTAACCAAGATAACTCAAAAAGGTGCTAATTTCATCTAGAAATTAGATTGTTATTTTTTTACAATAAGTGAATACCTTATTGCGTACTACAACTTTGGTAATAAAAACCTGTTATAGAAAACGATCCATTGATTTAATTAATTCATTTTTGAAATATTTTTAGTGTGTCCTCATGAAAAAAGAAAAGGTGATTGCTTCGTCATTTCAGCAGTTAATGTAATAGGAGAAGAATTATCCTATATATGACCTGGATATATAAGTGGCTATTTTTAATATGATTATATTGTAGTAATCTATTTTTTAGGATATGTGTGATACATAGACACACCACAAATGTTTTTATTATATATTCACAAAAAAATTAATTGAACATGAGACAAAAGATATTGTTGGAACTTCTAAAATACTATGACCCTAGATTTTCTTATCATCCAAGAAAAGAAAACTAATTCAATTATATGTTATGTAATAAAACCATATTATGGTGGTTGTGATGGGTATTAATGGAGACCCATTGATCAAGGGCCTAGTGTGGATAGACACGGGATGCATCAGGGAATGGAATTTATCATTCGTATCCTATATTATTTATCAACAATCATTAATATAAATTTACATAAATACTCAAAGGGAATATCCTTGTATTCAAATGATGATAGAGGATGTGAAGAATGTGAAGTTCCATGAGATAAATATTAATCAAGAACCTGTATTGAATTTTCATACAGTGATATTTTTTCCATATATTTTGGATAAAATGAAATAACATATAGATATTGTTTATCATTTTACATAATCTATACATCCTGGATGAAATAAAATATTTTGGACATTCATGTTTATTATTTTTGGGATAATATGAAATATGATGTTTCAAATTATACTACAAGGTTCTTGGTGATTCATCAAGTGAAATAAGTGTGGAAACAACCTAATGTGGTATTACAACCGCTTCCCATACAAAAAAGGAATTGGGAAAATATCACCATGGACACAGTCACAAGTCTCCAAATAACATCATATGTAAATAATTTGATATCTTTTATAGTGGATAGACACACCACGAATTCATATTTTATTGATTATTCGGAATATTTCTCTCTTGAATAGAATTATAGGATATACATAATGGAAGAGGTGAGTTTTTATGTGGTTCTAATGTTTATCATTTCATATCATGATCCAAGGATCACATCAAAATTTTATAGAAGTCATAAAAAATTCACTAATTAGAGAATTTAATTTTGTTATGGCCTGTCATCCCATACTGATGGACAATAAATATGGACTATACAGAGAGTCGATGACATTCTTAGAACACTCTCAATGGAGTTTATTGTTTGATGAGATCAATACCTCTGATTTTTTTAGTTCTTATACACTAATAGCTTCCACTTGAATATTCAAATGGAACCATATGAATAACTTTATGGGATGAGATGTATAATTCCTACATACTGGAGTGATGTTTGAGAGAGAATTCCTCTTGGGAATTATATTGTGAATGAGATGACCGAAAAGGTTCACACCATCCAACAACACATAAAGTATACACAGAGACAAATGATGATCTATGCTGACAACCATCAGAGGGACTTGGAGATTTCGGTTGGTGATAATGTTTTCCATCAAATATCACCACTGAAGAGAGTCATGTGGTTTGGTAACAAATATAATCTTAAACCTTGTTACATTGGCCACTATGAAATCTTTGTTCTTATGTGAGTTATGGACTACTATCTTTAAATTCCACCAAATCTACCTCCATTTCATAATTTATTCAATGTGTCTCTACTGAGGATGTACATACCTAATCCATGACATGTAATAAATCCAAATGTGGTACAATAGGAACAAGAACTCTCAGATCAGAAGTATCATAAATTGATCTTGGAATGTGGCGACAAGGTTCTATATAAAAAGTCATCCCAAAATTTTAATTTTTTGTGTAGGAACCATAAATATGAAGAAGTGACATGGTAACTAAAGGTAAAAATAAGACAGAAGTACCCACACCTTTTCTTAATGAAGAGAATTATTTCAAATTTTATGAAAGAAATTTCCTAATGGGGTAAGAATTTAAAGACCAAAACAATTTAAATGTTATTATGTTCCAAGGATTTTGTGTTATGTAATTTTCTATGCAACAAAACCAAGTCACTCAAATAATGAAGTGAGTATGATATGAAATGTTACCATCAGGATTTTTTCATTATATAAATGTTGGTTAAATTTTACTATTTCTAAATATGACCATCAAAAACTATACTAATTTTAATAATATTATTACTATAAATGGACTTTATTCGTAAAAATGAACAATGGTAATGAATAAATAAAGTAGAAGTGACCTAAAACTCCATTAGATTCGTTCATTATGAGTCCAATTTTTCAGAACATGGGAGAGATGTAGCATCACAAGGATTCCCCCTTAAAAAATCTCAAGATGGAATAAAGAAACTAAATCTTGAACACAATTTCCTTTGGAAAATGATCTTGTTAATATAAATTACAACTTGATCGTTGTTAGCTGTGTTACCCCAGGAATATGTCACCATCATGAACCGTACCCTTAGGTTGTATGCAGTTGTTATAAGAGTTTATGTTTTCAAACCTTCGTTACTTTAAATTTATTTTCATTATATAAATAAAAAAATTTCATCTATTATATTTTATTTATTGTTTTACACAATAAAATATATTTCAATTTTCTATGAAATTTGATAAATGGTTTTTCGTAAATAAATATTACTTTTTAGGAAGGATTTATATTTTTTAAAATTAACTAATTTATTATGAATTGTATTTATATTAATTAAAATGTATTATAAAAAACAAATATTTCAAAATGAAATGTAAAATAATATTATTATGTCCTTGGAAATGTTTAACAGTCAATAATTTTATTATTCATGTCTAACAACTATTATATAATAATTAATTATTTTTATTTTTGAAAGACAAATTATCATATTTATAATATTATTCAAAAAAATAAACATCAATGTTTCTAAAAAATCATAAAAATTATGTTATGGGGAATTTATGATAATTTTCTAAAATACATTTTGTTTCCCGAAATAGTAAAAAAAAAGTTTTTGTTTTTCATTTAGTTTAATGAATTCATAATTATGTTATAATAATTTAATAATTAATTATAATTAATTAAAGAACAAAAATGCATTATTTTTTAATATCTCGTATTTTAATATATTTTAATCAATTTCCAATAATATTATTAACATTAAAAATTCTAATATTGAAATATTCACATTTAAAAAATTATTTTCTAGAAACATTACTTATCCATGCCAAATAAGTAATATAAATTTATTTCAAAAATATTTTTTTAATATATCTTAAAATATGTCCCATATTTTCAAGACCAAGGGAAAAACAATGGTCAATCCAATTTATTTTCATTTTTTAGATCCTATTTATTCAAGGACTAAATTTTCAAATTATTAACCAGGTCCTCCACACTTTCTATAAGTATCCACCCATTTTCCCATTTACATGGACTCATAGTCTATTATCCACTAATATCTTGTTGTTATTTCTCTAAAGTATCCCCCAAAGGTGTACACAATCCATCATGTTTCTATTCCTCATGATAAAGTAGTAATACGTCATGGTAAGTGAATTACCCTACATTTCTCTTCAATTCAATAATATATTTTCATATCAGTCTTATATGAGTTAGGATTACTATCTTATATTAAAAAATTTATAATTACCTTAATTACAAAATATTTTTTATCACTGTGATACCCTTTTCCTCACTAATTTTACACTTTTCTAAAACCAAATATTACACATTTAAAGCTCCCAATTTTAATTCTCAAAATTTCTATCTTCTCCTTAAGAAATTCCCTTTTTTGTGAATAAAAAAACAATATTATTTTATATTGGTATTAACCTATATATAATGATTATTTTTTTTATTTTAATCTTTACACCTAGTAAACCCAAATTCCATTACAATTGGTTAAAAATGACATAATGATCATGTTTTTAATCACTTTCAAAAAGAATTACATTTTATAAGAAACTAATTCTTTATTCTCTACAGGTTATTAATGAAAATTTTTATTATGATAAATGTGACTCAAAAAAATAATAATACATATGAATGGTTCACCCTTATATTTCTCTAATTCATTGGGTAAACACTTTAATCTCTAGATATGAAATGTTTAACTATACCCTGTTGAATATCCTTTGTAATTATCATTTACGAAAACTCATTGATGAACCTTGAAAATATAATTATTATTGTATATATTAATTGTTTTGGCCACATTTTAGTGTTATGAATAAGGTTATTTCTATTATTAGATTTCCTATTTCCCATTTCTCATTCCTTAATGATATTCCTCACGTTCATATTGGTATTCCTCATAATCACATGTAAACTGTTTCCCTTGTGTTTTCTCTTGCTAGGCCTCATTATCTCCCATTTACTTTGATGTATGTACCTATGATATGAGATAAATAAAATATATTTATGATTAATGAATGAATAATAATTTAATGTGTAATAAATGAATGATATTTTTCATGTATTATATTGCTGATTTAAATAAAACTAAACTTTTAAAGAACCTCTCCATATACCACGTACTGAAATGTAACGAAATAAAAAGGTTGTATGTTAGGATAATTATGATCAATGGTCACTCTCATAACTGCACGTTGGTTTCTATCACCCCATGTATATCTTTTACATTGCCAAACCTTTTTATATCTATGATTAATCTTCCTCTTTGGCTACCATCATAGGTTGTTGAGATGATATTTCCACATGTATATGAGGGTTATAATTTATTTTTTAACTCCAAAATATCCACTTGAAAAATATATATATTGATTTCTATTAAATACAAATTTAAAATCATAATAATTATACTAATTTCATTAATAATAACATTTCATTAAATATAATTATCAGCATAATTTTGTTTACATAATGTAGTAGCTTTATTCCATTATATTGTAATCAATGTGAATTAATCATTGATTAGTACAACTTTAGTTAACCTTTTTACCTCACCGATTATATATATATATATATATATTCTACAAATCCTATATTAACACCATCATTTTTAAATCAAAACTATTCCCACTAAAATAACACTATATCCACAAAGGACACTACAAAAATGTTTATTATCTCCATAATATATTACACATACTAGTGAAACACCCATTCGAGGGTGAGTATATAAATGTCCAGTCAGATTCCATGAATTTGAAAAAATATATATAACAAAATTATAACATAAAAACCACAAATTAAGGATTAAAATTTAAATATTATTTAAATTTATGAAATAGTATATGTGCGATAAAATTTATTTATATGCATGTCAACTATAGTAGAAACAACCACAACAAGAAATCAAATAATAAAAAATAACCACTTTTGAAAACCATGTCACCCCCTAAAAATTCAAATATGGGCCCCATAACTCACTAAGGGGAATCTTTCGTTAAGGGAGTAACTAACCTTATTGGTGCACTCAAACCTCAATGAGTAGTGAGGGTTGGGTAATGAAGCATATTACTCCTGATAGAGAGGTTCTTATCACTATGTATGGTTATGTTCCAATCTATAGCTATCATAAGAGGGACCCATTCCATTTTATCAACTCTCTTATAATGTAGTTTATATACATGATTGTTCTATGAATATTTTACAAATGTAACATATAGATAAAATGAAAACAGGGGTAATTTTCTTTAATTTTTTAAAAAATGATCTTATAAAACTATTGTGATTGTCATAAAAAATTTATATTGATTTTTAAATAAATCAAAATAATGCGACTGTAGTTTAATTTACAAATAATAACCATAGTAAAATAAATTGGAAAATTAAATGTCACACATTGATAATGTTGTTCAGTAATTGGTGACGAATGATCCTCTATGTCTCCTCCTATAAATAATAATTTATAGAGTAATATATAGAACTTGGTTTAAATGGAAACTAAGAACCAAATAAGAATTAATCCCTTATTTTAATAGAAACTGAAAAAAATTCGTTTTAATGGAATCCATGAACCAATAACCATCAAATTAATGATGATGAAGACCTAAATAAAATGATTTGAAGATAATAGTATATTTTTACTAACCCATTAAAAATAATTGAATTATCTCTATAGGATTAAATAGAAATTTAGTGATTAAGATAGAGATTGTTAGAATTGGAAGTGTATTTATGAATTTACTACATGTGATAAATTTGATGAATTATAATGTGGGAAAGAAAATTAGATCAAACATACTGATGTTCAGTTTTACATCTATGAGTTTGAATAGATTAGGGAATATTTTCTAATGTAGGTTGTGTGTCCATTCACAATAAATATGTTGTCATAGTGGTTCATTATTGATATCCAAGCCTCCATATGTCTCTATTTATTGCCTTAATTAGGTTTTAGGGTCTCTATGTTCGAGGCAAGGATATATTTAGTCGAATAATGGACTTTAATAATATAATTTAATGATCTTTGACAAATAGATATTGATGAACCTAGATAGATAATTCAATTCAACTGGATAACTTTTGAGATCCCATGATTAGAAAGTGATATTCATAATACCTTGTTACTACTATCCATTAGAACCTAATAGGTAGTGAAACTCCCCCATTTTTAAAATTACAAAAAAAATGTTGGTTATCAAAATAAAAGATATAAGAATTATATGAACAAGAAGGGGGTAAAGGTAAAATATTTAGATAAAATATTTTCATGAAAGCATAAGATGCCCTTTGAAAAAAAATTATTATTTTTTTATATTCCAAATAATAATCTTTTTTATACATTAATATTATATCTTATCCCATAAAAAAGTACATTTTTCACATCATCATGAATAAAAATTTTATCTCCATTCAAAATTAGAAAAAAAGGCATATAAATAAAAACAAATAGATATGGGATAAATTTTTTGATAAAAAAGCGTTGTAATAAAAAAAGTATTTCAAAAATTTAATCGTTTTGTTTTAAAATATAAATTTTCAAAAAGAATAAATATTTTTGATAAATGATAAATATATTAGAAGAGTTGAAAAATAATTTATAAGTATTTTATTCCAATATCCCATTAAGTAAAATTAAAAATGACCAAAATCATGTGGTTTGATGAAAATATTAGCTAAATGATGTTATTTAAAAATGTCTTTTTAAATGATCACTAATTTTTTAATGATGTCTTTCAAGAATGATATTGATTAAATATGTTATTATTGTGCACATTTTTCACGATATTCCTAGATGTGCTTATGGAACTAGTGTTTTCACATTTAAAATGGTTAATATGAAATTTTATCCCAAATTCATAAATATGTTATTTTATTCACATAATTTGGGTACAACAACAATTTGTGGATTTATATTATACTCTGGATATAGAAAGAGATACTATGTTTTATTTCATTTTATTCCAAGAGATTTTGTAATTCCCATTAAGGTGAAAAGTCTCACTTTTATTTTTCTTATATATTTTATACCACCCAAATTTAGTGTTGGGGAAAAAAAGAAATATTAAAACAGGGTATTCGTCGATTAATTTAAACCATGATTTTTAAAACCTTTTATAAAATTAATTTTCTTTTTAAGATATTTTAAATAATATTTATTAGGATTATCTTGATAACTTGTACAAGGTTTAAACTAACCATTATTTCTATAGGGGTAGCTATAAGGTAAGAAAAACTCATAACTATTATTTATCAAAGCCTGTATTCCATGGGTTTAATTGATTTATCCAATTTTATCTTACCAGAAATACATATGGGCGTACTAATTTCATTTTCATGATCAATACCAAAACATTTAACATGTTAATTAGTGTATTTTCGTTTTCTAATAAAAGAAAATTTATTATTTTTAGTGATTTTGAAAGTAAGAAATAATATTAAATCACCCATAAATCTCATTTCATATTATTTACATATAATATTTGAAAACACATTACAACGATGGTCCTAAAATTATGAAATATAAACAAATATTAAATATTAAAACATTATTTAAAAAAATAGAAATAAAATGGAATGTTATTGTCTTATTTTCAAATCATTTTATAAAATAACTGGATAACCAATCATTCTAAGACAATGAGGAATTTTTTATTTCATATAATTATTTTAATAACATGAAAATATAAATTTGATATTTCTGATTTTAAAAACAGGGTGGTTTTCCATGATTAAAATTTTCAGAATAAAAAATAATTAGAAAATTTTTTTACTACCACTTTTAAAAATATTAAAAGTTATATGTTGAGTGAATTATGAGATGTTTCATTTAGAATAGTATAATGAAATGGGTGTAATTGTTTAATTTTAATCAATTCCATCTTATTTATAATATCTGTTGGATTTGAGTCATGCATTGTTATGTTTAATGTTAGCATACACAACATATTTTTTAGTAAAAACCAATAGTGCACTAATAATATGATGATCATTACATATTACCAAAATAGTCAACAAATTATTTTATTTGGTTTCTCTGTTCATGAATAGAAAAAACGCATTTCTCATAATTAATTGCATCATCATGTATTTTAAGTTCAAGAATAGAAATGGCATAATGATTTTCAAATTGTTTTAAGGTAGAAATCCTAGTATGAATACAGTATTTCAAATCACAGTTAAAATTTTCCAAAGGATATTCTATAAAATAAATTCACTTAATTTTGAAAAAGAATATAGTGATATTTATGTTAAATGTAACTTTTAGGATAATGAGAATCATTCAATATCAATGGTTTAAGGATATTACAATATTCTTATAAAATCACACAATTATGATCAATTTGAATATTAATTAATGTGTTGCCTTTTTAATTTTTTACATTCTAAATGAATATTATAATTATTTTACAATATTAATTTATTTTGGGAAAATATAAATAACAAAGTATATCTTATATAAACATCAATTTTTTTTATTTTATATTTATTATATTGACATCAGTTATTCTAAAATAATCGAGGTGAATATGCTCAAGAGATTTTGAGATCAAAACTCCCACTTCAATTATAAAATATGATTTTGGTTTCTCTAAAAGTTTTAATTATGTTCAATAAAATTGTATTTCAAATAAAATTTTTCTATATATTATTATTTATTATGTAAGTGAAGATTAATGAGTTATTGGGCTATAATAACAATGATATAGTTTCAAATTAATGAATAAACATATTTAATGCTGAAAAATTTAATGTTTTGAGAACCTAAATCAATAAAAACGCATTTTGGAAATGAAGATCACTAAATATACTTTTTCCATTAAGGTTTAAAACATTAAATAATTTAAAATAAATATTAATACCATTTTCCTACTTATTTGGTATTTCATAGAATAGTTTTCAAATAATCAATGTATAAAATATTTTTTCAAATCATATAATTGAAAAAAAAAACATTTTTATTATATACCAATGTTTTTACTAGGAAAATTTTCACTATAAGTCACAAGTCCTACATTGAGTTTTTCATATTTATTACATTCAAATGGGTCACCAGACATGGATCAAGTGTAGCCATTATTCATGTTCTATATAATTTTTTTATTTACTATTTATATATATTTATTAAATGTTTTACAATTTTTTTTAAAATATATTTGCAGGCAAAAAATGTTAGATAAGAAGGTTTTTGGTACTGATTTTTTTATAAATTTGAAGATGATGTATGAGAGGAAATATAGATATATTTTGGTATACTATATCAGGGTTTTTGGAAAAAATATTTATTAATTAGATTACTTGTTTTATTAAAATAAATACATAAATTGTCTTATGATATGATGTTTAAAAATGTAACGTCCCGGTTCCGGGTGCCACTCGACGGGTGCCCTGAACCCAGTTCGCCACATGACCTCAAGCGCATTTCCCCAAATGCCAGAGGCTACCGACTAGCAGCGAGGTCCCAGGTCTGATAGTGGGGAAACTAGGCCCTCATTTGTCAAAGTGTAGCGCAACGGAATAAAATAACAAGCATACTACAAAAGCAGAAGCAATAAACCACACACATTTAATATAACAACTGCAGTAAAAGATAGCCAACCAGTTATATAGATATGATGCAACATGTATCAAGTTCTAAGAAAACAGTCAGAACATGTTACATAGCAGTACAATACAATGTAGAGTACAACAAAGCAAAACAAAAAAACCGGTAGCATCGCAAGCCTAAGCTCTGTCACATGCTCCCCTACTCCTCAGCAGCAATCAAGTACATGTATAAGGACCCTTGCCTTTATCTACACCTGTAGAAATGTAATCTGTTTGGGCTGAAAAGCATGACCCAAATAGGGTGTGAGAAATAAATCCTAGTAGGCACCCACCAAAGGCTCGTGCCCAACTGTGTGAAAGAATTCAACAACATTGTGTAGTAGTAAAATTCAATAATGTATGCAGTATTGAAAGTAACTAACTTAAACAGTTATATTTCAATTTTAATATCCATTTAATCATTTATTTAAATTATCACCATAGTTAATATTCTAAGAAATCAACCAATATCCTTATACACGTGTACCCCTACCCTCATGTAAAGAGAATCCAAACACAAGATTCTTCCATCGGGCATACGGATATTGCCCACAGGTGTATGAAGTGTCACCCACAGACACATAATCAACTGCCCACTAGCACGGTAGAAGCTTCCCACAGGATGAATAGTACAGTTCCCACAGGCTAATCACAATGCGTCCCTCAGGCTAAACAGGTAACCGGGAAATGACAAACATGTAACAAGCAGTTGACAAGCAATTACTCTTAAGGAAACTCTACAATCATCAGATTAAAGTCATCCCCTCAGGTACCCTGGCCAAACAGCTAACTAGAGGAACGCACCCCCGGGGTGGTCCTGGATCCAAGCAACGATTCCAAAAAACATTATTTTATCACAATTAATTTCCTATTAAATTCTAGGTATTTATAATAGCTATGGACTCAGCCACACGACACCCCAACATGGGTTCGTGGCACAATGGTACACAAAAACACACAATAGTTGGAATATAAACACCACGCCACCTACCTTAAACACCCATGATCGGTATTCTAGAACGACGTTCCACAAATCGTCCTAGAACGAGGTGGATCTACGGTGAAATAAAACTCTCTTAAATGAAAATAACTTCCATTAGATGAATAATTGGCAGGAAATACGCAAGGATATGAGAGGGCTCACCCGTGCGGTTCCAGGGAGATCGACGGTGTATAAAACGGATTCCCGACATGCACTCGGAAGATCTCCAAAGATCCAGCCTCCTATCCCACTCCTTCCTTCGGTTCTAGGACTTCCCTGTGAATAGGGGAGGATACTTCCCATTTTAAGTGAAGAAAGAAAAGTACACGATGTGTACTTCAAATTTTTAACTATTCCTCTGGCAGTTTCCTACCAGCGTGGCACTGTTCATTTTCAGACAATACTACACGGCGTGTCTTCCAGACTACACGGCGTGTACTGCCGCCCACCTGGCAGCTACATCCACCATCGTACTATTTTTCATGCCGACTGACTACACGGTGTGTAAAAAACCACTACATGGCGTGTAGTCAGTTTTTTACACACTTTGTCACCGACATGGCTTCACACCCTGTGTACTAATTCCACACGGCCAAAAATACATGGCGTGTGGAAAATTACACGGCGTGTAGTCCCAAAATTTGAGATTTTCCCCATTTTCCTTATTTTCTCAAAAAATATTTAAGGAAAAGAGAAAAGAAGAAACTCGTAGCTGAAAAATAAGAACCAGGTTGTTACAATATTCCCCCATTAAAGAAATTCATCCCCGAATTTCCCTTCTAAGGGTGGTGAAGATAATGCTAAGAACAGCTCTGGCCACTAAGCACGTACGTCAGTCTCCCGCTCCCAGGGTTCATCCTGCACTCAGCCATGCTGCCATAGCACCCGTACGAGAGGAACTGACAGGCCTCAGATAACCTTCATGCTTCTATCAACGATATGAATTGGATGCTCCTCAAAGGACACATCAACCTGTAGATAAACCACCTCAGGCTGAATAATGTGAGACAGGTCTGAATGAAAGCTGCATAACTGAGATACATGTAAGATGTCGTGCATGGCTCAGAACAGCTGGGGTAACTGCATCTGATAAGCAACCAACCCAAATCTCTCTAGAATCTCAAATAGCCCCACGTACCTCGGTGAAAGTTTACCCTGTCACCTGATACACCTGTGTCCCAACCTCGGTGAAACACACAAGAAAACCCGATCCCCGACCATGAACTCCAAGGGTCTTCTACGGTGATGAACATAAGACTTCTGAAGAGACTTCGCGGTAGCCATCCACTTCTGAATCAACTGGACCTGCTCATAAGTCTCCTGCACGAGACATGGCCCCAATAAACCTGTCTCACCTCCCTCTAACCAGAACAAATGTAATCGGCATGGCCTAACATATAAGGCCTCATAAGGTTCCATCTTGATAGTTTCCTGAAAACTATTGTTATAGGGAAAATCAACTAGGGGTATGTGCCTCTCCCAAGAGCCACCAAAGTCTATGACGCATGCATGTAGCATGTCCTCAAGAACCTACATCGTACGCTCTGACTGGCCATCGGTATGAGGGTGGTACGCCGTGCTCAGAAGCACCTATGTACCCAGTGACCTCTGAACACCCTGCCAGAAACAAGACGTAAAACAGGTGTCCCTATCTGTAATAGTAGAATGAGGGACCCCATGAAGACGTATGACCTATTAGATATACAACTTTCCAAGATCGTCATCACCGAAGGTCTCCTTGATCGGCAAAAAGTGAGCTACCTTCGTGAGTATGTACACAACAACCCACATGGCATCATTGCCTCGAGGTGACCTCAGAATCCCAATCACGAAGTCCATCACAACATCTTTCCATTTCCACTCCGGGATGGGTAACTGTTGTAACAGTCTTGCTGTCCTCTGATGCTCCGCATTCACCTGCTGACAGGTGGAACACCTTGTAACAAAAGTAGCTACATCTCTCTTCATACCCGGCCACCAGTACTAATATCTCAAGTCTCGGTACATCTTGGTAACCCCGGGATGAACTGCCCAAGATGAAGAATGAAACTCCTACATCATATCCTTGCGTATATCCCCTGGAACCCACACTCATCCATATAAACGAAGAATTTCATCATCACTCATCATCCAACCAGGAAGAGGGTCCTCACGTGCCACCAACTCTCGTAGAACATGGCCTTCTGGATTAGATAGTTGTCTTATCCTCACTCTATCTAGGAGGGTAGAAGTCACAGGTAAAGATGAAGGATATGTTTAACCCTGACAGTCATGCACCTCCAAATGCATCTTAGAGAACAAATCCATAAGCTGCCACTCATCACTGGTCTCCTGCACAGCCTGTATCTGAGTCTTCCTGCTCAGTGCATTAGCTACTGCATTAACTTTACTAGGTGTGTAGGCAAGCTCAAAATCAATGGACTGTAGGTATTTGACCCACCTTCATTGACTCAGATTAAAGTCAGGATGAGTAAAGATATACTTGAGACTTTTGTGGTCGGTGGAAACCACAAAACGTTCTCCCAACATATAGTGTCTCCAATAGCACAACGCATGCACAACTGTAGCCAACTCAAGATCATGCATCGGGTAATTCCTCTCATGTGGACTCAACTGCTAAGAACTGTACACAACGACTCGATCTCCCTAAATCAACACTACACCCAGCCCAATACCTGATGCATCACAGTAAATTTTATAGATCTTCCCTTCCTCTGGAAGTATTAGGACCAGTGTTGATGCCAACCTTCCTTTCAGGTCCTGAAAGGCTGTCTTGCAAGGTTCCGACCAAAAGAACATCACGCCCTTCATAGTAAGACACGATAACAGTGCTGCTAAGTGGGAGAAGTCATGTATGAAGCATCTGTAGTAACCAGCCAGCCCTAAGAAACTCTGTATCTCAAACACGTTCTTAGGCTGCTCCCAGGAAACTACTACTCTCACCTTCTCTAGGTCTACTGCAACTCCGGCCTCTAAGATGATATGACCAAGGAAATGAATCTGGTCTATCAAAAAGTGGCACTTTGAGATCTTAGAAAATATACGATGCTCTCTCAATGTTATTAATACAATCTCAAGATGGGTGGCATGGTCGTGTCAAGTGTGAGAGTACACCGAGATTTTTTCCACGAATACAACCACAAAAGAATCCAGATAAGGATGGAACACACGATTCATCAGCTCCATGAAAACTGTTGGCGTGTTCGTGAGTCCGAAAGGCATAACCATGTACTCCTACAGACCATATCCGCTTAGAAAAGCTGTAAGTGGTATATCCGATGGTCTTACGCGCAGCTGATGATATCCTGACCTCAAATAAATATTCCAGAACACTCGTGCTCCACAAAGTTGATCAAAAAGATCTTCAATCCTCAGCAAGGGATATTTGTTCTTGACCGTCAACTGGTTCAACTTTCGATAATCCACACATAGTTTGAGGGTACCGTCCGCCTTCTTCACCAAAAGGGCCGGAGAACCCCACAGAGAAGTAATGGGTTGGATAAAACCCTTTTCCTGTAACTCCTCTAACTACCTCCTGAGCTCCTGCAACTCTGGTGTACCCATACTATATGGAGGAATGGACACCGGTTCTTCTCCCAGTAAAAGCTCAATAGAGAAATCCACCTCTCACTCGAGAGGTAGACCAGAAAATTCATCCGGGAAACATCCCTGAAACGATCAACCACTGGAGGGAAATCCATCTGACAAGCCCCCTGATCATCCTGGTATAAGATAGAAATCTGGTATGTGAATCCACCTTGCCCATGATGCTCTGGTCCAACTCGACTCGCCTAAACATCCTATTCACCATTGTATAAAAACTCTCCGCCCTCTGGTGACGTGAAACACACCCTATGACGATAGCAGTCTATAAATTCTTGAAAGGGAACCAACCTGTCCATCCTGATAATGACATAATATCTCATCATCTCTAAGACATAGAGGTCCCATAGAAGGGGACACCCTCCAACCTCAAGGGGGAACTCCTTGCACTGACACACACCAGCTGTTCAAGTCCCCAATGGAGTGTCTAGCGTCATGATATCAACAGAAGAAGAAACACAGAGCCCAAGTCTCTCCACAGTGGGTAAAGATATAAAACTATGTGTAGAACCTGTATTGAAAAGTACTAAAGATAAGACAAATGCTACTAGAATAGTACCTCTGACAGTAGTAGGTCTGAGAACCTGCTCTTGTTGGGTATGATGCACTGCATATGCCTGCCCAATGATGCGGTCCTACGACACAGCCTAGCTACCCTGAGCTGTCCCGCCCTGCTGCCTCTGTGATCTTGGTGTTTGGCTACCATGGCCACGACCACCATCTCTGCCTGCACACCCTGATGTATTATAGTTCCCTGATTGGTAAGAAGACACTGGTTCTTCTCCTGCACGTGGAGTCTGCACAAAACCCCTCTCACTAGCCACTGGTGGAAACACCCTACATAAGCATTACAGATGACCCATCTTTCCACATGCTCGGCACTCCACTATGTCTCATAGACACTATGGACTTTTATTTACCTCTATAACACACTGGTAGCACATGACCTGGCCACCGGAACCATTCGTCTGCCTAGTACTACCACCCTGAGAGAAGGCCATCTATCTCTTCCTATTATTAGTAGAAATAGTACCAGAAATTAGTGATGAATCGCCCAGGCCCACACCACAAGCCTCCCTGCAGGTTCCTCTCTGTAATCATCAACTGATTCTCAATTGCATGTACTGAAGGAAACTGGAAAATGTTAACCAACGCTCAGATGTCAAATCAGAGACCATCCTCAAAGCACCTGGACCTCAACATCTCATCACCCACTAGAACGGGTGCAAAACATTGAATCTTGGTAAAGTGAGAAGAATAATCCATCACCGACATAGCGCCCTACTGTAGATTCATGAACTCTCGAGCCCTATCTTACCATAGTGTCTCTAAAAAGAAGAAGTCATAGAATACTACTTGAAAACTTCCCACGCCATGTCTCTGTGATGCTATAACTGGGTGGTAACATCCCACCACCTCTTGGCGGAATCACGCACCATATACGTCGTGATATTGACCCTCCGCCCTGGAGGCATCTCACGGTGCTCGAAAATAGTCAGCATCGACCCCATCCAAGACTCCTCAGCCTCTGCTCTGCCATCCCCTGAACACGTAGGCAGATTCTTCTACTGAAATATACGAGTCAGCTCAGCCATAGATGTGGCAGCTGGTGGTGCTCCCTGAAAGGTATGTATGAACCGCATAATTCCTTCATGGAACTGTGCCTCCACACTTGTGTCCGGTATAACGGTTGGCGCCGCATCTGGCTCTGCTAGAGGATCCACTGGTAGCCCATGGCCCACCATCTCTAGAGTATAATCATCATCGCTCTCCAGGAGAACAAAACATGGTTGTCTCGGCAGCATGACACTATAAGGTCAAAACACACCTTAGATTCAAGATTAACAACGACCGAAAATGAAGAAACCCAAAAGGGAACAGAAAGAAGAAGGCATTCAAAATTTTCAAAACAAGACTACAAAGGCATGTATCATGACTATACGGCATGTACCTAACTTCCCTTCCCCTGATGGGGTCCTTCTACATGGCTAAGCCACATGGATTCTATTGAACAAAACTACACAACATGTATATCATCTACACGGTGTGTATGGTGGAATTTTCAACTGCCCGTGTCATTTGTGACACAACCGACTACTCGGATTGACACTACACGGCGTGTTACACCCACACACGGCGTGTACGCCACCCTATTTTCCAGTCACACAGCTAGGTCTACATGGTCTGTCACCGGTCAAGACTACATTGCATGTCCCACAGGTACACGACGTGTACTAGACGAGCTCCGTCGACCCATGTTTTTAATTACACGACCGGACACATGGCTCAGACTACACGGCATGTTCTATATACACATGGCGTGTACAATAATGGGTGACACCGACCTGTGTTGTTAGTTACACAGCCGGGTCCCCAGGTCAGACTACATGTCATGTTCATCATTAACATGGCGTGTACTAGAAAAGATTCCACCAACATGTGTTTGTTAGTTACATGGCCAGACTCAAGGTAAACACTACACAACATGTACAAGAGCTACACGGCATGTTCTCCCTAAGGATTTATCTTCCTCTTGTCCCCTCCCACACGGTCTTTGACATGGGAAGAGACTACACAGCATGTACTTATGGTACACGTCGTGTACATAAAAAGTTTAACTTTCTTCCTGAACAGAAGAACATACTCGACGTGTTCAAAGAACTACACAGCGTGTATACTTGGTTTTCCAGACAGTATGCCTCAAAAACATCTCCGGAACCCCTAAAACACTGAAAGAAACACCTAAGATCCAAATTCTGATCCGTGAGGGCCCATACTCCTCGCGAATCAAAGTGTGGACTCTTATTTGTGTTATAATAAAATAAACATTCAATGATCCACCAATTTCCGGTAAATGGGGTCCCATACTCCCCAAAAACCAAAGTTTGGATTTATTCTATAAACAAGTTTATACAACAATACTCTATCAAATAGATGGTATTTTATCAAGCATTTATCACAACAACATGCTTTTCTAGCACAACAACTATCACAACAACATGCAATTTTTAATGCACCTATATGGCATGGAAACTATGCATGGAATGTGACTCCTAGCATATGACTAAATGATGAATGAGATGACATACCCTCATATCATCTGGTTGTAACTAAATAGATCCCATAGATAAAATATAAATAGCATAATAACAAGTGCGCCACCCAACGGTGAAATTAAATCAACTATAAAATTTGAAAAATCAAAAGAAGTAAAAAAATACGAGGTAGGGTGGCTTTTCCCTATACACGGGTCAGCTACGCATGGGCACAACTTTTTACTAACTACTGTTCTCATCCTATCCCTACCTAAGGCTCCAAATAGTAATTCAAAGAAAAGAACCCCTTTGATACCACTTTGTAACATCCCGGTTCCAGGTGCCACTCAACGGGTGCCCCGAACCTAGTTCGCCACATGACCTCAAAAGCATTTCCCCAAACACCAGAGGCTTCCGACTAGCAGTGAGGGCCCAGGACTAATAGTGTGGATACTATGACCTCATTTTTTAATGTATAGCGCAACAGAATAAAATAACAAGATTACTACAACAATGGAAGCAATAAACCATACACACTTAATATAACAACTATAGTAAATGATAACCAACTAGTTATATAGATATGATGCAACATGTCTCATGTTCTATGAAAACAGCCAGAACATGTTACATAGTAGTACAATACAATGTAGAGTACAACAAAGCAAAACAAAATAGCTGGTAGCATCACGAGCCTAATCCCAGCCCCATGCTCCCCTACTCCTCAATAGAAATCAAGGACCTATATAAGGACCCTTGCCCTTATCTACACCTGCAAAAACATAATTTGTTTGGGATGAAAAGCTTTACCCAAATAGGTTGTTAGAAATAAATCCTAGTAGGCACGCACCAAAGGCATGTGCCCAACTATGTGGAAGCATGCAACAACAGTGTGAAGTAGTAAAATTCAACAAAGTAAGCAGTACTAAAAGTAACTAACAAAACAAGTTATATTTCTATTTTAATATTCATTTAATAATTTATTTAAATTATCACTGCATTGAATATTCTAAGTAAACATCCAATGTCCTCATAAATGTGAACCCCTACCCTCAGGTAAAAATAATCCAAACACAAGAATCTTCCCTCAGGCATACGGATATTGCCCACAGGCATAAGAAGCGTTGCTCACAGGCACAGAATCAACTGCCCAGAGGCACAGAAGAAGTTTCCCACAAGATGAATAGTAGAGTTCCCACAGGCTAATCACAACGTTTACCTCAGGCTAAACAGGTAACCGGGACATGCCCAACATCTAACAAGCAGTATACAAGAAATGCCTCTCAAGGAAATTCTACAATCATCACTTTAAAGGCATACCCTCGGGTATCCTGGAGAAACAATTAAACAGAGGAACGCACCCCCGGGGTGGTCTTGGATCCAATAAATGGTCCCAAACAACAGTATTTTATCACAGTTAATTACCAATTCAATTCTAGGTATTTAAAATAGCCATCAACTCAGCCACAAAACACCCCAAAATGGGTCCATGGCACAACAGTATACAAAAAAATCACAACAGTTGGAATATAAACACCAAGACACCTACCTTAAACCCCCCGTATTGGTATACTCGAATGACGTTCCACGAATCATCCTATAACGTGGTGGATTTTAGGTGAAAGAAAACTCACTTAAATGAAAATAACTTCCATTAGAGGAAAAATCAGCAAGAACTACGCAAGGATATGAAGGGGATTACATGTTTGGTTCCAGGGAGATCGATGGTGTAGAAAACGGATTCTCGACATGCGCTCGGTGGATCTCCAAAGCATCGGCCTCCTCTCCCACTCCTTCCTCCAGTTCTATGCCTTCCCTGTGAACAGGGGTGGCTACTGCCCATTTTAAGAGAACAAAACAAAGTACACGGTGCGTATTTACAATTACACGGTGTGTACTTCCCATTTTTAACTAATCCTCTGGTGGTTTCCCGCCAGCATGGAATTGTTCATTTTCCAACATTACTACATGGCGTGTCTTCCAGACTACATGGTGTGTACTGCTGCCCAGCTGGCATCTACTTCCCCCGCCGTACTATTTCGCCTGTCGACTGACTACACAGTGTGTAAAAGACCACTACATGGCGTTTAGTTAGTTTTTTACACGCTTCGTCGTAGACATGGATACAAACCCTGTGTACTCATTCCACACGGAAAAAAATACACGATGTCTGGAAAAGTACACTGGGTGTAGTCCAAAAATTTGGGATTTTCCCCATTTTCCTTATGTTCTCAAAAAATATTTAAGGAAAATATAAAAGAATAAACCCGTACCTAAAAAATTAGAACCGGGTTCTTACAAAACAATGTTTCATTTTTGGAAGAACTATAATTTTTTTTTGAAAAACTAATACCATAATAATTTTTTTGGAGTTAATGAGAACTAAATATTTAATTTATGGTTTTCTCACCAGGGATCTATATTGCGATATATTTTTATCAAAATGGAATTCCTGTTATAATAAATTACTAAAAATTTACATTTAAATTGTGATGATAAATAATCTTTTCGACTGTGTGTTTATCCTTCTCCTTAACAACTTGTTTATTTTTTTTCTTGGTCTTTGTACATTGATGTTGGCCTGTGGAAATGTTATTCAAAATTATCATGGCTATATATTAGATCATTATTGATTAGGTAATTTTATGTCAAGGAGAACTATTTTTATATTGAGGAAGAAAAGGAGGACGATTCTGGGTTAACATCATTACCAACCTAAACATCGACCATAAGAGACATGGAATGTTTGATATGGTGCTCTAATGAGGATAATGAATCATTAATTTCACTCTAGGATGAAACCATTGAGGATTTATTGAATTTATTATTATTCTCATTTCTCTCCTTTTTGATCATGTGGAGTATTGTAATTATATTTCCCTTCTTTTTTCATTGAATAAATGTATCTTCTCATTCATTTTTATCATCCCCATTTTATCAGTATTGTAGTATTTCATTTATTTAAATAATATATTTTTTTTAATTTCTATATAATCCATTTCATCACTAACGTAATCAAAATCGTTAATTTCTTTGAATTTAATTTCATTTTTCACATTGAGTTTTTTGTATTACATATAATCATGTATGATCATTTTTATCACAAAATTTATATGATATCTGATTAGCTCATCGACCAGAATTTTCATTATATCCTTTTATTTTTTTATTGTAGTCATCTTGGGTGTCCATGTTCTAGGGAAAACCAAAAGGATTATTTTTAATAATTTTTTTCATTACATATAATAACTGGGAGACTTACATCCATTTAAAATATCAACAAAATTATAAACATTTCAATAATATATTCATTTATATGTATACTATAGCATTTAAAATATTATCTAAATATGTCAAGCCAAGTACAATTAAATTAATTCAAACATTCTGGTGTTAATTATTTAAATATCAAGTTCTTATGAGTTGTTTTACAAGTATAAATTTTATTAAACTCATTATGTTCTAAACCACAGGGTAATGATTTCATAACATTACTATTGTTTTCAAAAGAAGATATATTATTATAAGCCCATTAATAATAAAATTAATTATAATTTATAAATCCATGTATAAAATTTTTATATAAAATATATCCCAAACTACCAATAAACGTCGAAATGTGACTTTTCTAATTAATATAGTCAGAACCATTAAAAAAGGATCCCAATTCATATAGTTTCCTTTAGGACTATCCTAGTTTTTTTTAAATGAAAACATTTTCAGAAGATCAAATAGTGAAATTTGTTATGATTTTAAAATTTAAAACTAATTTTTGTATAAATGTATTTATTATTAAAACGTAAATTTTATCTTTTGATAGAAAATAAAGGGATAGCAAATACTAATAAATTAGACCATAGTGGAATCCATAAAAATTATGTATATTTAATATAAATTTAATGAAATTTAAATGATAATTATGGTAAATGAGTTTAAACATAGATTAATAATGAGCACATACATCCCCTCCAGTCATGAATTCTTGATATGGTCAATTTGTTGCCCTGGATTTATTAAGAATTAAAAACCAATGAAAAAAATCACTTATTTTATATCGAAACAAATAAGAAAATTTGGAACCTTGGTGTTGATGTAATCAATGAGCCAGTGACTAACACATTAATAGTGCTATGTACATAAAGAAAAAGATGTGAAGTTTCATGTTTATTTTTAAAATTCCTTTACACTGAAATAATTTATAGAGATATTTTTGAAAACAATGTAAAAAAATAAGATATATCTATAGAGAAAAATATGTTCTAAGAGAATAACTATTGAAAAAATTAATGTAATGGATAAATTAGACCAAATAGAAAATAGAAATTTAAATTTTATTGAATTAGTTAAAGAGTATTTTTCCGTTTAAAATTTAATGATCTTGGAGAATATATTTAGAAGTACATCATGGGTCATTTAAAAAGAAAGTAACTATTTAAGATGTTCATTATTAGGATACATGACTCCCTAGATCATTATTTATACAATTCATATGAGGTGTGTTATCTATAGTCATGACATGGATTTAATGATCCAATTCAATGATATTATGGTATAAATTAATTCCTCTATTACAAATTTGGATCAAAGAAATCTGGTTTTCATTCTATATAGACTAGTTACCTAATTCAATTTATATCATCTTTTTATTTTGTAGACACCAAAAATTGGTAGATATGTTCTATTGGTATTCAATTAGAATTCAGATACACTATAAATTATTGTAGTGACCTCTCCACAATTAGACAATCAAACAGTTATATCGAGCCAGGTGTCATTGTGCTTCGACATTCCTCTGAGAATGTTGATGGATTCTGAAAAGCTTTGTGGGTGAAAATAGGTATAATGGGGAGGCTATACCATATGATAATGATATAATAATGCTATTGTGATTATATAATATAACATGAAGTAGAAACAAAAGACTCTACATATATGAACTAGACAAACCAATAAAAGAAACATGTTAAATATCGACAGATAGTGGAAGGGTAACTGATGAATAGAAGTAGTGGAAAATAATTAAAAAATACAAAAATTCCAGCAAAACACTTGTACTCACTAATAAGAAACAAGAAGAGCATGCCTATATATAAGGTTCATACAATACAATATAAAAAATGGTCTCCCATGGTAGACCACAGTAAATACATACATAATAAACATGCTCAAATAGAAAATATAAATAATGTGAAACACTAAATATGCATGACATTACAGTCCCATGAAATCCATCCCATATAAGAAACTATTAATGTCCAACTCCTCATGTTGATCCATTACCAGAATGAAAATTCATAATGTGTACATGCATCCAGATGGACCCATGTACGATGTGAGAACATGTCTCAGTTGGATACAACCAAAGTGTGTGTACACCATTTGAGTGTTTATATATAATAGTAATATGAATTTACATAAAAGTAATAGAGTGTGAATGTGAAATGAATAAAAGCTCTAGCGGTAATCAGCAACCACTATGGAGATGTCCCCTTATTCGGCATTTAATGAAAGTAGGAATAGTAATGGATCGTTAAACCATGGCCCAAGGTGTCCCCTAATGTCTTGTAGCATAGGACAACCCTCAGATTCATCCTAAAACAATTAACAGGGCACTAAGTTCCTATTTACACATAGTGTCTCAAATTAATCACTAACACCCTAAAGGAACACCCATTCAAGTCACCGGTCCCTCAAACCCCTTCCCCAATGTACATGTTATCTCCGAGCCCATCCTCTAGAGGCAAAGTGATGTATGTCCTCAAATACAGTCATTTTCAGGTCATATCATGATGTCTAATGAAAAAAATACATCCACTCTCCAAATATATTCCAGGCCTACGGCTTCAATACCGATATCACCAGCCCCCAACTAATATCCCCATGAAAATAAATGAAGTCCCCTTACCTTCCACATGTCATTTATTTGAATGCACCGCTGAACATTACTTGATCTGCACTACCAAGGGACTGTATGCACATTAGTGGTCAAAACCACCTCATCGCAGACTTAACCGGTTTTCACATGAGTCAAATTGTATCCTTTTCCATCATAGGTGACCAATATTCACCAATATAGTACCTAGTCCACATGACATCAGCACCTCATGCCCCTATGAACATGTCTCCCGAGTATGTTGGTTGTTCGATACAATATCAAGGGCCTTCCCCAACACCTGGAAGCCTATGTTCTGTCAAACCATCATCCACGATGCCCAATCCTGTGATTAACATCAGTCAAATATATATTTTCCTAGTCCAGTCCAATCTAGATAAACATGTCACCACAATATAGTATGGCCAACACCATCCCAAACTTGGGCCAAGACCATCATGACCCTATGTCTCTAATCACATGCCACAAATCAATGTAATTTCAAAAGAATATTAATAAAACAACTCCATTTAATAAAAATTCAATTTAATATGATTGAATTGTTCAATTTAAATCAAATAAAAATTCAATGAAATCTAATTGTTTAGTTGAATTAAACATCATACAAATGATTCAAATCCATCAACAAAAAAAATTAAATGAAATTTAATTGAAAAATATCATTTTAATAAAAAAATCAGTTATAAAAAAATACACCATTTCCTAGCTACACAAGGTTGTCGGAGGCCTCTAACCCAGCCTATCACAAATATAATTCTCATTTCTAGGACAAAAGAAAATACCATATAGTCATACCATAAATTTGATATCATGAAATTTGTGTATCTATTGAATATCCACTGGTACGAAAAAAGATGCACCCTGAAAAGTCTGAAAAAAACAGAAAGATTGTATTCACCACTTACTATGGAGTTCTAGAAGTGTGAACTTTAAATATCTTTCTCTAACTCAGATCAGATTATAATAGATATGATATTACATCAAGAACCCTAAATGTATAGAAAAATATATCACAATGATTTAGAACTCTTTGATGTAAAATTATAGGACAATAGAGGTATGTTTGATTGTAGAATCACTAAGGATGTTATATTTCACCCGAAATATCTGAAATCTGGGCAACAGTGGAGGGTTAGAGAAATTTAAAATCGTGTTTCCTCCCTCTAGGTAAAAAACAAAGGAGATATAATGGGAGAAGAAAGAGTAAAATGGAAAAGTAGAAGTTGGGAAAAAATGTAATTTCATACACTTAAAGGTATGCATGGTTTAGTACGTATGATTTTTCAAATAGTTCAGAAATCGTGAGGGCTATAGTTCCAAGGTACTTCCAAAGTGGCAGCACCCAAGTGGCATAGTGTATGGGTATCTCTAACCATGTGAAAAAATTGTATTAGGACTATATAAAAACATCAAACCATATCTCATGACCATGAACCAACCCACATGGTTTAACAAAACCATACATCTGATCAAAATTAGGGAACACATTTACATAGAATGGGATCAACGGTTGACCCAAAATTGTGCGCCCTAACCTGCAACTCCAAAACCCAACATTGGGCCTCTAATGCTATCAAATTATTCTAGAAACAAAACATGTACTCCCCCACCCTCTATAACTATAAAAATCATTATATATCGATGATGTAATTCATAGAAGTGAGTTTTGATCAATGAAATTGAAATTGTAACCACCACTAAATGAAATATTTTAAAAACTATGATATTTTCAACATGAATAAAAAAACATGGAAATTATAATACACCACCTTAACATCTCACATCAATTATCTATCAAAAAACACTTATATATGATTGAAAATACCCATCATGTTAAAAATAAACCTGGATAACCCAGTCAAAAGGGCAGCGGTCAACAGACCATAAGTGGGCTCTCTACATAAGGAATTTCCAAACCCAGTACTTCCACAAAAAAACTCAAAACAATCAACTAGTCCCATGGAAATTTCATGACTCAAATTTATCCCATTACGCATCATCAATCTCATGACTCATCAGGTTCTTCTATTTCATTTCTAACAACATTTCATATCCTACACTCAATCAATAGCCACCTTGTTCCCATATCACATATGGAACTAACCAGGTCTTGCATCACCATGGATACTCAATTAAGTTTCGGTGACCCAAACATCTAATATGTACCAAACTGAAATAGTGACCATATACCTCACATGTTATGTAACCCTCACAACCTTGATTCCCTAATTCCAATACAACTCAACAAAAAAGAATCCATCGATGCTCAAAAGTAAAATCTTCTAAATCTCCCCACATATATATATATAATATGCACATGATCCAGTTCCAAACTACAAACCAGGGTGTGGTTAGTCCATATATGTAGTTTGATCACCTTGTGCTAAAAAAATTCTTTATGTGGAAAGGAAAATGAAAATAAAAGAAACCATCATACACCCATTTATTACCTCTGACAATCATTAGCTCTCAAACATACACAGACCATGGTTGCTACATTTCAGACAACTAGGCTATATCTCAATTGCCTAATGCATGGAATTCAGGTGGTGTTACACCTAAAACTCCCCACCATTGTTTGGTATTTCTCCCTCATTCATGACCTCTATGTTAAACTGATGCTCTACTACCCTCATGAAGTACCGATCCGGAACCGTTCTAAAAAACCACAGTCTACCCTGATCCATGGATGGGAGCTATAAAATTGGGCTTCCTGCAGAAAATATTTTTATTCTTAACATTTATACAACCCAACAATAATTTGGTGGATGCTCAGCCAATATATGGACATGTCCAAGCTGCCCAAACAGATTTAAAACCATTTAATACAACTATGAGGTGGTCTAACTGAGTCCTTAGACCTGTTGACCTATTAGAACTCATCCATACCTCGCTTTAGGCCATCTGAATCATCTCCACTAAAATCACCCGATAACACTCCCTGGATAGGGTATTACCTAACTATTAGGTTACATTCTTCATTTAATGCCTGGTTCACCATTTTGGATAATGAGGCCATCTTACAGATTATTACCTACACCCGAATATTGTTTCATAAACCATCATCAAAGTACTTCACCCACATAGCATCATCCATATCCTTTCTAGGTGAAAATAAAGACAACCTTTTTAATGTTTCTTCATAGTCTATTATAGATATATATACCAGTTTAGGGCTCATGAACTCTATAGCCCTTTTCCCCCTCAGCATCTTTAGGAAAAAGTGTATGGAGAACCTTGATTAAAATTACATAAAAATTAGTCTCTCATTTTTTCCATCCTACATGTTCACATGCCACCAAAGCATTGTTGGCCCTCAATGAAAATAGTTCATCACCTTCACCCTCCTCCTAGTTGGAATCTAGAGCTACTCAAAAATCATATGCATGGACTTGTCATAGTTATCAGGCCAATGTAAACCACTATCATTATGAAAAATAGGAGGGTGTTGTGATTGGAACAACCGAGTAAGATATTCCATCCATAGATATACTCAATAAGGACTCTTCTCAAAACCCTATATTTCCCTAGTCAGGCTCTCTCATAGCTACTAATCATGCCATGACCAAAATTTTGTGATGTTTAGAAGATTACCCTCTTATAATGGAAACTATGACTAATCTTATCTCTATACTTTTCCCTCCTATTCCATACCCTTTGGTTTGTCATCCCTCAGATACTCTAGAGGGACCATGTATTCACCCACATAAGTCTCCATTCGAACCATCTTGGAGTAACCAATAAAATACCATCAACATGGTCAAAAAACCCAATAACTTATATATACAACACACAAATAGGGAAAGTAGTAACAAAAAATGATTCCTCACTACCTTTACCATTTCATAAGGCAGCCATCATCAAAGTTCTTCACCCACATGGCGTCATACATATCCAATCTAGGTGAAAATAAAGTCAACTCTTTGAATGTTTCTTCACAGTCCATCAAAGAAATTTCTACTAGTTTAGGGCTCAGGAATTCTAGCTCCCTTTCCCACCTCAGTGACTTTGGGTAAAGGTGCTTTGAGAACCTTGATTAAAAGTACATACAAATCAGTCTCTCATTTCTTCCATCCTATATGTTCACGTGCCACCAGTGATTTTCTGGCCCTCAAATCATATAGGTAATCACCTTCACCCTACACCTTGTTGGAATCTTGAGCTACTCAAAAATCATATTCATGTACTCGACATAGTTATCAGCCACATATAAACCACCCTCATCCTAAAAAATAGGAGGGTATTGCGACTGGAACAACTGAGTATGATATTCCATTCATGTATCTACTCCATAAGGTCTCTTCTCAATACCCAATATTTCCCATGTCAGGCTCTCTTAGAGCTACTCATCACGCCATGACATAAATGTTGTGATGTTTGGATGATTCCCATCTTATAATGGAAACTAAGACTCATCGTGTCCCGATACTTGTCCCTCCTCTTCTAGACCCTTTGGAGTCTCATCCCTCTAATACTCTTGAGGGACCATTTATTCACCAACCTAAGTCTCCATTCATTCCATCTAGGAGGAAGCAACAAAATACTATCAACATGGTCAAAAAACCCAATAACTTATATATACAACACACAAATAGGGAATGGAGTAATAGAAAATGATTCTTCACTACCTCTACCATTTACTAAGGAATCCATGTCCCTCCACATTCTGACCACCTTCCCTCCTTAACCACCCTCATCCAAGGCTTGTATGATAAGTTCCCCATGTCGTGTCCATCCTGACATCCATGGTTTCCTCAATCTAATGACTGAGTCACCCATCCTTATGATAAACATAACCTCAAGCAATGATACATTCTTTTTTTAAGACACATGCCCATTTCACAAATATAATTCCATATATATATATATCATAAGGAATATTATAAATTCATAACACAAATCAAAATCATTTCATTTCATGGAATATTATATTTTAAACTACCAAATAAGCGCATAAACAAAATAAAAATCTGGTTTACCAATCACCCTTTATCATATAAGGCTATGTGTACCATTGGTATTCCATGCCTCACTATTTCAAGAATCACCAATATCTATTTATATACCTTACTAGGTCAACAGAAAGATATCAAAATGAGTTACAATCACATTTCAAAGTACAACTCGATGTGGAAATAAAATAAAACTGTAACTAAGAAATGTATTACTGAAATTCCCACCCATGGTAACTTTTTACCTCCCTCGTACATTAGGATTCATGAACTCAAAGATGAGTTTGAAACCCAATTCTAAAATATCATAATCTCTATTATAGAAATTAAAAAATAGTAAGAATAGAAAAAAAAATGTAGGCACCATCTCATTAGTATCCGGGCAAAAAATTCTACTAAATCCCAGTCAAGAACATATCTAATTCCACTTGTAGTATTCTTGAACTGATTATGCACCTGAATAGTGCTATTGAGAATGGTCCCACTGGCTTTAAATGTTTCTTACTAAATTCCAAAGGTTTCCAAAGTATAAATAGGTTGTGAGGAGGTATGGTGCAGAGGTTGTACACTCTTTAAATTATATAAGAATATTTTTCTAAGTATATAATATAACATGCAGTGAAAATAAAAGACCTGATAATCTTGAACAAGGCCCCCAATAGATGAATCCCATTCAATATCAATATATTGTGGAAGTGTAACTGAAGAAACAAAGCATCATAAAATAAATAATTAATATAAACATTCTAGTATTCCACTTTTATCCACTAAAAGGAACCCATGGAAAAATGAATATCAATATATCTCATACAGGGAAATAAAAAATACTGGGTCTCCCTTGGAAGAACACAATAGGTACATACATAATAGTAATTAAGATATATAAATGAAATAAACCGAAAATTCCAACTAGGAAGGACCTCAAGGTCCAGTTCCATGCATCACAAATAAGTAGAAACTATGATCCGGTTCCTATGGTTGATCGTTTACCTGAATAAAAAATCATAAATCCTACAAGAATCCCAAAGGAAATGTGTATGGTGCAATAACATATCTTAGTTGGATACCACCTGTGTGAGTGTACCAAACATGATTTATTAAGAAGAATATCAATATAAATTTTAATAAAAGAAACATCTCTATAAATTCAAATTAATACAGACTCCATTGGTTCTCAATAGACCATAGGGAGATGTCACATTATTTGGATAACACTAGAAGCTAGAATAAGAAAGGATCCATGGTCTATAGACTAGGGTATCCTCTAGAGTCTCATTAATTAAGAAAAAAACATTAATTTCCACCTCAACTAAAGTAACCAAGATCGACATGTCTCATAACACCTCATGTCTCAAATGAATCACTAAAATCTAGATGGCTGACCCAAAGAAGTCACTGCTCCCTTGAACCCATCCTTGAAAGTACATGTCATCTCAAATCCCATCCTCTAGAGTAACAATTATATCTTCCCAAAAATATAATCACCATCCTACCATAACTCGACATCTTGAGAGACAATGATATCCATTCTCTAAATATTGTTTTGTCATGCATCCTCAATATGGAGAGCCTCAACCTCAACCAATAGCCTCATTTTTATCAACTCAAGGATCCTAAACATCTGCATGGATTTCTAAGGAAATAACCCCCAATATATTACCTTATCCACACTACCCGGGGCCTCTACCCATATAATTTGTCAGAACTACCTCATCGTGAGGTAATCCTATGTGCTCACTACTCAAAAAAGTTCTTTTCCTCATGTAGGATCCCGGTTTTTGGAAAGGGACTTGGGGCACGGAAGAAGGGAGAGCTCGACAAGACAGGCTAGGGTGTACGACCTGCGCATGACTAGGAAAACCGTGCGGCCTGCCCAGGTGAAGTAGTGCGACCCTTCCTCCTTCAGACAGTAGCATGGGCATGGTTTGTGCACAGTTTTCTAAACTGTGCGGCTAAACCATACAGCCACATAATGTTGGGAAAAATTACAGTTTTTTCGCTCCGGCCATTAAGATCACTACTCAGGATTTTCCTCCCATTCCTCCTCCTTCTCCCTTGGAACGAAAAAAAACACCTAAGGTCTCCAAGAGATCAATCTCCTTAAATTCTAAGGCATTTTTGGTGCCATTGGTTGGGGATCGAAGATTCGGTTATGGCTAATCCCATCCTTTGTTCTTTCCTTGGTTTAGGGTCTGTATCTTTTCTCCCTCTCGTTCTGAACCCCTAAAACCCTATCTTTTGGGTGATTTTTAGGTTGAAGCTCCAAAGGATGGTTGGATCAAAGTCTAAGGACTCGATTGAGGGTGCGTTCAACCACGGTTATGAGGTAGGTGGTCTACAAGTTATATCCCATGGTTATGTAGGGTTTTTGTGCATGTTTACTTCTGTTCTTGTTTCCCTTGGTTAGGTTTTGAATAACCTTGGAATGATTGGTTTTAATGAAGTTTGAAATGGAAAATGGGAACCCTCACAATTCCCATGGGATGTGATGGGATTGACTTGACCTAATTGGGGGCATCCATGGGATGTTCTGGCTTCCCTCAGGCTTAGGGATTGTAATTGAACATGTGACCTTGTTGTAATTAAGGGTATATACATTAATGAATAAGTTGGTATGATTGGTTGAACTTGGAATAGAAGTTAGGTGATGCACCTAGACTTGAAAATAACCAAATGGATAATTGGAATGGGATGAATGGTTGAATCACGGAAATGGTGAACGGGTTAAATGGGTTAATGTGTAAATTGATTAAAGACCATAACAGGATGGGTTATGGGTTTAGTGTTAAATTCTTAGTGAGTTAGGCATAACACATGGTAATTGGATGAAAGGTTAAATTATGTGAAAGTGGAAATGTGTTAATGGGGTAAGGCATGATGTGGAATTCCCATGTGGGTTATTGTAAACAGTGTTTTTCGTAGGGCAATGCTTTAGATTGTTGATGGTTACCTATATATAAGCATGTGCACATGGCTTCGTAGAGTGGGGTATGACATGAGGATCTACGCCCACGGGCCGAGTGAAGACTGAGGATATAAACTCCACCCTCAATGCACGGGTTAGGAAAGAGGACTGAGGGTCTATTCTTCTAACGGTTGCATCCACCCAGACTGAGGATTCGAGGTGAGGATATGGTTTCTATGAGAGAGTTAGTCATAGTGAGATAGGATAATGATGTTTTTTCCCTCTTGCATGTGATTGTTGGACTTAAACCCATGTAACATGATGAATATGATTAACCCATGGAAATGTGATGAAATGGTAAGTAATGATAATTTTTGTGAAATGAACGGTAATAGAAGTGGTAATGGCTTTGCTCTGAATTTGTTAATGACACCATAATTAATTACATGGCATTTATCATTCATACCCCTTTTTCATGCACTACATATTTATAGTAGATATTTTGTAGACACCGTCGGTGGTGTCCTACTAAGTTGTACTCACACCCTTCTCAGGCCGCCATTGGGTACCCGAGCAGACTTCATGTTTGCAGGTCAGGACAAGGTCAAGGGTCCTTGCTAGTTAGCTGAGTGGAAATGGGTAGCACATGGTGGAGGATCCGGACATGGAGTCATGACCATTTTGGGATTTCAGCCGTTGTCTTTATTTTTGGGATTTTGTTCACTCTTGCACTGTAGTATGGCATGGCATATTTATTTTTGGAAATGGTTGTTATACATGTTCCTCGTTTATTGGTTATTGTATCTGCTATTTGGTTATTCTGTTGTGGCTTAATCTGATAAAATGGGGGTATAGTCTCCCCACTTGACCACATAGACCCCCGTGGCTAGTCGGAAACATTTGGCGTACGGGGAGGCGTGCTTAAGGTCATGTATCCACCTGGCTCGGAGCAACAGTCTAGTGGCTTCGGGGTCGGGGACATTACAACCCGCAGGTGTGAAATTCATTCACCAATATAGTACTTAATCCAAATCAATACCGACACCTCAATCCATTTCAAACATGATGATCTTCTGTGCTAGACATACCATCCAATATCATGGGATGTAACCAACTCTTGATAGCCTCTACAGCTTAAACCAACATCTATGATGCCCAATCCTATGATCAAAATCACACAAATACATATATGTCTAGGTCAAGACCAATGACACAACTTAGTCAACTCAATTTCAACATTCCATCACTAGCTAATTCTTTTGCTAGGACAGTCATTAACCCTTGGGTATCATCACATTCCACATATCAAAATAATTTCAAATGTATATATATATATAAACTCAATTTAATAACAATTAAATATAATATGATTGAATTATTAAATTTAATTAAACATCATTACAATAAAATTTAATTGTTCAGTTACATCAAGAATCATACATATGATTCACAATAATAAAAAGAAATAATTTAATGAAATTGAATCTAACAACTTTTATTTAAAAAATCACTTAAATTATAATCAAAACACACCTAGGCCTATCTACCCTTGGTGGTGTGCAAATTCTATAACAGCCTATAAAATGTTGAAATAAATTTTTAATTCCAAAGGTCATCACATATGGGCATACCATCAATTTAATATAATTTAACATAGGGTTTCACAACATTATCAAAAGAAACACATGAATTTTTACCCCCAAAATTCCATAAAAACACCCATAAAGGTATGCACCACGCACCATGGACTCATATATGTAAGAACATTTGATATCAAGATCTAAATAAATCCTTATTGAAAGATAAATTAGTATTCATTGAGTTCCTTGAAATTGGTCAAAATATCCCCAAAATATATAGGACTCTATGAGATGAAATCAAATGAGTTGAAAGGATAGGGTGAGGGGACTCTCCCCAATAAGTGTATATTACATATAATACATCTAAAATTAGAGTAAATATGGAATATGTACATATCATAAGGAGGAATGGATGAGGAGTGTTTCATCGAGCTATGTGTGATTCCAAGAAGAATAAAGGTGATAAAAAGTAGAAAAAGAAAAAATTATAATGGGTATAAATTTAATTTCTTTCACATATGTGTTTGCATGGCTTCTCTTGCATGGTTTTCCAAACTAGACAGAACCCATGCAGGATATGGTTCATAGGTACTACCTAAGTGGAAGTACCCATGCATATTTTGGAATAATATTCGGTATATATTTGAAAAAAATGACCTTGGACTCTAAAAAGACTACAGACCACATCATATGACCGTGTTCAACCCCCACGATTTAACAAAATCATGTGGTAGTTCAAGATCAATGGGCATGGTTCCCTCGAATGGTCTGCATGGTTTAACCTAAATTGTGCTCCCAGACCTACAACTTAAAAAATAGTCCATTGGGCATCTAATGACATGAAACCATCCCGATACACCAAAGGTAATCATGAAGCCTATAAAACTATGAAAAAAAATATTATAAAAGTGATTAAATTCTTGGAATTGAGTTTAGATTAATGAATGAATAATTGGATTCCATGAAAACAAAAACTAAAAAATGGAGAGAGATTTTACCCTAATAAAAAACCTAGAACATTACATTTCAATCCAGTGCCACCAGATGTTTGGGTACAATAAAGATGGTATAATGTGGCACTCTTATATGTACCATGGATTTTACATCACTACCATCTAGCCGTAGGCCTTTTACCAGGTATCTGGTGCATCATGATATTGAGGACCTTAGAAATGGTCCTCAAAACACCGTTTGAAGGATTTTATTAGTATTATTATTCCTTAGGAATTATTTTGACTAATATGACCAAGAAAGACTTAAATACAACTGTAAGAATTGAATTAAGTGATTGTGATAAAAAAACACATTTGAGGTTCAACAAAATATTTTATCCACTTTTTGAAAATATCTATGTAAAAAAAATTCTTGATCACCTTAAGTGTCACATATAATGTGGATTGAGGATGTATAGTCACATTCTACATTGAAAAATTATTAGGATGGAATAATCACATAAACAAATATCAGCCCAAGAAAAGAAGATAGTAAAATTTACAAGTACGAAAAATATTGATTTAATGTTCATTGGGCATACACATTGTGTCATATATCAAAAGTGTTCTGGCCATGTAATATTTCCAACATTATATTAGTGGGTTTTCCTACATGTCAATTTTTATAGTGTGCACTTCATAGGGAATCAATGTTGGAACATTTAGGGTACTTCCAAAAATAATAAATGTGTGAGTCATTTTACATGGAATATCATTGTGAGGATACATATATATTGATATGGTTTACATGAGGTTAATTATTGATTTTCTGATCATGTATATGCCCTGTTAAATGGAATATATCTTGGGAATGAATGTTGTGTGGGTTAAAAAAAATAATATGGTGTGTTTCATTATACAAGTTGAGCCATGTTACATAGAACTACAAGAAATGTAGTGAAAAGTAAAAATAGTGTAATATTTTACTGATAATAAAACATTATAACCCACTATTAGTGAGAAAGAATGTTCCTTGATCTGATTTAAATTTTATATGGCATCCTCTTCAACATGTAGATCAATAAAACAGTGTAAAATTAACCACTACTACAGGTTTTTTCTATGATAACACTTACAGTGTTATCTATGAAATATAGTGAACCCTTTTCTCATACATTGATAGTTGTTGGTCACCCATCTGTTGAAAGATAACTATAAAACCCTTAATAGATTTCATTGAACACTGATACCCCTTTTATTGTCACATTGTTTCACCACCCAATGTTTATCCATTTCCAATTGAACATCATGAATTCCCTAATCATTAATTATAATCGAAAAATATCCCATCATAGATATAACAATTTCAGATTAATTGGTATATAACCATATCATTTATCCTACACTTGTGTAGAATACCAATAGTAAATACATGAATAAATTATGGAAGGAATATGATGAAAATCACATATGTTAATATGATTTTTTTTATAAAAATGTTACATTGAAAAATCATCAACTCATATTTAAATAAGTTGATTAAAACATGGATGATCATAAATTTGCATCATAAATTGAAAAAATAAAATTAATTGGATGTTTCATGGTGGGTTAATTTAAAAATTAGAGAATCAACCATAATTTCAAAAATATATGAAAATAATGGAGTGAAATATTATAAGGAATATTGATACCTTGATTGGTATCACTATTTTTTTATGAATGTGTTATCCCACACCAAATCTATATTTTGAGAACAGTCTATGTGACATAATCCTTAAGGTACATCCCTAAGACAAAATTTTATTGAAATAGATTCCATGCTCTTAATGGATAATGGTGAGGGGTTTTCCAAGAAAATCAATACAACCAAAAAAGAAAAAAATACACCAACCAAATATTTGATTAATAATTAATAAAAATACTATCTATGTAGAAACCTAATACCAGAACATTAGATAAACCAAATCAACTAACAATGGAAAAATTAATAATTTAAAAATAAATCCAAACTCATTGAAATTAACATAGAATCACTCCAATAAGACCATGAGAAATATATATATTCTATAAACACCATCTTAATAAGACACATCATAATACATAACTATATATAATTTTACACCATTATTTTACCAATAAATTTGTAAAAAAAATAATTAAAACATCACAATTATAAGGCCCCAGCCTTAAACCTTACTTAATATTGAATTAAATGAATAATTCACATTGAGGATCTTTTCAGGTTTAGAGTTTTATAGAATTAGATCATAAATCATGAACTACATTCTACATTTAAACAAAGTGGTTACATAAAAGATAGTACTCGTTTTTACCCATCAATGGAAACATATTTAAAATAAAACATGGATTCTTTCTTGAAACATCCTTGACATTATCATCCTATCATGTAACTTTCCCTTGACCTATGAAAAACATTTCAAAAACATGGGATGAGCATAAAAAGATAAGTAAGGAATATAAAAATATGGAAAGGAAACATGAGTACATGTATACATAAGAATGAAATCATACTTTACCCATAAAACATAAGCACATTAATATACCCCATAAAATCATGAATAAATAATATAAATCATAATACATAAAGGTAACTTGAGGCATTCATAACATTCTTACGTAGGGAGTAACCCTCTTGGTTACGTTTGGAATACCCATCACAGTATATTCCCTAAATTTCTTCAGAGAAACCATAACGTTTATTCCCATCGCATTACCCAATGCATTAGAGGGATATATCATTCTCACTCGCCCTTATTTTTTCACGGAACCACCCATCTTCATAATAATTCCCATGAACCATAACATAATCGTATCACATAAAACATGCATAAAAGAAACATAACATTTCCACTTTTCAATCACAAGATATAAATACAACACATTGATATAAAAACATTATTAAAACTAAATTCAATACAAAAACAAAAGAAAAGTAAAACATGGTATTTATTTTTCTTAAAAAATGGTATGGCTTGTAGAGGAAGCCGAAACTTAAATAATTGTCACGACGGCGGAGAAGTCGTTTCGGCCGCATACGTACAACAAAAACATTCCCTTTTGTCGTTTAGTAAAACGCTTCGTATAAAAAATATTCCTTTTGGATAAATGTAAAAGTAAAAGGGGTTTATACACCATATAAAATAAGGTTGTGCATAAAACAAAATATGCCTCAATTAATGGAGATTGAGATGAAGTCCCTTACAAAGATGGTATCCTTGGATTAAGGATAAATCAATTACATAATTATGTGCGACATACTAATACACCAAATATAAGTGGATGTTAAGTGTAAATCAATCAGAGGTTATTAACACATATTCATAGAATGACATATTCAAGGAGTTCATGCTTATCCCAAAGAATTAAAATTGGGTTAAGAAGTTCCCTTGCATAAATTTGACAGCCTAACGGCGTCACTACAAAATTCAGGAAATGAGGTGATGAGAGATAAAAAGGGTATCTCATCACTTGGACATAAAATTTAAATCAATAAGGATATAGAAGAACATATCCCAACATAATATTATGTGAATTAAAAGATATAACAAAATAATTCCTTTAAAAAAAGGAGGGTGAAAGGTTCCCTTACTGACTTGGGTAACTTTCGAAACATACACCCCATTGAAGAAGGGTCATAAAATGAATATGGAAATACCCATGAATGAAATTACATTACACAAAGAGTATAATAATTGGAAGTACATTCACCACTCAAAGGAAATGGTGGAAAATGTAGCGTAAATCTCATGGGACTAAAAGTTAGATGAAAAATCCCTTACGAAAACTCGGCAGCCTAATGGCCCCACTTAAAACTTCCAAAAATGGATTGATGAGATAAAATAGGGTCTCTCATAATATTACAATAAAATATAAATAAATAGGAATATAAAAGAACATCCCCCATCATAACAAAGAGGATCTTAAAAGAAGTGACTTAAAGGAGAGTACTTAAAAAGAAAGAGAGAAGTTAGATCTCTTATGAAAATTCGGCAGCCTAACGGCGCCACTCAAAACATCCAAAATGGATTGATGAGAGAAAATAGGGTCTCTCATCATATGAAAATAAAACATACAGTAGGAGTAATATAAAATAACATCCCAACCATTAGAAAGACGAGATTAAAAGGAATGACATAAAAGAGTGTACTTAAAAAGAAAGAGAGGAGTAGGATCCCTTACCTCAAGTTCGACTTGTCTTGTTCGTTTCTTTATATTCCTGAATAATAAATTTTGGTCAATTTATAATTTCTTAAGTAAATACTTGAAAGATTATTATTCATTTCATATCAAATATTATAATGTTATAACAATTGTTTAATAATGTTAGATCATATCAGATGTTTTTGCCGATGTTTGGTACATGAGACAAAACTGAACTTGTTTGAAAAATGATTTCCCATGTAGTTATAAGTAAATAATTTCCAGAATAGTATTAGTGATTAAAATATCATATATATCCAATACATATTCATTTTATACTATTCCATATCATTTGGAGATAAAAAACGAAAATCACCGTTCATGGAGACGGTAGGCCGTACGTACGCATGAATGCTACTTTCATTTTTTTCATATTAATGGAATTAAAAATAAATGATATATATATATATTATAATTCCAGTATAATATAGATGTTATATAGGTCACATATGTTCATTAATTTAATTCTTTATACATTCCATGTATTGCATGTACGAGTCAAAACACTTGAGGGGGCGGTAGTCCACACTACCTCATATGAAATTATCGCATTTGCACAACATGAAAAGAATAAAGGTATGTTTTAAATATAAAATACAGAAGCATATAGTAAACATAAATACCATATATATATATATAATACAGTGACATCATAATGGCCACCTTTAAAGGTGTTAAAATAATATTGAACAATCATCGTTTCGTGAGGCAGAAAATCGCCAACCACAGAAACAGTATGTTCTTTAACCATTAGATGAAGGTGTGTGTATGTTTAGCTATAATCCTTCACATAACAAAATACTAGTATATTTGAGATACTTTTTTTTTGTTACAAAATAAAAGAATAAAAAGATTTTAGGGGGTTGGGGAAGGAAAATAAAACAAAAGAACACAAGTGAATACATTACCTTAAAATCGGGTAAAACTTTTTGATTTGAGCTCAAAGGATTCATTGAGAAGACTTCTTCCCAAAGTGAGGCTTCTCGGAGTAATAGAGGGATGTGGAGAGTCAAAATGGGCAGATCTTGGCCGAGCCAAAGGCTTGAGATGTGTGTGTAAGGTGGTAGAGGTGGGGGCCTTTTATAAGAGGAGAGGAGGGGAACTCTTGGAAAGTAAAGAAATGTTACTTTATTTTAAAATGGGTTTCAGATTTAAAAGGCACCACATTGATATAATTCTAGGATAAGGTGATAAGGGTTCGAAATATACCCATCCAATAGGTTTTTTACAAGTGTAGGTCTTAGAGTTTATATTATCTTTTAATTTTATTTAAATCGTTAAATAATGAGGTAATCACTACATCATCATGATATCATAAATAATTTAATTCATTTAATGTCTAAAAATTATAAAAAAAATACTATTATATAGGAAAATTTTTAAGATTTCCAATGATTATTTATAGTCAAACATATGACTTGTATAACCCCTTTTAAAAATTTTTATAGTAAAACAACTCATGTTTGTGTCATTTTTACTTTTACATTAAATAAAAAGATATTAATATCATTTTCCTTCCAAAGTAGCTCCATGGGGTCCCCAAGTTGACCCATGGATTGTCTTGTTCGGCCATGACACATCCAATAAGAGTAGGACATGTGTCAAGCTCATCTCATATTATTAAAGCATTATTTTTACCTTAAACTACACTAATTACCTCTATTCGTGATTAAAAACTTAAAAGTTACTATTCACCAAAAAATTATTTTAATTCCATTGAACCACATTTTACTTCTTAATGACAACCATGTATGTCAGATTTTTGAAATTCAAAACACAAAGGTGGTAAAATTTCATTTAAACGGAAAATCTGTTTTTATATGTACCACTTAGTGGTTTCACTATTTATCAAAAATTGAAGTTAATCAGAAAAATAACAACACTTCACCCTAAGCTATATTTGATATTCCGAAATCAAAAATAAAGTCTACTTTTCAATATTAAAAAAATATAAGTTTCATTAATTAATTTAATAATTAATTCCCACTGTCAGAGCAAATAGCGTGTTTTTATGAAACAATAAGTATCAAAAGATTGACACTAGTTTAAGTCTGATTTTAAAGTGAAATTAATTCCAATGACCACAATTGGATTAAATAGTAAAAATATATTCTAATTTTACTTTAAAAACAATTCAAAAGATAATCTAATCATATAAATAAATTATATTAAAAAGAGGTTTTGAATTAAAATACAACATTTTTCACTATTCATTAAAAAATGAACTTTATCGGAAAGATACCTAAAATTTACGCAAAGTATATTTTGATGTCCCAATTTCAAATAAGAATTTTACTTTGTCAAATATAACACATAAGATTGTCAAAAAGTGGATTTAAAAGAGGTTCTCCCTCAAAAGGCGGTTAATCGACCTTTTAAAGAATATCAGAATGTTCATGTTAAAATTGGATTCATTCACATTTTTAATCCTCTATCATTTATTGTAAAGAGTAAAAATATTTGACAAACATATATAATCATTTTGTAGTTAGTTCTATTTATTCCCACCATTACAACGGCTAGGCGTTAACTCCCATTTAAAATAATATTATTTTATTATTAGAGTGCAACGTAAGATTCCCAAGAAACTCATTGTTGCGTATTGGGTATGCCATCGAGAATATCATCCCCTTTAAAGTAATATTAATATTTTATTCACAAATATGGAAAAATATAAAAATGGCATATTCTTTATTTACCTGGGGTGTTACATCCTTCCCCCCTTTTAGGAATTGCGTCCTCGCAATTTCAAAATTGGGCTTGGAAACTCCATTGAAAGTCCCACATCGAAAAAAGAGTCGGTAAACAAATAACTTTAAAATAAAGAAAGAGAAGTACAGAGGTCACCCGAGTTAACCCATACTAGGATTCCATGTAGGAAAACATGGACATGGAGGAGAAAATATAGGGTCGTGTTCTGATGGAGAGTGATAGAAAACATATTTAGGAGAATGTTAACCACAAGAAAATCTCAAACTTGTGATGGGTTAAATGGTATTTGATTCCCCATTAGGAAAAGATAATAGAAAACATTTTTGTTTTAAGATTATTTTTTATTTAGGAATTTATTCATAAGTAAACATAATCACTTATCATTATGACTTTCAAATTTTATTAGATATCTTACACAAACTCATATTTTCTCCAAAAGACGAGTATTTAGGAAGACTTGTTCACGTTAAGAGTACTATAATCAACTTCTAGAAAATCATCTAATCCACAAAAGAGAACTATATACTTCCCATGTCTTTAGACTTTTTCCAAAACCAAAACTAAAAAGGTTAGTACAAGATCAGATAATCCAGAAAAGGATAACCCTTTATAAAAATAAAATATATTCTTAATCTCCAAAAGTTGTCCAACAAAACCCAAAGTTCAACGAGGACCATTTGATAAACAATTTGTTTATAAAATTCTCAAAACAAAGATTGAAATACAAATATTTGAAGGATTTAGTCACACAGTCTTCCAAGTTAAATCGTAACATTTATCTCCAAACAACATCAGTTTCTCATAAAGTCTCGTATTGAAAAGTAATTAACCTAATCACATATCCTCCATGATAGGTTAATAAATTTCCATAGATAACCCAAAATAAACTTACAATCAATTCATAAAATCATCTAACTAAAAAGAATCAGTAAAACTAACCAGGGACTTCACGTAGTCTAGTGGTAGGCGATAAATACCTGTCACATATTGGTTGTGGGTTCAATTCCCACAGATTTGTCCGACGTGATGAGTTGTCACACGGTCTGCGTGTTCTCCTTTTTATAAAACTCCAAAAATAACCCTAACATGTTTTAATCTCAATAGTTTCTTTATACCTTTTATTTTCATCGAAATTCATTATGATCTCAACATCTTAATTCTTGAAGTCTTATTTCACCACCATAAGATAAAATAAAACGATTCCCAGAATGAATAATATCATACCTTGATCATGGTGTCCACCCTGTTTCATCGTCATCTTGCTCACGTAGGTAGAAGTCCCATGAATTACTACAATGATTTAGAGATCCTTCAAAATCATTTGTTTCCTCCATCAAAATACACCTTGTACAACATGGGTCATATGGGTGTTCACAGAAAAACAGTTTCGGAAAATAATCATGTGTGACATATAATTCCAAAAACATATGATAAAACATGATTTATATAAAATAGTCGGACAAAATTTGAGTTGAAATTTTCTATTATTGGTCCTTTTAAAATACCATATGTATGTTCTGAGAGACTATATTTTAAAAGAAAATACAAATAGGTTGTGCAAGGGTCTCCTTCCTCCGCACCATTTTTAAAATCATAATATGCTTCAAATTCTTGTGATAAGGTAAAATATTTGAAAATACCTTGATAATATTTATCTTTCATAAAAATATGAGAATATTGTGAAAATAGTATTTGTCTAAATACAACCCAATATCCACGATGATAACGAGGTATAATGGAGGTGTTTGATATCTCAAACAACTGCTTGCAAGTGAGTTGTATGCTAGAAAAAGATTCACAATCAATCGAACATTACATTGCAATAATTATTGCAAGAATTTAATCAATTCAAAAGATAATATAATCATATAAATAAATTAGATTAAAAATAGGTTTTGAATTAAAATACAACAATTTCACTATTCATTAAAAAATGAACTTTATCGGAAAGATACCAAAAATTTACACAAAGTATATTTTGATTTCCCGATTCCAAATAAGAATTTTATTTTTTCAAATATAACACATAAAATTGTGAAAAAGTGGATTTAAAAGAGGTTCGCCCTCAAAAGGCGGTTAATCGACCTTTTAAAGAATATCAGAATATTCACGCTTAAAATTGGATTGATTCGCATTTTTAATCCTCTATAATTTATTGTAATGAGTAAAAATATTTGACAAACATATATAATCATTTTTTAGTTAGTTATGTTCATTCCCTCCATTACAAAGTCTAGGCGATAACTACCATTTAAAATAATATTATGTTATTATTAGAGTGCAACGTAAGATTCCCAAGAAACTTGTTGTTGCATATTGGGTATGCCATCGAGCATAGCATCCCATTTAAAGTAATATTAATATTTTATTCACAAATATGGATATATATCAAAATGTAATATTCTTTATTTACCTAGGGTGTTTCAACAATAATTCCAATAAAGGGGGATATTATATAAAAAATAAGGATTCCTTAAAGCCTTCTTCTAATTTTTCACTATGAAAAATATATGTTTACACATACAATATAAAATAGAATAGAAATTTATAAATAATTAATTTAAATACTGTAAACATATTACATGTAAATCATTTAGACTACCATTAATCAATTTATTACCACTTCTCATAGCCCTTCAATCTTCATACCCACACACCGACACAGAATCATGATAAACATAGACTTGGCTATAATCAAGAGTTGTTATTCAAACTATCACTAAGCCATCACCTTCTGAACCATTTTTATGTGGGTATATAAATACATTATATATATTATTTTTATAGTGTTAATTCACTGAATTATTTGTCCAAAATTCACTTGTACACAATCATCCATGTCTGTCATGTTCACATATTGAAATATTCAAATTAAAATATATCATATGGATAAAATTTATAATTAAAAATTTAAAGGCAATGTGTGAATAATTTCAAAACATTGTTTTTTAGAACTAAAAGATAACATGTTTTCAAAAAAATTAAATAATTTAAATTGTAAGCCATTGTTTCTTTGAATGAGTTGAATGAGAGATAAGACACTTACCTCTCAGTGGAAAAAGAAGTCATAGATCAAAAATGAAGTACTCCAGAACACTCAAGTATGACATTGAAACTCCTCCCAATATGTATATTCCACAAGATATCCTAATTATCCATGAAATAAAACATATATGGTTTCATGATATAATAGGTCTAGTGATCCCGATTAAATAATAAGAGGTGGTCTAAATAGAATGATTGGAATCAAGTAGTTACTATTAATTTTAAATTATTGAATATACTTTGATTGATGAAATATTTATTTTGGATCAAAGGGAAGAACCATGGAAACCATAAAATGAAAATGAGTTAAAGGACCTAGAATAATAGGTGAATAATGAAGATTTAAGGGAATTAATCTAAATTAAATCACATTTTTTCAGATTATTAAATACATATTGTAGGGTTAGGATGCATGGTTTCTAAAAAAATCACCAATGTTCTACATGCTAGTAGATGTCACCCAAGTAGTAACACATTTGTGGAACACAATTTAGGAAATTATGAACCAACTGTGTAGTGCTACTGGTTCATGGTATCACCCTTTCACAATTGGCTCACGTGGGTTGAAAAACTGTGTGTTTAATGTTATCATTCCTAGTTCTACAATATCATTGTTTCTGCTTATAAGAACATGTTTTGGACAAACCATGCCCCAAATATTGGAATACATACTTACTCAAAAAACCCGATTCACAGTTTCATAGAGATATTTCATGGTTTATACTACCAATTATCTAACCATAAAACTCAATAACAAATTAAATAAACTCTAAAACCATTTTGAAAATTCATAAAAATCAATCCATGTAATATATAAAAACTGATAATATGAAAAGGTACAATTTATCTAAAACCGGGGTTGTCATATTCTCCCCAACATTAGTATTTCCATCCTTTGAAAGTGGAAGACTGATGTTGTTATGGAATAGCTTCAGACAATTCTAGGACATTTATTTTTAATTTTCCTATGTACCATCATCAATCAAACTATAATCCCACCAAACCTACACCAAATCAATGATTTTCCAACAAAAAATATTTTCTTATCTATACATAATCCTTATCAGCACATAAATCAACATAGGATCTAGTTAAGGATTAATAGATATGAATGTAATGACATGGTAAAGATGATATATGTAATTCTTTAATTAAGACACGTAAAAATAATTATTCACCAAACACAACTATAGAGATAATGATAATCAATTATTCAAATCACTATCTCATTCATGTATCTCAAAAGTGATAATGTTAAAAAATAGAAAAACTTAATTATTTTTCAGAATGATAATTATCTATACTAATAGATATTATCAATAAAACTTGATCACACACATCAAATGATAATGGAATCAATGGTGATAAAAATACATTTTTTAATTACTATATTCCATCACAATTATAATTATGATTATATGTAACATCTTTATTATCTCTTTCATGAGGCTAGGTCAGATAAGTGATGAATCACATGTTTCTAACAAAAATGTAGATAACAATAAGTTTGAATGTATAACTCCTTTAATGGATCCATATGAATAGTGTCCAAATTACTATTTTTCAATGATAAATCCACTAATGGTATATTCACCTTCCTTGGGACTCCAAATTATATAACCCACACTCTAATCATTCCTTAATATTATTGGGAGACACTCTTGGAATAACCATCCGTTTAAGGATGACAAACTGTTCTCATGGTAAATTGGGTTCCAAAGTATTTATACAAGGTCTTCCAAAATTGATATTCAACCCTATGGTCATGGTCAGAAATAAAAAAAATGGTACATCATGATAAATTAGAATTTCAAAAATATATTCTTTGGGTAGCTTATATGACACAATGGATTCAATAATGAGGTTGAAGTGATCATATTTATGAAATGTTCTACAATCCCCCATAAAGTATCTTGTTCTTAAACCATAATTATTAGTCCAATAACAAAATCTATGGTTATTTTCTCACATTTACATAGGGATATAGGTAATGAATGAAATATACCAGTTGCATGATGGTTTTACACCGTGAAGAGACCATATGTGAGGCAAATCAACATAAACTCCACAAAATTACATTTCATGAACACCCACTAAAACAAAAATCATAATGATTTATACATATTCATGACTATAGGATAGATATTGCATCAGTAAATGTGCATCTAAGAATAAATTTGTTCATAAGAAGACATATGTTTCAATATATTATATAAAAAACACATAAATAATCTCCAATACTGATTATATACCTCAATGTTCTCCCCTATAATTAGTTTGACATCTTAGTTAGACATTCTGGATCAGTTGTTTCTACCTTTCTTACCTACTCAGCCAAATTATGAATAAATGAGATAGGAATGATAACTACAACATGAACTTTACCATCACAATTGAGATGATAATATTCTATGATTGATATTAGATTCCATTGACATAAATCTCCATTATCCAATAGATTACATAACTTTTTACTGAATGAAACAACCATAAAATTCCCCTTAACTAGTATATACACCAAATAAAATTCTTTCATCAATAGATATTCCATAGATTTAAATTAATTTGTGAGAAAATGTGCTTTAAACTATTATAATATATAAGAATAATTAATTTATCACCAAAAATATAATGAATCCTTGTTTTTATGTTATGAACTATAACAGGATTTTCCAAATCATATGTAGGGTAGTCTTTATCATGAACATATAATTGTCCTGATTCAAATACAAACACATGATCTCCATGAATGGGAGCACAACCAAACCTTAAACCTTATGCATCATAATAGGGAACATAAAATTTTTATGACTTTATAAATAGAAGGATAGATGTTTATGTATAGATAACCATAATATCTTTAAAATATTAATGGAACTCTTCATCTTGGTGGAATTGAAAACCATTCCTTTTTAGATATTTAATCACTGAGGCATGTTATAATGATTCATGAAAAATTTGTATGTATTATATATAATGACCTAGAATTGAGTAACCTAACGACCATAGATAATATATTACATTCAAAAAAGATATGAGGAATCCCATCCCAAAATCCACAGATATTTTAGTAGTTTTTAAACTAGATACATAATTTTATCCCACATTACACTTGAAAACCTAAAATATAAATCCAATTAAAAGAAAATATTATAATTCTTTGAAACCCTTAAATGATTCCTGGTCCATATTCAATATAGTGAAAACAAAATAAAGGTGATCTTATATGATAAATATGGGTTATGTAAAAGGGAAGTTATCATGATTAAACAATGCATAATAAAAATGAAAAGGTCAATAACTAAAACACATTCTATTGATTCAATAACATGATCACGAATAAAAATATTATAGGAGTAAATGAATGTCAAATTATTAAATATAAATAATCAAATTTCCCTGAATATTACACAAGGGCATTATTCAAAATAATCACATGGACACCAATAACTGATTTCATAATGATGGAAATCATATTGATGAACATTTGGAACATTTCATTTTTTTCCTTATGCGAAGTCAATTTAAACTATGGATAAGTATACACCAAAAACCCATTTAATATAGCTAGAAAACTAGTTTATCTTATAATAACTATGGATTCCTCAATGGGGATTTTTAATTCCATGCCCCATACATAACCTAAGTATTAAAATTCCTCAATCATATAAATAAAAAAAAATTTATTCAATTTCTATTAAAATATATTGTTTTTATGATATTAGTATAAAATTATTTTCCCAATTGACTATTTAAAATAGAAAATCCCAAATAGCGAAGTGATTGTGAAATAAAACCTTAATGATTTTTTATCATTTGAATCCTAACCCACATGAATGGAAGAAAATAAAATTAAACAATTAATTTAATTTATATGAAATAAATCATGATATATCATATCTAATGGGTAGTATATACACCACATGAATGAAATAATTTGCGAATATAACTTATGTCACATGGAAAAAAAGTAATATGGGAAACCCTTAACTTAGGTCCATCTTTTTTCATATTTATTTGAACCTATAGTTTAAATAATATTGAATTGTTGTTAATATATTCTACAAATATAATCATAAATATAATAAAATCTATTATTTACTTATAACCTTTTATCTTACATTAATTATAATGTCTTTATAAAAATCATAGTTTTGTTTGATAACTGATTCATTTTTCTGGCTTATTTTTGTTATGTGGTTTTGGTCATTTTAATTTGATCATGGATTAAACATATCCAAAATCTTAATCATTATAAAATATAATTTATATTCTATATATATATTTATATTTATAACCATTCATAAAAGGTATTTATAGAAAAATTAATGCCACAATTAAGTGAGACAGTATGCCATGCATGTAACTCCCCTAGATTTTGCAAATAAATTTAATATTGAATGTATTAAACAATTACTCCCTATACAATACAAATTTTAATACCCAATTTTGTAAACATATTATTGCACCTATTTTATTTGAATTTCGAAAAACATACATACATTGTTGCGTTCGGTTAGATATTTAGTGTTTGATAAGACATACTTCATTTTTGATGAATAATAGCATACCCTTCTGAATAGTAAAATACCATTATGAATAGTAATGTAACACTTCTTGAATTTTAATGAATATTAAATCCACCAACAAAATAGAAACTTCATCCATGAATGTATAAATACAATTTGGACATCATATAAGGGAAACATGATCATCATATTGGTATTTTAATTTTTTGTCGTAAATATTTAATTAAAATTTTATTATTAATTTAATAATTTAAAATGCATACGTATTTTAAGGAATTTAATCATAAATAGTTTCATTTTTTTCATATAGATATAAAATAATTTTACGGGAAATTTATTAATTTCTCAAGGTGATATAAAATGAGTTATAATTTAAATGTTTTTTTAGAATAAATTATTATTTAATTAAACAATTAAATTAAAATTATTTATAAAATTACTTTCAAAAAATTGGGTTCACATTTTAATTCTAAACTTCAAAAAATGGTTGTTGTGAATTTTTGGGATTTTTCTAAAATACATGATTTTTTTTCATGAATCGTAAAAATACAGTTTTGAGTTTTTCGCATGTTAAATGACATCGTAGTGATATAATAATTACTATAAAATTATGGTCGAATTTTATTACTATAAACTATGATTTGAGGTGTCCCAGTTGGCTAATACCATGGGAAAATACCATCAGAAATCCATGTTTTTTAAAAACCAATAGTGATGTGTTCTTTGAAATTAATAAAAAACCCTCTCATTTACAATAAATACTCACTCATTCCTTCGTTTTCCATCAATCCAAACTCATCATCCTCGATTATATAGTAGTTCAACCTCCCAAGGTGGGATCAAAGGGATTCCTCAATCCCCCAAGGTCCCAAAATTTTTGTTTTATTTGCTACTTTACATGGTAAGAGAATCTACCACCCATAACTTCTAAAGTAATCCTTTTATGTTATTCTATATTAATATATTTTCAATTATAATGGGATATGTAATTCCATATCCCCCTTACTATCCATATTATCTATGAATGATTAGAGACCCCATTTTCTCTCATTATAATATTTTATGAATTTTTAAGATATGTTGTTAGGATGCCGAATTTTTGAAAGAGATTTCTCAAAATTTCTTTTATTTCAAGTTCAATTATTATTTTTTTATTTCATCACCTCATCTAATCAAAATGTTATGGTTAATATATTAATTTAAGTTTTCTATAATTGTTTTGGAGTAATTTTATAATTTTTCGTCATCTATCCTTTCACAATCTGTTATACTAGAAATGAAAACACCATTTGAGATGTGTTAATTTATCACATTCAATGATGAAGAAAATTCAATTTCAATTTCCATTTTAAATTAAGGTCATGAGACCATTTGGATGGTTCAACCTGATTATGATATATAAATATATATATATATTATCACTTATTTTAGGTAATGGAATAATTTTTTACTCATGATTATTATTTATAAATCAAAATGACATCATTGTGATCACGTACTACCAATTAACCCAAAAATTGTCATTAATGTTTTATATAATGATTCATATTCACTAATAATAAACTAATGATTTTTATGACCATGTAATATTATGGTTTTTCACTAATAATATAGAACTTCTATTCTTGAAAATTATTCTCGTTCTACATATTTATGTGTACATTATTATAAGTACACTGGTCATGAAAACCATGGCAGAAAACACTCATAAACAATGAAATTTAATCTATAAAGCCATTATAAATGCCATGAATGAACCTAAAAATGATAATATAAAAGAATTTAATGTATATGTGTTTTTTAAATAATTAATTTATGAACCAAAATTTGATTATTCATGTAATTAATATCAACTAAAGAACTCATTCAGACGTAAGGTAAGAGTTTTCCACCAGAACCTTGATTTTTATTCAGGTTACTTTTATTTTCTACATACCTATATTAAAATATTATTTATTAATATTTACAACTCATAAAAACTTTTTTAATTTTCAATATATGTGTACCATCTAGAATCCCACCTCAATTTTTGTGTAATTTTATGTTTTAAAAGGATATTTCAAAAATTCTCCCCAAAATAGAAGCCCAACATAAGGGAATTTATCAAATGCATACCTATTTTCAAGGGATCTCTATAATCTATTTCTTTCAACTATTATATTGTTAAAATCACTCATTTTTTTATTAAAATAATCACTTACTTCATTTTTTTAAATAATTTCATTTCTAAAAGAACACTTTTTTCATAATAGTAGATTATTTATCTAAAGAATTACTCGGTGATTTTATAAGATTGTGTTCATCTATTTCTACACTGATGTTAATTATTATGTATTGATGGTATTAATATCTTATGATATCATCTACCATATTTAATTTAATTTTTATTGATTAGTTTTACTGTTGATGTTTTAACTTAAAACCATTCAACAATGTGGATGCGCTATCTTAAAATCATTCACCAATTTACTCCGAATGGTTAGTGTTTATGATTAATGATTGGGGAAATTTATCTAAATTTCATATGTTAGTTTCAATATGAATGTAAATGTTGTTTATGTCTATCCCTATTCATGTGAGGAATGAGTTGGAATAATTATATGATGGGTGGAACCTGATATATACCCTCGATACATTAGCTTGACTCATGAGACAATGATATATGGACTTGGATGAGGCCTTTCCCATTTTTAAATATGGTTTTGGATAAGGCCTTAATAATTTTAAGATGTCTTGGCTAGGGCCTTGATGGTATGTTTCCAAATGTCTTCTATACTCATTTCTCTCATTATGATGCTAGAAACTCATAGTTTATGTGGTTATTCGACTAGTAGAATAGACATGATAATGTTTTATTATTGAAATATTTACACAACTCATATTCCTGATGTATTACATAAATTTTTATTTTTAATGTCATGTATTTTCAATTATTCACCATGCATAATATTTATAACAAATTCCCCTGTATTTTTACCTTAACTATATCATCTTATCTCACCCCTTCTTATAGTTCATTTTTTCCAGGACATGAAGTGGGATATTTTTAATAACTTTCAGGGACAATATTAGTGTAGTGGATGTTCTTTCTGGTAGTTTTATGTTTTTATTCATTTCAATATTGTAATGTTGACCATATGTATCTATCTGACTTTCTAAAATACTAAAATATTTGTTCCTTCAGGATACATATTTCTTGTAATCATGAAAATGAAATGTAATAAGGCTACAGCTTCTAAAAACTAGCATTGGGCCTTTATAGTTTGTATCAGAGAATGTTTAGTAGAAAACATGGAAACTAGAATTTGGATATGTATATTTCAGAACATAACCTTAAGATAATATTTTAGGGAAAAACATTTAAGAGCTTCATAGAATTTTGTAAAGAATATATTTTTTGTACTTTCTAGAAAATATATCCTTGTCTGGATATAACATGTGGGTGTGTTTCTCGCAGAGATGTACATAGGAGTAACAAGTCTGACGAGGATTTCAAGCTTGACATGGGGTATCCTGCTACCTAAAAATGGGTCTTTCTTTGCACCTGGTTTGACACTTTTGGGAAATATTATTAGGATAGTTCACATTTTTATTACAAGCCGTTATCAAGTATTTAAATTTAAATTTTTACACAAAGAAACCAAGTATATTATTATGATATTATCTATTTATAGAATTAGAATTTCTACTATGTATTTTTCTACGTTGAGATTAATCATTATTATTCACAACTTAATCTATTGTATGAGACGTGTCCTGAACAACTTATAACCATACAAGGACAGCTGACACATGATATGAACAATAACCTTACCCGTATAAAGAATATGAATCCACAACGTGGATGATTTATGTTAGTCCTATCTATGTTACAAAATCCTCCATCATTTAATGGGACTACAAACCCATTTGTTGCAGAACAATGGATATGTTTGTTAGAGTACATATTTCTCTATTTGGGATTAACAAAAGAGGGATGGGTGTCATTAATGTTTATTTTCCATCAGGAGATGTGGATCAATATAGATCCTTAATTAAAAACACAAAATAGGTTGATGAAATTGAAGAAATATAATGTAGGTATGTTAAGGAAATACTCTTTGAAGAATACTTCCCTCCTGAACTAAAATTTGATTTGGAAAGGCATTTTCTGAATCTGATGCAAAAGGAGGAGGTATTGTTGAAAACTATGAAGCTAACATCACAAGGATATCAATCCCTTCCATAGACTACATAAATAATACAAGGAGAAATATTGATCATTTATTTGATGGTTTAAAACAATTCCTCAGAAGGGCTATAGTCTCTAAAATATTCTTATCATATAAAGACATAGTCTCAAATGATATGAATATGTAAAAAAGAGTAATATAAGTACTATGACATTAAATGAAATAAATCAAAGTATAGGGTTTCTAAAAACTATGGAAAAGGGTATAAGGAAATGGGGATGAAGGGAATCGTTTAATTTCTACCCTGTGATAATAGTAGAAGGAAACAACCTCATGCATGCTTAAATGGAAAAGGGGTGTGCTATAAATAGGGACCTAAATAAAAAATTTATGGTGATTTCAAGGGGAATAAATAGGATATTAATGTTAAATTATATAATTTTAGGGAGATAGGACCCTATTCTATTGATTTTCCAAATCGTCAAGGAAATGTGCCTCAAAAAATCCAAGAGATTAGGGACAAGATTATGCGATCAAAAATGTTGATATTAATGTTCCTAATGATGTATTTGAAGGTACTTTAATAATTTGATCAATCATATCCAATGATTTATTTGATTCTGGATCATCACATTTTTCATAGATTCCTAGATTGTTAGGAATATTAGATATTTCCAATTTGATTTAGTAAGGGAGTTGTCAGTCCAAATTCCTAAGGGAAGTATCATTGCAACAATGTTGTGTAAGGAAGTCCCCATTATGGCCAAAAAAATTAATTTGTCTACTAATATTATCATACCCATGATTGAAATTAATATAATCCCCAATATGTATAGGATTTCAACCAATGATGTGAAAATTTATTATAACATGGAGGTAAATTTTTGGAGGATGATATGACATCCTCAATCTTTAGTGTAGAAACATCACCATCTGATTCTCATCAAGACCCACCCACTAGTTTCTCAACTAAATTTATTTTTTTGGAGGATGGGAATGAAATAACAAGGTTCGTGGAAAGAAATGTTCAAATATAGGACATACCTATTGTGCAAGAATATGTTGATGTGTTTCGATAGGATATACCTAGAAATCCTACAGTGTAGGAAATTAAGGTTTCTATTGCCTTAATTCTTGATTCATAGACCATATCAAAGACCCCATATAGAATCAACACTATGGAAATAGTTTTCCTGAAAAAAAATATTGTAATTGTGTGATAAATGGTTTATTATTCCAAGTGATTCTTCATGTGGTTCTTCTGTTCTTTTCATTTAGAATAAATATGGGTATATGAGGCTGTGCATTGACTACATGGATATATATGCAATAACATTAAGGAAAAAGTATGTCATATCTCAAAATGATGATTTATTTGATGAAAATCATGGAGCGAGATATTTGTCGAAGATTCATCTTTGATCTGGATATCATCAATTGTGTGTGAGGATAGAAAATATTATGAAGACCATATTTTGTACCAGGTATGAGCATTACGAGTTTACAGTAATGTTTTTTTGGATTTACTAATGCACCCACTATATTCAGGGATCTAATGAATATAATATTCAATGAATATCTTGATGAATTTTTGGTGGAATTTTTTATTATATCATTATAAAATAAAAAACCTATGATGATCATGAAATTCACTTATTCCCTATTATAAAGAATATATGAAAAAATTAATTGTATGATAATTTTATCAAGTTTTAATTTTGGTTTCAATCATTTTCATTTCATCGCAACATTATCTCTAAGGATGGAATATTTTTTAATCCCATGAAGAGAAAGACTATGTAAGAATGGCCAACTCCAACCAACATAGCTGAGATGTGAAGTTCTATTGTGTTAATAAGTTATTATCAGTGTTTTGTTCACAACTTCATATGTTTATCCAACCATATCACGAACAATCCTGGGAGACCCTAAACCGATCACCCGATCCGGTTTGCGACATGGTCCGAGAGGCATTCTCAATCCTCAGGGGCTAGAAAAAAGAGCCAGGGAACCAATAGAGGCTATGGGAATGGTTTCTCCCAATAAAATTAAATAAACCAGAAGAAATAACATAGAGGAGTGCAGAACAAGTTAACCATATAATGTAACTAAACAAGTACAAAAGAAAAAAAATAACCAAACTTGATGTCCGAACTAACTTAGTGCGACACTGCAGGTCACTCTGTGACTCAACGATCAAGTGTCGCCCAAGGAATGCACACTCGTGTTGTAGCCTACACAAACACTAAATACAAAAAAGAACTATAGGAATGAGTATTAAAACTCAGTAGGCTAGCTCATTATCGTTTCCCAATGCACTACCTTCAACATAAAAGAAACAAAATTTCATGTTAGAACTACAATTTATAAAAGTATGTATTTATAAATATTTTACTTAAAATAAATGTATGAACCATTACCCTAAACCATTTTTGAATCTAGATTCTTTTCATTAGTGTCAATGGATTTTTAGAATGGGAATGTGATGGTTATATTTTTCAAGTTTTTACAAAGAAGATTAAACATATCAATTTGAAATACATTTTTAGAATCCTAATCAAAACCATTTTTACCATTTTCCATGGAAAAGTACATAAAAAATGCACAAAAGAAATCATATATAAAGGAAAATGTAGGTATACATATAAGCATCATAATAACTACTCTAGGCAACAAAAGACGACTAGACATGGCTGAACCTAGGAGATCAAGATTAAACCAGAAGATACCAATAAATGAGACCTCATCCTCATAAACAGGTCACATATGATGAAATCAAATTCCCAATACGCTCGACCATCCTTTCTCAGGTAGGACAAGGTAAAATCCCATAGTAATAAACCCAATATATGCACCAACTATGGGCCACTGGTCAGTACCATAACCTACCAGTAAAGTAATCATTAATAGAATATTCTCACAATATGCCAGATTCTCATGTCTCAAGTATTTAGAAAACCAGTGAGCCAACTGATGACAACCAAACATCCAATCATATATATATATATATCATAATAACACACAACAAGCATTATCCCAAGCCACTCTAAGGACATATCTCATCCAATTATGAAATAATATAAAGATTCCATCATTAGAAAATATCATAATGGATCCTGAGGATTCCTCATTAAGGGAATCACATCCATTATACAAACGGAAGTATAGCATGAGAAACATCAACAAGAAGATTTCATAAGAAAGTAGTTTTCACTAATTTTAACAAATTGTCCAAAAGTGAATTAAGAAATTTCTTTTTCTTAAAATAGAATTTATCATTAACACAAAATCCAAATTACTTAAAGAGGACACAAATATTTTATAAAAATGTAAAATGATCATTAATGGACACACATTTTTAAAACACCCTAAAACTCAACAACCATTTATTTATTAAACAAAAACCTAAATTGAAAACCTAATAGACACTTCTTTGAAACCTTACAATATTTGGAATATTTTCACGAAACCCATGATTACTATTTCCAAAGTGAAATATTTATTAACAATATCAAACCAAGCTTTGCATGCTAAACAATGAAACCAAGAATAATGCTTAAATATTCATAAATTAATCAAGGTGTGGAAAGCATGAAATAAATGAATCATGAATTAAAAATGAGGTGAAATGGTAAACCATACCCCAGATCAAAGAGCAAAGACAACGCGACCTCAAAACCATGGCCGACGACAATTCTCACTCAGAAACACCTCGCGCGGGTCATAAAATATCAAACTGACCCAAAACAACATTTAATTAATAAAACACCTAATCAAACCAAGGTAATATATATATATAAATATAATAGAAATATAAAAGGAGCATAAAACAAATAGGTACCAATGGTGGGAGGTTGCGACTGAAAACAGACCACCGGATGGCTAGTCGGGGCAACACCGGTAGGGTGCGAGCATCAAAATAGGGAAAATTAGTCAAAGTGGGTTGTTTCACTCACAATTAGAGGGTTCACCGGTGGGGTATGTGCCTTCCAGGTGCATGCTCTATTTAGGTAGAAGGCTATGGATAAGTTGGATATGTTGTTGCGCACCAAACAAAAGGTCTGAGGGGTTGCGGATAGGCTGGAGAGGGGCTGCAGACAGGGTCTGGGTGGTTGAAAGCAGGCCTATCAGGGGGCTAGTTTTCACATGCGGGAGCTGATGGGTGATGCACCTGAGGGGGGGTGGCCGGGGAGCAGAGAAATCGGGGGTCGGCGCTAGCTGGGTTGAGACCAGAGGAGCGGGGCGAACATGCAGGAAAGAGGAGGGAGTGCTAGTCGTGGGGGCCATCGGTTCTGTGCGCCGGAGGAAGAGTAGTGAACCGGGGCACCGGTGGTGGGCTGCTGCGCAGCAGGAGGGTGACCATGCGGGGGATGCGGGTGCTACGGCTCTGCGTGCTAGAGGAGGGCAAATTGGAGCAAATGAGCTAGAGGGGTCTTGCGCATAAGAAGAATATGATGGAAAAGGGATTTTTTCTTTACATTTTTTTTAAAAAAATATTTTCCTGAAAACACATAGGGCAATTTTTTAAAAAAATTCACCTCAAAGGCGGCATCCCAGATGCCGCCTTCGCATTTCGGGGGCAAGGCGGAATCTGCGATGCCGCCTTTGCTCTATAGGTGAAAGGCGGCATCAGCGATACCGCCTTTCTCCTAAAAAAATCGTCTTTTTAAAAAAAATTATTTTTATTTTATGTTTTGTTTTGTTTATATATATATATATATATAAACAAAAATAATAATTTTAGCAGAATTTCTCTACTATTAAAGATCCAGCGCTACAGCCATTACAACAGTCTGGATTCTGACAGAAACTCTTACCCAGGCCTCCCTTTTATAAGAGGGCTTGCCCTGAAAATCATTCTGCATTTTCGATGTGGGATTCAGGTTCTACCTTTACTGCACAGTACATTCTGCATTTCCGATGTGGGATTCTGTTTCAAGTACGTTACTTTGAAATACAATAAAATGTAAACTATAAGGCCAATATAAATGAAATTTTAAACATTGATTAAAAATATAATAAATATTTGAAAACAAAAAGAATTTCCTCAAAAATGTTGATGAAAAATAATCTATAACCTTTGAAAACCGCCTACTTGAAACTTGAAAATGTTTCAAATACTTGAATTTAAAAGACTGTAAAATATAAACTATAAAATGAATATAATTGAAACTTTAAACATTGATTAAGCATATAATAAATAGTTGAAAAAAATGAAATTTCCAAAAAAAATGTTGATGAGAAGTAATTTATAAGCTTTCAAAACCGTATACTTGAAACTTAAAATTTTTCAAGTGTGTGAATTGAAAGACCATAAAACATAAAATAGAAGACCAATATAAATGAAACGTTAAACATTTATTAAACATATAAGAACTAGTTGAAAAAAAAAACTATTTCCAAAAAAATGTTAATGAAAAATAATTTGTAAGATTTCAAAACTGCCTACTTGAAACTTAAAAATGTTTCAAGTACGTGACTTTGAAAGATTATAATTTATTACTAATTAACTAATTAATTATTATATAATTAATTATATAATATTTAATTAGTAATATATTTATTCATTATAATTATTCATTAGTAATTATTAAAAATTATTATATAATAAATAAGTAGTTAATTAGTAATATATTTATTCATTATAACTATTAGTTATTATTTATTATTTATATAATACCTAATTAGTAATATAATGAATAATTATATAATTATTAACTATATAATAAATAATTATTTAATTAGTAATATCATTATTAATTATATAATAATTAATTAGTTAATTATAAATAAGATAATTAATTATAATAAGTTAGTATAATTATTAATTAGTAATTATTAATAGATAATTATGTAAAAATTAATTAGTTAATTAGTAATATTATTATTAATTATATAATACTTAATTAGTAAATTTGTATTTTGATTTTTAATTATAATTATTCATTATAATAATCAATTAGTAAATTTTTAATATTATTTTTAATTATAATTATTCATTATAATTATTAATTAGTAATTAATAATAATTAATTATATAAAAATTATTCAGTTAATTTTTAATATAATTATTAATTATATAATAATAAATTACTAAAATAGTAATATAATTTTTAATTACATTTATTCATTAAAATTATTAATTAGTAATTAGTAATTAGTAATTAGTAATTATTAATTATTAATTAGTTAATTATTAATATTAATATTAATTATAATTAGTCATTATAATTATTAATTAATAATTATTAACAATTAATTATATAATGGTTAGTTAGTTCATTAGTTATATAATTATTAATTATATAACAATTAATTAGTAAATTAGTAATATAATTTTTAATTACATTTATTCATTATAATTTTTAATTATTAATTAGTAATTATTAATAATTAACTATGTCATAATTAATTAGTCAATTAGTAATATTATCATTAATTATATAATAATTAATTAGTAATATAATTATTACATATATAATAAATATTTAATTAATTAGAAATACAATTTATAATTATAACTAATTAATTAGTAATTAGTAATTAGTAATTATTAATTAGTTAATTAGTAATATAAATATTTATTATAATTATTCACTATAATTAATTATTAGTAATTAATAATTATTAATAAGTAATTAGTAATTATTAATTAGTTAATTAGTTATATAAATATTAATTATAACAGTTCATTAAATTATTAATTATTAATTATTACTCATTAATTATTACTTATATAATAATTAATTAGTTAATTATTAATATAACTATTAATTATATAATAATTAATTAGTTAATTATTAATATAACTATTAATTATATAATAATTAATTAGTTAATTAGTAATATAATTATAATCTTTCAAAGGCACGTACTTGAAACATTTTTAAGTTTCAAGTAGGCGGTTATGAAAGCTTATAAATTATTTTTCATTAACATTTTTTTAAAAAAATTGCTTTTGTTTTCAACTATTTCTTATATGTTTAATCAATTTTTAACGTTTCATTTATATTGGTCTTCTATTTTATGTTTTATGGTATTTCCAATTCACATACTTGAAAAATTTTAAATTTCAATTATGCGGTTTTGAAAGCTTACAAATTACTTTTCATCAACATTTTTTTGGAAATTTCTTTTGTTTTCAACTATTTATTATATGTTTAATCAATTTTTAAATTTTCAATTATATTCGTTTTATAGTTTATATTTTACAGTCTTTCAAATTCACGTATTTGATACATTTTTAAGTTTCAAGTAGGCGGTTTTGAAATGTTATAGATTATTTTTCATCAACATTTTTGAGGAAATTATTTTTGTTTTCAACTATTTATAATATGTTTAATCAATGTTTAAAATTTCATTTATATTGGACTTATAGTTTATATTTTATTGTATTTCAAATCCATGTACTTGAAGCAGAATCCCACATCGGAAATGCAGAATGTACTGCGCAGTAAAGGTCGAACCTGAATCCCACATTGAAAATGCAGAATGACATTCAGGGCAAGTCCTCTTATAAAAGGGAGTCCTGGGTAAGAGTTTCTATCAGAATCCAGACTGCTATAATGGCTGTAACACTGGATCTTTAATAGAAGAGAAATTCTGCTGAAATTTTTTGTTTTATTTATATATATATATATATATATATATATAAACTAAACAAAACAAAAAATAAAAATAAATGATTTCAAAAAAAGATTTTTTAGGGGAAAGGCGGCATCGCGGATGCTTCGTTTCACCCGCAGTGCAATGGCGGCATCGCGGATGCCGCCATGCCCCCGAAATACAAAGGCGGCATCCGGGATGCCGCCTTTGAGGTGCAATTTTAAATTTTTTTTTGCCAGAAGCGTTTTCTGGAAAATAATTTTTTTTTAAACGAAAAATTAATCATGGAAAAGGAGGCGGTTAGGTCTGATCACACCACATACCACGGGAAAGGAAACCTGCCAAAAACCCATGAACAAAAGAAAGAACGAAAATAATAATAATAATAATAATAATAATAATAATAATAATAATAATAATAAACACAACAAAAGGAAAAAATAAAAAAAATGAAAACCAAATAAAATTTTCAACAATTATTTATAATAATAATAATAATAATATTAGTAATAATAAAATGTGTAGTAATTATATTATTAATAAGCATAATAATAATAATAATAATATGAATTGTGATAGTAATAGTAATAATAATAAAATAAATAAAAAGAATAATAATAATAATAATAACCTTATTACTAAAAATAAAATAATAATTGAATTCATATATTTTTAATAATAATAAAATTTACCAATTGTATTTTTTATTTAAAATAAAAACATTAATATTCTTAATAACCATAAATATTTTAAACGATACAATAAATTAACATTTATTTAACCATTTTAATTTTTCAAAGGCAAATGGGAGACACATTTACCTGGGCAAAGCCGTGCGGCATCGTTCTCTACTCGTGCATCCAACGACGTCAAACTTAAACAACACACATTTAAAAAAACACAAAAAATTCGTCCAGGACTCACCCTGTCCCCATACAAAAAATTTAAAAGTAGAATAATAATTTTTTAAATTAAACACATAGGTAGGGGTGTGACATTTCTCCCCAACATAAATCATTCTGCCCAGGGAAGCCATGACAATACCCAGTTGGTTGATCAACACCTATGGATTTCACAAAAACCTGATCCATCCTCTTAATTCAAGGGCATTCCATCGACCAACAACAGGACTCAACCTCATTTCCTATAATAAATCACTTGTGGAGGGGAGTTCTGAATAGAATCCCTACCATAAGAAGTCAACCGACATCCTATAATGAATTAATAAAAAAATCAAAGAGACAGTGGGTCTCCCCACCATAAAGAACCAACCTACTAACGACTAAATGGAAATCCATATTAGATTGGAACCAGGCCTTACTCAAGCCAAAATAAACACATTGAAAACATTCAAACCACTAACTCTCATCCTAAAGGAATAAGAGATCAAATGAAAACTCTGCACGAACTGAAAACCCTAACCCCTTGTACAGGGGGGGGGGAGGTCCCAACAATCATATCAATTAATCCATGATATACAACAACACACGACCCATCACTTTGGGATGGACTCAATCCTTAGCTGCAACTGATTCACATGGGTGGTCCATGCAATTCCACTGATCAAAAACACTAATCCAAAAGGAATAATAGCTGACATTTTGTAGGGGATATGTCCATCATGCTCTTGCAATAATAGGAAATTTACAATGACCATGAAACCACTACAGACATGATAAAACTACCTCACCACAACGATAGAAGCACCACCTTAGCCATACATCTTAAAATTCCCTGGGGGTTCTTCACTACACACTGGCTTCACTCCAGGGCCCGTTGGATGAAGCTCTAATGTTTAAAGCATCTTCTGCTTTGCAGTATGGTTCTGATAAACCCAACAAGAAAAATATGTCATTTTATTTGGCTGATTAAAGGATAGAATTTTGAAATAAAACCACATGGGCATTGAAAACTAGAGTTCATCAAAAGACCCACGACATTCCCATACATGTCAAAACTCCAAATACCATCAGTAAACTGTGTGCTAAGAGATTCTTTACATTTGAAAGAATCATATACATGAAACTTTAAACAAAAACCCAACAATTCATCACTTCTAGGAAATTCCTCTATGACGTTTTCTAGCAATGCCCCGATAGAACCTCCACACGTGACCCAGGCATCCACATGCCTGACAGGGATTCAGAGCATTTGGGCATGATGACTTCTTGGGACCCATCTTGACACACTACTAACACACAAGGATATCTTATTATGAATAGGTTTATGAAATATACTGAGGCCTCACGAATCCACAACTTTCTCTATCAAAATTCGATCTCATATTCATCTTCATTCCAAAATCTTCACCACTGCCTATAGGGATTATAGGAGGGAGGTTCGAGCACTCCTGACATAATGGCTTCGACCTGAAAACCATGTCTTTCCACATCAACAAAAGAAGTTAGGTTGGACTCTAACAACATCAATTGTAGATCAAGGTAGAGACATGCCTAAAAAATGTCAATCCTTCATGGAGTCATACGTGTCATACCTTGAATCATTAGGGACTAGCTCAAAAAAGCACTGAAAATATTACATCACGGATTTGTCACTCTGATGAAAAAAACACATCTCCATCCCCTTTCACACCCTTTAATCCATAGAGAAATACTAACGAATTAATAAATCCTTGAAAAACTCCCAAATAAGCTCTTGATAGGGCTTTCCTCAAGACCCTGAATTCTATCACATCCATGATGAACCCTCAAGAATGAAGGTTACAAACATGACCATCAATGACTCGGGATACTAAATGAGGTTGAAGTCCCTTTCAATGATCCGCATCCAGTTCACTACTACAGAATTTTATGCTTGACCATAAAAGAGAGGTGGATCTAGCTTTCAAAACTCAATCATAAAATCCTTAGGTTGATCAACCATACTACGATAACCCATCGAAGCTTCAAGGGAAAATCCACTGGAAAAAGGGTCAAGAACACAATCAGTGACAAATCGATAAATAAAAATCCTAAAAAATAAACATTTCCAATATGTAAAGCTCTAAACACAAGAAAACTAGCTATCATAAAATCAAAACATCTCTTTTGAAAACATCTTCAATTTAAAACACTCTTGGTGGGTTAAACACTCTCTATTGATATTCTTTAGAGTCTCACTCACATGCATGTATCTGTGCCACCCCATGAATTCGTCCGCCATACCAGAAACCCATTCTTATTTCCACATACCACTATCCATGTGAGAACCCCTTGGAATACCAAATAAAAAAAAACTACCTCAATTTTTCAAAAGCAAAACATTCATCCCATTTCCTTTAAAAGCAATTCCCAAATTAATCATGTCATTTCAAACAAACATTTTTTCAAAACCAAAATTTGGGATTAAAACCACTTTCATATGTCAGAGGAAACCCAAAACAACTCAAACAGGGAACTAGTGTTTTTGGGTGACATGAACATATGGTTGGCAGCCATATGCCAAACACGTCACCGACACTGAGAGATTGTTTGGACCTTGCCCCTAGCTCTACAAGTCTCGCTAGACCATGTTGCTTAGGAGGACTATTAGACCAACTCACTTTTTCGTATACCAATAACAAAACGTTCCATAAAAACCAATGAATTATAATAAAACTGGTCTTCCCATGGAAACCTGGGGATCAGAACGTGCAAGATTTCGTGATGCTCTTCTTGCACATACCCCTCAAGTGCTGAAAATAAAATTATATATAGCTTGACACCCCAAATAACAAAGGGCGCTCTAAAAAGCAAGGTCTGATAAGAGCTGACCACCTCTGATACCATTTCTTCATGAACAAACCTTGCAGACCCTGAACCAATCACCTCAGCCGGTCCACGACATGGCCCGAGAGGCATTCCCATTCCTCCCGGGCTGGCGACAAGTGTCGGGGCATCAACAGAGATTGTGAGAACTGTTTCGCCCAATATAAATAAATAAAGAAGTAGAAATAACACAGAGTAGTGCAGAATAAATAATCCAAGTAAAGTGACTAAACATGAACAAAATAAAATAATGTTAACCAAAATCGATGTCTGAACTAACTCAGTATGATACTACGGGTCACTCTCCGACATAACGATCATGAGTCGCCCAAGGGGAGTGCACTCAAGCTGTAGCCTACACAAACACTAAAAATAGAAAGGAACTATCGGCGTGAGTATTAAAACTCAATAGTCTAGCCCAATATCTATTCCCAATGCACTACATTGAAAATAAAAGAAACATAATTTCAGGTTTGAACACAATTTATAATAGTTTTTTTTAAATATTTTACTTAAAATAAGATTACGAACCATTTCCCTAAAACCTTTTCAAATGTATATTGATTTCATTAGTTTAAATGAATTTTTAGAAATGGAAAGTTACAGTTATATTTTTCATGTTTGTACAAGGTGTAGAAGAACTGGGGGTCGGCGATGGATGTGGACACTAGAGGGCAGACCGATGGGTGAGAAGGAGGGCCGAGGCGTCTTCCGAGGTGCGCTGCAAAGGCATGGGAGGCCACGTCCAGGATTCTTGTGTCACGCTGGGGAGCAGAGGAACTGGGGGTCGGCGCAAGCTGGTTCAAGACCGGAGGAGCGGGGTGCACATGCAGTAGAGAGGAGGGAGTGCTGGCTGTTGTGACCAGAAGTTGTGTGTGTTGGAGGACGAGAAGGGAACCGGGGCACCGGCGGTGGACCGTTGCGCTGATGGAGGGTGATCATGAGGGGGATGCAGGTGCTGCGGCTCTGCACGCTAGAGGAGGCCAAACAGGAGTAGATGCATTGGAGGGGTCTGGCTCGGAAGAAGAATAGGATGCACAAGAAGGTGGCTTGGTTTTCTCATGCCCCACACATGGGGAAAGGTAACCAGCTAAAACCCTAGAACACAAGAAGGAAACAAAGAAAGAAATAATAATAATAGTAATAATAATAATGATAATAATAACAATAATAATAATAATAATAATAATAATAATAATAATAATAATAGTAGTAGTAGTACTAATAATAATAATAATAATAATAATAATAATAATAAACACAACTAATGGAAGAAGAAAAAAAGAAAACCAAATATAATTGTCATAAATTAATCAATATAATAATCATAGTAATTAAAAAAGGACTAATAATAAAAGGAATAAAAAGAATAATAATAATAATAATAATAATAATAATAATAATTATAACCTTAATTCCAAAAACAAAATAATAAATGATTTCATATCATTTTAATAATAATACAATTTAACAATGTTTATTTTCATTAAAAATAAAAACATTAAAATTCTGAATAACCATAAATATTTTAAACGATGCAATAAATAAACATTTTTTTAACCATATTATTTTTTCAATGAAGAATGGGCCAGGAAGTTTCCTGAGAGATGTCGCACGGCATCACGCTCGGGTCATGCGTCCAATGATGTTGAACCAAAACCACACACTTTTTATCAAAACTCTAGAAAATTCATCCAGGACTCACCCTGGACCCCATCAAAAGTATTTAAAGGTATAAAAATAACTATTTAAATTAAACGCATAGGTCGGGGTGTGTCAAACCCAATGACCATGCTTAAACATAAAGGGGTTGAGTTCAATATAGAAAATAATGGGAGGAATGTTTTGAGGAATTGAAGAGGATATTAGTTAATGCCCTGATATTAACACTACCGTCGGGGAATGATAGGTTTGTGATCTATAGTGATGCACCAAAAAAATGAATTTGTTGTGTCCTTATACATAATGATGGTGTTATTGAAAATGAATCATGGAAGTTAAAAATTCATGACCAAAACAATCCTACTCATTATCATTAGTTAGCTGGTGTGATCATTGATCAAAAAATATGGGGGCACTATCTCTATGATGGGAGATGTTAGATATATATGGATCAAAAGAGTCTGACGAATATATTTTCATAGAAAAAATTCAACATGAGGAAAAGGTAATTGATTAAAGTACTCAAGGATTATGATTGTTCCGGACACTAGAACCAAGGAAAAGTTAATAAGGAAACTAACATGTTGAGTATGAAGGATCTTGGAGTTATCAACAATTGAGGATTGAAAACAATCCATTGTACATGGATCTTACAAGGATGGATATGAGAATGTTTAGAGAATATGAAAATTCACTATTTTTTGGAATGGTTTCCCAACCATCATTATCAGAATGAATTAATGCTTTATAGTATGATGACGAGAATCATCCAATGAAAATTAATGCTGTGAAAGAATGGAAAATGATTACTTCGTCGGTGAAGATAGAATTTCGAAATTTTTGAAGAGGATTTGCATTCCAGCTTTACCCAAGCTATGAAATGAGTTATGGGATGATGACCATAGTTCAAATTTATCCATACATCCTAAAATTAATAAAATGTATAGATACATGAAGTGACATTTTTTTGGGACAACATACAGAGGGAAATTGATTATTATGCATCAAGATATTTAGTCTTCCAACAACTGAAGGCCGAACTATAACATCCTAGAAGATCCATGAAACCTATACCTATTCCTACATAGAAAGGGGATGGCATAACCATGGATTCCTTCACTGTAATAGCTAAAACTCCAATGAATAATGAAGCAATATGGGTAATTGTGGATCGACTTACAAAATCCGCACATTTCCTCGCTATAATGGAGAATTTTCCATTGCAGTGCCTAGAACCTATTTGTATAAATGAATTTGTGAGACTTCTTGGAGCACCTATCTAAATTGTGTATGATCGTGATCCACTATATACATAGAAATTCTGGAAATTTAGTTAGAAATATTTGGATAATGAGAATTGATTGAATAATGGTTACCATCGACACACTAATGGGAAATCCACAGGGCTTATCCAAACCATATAGTACATGTTGAGATCATGTTCACTTGACCTCCAAGGTATGTGGGATTAATATTTACCTTTAGTGGATTTTTACATAAAATAACAGTTTCCATTCAAGTATTAGAATTGAAAAATATGGATCATTTTACCGAAATATATGTCGTACAACAAAATGTTGGGAAGATGTCGGTGAAAGGAAGCTAATGGGCCAGGGCATTTTTTAGGAAATAATAGAAAATGAAAAGACTATTCAAGGCCATATCAAAGCAGTATAATGTAGAGAAAAAAATATTTTTATAATCAAAAGAAGGATTTGGAATTTCAAGGGGGAGACCATGTTTTCTTAAAATTATCTCCATCGAAGGGTATTATGAGATTTAGGAAGAAAGGGAAACATATCCTAAGGTACATAGGCCCCTTTAAAAAAATTTAGTGAATTGGTGATATTTATTATCGTTTGGATATGCCACCAAGCCTTTCTAATGTACACAATGTGTTCCATGTCTCTTTGGTAAGAAAGTACATGCCATACCCAAAACACATCCTCTATTATGAAGGTATAGAATTGGATCCTGAACTATCTTACTATGAAGAGCCAATCTAGATTATTGACCTTAAAGAACAAGTGTTGAGGAATCAGATGAATCGACTGGTATATTTAATTTGGAAAAATTATAACATCAAACTAGAAACATGGGAGTCTATGGAGCGTATGATAACAGACAACACAAATATATTTATGAGATAACATTCTAGTATTTTTTATGATGAAATGTTTTTAGGAGGGGATAATGTAACAACCATTGATTTTTCAAATAAATTTAATATTGAATGCATGAAACACTGAGTTTATATAAAATACCACTTTGCTATAACCTTTCTAGTAAACATAATTTTTCCTCATCTGTGATTGGAATTTTGAAACATTAACATACACTATTACATTCAGTAAAATATTTAGAGTCTCATAAAGAAAAATTAATTTCTTATGAATAGTACAATAACCTTATTAATAGTAATATACCCTTATGAATATTTATGTTACTATTATGAATATTAATTAATAGTAAATCATAAAAAAATTAATCTTCCCCCAGGAATGTATAAATACAATCTAGATATTTTAGAAGTGAATAAAATCATAGTATAAGTATTGGTATTTTTATGTGTCACAAATATTTTAATTTTAATTTTATGATTAAATTAATAATTTTAAATGGATGTTTCTTTTCAAAAAAAATTAAGCATAAATTTTAACTTTATTATCTTATGGTTTTAGGATAATTTTATGGGACCATGATTAATTTCTCAAGGTTTTATAAATTGAGTTGTTGTTTCAAATTTGTTCTTTGGGAATAAATTATGATATTATGTAAAAATTAAAATATATATATTTATAACTATTTAAAAAAATTTATTTCATTTATTAATTAAACACATCAAAAAATGGTTGGGATTAATTTTTTGGGTTTTTCTAAAATAGATATTTTTTTAATTGTAAAAATTCAATTTTCAGTTTCTAGTATGTTAAATGAAATCATAATTATGTAATAGTTAATATAAAATTATAGTGGACTTGTGTGTAGTAATATATGACATGATATGTCCCAAGTAGCTAATACCATGGTCAAATACTCTAGGCAAGCACATGGTTTTGTAAAAACCACTAATGACATGTCCTTTGAAATTGAGAAAAAAACTCCCTCTCATTTACGATAAATACCAACTCATTACATAATTTTATTCTTTAAAAAATCATATTATTCAAAGATCTGGTAGTTTTACCTCTCAATGAGACCTCCCAAGGATTTATAATTCCCCCAAGGTCTCAACCACAATGTTTTAGGGATTTCTCTATAAAGTAAGTGAATCTACCAACCTTCTCTTTTTCAGGCACTCTTTCAATGTTATTATATTTTTATTTATTTTTGGATTATGATGGGATATTTCATTCCATAGAAAACATAATATCCCTATTTTTTATTAATTATGAGACACCCATTTTCTATCATCAAAATATTTTATGCAGTTTTAATCAATGATGTTAGGCTATCGAATTTTCATTAGGTATTTCTCATCTTTCTTTTATTTTGAGTTCCCTTCATTTCTTTTTATCATTCCTAACATCCATTCATCCCAATGTTATGATAAATAAAATACCATTCATGTACGACAATTATATTTTTATAATGGAATAATTCTTCAACTTGTCTCCTTTCCCATTTTTTATACAAGGAATGAAAACACCATTCAAGATGTATTTTTTAATCACATTTAGGAATGACTAAATTTAAATTTCTTATACCATATTCAATTATGGTCATGAAACCATTTTTATGGTCAATATACACTATGATATGTGTATTATAACTTAATTAACATTCTTTAATCCTTTATTACACATTATATTAATTTATAAATCAAAATGAGTTTGTTGTGATCATGAACTGACAATTAACCCAAACAATTGTCATTACTGTTTTATATAATGGTAAATCTTCACTCCCAATGAACTAATGAATTTTATTAACATGTAATATTATTATTCTTAACTAATAACATAAAATTTAGATTCAGGTAAACCTTTCTCATTTTACAGTTTTCTCTATACATGAATATTAGTAAATCGATCATGAAAACCATGGAAGAAAATATTCCCAAACAATGAAGTTATTATTAATTAATATGTACACCTCATATTTTTTTGCGAGTGTTTTATATATTTTTTACCAATAATAAACATACATTTATTTAAGGGTAATTATTTTTCTTAAAATTATCATTAAATAATTCTCCCCATTATACAATCCCAACTCATGGGAATTTCTCAAATACTTACCTATTTTCAAGGGAACACAATTATCTGTTTATAAAAACCACTAACCTAATAAAATAAATAATTTTATTATGAAAAATACTCCATAACATCATTTCTAGAATAATGTAATGATTTTTCCAAATGAACTATTCTTTTCAAATTAAAGGAGTATTTATCTTCAAAATTACTTGATTATTTTATAAAAGCGACTTATTGTGTTTCAAAAAACTTGTTGATTATTTTGTATTATTGGGATTAATATTTTATGATATCATATTACATATTTAAATGAATGGTTTATGATTGTTCTAGATATTTATGTTCTACATTAAAACCATTCACCACTATGGATGTGCTATTTTAAAACCATTCAACAATTTACACTGAATTGTTAGTATTTATAATTAATGTTCGTGGAATGTTATTTACATTTCATATGTTGTTTTCAATATGATTGTATATGTTGTTTATGTATATCCTTATTCACATGTGGAATGAATTGGAATTATTATGTGATGGGTGAGGCCCACTATAGCCCCTTGAAGCATAGGTTGGTCTCATGAGACCAATAGATATGGAAATGGTTGGGACCTTGCCCATTTTTTAAAATTATTTTGGGAAAGGCCTTAGTAATTTTTAGATGACTTGGATGATGCCTTCAAGGTATGTCTAAGAATGTCCGAAATATGAATTTACCTCATTATGAAGCTATAAAATTATTGTTCATGCAGTTATTTGACAAGTAAAATACACATTATATTGATTTATTATAGAAATATATTCTTAGCCTATTTTCATGCCATATTATTTCCATGTTTATTTTAAAAGGAAGGTGTTTTCAATTATTCACCATTAATAATCTTGATAATATCTTCTACTGTATTGTTTACCCTTACTGAGAAACTGAGATCACAACTTCTTATGTTACATTTTTCTCAGGACATCAACAAGGTATATAATGAATTACTTGTAGGGATAATCATAGATTGGTGGATGTTCCCAGTGGATATTTTATATTTTTTCTCATTTCATGTTATAATTTTGACCTTATGTATGCATCTATACTGAAAAATATATCAAACCATTCATTCCTTCATTAAAATTCTTTCTTTTAATCATGCCAATGAAATTAAATAAGGCACCAGCTTCAGGAAACTAGGCTTGGGTCTTTATAATGTGCATGCATGAATTCCATTTCCCCTTTTTCATGAATATAATTAAAGAAATATAAAGAATAATTCAACCTTAATGGATCATATTTATTTTATATATTTATTATATATTTATTAAATCGATCTTTATTACCTTCCATATATAACATAAATGAAAAACAAATCAATTGATTCGTGGAGGTGGTTGTCCACATACATGAATGACAGATATTATTGTATTCCAAAAGATTTAATGGTAAGAAGGTAGATATGATACTATAATTACAAAAGTATAATTACATTATAATTATTATATAAAAAAATTAAATATTATAATACTTATCCATATGATATGGTGATTAAAAATTAATTGTATCACTATGTGGAAAAGGTACTTTGTATGTACGTAGAAGTAATACTTTCACATATCAATTGATGAAAAATTGGGAGGATAATGGTGGTTTCTGAAGTCCCCAATGGATTGTGTAGATTATTTATGGGGGAGAATAAGTGTAGGCATGATTTGACCACATTAGTTTTCATTTATTATTTACCTCTTTTATTTTTGAATCTCTACACATATTAAGATGAATAAATATTGAGTGTTTAAAAAAACTGACACCACATCAATGATAGAAAATAAATAATTTACCAAAAATAATGTGTTTCCAAGGATCACTACCAAAATGTGTGATTATGTCCTTTATTTGTTCAAATTAATATTTAGACCTAATATCACCACTATTAATCATTAAATAAATTACAATTGGTGGGATAGATTTAATATCCACATACCATGTTATATTGGAATCACATCTTTTTTATTTATATTGTTTTCCCACAATTTTTTTAAAACAAAACACAATGAAATGTATAAGATCATAAAAATTCCCATAAATCACTATAACACAAGACATATCTTCCACTATGAGCTACTATGATATTCCAAATATACACATTATCACTTTCATTGAATTTTTTCTTATTCAATATAATATAATCTGCAACACTATATGATAGTGGGATCAATAATCTTACGAATGAATAAAATATATCAATTGCACATCATCAAACAATAATATCATAATGAGCAATTAATACGTCCTCAAGATATAGTAGGTTTCATTCTTCCTTTATTATATTTTTCTTTTTGAAATAAAAAATGCACATCTCACTATAAATTTGAATTCATTATATGTAGAGACACAGAATAATAAACATTTATTCAAATCATATATATTTCATTGTATTCATTATTATTTTTTCAAATATAATGTAAATATTATGCATATAAGTTTTCAATTCATGCAATCAATAACGTTGAACAAACACAATATCATTTATCTATATATAAATATTAAATATATTAAATAAAATTATTATGCTCGTTGTGAAAATTAAATACAAAAAATCATTCGTGTATAATTTTTATTAAACACAATCCTTTTTAATATAATACATATGTTTTATCTCCATTCACATAATTACATTTTTTTACGTAGAGATAATTCTTATTAATGTGATTTTATTGTGTGATTATTCTATTTATTTTTTACATATGAAAATTTACTAATATTGATCCTCTATCTCTACTTAACCAACTTTATAAAAAAAACCTCATGTATGTATCGTATAATATCCTGTGGATATCTATATTCTCTTTGTTTAATATATGAAGAAAAAGAGTGAATATCACTATAATCTTTTGATAATAGAGATGCTTCACTTCAACAATTTCTCTCTCGCACTCTCTCTGTCTCTCTCTCTCATTGATCCAATTTCTGGTTTGGATAATTTAGTGAAATTGATAAAGGTATTGATGTATTATAGATGTAAATCCTATAACATAGTTCTCTAAAAACATGGACAACTACCCATTTGATTGCCTCTAATTCACTAATGTGTTTCCTTACAATATCTTCATATTTATACATGACAACATGATGCTAATTCTATTGTATGATCAGTACTCTTGATCATGAAAAGAATATTGCTTTTGGTTTTCTAGTTTCTCTTCATCTAAAACTAAATTCAATAAATGGATGAATATTAACATTTACTCTATTATACATGTGATTCTATTGAGATATGTAATGGTATCATGTCATTGATACTTGTTCTTATGAATCCCTTATCTCATAAAATCAACGTAATTGTTGATTCTCATGCATTCAAGAAAATTATCATGCATATATTCAATCATTTTAATATAACATGAAAATTGAATAACCAATCAACCATTTAAATGAGATTATAGTATATAAATTTCATAACATAAAGTTATAAGGTTTCATAGATATCTTGATCAATATTCATGGCAAAAATATATTAGAATAACTATAATATATATAACAGTTTAATATATTTGAAATGTTCATCATGAGTTGAATACTTCCTTGAAATTCTATTCTTACTCATTTTCTATAACTTTATTAATACTATCAGGGGATTCTTGATCCTGAATAGAGGATTGACACTCATAATACTACACACATAAATGGATTTAGATTGATCAACTTCCCTATGCAGGTCCACTACCCACCTCTACACACACTCTACTTATGCCTGACTATGTGGGAACTATTCTCCTCCAAATATATATTTCCACCATATCAAATTTCATAGTTAATACAAGGTCCCACCTCAATAGTTTTTGGGTCACATGGAACTCCATTTGGATGGTTAATTTTTTAATAGAGGAAAAAAATTAGAGTTACCCAATTTATTATTCCATAAAATTATCAACGCAAATTTCCAATCAAATTTCCTCCTCAATTAACATCAACTTCTATACTCAAATACATTATCCTCAAGATTTTTATAATGGAATTGAGTTATAAATTCTAGACCTCTCAAATTCTTTCAATGTTGTAAAACACATTTCAATTTAGATAAACAATGATACATGTTATGGAAATTAAGAGAATTCAAAAAAAATCATCACAATTTATATGTTTCTTCATTTAGTGAAAAATTTCATCAAGTCAAAATAATAATACCAGATTTTGTGTAATTCTCAAAAGAAATTCAATTGAAGAAAAATAATGATAATATTTTCACATAAAAATAACCGTTATAGCTAATGAATAATTAAAATGAATAATTAAATAGAAACAATAAATATTTACTGACTTATTCAAAATTTATTCTATCATTGTTACTAAAATTTTCACATTGAATTTCCATTATACAATAACATTGACAAAAAATAATATATAATTGCTGTATTAATCTATTTGGATAATACATTAACATTTTTTTGATTTGTTTTCAATACTAGTTTCACTTCCAAAGTCAATGTTTTCATCTACCCCATAATGTAAATAAAATAGAAATTATATGTATGGAAAGGAATTATCACCTACCCCTTTCAATTATTTTGTAATAACGTTTTTTTAGCATTAATATCATTACTTAAAAAGATATTACACTTAATAGAAATTAAAATTGATCTACTTGAGAGAAGGGTCAAATAAATTTAGAAAAAACATTGAGTCATCAATTAATTTTTTCTACATCAAACTGGGATAAAACAATATAGAAAACAAGAGTGGTCAATGTAGAAAACCTATCTATCAACTACACTTTAGAATATGAACCCATAATCAAAAATAATTTTCAAATTATTGTTTTATATATATTAAATTCATCTCATGTATGAATCTAAACAAGCATAATAAAAACATTAAAATATAAGAATTTCTCATCACATTTTTTATCCTTTATTCTTTTTCATCAGATAATTGGTTCTCAATTTTTATTTCATAATTAATGAAAATATAAATATTAGAGAAAAAACATATTCAATGACATGATTTAATGATTGAAATTTCAATATTTGAAATCATTAGTAATAGATTTTTCCATAACATGAGGTATGCATGTTATATAAATTATGATATTCAAATCAGATGGTTGTTTATAGTAACTCCTCTTTGAGGGATGAAATTCATCCATTTTCTACATCATGGTTTTATTTCACTAGGAATTAATTTCAAGAATAGTTTCCAAATAAATTAATGTGTTTTTGGGAGATAACAAGTAACTAATTGAAAAAGTACTCAATCATGGATATCATATGGTGTCAATATAATTTTTTTCCAACATGGATTTTTTATGTATCCTCTTGAATATGTGTCTCCAATTAAATTAGGTACATTTAAAGATTATACACCTTGTATACATGAAAATAACTATTTAATCAATGATTTTCATTTACAATGGTAGAGCTGTGATATATTTCTCAATCAAGAAACTCTATTTAATCAAAATCTTGATGGAAATAATTATTCATTATTTTCAATATTTAAATATTTATATTTTAGTGATTTATGGTAATAATGAAAATTTTAATATCTCTGCCCTTCATATTATATGAATTAGTTTTTTTATCATATGAATGTATTGAATATTCATTATTTTTTTGATCCAAATTTCTAGATAATTCTAGAGACACTATCCATATGACTAATCATTCATTTATTAGAGGATCATGCTTCATCGTGTATGGATAATTATTCTTTAATAATAGGATATTTATCACAAAAATCCCCTTGTTATTTTCCATTATTCTTTACTAGATATTTTTTTACAACAACCATGTTATTCATTTTCTTGCAATATGACCATATATCTTTCACCTGCAACACTTATCTCTAGTTTTGGTTGGGATGTATCTTTTAGAAGAAATCATATTAAAATTAAGTTATTTATAATTAATAAAATAAATCGAATCAATTATTTTATTTCTCTCTAACATTGAATGACTTTTGTTGTATCTGGCCTCCTTTAAAACAAGTGTTTATGTATCATTTTCAAAGGTCTGTGATGTGATCTCTTCATCCAGAATATAAGATAATTTTATATGGTGTGGAATTAATTTTGATATTCATCTAGGGTTCATCATGATTCATTTTTTTTTTTGACTATATTCACATACTTATACCATAAGGACTACTTTCTATATTTGTTCATTTCGTTTAATTTTAATTTTTCCTTTTCTTCATACCAGCATATGCTCAGTGCATGGTTGGTATATAATAGTATGCTTCCTAATTATAACCTCTTATTTTTTTTAGAAATCATATATTTTATAAATAAATACACATCTATTTTTGATAGGTAAATTATTATTTAACTATGTATTATTATTCATTTATCCAAGATATCCATTCACATCAGATCTTCCCCCCTTATCAATTAACTTTCAGGATTATCATGAATTGAGAATTATTCTAATAGTAAATTTTTTAATTCCTAAACATCCATGAACTCCAAATATATAAAAAAATATTGACTTCTTCTTCCATGTAATATTCAAACTAACATTTAAATAATGATTTTATTATGGAAAACAATAAATATATTAATTTTATTGAGGGGAAAAATAATTTATGTACATATTATGACCCATCATTGTTTCTTTTTTGGATTTATCATCAATTAACTTCACCCATGTTTGATTATAATAAATATTAGGCCTTGTAATTATTGATTAAATAGTATTATTAAAAATAGTATCATTTGGAAAAAGGGGATACTTATTTTAATAATCTAGTAACATATTTATCATTTGATTATCTCATTATTTTCCTTCTAACAGAATGATTTTGTTCTGATGTAATACTTATATTAAAAATTTTATTAACAATTTTTTGATTTCAACATTTTCTTATGACTTATCTTGGATTTTATCCATATTTCATAACATTACCTATAACTCATGTAATTTCATATTTAGAGAGTTCCTCTAGTATTCAAGTAATTTCACAATATTTTAACATTATTTCATGGAACAATATAAAAACGTACCCTAAAAATTAATCAATTTGAATTCTATTTCTAGGCATTACATGTGGAAATTGTTTTCGCAACCTTAACAATTGTCAGTCTATCACCCCTTTTAATCTTCATCTTTTATATATGATCTTCAATAGTTTGATTTTCCGCAAGTAGAAAATTATTTTTCTATTTAAATATATTTTTTATACTATATCTAGGATTTATTAACATTCAGACGTTCTATGTAGTCTATCACACACATGGATCGAAACTATATAAACTCACAAAATTTCCATCATTACTCATCTTTAACTAAAGTGAATCGTTAATTGTATTGTGATATAGACCATTATTTAGATTATTCTACCCCTATGAATGTATCATCATTGTATTTGATTCCCAAATTAAATTTCATACCATTAATGATATCATTATAAGATTATTCACTTGTATGAATAATCTAAATAAGGACCTCCTTAGTTATATATTTCTCTTAAAAATTTAATTAAACTCTTCCTAAATATATGAGAGATGTTAATTATAATTTTATGTAGTTTCATATTTGGATATAATAATTTTTATGAGATGAATTAATATTTGAAACATTTTTTCCAAGTCTTTCTCTATTTCCTCATCTACCTCAGTATGTTGTGATGTTTCAACATATAGTCCATTGAAACATGAAAATTTATTGGTGATAAACATGATATCAAAATTTTTATATATAATATTTAACTTATAAATAAAAATAACTCAGTGATTCAATAATCTATTAATTTTCACTTCTTGAACCAAAACCATAAAAAGGGTCATTATCAAGAAATTTGATAGATATGAATGATATAACTCCACTTTAACTACATTAAGTTTGTTTTATAACCTCATTATTCATCAAAATATTCCTCACATTTGTTGCCACTTTCTTATATATGTTCATTATGGTTTTTATAGAAATCATAATTTTGTAACTAATAGTTATAGGATCTGAATTTTCTGATTGATTCATCTCAAATACTTGATCAAATATAAATATGTACTTCATATAAATTTTGTGAAAATATTTTGGGGAATAAAGTATATTTAATAAGTGGTGGAACTTTTTCCTCTAAAAAATTACATTCCTCAATGGATCAGGAGGTGAACTTATATGGGGTCAATAAATGTAGACATGTTTTAAAAAAACCTAAATTATTTTTCCCTTTTAACATTAGCCCTATGCACCTCATATGATGAATGGATCATTCTTATCGAATCAAAATAAAACCTCAAGTAATAAATAATGTAAATAAATCACAACAGAAATAATTTTTATAGTGATCACTCCGAACATGGGTGACTATGTCCTTGCTATGTTTGGATCAAGAAAAAGACACATATTCTCCACTAATAATTAAGAAATCAATTATAGAGGGTTGGGAATGTTCAATATGAACATCCCAAATTATATAGGCATCCCACCATTCTTATTTATACTTGACTCCCTGTAGCGTTAACAATCACAACACAAACAGAATTTTACTCATCACAAAAACTCCAAGATTCTAGTACAAAATAAAATTGTCTTCCTCTATGAGAGACAATTATAAGATGATTTTTCTCATGCTCACTCCCATTTAAAGATTCCAGATTCAGTTCAATATAATCAACAACACTATATAAATGTTATCTCAGAGAGCTTCTAAATAAAAAATATATATCACTTCCAGTTAATATCACTACAATATTAAATTGAAAACCCATTAGGTCATCAATATATATAATGGTGTCTTAATCCATGATTTATGTCTCTCATTTTCATAAAATAAATGAACAACTCATTTTTTTCCATATTTATACAAAGACATTGCACACATCCTTTACGAAAATTGTATATATTTCATGACCTTATTATTTATTTTTTCCAGTACATATAAAAAATACACATGAACAATAAATTTTTTTGAAATCACTACAATTGAAAAAACCAATATCCACACACCACATGTGAATATGTAGTTTAGCGAGTTGAACATTTCTATTCTTTGTGTAATTCAGAGTGTGAAAATATGTATGCTATTGGGTTTATTTTAAATACACCTTCACATAAAATTATTTGTATAATCTATATTTGTTTCTATAACTATATTTGTTTTATATGGAGCTCATTATTTATCATTTCAGTTTATTTCATGATGTTTCTATTTGTTCTCCATATAATAATACATGAGAAAATACCTATCATTTGGCTACGTAACATTATATTTGTCAAATGTCTTATGAAATTATAACCTCACATACAATGGATCATGATATAATTTATTTTTTGTAATTCCTTATGTCGTAAGAATTAATATCACTATATTAATTTAAAAATAGAGGTGTTACATCGAAAATTTTATTCTCCCTCTCCCTCTCGGTGCTCCAATTCTTTTATAGACCCTAAATTAAAATGGAAAAAGGTCTGTAAGTATTTTATGATGATCCTATAGCCACCTATTTCTCAAATAAATGTATAAAATCATCTTTTGGGGTGAATATAATTCACTTTATCACTATCTTACTTGATCTTCCTCCTATTATGAGATATATGGGTGATCATGCAATCACATTATCACTTTTTTTCATTATAAAATATCCCAGTTCTTCACATGATTATTTTCAACTTTATGGGATAATAAAAGTAGTATATTGAGAAATATTCATGCATTCAATATTCTTCACACGATGACTCATAGATATGTGATTGAATCATGAGATTGATGCATGTTCATGTAACAACTATATCAAACAATATCATCTACATAGTGGTTTTTAATGCATGAAAATGAAGGTTCGTGTATGGATTTTATCATGTCCAAATCATTTATAAATTAAATAATCAAATCGATCGTTTGATATATATTACAGTATATAAATTTAAAATCATGAAGATCACTCGAACATCTAAAGTTAGAAGAAAACGTAGAAATATTTATTTAAATACACAGTAAAAATAAATAAGAAGGACAATGTTTTATCTATAACTTAATAAGGTGGATGAACAGTGAAACATGATTTTAATATCACATTGATACTTTGAACATCCGAGTGATCCTTAATAACCCTGATGATTTCATGGGCCACTAAATCTAGAAGTTGGGTTTAACACCCACAAAACATTCCATATATTGGGCTTCATGTAGCTTATATTACTTGTTATGTCCCACTATCCCACAATCTTACATTCTTTAAACATGTATTTCTTGGTAGGAACTATGTTCCTATGATTAACTCTTAATACCACTTCCAATTATATGGTTAATCCTAGTGCCCACCACAGAAGTCGTTGGGTCATATGGGATGCTAGTTGGATGGAAATTTTTTAATAAGCATCAAAAATAATTTTTATCAAAATTCTCTTACAAAAAAATTGTAAACATAAATTTCAAATATGATTTCCATATAAAATATATTAACCTAGTGGACTCATAAATATTCTTCTAATTCATTTTTATTGTGTAATACTATTTTAAATGACCTATTTTTTCACTTATTTCATTGTTGTAAAAATTTTCTTTTAATAAAAAATGACATGTATTCATGAAATTAATTATATTCTAACAAATATTGTAATTTAATGAATTCTTTATTCAAATAAACATACATTTGAGTCAAGACAACCTGACCATATTATGATTAATTATCAAGAATAAAATAATGGAATAAACATCAATCATACCTACACACTTAATAATAACCTTCCTATTATAGGAAAATATCTAAAAAATAATTCAATTGAATAAACATCTTTCTTACAAAAGTACAGAAAAATGATTTAATCATTATCACTTCTATTGTAACATTGACTTTCCAACATAAAAATATATTGGTTAGTGAATCAATACAATTACAACTAAAATCTATTTGACTTCATTAGATTTGAAATCATTATAAAATTTTAGTACATTATGGGTAAGGGAGTAATTATTTAATGATAAATACAATAAAATTGGAATAGTTAATTGAATAAGTAAAAAAAATAATGTGATTGGTTTTAGTGATTACATTTTATTTGAAGGAACTCATTTAGTTCCCCACTTATGGACTTAGGGTTCGCATTTTGGGAGTCCAAACACATCCATAACATTTATAAGTTTTATTAAAAAGAAAATTTATAGAGATTATTAGATCTACATTAAATAATTTTGTGTAATGGATATATGGAAGAAGTGTCCTTTTATAAGTAAGGGTATGTTCACATTTTGAATTTCTTAAAAGATTAAAAATATAATAAGTTCATTCTGAAGAAAAATGATTCCAAAAATTAAAATATAATTTAGTCCATGTTTTGAATCTCACCAATAAAACGAATTTTTATTGGTTTTTTGTGGTATTTTAAACCATATATTTTGGTTTTACACATTACTAAACTAATTTAATCATTTACCTGTTAAAGAAATTTTTCAATATTAACAAGATATAATTTAACACACATTGTATAAATTTACTATTAATTAGATTGGAGGTCACATTTGAGACTATATAATTTCCTACTCATCCTTTTCAAAAAAATTATGATTTTCAAATAATCTAATAAAATAATTTTTTTTCAATAAATATCAATAATATCATTTCTTGGAACTAATTGTAACGCCCCATACCCAGTTTCTCGGAGTTGGGGAATTATTAATTTATTTAGAATGCTTACAATAAAGTCATAACCCAATATATTGTGTAGTTTAGTAGTCTGGGAAAACTAGATACAAACATAGGTTCATCATTACAACATGATATGAAATACAATATATATGTTTTATTGGGAACATCCACAACTCTATGTTTATCCCTACATGACAATCATAATAAACAACATCATGTTTTAAGAAAGTATAACAAAAGAAATGGGTTATATTAGATGATTTGTAAGGTTATGTAATACAGTGGATGACATTATAACCATAATTATTAGTCATGGGGAATAACTAAAAACACATGCCTTTAAAAATAAACATGCACATATTCTTCTCTGAATAAGAGGTGAATTAATAATACCATAATAAAGAATAATCATGAGTATTATACTAGTCAAATAACTACATGATCTTTCAATTTATAGTTTCATAATGAGGTAATTCATAATTTTCAACATGATAACAAAACCATCAAGGGATCATGACAATACAATATATATTCAATATGTTAAGGTCTCATGGAAGATGATAGCTTGTCTCGTGAAACCAAATAATTCCCTGACTGGCTATAATGGGAAAAAACGCATAATATGTCCAATTTATTCTTATTAAGAACATGGATAATCATAAACAACATATAAAATATTATTTAAACTAACATAGGAAATGTAAATAACATTCCTCACACATTAATCATAAACCCATAACATTTAAAGTAAATTGGTGATTGGTATAATGATAGAACATTCACATTCAAACTAATCAGAAAAAATTAGACAATAAATGATAGATGATATCATAAGATCTAAATCCCTATGAAAAACAAGATTTATCAAAGTATGTTGATATAAATATTGATACGTTTAAATGAGACCATTGAGAAATTCTATAGGAAATAATACTTAAACATTCCAAAATTTCCCATACGACCTTGAATCATTCAAATCATAATCCCATAGAATGTCATGAAAATAATGAGACTCTTGATATGATATAACAATGTGTAGAACATACACCACATGCAAGGAATAAGTGGTGAACAAGGGATATATTTCAAAAAAGATAAAGTGTGGTGAGAAATTTTTTTTTACTTTGTAAATAAGAGTTCTTTTGGAATATAATTTTTATTTTTCTAAAATCATGTTTTAAGCATTTATGTACCTTAAAATATTAGGTGTGGTTATTAATATTAAATTTTTGTCCTTAATGATGTCTCGATAATGTGAAATCAGGTAAAAATGGGTTCTAAATAAGATTTTGAATTAAAACAATTTAGTTTGTTTAAAGTAATTATTTAAAGATATATTTTAAAAAAGGCATGTTTGATATCATAAAACTATAAATTTACCAAAATATATTATTTATATTAAACCTTTTTAATTTATAAAGTTATATCAGGGTTATAAAAAATTATATAGTGAACTTGAATATAGTTATGAATTCGAGAAGTTCCTTGAATTGGGCTTCCATTTCATAAATTTTTTTGAATGATTCTTTAAAAAAATGTAACTCCCCAAAAAATAAATAAGGATAATGATTTGAAAAAATATATAAAACATTCAAAATGATTTAATTATGTGTACATAAGAATAAATAATAATTTCATTTAGGTGAGTAGAGAATATGAGCAACCCGAATGAAAATGGATGTTCAAGTAGATAATACTAAAAACATTGTAATCAATGGATTTGTATGCCACATAAAAAACATAAAATGAGAAATTTAATATCATGTAAATAAATAGATTACTAATACTAAATATCAATTGGTAGTATATATACAACATACATAATTAATGATAGTGAATACATAATATCTCAAAAAATGGGAATGAGAAGAAAAAACCCTTACATTATATCTAATGGTTTACTTCACATGATCTTAATGAAATTAATAATCAAATTAAAGTTCATTAATTAGTTCATACACAAAATAAACTCCAGGTAATTGATTTAATATAACCCTAATAAGATTATTCATGGCCATTTTCATGGGTTAATAGGTTCAATTTCATTTTTTACAACAGTTTGTTTCATGATCAATATACTTATACACATGAATGAAGAATCAGGTAAAACGATGATGGTTGTATTGAAATAATGTTATATGTTATTAGTGAACATATATACGATTACATTTATTTAATTTTCATTTGGTTACTTGGAGTTAAAATGAATCAATTTATAAATTATTTAATGATAATAGTTTGGGTTAATCAATGGATTTTTTACACGGTGAAATCATTTTTTTATAAATAAAAAACATGTGTACAAAAGATTATAGAACCATAGAAGAGAAATAAAAAATATTTTATAGTCTTGATATACTGTATGAATGGATTCATGACAATAATTTAATATTTTAATCAAAATTGAAAACCCATCGTCATAATGTGGTAAATTATCATAGTTTAGATGGTGATTTATACTACTAGTATAAAAGAATAGTAAATGGGTGATGATAATTAAATATTTCATAATTATAAAAAATTAAATTACATGTTTGGTATTGTAGTTTTCATAAAAATAGGAACAACAAAGGTGAGAATATAAAATAAAAAAAGTAACATTGAAAGAATGTAAAATAGTTGAAAATTAGAATTTACGACTTGAAATAATCATCCATGACAACCTCTTTAGGGGAGAGGATTTTGACATTTTATGAGACCATGGGATTATGGACATGTGGGAGAATCTTGGGAGGATATTTTTGCAGAATTAATAAAAGGCCCATGGTTTTAGAGGAGTTAAGAGAATAGGGGAGTGTGTATGGTTTTTATAGTGGAGGAGAGGAGGATTTTCTTAATATTTTAATCATTATATTATTAATCTTACATAACACCAGAAATAGAGATTATACCATGACAAAAAATAGTAATATTTTCATATGATTCTGAAACAATGGTGCATACCTTAGTGATTGTGCTAGGAATAGTGTATTTAACTCGTAATGTATATATATGGTAAAGGAAAGCAAGACACGCCTTTCATGAAGGAGGCGGCGGCATGATCATCCTTCTCGTGACGATGACCTAAATCTGATGCTGAGGAGCCAGGACCCCCCCTCTTGATCGGAGGGGGCAGGTTCACGATCTCAACACCGTAGAAAGAGTAATTCCTTCTTTCCATTCAAAAATCCTGAATATCTTCCCTCCTTCCCACGAATTTAGTTCTCCCCAAACGTCCATGACCTATTTCAGGGAGCTCCTCAACTCATGCTCTCTCCGGTGGAGTTAAATAGTGCCACAGGTCTATGAAATCTCACACTGGTGGCTAGATTTTGATTTCAGCATCCTTCGGTTGATGAGTTTGATCGATTTGTTTTCAACTCGTGGGATCTTAGAGAGCTCACAATAGATGGATTAATTGATAGAAGGCATTTGATGATTCAGTTTAAGATGGAGGAGGATCTGATTACTGCTTGGTCCTGTAACCCTCAAAGATGTAATTATGACTCTTTTTTTCTATTCCTATGGAGTTTCGACTTCCACATGTGGCGGGATCATCCGATGATGGTGACATGGGTACGTCTCCATGTTCTTCCACTCTCCTTATAGAATCCCTCTATTCTATGTGCCATTGGAAACATGATTGGACGGTTTTTGTGCTTGGATCGTCGAATGGAGGTTGCATGTCATCCAATCTGTCCACACATTTGTGTGCAGATTGATGTAGGGAGGCTGCCTGTAAATTGGGTTTGGATCATGGATGGGAAGGAGTATCGGTGGAAGTAGGAGGTATGTTTCAAATTCTGGATGCCGTTTTGTGTTGCTTGCAACCAATTTGGACATATGAAAGTGGCTTGTGGCAGCAAGGGATGAGCTGGTGTTTCCTCGGGGGTGAGAAGAATGGGTAAGGGTGGTTGTGGCAATTCTATTTTGGAGTTTACATTGAGGGATCTACTAAGGAGTACACTACCTCAAATTAATTCTACTGAAGGTCTGAAAGCTGAGAGAGTATGTGTGAATGCAAACTCCACTGGTCAGGAATAGGATGAGGAACTTTTTTAAGCAGTAGTGGTGTCTACTGTGGGGCAGAATGGTCCTGAGTTCACAGTGCAAAATAATACTCATAAGGAAGTGCAATGGAGTCCAATGAACCTGACGGTGATGCAGGTTTTTGAATGCCTAAATTGTGATCATGGTATTGAGAAGGACATTACATTGAATAATTCTGGTATTGATAGAAACATTAATGTGGAAAATTCTTGTTCCTTGCAGCTGGACACTGTGACTGAGCAGATTTTGGAAATAGTTGTGTCTGAGGATAGTGTCTTGGGGGCTGGAGATGCTGATGCTGAAGGTGGGGATGTCGGTGACTTAATCACGTTCCCCACTGGTAATAGATTTAAAGGGCTGTTGCATGAGAGGGACTCTTATGCAGATGAAGGGTCTCCAATTATGGAAGGTGGAATGTTGTAGTATGTTACTCAAAATGTTGCAAATGAAGAAGGTGCTTTGAAAGGGCATGTTTAATAGCCACATTGCCTTGCCATGATTGATTCAAAAAGATCATTTCAAAAGGAAAGGGGAGTGCATGAGGGTTACCAAGATATGTACATTTCTAGAAAATGGGGAAACATATCTGATAGTGATAAAGGAAATGATGGTTGCATCTAGGATTCCAATAGTGATGTTGTCCAGGGTGGGAGGAAGGTGTCTGAGAATGAATAGTCTGGCCCAACACGAAGAAGGTCGAGGAAAGACTATTCTTCACTGCCAATGCCAATTCCTACAAGGTCTTCTATTGGGAAAGAATGATGGGTTATACAGTCCTCTAAGGAGTTTCTGTCTTTGGAAAAATTTAATCTTCAAAATAAGAATGCCATGATTCTTAAGCACTGTGAAAGCTCAAAGGGGGAATCTACCACTATAGAGGATGTTATATCTCATGGATGCGGTGATGGATGTGATTTTTATGATTTGTAGATGTCTTTTCCTTTTTTATATACATTCATGATGTTTTTATTTTATTTTAATAAATGGTCAGAGGAATTTCCTCTCACTATGCTTTCCGGGTATATATACAGTAAATTACCACATTTCACTATTATTAAAAATTTGAAGTATTTTATAAAAAAATAACCCTAACCATTTTTTTGTAGAATCCAAATATGTACAAAATTTTGTCAAAATAATTTCATAAATATGTGAAATTTAATTTTTAAATAAAATTATCATTTACTCATAAAATACAGTATTAAAACTAAAACTGAATTTGTTATGGCCTAAAATATTAAGTACAGTTATTTCAAATTTCCCCAAAATCATTGGATTGGAAAATTAATTAGTAATAAATAATATAATTTTTTTGTTAAATGAATTTATTAAATAAAATATTTTATTTAAATATTTAATGATCACAAAAATACCAACACCTAATTAGAATTTATGGAAATATTAACTCCCATTTATAAAGTGCCAAAATTTTATTCATATATATATGGGTGATGTTACTATTAAGAAGGGAAAATTTCTATTCATAAGGTTCATGTTTCTTCTCATAAAGGTACACTACTGTTCATAAGGGTCAACTTACTACTCATCAAAAATTATGTTTGTTCTACCAGACTCCAAAAATCATCCTGAACACAACCGAGTAGGGCATATTTTTTAAATTCAAAACATATAATTGTAAAATTTATGTTCATTGTTTAGGTTATAACTATGATTTTTTAAATACTCAATGTTTCATGAATTAAATATTATATTTATTTGGAAATCCCTAGACTGTTAAATTCATCCTACCCTACAAATATTTCATCCTCCAAATTTGAAATTGAACATTGAAAGTTAATGTTTGATATTAAAAATTTCCATCTGGGAAACAAATATTAGAAATATGGATAAAAATTCCTCTTAAAAAGCTGAATCAGGAAATTCATTGGTTAAAACAAAAATATGCATTCTAATTGCACAACATGGTCCGCGAAGGATAATCAATCCATCATGCTCTAATGGAATGTGATAGAGAACTAGCTTAGATGAATATCATTACCACAAAACTATAAATTACATTTAATGAAATATTTCCTTGATATCATGAAAACATTTGATAATAGGACTATATTTTTAATTACGATACTTTTCCTAGAGTTGAGGAATTTTTTCCCTCTTATAAGAGTTTAAATATACCTTTCTATTTTATAAACACAATCTTACCCATTGTTTTTCCTTGAACTATCAATACATCATCTCGTTGCATAGGATTCTACATGTGGTGTCATTAAAATTGAAATCTTCATACCATGATCAATTAAACCATTTCATAAATCATTTAACATTCCAAAAAATCATGATCCAATACTTTAGAATATTTCCCATACGCTTCCATTCTTGATCCATGTACATGGGGTCCTTGTAAATCCTTATTCTGTTTAGATCTCTATGATTCATCTTAATCAACGCATCTGCTAAATTATTTAACTATAATCATCATCAAGTAAAACTAAATTTTTATATTCCAAACATGTTAATATCTTTATCATCTATCCTCAAAAAATAAGGTAATAACAAAGATTACCATAAAACCTTATTAGAAAATTGAAATTGTTATTACGCATGCTATTGGATATATTCCTTATATCCAAAAATGTTTTAGACTCCCTAAATGATAGAATATGCCACTTGTTGATAACACAATAATCAATTTTGATGTAGCCAATACAAATCCTAATCAGTAATTTGTTCATTATATTCTTAAAATTTTGGAATATATTTAGTGTTTTCATTTCCTTCACCATATACTTTCCCAATATATTTCCTTTATATTGAGTCACTTATCCTTTGTACAATTCATCATATGTCCACAAATACATTATGAAATAGTACTCTAGTAAAATCCTCATATATTCCATAATTCTTATAACTAGTACTATGATAATAAAATATTATAATCACATGACTCTTAACGTGGAATTATAAACCTACCATTTAATATGTGGTAGAATCATTACTTGATCATTATCCATTAACATCATTTCTGGCATATTCTTTTGATACATGGGTAATTAATTCACCTAGTGTCCAATCTACTTGTAGTTGAAGCATTGTACTTCGAAAACATTTTTCCTACCATTGTATTCATGAAATTGGAATTACAACTAACTCACATTCCCCTAAAGCATTTACTAGTATTATTCTATCCACGTTTATCCCGCGTGGAAAACCACATAATTCCCTAATTCAATTTATCCATCATTTTCTCTTATATCTTCTACATTTCATGATTCTCTTCAAATATATAGGACACCGATTATTCTTTTCATATATTTTTAACACATGATACTGTTTCCTCATATGATAAGAATACTTGGGAGACCATATTCCTTATAAAAGGTAGCTCAAGACTAGAAGACATA